>OX451739.1:1214722893-1216144781 GCA_948472305.1 Vicia faba | reverse complement strand
AAAGTTGCGTGAAGATAGCTAGTTTTTTCCCTTCATGTTGTAGAGTTTGTTCCAAGGTAGAAATTTGTAGTATTTTGGATCAAAATCTAGTCTCGACACGGGTAGCTTCATGGTTCGACTGGGATATGCATGTTGTAGTCGAAATTGTTCAAGCATTAATGACACTCTGTCATTACATATATTTCATCAAGAAATCATAGCAAAACAAGTAAAAAATGAGTAAATATGAAACATAAAGGCCAAAGAACGATGCAAAAATCACTAAGTATGAAAAATATGTACTTGGTAAAAATTGAAGGGAAAAAGGAGCAAAAATATGGAAGATACTGGAAAAATCACGCAGAACATCATGCGGTATCGCACGCGTGATGGACTAGTGTGAGCAACATCTTGCATGATAAATCCTATCACGCGCGTGATGGGTCCTTTTTCTGGATTTTTTCTGACGCGTTTTGACTGCTTTAAAAGGGGATTTTTAGCATCTTGTTAGGGGTTCTGGAATTTTGACTGAAAGTGATGGAAAAGAGCATCGGGAGTACGATTTTAAGAGCATTGGAAGTCATTGGAGGCCAGATCTTCAAGGATTTTCTCATGCAATCTTCATCTTATTGCTTGATATTTATTTGTATCAGTATGAGTAGCTAAACACTCATAAGTTAGGTTTTGTACAATGGACTTATTTTGAACTTGTTGGAACATATGTATGATTTGTTATTGCATGAATAATTGAAGTTATATTTCTACTTAATTGCCTATTTTGCTTAAAGCGTATTATTTGAGATGCTCTGGTAATATTATCATGGACGCATAGGGAAATACTGACCCTTAGCTCATGCATTTGAACTAGGGAAATTATTGTGCTTATGCTGGTTGAATAGAGATAAGAGACCTCTAGTAGTGACATTTGAATTAACGCACCATAATATTGCCTAATTTCACTTATGTTGGTTGAATAAGGATAAGAGACCTCTAGTATGAATTAGTGAGGTATACACCAAGGGATCGGGTATAATAGCCTTGTTAGTTCGCAATGGGAATATAACGACTTTATCGTTCATGTAATACATTACACATCAACAAGGGAGAAATAAGGGATTCGCTGTAAAACCTAATCGCTTTCTCATCATTTTTAGAACAACTTTTATATTTCTTAATCAAACTCGAAACCCCCCCAATTATTACTTTCTAAACTTGCACAACTATTATTTTGTTAAATAGCAGTTCATGTGGATACAATCTTATTTTATTACTTCGACACTATCAGTATACTTTTCGAGAAGTCATAAAGCATGTAGAAGTCAAAGTTGTGCAGGTTGTAATAGAAGTATGTCCGAGCATGCGTAGTCAAAGTTGTTTATGTATTTTATCATGCATTAGATATGCATGTCATGTATGAGCGTTATCATCATACATGACATACATATGCTAATAGTCTATAAATAGGTTTCTCTCTCAGTTTGTTGAGAGATGTTGGTTATTATTCACTTGTAATCTGTTAACCCTAATTAAAAAAGTGAATAGGAAATAACTGTCTAACATACTTTGTCTCTCTACTTGAATTGTATTATTTTTCTTGTGTTTATTCAAGAAACTCTCTCTTTCTCACAAAAATGCTCCTTTCTTGATGGTGATTGTCACAAAAAATATATTATGATCATGTTATTAGGAGAGATGAAAGCAACAAGTAAGAAGAAATAAAACACCGAAGAAGTAAGAGAGAAATACTTGTTAAAGATTATAGACCATATTAGACGATGTATGTATTAAAGAAGGGTCCAACAAACTTCAAAAAAATTGTCTTCTTTGGATGCAAGCTTATGAAAATAAGTCATAAATGACAAGATGGATTGTGTGAAACCTAATAAGACATGGCATTAATTAAAATTGCACGATGGTTGCAAAATGATAGTTTGTAAATGAATTTTAATGAGTGTCTTATTGGTTGATAAAGTGCCTTTAAGACTAGCTTGAAACATATATCAAACACCTTGATCTTTTTATCTTTTAGCCTCATTGTATATTTTCTGTCAAGCAATTGACTCAAGTTGATCAAGTTACTTTCCATATAAAGCATACACGACATAACATAAGAGTGCTTCTTGTCCATCCCTTTTCTTCACAAGAATGTTTCTCATTCCTTCTGATATGATCATGCTATTATCTGAAAATCTAATGGATCTCCCCATTGATTCACCAAGATTGATACGTCAATTTTTATTTCTAGTTATATGATTGATGTTCCCTATTTCATGTATCAAACATTGGTTTTGTCTTGAGCCAACTGTGTATCAGTCATCAAAATGACTTTTTCTTGGTCATTATTTCCAGCATGGGAAAATTGTTTTACACCCTTGTCATTTCCACTTAATTCTTTGTTAAAGTAACATCCCCTAGCATAGTGTTCAAACTTTTGACAAAAATATCTTTAGACTTCATTAATATCCACCACCTTTTGAATTTATGATTGTGGGAAGTATCATTCTTGCTTATCTCACCATGACTTCTTGAGTTCTTGCCTACACCATCATTCTCATTCCACTAATTCTTCCATACTTATTTGCCTTTGTTTTTATTTGATGAGTCCTCTTTAATTTTCTTTAAAATTTTGGCTTGCAAAGATTATTCATACACCTTCTCTAAAAAAATTTATTTCAGCCTCACCTCACGAGCTTCAAGAGATTATTGCAGTTCTTCAAGCTTCATTTCAGATAAATATTTGGAATATTCAATTTCTACAACAATGTAATCAAACTTGGCATGTAGAACTTTAAAAACCTTTTCCACTTTTTTAAATTCATATATCTTCTCTCCTCATAACTTCATTTGATTGGTCAAAACCACCAATCTTGAGAAGAACTCTGTAATTGCTTCATCGTCATTCATCTACATATTCTCATATTATTTCCTCAAGCATTTCATTTTCGATTTTCTTTAATTTCTCATATACATCATACAACTTCTTGAGAGTATCCAACACATCTTTGGTTGTTTCTTGCTCATCTATATTCTCAAAGACATTCGAATCCACACATTCATGGATTAAAAACAAGCATTCCCATATTTCATACTCATTTCATGAGGAGTAGCTCTTTCTACCTCAATAGAATTTATTTCTAATGCTAAGAAACCATCATTCACAATTTCAAGCACATATTGAAATCTCAATATGAATTTCTTCTGCACACACCTCCTATTATAGTGTTCTCCCTTGAACACCGGTAGAATTGATAAGAATTGATTAGAGGTTGTACTTCCATTTTCCATGGATGGAGGTTGAGGACTGAATTGGTTCTCTAGATAGTAATTTGTTGGGTAACTTGTATTTCAAGTTATTTGCAAATTGACACAGTTTAGAGAGAATTAAAGGTGATTAGGAGAGAGAGAGAGAGAGAGAGAGAGAGAGAGAGAGAGAGAGAGAGAGAGAGAGAGAGAGAGAGAGAGAGAGAGAGAGAGAGAGAGAGAGAGAGAGTATCATTATAATGTATTAAATACAAAATACAATGAGAAAAAGCCTTTTTAAATGATAGATAAATCCTAAATCAAATAACAAACTTAATTGTCAAGTTGTGACAATTACCTTGTGTTGCAACTAACAAGTGAAACACTTTTAAATTGTCATCAATTGTAATATTTGGAACTTTATTATATTCTAATAAATAAGCTACGTGAAATCATTATTTATAAAAATTTGATATGAAAGACCTTGAAGAAGTAAGTTTAATATTTGATATTATGATTACTAGCTCGAAAAAAAGAATTTATTTGAATCAAACTCACTTTGTTGAAATTATCATAAAGAAATACAAATACTTGAGTAAAAACCTTCTCGCGCGTCATATGATCCAAGTGTCAATCTCTTCAAGAACACTAAAAGAAGTATAAATCGTTTGAATATGTGAGCATCATTGACACCCTTAGGTATGTCACTGATTGTAGCAGACCTTATATTTCCTATGTGGTAGAATTATTTTACAAGTTTACCAATATACAAAATGTAAAGCATTGGCATGTTATTGGGAGAGTCACGAGGTACCTATCAAAATTTTCTTGTTATTCTATAAGGATACAATCATGGTGATTAAAAAAATTTGTTATATGATTCTAAATCAAGAAGTAAATATGTATTAGGCATAGTTGTAAAAGCAGTCTCTTGTAAATCTTGTTGGACAAGTGACTTCAAGCACACGAGGGGGGTGAATTGGGGTATTTAAAATTTGTTATTAATTAAACAATTTTATTACTTAATAACAAATTTTTTTGTTATTATTAAGGCCGAGGGAAAAGAAGCATAACAAAATAAAACAATAAATTAAATGACTAAAATTAAAGAGATGATGTTAGAGAGATGGCACCGAGATTTATGCAGGTTCAATCGAATGTTGGTCTACTCTTGTCTGTATCCAAGATATTTTCTTGAGAGTTTTAATAATAATCTTGAGCTATTAAATGTTATGATCGCAAACCTTTATTACAAGCTAATCGAGAGATTTAATATTGGCTTATCCCCCAACCCAACATGAGCTTTTACACGGGTTGAGCTCATGAACCAAGTAGATATTTTACCAGCTAATCTCAATAACCAAACATAACTTTTACTGGTTGAGTTCTAGAACAAACTATGTTTTTTACTGGTTTATCTCAAGAACTGAACACAAACCTTCAAGAGAATCACACTCTTGAAATAAACAATGGCATAACACGAGTACACTACTTTCATCACAAATAGTTTTCATTCACAAGACACTAAGGCAACTTTGATGAATAAAAAATATCAAAGAGAGATGAGGATAATAATAAAATAGTAAGAAATAGAAAAACTCCAAATTCTAATGTATTTTCAAATGAGGACATGCCTTCTCTATATAGCAAAAAATGAGGCTAAAAGAGGAAACAAATTATGGGCAGAATTAATTGAATAATCGATTAGGCCAAATAATTATTGACCTCTAATAATCGGCCGTTCAAGCCACAAATGGAAGATTTTGATATTTAGTGGTTACCAATCAAGAGAGTGTCTCAATCAATTTTGACCCAACCAAGTGAAAATAATTGATTAGGTTATTAGGTCTAATCAATTATTTAGTTGGAAAAAGTCTTTTAATCTATCAGATACTCCCCTAATCAGTATGCTAGACCTTAAAAACATTGTAGGTGATTTTATAAAATAAAGAGAGGCCTTAAAAAGATTTAAGGTGTGTATATATATGTTTGTTGTGTGTGAGTTGCCTTAGTATCTTATGAGTTACTCTCCAACTTTCACAAGACTCTGGTCCCTCAGACAGACACGTCCAAGCGAGCTTTCACACTTCCTCTCTATCATCACTCTGAAATTTCCAAGTTTCTTTTCCAGACGCACTGATAATATAGGCAATTTGTTAGAACCTTGAATCTTATAATTTATGAGGCTTGAGATATATTTAAGTTAATCATCATCATGTGAGAGTTGGAAAGATATCACCAGTAACCTCAACGAGCATAATTTGCTGGAAAGTTATCACCACCGATTTCAACAAGAATCACTGTTGTTGTCATCAAAATACAAAGATAGTCAACAAGAATTTCTACTTTAATGCAATAATTGTATAGGGGGAAAATTAAGGCTTTTTAAAAAATTTAATACATCAATAGGTCTTATTTTTTCTTCAGATGATATATTTATTAATAACATTAATTCCACACATAGTTTTCTCTCACCAATATCAAACTGATCATTATGTTTCATTGCATGTTCCAAATGACTATTTCAAGACTCCAGAGTTACATTGTCCAATGATTATATGAGAAGTAAATAAGAAACCAAGAATACTTGCATACTGTTAGTACTTCTCAAATTTCTTTTTAAGAGATACAACAGCTTGATCAATAAGGTAGAGAAAATAACTTACCCTAAAATATTCCTCTTCAAATAGCTCAATTGATAGAGTATTCAAATTCTCATCAAACAATTTTTTTCTTTGAATTTTGAGGAAATATTGAATTAATATTTAATTAAATAGTTATTTATTTAAACATAATTCAAGGCCTTATTAAAATCATTTTCTCTATATCTATCAAAAAATAAAATCAACCCTATTATTTTTTTCCACAACAACATTAATAAGTATGTTCTTTGAGTATAAAAGCTTGCTTACCAAATTAATTGTGTCTAATATTTTAAACCAAATAAGTATACTCATTAAAAACTCAAAATTATCAAGCTCATTTGTTGCTAAGTTATCTTCACTTCTTATATAAAATCGAGATCCATTTTCGCAACTTCAAGTAATGCTTCTCTAAAATCTGACGTTTGAGCTTTTATAGCTTTGACATTGCTGACAATGATTTTGGAGTCAAACCTTTTACGTTATATTTCAAAATTTATCATCTCTTGGAATTAAAAAAAAAGTATAAATGCGTTGATCAACTCCAAAAAAAAACTTTAGCTTTAATACAAGAGTTGGCCATTACACATAATGCCAAATTAAGACCATGACAACCACATTGGAACAGGCTTTCAAATTTATACCTAAAAATTTCTTTTATGCACCTTGACATTTTCCTTTCAAACTATTATCATAACATTTTCCTCGCACATCAAATATGTAAAGATAAATATTTTTCAATTCATTTTGTAAAACATGAAAAAGCCTTTGCCAATTGTATCATTCACATTCGTAAATCCTAAAAATGATTTATAAAAAATAACTTAATTTGAAGAAACATCCACATATCGTATTATTAAAGACATTTTCTCTTGGTAACTAACATTAGGAGTACAATTAAGTATAACTGAAAAATACTTTGTTTGTTTGATTTTTCTAATGCTATCATTTTTAATTGCACAAGCAAGCAAAAGTATTTTTAACCGTAAATCGTCTAGATAATTTATATTTAGTGTTGAACAAGTGACTCCATACACAAGAGATGGGTGAATTGTGTTATTTAAAATTTACAATTTAATTTAAGATTAATTACTAAAAACAACAGTTTGTGTTAGTATAGTTTAAAACAAAGATAAAAGCAGCATAACTAAGAATGATCCACTAATAAAATCTTTTGAGCGTTTCCTAGGTTATGCCTACGGACCTTATTACGATCAACTGGAATATTTTCATAGGTCGATCCCTCAAACCATGTGGAGTTTTTCAAAGGGTAAGCTCATGAACCAAGAATGCGATTTTGACCGACTAATCTCGAAAGCCAAATAGAGGTTTCCTAATAGAGCTTTTTCAATGTTTCAGTTAAGTTATAGGATTAGCTTTGACTTTCTATTTACTTGAAGACGTATCAAATGTTAGTCGCAAGGTAAAGTATAAACTAGCATGGCAATATCTATTGTAATTCATATATTCGGTACCCTAATTTTTATTATTCATATTCAAATGTGTAATAAGTTATTACACATCTAAAAGAAAAATATGAGTTTCAATATATTTTGAGTGTACTATTTAGCATTTTATTGCTAGATTTTTTATAATTTATATATTTAGCGGGGGTTTGAAACATTCACAATCAGCATTGAAAAAGAAACACTAAATAAAACTCATAACAGTTTGAAACCGTCGCAAATTAAATAACTATCTAAGGCGGTTTACTAATTGACATAAATAGTAATAACGGTTGGAGTGGCGAATTTTGAAACCACCGTAGATCATGTTGGCGACACACGCTTTTGATGTAGAACAACAATCATCGTGACCCAAGTATTGCAATGGTTTGAAGCATCGTAACTTTTAAAGAAATCGTCGCGGTATTTTTTTCTTATAGTTTTGATATCCCAAATTTTCCCTACTAATTTCTAAATCATTTATCCCTTATTAAATTTCAGAGTTATCATTTGCTTGATATTTAAATTCATAAAAGGGGGGGGGGGGGGTTGCCTTATTAAGAAATCAATGGGCTTTTCTAAATCAGAAAAGCCCATGTAAAATTTGAAGTCCACGAAAGCTTCACTTGATAAAAAGGGTGCATCTTAAGTTAAGGGCTTAGCGTCCAATTTGCTAAGTCCATTGCGTTTTTGGTGCAAAGTTTTTGTTCCATTGTTAGCCCAATTTAAAGGGTTTTATATTCTTGGACCTTTCTAAATCAGAAAGGCCCATGTTAAATTGAAGGCCCATTCACACTCCCTTGCAAGGAGGGGGTGCCTTAGCTAAATTATATTTGGCCCATTTAAAAAGGGAGGTGTGCTGGGGTTTTTGTCAAGTGGACCGGCCCACTAGAATATTGGGGGCCTGTTTGAAATAAAGGTGAATGGTGTATGTTTTTAATCAAAGGGGCCTATAAAAAATCGTTTGTGAAAGCCCAATAATTAAAACGAAGTGGCCCGTTCAAGTTTTTTGGTTTGCTTTGAAAATTGTTTTGTTTTTACATTATTAAAATTATTATTTTTGAACTTAATTAAAAAAAGGATATTTGTTTAGTACTTGGAAACATTAACTAAACAGATCCTTTTAAATTGCACGGCCCATTATAGGCCCAGTTCCAATCAAAATAGAAAAACGTTCACAGGAAAAAATGCACGCTTTAGGGCTAAGAAACGCCTACTATACATATCAATGAAAAATAACGCATGTTTTACTACTAAAACAAGTACTATTTGAATCAAATAAAATCTTTCTCTTATTACATACACAATCAAATCTTTACAACATTAAATCAAATCCAGAATGCATAAACAGAACCAAAACCCAAACAAATTAATACAAATCAAAGACTAATCAAAACTTATCAAAACAATTACAACTAAATCAAAACAAATCCCTAAATTTACTAATTCTATAAGAAGTAACGACATTATCATAAAAACTTTCCTAAATAACATCTAAGACTAACACTATAAGAAGACCTAATCTAAGACAGAAAGGGGCGGGGGGAAGAAATTTCAGAGAAAATTTTACGGAAAGAAAAATTGAGACAGAGAAGAAGGAGCCTTCATCGCACCGCCAAAAATTCGCACATCGTCGCACCGTGTGAACTAGGGTTTCAATGTAACACCATGTTTTAATTAATATTATTTATATTATTATTTTCTAAAAATGATCGGTTGATGTTTATTTTGAATAAAATAATAATTATTTAATCGATAATTTGGTCCGGTATGTGATTAATTAGGTTTATTTGTTCTACCGGAAAATAACTATTTTGATACGATAATATTATATTTAGTGTGTAAATATTTTATTATATGTATTATTTGATTTATTTGTGAGAATGGATTTATATTAGTATTAATTGATTTATTATAAATTAATAAGTTAATGTTATTTAATTATATTAAATTAATTTAATAAAATATTAGTTTTATTATATATAAGTTATGTTAAGTTAGAGTAGTAAAGTATATAAATTTATATGTTATGTAGGTTAGTTTTATATAATATATTAAGTAAGTAATATAATAAAATAAGTTAGTTTTTTTATATATTATATAATAGGTAGTTAGATAGAAAAAAAAAGATATCCGAAAGTAAGAAAGAGAGAAGTAGAGAAGAAGAAGTGAAGAAAAAGGGGGAAAATAGGGTTGAAGAGGAGAGGAAGAAATTTCTGGAAAATCAACCGAAAAAGCTCGTTCCGGGAACTAATCGGTAAGGGTTAGACTTCCTCTAAATATCTTGTATGTTGTTTATAGCATTTGGTAGGAAAAATAAATTTGGGATTAGGTTGATAGAGTGATAGAAAATGTCTGTTATGAAATTCTGAAAATATGCCGTGTGTTGTGAAACTGATAAGAAATGCCTGCTAAGTACCTGTAGAAGAGAAATGAAGAATGGGGTGGGGGGTGGGGTTAGGCCATTTCCGCTTTCCACCACCCTGTCTATTATGCACTTCCTGATATTTGTGACTTTATTTTTTTTATTTAGTCATTTGGGTCAATTTAGATTTTAGTGAGCATAATTGATTTAATTGTAGAGTTCTATTATTTAGATTAGTTCTTATAAATTACTTCTACTGTTATAATATAAATATATATAAAAAGCATGTATTTACTTTATTTTAGTGAAGAATTATTTAATTTGCAAAGTTAGTGAATACTAAATTGTGTCAAATATGTTTACTGCAATTAAATATTAATACTTAAGGGCACCATAATTGAAAACAAAACAATAACTCTCACACTAGTGAGAACATAGTCAATTGTGTTGCTACGTTAATATAAATATATTATAATAGTTTAATTAATATTTATATATATTATAATTAATAGCGTGATTAATTATATAATCGGTTACGGTTTATCGATGAAATTTGATATTTTGGTTTCGACCGGAGATTAATTAAATCGTAGATATGTGATAGATTTGAAATGTATTGTGAAATGTCGATTCCAGAAATAACATTGTTTAATTTATAAATATTATGTTATATTAATAATTTAATTAATATATTAATATATATTATAATTAACAGTGTAATTAATTAATATAACCGGTTACGATTAATTGGTAAAACTTAATATTTTGAGTACGGCCGGAGATGAATTAAATTGTAGATGTGTTGAATATTTGAGATATTTGGTTAATTGCCGATTCCGGAAATGATGTGTTTGGTTTATGAATATTTTGGTGTTGTGGGATAATTGTTGAAAATGAAATAAATGATGTTTGTTGTGCAATGTTGTGAGATTAATCCATAGGGTTGAATTATGGTGATGTATGTTTGTAATTGAGATAGAGGGATGCCTCGATTTGTATATTGTTGTTGATTGAATTGCACACTGCATCATAAGTCGTGTCAAGAGGCGATGTATGTTAGTCTCGTGGAGGCTAGTGGCTCGTCCCAAACTCAGAGTGGGGGATTTGAAAGCTTAGGGAATGGGCTTTTGTGATTATCTGTCTGAGGGATAGACATCGGCAAGTCCGAAGGATAATAGATGATTGGTACCACATGCATGAGTCGTGTCGTTGTGTCGAGTCGCACGTACACGTTTTATTGAGTTTATGTGTCGTTGAATATTATGCATTATATGCTAATTGGTAAATGAAATGGATTGTGTTTGTTTACTTTGATTTGTTGAATATGAGAATTTGATTAAATGAATATCTTATGTAGTTTATGTAAGAGTTGGAAAAAGAGTAAGATTCCTTTATTTAATTCCTTTCATTTGCTTTAAATTACATACTTTATGTTTGTTGGAATTCTTACCCTTCTGTTGGAAAATGCTTGCTTCGGCATTGTTCAGGTACCGAAGACGGTAGTGCGAGGCACTAGCTTAGCGAATGCATTTGGATTGTAATCCGTTTTATTTTGGTTTATCGAGTCGATGCTCTGGTTGTAACACTTGGGAGTTAGGTGTCCGCATTCGAACTCGTATATTTTGTAGATGGATTATACTTGTATATAATCCATTGTTTTGATTATATATTGATGTATGTGTATTATGACTTGATAACATGTTTGGTGTATGAACCATATGGCTTAATGCCTTGAATTTTATATTTTGATTCCTCCTTTGGAGATGAAGTTATTATGATTCTGTTGCGTTTGCACGAAAAAGAAAGTATATGCCATGAATGTATTATGTGATTAAATGATTAAAGTGACGAATATGTCATGTCCGTTTTTCTTGAATATGTGAATTGATGTTGTGACACTCCTTCCGTGCAAAATTTTATTTTCTCTGATTTTAATTATATCGTTTAATTCAGGGTTTATTAGAAGGGGTGTTACAATAGTGGTATCAAAGCATTGTCGGTCAGTTGTCAGGTCTTAATGTTACTAATTCCATTGTATTTGATTGTGTATCTGACGCGATCAATACTTTGTGTTGTTCAGAAGAAGATGGTAGCTGGGAGGAATGATAATGCACTTGCCGAGGCATTACGATTGCTCGCTGAATCCTTGAATCAGAGGCCGCAACCTAATCCAGTGCCACGTGATGGAGTTGATGATGCTTTTCGTGCTCTTGGAAAGTTTCAGAAAAACAACCCGCCTACTTTCAAAGGAGAGCATGCGCCCGAAGAAGCTCAAGAGTGGTTGAAGGCCATTGAAAAGATTTTCCGAGTGATGAATTGCACTGATGCTCAGAAAGTGCAATTCGGAACTCACATGCTTGTGAAGGAAGCGGAAGATTGGTGGATTAATACAAGTCATAGGTTCGATGAAGAGAACATTATGGTTACGTGGGCAATGTCCCGAGATACTTTCTTGGAGAATTACTTTCCCGAGGATGTCCGTGGTAAGAAAGAGGTGGAGTTCTTGGAGTTGAAACAAGGGAGTGGTAGCGTTGCGGAGTATGCCGCCAGATTCCAAGAATTGATCAAGTATTGTCCCCACTATAATACGGTGAATGCCGAGAGATCTAAATGCTTGAAGTTTGTGAATGGCTTAAGGCCGGATGTGAAGAAAGCAATCGGGTACCAACAAATTACCCGCTTTTCTGAATTGGTGAACAAAAGTCGTATCTATGACGAGGATAGTCGTGATAGTAGTGCTTACTACAAGAGTTTAAGTGACAAGAGAGGCAAGGGGAAAATGCGTCCTAAGCCTTATGATGGAAAAGGGAAGCAACCGATGAATGTGAGCAAGAGTCCAAGTGGGGGAGTTATTACTCCGGTGAAGTGCTATAGATGTGGGAAAGAGGGACACCGTGCTATGGAGTGTCGCCAAGCTGAGCCGACATGTTTCAAGTGTGGGAATATTGGTCACCGATCTAACGAGTGCAGGTTGGGTGCTAGTGTGACTTGCTACAACTGTGGCGAGCAAGGGCACATTAGTACAAAGTGCACGAAGCCAAAGAAGGAGCGAGGAAAAGTGTTTGCTTTGTCTGGTGCCGAGACTTCGGCAGATGAGAGGTTGATCAGAGGTACTTGCTTTATCCTTAATGTACCTTTGATTGCTATTGTTGATACGGGTGCTACGCATTCATTCATTTCATTGGATTGTGCTACTAGTTTAGGTCTTGTGTTATCTAATTTGGGTAGAAGTATGGAGATAGATACGCCTGTAATGGGTTCGGTTTCTACTTCAGCCATTTATTTGAAGTGTCCTTTGCGTATGTGTGGTAGAGATTTCGAAGTGGATCTCGTATGTCTTCCTTTGAGTCAGATTGATGTCATTTTGGGTATGGACTGGTTGAGAGCCAACCACGTCTATATCAATTGTTTTGCTAAAGCGGTTCTTTTTCTCGAGTCTGAGAAAGAAGGCGTTGCGTTCCTGTCTACTCAACAGATGAAGAGGTGTGTTAGAGATGGGGCTGAATTGTTTGTGTTGATGGCAAGCATGAGTCATGGTGATAGTGGAGTGAGGAAGGATGTTCCTGTTGTTTGTAATTTTCCAGAGGTGTTTCCGAAAGAGATTACGGATTTACCTCCAGAACGTGAAGTGGAGTTTTCTATTGATTTAGTTTCTGGTGCTAGTCCTATTTCGATGGCTCCGTATCGGATGTCACCATCAGAATTGGTTGAACTAAAGAGCCAACTCGAAGAGTTACTTGATAAGAAGTTCATTCGTCCGAGTGTTTCTCCGTGGGGTGCACCGGTGTTGCTAGTAAAGAAGAAAGAAGGAACGATGAGACTTTGTGTGGATTATCGGCAGTTGAACAAAGTTACTATCAAGAACAAATATCCTTTACCTAGAATTGATGATTTGATGGACCAGTTGGTAGGAGCTTGTGTGTTCAGTAAGATTGACTTGAGATCTGGTTATCACCAAATTCGTGTGAAAGCTAGTGACATTCAAAAGACGGTGTTTAGGACGAGGTACGGACACTATGAGTATTCGGTGATGCCTTTTGGTGTTACGAACGCACCTGGTGTGTTTATGGAGTACATGAACATAATCTTTCAAGAGTTCCTTGATAAGTTTGTAGTGGTCTTTATTGATGACATTCTTATCTATTCGAAGAATGAGGAAGAGCATGCCGAGCACTTAGGAATTGTGTTGTCGATTTTGAAAGAGAATCAGTTGTTTGCTAAACTTTCTAAGTGTGAGTTCTGGTTGAAGCAAGTGAGTTTTCTTGGACATGTGATATCTCATGGAGGTATTGCCGTCGATCCGACCAAGATAGAAGCTGTGTCTGAATGGGAATCTCCTAAATCTGTGTTTGAGATACGAAGTTTCCTTGGTTTAGCCGGATACTATCGTAAGTTCATTGAGGGTTTTTCGAAGTTGGCTTTACCATTGACACAATTGACGAGAAAGGGGAAATTGTTTGTGTGGACTACTCAGTGTGAGGATAGATTTCAAGAGCTTAAGCGAAGGTTGACTACTGCTCATGTGTTGGTTTTACCTAATCCATCTGAACCGTTTACAGTGTATTGTGATGCTTCATTGATGGGGTTAGGTGGTGTGTTGATGCAAAGTGGACAAGTGGTGGCCTATGCTTCGAGGAAACTTAAGGTACACGAGAGGAATTATCCGACTCATGACTTGGAGTTGGCAGCTGTTGTTTTTGTGTTGAAAATTTGGAGACATTACTTGTTTGGATCGAGATTCGACGTTTTCAGTGATCATAAGAGTTTGAAATATTTGTTTGATCAGAAAGAGTTGAATATGAGGCAGAGGAGATGGTTAGAGTTCTTGAAAGATTATGATTTTAGTTTGAATTACCATCCTGGAAAGGCGAACGTGGTTGCCGATGCGTTGAGTAGAAAATCATTGCATATGTCTATGCTAATGGTTAAAGAATGGGAATTACTTGAACAGTTTCGCGACTTGAGTTTGGTTTGTGAAGAAACTTACTTTGGTGTGAAACTTGGTATGTTGAAGATTACAAGTGGAATATTGGATGAGATAAGAGAAGGACAAAAAGAGGACTTGGTTTTGGTTGACAAATTGACTTTAGTTAACCAAGGTCAAGGAGGAGAGTTTAGAATTGATGAGAACGGCGTCTTGAGATGTCGTGATAGAGTTTGTGTTCCCGATGTGAGAGATGTGGAAAATAAGATCCTTGAGGAAGGACACCGAAGTGGGTTGAGCATTCATCCCGGTGCCACAAAGATGTATCAAGATTTGAGAAAGTTATTTTGGTGGCTGAGTATGAAAAAGGAAATTGCGGAATTTGTGTATTCGTGTTTGGTATGTCAAAAGTCCAAGATAGAGCATCAAAAGCCTTCCGGCTTGTTACAACCTCTGTCTATACCGGAATGGAAGTGGGACAGTATCTCGATGGATTTTGTTTCGGGTTTGCCGAGGACCCCGAGTAACTGTGAGGCTATTTGGGTTATAGTGGATAGATTGACAAAATCTGCTCACTTTATTCCAATTAGAATGGATTACTCGATGGAGAAGCTTGCAAAGTTGTATGTGGAGCGGATTGTATGTTTGCATGGTATTCCGACGTGCATTATTTCGGATAGAGACCCGCGGTTCACATCTAGATTTTGGGAAGGTTTGCAACGAGCTTTGGGTACTAAGTTACGTTTGAGTTCCGCTTATCATCCACAGACGGATGGTCAAACGGAGAGAACCATTCAATCACTCGAAGATCTTTTGCGTGCTTGTGTGTAGAACAAGGAGGTTCTTGGGAAAGTTACTTGCCTTTGATTGAGTTTACCTATAACAACAGTTTTCATTCTAGCATAGGTATGGCTCCTTTTGAAGCGTTGTATGAACGACATTGTCGAACACCTTTATGTTGGTACGAGTCGGGAGAAAGTGTGGTGGTTGGACCGGAAATTGTGCAACAAACTACGGATAAGATTAAGTTGATTAGAGAGAAGATGCAAATTTCACAAAGTCGCCAAAAGAGCTACCATGATAAGAGGAGGAAGCCTCTTGAGTTCAAGAAGGATGACCATGTGTTTTTGAGAGTGAATCCTACGACGGGTGTTGGTCGGGCTCTTAAATCGCGGAAGTTGACACCTCGGTTTATTGGTCCGTATCAAATTTCGGAAAGGATTGGTAATGTGGCGTATAGGATTTCATTACCACCATCACTTTCTAATTTACATGATGTGTTTCATGTGTCGCAATTGCGAAAGTATATTGCGGATCCGTCACATGTGGTGCAAGTGGACGATGTGGAAGTTAGAGAAGACTTAACCGTTGAGACCTTGCCGACAAGAATTGAAGATCGGAAAGTGAAGCAACTTAGAGGAAAAGATATTTCTTTGGTTAAGGTGGTGTGGGGTGGTGCGGCTAATGGAAACATAACTTGGGAGCTTGAAAGCCGGATGCGGGATTCATATCCCGAGTTGTTCGTTTAGCGGTAATTTTCGAGGCCAAAAATCTTTTAAGTGGGGGAGGGTTGTAACACCCTGTTTTAATTAATATTATTTATATTATTATTTTCTAAAAATGATCGGTTGATGTTTATTTTGAATAAAATAATAATTATTTAATCGGTAATTTGGTCCGGTATGTGATTAATTAGGTTTATTTGTTCTACCGAAAAATAACTATTTTGATACGATAATATTATATTTAGTGTGTAAATATTTTATTATATGTATTATTTGATTTATTTGTGAGAATGGATTTATATTAGTATTAATTGATTTATTATAAATTAATAAGTTAATGTTATTTAATTATATTAAATTAATTTAATAAAATATTAGTTTTATTATATATAAGTTATGTTAAGTTAGAGTAGTAAAGTATATAAATTTATATGTTATGTAGGTTAGTTTTATATAATATATTAAGTAAGTAATATAATAAAATAAGTTAGTTTTTTTATATATTATATAATAGGTAGTTAGATAGAAAAAAAAAAGATATCAGAAAGTAAGAAAGAGAGAAGTAGAGAAGAAGAAGTGAAGAAAAAGGGGGAAAATAGGGTTGAAGAGGAGAGGAAGAAATTTCTGGAAAATCAACCGAAAAAGCTCGTTCCGGTAACTAATCGGTAAGGGTTAGACTTCCTCTAAATATCTTGTATGTTGTTTATAGCATTTGGTAGGAAAAATAAATTTGGGATTAGGTTGATAGAGTGATAGAAAATGTCTGTTATGAAATTCTGAAAATATGCCGTGTGTTGTGAAACTGATAAGAAATGCCTGCTAAGTACCTGTAGAAGAGAAATGAAGAATGGGGTGGGGGGGTGGGGTTAGGCCATTTCCGCTTTCCACCGCCCTGTCTATTATGCACTTCCTGATATTTGTGACTTTATTTTTTTTATTTAGTCATTTGGGTCAATTTAGATTTTAGTGAGCATAATTGATTTAATTGTAGAGTTCTATTATTTAGATTAGTTCTTATAAATTACTTCTACTGTTATAATATAAATATATATAAAAAGCATGTATTTACTTTATTTTAGTGAAGAATTATTTAATTTGCAAAGTTAGTGAATACTAAATTGTGTCAAATATGTTTACTGCAATTAAATATTAATACTTAAGGGCACCATAATTGAAAACAAAACAATAACTCTCACACTAGTGAGAACATAGTCAATTGCGTTGCTACGTTAATATAAATATATTATAATAGTTTAATTAATATTTATATATATTATAATTAATAGCGTGATTAATTATATAATCGGTTACGGTTTATCGATGAAATTTGATATTTTGGTTTCGATCGGAGATTAATTAAATCGTAGATATGTGATAGATTTGAAATGTATTGTGAAATGTCGATTCCAGAAATAACATTGTTTAATTTATAAATATTATGTTATATTAATAATTTAATTAATATATTAATATATATTATAATTAACAGTGTAATTAATTAATATAACCGGTTACGATTAATTGGTAAAACTTAATATTTTGAGTACGACCGGAGATGAATTAAATTGTAGATGTGTTGAATATTCGAGATATTTGGTTAATTGCCGATTCCGGAAATGATGTGTTTGGTTTATGAATATTTTGGTGTTGTGGGATAATTGTTGAAAATGAAATAAATGATGTTTGTTGTGCAATGTTGTGAGATTAATCCATAGGGTTGAATTATGGTGATGTATGTTTGTAATTGAGATAGAGGGATGCCTCGATTTGCATATTGTTGTTGATTGAATTGCACACTGCATCATAAGTCGTGTCAAGAGGCGATGTCTGTTAGTCTCGTGGAGGCTAGTGGCTCGTCCCAAACTCAGAGTGGGGGGTTTGAAAGCTTAGGGAATGGGCTTTTGTGATTATCCATCTGAGGGATAGACATCGGCAAGTCCGAAGGATAATAGATGATTGGTACCACATGCATGAGTCGTGTCGTTGTGTCGAGTCGCACGTACGCGTTTTATTGAGTTTATGTGTCGTTGAATATTATGCATTATGTGCTAATTGGTAAATGAAATGGATTATGTTTGTTTACTTTGATTTGTTGAATATGAGAATTTGATTAAGTGAATATCTTATGTAGTTTATGTAAGAGTTGGAAAAAGAGTAAGATTCCTTTATTTAATTCCTTTCATTTGCTTTAAATTACATACTTTATGTTTGTTGGAATTCTTACCCTTATGTTGGAAAATGCTTGCTTCGGCATTGTTCAGGTACCGAAGACGGTAGTGCGAGGCACTAGCTTAGCGAATGCATTTGGATTGTAATCCGTTTTATTTTGGTTTATCGAGTCGATGCTCTGGTTGTAACACTTGGGGGTTAGGTGTCCGCATTCGAACTCGTATATTTTGTAGATGGATTATACTTGTATATAATCCATTGTTTTGATTATATATTGATATATGTGTATTATGACTTGATAACATGTTTGGTGTATGAACCATATGGCTTAATGCCTTGAATTTTATATTTTGATTCCTCCTTTGGAGATGAAGTTATTATGATTCTGTTGCGTTTGCACGAAAAAGAAAGTATATGCCATGAATGTATTATGTGATTAAATGATTAAAGTGACGAATATGTCATGTCTGTTTTTCTTGAATATGTGAATTGATGTTGTGACACTCCTTCCGTGCAAAATTTTATTTTCTCTGATTTTAATTATATCGTTTAATTCGGGGTTTATTAGAAGGGGTGTTACATTCAACATCTGAAATCCTAAATCCTTCAACTGCCGCCGCTACTGCCTCCAGTGCCTCCATCAAACCACTGTTGTTGTACCTGACAAAAAACGAAATAAGAGAGATCAGAAGAAGCACAGATCGAAAGCAAATGCGAAGTTCAAAAACAAACTCAGAGGGTCTGAGGTAAGCACTTAGCTTTTTGTTGTTTTGATCTTTGTAATTATTGTTGGGGTTCTGAAATCATTTTTAGGGTTGGCAGTTTGTTGTGGTATCGAAGAGGGAGAAAAGTGATTAAGCGCCGCTACCGCTTAAGATCGATTAGGGTTTGTTCTGTTTAGGATAGAAGAGAGAGAAGAGGGAGTGTTTCAGAGAGAAAAGAGAAGAGTATAACGAAAATGAAATAAAATGTGTGGTAAAATGAAAATATAATTTGTTTTACAATCAAGTGCTTGTCACCCCACGGTCGTTATCACGCACCTTTCGTCATGTTCACATGATCTCAATCTAGCGTTCCAAGAATACGTGCACACGATATTACCGTACGCCTGTCCGCATGGAGTCCAAACATACTCCCAAACCTCTCTGGTCCAGGCCCGTTACCATTCACACCCCTCCTGCTTTTGTTTCGATGACCAGCGCATAAACCCCTTGGCTTAATGGGCCAAGTCCAATATTTGGACTTGGGCCCTCCGTTTTTGCCAACCTATTCAAACCTACACCCCTCTGCATTGGGCCTAAATTCAATATCTTAATTCAGGGCCCTGCTACATGCACCCCCTATTTTACTAGCCCAACTTAATTCACACCCCCTGCATTTTCTAATTTATTTATTTTTTATTTATTTATTACTTATAATTTTTATATTTTAAATTTTAATATATTATAAATATTATAATTATTATAAATCAAATATATTTTCTAAAACTCATCCAAAATATTTTATTTATTTATTGCATTAAATCATTTTTTATCATGCATTAATAAAGACATTTTACAATTAACACATTAAAAAAAATACTTAACCAACCCTAAATTATTTTTCATAATCAAATTAAATTCAACAATTAATTTTTAAAAAAAGGATTACGAATATATTGTAACCGACTATGCACTTTGTCCACTAACTCCGCTATTCTCACACCTGGACTAAGTATAAGAAGAATTCAAACGTCTTTGTAATCCATAAAAAACACCAACCCAATGCGAACTACGAATTAGGACTCTGAGTCCTCATAAGAGGATACATAGTCATACGACTAAAATCGTGGCGAGTTCTCCTAATAAAATATTAAAACCCTATTTCTTAAGAAGTACGCTTCTAACTCTAGTATCCTTGTGAACATGGTAGATGAGAGGTGCCTAACACCTTCCATTCGTCTAAGACCGAGTCAAAAACCTAGAATCTCTAACTCTAGGGTTAACTTTTATATTCTCTTCCTTAGGATAAAAATTAAGGGTGATCACTCTCAATTTAAAACCAATTACAACAGTAGTGAACCTCCACAACCAACCAAGAGAGACTTCTAGAGAATCACACTCTTTATAAAATAGTTTCACACCAGTACAACTAACACCTTACAATTGTATTTCACTCACAAAGATACTAAGATAACTTTTAGTGAAAGAAAGAATATGAGAGCGAGAAAGAGAGGGAGAGAGATAAAGAGATTTTAAAAGATAGAAGGATGATTTAAAATTGAATTATGGTTTATGAAATAATGAAAAGTCTCCCTCATTATAGAGGATTATATGTAACTAAAAAAGGAAAACAATTAATGAGCTTTTTAATGCTCATAATTGACTATGCCATAGGAATAATCGAATATGAAATGTAAAAAGGGAAAAATTTCAAATTGTGTTGTTACTAATCAACTATGAAGCCTAATAATCATTTATAAGGCATTACAATTGAGAAAATCGACTTGACCTATTGGATAATCAATTCTTTAGTGTAATTTTCTTTCATAATTAATTATTTGAGTTTGTAATCAACTAGCTATATGCGAAAAACATTTTTAGGTGATTTTATCAAAAGAGAGGTTCTTCAACAAAAAATTTGTGAGCGTGGGAGAGTTGTCTTAGTAATTTATGAGTTACTCCACCACTTTACAATACTCTAATCACTCATACACTGTGTTAAATGCACAACTGACCAGACGAGCTTTCCCATTTCCTTTCTTTCATAATTATGAAGCTTCAAGTTATTTGCTAAATTGTCTTTGACTTTAGCACTTCAATGGAAACTTGAATCTTTTCCCCGATGATCCATGAGGTAACTTCAGAATGAGCAACACCACCATAGACAACTGGAAAGACGTTACCAGAGATCAACTTGATCAAGCATAAGTTCAACCATCATGATTCCATCGAACATCAGAGACATCATCAAAATAATTATAATCACTTAAAGGATCAATGAATCATCAGTTGCGGTACATGTAAGCACGTGGATCCATATTTATTATATGTTTGGATTGATGGTATAGGATGAAATGGAATGAAATATAATGAAGTGGTAAATAATGAAATTCCATTTTTGAATTTAAAAATAATGGATGGAATGTAATGGAATATGATGGAACCTGAAATTCTGGTATGACAGAACTTAGATGTCCTAAGAGGATATCGAGACATCTGATCTGACAGAAATAACACAGACAAAGTATAAATATTAAAAACAGTACTAAAAAGTAATAACAACACATCCGAATTGTTAATCCAGTTCGAGCAACTCTCCTACTCCGAGGACATACCAAGTCAGGGACAAATCCACTAATAATAGTATCAATTCAAAGTTAAATTCTCCCATTTACAATTTATCACTCAATCACTATCCTCACTAGATTTCTATCTAAGACTCACCTAGATATGAGGCCCTCCTCAATCCCTCATCAATCACAGACAACGATTGAATTAACACAATTCAGAACAAACTGGAAGACACATTTCCATGACCATACCTAGCTAAGAATCAAGGTTAAACTCCCATGTTTACAATCTTTCTCCTAACCAAGAACAACAACTTGGAGTTGCTTTAAAGCTTCTTCCAAGAACAATACTCAACTCATTGCCAACAGGTTTCTGAGTGAGAACATGGTGACCATCCCACAATCTGAGTGGTTCACCTTGACAAAGCCCTAGACTTCTACATCTTGAACCCGTGCCAAATTAGGTTATAAATCCTTCTATTTATAACCTATTCCCAACTGGGCATGAGCTTTCTAATAACAACAAATCAATTGTTATAAACCAGCGGTAACTTCTGCTACAAACAAGGTATTCAATCATTACTTTCCTAAATAATAGTCATATTTAAAAATTGTATAATCTTCAATATTCTGACTTGATTCTCTTGACCTTTAATTCAGCGCCACATAGGATTGCATAATATTTCCTGAATATTCTGTACTTGTTAAATCATAACAGATTTAACATAATCACTTCAACTCAGGAGCGATGTCGTATGTTCCTTCATAGGACATCTTATTCGACATGTTGTTCCAGATGTTGAAACACTTCAACTCAACATGTCCCAAACATAAGATAAGACTACTTGCTTAACCTGTTTCTGTTAGCAAATTAATATATCCTATCTAAGATATTACTGCTTTATTTGTTTTATAAAAATTAATGTCAATCCTAAAACTAGAGAACTTACATAATCCACTATATCCCATTACATCAAATCCTCTATTTTTTGTTTTATCCAATTTGGAGGTGTAGGCAATAGAATAAGACATTTTTAATAAAATATTCAAACAATAAAGTGATATCTATATTTCATTTTATTTCAGTCTATTCTACTATGTGATATTCTATCAATTCAAACATATATTTAGGGTCCTTCAAGAGAATCTCAAATTCTAAGATAAAATATAGCTTCACCATTGCTATTAATATTTTCAATCAACATTTTCAGTGTCTAAATTATCATTTTTAATAGCATCAACATCAATATTATCCTCTAGTAACCTCATTTTCAAGAATTTCTGCATCAACTCTATCATCATTTTGATTTTAAACAGAAAGTTGTGTATAATAAATTTTTCAAAAACATTTGATTGAGATTCAATTAATTCATTAAGTCCTTTTTTTCTTACGCTTTATCCCCAACAAAGTAGATTATGTGGCATTGGTGTGGTTGGCATATGAATATGACAACCGGATGTATATGCCAATTGGAATAGCAGCTTTTTTAGTGACATTTTTTTGTCTCTAAATTTGTCACAAAATCAAAATTCTTTGTGGCATTTCATCATACACCTTTTATACATTCCATTTTCTTAGTAAACCTACATTCCATTTTTGTGGGTATTCCGAAAACAAAAAGTTACAATACTGGAAGAAAACAAAATTTCTTTGCAATATATCATCAAAAAAGGAATTACAAATTGCATTGAGCAATATATCATCATGACATAATAGATCAACTCAAATATTAAGGTAAACAATGAAATGAAACAAGTGAAGTGCTAGTAAAAAAACTCCAGAAGTACGGTTACACTTGAATTTTCATACAGATTAAACAGTTTGACATGGTAAAGAATCCAGATCTAGAACTTCTAAAAAAAATAGAAATTATTTTCATTTTAAAAATTATATCATTAACGGATTCATATTTAATCTTTTTTCAACTCACCTACATTCAAGCTTCAAAATCAAATTAAGTTTCTAAAAGATCCGAACAAGATTTATATGCTAAGATTCATGAAACCTAAAACTGGTTTTTCCCTAATTTCACACAAGAATCATAAAACTATGAGCATAAAAATTCTGTGAATGCGCAAATTTTGTAAGCCTGGAAATTCCATGTATATATCATGCTCGTGAGAGAGATAGAAGAAAAAGAATTTGCGTATAGAGATGAAAAGACATTCTTGTGCGAAAGGGAGATGATTATGAATTCATTGAGAGAGGTGAAAAAGGATCTACAAAGAAGCAAACCTGTTATACATCTGTGTCATTTTATTTTTGTAGAAGTAATGAATTCACAAAGATGAAAAAAGAAAGAAAGAAATGAATTAGGGTATTGTTTGGATTGATGGTTGACAGAATTGATTCCAGCAGAATTGAATTTGTTAGGATTGATTTTATGAGAATTGTGTTTAGCAAAATTGATTTATGTTTGGATACATTTATATAAAAGTGAGTTGAACAATAAATTTTAATGTAAACATCATTCAGAATCAATTTTGGAGACAGAAGTTACAAATTATAACTTCAAGTAGAATTAATTCTGGAGACAAAATCAATTCTACTTTTCTCTAATCAAACATCTCAAAATCACACAGAATGAATTCTACCTCTCTAAAATTGTTTTTGATCCTTCCAAAAGTTAAACCAAACATGCACTTAGTACATTTTGTAAACACAAACTTACTCGTGGAATATAAAATGGAAATGTGCTACCGAGAAAAAAAAATCACATTTATTAAGAAAAGTAAAAGCATAATGATTTGACTTGTACTTTTTTTTATAAAAAAAATGTATAAAAAGATGTAAAAACAATTCTAATTGGTCGTTGGTTATAGAAAAGATGAGAGAAGGTAAATTAAATGCAATTTCCATTTAATTTTACCTTGGAAAAAAAATAAAAATTGAGTTTTTCTCTTATATTTTTCGACAACAAAAATGCATTGTTTTCTCTTATATTTTAGGACGGAGGGAGTATGTCACTATTTGCAAGGTTCGGGAAAAATCACATCTCTTATTATATGTTAAAGTCGTGATTTTATTAACACAAATTTCGTTAGCATCAACATTTTACTTACAAATAAAAATGTAAATAATCATGTCTATCGTGTTTGTTGAGAATCAATATATAATCTATTAGTATTGTGTAAATTATAACATTATCTATTGTGTATATCTCTAAGGTTCCACTAAGGTTATAACTTCGACACGTTCACTAAGGTTCCATTTATCTCATGCGAAAAATTAATCGAAACAGCCAACTACAACATATGGGTTAGTGCTGTCAAAATGTGGTTTCACGGTCAAGGCTATGAGGATCACTTGACTACAAAGTCTGATAGTATTCTTGTCGCCAAACGCGATAAGTGGAAACAAGTCGACGCTTCTTTATGCACTGTGTTATGGTTTTCCATAGTTACTAATCTCCAAGCACAGTACTAAGCCTTTACCACTTGCAATGAAGTTTGGGAAAAGACTAAGTCTTCTCTAATGATGTCCATAACCTTTATAGTGTCATCACCAAACTTAACTCCTTGAAATTGGAGAATATGGATATGCAAGCCTATCTGAGTAAGTTTGACACGTTAAAGATAGACTTTACAAACATAATGCCTTTTACAAAAGATGCAACGACATATGATGAACAACAAAGTAAGTATTTCATAATCGTGGCACTTGTTGGACTACCATCTGAACTTGATTCCGTTTGGAACCAAATTTTATAAGGATCCAATGTTCCTAACTATGAAGCAGTCAATGAACAACTGTTGCGCTTGACAACCCCTCATGATTTTTGACCAGTTTCTACCCCATCTCCCATTGAATCATCTTCTCTTGCTTCCCACTAACATGGTCGTGGTGGAAGAACTAGAGGACGGGGTGGACATCATTATGGTATTCATTGTAACTATTGCAAACGTTATGGCCATATTGAAGCTGATTGTTGTACAAAGGTAAGAGACCAATAACGGCAACCATGGGTCATTGTTGTTGCTAAACCGGATATCTCTAAAGACGTTACTATTTCCGCTGTTGATTATAATAATTTCCTTCAATTCAAAGTATCCCAACAACCATCATCATCTGCCATTATTTCCCAGTCGGGTAACCCTGCAGCTTTTGTCTCCATACCTTCTCTTGGAACTTGGGTCCTTGACGCTGGTTCCTCTGATCATATGACTGGAAATAAATCCCTTTTATCTCACTTATCTTATTTTGATTCTTTGCCTTCTGACATTGTGGCAGATGGTTCTAAAATTAAAGTTCATGGTCTTGATCAGACACATCCACTTCCAAACTTGTCTTTAGAGTATGTCCTTTACATTCTTGGTTGTCCTTTTAATCTAATATTTGTTCACAAGCTTATTCATACTCTTGATTGTTCTGTTCTTTTTAATGATAAATCTGTTTATGTTCAGGATCGACGTACGGGACAAACGATTGGAGCAGGGAGTGAATCTGAAGGATCATATCATCTATCTCAACTGGTGTCATGTGCTTATACTGTTTCTCAATACCTTACACATCAACGTTTGGGTCATCTTAGTCTTAATAAAATGCGTCTTTTAGTTCCCAGTTTTTTTAAGCTTTCATATTTTGAGTGTCACTCTTGTCAATTAGGCAAACATACTCGTAGTACTTACTCTTAACGAGTAAATAAAAGTGTTGATTCACCTTTTGCTTTAGTTCATTCTGATATTTGGGGTCCTAGTCGTGTGAAGTCTACCTTAGAATATTACTATTTTGTAACTTTTATCGATGATTTTTCACGATGTACTTGGTTATTTCTATTGAAAAACCGTTCATATGTTTTCCTTATATTCCAAGAGTTTTATGCTGAAATTAGAAACTAGTTTAACACTTCCATTAAAGTTTTATCCACTAATAATGCTCGTGAATATATGCCATCCCAGTTTCAATCTTTTTTAACATCACAAAGAATTATTCACCAATCATCATGTGCTAAACAGAAGAATTGTTATTTAGGTGAAATCGCACAAACTCTTTTACTTCACCATAATGTACCTTCTCGTATTTAGGGTGATGCTCTTCTCACAGATTGTCACCTTATCAAATAAATGCCTTCATCATTCCTTCAAGATCAGATTCGATACTTTATCTTGAATCCACAACATGACCTCTACCCCATTTCGCTTCGCGTCTTCAGTTGCACATTCTTTGTTCATGATCTAAGTCCAGGTAAAGACAAATGTAAGTGAAACTTCACCATTAGGTATTTTATGATGTAAAAAATAGAGAAACTTAGCATTTATATATATTAGACTGTATCCTTATTTCTTGTGGCACTCCTCTGCATTAGAGGTCTTAGGAATCATTAAAAAGTATTTTAAAGTTGATCCAAGTCATTAAAAACAATTTTTTGCATAATTTTTTATTGCATGTGTCGACACATCCGCTTTTCAGGTCGACATATACAACTCATTTTTGAAGCCTTTAGCCTCTGGAAGACTCAGGTCGACACATGCATTGCATAGGTCGACACATACTGAAGTATTTCTGAAATTGCATAAATTCTTATTTTATGTGTTGACACATCCGTTTTTCAGATCTACACATTTACTATCATTTTAAATCCTATAGCCTCTGACTTGGTTCGGTCGACACATATAGCTTAAAAATTACGTATGTGTCGACACATACGATATATAGGTCAACATATACTTATTGTTTGGTCAATTTTTTCAAATCTTTTTAATTCTAAATTTGTCCTTTTTCCCTAAAAGTTCCAAAACTATAAATACGCATTCATGCATCATTCATAACTTGGTGAAACCATAAAATTAGCCTACTTTTCTCTTCGTCTTCAACCTCCAACATATGCTTACACACTGACATTACTTTGTGGTGATGTTCCATTGTAGTGCTATCTAGACGAAGATTGATAGTTTCCAATTGAGTATTGTGTTGAGCTTTGTAGGGGTCTTCATCCTGGAAAAACTGCAGGTTTTTCCTCCAAGATCATTGGTTGATTTAGGGGTTTTCATGCAAGACGTTCAAGAGGTAATTGCGGCCAAGTGAAGTCCTTTGGAGATAAAGAACGTAAGGGATCCTTTGGAGATAAATAACACAAAGGAAGTAGCGAGAGAACGACGAAATAATTTTTAAGTCCTGTGTTGCAATAGTTTGAAATTGACGGTGCATGAAAGCTTTGGAGATAAAGAACGCAAAGGAGCAGCAAGATCCAGATAGTCAATTTTCATCTATTGTGTTTTGGTCTTGTTGAAGATCAAAAGAAGAGAAGGGGTTTAATCAACATCAAATAGTTATAGTTTGTAGGATTTCTCTTGAACACTTCTCTCGTATTCATAATTTTGCAAAGTAAGAAAGTATCCTAAATCCATATTGGAATTGGGCGCAGATGTACCCACATCGAGGAAGAAAGAGGGAAACTGTGTAGACAAATCCTTGTGTCTCTTTTCTTTTATTTCTTTACTTTCTTTAGTATTCTTCAATAAATTTGTCAAATAACATTGCATTATCAATTGAATTGTAAGTAATTTTCCAAACTAAATTTTTATTTACATCAAATGTTGATATTGCTCATAATCACTTTTCATTATAGGTGCTTTTGTGTATCAACATAACTTAAAGTAAAATTATGAAAATTCACTTGCACACCAAGTGATTTACAAATTGTTTAGCTTGTTCAACTCAAAGGAAAATTGTAATGTTCTATCACTTACACTCATTTACTCTCTATGTGCAATTTGTTGAATGTGTTGTTTGATTGATCAATTCATATATAATTTTCTTTGATTGTTAAATTTTAAATTGCTTTACTGATTAGCTTATTATTACTTTGAATGTAAGTGCCTTTTCTTATCAACTAAGCTCAAAGAAAGTTCTGAAAAATTGATTGTGCGCGACATGTTCGATAAAGTGTCGAGTTATGTTTTTAATATGATTTCATTGGAAATATGAAACCATTGTGTTTGATATTAAAATATTAATTGAGATATTATTATGTTGATTGATTTTATCATTATCTTAATTCCATATGGCTTGTGCATATCCGAGTTTCTAATAACTAGGTTTGTTTAGACTACTATTTTGATCTATGCTAATAAACCTTTCGCTCAACATTGTTTTTCAAATAAGTTTTTAAGTAACCATTTTGAAATGTAAATTTTAATATGGAAATATATTCAACCCCCCTCCCCCCCTTCTAGATGAGTTACCGTAGTCTAACAAGTAGTATCAGAGCTCCAGTTTATTCTGTGCTTCGAAACTCTTAGTAGAAAATGACGTAAGAACCTAAAAGGGATTTCAAAACAGTCCCAAATTTTTTTCAGAATAAAACTATAGTTATTGGAAAGCTTGTATGTACATTCATGTTAATTCATATGACAAGGATATGTGTGACTCTTACTCAAAACAATTCCAATGGTGTTGTCACATCTAAGTTGTAAGCACTATGGAATAATGATGATAAGAAAAATATATCAAATCTCATTGTTATACCCCAAAATTTGCCCTCCCATATTCCTCAAGAAATTGCCAAGCCAAGCCACAAAATTCCCCAAGGGTTGTGCAGTGCAACAGTCTCCCATACAGTCAAAATTAGGGTTTTGAGTCTGATCAAGAAAAGGAAGTGTTCAAAGGCCCAATCAAGTCTCATATGCTTACAAACATGGTCAAGCATCCTCATATCAAGTTTCAAGGCATTCAGCTCAAGATTGCACAGTCAAAACCCTAAATTGCACTACAGTCAACTGTAGGGGCAAAATGGTCATTTGGCAGTCAAAAGTTCAAATTTTTGGTCAACATATCATTTTGAAGCCACAAACATCATTTGATCAATGCTTGATCATGATTCTCAAAATTTGGCTCAGAAATCATCAAAGATGCAAGAGTTGCTATATTTGGACAGCTGAAAAAGTCAACTGAAATTGACCAGGGCATAACTTTCACATGGATTATCAGAAAAATTCCATCCAAAGCTCATTTTGAAGAGAAAGACATTTCCTACAACTCATCTTCATACTTCAAGTCCAAGAAATGCTCTCATAAAAAGTTATCAATTTCAACATTATAGGTCATTTTCAAAAGTCAACAAAAAGGGACTTTAAGTCAAAGGCCATAACTTGAGATTGGTAAATCAAAATGACATGGGACCAAAGGAATTGGTTAAAGGACTCAAAGAACTTTCCAAAATGTCCAAGAACATGTGAAAAGCTTAAAAATTGAGCAAGTTATGCCTTGTAGAAGTTGGGAAATTTTTGTGAAATGGCAAAAGTCAACTATCCTTGAAAATCCAATTTTTGACAAAAGGGCCCCATTTTTTCCACTTGGTTCATCCTTTTCATGCCACACACGTGTCCCATGGTTAATTTCAAGACCAAATATTGATTTTTTTATTTTATTTAATTTTTGATGATTTAATTCATTTTAATTCTTTGAAAATTCAAATAAAATTTAAAAACCAATGGAATAGTGTCATGTGAACTTGGACAATTTCTATGTATCATGAACCAACTCAAGAAATCAGGCTAGGGTTCATTTGCACACTAGGTCTAGGTTTTGGCTAAAAAGGAGGAAAAATGGTTAAGAGTGAAAACCCTAAGACTAATTCCTTCATGAGCTTGAATCTAGGTCAAAGAGTAAGCCAATTCCATTCCATTATCATCACTGAGTCAAACCCTAACCATAAGAGACCAAATGCTGCGCTGAAAAGCCATTGGACAATTTGAAAATTTAGCCATATAAGCCAAATCTGAAATCAAGGTTAAGGGATCTTTCAAGCCTTAATTCTTTGTCCATTAGCATCCTGAGGCATCACTGAACAGATCCCAACCCCTAACCTCAATCAAAACGCGAAGAAGCAGTAACGACAACTCAAACTGTACAGAAAATTTTTTGAAATCGTGTTCTCAATTCTAAGCATGATCATTGCATTTTAACTGTGGATTCTTGTTCCTTACAAAGTTTCTAAGCTCTCCATTATGTTTAATTGCATTTTTGGTGATCATATGTGATTCCACCATTTTCATATGCTAGGGTTTGCAGGTTCTTAGATTTAGGGCTTTTGCAATACAGTAAAATTGGCCTTTGGGACCACCATGGTTGAACTCAGTACACCAAGACGAAGGGATTGGCATACTCGCGATTAATTTCTGATTCACGTAGCTCTATTCGCTATTTTTTCAAATGTTGCCTAATGAAACGCGTAAGAAACCGTTGCCTATTTGTGTTATGTTACAGGGACGGGGAGGAAGAAGAAGGCGTGTCAAGCAATGATTCGTCCATTCAAATTTTCGCGCCAGGCCATCCACTAACGTTATATTTCATTTATTATATTTACGTGTTATTATAGGTTAAATGAAAAGCGCTTGGCTCAGTGGTAACACGTTGTGCATATGACTCTCATGACCTGGGTTCAAGTCCCAGGTCTTGCAAAATTCAATATTATTTTTCAATTTGAATTCACATGCAGCGCTAACATTAAAGCTCACCATGCACACTCCAAAATGCATTGTCCACGCGTCCCAAGAGATCTGATCAAGGGTTCAGCTTGAAAGTATACCATGGATGCAAGTCAACAGGCGTGCACGTGGCTTAGGGAAGTCAATGAATTCAAGCAAATGGGCCAGGCTTTTCAAATCTGAACCTCCTAATCTGGGGCTACACCCCACCCTGGTTTGCCCATTTAATTTATTTTTCTTATATCTTCATTTATTTTAATTGTTATATTATTTTAATTATTTGTTTTATTTAATTTTTAATCAAAATGTAAAAACATCATAAAAATCAAAAATGCCAAAATATATAATTTTTATTTAATTATTTTCTAAATAAATTGTATGTAAATTATTTAGTTTAATTAGGGTACAATTTTAATCTCTTTTTAATAAAAATCCAAAAAAACTAGAATTTAGGTTTAATGACTTTTATTTTCCTTTTTTTATTTTTTCCCTTTTTTCAGAATAATAATGTCATTCATTTATTTTCATAAATTAAAAAATGTACATAAATTAATTTAGAATTAGATTAGGTTAAAAGTTAAAATTTTCATAATAAACTTAAAAAACATTAGAACTAGGATTTTAATTTTAATTAGTTTTTCTTTTTTCTTTTAAATCTAAAAAACACAAAAATACCCTTTTTCATTTACTTTTAATTTTAGATAACTTAACTATTTTAATTCCTTTAAAGGGTTCAACGCCCTCGCATTTGATTATTTTCTTTTCCGCGCGTTTCATTTATTTCTTTTGTGAATGTAATGTATTTGTACCAAAGCCATGTAATAGCTATTAGACATTTCTTTTCTGCAATTTATTTTAAAACGGGTCTGGATTAATTTGGCGTTGTAGACCCTCGCCCTTTGTAATAGCGTAGGACTTTTATCTTTTCCGCACTTTAAATTCCCGCACTTTTAACTGTTAAACAATAACATGAAAGAATGAATGCCCAAAAATAAAATCGAATCGTTAGATCACCAATGCATGACAAGACAAACAATAAACTGAAAATGACACACAATTCGCACACACCACCCCTAGGGTACGCCTCACTGTTGCCTTTCGAAAGGTGATCATCGAGTAGAGGATATTTTAGGAAGTCCTTGTGTCCATTGATCTAGTTGCCTAAAACAAAGTTGCCTAAAACAAAGTTGCCTCGAATAAGTTGCCTCGGAATAAAAGATCAATGGCATAAGGGTAGCTTCTAAGGTGTCTTCCTATTGCTCTGGTGATCACCATGTCCCTAAACTCGAATTGACCCGAACACCTCCAACAGTGGTGCTACCTACCTCTCAATGGTGGGATGGCACTACTTTAAAGGACATTTACACAGACGAATTCCTTAGGGTAGGTAGGTTCTCAAGGATACTTGCTCTAATTTCAAACAAAACAAAAACTCTTTTCACACCAACACATTTTCAAAAGCTTTCAAAGCGAATCTTTCAAACACTCTGACGTACGAGTCGAACTGAAATTTTTCAAAGAAACTTTTTTAAAACCCACAATTGAAAAGCAAGCAAACATTTTGAAAACACATTGAGCAAGTATCTAAGAGCCCATGGATAACCATGGATAGAAAGGGTGCTAACACCTTCCCTTTCTATAACCTACCTCCCGAACCGAGAGCAATCTCTTTTAAGGAATTTTTCTGTGCTTTTGTCCATTCCATTTGGAGAAAATAAAAGACGGTGGCGACTCTTGCTTACCGCGACATTTCGCGAACCAGCGTTAAACAGTCAGTTCCAGATCCACCGATCACAGAACTGGCGACTCTGCTGGGGACACACTTAAAGTGAGGTGTACCTTAGGGCTAGTTACAACTGTGTTTTCAATTGTTTTCCTTGTGTGCTTTAAAATTGTGGGTTGCTTGGGCGTTCTATAGATCCTAACCCGGATCTAGGGGATACCTTCTTAGAAAGTAGCAACAAGGCTGTGAGGGAACTGTGCGGGGTATACCGACATGGTTGAAACAGTCTGCTACGTTGATGTGGCACTTTGGTGTGTACCGGTAACCCTTGAGTCAGTCAAGGAGAGTACGGGGCCTCCATGTGGTGTCATGAAGCATCAACAGACCTTAGGAACCTTAATTGAACCATCTTGGCCTCTTTAGGGTAGTGAGATAACTGACTTTGGTGCAGTCCGAGGTTGGTTGATACTCGATACTACACTCAATTGAGGGTTGCTTTCCTGGAATATTTCGGTCGCCAGTTCAGTGGCTAAATCGAAACGATGAACAATGAAAGCAATCCCGTGATATTGGGAACCTTAGAACCCGGTTACTTTGATTAGGACAGGTTGAACCCACCAACTTCAAGAGGGTACTACCCAGACCCCATGCTGGCCTTAAACCTTAAGGGCCTGTCTTGTGTGCCTTGTGTGCCTTACATGTTTGTCTTTGTAAATATCTGTGGTGTGTTTAATCATAGCATCATGACATCATCCAGCATCATATGCATTAACTAACCATTTCAGGGGTTCGAATTTTCATCTTTGTTCTTGTTTTGTAGGACATGGAAACTATTCGTAGAAAGACAATTCCAATCAGTCTTGTAAGGATCCCTCCTCAGCTTAAGGAGCTTATATCCAGGATTCCCGAGAACTCTTCATTCAGTGAAAGGCATGGAAGCCTCATCAGCTTGGTCAACACCAACATTGAGGAAGATATGATAAAGGTCTTGTTCCAGTTCTTTGACCCTCTGCACCACTGTTTCACCTTCTTGGACTATCAGTTGGTACCTACATTGGAGGAGTTCTCCCGACTCCTGAAGATCCCTATTCTTGATCAGCTACCCTTCAACGGTACAGAAAAGGAACCTAAGCTTGAAGAGATTGCTAAAGCCTTGCACCTACGGTCATCTGACCTCAAGGGACATTGGGAAGTTAGAAGTGGTATCAAAGGGTTCTTAGCCAGGTTTCTGTTTGAAAAGGCCTATGAATGTTGGAACTCCCTTGACTTACAAGCTTTTGAAGAGGTTGTGGCCCTCCTTGTTTATGGTTTGGTGTTGTTCCCTAACCCAGACCAGCTCATTGATATCAGTGCTGTCCAGATCTTTATGTCCAGGAATCCTATACCTACGTTGCTGGGGGACCTCCTTCACTCATGTTACACTCGAACCATGAGAAAAAGAGGTGTCCTTATGTGTTGCACTCCTCTCCTGGGAAAGTGGTTTATTTCGCACCTTCCACAATCAGTCCTGAAGAACGAGCGGGGTTTGAGATGGTCACAACGGTTGATGACTCTTACACATGCAGATATACATTGGTGCCCTAGGTCCAGAGAAGATGTCACTATCATTGATCGTTGCGGGGAGTATCCTAATGTTCCTTTACTTGGAATCAGAGGGGGTATTACTTATAGCCCATGCCTGGCTTGGAGACAATTTGGTTATGCTCGGAGGGATGGTCCTCATGACATGTTGATTCCTGACATAGTTTTTGACTTCGACAACGATACTCGAGGACTTCGCCAGAGATTTATCAGAGCTTGGAGGATGCCTAGTAGGATAGACAGTAAGACACTGGGGCACCGGAACTCCATCCCTTTGGAGCCTTACCTCAAGTGGGTACGAGCCCGCTCTCAGAAGTTAGTAATGCCTTATCCTCACATGCTTCCAGTAATCAAAGAGCCTGTCTTGGAAGGAGAAGTGTCTCATGTTATTCAGCACCCTGATATGCCCACATCCTGGGAAGAGATGCAGAAGAGTTGGATCCAGCTTAAGGAAGAGCGGAATTCTCTTGAGACTAGTTTACATGCCAGTGAAAAGAAGGTCTTGGAGCTCACCCGCCTGTTGCACGAGGAAAGGAATCTCAACACTTACATAGCTCCAAAGAAGATGCGCAACATATTTTGGGATTGATCTTTTTGTACTTTTGCCCATGAGGCTTTGATGTATTAAACAATGATTTTCTTAATAATAACGTGTGTTCCTTTTGGTCTACAACAAATTTGAATTTTCGAACTCTTGAATGCATTGCATAAACACATATCATTCATCATGTGCATCATAGGTACTCTTCTTTTCAGGTTGTTTACTGTTCTTCGCTGTTTATTTCAGCATCATGAATCCTGAATCATCAACCGAGGCATCTATCAAGGCTCTTCAGGCGCAGAACGTCCAGTTTCAGGCGCAAAACGCCCAATTTCAGGAGCTGATCAAGGGCTTGGCTCAGGGTCAACAAGAGTTGAAGACCATGCTTCTGAAGAAGACTAAGAAGAAGAGGAGGACTGTGCTATTTAACACTGGGCGCAGACTCGGGAACACTTTGGTTGAAGCTGAAAGGACTCCTCCATCTGTGACGGAAGGTAGTCACCAAGAAAGGGAGGTCACTACTCCTGTGGGCTCTGATACTGAAACAGACTTTAACGACGAACAGTACCCTCCTGCTGAAGACCGGTACAAACAGCTGGAAGACAGATTAAAGGCTATGGAAGTTCAGCGGGTGCCTGGATTGGATTTCGGAGACTTGGGATTATCTACTGGAGTGGTGATCCCACACAAGTTCAAAACACCTGCCTTCGTGAAGTATGATGGGGCCTCCTGTCCCAAGATGCACCTCCGTTCTTATGTAAGGAAGATCCAGCCTTACACAGCAGACAAGAACCTTTGGATCCACTTCTTCCAGGAGAGTCTTTCAGGGACTCACCTCGACTGGTTCTATCAGCTGGATGGAATCAGCATTCGTAACTGGGAGGACCTGGCCACTGCTTTTTACAAGCAGTATCAGTATAATGCCGACCTCGCTCCTACGCGTACCCAGCTCCAGGGTATGTCGCTAGGGTCGGGTGAAGGTTTTAAGGAGTACGCTCAGAAATGGAGAGACCTGGCTGGCAGGGTGCAGCCACCATTGACGGATCGGGAGCTGGTAGATATGTTCTTGGGGACCCTATCTGGTCCATTTTTCAATCATCTCATTGGTAATTCCTCTGCTGGGTTTACCGATCTAATCCTGACTGGTGAAAGGATTGAGGCCGGTATAAAATCGGGGAAGATACAGAAAGTTGCATCCTCCAGTACTGAAAAGAAACCCTTCAAAAAGGAGGCTAGTGCTGTATATGGCTCCCGGAGAACAGAGCGACCTGAACACCGCCAATCTGTCAGTGCGGTAATGATTGCCAAACCTGCTGCCGCTCCTCGGCCAACTAATCCTCAAAAGTTTGAAAGACCCCGGAGGGAGTTTACCCGGTTAAGCATGACCTTATCACAGATCCTGCCACAGTTGCTATCCACCAATTTAGTGACTGTCAAGGAGGCTCCAAAATTTCCTAATACTGCATCCCCCAAGTTCAATCCAAATGCTCGCTGTGCTTATCACTCTGATAGCCCGGGGCATAATACAGATGACTGTTGGGCCCTAAGGAATAAGGTTCAAGACCTCATTGATGCAAAGGAAATACAGTTTGAGGCGCCCGAGAGGCCGAATGTTGTAACTGCTCCCATGCCCCAGCATGGAGTGAATGCCGTTGAGGAGGATTTGTATGTAGCTTCGGTGGATGATGTTGCTACTCCGTTGCTGATGGTCAAGAGGAATTTGTTGCTAGCCGGTTTATTTCCGGGATGTAGCGAAGGTTGCCCTCTATGTGTTGCTTCCCCTGCTGGTTGTTCTCTGTTGAAGTCAGGCATCCAAAACCTGATAGATAGTAGAGAGATTTTGTTCGAAAAGACTGTTGTTCCTGCTGCTCCTGTTGAAGAAGTGTCGATCGTTACCATCTTCAACAACCATTCCAAGGCTCCTTCAAAGAAGCCTATACAAATTTTGTCAGTTCACAAGGGTGCTCCCATCACCATTACTGTTCCGGGGCCTATACCCTACAACTCTGATAAGGCTGTCCCATGGCACTATGGGGCGGATGTTTATGTTCTGGGTGTGAAACAAGAGTGCAACATTGATACTGGTGTCTCCAACATCGCCGGGCCTGCTAAGGTCACTCGTAGTGGAAGACTGTTCTCGCCAGACATTGCTCCTCCGGCAATTCATAGGCCTTTGATCTTCACACCTGCCAGAGTGCCTGTTTCTCCCCCTGACCAAGTATCCACCCCTGCTACTGAGTCATCTGATACTCGGGCCAAGGGAATTGCTGCTGATATGCCTGCCAGGACGGAGGCACCAAAGACCATTGTTGAGGCTTCCAAGCAGGAAATGGAAGAAATCCTCAAGATAATAAAGAAAAGTGATTTCAACGTTGTAGAACAGCTGGGGCACACTCCCTCTAAAATCTCCATGTTGTCACTGCTGCTGTGTTCAGAGGCCCATGCAAAGGCTCTGATTGCTTTCTTAAAAACAGCCCACGTACCCCAAGAGACGTCTGCTGACCAGTTCACCGACTGTGTGGCCAACCTAACTGCTGATAATGGCCTGGGTTTCTCTGATGCCGATCTGACAGCAAAGGGGAAGAACCATAATGATGCCCTGTATGTCTCCATTGAATGCAGGGGCACTACTCTTGCTCATGTGCTGGTTGACACAGGTTCTTCATTAAACGTGCTGCCCAAGAAGGCTCTGGATAGGCTGGATTGTGAGGGTCTAGAGCTCAAACCAAGTAGCATTGTTGTCCGGGCCTTTGACGGGTCCAAAAGAATGGTGCATGGTGAGGTGGACATCCCAGTCAGGGTTGGGTCACAGGTATTTGATTCAAAATTCTATGTGATGGATATCCATCCATCCTATTCTTGTTTGCTGGGTCGCCCATGGATCCACAAGGCTGGAGCTGTGACCTCCACATTGCATCAGAAGCTCAAGTATCCGGTCAGGGGGAAGATCGTAACAGTGCAAGGGGAAGAGGAGTACATGGTCAGCCACCTCAACTCCTTCAGATACGTGGAAATGGATGGGGAGTTCATTGAAACCCCCTTTCAACATTTTGAGGAAGTACCACAAACCTTGGCAGCAGCAGAAGCAGATGAAGAGGTTTCTCCTATGAAGATGGCCTCCTTAAAGGACGCCCGGGCTGTGATTGAAAAAGGTGAATGTGCAAACTGGGGCAAGCTCCCTGATCTTACTCCTAAGACTAACAAGTTTGGGCTGGGTTTCACCACAGAAGCTCAGAAAGCGGTGCGCAAGGCGAGAATTGGAAGACCTCCTGTGCTCATCACCCACTCAGTGGTGAATGCTATTGGAGAGGAAGACAAAGTGGAAGAGTCAGAGTTCGATAGTTGGATCTACCCGACGACCGACGGTGGATTGACCAATTGGACTGCTAAAGATTTTACACCCATAACTTTTGTTCCCCAGTAATGAATTTCTTTGTTTTTGATTTGTAATAAACAATAATTTGAAACTATATGGCCCGGTGTCTTACCCGGGGCACCGTGGTTTTTATTTGTGAGGGCTTTTGTTTGTCACTGTCATATATCATGAATAAAAGCATTGGACGTTTTTCACATTTCAAATTTTGCGCTCCTTTTCTTTCCTTTCTTTACATATTGCAAAACAGTTGTATTTACACACACACTCACTCATACAGGTTTCAATCCACTCTGGATCTCACTGGTAACGACTCTGCTACTGCCAGTTATGACTTCGAAAATCCGATCAACTTAGCCGCAGACGAAGGTGAAGATGATTGCGAAGTGCCTGGTGAACTTGCAAGACTGTTACAGCAGGAAGAGAGGGCAATTCAACCCCATGAAGAGCCAGTGGAAATAATAAACTTGGGTACTGAGGAAGACAAGAAAGAGGTGAAGATTGGTGCCAACCTAGAACTCAGCGTGAAGCAACGGTTGACTCAGATGCTGCATGACTATAAAGAAATCTTTGCCTGGTCCTACGAAGATATGCCCGGATTAGATACCGACATTGTGGTCCATCACTTACCAACTAAAGAAGATTGCCCTCCGGTTAAGCAAAAGGTCCGCCGTATGCGTCCAGAGATGTCTGAGAAGATTAAAGCCGAGGTTATGAAGCAGTTTGATGCCGGGTTTCTTGCAGTGACTTCTTACCCTCAGTGGGTTGCTAATGTGGTGCCGGTACCTAAGAAGGACGGCAAGGTCAGGATGTGTGTCGATTACAGGGATCTGAACAGGGCCAGCCCCAAGGATGACTTCCCTCTACCCCACATTGATGTCCTTGTTGATAATACAGCTCAGCATAAAGTGTTCTCTTTCATGGATGGTTTTTCAGGCTATAATCAGATCAAGATGGCTCCGGAAGACATGGAAAAGACTACATTTGTTACTCAGTGGGGCACCTTCTGCTACAAAGTCATGCCTTTCGGACTAAAGAATGCTGGGGCAACCTACCAACGTGCCATGGTCACCTTATTTCATGATATGATCCACCATGAGATCGAAGTGTATGTGGACGACATGATCGCTAGGTCCCAAACTGAGGAAGAGCATCTAGATCATCTGCAGAAGTTGTTTGACCGGTTGAAATTGTACAAGCTGAGATTGAACCCGAACAAGTGCACCTTCGGGGTAAGATCCGGGAAATTACTAGGCTTCGTGGTCAGTGATAAAGGTATTCAAGTGGACCCTGCTAAGGTCAAAGCTATTCAAGAGATGCCAGTTCCTAAGACAGAGAAGGAAGTCAGAGGCTTTTTAGGACGCCTGAATTACATTGCCCGGTTCATCTCACATCTGACTGCTACCTGTGAGCCAATCTTCAAGTTGCTGAAGAAAGATCAAGTAGTACGTTGGAATGATGAATGTCAGGCTGCTTTTGACAGAATCAAAGAATATCTCCAAGAACCACCCATCCTTATGCCACCAGTTGAAGGGAGACCTTTGATACTTTACCTGACAGTGCTTGATAATGCAATGGGGTGTGTGCTGGGGCAGCATGACGAGTCTGGCCGAAAAGAGCATGCCATTTATTACCTTAGCAAAAAGTTTACCGACTGTGAGACCCGATACTCACTGCTTGAGAAAACTTGCTGCGCTTTGGTATGGGCTGCTCGCCGGCTGAGACAGTATATGATGACTCACACTACTTTGTTAATCTCAAAAATGGATCCTATAAAGTACATATTCGAAAAGCCTGCTCTGTCTGGGAGAATTGCAAGATGGCAGATGATCTTGACGGAATACGACATTCAGTACACGACCCAAAAAGCCATCAAGGGAAGTGTATTGACAGACCACTTAGCACATCAAGCTGTGGATGACTACCAATCAATGAACTTCGAGTTTCCAGATGAAAGCATTATGATAGTAACTGACTGTGAAATACCTGGACCGGATGAAGGGCCTGAACCAGGATCCCGATGGTCTATGCACTTTGACGGAGCCTCCAATGCTTTGGGAAATGGTATCGGCGCCATAATCGTATCTCCACAAGGTACTCATACTCCACTCACCGCCCGGCTGTGTTTCAACTGTACCAACAACATGGCGGAGTATGAAGCATGTATTATGGGTCTTCAAGCTGCGATCGACCTGAGGATCAAATTTCTGAGTGTCTTCGGAGATTCCGCTCTCGTGATCAATCAGATCAAAGGAGAGTGGGATACGAAACATCCAAACTTGATTCCTTACAGAGAATGTGTGTTGGCCCTGATCCCCCACTTCACAGAGATAACATTTGAGCACTTTCCAAGAGAAGAGAATCAGCTGGCGGACGCGTTAGCTACAATGTCTTCAATGTTCAAGGTTAAATGGGATAATGAGGCTCCCCGGATCATCATCTGGAAATTGGACGAACCGGCATACTGTTGTGATCTCGAAACTGAATTGGTAACTGAGAAGCCTTGGTACCACGAAGTGAAGAGATACCTAGAAGCTCAGGAATACCCTGAAGGAGCATCTGCCAATGATAAGAAATTCCTGAGGAGGTTTGCAGCCAAGTTCTTTCTTAGCAACGGCATCTTGTACAAGCGAAACCAGGATTCAACCTTACTGCGTTGTGTAGATAAGACTGAAGCAGAAAGAATCATGGAAGAGCTACATGAAGGGACCTTTGGTACACACTCCAGTGGACATACCATGGCAAAGAAGATTCTACGGGCAGGGTATTACTGGTCCACCATGGAAGCTGATTGCTACCAACATTCTAGGACATGCCATAAATGCCAGATCTACGCAGACAAGGTGCATGTTCCTCCGGTTCCCCTGAATGTTCTGACTGCGCCTTGGCCATTTGCAATGTGGGGCATAGACATGATCGGTGAGATTAAACCTACGGCATCTAATGGACATCGCTTCATCCTAGTGGCAATTGATTATTTTACGAAGTGGGTTGAGGCAGCATCCTATGCTACGGTAACCAAGACTGTTGTGGCACGGTTCATTCGGCACAATCTGATCTGTCGGTACGGTGTCCCTGAGCGGATTATTACAGATAACGGTACCAATCTGAACAATAAGATGATCGCTGAGCTCTGCGAACAGTTCAAGATACAGCACCACAATTCTTCTCCTTACAGACCGAAGATGAATGGGGCTGTAGAAGCAGCTAATAAAAACATCAAGAAGATCGTGCAGAAGATGACAGTAACGTATAAAGATTGGCACGAGATGTTACCGTTCGCTCTGCATGGGTATCGTACCTCAGCTAGGACGTCAACCGGGGCAACTCCTTTCTCTCTGGTTTATGGCATGGAGGCAGTCTTGCCGATCGAAGTACAAATTCCTTCTCTCCGGATAATGAAGGATGCAAATCTGAATGAAGATGATTGGATCCAGACACGACTTGATCAGCTCAACCTTATTGACGAAAAGAGACTTGCTGCTATCTGCCATGGTCAGACGTATCAGAAACGAATGATTAGGGCATTTAACAAAAAGGTCAGACCACAGGAATATCAAGTCGGGGATCTGGTGATCAAGCGAATCATCCTTCCTCAGAGTGATCCAAGGGGCAAATGGACCCCTACGTATGAAGGGCCATTTGTGGTTAAGCATGTGTTCTCAGGAGGAGCAATGATATTAACCAACATGGATGGTGACGATCTTACTCACCCCGCCAATGCATACATAGTTAAAAAATACTACGCATGAAAAAAGACCCGCTAGGCTGACATGTCTAGGCAAAAATTAGGGCTTCCCCGTCGAACCAAAAGGGTTCGGGCAAAATGAAGGGATGAAAATGAAAAATCTGTACACCCGGCAAGTCGAAAACCTGAAAAGGCGGCTTGGGCAAAAATGGGTATCTCGGTGGATTGAAAACCCGAAAGGGCGGTCCAGGCGAAAATTAGGGATAAACGCGTAATACTATGTCTCATTGGATCACTTGGCATCCAGAATCCGGTATCTACATCAAGACGGCATCGATCAGTCAGCTTCACCTTCAACCAAGGTCATCAAGTGATGAGACGCTCAGAGTTATAAAGGCGATAGCAGAGTTGAAACCCAGTGGATCATTCATATTTCACACAGCTGTTTATTTTCTTTTGTACAAAACTTGTAATAAACTCTTTTGCTCGGCGACATTTCTCTTACTGAGATGTCAGCCTCTTGTACACAAAACGCCTATTCACAGGCTATTCAAAATCAATACAAATATACTTTTTAGTTAAAACGTGCCAAGTGTTTTTCTTTTTCTGTTTTGTTTTGCGAAGAACGTCCAAGGTTCAATTTATGATATATGCATTGACAATAATTTGCTAGCTCATAAATATTTGCATACGAAACAAAGAAATAATTGCAGGTGACACTAGAAACAGGGGCAATAAAGAGTTGTCTGAGCAGGCTAATTGTTCTATCCTCCAAGGTACCAAGGTAGGTTCAGCTAAAGAACCTAACCAGGCATCTTAAATTCCCCAGAGAATGAGACAGCAAGTCAGTGCATTCTTCCCCAGCATATCAAAATTCCCCAGGAGAGTCCCATCCAAGTTCCCCAGGAAAGATGGAATTCATCTCCCCAAACAGTAAGCTTATCCCCAGTAAATTCTGGAAGCTTATCCCCTCGCAGAACACGAACGCGTCGTCTGGCTTGATTTAAAGAGTTATTTCCTCAACAGGATATAACTGGGTTATCCTCAGCCAAAAGCCAAGAGAAGGTCGTCGTCAACGTAGTTCTTTCCTATCCCCAGCGAAGTCTATTCACACTTCCAATACAACAACGGTATCCTCAGCAGGTTATCAACACTCAGCAAGGCATCTCTCTTCCCACAGAGTAGTGCTTCCCGGCATGGTCGCTAGAGTATCTTTTCTCCCCGCAGAATCTTCCATTCGCCAAGTTTATTCCGCAACGGAGTCATTTTCTCCTACCGGTATCCTTGCCGTTATCATCCCCAGCGGAAGCAAAATCTATTCTTCGACATCAGCCCAGGATACGACTTCCCGGCACCCGTCAAGGATTTACTTTCCTAGACGAAAACATACCATAAAACGTCACATACATCATTATAGCATGCATAACGCACTGCATCATACAAATCTCATTTATGTTGAGAACATCATTGCTTGATCCATATCATGCATTGCATATGACTGACTTTTATCTTTCAGGAAAGATCCAGTTAAGTTCTCAAGAGACATTTCAAGACCTAGACCGGTTCAGTTAAATCGTCCCAAGATTTTCCTGATGCTTATCCAGTCAAAGGCCTTCTCTGGTTCAGTCAGATCGACCCTAAGATCTCCCTGATGCTTATCCAGTTGAAGACATTTCAAGACCTAGACCGGTTCAGTTAAATCGTCCCAAGATTTTCCTGATGCTTATCCAGTCCAAGGCCTTCTCTGGTTCAGTCAGATCGACCTTAAGATCTCCCTGATGCTTATCCCAGTTGAAGACATTTCAAGACCTAGACCGGTTCAGTTAAATCGTCCCAAGATTTTCCTGATGCTTATCCAGTCAAAGGCCTCTCTGGTTCAGTCGGATCGACTCTAAGATCTCCCTGATTCTTATCCCAGTAGAAGACACCCCAGATTTTTCCCAACAAGCGTTGTTGAAGTTTAAGTCGCCCAAGGTTCTCTTACCATTCATGCTAAGGCAGTAACCATCTCCGGTTCATTCATCGCCGTTTGAAGCTCCAGACCCAGCTCCTGTAACCAGTCAGGACACATCTAAACATCAGCTCCTGCAACGTGTCAGGTACTCATTTGTTCTTGTGCAGGTATACAGGTTCTCGCCAAGGAATCTCTTACGCAATCAAACATCCAGATGGCATCTATAAGCCCATCCCACCATCATTGCTAACATGTGAGCGCAAATTTCCGGGCACTCTAGTGTCCAATCATCTTCTACCATCGGATTACGAAAGGCACGTCAGCCAATCTGCATCCTCAGGTCTAAGAAGATTGAACAGGGGCAACTGTTATACCCCAAAATTTGCCCTCCCATATTCCTCAAGAAATTGCCAAGCCAAGCCACAAAATTCCCCAAGGGTTGTGCAGTGCAACAGTCTCCCATACAGTCAAAATTAGGGTTTTGAGTCTGATCAAGAAAAGGAAGTGTTCAAAGGCCCAATCAAGTCTCATATGCTTACAAACATGGTCAAGCATCCTCATATCAAGTTTCAAGGCATTCAGCTCAAGATTGCACAGTCAAAACCCTAAATTGCACTACAGTCAACTGTAGGGGCAAAATGGTCATTTGGCAGTCAAAAGTTCAAATTTTTGGTCAACATATCATTTTGAATCCACAAACATCATTTGATCAATGCTTGATCATGATTCTCAAAATTTGGCTCAGAAATCATCAAAGATGCAAGAGTTGCTATATTTGGACAGCTGAAAAAGTCAACTGAAATTGACCAGGGCATAACTTTCACATGGATTATCAGAAAAATTCCATCCAAAGCTCATTTTGAAGAGAAAGACATTTCCTACAACTCATCTTCATACTTCAAGTCCAAGAAATGCTCTCATAAAAAGTTATCAATTTCAACATTATAGGTCATTTTCAAAAGTCAACAAAAAGGGACTTTAAGTCAAAGGCCATAACTTGAGATTGGTAAATCAAAATGACATGGGACCAAAGGCATTGGTTAAAGGACTCAAAGACCTTTCCAAAATGTCCAAGAACATGTGAAAAGCTTAAAAATTGAGCAAGTTATGCCTTGTAGAAGTTGGGAAATTTTTGTGAAATGGCAAAAGTCAACTATCCTTGAAAATCCAATTTTTGACAAAAGGGCCCCATTTTTTCCACTTGGTTCATCCTTGTCATGCCACACACGTGTCCCATGGTTAATTTCAAGACCAAATATTGATTTTTTTATTTTATTTAATTTTTGATGATTTAATTCATTTTAATTCTTTGAAAATTCAAATAAAATTTAAAAACCAATGGAATAGTGTCATGTGAACTTGGACAATTTCTATGTATCATGAACCAACTCAAGAAATCAGGCTAGGGTTCATTTGCACACTAGGTCTAGGTTTTGGCTAAAAAGGAGGAAAAATGGTTAAGAGTGAAAACCCTAAGACTAATTCCTTCATGAGCTTGAATCTAGGTCAAAGAGTAAGCCAATTCCATTCCATTATCATCACTGAGTCAAACCCTAACCATAAGAGACCAAATGCTGCGCTGAAAAGCCATTGGACAATTTGAAAATTTAGCCATATAAGCCAAATCTGAAATCAAGGTTAAGGGATCTTTCAAGCCTTAATTCTTTGTCCATTAGCATCCTGAGGCATCACTGAACAGATCCCAACCCCTAACCTCAATCAAAACGCGAAGAAGCAGTAACGACAACTCAAACTGTACAGAAAATTTTTTGAAATCGTGTTCTCAATTCTAAGCATGATCATTGCATTTTAACTGTGGATTCTTGTTCCTTACAAAGTTTCTAAGCTCTCCATTATGTTTAATTGCATTTTTGGTGATCATATGTGATTCCACCATTTTCATATGCTAGGGTTTGCAGGTTCTTAGATTTAGGGCTTTTGCAATACAGTAAAATTGGCCTTTGGGACCACCATGGTTGAACTCAGTACACCAAGACGAAGGGATTGACATACTCGCGATTAATTTCTGATTCACGTAGCTCTATTCGCTATTTTTTCAAATGTTGCCTAATGAAACGCGTAAGAAACCGTTGCCTATTTGTGTTATGTTACAGGGACGGGGAGGAAGAAGAAGGCGTGTCAAGCAATGATTCGTCCATTCAAATTTTCGCGCCAGGCCATCCACTAACGTTATATTTCATTTATTATATTTACGTGTTATTATAGGTTAAATGAAAAGCGCTTGGCTCAGTGGTAACACGTTGTGCATATGACTCTCATGACCTGGGTTCAAGTCCCAGGTCTTGCAAAATTCAATATTATTTTTCAATTTGAATTCACATGCAGCGCTAACATTAAAGCTCACCATGCACACTCCAAAATGCATTGTCCACGCGTCCCAAGAGATCTGATCAAGGGTTCAGCTTGAAAGTATACCATGGATGCAAGTCAACAGGCGTGCACGTGGCTTAGGGAAGTCAATGAATTCAAGCAAATGGGCCAGGCTTTTCAAATCTGAACCTCCTAATCTGGGGCTACACCCCACCCTGGTTTGCCCATTTAATTTATTTTTCTTATATCTTCATTTATTTTAATTGTTATATTATTTTAATTATTTGTTTTATTTAATTTTTAATCAAAATGTAAAAACATCATAAAAATCAAAAATGCCAAAATATATAATTTTTATTTAATTATTTTCTAAATAAATTGTATGTAAATTATTTAGTTTAATTAGGGTACAATTTTAATCTCTTTTTAATAAAAATCCAAAAAAACTAGAATTTAGGTTTAATGACTTTTATTTTCCTTTTTTTATTTTTTCCCTTTTTTCAGAATAATAATGTCATTCATTTATTTTCATAAATTAAAAAATGTACATAAATTAATTTAGAATTAGATTAGGTTAAAAGTTAAAATTTTCATAATAAACTTAAAAAACATTAGAACTAGGATTTTAATTTTAATTAGTTTTTCTTTTTTCTTTTAAATCTAAAAAACACAAAAATACCCTTTTTCATTTACTTTTAATTTTAGATAACTTAACTATTTTAATTCCTTTAAAGGGTTCAACGCCCTCGCATTTGATTATTTTCTTTTCCGCGCGTTTCATTTATTTCTTTTGTGAATGTAATGTATTTGTACCAAAGCCATGTAATAGCTATTAGACATTTCTTTTCTGCAATTTATTTTAAAACGGGTCTGGATTAATTTGGCGTTGTAGACCCTCGCCCTTTGTAATAGCGTAGGACTTTTATCTTTTCCGCACTTTAAATTCCCGCACTTTTAACTGTTAAACAATAACATGAAAGAATGAATGCCCAAAAATAAAATCGAATCGTTAGATCACCAATGCATGACAAGACAAACAATAAACTGAAAATGACACACAATTCGCACACACCACCCCTAGGGTACGCCTCACTGTTGCCTTTCGAAAGGTGATCATCGAGTAGAGGATATTTTAGGAAGTCCTTGTGTCCATTGATCTAGTTGCCTAAAACAAAGTTGCCTAAAACAAAGTTGCCTCGAATAAGTTGCCTCGGAATAAAAGATCAATGGCATAAGGGTAGCTTCTAAGGTGTCTTCCTATTGCTCTGGTGATCACCATGTCCCTAAACTCGAATTGACCCGAACACCTCCAACAGTGGTGCTACCTACCTCTCAATGGTGGGATGGCACTACTTTAAAGGACATTTACACAGACGAATTCCTTAGGGTAGGTAGGTTCTCAAGGATACTTGCTCTAATTTCAAACAAAACAAAAACTCTTTTCACACCAACACATTTTCAAAAGCTTTCAAAGCGAATCTTTCAAACACTCTGACGTACGAGTCGAACTGAAATTTTTCAAAGAAACTTTTTTAAAACCCACAATTGAAAAGCAAGCAAACATTTTGAAAACACATTGAGCAAGTATCTAAGAGCCCATGGATAACCATGGATAGAAAGGGTGCTAACACCTTCCCTTTCTATAACCTACCTCCCGAACCGAGAGCAATCTCTTTTAAGGAATTTTTCTGTGCTTTTGTCCATTCCATTTGGAGAAAATAAAAGACGGTGGCGACTCTTGCTTACCGCGACATTTCGCGAACCAGCGTTAAACAGTCAGTTCCAGATCCACCGATCACACTCATTAATAGTTTGAATGCACTTGGTAATCTTATTTCCAATGCAATTGCTACTAAAGAAGTTGTGAGATGTCATATTAGGAATTGGTAACCGAAGGTCACCGCGATCAAGGAAGCTAATGATCTTATAACACTTGATCTCACTATATTGTTTGGTAAGTTTGAAGAACATGAGCAATAACTTATTTGCTTAGACAAGCATAAGAAAAAGCTTGAGAAGAAGAAAAAGAAGAAAGAAATGGATAAGGAGGAAATAACAAAGTCTAAAGCTCTTAGGGTGTCAAGTTCAAGGTCCTCTAAATGTGAAGACATATACGATAGTGATTTTAGTGATGATGAAGATTTAAATTGCCACTATGGTTGTACGAAAGACTTGCCCAAATGCAACCAATTGTTTCACTAACCCCCAAGAACCTAATGAAGATTGGGTACCTAGATTATCTTTTTGTTTTTGTAGGAACATTTGTCTTAACTGAAGGTAGAGAAAACACAAGAAAGGGGGAGGGGGTTAAATTTGGTTTATAGAAAACATTCCCCTTTAGAAATTCAGAGCAATCAAATGATAATAACAATAAATAATATGAAGAATAAAGGACACAAGGATTTATCCAGGTTCTCCTTAAACAAGGTTAATCTTGTCCACCCCCTCAAAGATGATTCGCCTTCACCAAGGACTTAATCCACTATAACAAAACTGATTACAAATGCATGGGGAACGACTAATGACTAACATACAATGATACGTTCATGGATCTTGCAGGATATAATGTTCATTTACCCAATAGAATTCGATCCCTCAAGATCATCGATTCAGATTTCCTACAACGACCAACAACTATTGTCTTCTTGAGGTCAGACCTTCACTCAATCTCTCAAGGAACTTTCTAATGATATGTTCAGTGATATGATTTAACGAATATAACAATCATTGACCCAATAGAATCAGATCCCTCAAGATCATTTATTCGGATTTCCTACAAGGACCAACAACCATTGTCTTCTTGAGATCAAACCTTCACTCAGTCTCTCAAGGAACTAGTCAACAACAGTTGATGAGGTTCTTATGTTTACATGATTGTTTCTTCTAATCGAATTACAAAAGTTTTTTAAGAGAATATTATTTAACACATCTTTGAGCAACAAATCTAGTGTTAAAACAATTTACATGAAGATATTCGAACTGAAACACAATAAGAGCAACAACTCTTGTGTTTATTACAATGTTCTATCAAGATGTATATGATCAGAAGTTGAGTAACATCTTTTAGTGTTATTCTTCTTCATCTTCTTGTTGAGTAAGTTACGAGCAACAAATCCTTGCTTATTCTGAGATATACCAAGATGTATTTTATTAGAAGTTGAATAACATCTTCTAGTCTTCTTCTTCTTAAGCAAGCTATGAGCAACAAATCCTTTCTTCTTATATTTCAATAAAGATGTATATGATGATAGTTGTATGACATCTTGATGAAATATTCTTTCTTTCTTTTCTATCTTCTTTAATGGTCTTCAGAATGTGTAGCATTGCAGCTTTAGCATCTTCAGCATCCACTGCTTACCTTTCACAGGATGAAGCTTGATGGCCAACAACTATTAGCATTTCAGTTTTGGCTTCAGCGTAGGCATCAACATGCTTTCTTTAAATCTTTGATCTTCTTTTATAGCCTTAAGAGAAAGACGTTATGATAATAGAAAAGTCCTTTCCTGCACTAACGATTAGTTCCAACAGATAGAATAAGGTGTAAGAGTTAGACAGTATAAAATAATAGTTTTTTTATTCTACATTGTTCAGTGATAGCTTTCCACCTTTTATCTCTGAATAATATTTTTCTAATAATCTTGTTAACAGAGATCCATTGAGTAAAGAAATATAGATGTAAATCCAGTCGTTTGTTCCCAACGGTCATAATGAGTGTGGTTGTCAATATAATATAAAGGATTGTCCTTACGCCATCCTATAGGGTGGAGGTCACAAAAACTTTATGTACCTTTTGCATAACATCACACGTTAACCATTTGAACTTTCTTCTTATCATTAGAGGCTTAAGATATTTGAATTTTGAATGTTGAAGCTTGTTGTAGAAGATTCACTCTTAAGTCTTAGAACCTAAGTCTTAGAGTCTTCAGAACTTGTCCTATTAGAACCTTGTCTTCAGAGTCTTCAGAACTTGGTTGTAAGAACTTTCTTGTCTTTAGATCATCAAAACTTGTTCAATAGAACCTTGTCTTCATAATCTTCAGAACTTGTAACACACGAAGTAAAGTTTTAGAAGGTCTCCAAAGCTTAACCATAAAATCACAATCAAAACTTCTTGTACTAACATTCCTAAGACACACTGCAGAAGACATATTCAGAATCTTGACTTCAACTGTAACACGTAACCTCATGTTTTCTTCCAGTAGTGTGTGTTCAGAACTTGATGACGTCACACACCTTGATATCAGAGTTAGAATATTACAGCAACAGCTATACACTAGAACAAACCATTAGCATATACAATTGTTCATAAAGATAACATGTAAAGTGTTCATCAAAATCTTAAGACCAGATGTAGAAACACTTATTGTTCTTACAATCTACCCCTTTTTGATGATGACAAAACCATGTATTTTGATAGAAAAATTTATACAGGGTAATCACCAAAACCGACAAATTGAGAGTTAAACTCACAACTCCCCCTGAATCTGTTAATCCCAAAATTTTATTTAAGCTTGTTCAGAGTCTCCCCCTGAGACCAAGACTCACAAAATAAACTTTGAGTTATCAGAACATAGAGATATAGAAGTAACACTTCCCTATAAACATACGTTATAGAAGCACGCGTATCAAAGCACAACTTTTGAGTGGCATGTATGAGAGCATGCATCTGAATGTTGACTTGTCTTTTGATCATACCTGGCCAGAATGGATTATCAAAGACCACAAGCTATGAGTTGAGCAGCAGTTGAAGGTGAAGTGGGGGGGGGGGGTACCTGCAAGACACTCTAATGCCAAATTGAGGTTCAGAGCTTAATGCAAGTAAGAGAGTATGAGAGTGTGAATGATTCAATACCTGACCCTCTTAAGTGAGAGGGTATTTATAGCCCCCATCATTAGGCCAAGGTCTCCAATTTTAGGCCACGATGAAGCCCAACAATGAAGACTGCCAGGGCTTACGTGTGTATAAAGTCCAGCACGTGGCCTCCCCCCTGGTCAACTTCCTCGAGAAAGCAGGAGATGAACCCGTTATTTTCAGAGGGAAGGATGATGGCGATGATATGGACACGTGGGATACGTTCCCCAACAGACTTGTGGAGAGTTTCCCAATGGTCCCCAACTTGGGCTGCTTGCCTTTGGGCCTTATGTAAAGGTGTGGATTAGGCCTCCCCAATGGTGGGGTAAGCGCTGGCCCAGTTCAGATCAGAAGCCCCCTAAGTTATTTCCCTTAGGTGAAAGGGTGATGACTTAAGTTCAATTTCATGGTCAGGAAGATCTTGCTCAAGAAGCTCGATGTAACTCTCTAACAAGGATAAGTTGTTCCCCCGCGTCGGGGATCTCATAAACATGCGAGATGTAAGGTCATCTAGGTAAGTTGTTCGTCTGGCGCCCTTCAGAGACATATAGGTCACAAGGAGCTTCCTCGGGCTCTTTTTCTATGTGCCCATTGTGATCGGTGGGAATGAGAACTGACTGTTTTTTAATGCTGGTTCGCGTTTGCGTTTGTTTTCGCAAAATGTCGGGGTAAGCAAGAGTCGCCACCATCTTTTATTTTATCCAACAAGGAAAGGACAAAAGCACAGAAAAATTCCTTTTCGAGATGTTTCTCGGGTTCGGGAGGTAGATTATAGAAAGGGAAGGTGTTAGCACCCTTTCTATCCGTGGTTATCCACGAGCTCTTAGATACTTACTCACTATGTTTTCAAAAGGTTTTGCTTTTCTTGTGTTTGTGGGTTTTGAAAAGAGTTTTGTTTGAAAACTTCGATGTAACTCTTGTTTCTGTCCTCAAGAGTGTATGAAGTGTTGTTGAAAACTTTGTTTGAAAAGTGTAAGTGCGAACAATTTGTTTTGTTTTGAAAGAGCAAGTACCTGAGAACCTCTACCTACTCAAAAGGGAATTAAACTGTGCAAATGTCCTTTAGACAGTGCTATCCCACTATTGAGGAGTAGGTAGCACCGTCGTTGGAGTTTTCGAGTCAATTCGATTTAAGGGACGTGTGGTCACTAAAAGCAATGTTAGGACGCCTTAGCGGTAACCCTAATGTCTTAGATCATTTTTCCGAAGGCAACCGTTTCGAGGAAACTTATGATCTTTGGGCAAAAGGACGACCTCTAAAACATCCTATACTCAATGACCACGCCGAGGCAACCAAGTGAGGCGTACCCTAGGAGTGGCATGTGCAAATGTGTCAATTTTCAGTTATGTTATCTTTGTACATGTTATGGTGAGCTACGGTTGATTTTAAGTTAGGATAGATCTTGTCATGCATAGCCTATTATTCATACATCTAGCAGTTAATGGTTGCGGAAAATAAAACTAAGCTATTACAAGGCGTCGGGTATTTACATCGCCAAAAACAAACCCTTGAAAAGTAAATGCGGGAAAGTAAATAAAAGCGGTAGAAAGTCCTAATTAAAACTATTACATCCTCGGAGCAAATACAATTATATGGATCAAAATATGAATCAAAAAAATCACACGCGCGAGAAAAATTGAATCAGAGAGTTTTTTAGGGTTTTGACCCTTTTTTTAGGAAAGCATGTTTGATTATGTTTTTGAATTAAAGAAATCAGTCTAAATTAATAATTGAATTGATTAATTAAAATAAAAATATTTTTGTTTTTTTTAATTTAAGGGAAATAAAATGAGAATGGTTAAAAGTTATTAAAACCTAATATTCTAATTAATTTTAAATTATTGCAAAAAAATGTTAAAATTAACCTAATTAAAACTAAATTAATTAATTATTTATTTATTTACAAAAATAATGAAATAGTGAAATTAATAAAAATATTGTTTTTGAGGTTTTCTGATTTTTATTAGGAAAATATTAATTATTTTAGTTGGTAGTTAATTAAAAAAAAAATCAAGCAAACAAATAATGAAAGAAAATAAAAAGGGCAAACTCAGGGGGTTTGGGCCCAATTTTGGAGGTGAATCTGGAAATTCTTGGCCCATTAACATTCCAGCCTCGTTTGACTTTCAGGATCTTCCACACGCTTGTTGACTTGGACACATGGTAGTCTTTCAATCCTAGCCTTCAGATTTGGCCAGGAGGCCATCTGGCGCCTGGATCTTAGAAGCGCATGGTGGATCATCTTGTGAGCGTTGCATGGAATGACTCGAAACAAAATTGCAATAACGTTTTGGGGAACCTGGGATTCAAACCCAGGTCCCATTGCTCATTGGACGTTCGCCCCTACCACTACACCACTATGCTGCTTTTGTAATAATAATAAACAACAAATAATATATATCAAATAAACACTTATGCCTGGAAAAAAAAATAAAAAGCGCACTATTTCAAACCGGCCAATGGGAAGAAGACACCTAATCGTCTTCTTCGTTGAAAATAACTAGGTTTTACCTGCGGATTTTGTCCGCAACTAAATTCCTAGGTGTATCCTAGAATTCACCCTAGGCCATGAAAATCCCATCCAAGCGCATGGTCATGATCATCTCTGTCCCCTGAGTGTGCCTATAACCATTATTTTCCTTAATTTTACCTGCAATGCAAATGCCTAAAAACGAAACAAGCAAACCCTAGGCGCGGGCATCACCATATAGGACATAAAAACGAAATTGAATATTGCAGTCATGTTAGAAATTTGGTATTAAGCATAATTATTCAAACGATTTGGAAAAAGGATGGAAGATGATTGATTCACGATCTCAGTTACAGGGCCAGTTTCGTGATAACTTACAGTGAGCTGTAGGTGATGAAAAGGCCTGGTCTTTATTCCAATCGCTTCAGGGGATTGCAGTCAAGCACTTTATGTTGAGTTTTGGGATTAAATCGAGCCCTAACCAAGATTTCAGTTTCAAGGTTTTCAAGGTTTTCACCAACTTTTGCTTTGCTGTTTCTGCAGTCCTCCAGTCGTGAATTAGGTTTGTGTGGCTTGTGTATGTATAAGGCAATGATTTTAGGTCAAGAGTTGGGCCAATATCCATGTACATTCAAGGTTTAGGATTTGATTTTATCACCATTGTTAACCTTTCCAAAAATAGGCCAAATCTGAGGTTTTGTGCACAAATAAGCCTTAGCACGAGTTGGTTGGTTGTCACATGATGTTTGCAAGCTGTACAAATCACAAAGATCCCTTTTCAATAATTTTTGGATTTTATTTGATTTAATATTGATTAATAATGAATTAAATCAATAAAAATGAAATAAAATAGAAAAATAAATGTTTGGTCATGAAATTAAGCATGGGACACGTGTGTGGCATGACAAGACTAAATCAAGTGGAAAAAGTGGGCCCTTTTTGTCAAAAATTGGAGTTTTGAGGGTAGTTGACTCTTGGCAATTTTGGAAAAATTCCCAACTTCAACAATGCATAACTTCTTCAATTTTGAACTTTTGGGGGGTGTTCTTGGACTTTTTAGAAACCTTGAGATGTACTCTAATCAACCCGATTGGTATCATCTCATTTTGATCCTCCATTCTCAAGTTATAAGCTTTGGCAAAAAAGGTGTTTTTGTTGACTTTCAAAAATGACCTATAATGTCCAAATTTGTAACTTCTTGTGAATGCATTTTCTGATCTTGGGGTGTGAAGATGGATTGTAGTAAATTGCATCCTATTCAAAATGAGCTTTGGATGGGTCATTTCTCATAAAGTATTAGAAAGTTATGCTTGGTCAAAGTTGAGTTGACTTTTCCTGCAAAACCCTAATTTAGCAACTTTTGAATCTTGATGAATTTTGAGCAATCCTTGATGAATCATGATCAACTGTAGATCAAATGGAGCTTTTGACTGTGCAAACTGGCACTGTGAGTCTTGAAACTTGGCATGTAGGTGCTTGAGAATGTATATAGGCCTATGAGACTTGACTGAACCATTGAGAACCCCAAATTCCTTGAAAGAACCAAAACCCTAATTTCAGTTGTCTACTGCTTAGGAGATGGTTTGACTGTCTAACTCTTGAGCAATCTTGAACCATTTGGAGATGATTCTTGACATATCTTGAGGAATATGGGAGGGCAAATTTTGGGGTACAACAGTTGCCCCTATTCAATCTTCTTAAACCTAAGGATGTAGATTGGCTTGCGTGCCTTTCGTGATCCGAAGGTGGAAGATGACTGAACACTAAAGTGCCCAGAAATTTGCACTCACATGGTGTAGTATCAACATTGCGATGTCGGGAATGGGCTTACAGATGCCATTTGGAGATTGTTGGTAGGAAGCTGTTGGAGATGGGCTTAAAGATACCATCCAAGGGTGATTGTTGAATTGTAATTTTGTAAATTGAAAGAAGGAACCTGTGTAGGGTTGCCTGATGATGAGCCCGTGTAAAACTGCATCTTGGAAGGAAGGAAACCTGTGTATGGTTGACTGATGATGAGTCCGTGTGAAACTGCATCTTGGAAGGAAGGAACCTGTGTAGGGTTGCTTTGCACTACGTCGGGAAATTTCAAGGAGGAACCTGGGTAAGGTTACTTCGGGATAAGTTTGTGTAAAACCTCTGGAGGAACCTGAGTAAGGTGATAAATCCGTGTAAAACTTCTGGAGGAACCTGAGTAAGGTTACTTTGTGATAAGTCCGTGTAAAACTTCTGGAGGAACCTGGGTAAGGTTACTTTGACGATGAGTTCGTGTGAAACTGCATCTTGGAACGAGAAGGAACCTGTGTAGGGTTGCCTGATGATGAGTCCGTGTAAAACTTAATTTGAAATTGAGAAGGAACCGGTGTAGGGTTGCTTGATGATGAGTCCGTGTGAAACTTCATCTTGGAAAGAGAAGGAACCGGTGTAGGGTTGCCTGATGATGAGTCCGTGTGAAACTTCATCTGAAATAGAAGGAACCGGTGTAGGGTTGCCTGATGATGAGTCCGTGTGAAACTTCATCTGAAATAGAAGGAACCGGTGTAGGGTTGCCTGATGATGAGTCCGTGTGAAACTTCATCTGAAAGAGAGAAGGAACCGGTGTAGGGTTGCTTCATGATGGTCAAGTAGATAATTGTCCTGTCTGGTTTCAGGTATCGATCTGCAATTAGTCGTCCACAAATACTCTTCCTGGCTTGTTACAGGTATTAATCTGGAACTTGAAAAGGTTGGCCGATGAGATAGTTGTCCTGGCTGGTTACAGGTATTGATCTCTGACCTGAGAAAGAAAGATGGTCTTCCTGGCTTGTTACAGGTATTGATCTTTAATCTCTTCATGTAGATAATTTTCCTGGCTTGTTACAGGTATTAATCTACAATTAGTCGTCCACAGATATTTTCCTGGCTTGCTACAGGTATTAAACTGGGACCTGAAAAGGTAAAACGTTAGCTGTATGCAATGTCATGATGTAAGAAATGCATGATGTCATGATGTTCTCAAAAATAAATGAGATCGTGTCGTATGCACTTTATCATGTATGTAAAAAAGGAGATATGAAGTGTGAAATGTTTATGAATTTATTTTCGTCTGGGAAAATAAATCCCGGAGCCGCTGGAGAATAGAGTTGAGTTCTTCGTTTCCGCTGGGGATGATGAACGAAGATGATTGTGAGAATAAACCTGCAGGATAAAAGAACTCCGTTGGGGAATAAACTGGTGAAAATATTACTCTGCGGGGAATACTCTGTGGGGGAGAGATGTTCTGCTGATGATTTTAACGATAACTCCGCTGGGGATTCCATTGATAAGCTCTGTTGGAGATTTTGATGATGAACTCCGCTGGGGATAGAAAGAACTTCGCTGGGGATGATCTTTCAGTTGCAACTTACTGAGGATAACCCAGTTAGACTCTTGTGGGGATGACCTCTGAATTTAGCTGAGGAGATGCATTTGTACTCTGCAGGGGATAAGCTTCCAGAATCTACTGGGGAAAATGATTCAATTCTGGCGGGGGAGCTTTTTTAGACTGCGCTGGGAAATGGCTCCACTGGGGGTATCTTGTATTCCGCCGGAGAACATTCTTATACTTTGTCGAGGAATATTAAGACTGCCGGGGATGCTCTTTACGCTTGCTGGGGAATATCTTTATACTCCGCTGGGGAATATTAAGACCTTCTGGGAATACCGAGCCTTTTCGGGACTGACGGTAGACTAACTCTGCTTGGGGGAGAGTATTGCTGATTCCTTCGTAGTTGCAAGTCTCAGTGGGGAGAGCTACCACTACTGTCTTACTCTACGGGGAGTGAAGGTATCTTGGTCATACTCTTCAACTGAATCTACCTTGTACCTGGTGGACAGAGCAGCTTGTACAGTTCAGACAATTCTTATTGCCCCAGTTTCTGCGGGAGAAGAAAGCCTATGAGGTGCTTGATAACTGCCAATTGACAAATCTTCTTCTGGTAGGCAAGTGACGAGATGACGGGACATAGTCATACGCTTTGATCCCTAATTTTTGCCTGGACTTCCCTTTCGGGTTCTCAGTCCATCGGGATACCCCTTTTTGCCCAAGCCGCCTTTTCAGGTTTTCGACTTGCCGGGTGTGTAGATTTTTTTATTTTCATCCCTTATTTTTGCCCGAACCCTTTTGGTTCGCTGGGAAGCCCTTATTTTTGCCTAAGCCAGTCGACCTAGCGGGTCTTTGATTATGCGTAGTACTTTTTTTTGACCATGTCCACGCTCTCAGAGTGTAGGGAGTTGTCACTGTCAGTAGTGTTGTGTTGCCATACTACCAGAAGATGTTTGATCGTGCAAGATTCGTCGCTGGAATTCATGTCCAATGCCCCAAGTGATTCAGACGGAGATCTGCCCCTGGCTATGAGAGATTCCTTGAATCTTGACTTGACTGCCCCAGATGATGGAAAATGATCATGTCTGCCCCTTGGTTGGAAGTGTTTTTTCCACTTGAGGTGACTCTTTTTGTTGAGAAGGTTTTTGTTCACTAGATATTCGTCGTGCGAATTTCTCTGCTGTTTGAACAAATAGCCATATGCAAACAATGTTATTTTAAGAATGCAAAGCTTATGTCTGTTTTGAAGTTTTTGAAAATGCATTTTTTCAGTAAGATAGGAAAATTTTGTAAAATGTGATGTCAACTCAGGATTTTACACCAAGCCCTACAGGAGTCAGGACACCTTTTGTAACAGTATGCTTTCGAACTAACCCATGCTTCAGCTAGGACTTTTTAAGGGTTATAACGTGGCCTGGTTCACGGTTTAAGAAACAAAGGATAAAGGCTCAAAGTATATTTGTACCCACCCGCTCTTCGTGATGTTCTTCGATCCTAAACTCAGCTAATCGTGCATTAGATCTTGTTTGAATCTTTGCTCTTATATTCCGGTGATGGTTCAGATATTGACAATTTATTTTGAACAGACAGTCATTTTTATAAGAGTTTGCAGGACCTCTTTCTTTTTGATTTTATTATCCCTGTCTTTTTTCCTGAATTGTTTCTTTTGTGATTACAGTCAGCGGGATGCCCCAGTTTTGTAAGTCTCCTTCATAGGTTTTGACTTATTGGGCTTTTATTTTGAGAAACAATGACTGCTTGTCCTTACGATTATACGGAACCATCACCGTCTTTTGTCTCGGAAGGACTTCTTTGATGCTATTCATTGTGCACGTGGATCAACTGAGAAAACTACCCTGCCCCAGGTTATAATTAAGGGTTTTAATTTGCGAAAAGAAAAAAACTCCAACTTCTTTGGCTCAAAGGGGTTGACGAGGGATTATCTTCCTTATAACTCCACTGTTTAGGATTTGAAACAATGCCTGTACTTCATCAGCGGGGTCTGTTCAAAAGCATACTGTAAAGATCGTGGTATTGTTTTTGTCATCCTCCCTCAAAAGGCTTAGAATTTTTTAATCGAGAGCTTGAACATCACAAAAAGGAAATATGAAGCAATTTTAAGCATAGTGAAAATAATTAATTCAAAACAGACACGTGTAATGCATTAATGAAATAAAAGAGTTTGACATGATAATTGTTTGAATAAGCAAAGAAAAATACAGCTTCAGAATTAAAATGAACAAAAGTCTCTCAATCCTAGCCATGTTTTGGCAAGGGAGCAGTGATCACATTGGGAGTCTCAGGAGGCTCGAATTCGATCTCCTTAGCATCAATCATATTTTGAATCTTGTATTTCAGCGCCCAACAATCGTTAGTATCGTGCCCCGGGCTATCGGAGTGATAAGCACACCTTGCATCTGGGTTGTAACTAGGAGAAGAAGTCTTAGGGTTCGGAGGAGGGTTTATCACCTTAATCAGATTCATCTTCAACATGTGCTACAATGCTTGTGACAATGGCATGTTGATGTTGGTGAACTGTCTTTTAGGCTCGTCCGGCCTTTGTTGATTTCCCTTTTGCTGTTGTCGGTGTGACGCAGAACCAGAGATCAAGACTGCCCCTACGTGTTGGTCACGATGACTCTTTTGACTGTACACAGCATTGGACTCTTTCTTCCCACTGTAAGGCTTTTTCTGAGCATCAGAAGGTGTAGCTTCTTGAATCTTCCCACTTTTGATGCCAGCTTCAATTCTCTCCCCAGTCAAGATAAGGTCTGTAAACCCGGCTGAAGAATTTCCAATCAGGTGATTAAAGAATGGACCAGATAGGGTCCCCAAAAACATATCGACAAGTTCACGATCAGCCAAAGGTGGCTGCACCCTTCCGGCAAGGTCTCTCCATTTTTGAGCATACTCTTTAAATCCTTCACCCGTCCCTATTGACATACCCTGGAGTTGGGTACGCGTAGGAGCGAGGTCGAAATTATACTGATACTGCTTATAGAACGCAGTAGCCAAATCTTCCCAGTTACGGATACTAGCTCCATCCAGCTGATAGAACCACTCAAGCTGAGTCCCTGAAAGACTGTCTTGAAAGAAATGGATCCATAAGTTCTTGTCAGCAGTGTAAGGTTGGATTCTCCTCACATATGACCGGAGGTGCAGCTTTGGACAGGAAGCTCCGTCATACTTGGCAAAGGCAGGTGCCTTGAATTTATGGGGAATCACCACCCCAGAGGATAGACCTAGGTCTCCGAAGTCCAGCCCGGGCACGTTCTGTATCTCCATAGCACTCAAGCGGTCTTCCAGCTGTTTGTACTTATCCTCAGTAGGAGGATACTGTTCTTCATCATAATCCGCCTCGTTGTTGGAGACTATAGGGGTAGGAACCCTCCTTTCTTGTGGGCTGTCTTTCCCTCCAGATGAGGTGGCCAGATCAACTTCATTTTGCAGCCCGTTTCCAAACTTGCGTCCGGTGTTGAACAGGACAGTCCTCTTCTTCTTCTTCTTCCTCTCTTTCAGAATCAGGATCTTCAAGTCTTGCTGACCCTTAGTTAGGCTCATGGATAACTCTTGAAACTGGGCATTCTGGGCCTGGAGGGCCTTGATAGCTTGCTCAGTGGAAGGTTCGATAGACATGATGATTGCTGAAATAAACAGCGAAGAAGATAAGAGACCTGTAATGGTACCTGTAATGCAATGATATGTATGATATATGTATGCAATGTTTTCAAGGATCTCGTGGGGTAAACAAATAAACTTGTTAGAATTTGAATTTTTCAGCTTGATTGAAGGAACTTCATGTTGCTGAGAGTCCTTCTTCAAGAGTCAGGCTCACCATATCGAGTGGGTCATAGCCCCTGACTCAAGTTATCATGTTTTGATCTCCAAAAAACCTTGGCTAGAGGAAAATAAATCCCCTTTGCCCCTTTCTAGACATTTGGTTCATCATGACCTGCATCACAAACCTTTGAGATCCTTGAAATGGTTAAGGAAGTGCTATGGTATGATGTTATGATGTGTATGCTATGCGTTTAAGCAAAAGTGTGAGGTGATGTAAGTAAGCCCTGCAATAAGTCCAAATTGTTGGATAAGGACTGTAAACAAAACCTGCAAGGAACTCATGTTGTCAGATAACAAGTATGTGCAAATAGTTCAAGTTTGAAGGCACACAAGTCACACACATAGCCTTAAGTTTAGGCTGGCATGGAGTTTAGGCATTACCCTCTTTCAGTTTAGTTGGTTAAGACCTGTCCTAAAAATAGTAACCGGGTTCTAGAGGATCTCAATATCACTGACTACCCTCAATCGGTCATAATTCCAGTTTGGCAACCTTTTCTTGCGGCCGAAACCATCGCGAGAGTTTAGTCTCAATGAGTGTAGCATACTGCTACTGTTCTATGGCCAAATTGGTCAATTTAAGGTTCTAAGGTCAGTTGGTGCTTAATGACTCCTTAGAAGACCCATATTCTCCTCGTTCCAACACGAGGGATATCGGTACAGACCAAGGTGTCACACCAACGTAGCTACTGCTTCATCCGTGTCGGTCTACGCCGGACATATCCCTCACAGTTTATTGCTACTTACCTAAAGAGGGGTACCCCCAGATCCGGGTTAGGATCTATAAAACTCCGATACAAGCCCACAAAGTTTAAAGCATACAAAGTAATACAATTGAAAACACAAGTGATCTAATCCTAAGGTACACCTCACTTATAAGAAATCCCCAGCAGAGTCGCCAGTTCTGTGATCGGTGGGAATGAGAACTGACTGTTATTTAATGCTGGTTCGCGTTTGCATTTGTTTTCGCAAAATGTCGCGGTAAGCAAGAGTCGCCACCGTCTTTTATTTTATCCAACAAGGAAAGGACAAAAGCACAGAAAAATTCCTTTTCGAGATGTTTCTCGGGTTCGGGAGGTAGATTATAGAAAGGGAAGGTGTTAGCACCCTTTCTATTTGTGGTTATCCACGGGCTCTTAGATACTTGCTCACTATGTTTTCAAAAGGTTTTGCTTTTCTTGTGTTTGTGGGTTTTGAAAAGAGTTTTGTTTGAAAACTTCGATGTCACTCTTGTTTCTATCCTCAAGAGTGTATGAAGTGTTGTTGAAAACTTTGTTTGAAAAGTGTAAGTGCGAACAATTTGTTTTGTTTTAAAAGAGCAAGTACCTGAGAACCTCTACCTACTCAAAAGGGAATTAAACTGTGCAAATGTCCTTTAGACAGTGCTATCCCACTATTGAGGAGTAGGTAGCACCGCCGTTAGAGTTTTCGGGTCAATTCGATTTAAGGGACGTGTGGTCACTAAAAGCAATGTTAGGACGCCTTAACGGTAACCCTAATGTCTTAGATCATTTTTCCGAAGGCAACCGTTTCGAGGAAACTTATGATCTTTGGACAAAAGGACGACCTCTAAAACATCCTATACTCAATGACCACGCCGAAGCAACCAAGTGAGGCGTACCCTAGGAGTGGCATGTGCAAATGTGTCAATTTTCAGTTATGTTATCTTTGTACATGTTATGGTGAGCTACGGTTGATTTTAAGTTAGGATAGATCTTGTCATGCATAGCCTATTATTCATACATCTAGCAGTTAATGGTTGCAGAAAATAAAACTAAGCTATTACAAGGCGTCGGGTATTTACATCACCAAAAACAAACCCTTGAAAAGTAAATGCGGGAAAGTAAATAAAAGCGGTAGAAAGTCCTAATTAAAATTATTACATCCTCAGAGCAAATACAATTATATGGATCAAAATATGAATAAAAAAAATCACACGCGCGAGAAAAATTGAATCAGAGAGTTTTTTAGGGTTTTGACCCTTTTTTTAGGAAAGCATGTTTGATTATGTTTTTGAATTAAAGAAATCAGTCTAAATTAATAATTGAATTGATTAATTAAAATAAAAATATTTTTGTTTTTTATTTATTTAAGGGAAATAAAATGAGAATGGTTAAAAGTTATTAAAACCTAATATTCTAATTAATTTTAAATTATTGCAAAAAAATGTTAAAATTAACCTAATTAAAACTAAATTAATTAATTATTTATTTATTTACAAAAATAATGAAATAGTGAAATTAATAAAATATTGTTTTTGAGGTTTTCTGATTTTTATTAGGAAAATATTAATTATTTTAGTTGGTAGTTAATTAAAAAAATAAAATAAAAATCAAGCAAACAAATAATGAAAGAAAATAAAAAGGGCAAACTCAGGGGGTTTGGGCCCAATTTTGGAGGTGAATCTGGAAATTCTTGGCCCATTAACATTCCAGCCTCGTTTGACTTTCAGGATCTTGCACACGCTTGTTGTCTTGGACACATGGTAGTCTTTCAATCCTAGCCTTCAGATTTGGCCTGGAGGCCATCTGGCGCCTGGATCCTAGAAGCGCATGGTGGATCATCTTGTGAGCGTTGCATGGAATGACCTGAAACAAAATTGCAATAACGTTTTGGGGGACCTGGGATTCGAACCCATGTCCCATTGCTCATTGGACGTTCGCCCCTGCCACTACACCACTATGCTGCTTTTGTAATAATAATAAACAACAAATAATATATATCAAATAAACACTTATGCATGGAAAAAAAAAGCGCGCTATTTCAAACCGGCCAATGGGAAGAAGACACCTAATCGTCTTCTTCGTTGAAAATAACCAGGTTTTACCTGCGGATTTTGTCCGCAACTAAATTCCTAGATGTGTCCTAGAATTCACCATAGGCCATGAAAATCCCATCCAAGCGCATGGTCATGATCATCTCTGTCCCCTGAGTGTGCCTATAACCATTATTTGCCTTAATTTTACCTGCAATGCAAATGCCTAAAAATGAAACAAGCAAACCCTAGGCGCGGGAATCACCATATAGGACATAAAAACGAAATTGAATATTGCAGTCATGTTAGAAATTTGGTATTAAGCATAATTATTCAAACGATTTTGCAAAAGGATGCAAGATGATTGATTCACGATCTCAGTTACAGGGCCAGTTTCTTGATGACTTACAGTGAGTTGTAGGTGATGAAAAGGCCTGGTCTTTATTCCAATCGCTTCAGGGGATTGCAGTCAAGCACTCTACGTTGAGTTTTGGGATTAAATCGAGCCCTAACCAAGATTTCAGTTTCAAGGTTTTCAAGCTTTTCACCAACTTTTGCTTTGCCGTTTCTGCAGTCCTCCAGTCGTGAATTAGGTTTGTGTGGCTTGTGTATGTATAAGGAAATGATTTTAGGTCAAGAGTTGGGCCAATATCCATGTACATTCAAGGTTTAGGATTTGATTTTATCACCATTGTTAAGCTTTCCAAAAATAGGCCAAATCTGAGATTTTGTGCACAAATAAGCCTTAGCACGAGTTGGTTGGTTGTCACATGATGTTTGCAAGCTGTACAAATCACAAAGATCCCTTTTCAATAATTTTTTGGATTTTATTTGATTTAATATTGATTAATAATGAATTAAATCAATAAAAATGAAATAAAATAGAAAAATAAATGTTTGGTCATGAAATTAAGCATGGGACACGTGTGTGGCATGACAAAACTAAATCAAGTGGAAAAAGTGGGCCCTTTTTGTCAAAAATTGGAGTTTTGAGGGTAGTTGACTCTTGGCAATTTTGGAAAAATGCCCAACTTCAACAATGCATAACTTCTTCAATTTTGAACTTTTGGGGGGTGTTCTTGGACTTTTTAGAAACCTTGAGATGTCCTTTAATTAACCCTTTTGGTATCATCTCATTTTGATATTCCATTCTCAAGTTATAAGCTTTGGAAAAAAAGGTGTTTTTGTTGACTTTAAAAAATGACCTATAATGTCCAAATTTGTAACTTCTTGTGAATGCATTTTCTGATCTTGTGGTGTGAAGATGGATTGTAGGAAATTTCATCCTCTTCAAAATGAGCTTTGGATGGGTCATTTCTCATAAAGTATGAGAAAGTTATGCTTGGTCAAAGTTGAGTTAACTTTTCCTGCAAAACCCTAATTTAGCAACTTTTGAATCTTGATGAATTTTGAGCAATCCTTGATGAATCATGATCAACCCTTGATCAAATGATGATTGTGAACTCAAAATTAAGGTGTTGACCAAGAATTCTGACTTTTGACTGCAAAGTGACCATTTTGCCCTTGCAGTTGACTGTAGATCAAATGGAGCTTTTGACTGTGCAAACTGGCACTGTGAGTCTTGAAACTTGGCATGTAGGTGCTTGAGAATGTATATAGGCCTATGAGACTTGACTGAACCATTGAGAACCCCAAATTCCTTGAAAGAACCAAAACCCTAATTTCAGCTGTCTAATGCTTAGGAGATGGTTTGACTGTCTAACTCTTGAGCAATCTTGCACCATTTGGAGATGATTCTTGACATATCTTGAGGAATATGGGAGGGAAAATTTTGGGGTACAACACCCATCCCCAAGATGTCTCAACGATGTCGAGCATTATTTCGTCCTCGTGAGCGACACATGATGAATATGCCTGTTTACATGCTTTAGTCATGGCGTCAAGCATTTAGTTGCGTGAGACGTCTTCTTCGTGCTCGTGTATAATGTTTCATGTGGAAGTCGGGGCTATGTTCGTCTTGTGTAGAAGTAGGGGACATGTTTGTCTTTTGAGAATGGACATGTGGATGCTTGTTGCGCCATGTGGTTGTTATTTTAGGGTGCCATATTTTCGCGGGGAGTCCAAAAGGCCCAAACTAATGATGAATTTTCATGTGCAACCTCGTGAGGTGTGAGCCATCTACAAAAAGGGGACCCCAGGGTTTCATTTGTTATTCTTAAGCTTTCTGCAATCTTCCCCATTCACGCGTGGATTCCCTCCTCTTAACTTCTCCTTAGAGTTTCTTCAAGGCGTTTGTATCCAAGTAAGTCATATCCTCCTAAAACATGTTTTATTTAGAATTTTTAGATTAAACTCTTAGTTTTCATCTTGATTGGAAGAATCTTGGATGAACATTCATGGGTTCTGCAATGAACATCCATGAATGTTCATTGAAGTTCATGATAGTGGATGAAGTTCATGGTGTCAGGGCCATTTTCCCCGGATATTGGGGTTGATCCGGGAAGCGTGCCTGTTTGACTAAATGTCATCGAGTACGGCGCGACTTGTTTTAGCATAGAAGTCGAGGGCTTGGGTAGAAGACCATTCCTCGACAGATTCATCGCCCTTTCACTTGATTTGTGGTCGAAGGCTGAATTTGATGATGTCGAATTAACTGTTTTCCCTGCTTTTCAGGTATAATGGCATATCAATCAAGGAGGACATTGTGCCCGCCATTCATGAAGATAAAATCAATGTCGAGGAGGAACCTTTGGCCTGGGTCGCACCTGAGCCTAGAAATAAGAGGTCTTGCTTTTCCCATGATGCATCAAACGCGTTCAACTGTCTGGAGGTTCAAGCTGAGGGGCCCCCTGCCAATTAGATTCTACAAATCCCTCATTGTAACAAGAGGATATGCTCGTCGTGTCTGGGCAAGCGCTTCCCCATGTACGGATTTGCATTCAAGGAGGCGAGAATGCATTTTCCCTTCAATGACTTCCAAGTGGGGTTTTTCCAGTGGCTACAATTGGCACCCTCCCAACTTCACCCGAGCACGCTTGTGTTCATGCGAGCGTTCGAGCTCGTCTATCAATATCTACAAATAGGCGCTACACTGCCCCTTTTTTCCGTATCTTCCACTTACAAAGACAGTCTATTGGAGGGGGGGCAAGCATGGGTGTCTTTCAAACAGTTTAGGAAACTCTTCCGACCTTATTTTGAATCTGTTCGCCATTTCAAAGAGAGGTGCTTTGTCATGAAGCCTCTGACGGATGTGGCTATAGATTCCCTGTACGGGCGCTCGAAAGATATGGAGGATGGTCGACCAGTAGCCCGGTTGGTGGCCAGATTTCCTCTTGAATGGTAATGGAAACATTTCGAGTAAAAGCTCGAATACTATGCGGTAAAACCCGAGGATTTAGATGCCCAGGATCAGCTCTCCTATGAGAAACTGGCATCCTACGTTAAGAGTTTTTCACCAGCGAGGTGTGTGGATGTGAACAACAACAACCTCCTCTTTGATGATAAAGGGGAGTATCTCCTTGTTAATAGGTTTATCAGTACGAAGGCTTTACTCGAATGTTCTTCAAATGAGGAAGCCATGAGGCTTTTAGGTAGGGGATGTGGCCGCGATCTTATTTTTGTTTAGTTTTTATGCAGGGACATGCCTGTGATATTATCTTTTTTTAACCTGTGACTGACAGTTTCCTCTTGATTGCAGGTTGGATGGCGTCCCTCTCTCAGTGTCTATTAAAGCTGAGGCCCAAGAACGCTTCCACATCTGGGCCAAAGAACAGGGTCACCCAACTCTAAGAGCAGGCCAAATCTGCTGCCCGTGCAAGTGGTTCCCCTTCTTCCTCAATGACCCATGTTTCCCCTACTGAGCCCGCAATAAAGAAGAAGCGTGTGGAGGATAGTGAGAGCGTTATGCCCGAAAATGATAAGGGGTCTGGGGGAGTTTTAGTTCTGCCTCCCTATTACCTAAACCATGATATCCTTAGCGGGGAGAGCTCTTTAGGTGTTCATGAGGAAGAGATGGAGGCTATCTTGTCCGAAGATAAGGAAACCCGACAGAAGAATTTTTCAGAGGAAGTGTCTGATGTGATGAGGGTGCTCGAGACGGCCTTGACACTGAATGATAAGGTTACAGAATCTTAGGCCGCCCTCGACAAGGTGCATGCCAAGATTCATAAGCTGAAGGGAATAAATGAGAAGTTGAAGGGCGACATCCTCAACCATGAGACAAAGTTTGAGGCTCAGGTTCAACTCCTCAAGGATTTGAATGAGCTGTGACCCCAACTGGATGCTGTGACTAAAGAGAACGAGCACCTGGTCATCAAAATAAAGGAGCTGGTAGGGATCATGGCCCCGGCTGATGAAGAGATTGACGCAGAGAAAGCCATGGCGACCAGGGAGATATGATCGTGCATATGCGGGGTGCTAAAACAAGAAGTCATGGATACCCTTGGTTATGGTTTCAACATAGCCGTAGAGCAGCTAAAAATATTGAATTCGACGGTCGATTTGGTGGTCGAAGGCGCGGGGCCGTTTAATCAAGTGGTTGATGGGAAAATCTTCTATCGTCCCGATGATAGTCCCGCGAGGGATAGCGACAGAGAGGATGAGATCTAAAGTGTTTCGGGCCTGCGTGCCTGCTTTTGTTTAGTTTAGATTTGTGGCCTTCATGCCTATATTTGTAATTATTTAAACAGAGCTGACCTTCGTGGTCGGCATTTATGAATGATTTTATTTTGCCTTGTGTCTTTATTTATAAATACTTGTTGTCGTTGTGCTTGACCTATTTGTTCCATGAAAGTTTCATATTTTCTATGAGTGGAGATTTGTGCTCGACCTTGGTTGTGGTCGACATATTTTGGGATGTGTTGAGGGGGTGAAGTAGGGACCCGACAAACTAGATCAAGATCACGGTCAGGGTCTTGAGCTTGTGGCATGAACTGCCCATCGCAAGCTGGATGTTCTACCTTTTGGGTACTTCGACAGTAGAGCTTGATTGAGGTGTCCCTATCGGGCTAAGGTCCTACTTGAGAAATGAAAAACAAACTGCCTTTCATTAATGTTTGGAGGCTATGTTTGTACCTTGACATGTGTACGTAGTCGAGCTCATCCCGTCGCCAGTTGGATAGAACTGGTCAACTACTAATGCCCGTAGTATGCTAAGGACTTAGCTATAATATTGTTTCAGTTTTGTAGCGTTCCATGGTCGAGGTGGAGGCTCTACATTTAAGTGTTCGAGGTAGTATGCCCCGGTGCCCGTAGCTCCATGGACGCGGTATGATCCTTCCTAGTTTGTGGCAAGCTTACCTTCACGAGAATATTTATGATTTCTCTGTAAGACTAGGCTGCCGACCTAGAATTCGTGCTTTATGACTTTGTTGTCATGGCGAAGGGCTATATGTTGTTTCAGCATGGCCTCGCGAGGAGCTGCTCCTGATCGGATTTGTAACGCCCCGATATTTAATTATTTATTTAATTAAATATTGTTTTGAATATTTTATGTTAATTCGAATTTTTATCGTCGAAGTCGGAATTATTTTATTTAGTGGCATGATAAATAATCAGATTTAATTTGGTGGAATTAAGTTGAGGTATTATTGTTATTATTAAGCTTAAAAATGATAATGGGCTTATGTTATGGCGTCAAGAAGTAAAAGCGGGGTGTAGCATTTAGGCCTAATTGGATTTATTTGGATTAATAGAATAATATATATTTTTATTAGAAAATAATAAAAAGGAAGAGAGTTAGAGTTATCAGAAAGAGAAGAGAAAGAGGAATAGGGTTTTGAGTGGAGAAGAAGAAGAAGAAAGGTTTGGAGCTATGGCAGCAACAAGGTGCAATCGGAAATTATAAAGAACCGTCAATCCAAGGTAAGGGTGGGGTTTTGTCTATCTAATGGGTTGCATGACAAATTTTATGTGGGATTGGGTTTGTAAGATTGCTTTTGTTGGTGTTTAATTGTTGTAATTGATACTGAGTTGTGGATTGCTGTCAATGAATTGGTTATGGGAAATTACTCTATATTGATTAAATATAATTTTATGTTGTTGTGATATTATGCTGTGTTGTTGAATTTGATACCGTATTGGGTTTCGTAGCATACAGAGGAAATTAGAAAGAAAAACAAACGAAACAGACTATGCGTCGAGCGTCACAAGTGTGTGTTGTGAAGTGTGTGTTGTGAATGCCTTACATGCCGAACGACATGTTGTAAAGAAGTGGAGAATGCCGAACGGCATGGTTGTGAGGAGGGGGTGTCGATCGGCACTAGGTTCATGGAGATGGTCTGGTTGTTGTGCCGAGGGGCACCAACCTGTGTGCCGAGTGGCACCATGCAGTTGTAATTTTGGCCAGTTACTTTAATATTATACTGTATTACAGAATTAATGTAGCATAGTTAGAAAAGGGTGAATGGTACCAGAAGTTATTTACTAGTAACATAAGAGAGTAATTCGTGGATTGAAATAAAATAGCAGAGATAATTAGTATGTTTCAGAATTTGTAACTGTTATGGTTTTAGTTGCAATTGGTAATCAAAATATATTAGCAGTAGAGACGACTTAAGTGGAAGAGAAATAATAGTTTCCTTAATTTAGCCGAAAGCTATTAATAGGGCTTATTAGAAGAATAGTTTAGTAGAAGTATTATAGTAGGATCTTGTTAATAATATGGTTGGCAGCAAATCATAGTAATATATGTACATGATTAGCGGATATCATTTAGTTGAGTAAGTTGGCAGAAGATTAATGTAGTGACTAGTAGTAATTTATTAAATGGATGACAGGAAGCAAGTAGTATTAATAGGACTTGTAATAATAATATGGGTATAAATAAGTCATTGTGTTGTGGTTGCTGTTAAAACTGTGAAGTGCAGAGTAGAAATACTAGCAATTTTAGTAGAGGATTAATTAGTAGAATTTAGTCGATTTTCCCGAATAACTATACAGAACGATTGTTGTATATTTTAGTCGACACAATGTGTTGAATACTTTGCTGAAAATATGAATTCCAGGTGGTATTAAAATGTTAGGCTTATAGCCAATGTTGTTTTCTTGTTGATGTTGTTGTCCAATTACTAATATTATGGTGACATACTAAGTTTTAGGCTTATGCCAATGTTGCCGAATACGTTATTATTGTTGAATATATTGTGATTGATAAGTTGATTAAGTTGTAGGCCTATGGCCAATGTTGAAGCGACGATGAGTACCTCTAATTAGTGGTAAAGTAACAATGTATGCTTATGCCTTTGTGACAGTGATTGTTGTTGTTGTGTGTGATTGTTGCATTCATTGAGTCACATACATTTGCATTATTAAGTTGGCCTGGATTGACACCATGTTGGCCTGGATTAGCAAAATATTAAGTTGAAGGCTTATGCATTGTTGATGCCTCTATTAATTGGCAATTTATAAGTTGGGAGTTCTGCTCCAATAGTACCACATGCATGTGCATTGTAATTGAGTCGTATTTGATGCTGCATCTTGAGTTGTGGTGAAGGTAGATTTGGTCTTGCTTTATATTGTTGACTTGTTGTGACATGTATTATCTAAAGGTCGTGAATTAGTCGTTATGTCGTGTTGAAGCTTGGTTGTAAGAGTTGTTGTGTATAAGTTGAGAAATTGTGATTTTATATGATCAGATCTAATATATTATTTATCATACGACTTATTATATTGTCCGATATCTCACCTCTTACTGTTTAAATGTTGCCCTCTGTTGGTAACGTGCAGGTATTAAAGAACGAAGATTTGCTTAGCCTTATTAGTTCAAATTCAGATACGTAGTACTCGGGAGGAAATGAACAAATAGTCATTTACTTGTTGAAATTATTTTAGTTGTGGAATCCTAAGTTTAATTATATGAAATAATATGTTGCCTCTCAAGTTGTTTTAGTTGAATGAAATATATGATGCTACTTGAAGTTGTAATTATGATTCTGCTGCGTTATTAATAAAAGAAGTGGTTTTGTTTTAAAAACTGATGCAAGTTATTATATGATCCTCCGAAAACTAAAGTGTTATGTATCTGTTTATGTGTTATAACATGTTGAACTGTGATATCCCAAATGTGTTGAAAATTTTTAATTACTCTGATTTTTTGTTATAACTACCGGGTAGAATTTGGGGTGTTACAATAGTGGTATCAGAGTAGGTCGGTCCGTCCGACCAAGTTGTCTAATATCATTTATTCCTTAGTGCGTAACAAGTGTGTGAAAAACTATCGGTGCTTGTTATTTTTCTAATCGAGTTGTATTCAGAAAGTTGGTTGAAGATAAATGGGGGAGAAACTTTGCTTCTCGAATATGTTCAATTGAAAGGTGTTGGTTCGGTGTACTGTCGACGACGACAGTGCAAGAATTGTTGCCCCGGTGTTTTGGAACCTGAGTTTTGGCGAAGGAATGCATCTCTCAAGTTATAAGAAGTTTGGGAGCACAAGATATGTTAAGAGTTGTTTGGAATATGTCTAGGTTGAAGACAAATGAGTTTCGGAGTGGAATTTCCGTAAGCGAATCGCAGGGAACTGCAGAATCGTTGTGGGACTTCGAAAATTCATAACTAGAGTTCCGGACATCCGATTTGAGTTCCGTTTGAAGCGTTGGAAAGCTAACGAAACGAGCTTAATTTTAAAAATGGTTCCAGTAGCTATAATAGATTAATTTATCACGTGATGATATTGGGAGTAAGTGCAGTTTATTGTTAAGCTTGTCTTTGGGATTAGACTTGTTCTTCAGTGTTGTACGGGACGTCAGCGTCTGAGTTGGATGAATCAAAGGAGCAATTGGAAGATTTATTTAAAGTAAATTTTGAAATAAAAGGTATCATTTGGGAAGATTTGGTGTTATTAATTAGAACAAAAGACGATATTGTGAAGTTGTGAGGAATCTATGGTGTCAAAGGAGGAAGATTTATGCTAAGTTGTCAGGATGTATGTTATAGTTTTGGGAGAAGAGTTCTCTTGAGTAATTTTATTTCTAAGTGAAAGTGTATATAGATCCATTCAAGGTGGATGCAGTTCTAAGTTGGAGAACAACGAAGTCCGTTATAGAGGTTAATAGCTTGTTGAGCTTAGATGATTACTATTGTAGTTGTTTGAGGTATAGATATATAGGAAATGTTGTTAGTGAAGGAAAATTGCGAACAAAACGCAGCGGAATATAAAAATTTTCCTTTAGCGATCCTTACGAATGAGCATGGTCAGTGATAGAAATATTTACCTCTTGTGGCGATTCAGAACTTTGATGTTGTGATCATGAGCGTTGATGAAGAACAACGCCTCTACTCAGTCCACACGAACAGATCGCTTCCGGTCACAGTGCTAGCTGATCACGAACGGAAACCTTGAGTGAGAGAGAGAGAGAGAGTCAAAAACGAAAATGCATCAAGTGAAATTGCTTCATCACAAGGGATCTATTTATAGAATCACTCGTGTGGGCTACAAGCTAAAAGCCCAATTAAGGCTATAAGCTAAAAGCCCAATTAAGCTTATGGACATCATACCTTATGATGTACCATATATCACTTATCCACGTGGTACCTTACCATTTTCCGTATTACACTTAAGTGCACCGTACCTTACGGTGTTCCTTATTTATTCTATCTCTCATCAACCTGTCCTTATGTGTGTGACCCTATAGGTTTTCGCGACGTTGGCAATTATATTAAATCACACATTTAATATAATAAACAGTGAGCGGTATCTAGCAACACATCACTGTTACCCAAGTCACGAAAATGTCATGTGATCTGACCAAACCTTTTCTGTGATAATATTTGTGTTGTACAATTACCCTTTTGCCCTCATGTCTATATTGAACACAAGGCATACACTGTGTCACCCTTGTCCAGTTCAATATTGGGCCCTTAGACATTTATCCTGTTATGCAGGATGAGCAAATTCCATCTAGGTCACTCATGTCCCTTAACATGCTTTGTGAAGTACCCATCAACCATCTTCATAGTCATCCAGTTACGGATGACGTTTGATCAGCAATAAAGTACTTGACTCTACATCTAGGGTCCATAGTGGTTTCGGGTCGAAGGGTGGTATACACCATTATCATCATGAGAATAACTTATGACACTTTGCATAAAATTCTATGTAGTATTCTCATAACGGGTCAATCCAGTATAAATATTACTCCTAATATTCATACCTATGTCAAGACTTGATAACTCCTTATCTATGATCCATGAGATGTGATCATCAATCTATCTTCATAATAATCTTAATGCTTTAATGTTATCCCACTTCACTTTAAAGCTTGACTACGGATACTTTAAGAATAGTTTCTTATGTTTAATGGGATCTCATGATTAAGTCACACTTAACATTTCATTAAACCAATAAACCATTCTAGGGACTTTATTATTTTGGAAAGCAAACATAATAAAGAAATGCCTTTTATTATTAATAAATAATTCGATACAAGTACCAAAAGTATTGGCCTCTAGGGCTTACACCAACAATCTCCCACTAGCACTAGAGCCAATCAGGCATACCCCTAATACCCATAAATCTAGTATGTCCATCATGCTTCAGCTGCGCAAGAGGCTTTGTTAATGGGTCAGCAACATTGTCAAGTGTAGGTACTCTGCATATTTTCACATCTCCCCGATCGATTATCTCTCGAATGAGATGATAACGCCTAAGTATGTGTTTGGATCGTTGGTGAGATCTAGGCTCCTTAGCTTGTGCGATAGCACCATTGTTATCACAATAGAGATCAATGGGATCCACAATGCTATGGACTATGCCAAGTTCACTAATGAACTTCTTGATCCAAACAACTTCCTTTTCTGCAGTTGAGGCAGCAATATACTCAGCCTCGGTTGTAGAATCAGCAACTGTATCTTGCTTTGAACTTTTCCAGCTCACAGCGCCACCATTTAAACAAAACACATAACCAGATTGCGATCTAAAGTCATCCTTATCTGTCTGGAAGCTAGCATCAGTGTATCCAATTACAGCAAGCTCTTCCTGACCTCCATATATCAAGAATGAATCCTTAGTCCTTCTCAAGTACTTAAGGATATTCTTGACAGCTACCCAATGAGCATCACCGGGATTAGACTGGTACCTACTCGTTGCACTTAAAGAATACGAGACATCTGGTCGAGTACATAGCATGGCATACATGATAGATCCTATTGCAGATGCATATGGAATCTTATCCATGCGATCCCTTTCTTCCTTACTTGAAGGGGATTGTGTTTTTGACAGACACATGCCATATTGCATAGGTATGAATCCTTTCTTGGAATCATGCATATTAAAGCATCTCAACACTTTTTCTATGTATGTACTCTGACTTAGGCCAAGCAGTTTTTGTGACCTATCTCTATAGATCCTGATTCCTAATATATAGGCTGCTTCACCTAGGTCCTTCATTAAAAATCATTTCCCTAACCAAGTCTTCACTTGTTGCAAGGTAGGGACATCGTTTCCAATGAGTAATATGTCATCTAAGTATAATACCAGGAATACGATCATGCTCCCACTAACCTTCTTGTAGACACAAGGCTCATCTTCATTCTTGATGAATCCATATTGTTTTACTGTTTCATCAAAACGAAGATTCCAGCTTCTGGAAGCTTGCTTCAATCCATAAATTGATCGCTGTAACTTATATATCTTTTGGGCTTCCTCTAGTATGTCAAATCCTTCAGGTTGTGTCATGTACACATCCTCAAGAAGATTCCCATTAAGGAAAGCAGTTTTGACATCCATCTGCCATATTTCATAATCATGATATGCAGCGATAGCAAGTAAAATCCGAACAGATTTAAGCATTGCAACTGGTGAAAAGGTTTCATCATAGTCCACCCCATGAATTTGTTTATAGCCTTTTGCAACCAGTCTTGCCTTTAGGTATGTACCTTACCATCCATGTCAGTCTTCTTTTTGAAGACCCACTTGCATCCTATAGGGTTAACTCCTATAGGAGGCTCTACCAAGGTCCAAACCTGGTTTGTGTACATGGAATCCATTTCAGATTTCATGGCTTCTAGCCACTTCTCAGACTCAGGACCAGTTATGGCCTCTTGGTAGGTCACAGGCTCATCTTGATCCATGAGTAATACATCACCCTGATCACTTATGAGATATCCATATCTCTCAGGTTGTTGACGTATCCTGCTTGACCTACGCTGGTCTTGTTCTACTTGAGCAGGTTGCTCTTCCACAACTACTTGTGTTTCCTGCTCTAATTCCTCCATAGGTGTATCAATGCTTTGTGGTTCTTGAATTTCTTCAAGCTCTATTTTCCTCCCACTGATTCTTTTGGAAATAAAATCCTTTTCCATAAAAACTCCAGTTCGAGCGACAAACACTTTGCCCTCAGAGGGATTGTAGAAGTAATACCCTCTTGTTTCTTTAGGATACCCCACAAATAAGCATTTGTCAGATTTGGGCTCAAGCTTAGTTGAAATTTGTCGTTTCACATAAACTTCGCAACCCCAAATCTTCATGTAAGACATATGTGGTTTCTTACCACTCCATATCTCATATGGTGTCTTCTCAACCTTTTTGGATGGAACCCGGTTAAGTGTGTAAGCTGCAGTCAATAGTGCATGTCCCCAAAAGGAGTTCGGAAGATCGGCGTGACTCATCATGGATCGGACCATGTCTAACAAGGTTCGATTTCTTCTCTCAGATACACCATTCCATTGTGGTGTTCCAGGAGGAGTAAGTTGGGATAAAATCCCACATTCCTTTAGATGGTCATCAAACTCTAGGCTTAAATATTCACCGCCTCGATCTGATCGAAGAACTTTAATATTCTTACCTAGTTGGTTTTGTACTTCATTCTTGAATTCCTTGAATTTTTCAAAGGTTTCAGATTTGTGTTTCATTAAATACACATAACCATATCTACTGAAATCATCAGTAAATGTGATGAAGTATTGAAAACCTCCTCTGGCTGGTATGTTCAGTGGTCCACATACATCAGTATGTATGAGGGCCAAAAGATCATTAGCCCTTTCACCTTTTCCTGTGAATGGGGACTTTGTCATCTTTCCAATTAAACAAGATATGCATGTATCATATGATTCATAATCAAAAGAGTCCAAGAGTCCATCTTTATGGAGTTTGGAAATGCGTTTCTCATTTATGTGGCCTAAGCGACAGTGCCAAAGGTAGCTTGGATTTAACTCATTAGGTTTAATCCGTTTAGTATTAATGTTATAAATTGGCATTTCAAGATCAAGGACATATAGCCCATTGTTCATTTGTGCAGAAGCATAGAATATATCATTCAAATAAATAGAGCAACAATTGTTCTTTATTATAAATGAAAAACCAAACTTGTCCAAACAAGAAACGGAAATAATATTCCTACTAATTGCAGGTACATAATAACAGTTCTCTAACTGAATTATTAAACCACTAGGTAAAGTCAAAACATAAGTTCCTACGGCTAAAGCAGAAACCTTTGCTCCATTTCCAACTCGTAGGTCAACTTCACCTTTTGCCAAATCTCTACTCCTTTTTAGCCCCTGCACATTAGTACAAATGTGAGAACCGCATCCAGTATCTAATACCCATGATGCAGAAGTAGATAAATTAATTTCAATAACAAAAATACCTGAATTTGAAGTCCCTACTCCATTGTTCTTATCTTCCAGGTACTTTGGGCAGTTTCTCTTCCAATGTACGGTCTTACCGCAATGGAAGCAAGTGCCCTCCTTTGCTATGCCTCCACTAGGCTTCAAAGCAGGAACAGTAGGTTTAGGCTTGGCAACTTCCTTGCCTTTCCCTTTACCAACCTGCTTGGTAGGCCTCTTGTTCATCTTCTTTCCATTACTGACCATCAGAATGGACTTCCCTTTTGTCTTCATATTCTGCTCAGCAGTTTTCAACATGCTTAGCAATTCTGGAAGACTCTTATCCATGTCATTCATGTTGAAATTCATGACAAACTGATTAAAGCTATCTGGCAACGATTGCAAGATAAAATCAGTTGCAAGTTCCTTTCCAAGCAGAAACCCTAACCTTTCAAGGTTCTCCACATACCCAATCATTTTGAGTACATGGGGACCTACAGGGTTTCCCTCAGATAACTTGCTGTTAAAAAGGGCCTTTGAAACCTGAAACCTCTCATTTCTTGCCTGCTCTTGATAGAGCATTTTCAGATGTCCGATCATATCGAACGCTGACATGTTCTCGTGTTGCTTTTGCAACTCCAAGTTCATAGTAGCTAGCATGAGACAAGCGGCTTCGTTAGCATCATCAAGATGCTTCTTATAAGCATCTCTTTCTGCCTTAGGTGCCGAACTAGGCGGTTCCTGTTCAGGAACAGGTGTCTCCAAGACATACAGCTTCTTATCGTGCTTGAGGACAATCCTCAGATTTCGGTGCCAATCCAGGAAATTTGTCCCAGACAATTTTTCCTTATCTAGGATTGATCGCAAAATATGGTTGTTTGTTGTCATGGTAATCTACAAAAAAAATGAAAATATAAGTATCATTAAAACAACATATTTAATTAGGCCTTTAATCAAATATGCTCCCACTATTTTACTCAAACCAAATGACCCTCATCATTTGATTCGGAAAATCCCGTTGGAAGACTTTCTAGTGGGTCGAGATCCACATTTCACTTCGTTCTAAGTCAGCGTTAGGCTGATTACACAAAACTAGGTTATTTAGGTAGGAACTCCTTCCAATTGTATCTCATACAAATCTCGAATATTTTCAGTTGGGTGAATAACTCCTTATTCTAATTCATCATATGAATCATTCCCAACTCTTGCTTCTAAACATGTATAATCTTATTATAATGTGTTTAGTTAATTTGACCCATTGTTTTAGCAGTTGGATATTACAATTATCCCATCGCACCTTACTAATATAGAACATGCACCTCGCGTAGGCGAAACCTACATTGTTCGATACTAGTCTTGATGAGTGCTAAAACTTGGAAAGCATGAACTTAATATTTAACTTGAGGGATTTTGTTATTAGTTTGATCTCACCGGCTTAACATGCAATTCGTCTCTCTCATGCATCAACATACAAACACATGCATCAATATACATAAAAGGATACAGTTATGGCCCCTAGCGCAATTGTTCTCCCAAGCCAATGAGAGAACCTAAGCTAACCTAATAACGATCTAAACTTCTCCAAGCAAGATCTCCAAGGTTATCCTCCTTTGATATTGTATTCTTCTCTTTCTTCATAACATTACATTACATAAAAGAAACTCGTTTTACATACGAGGGAGTGAGATGAGAAAAGAAGTTACATCAAGAATTTTAGAGAGAGGCACGACACGCAGGCCGTATTTTACAATCCCAAAACAAAATAAAGGAAAAAACTAAGGCCATAACTGATCACCACAAGACAATAATAATAAACACATTTTTATTATTAGTTTAAATTTTGTTAATTAAAAAAAAAGGCAAATTAAATTTCGATGATTGATCACACTACGCAGAGTTAGCCGGGGGTTCCGCTGCCCGGTCAGTGGACGGTGGTTCCGCTGACCGTTCAGCGGACGGGGGTCAAGGGGGCAGCGCCCCTTTGCAGGGTTGTCAGGGGCAGCGCCCCGACGCAAAATTGTAATGAACAATTCATTTGAAATCGGCATCATTTTCGCACAACTCTTGTGCATTCACAACCCTAATCGCATAACTCTGCAACAACACAACCCTTGTGCCGTCATGAACCCTAATGCAACAGTTTCATGCTGTCAAACACATCTCGATTGATAATTCAGTATGATTAATCACATGCCATTACTTCACCATACTAATGTCGGATTCCGAAGCATATGAACAGTGATCGGTCAAAGGAATAACAATCATCAAGTGTTTGAATGAACGAAACAGAAACAGTATATCACATATACCATCGTTGCATCAGATTTACTTATATCATATATAAAAGTGATCGATCTTATTTGTGTAACCTATGGACGATCGATGTATCGCTGCTTCACCATACTAATGTCGGATTCCGAAGCATAGTCAACATCAATCATCCAAATCGTACACAACAGATGCCAAATTTAATTAATCGTTTATTATTCAATTCATTCTGGTTTTAATCGAATCAAAACAGAAAATATAGAACATAAACAACTTTCAGATCCATGGTTTCGTAAGTGGCTCTGATACCACTGAAGGAAAATTGCGAACAAAACACAGCGGAATATAAATATTTTCCTTTAGCGATCCTTACGAATGAGCATGGTCAGTGATAGAAATATTTACCTCTTGTGGCGATTCAGAACTTTGATGTTGTGATCACGAGCGTTGATGAAGAACAACGCCTCTACTCAGTCCACACGAACAGATCGCTTCCGGTCACAGTGCTAGCTGATCACGAACGGAAACCTTGAGTGAGAGAGAGAGAGTCAAAAACGAAAATGCATCAAGTGAAATTGCTTCATCACAAGGGATCTATTTATAGAACCACTCGTGTGGGTTACAAGCTAAAAGCCCAATTAAGGCTATAAGCTAAAAGCCCAATTAAGCTTATGGACATCATACCTTATGATGTACCATATATCACTTATCCACGTGGTACCTTACCATTTTCCGTATTACACTTAAGTGCACCGTACCTTACGGTGTTCCTTATTTATTCTATCTCTCATCAACCTGTCCTTATGTGTGTGACCCTATAGGTTTTCGCGACGTTGGCAATTATATTAAATCACACATTTAATATAATAAACAGTGAGCGGTATCTAGCAATACATCACTGTTACCCAATTCACGAAAATGTCATGTGATCTGACCAAACCTTTTCCGTGATAATATTTGTGTTGTAAAATTACCCTTTTGCCCTCATGTCTATATTGAACACAAGGCATACACTGTGTCACCCTTGTTCAGTTCAATATTGGGCCCTTAGACATTTATCCTGTTATGCAGGATGAGCAAATTCCATCTAGGTCACTCATGTCCCTTAGCATGCTTTGTGAAGTACCCATCAACCATCTTCATAGTCATCCAGTTACGGATGATGTTTGATCAGCAATAAAGTACTTGACTCTACATCTAGGGTCCATAGTGGTTTCAGGTCGAAGGGTGGTATACACCATTATCATCATGAGAATAACTTATGACACTTTGCATAACATTCTATGTAGTATTCTCATAACGGGTCAATCCAGTATAAATATTACTCCTAATATTCATACCTATGTCAAGACTTGATAACTCCTTATCTATGATCCATGAGATGTGATCATCAATCTATCTTCATAATAATCTTAATGCTTTAATGTTATCCCACTTCACTTTAAAGCTTGACTACAGATACTTTAAGAATAGTTTCTTATGTTTAATGGGATCTCATGATTAAGTCACACTTAACATTTCATTAAACCAATAAACCATTCTAGGGACTTTATTATTTTGGAAAGCAAACATAATAAAGAAATGCCTTTTATTATTAATAAATAATTCGATACAAGTACCAAAAGTATTGGCCTCTAGGGCTTACACCAACAGTTAGATGAGATGATAATGTTGAGAGTGTGATTGGAATGAAAGGGAAATTATGGGTGTATTTGTAAACCTCATTGGAAATTATTGGATTATGCTACTTTAGGTGACTTTAGTGCAAGTTCTAAAGGAACACTATTATAGTTAGTAACGATAGTTTATACTCCATTATGATTGTCGACTATCTATTGACAAATTAAGGAACTGGTCACCCTTAATCTATTGTTGATAGTAGACGAGACCATGCTGGGTGATATACATTTGTTATGCTATCTTAATGGTGTGTAAAGTGGTTGATGTTATATCGTGGAACAAGTCAGAGTATCGAGTTATATGCGAGCTAACGTTGCAAATGTGAAAGATTGAGAATACCAAGTGAATATGGTTTTATGGTGGATGTTGAGGAAAGTCCGAAACTAGATTGAAACATGCAAACCATATGTTTGACGGAAATTATTGTGGTTGTTAGTTGATGGTGAGTTGTGTATATAATTGTTGAGTTATACAGTTAAGTTGATGTTGTGATGATTTGATTCCCGTTGCCGTGATGTTGTGTTGGTTACCGTAAGTAAGGGATACTATTTCATAATGTGATGGAGTTGATTATGTTGGCTATGTTGATGTCACTATAAGAGTGATACGACGATGTGAACAAATTTGTTGATATTTTATTTATAATTGACATACAGGAATGGAATTGTGTATGTGTTTAGAGGTTGAAAAAGGTGTTAAGATGATATTGAGATGATGTATATTCAAGTATAAGTGTGTTATGCTTGTTGCTACTTAAAATGTTGGTATGTCAGATTATGGTGGAGTAGTTGAGATGCTAGTAACGATTATCTCGCGAAGTGTTGAATGATTGGCGTGTGTAATCGATTTGAATTGTGTTGAGTTATTGTTATGTTGGTGAAGTAGTGGTCGAAGTGTTGCCAAGTGCGACCCGGGGATCAAAAAGTTGGATGTGAACTTCGCGTTAAGGGTGGTAGTATCAAATAGATTTTCGAGGACGAAAATATTCTAAGTGGGGGAGAGTTGTAACACCCTGATATTTAATTATTTATTTAATTAAATATTGTTTTGAATATTTTATGTTAATTCAAATTTTTATCGTCGAAGTCGGAATTATTTTATTTAGTGGCATGATAAATAATCGGATTTAATTTGGTGGAATTAAGTTGAGGTATTATTGTTATTATTAAGCTTAAAAATGATAATGGGCTTATGTTATGGCGTCAAGAAGTAAAAGCGGGGTGTAGCATTTAGGCCCAATTGGATTTATTTGAATTAATAGAATAATATATATTTTTATTAGAAAATAAGAAAAAGGAAGAGAGTTAGAGTTATCAGAAAGAGAAGAGAAAGAGGAATAGGGTTTTGAGTGGAGAAGAAGAAGAAGAAAGGTTTGGAGCTATGGCAGCAGCAAGATGCAATCAGAAATTATAAAGAACCGTCAATCTAAGGTAAGGGTGGGGTTCTGACTATCTAATGGATTGCATGACAAATTTTATGTAGGATTGGGTTTGTAAGATTGCTTTTGTTGGTGTTTAATTGTTGTAATTGATACTGAGGTGTGGATTGCTGTCAACGAATTGGTTATGGGAAATTACTCTATATTGATTGAATATAATTTTATGTTGTTGTGATATTATGCTGTGTTGTTGAATTTGATATCGTATTGGGTTTCCTAGCAGACGGAGGAAATTAGGAAGAAAAACAAACGAAACAGACTCTGCGCCGAACGTCACAAGTGTGTGTTATGAAGTGTGTGTTGTGAATGCCTTACATGCCGAACGGCATGTTGTAAAGAAGTGGAGAATGCCGAACGGCATGGTTGTGAGGAGGGGGTTTCGATCGGCACTAGGTTCATGGAGATGGTCTGGTTGTTGTGCCGAGGGGCACCAACCTGTGTGCCGAGTGGCACCATGCAGTTGTAATTTTGGCCAGTTACTTTAATACTATACTGTATTACATAATTGATGTAGCATAGTTAGAAAAGGGTGAATGGTACCAGAAGTTATTTACTAGTAACATAAGGGAGTAATTCGTGGATTGATATAAAATAGAAGAGATAATTAGTATGTTTCGGAATTTGTAACTGTTATGGTTTTAGTTGCAATTGGTAATCAAAATATATTAGCAGTAGAGACGACTTAAGTGGCAGAGAAATAATAGTTTCCTTAATTTAGCCGAAAGCTATTAATATGGCTTATTAGCAGAATAGTTTAGTAGAAATATTATAGTAGGATCATGTTAATAATATGGTTGGCAGCAAATCATAGTAATATATGTACATGATTAGCAGATATCATTTAGTAGAGTAAGTTGGCAGAAGATTAATGTAGTGACTAGTAGTAATTTATTAAATGGATGACATGAAGCAAGTAGTATTAATAGGACTTGTAATAATAATATGAGTATAAATAAGTCGTTGTGTTGTGGTTGCTGTTAAAACTGTGAAGTGCAGAGTAGAAATACTAGCAATTTTAGTAGAGGATTAATTAGTAGAATTTAGTCGATTTTCCCGAATAACTATATGGAATGATTGTTGTATATTTTAGTTGACACAATGTATTGAATACTTTGCTGAAAATATGAATTCCAGGTGGTATTAAAATGTTAGGCTTATAGCCAATGTTGTTTTCTTGTTGATGTTGTTGTCCAATTACTAATATTATGGTGACGTACTAAGTTGTAGGCTTATGCCAATGTTGCCGAATACATTATTATTGTTGAATATGTTGTGATTGATAAGTTGATTAAGTTGTAGGCCTATGGCCAGTGTTGAAGCGACGATGAGTACCTCTAATTAGTAGTAAAGTAATGATGTAGGCTTATGCCTTTGTGACGGTAATTGTTGTTGTTGTTGTGTGTGATTGTTGCATTCATTGAGTCACATATATTTTCATTATTAAGTTGGCCTGGATTGGCACCGTGTTGGCCTGGATTGGAAAAATATTAAGTTGAAGGCTTATGCCTTGTTGATGCCTCTATTAATTGGCAATTTGTAAGTTGGGAGTTCTGCTCCAATGGTACCACATGAATATGCATTGTAATTGAGTCGCATTTGATGGTGCATCTTGAGTTATGGTGAAGGTAGATTTGTTCTTGCTTTATATTGTTGACTTGTTGTGACATGTATTATCTAAAGGCCGTGAATTAATCGTTATGTCGTGTTGAGGCTTGGTTGTAATAGTTGTTGTGTATAAGTTAAGAAATGGTGATTTTATATGATCAGATCTAATATATTATTTATCATACGACTTATTATATTGTCCGATATCTCACCCCTTACTGTTTGAATGTTGCCCTCTGTTGGTAACGTGCATGTATTAAAGAACGAAGATTTGCTTAGCCTTATTAGTTCAAATTCGATTGGTCGCTCTGATACGTAGCACTCGGGGGGAAATGAACAAATAGTCGTTTACTTGTTGAAATTGTTTTAGTTGTGGAATCCTAAGTTTAATTATATGAAATAATATGTTGCCTCTCAAGTTTTTTTAGTTGAATGAAATATATGATGCTACTTGAAGTTGTAATTATGATTCTGCTGCGTTATTAATAAAAGAAGTGGTTTTGTTTTAAAAACTGATGCAAGTTGTTATATGATCCTCTGAAAACTAAAGTGTTATGTATCTGTTTATGTGTTACAACATGTGTTGGAAATTTTTAATTACTCTGATTTTTCGTTATAACTACCGGGTAGAATTTGGGGTGTTACAGGATTTCCTCGACTAGGTCGAGCTTTTCTTTTAGGGCCTCGTCATTTAGTTCCTCGTCTAGAAGAACTTCAGTTGTCCTGGAAGGCTCCATAATTTCTACGGGGATGACCGCCTCAGTGCCATAGGTCAGCCGGAATGGGGTCTTGCCGGTCATCGAGTGTGGTGTTGTTCGGTAATGCCCATAATACACTGTGCAGTTCTTCGACCCATCCTCTTTTGGCTTCACCCAACCTGCGCTTGAGTCCCCTTAAGATGACTCTACTCGCGGCCCTGGCTTGCCCGTTATTTGGGGATGTTCGACTGAGGTGAAATGCTGTTTGGTGCTGAGTTTAACGACAAAGTTCTGGAAACCTTGATTGGTGAACTGCGCCCCATTGTCGGTGACGAGTGCTTGTGGTATCCTGAATCAGGCAAGAATGTTTCGCTTGTAGAAACGGAGGATGTTGTGCAAAGTGATTCTAGCCAGAGTTTCAGCTTCTATCCATTTTATGAAATAGTCAATGGCCACGATCAAGAATTTGTTTTGATACGAGCCTTGCATGAATGGTCCAAGGATGTGCATTCCCCACCAGGCGAACGGCCACAGAGAGGACAAAGTTTTGAGAACGTACGGGGGGTGCGAGGTGCATGTCTGCGTGTCTCTTACACTTGTCGCATTTCTTGATGTGCTCCTTTGCATCTTGCTGCATGGTCGACCAGTAATAGCTTGCTCGCAACGCCTTTCTTGAGTCACAAAATCTAAAGTAAAAAGTAATTTTCAAAAAACAATTTTGTTATTTAATCTTTTTGTTTTGAAAATTACAATCAATAATAAATGGAGTCTTTGTAAGAAGAATAAAATAAGAATTACAAAGAACTGGATAAAAGCTCAAACTTTATTAATAGAATGGTAGTCTGCGAATGGTGAGACCCCATAGATGATTACAAACTTTCGAAAATGGCAATATATATATTGGAAAAGATACATTAAAATACAATGACTACTATTCTCCCTAACAACTTTGAATTCCTGAGAAGCGACTTCTGTTGAAGTGTGGTGATAATCCGAGAAGAATTTTGCTTCAATGATCAAGTTTTGTCTGATGCAGTTACTTGCCAGTAAATCCCTATATTTTTGCCTAGATTGCCCTCGCAAGTTTTCAACCTATCGGGAAAATTTATTCTGTTTTTGTCTATAATTTTACCTAGACCACCCTTTCGGGTTTTCGGCCTACCGAGACGCTCCTTTTTTCCTAAGCCTCCCTTTCGGGTTTTCGTCTTAGCAAGCTGTTCTTTTACCTCTTTATGAGAATTATATCTTGACTGCATCAACATTTATAGGACGTGGGAACTCCTTTCCATCCATAGTTTCAAGAATCAATGCACCGCCAGAGAAGTATTTCTTGACAACATACAGGCCTTAGAAATTGGGAGTCCACTTGCCCCTAGAATCAGTGTTAAAAGACATGATCTTCATGAGCACGAGGTCGCCTTATCTAAATTCACGAGGCTTGACCTTATTATCAAAAGCTTTATTCATTCTCTTATGTTATAACTGACCATGACACAAGTCCATCATTCTCTTTTCTTCAATCAAATTCAACTGGTCAAACATGTTCTGGACCCATTCAGCCTCTGACAACTTGGTTTCCATTATCACACGTAAAGAGGGAATCTCAACCTCAACGGGGAGCACTGCTTCCATACCATACACAAGAGAGAATGGGGTTTCCCCTGTTGAAGTGTAGATGGATGTACGATACCCGTGAAAAGAAAAAGGGAGAATCTCATGCCAATCTTTATAAGTAACAACCATTTTCTGGATGATCTTCTTAATATTTTCATTAGCAGCTTCAACAACCCCATTCATCTTTGGTATGTAAGGAGATGAATTGTGATGGACAATCTTAAATTCTTCACAAAGTTGTGTCATCATCTTGTTATTCAGATTCGATCCATTATCGGTGATAATCCTACTTGGCACACTATACCGACATATAAGATTGTTCTTGATGAAGCGTACTACCACCTGCTTAGTAACATTAGCATATGAAGCTGCTTCAACCCATTTGGTAAAGTAGTCTATCTCTACAAAGATAAAACAATGTCCATTCGATGCCTTGGGTTCAATCATTCCAATCATGTCAATACCCCACATAGAGAAAGGCCACGGGGAAGAAATAACATTGAGAAGCGTCGGAGACACGTGAATTTTGTCAGCATAAATCTGGCACTTATGGCACTTCTTTGCAAATTTGTAACAGTCAAATTCCATTGTCAGCCAATAGTAACCTGCCCTAAGCATCTTTTTTTCCATCGAATGTCCATTGGCATGAGTACCAAAGGAACCTTCAGGGATTTCCTGCATCAACATGTCTGCTTCGTGTCTATCCACGCATATGAGCAAGACCATGTCATGATTTCTTTTGTATAACACATCTTCATTGAGGAAAAAGCTGCATGCCAACCTTCTCAATGTCTTTCTATCTTTGTTTGACGCACCAACCGAGTATTCCTGAGTCTGGAGAAAATGCTTGATATCATAATACTAAGGCTTTTTGTCTGACGTTTCCTCTACTGCAAACACATGAGCCGGTATATCCATACTTAGAACTATGATACGAAGCACATCGTTCCAAGTATTTACTTGATACATAGAAGCTAAAGTGGCCAAAGCACCCGTTATCTGATTTTCATCTTTGGGAATATGATGGAATTCAACTTTATTAAAGAAGGGTAATAATATTCTAGCATAGTCTTGGTAGGGAATCAAGCTATGGTGACGAGTATCCCATTCTCCTTTAATATGATTTATTACCAAAGATGAATCGCCATATACATCTAGAATTTTGATTGAGATCTATAGCCTCCTCAAGACCCATGATACAAGCTTCATACTATGCCATATTATTGGTACAATCAAATTCCATCCTTGTAGTAAAAGGGATATGCGATCCATGAGGAGTGATAATCAGATCACCAATTCCTTTACCATAAGCATTTACAGCTTCATCAAACACCATACCCCATCGGGATTCAGAATCAGGACCTTCCCCAAGAAAAGGTTCATCACAATCCTTTATTTTCAAAAACATCACATCCTCATCAGGGAAATCATATTTAACAGACTGATAATCATCAACCGGTTGGTGAGCAAGATAATCTTCCAATACACTGCTTTTTATAGCCTTCTGAGTACGGTATTCAATGTCATATTCAGACAACAGCATCTGTCATCGAGCAATTCTTCGAGTAAGAGAAGGATTTTCAAAAATATACTTAATTAGATCCATTTTGGAAATTAACCAAGTAGTATGATTTAACATATATTGCCGCAACCGTTTTGCCACCCAGGCTAGAGCACAACATGTTTTTTCTAGCATGGAATACCGCAAGTCACAGTCAGTAAACTTCTTGATGAGATAATAAATATCATATTCTTTTCTCCCCATTTCATCTCGTTGTCCCAAAATACAACCCATAGAATTATCTAACACTGTCAAATACATAATCAATGGTCTTCTTTCAATAAGTTGGAGCAAGATATGAGGTTCGAGCAAATAATCTTTAATACTTTCAAATGCCCTTTGGCAATTGTGATCGGTGGATCTGGAACTGATTGTTTAACACTGGTTCGCGAAATGTCGCGGAAGCAAGAGTCGCCACCGTCTTTTATTTTCTCCAAATGGAAAGGACAAAAGCACAGAAAAATTCCTTAAAGAGATTGCTCTCGGTTCGGGAGGTAGGTTATAGAAAGGGAAGGTGTTAGCAGCCTTTCTATCCATGGTTATCCATGGGCTCTTAGATACTTGCTCATTTGTGTTTTCAAGAATGTTTGTTTGCTTTTCAACTGTGGGTTTTAAAAAGTTTCTTTGAAAATTTCAGTTCGACTCTTGTATCGGTCCTCAAGAGTGTTTGAAAAATGCTTTCAAAAGCTTTTTGAAAATGTGTTGGTGTGAAAAGTATTTTTGATTTGTTTTGTTTTGAATTAGAGCAAGTATCCACGAGTCGTCTACCTACCCTAAGGAATTCGTCTGTGTAAATGTCCTTTAAAGTAGTGCCATCCCACCATTGAGAGGTAGGTAGCACCACCATTGGAGGTGTTCGGGTCAATTCGAGGTTCGGGACATGGTGACCACCAGAGCAATGGGAAGACACCTTAGAAGCTACCCTCATGCCAGGTTCCCGGATCATGAGGACTTACTAAGACATCCTCTACTCGACGATCATCTTTCGAGGCAAGGCAACAGTGAGGCGTACCCTAGGGGTGGTGTGTGAATTGTGTGTCAGATTCATTTATTTTATCTTGTCAGGTTATGAGTGAGCTATGCGTTTGTTTTTATTTAAGGCCATTCATTCTTGCATGCATTTAATTAACAGTTAAAAGATGCGGGAATTTAAAGTGCGGAAAAGGTAAAGGTCCTACGCTATTACAAAGGCGCGGGTCTACATCGCCAAATTAATCCAGACCCGATTTAAAATAAAGTGCAGAAAATAAATGTCTAATTAACTATTACAGGGCTTTGGAGCAAGTACAGTATATTCACAGAAGAAATAAATAAAACACGCGAAACAAAAATGTAATCGAATGCGAGGGCGTTGAACCCTTTGAAGGAATTAAAATAAAATTATTAAAATAATTAAGTTAAATAAAAAGAAAGAACTTATTTTTCATGGTTTTGTATCTATGACATTAAAGAAAAATTAAATTGGAATTTAAAAGTTAAATAATTCTAGTTCTAATTGTTCTTAATTTATTAAAAAAAATACGTTGAAGTTGAAACCTAAAATTAAAACTAAATTGATTATATAATTTATTTACAAAATTAATGGTTAATGATACTTATGGTAAAAATATTTTAAAAAAAGAAAGTGCTAAAGGTCTAATTTTATTATTTTTGGTTATTGAGAAAAAGAATTGAATTAACAACCTAAAATTAAAACTAAATTTATTATGGGATTTCTTTACAAAAAGAGTTATTGATGAATTAAATTAAAATGAAACATATTTTTGTTCTTTTATGATTTTTTCTGATTTTTTTGTTTTATATAAAAAAATGTTTTAATGAATTAATTAGGAATAATAAAAACAAAATAAAAAAAAAGAATGAAAAGAAAGGAAATAAAGAAAGCAAACTGTGGGGGGTGTTGAACCCTTTGAAGGAGGAGGTGAATTTAATGAATCAGGCCCATCTGAATAAAGCCCCTTGTTGACTTTTTTGAATCATGTGAAACACCTTTGACTGACGCCTATGGTGGATGGCAGGTAGTGGCCATTGGATGGACCACTTGAGACACATGGCAAGTGCCAGCGCTGGGGTGTATGATGGCTCCCTGGGCGATGTGCTGCATAGGAATGAATTAAGCAAAATAATATAAGTGATGTTAGGGGACCTGGGATTCGAACCCAGGTCCCAGTGTTCACCAACCAATGCCTTAACCAACTGATCCACCAACGCGTCTTGTATATAATATAAGGAACAAATAATATAAAAGAAAATACACGTTAGTGTTATAAAATAAAAAAAAACGCGCTGGATTCAAACCAACCACTCCAATCATGCCACGCAGTCGTATTCCCCAATGTACCTGCACTGAAAATGAAATAGCGGGGGTTTTAAACCCCCCCAAAATGCAAGCTTTTTGAGAATAGCGAATAGGCCATGGTGGGAAAGAAATAGGGCGCGATGGTTCAAATCCACTCAGTGGAAGGCCCTGATTTTAATGGTAGCAATCTTAGGTTCCAATTGTTCCTGGTATGCAAAGCCCTAAAATCAAAACTCTGAAACCCTAGGCAATGGCCATGGTGAAATCGTGCACAGGCTTGGAAAACCCAATTGAATCATGCTAACAGCTTCAGAACAGTCATATTAGTCCAAATCCATGATCAAAAATGATAAATATGGCATGAATATTAAAATGCGAATATCAAAAATTTCAAGGAAAGTTGGACTTGGTCATACCTGTTCTTTGCGTTTGAAGGTCTGAATTTGATGGCTATTGTTTCCTTAGGGTGTCAGCAACTTGTTTGGATGAGAATGAGAGTCTGAAACGGGCTCTAGAGGTGTTTTCAGTTTTGAAAAATCTTTGCCAAAATGCAAGTTTGCTCTGAGTGTTGGGGCGCAGCTTAGGTCTCAATCCTGCTTCTGATCACTTGCCTAGGTCTTATGCAACATGTATGAAGAGGAATTATGGCCTCATAATGCAGAGTATTCAATTTCAAGATTCTCCATAAACCTCCATAACCAAACTTCCATTTTTGAACCATTTTTGAATTCTTGCTCTATTTGGCCCCTTGCACGAATTTGGCATATGCTTAATGGTAATTCAAGGTCCATCAAAGTCAGATATCCTCTTTAATTAGGCTTTTTGATTTTCCTTTGATTTTAAAAGATTTAAAATTAATTAAATCTAATAAAATCAATAAAAAATGAAAAAATTAATTAAAATTTTTGAAATAAAAGTTGGGACACGTGGGAAGCATGGCCAAGTTAATTCAAGTGGAAAAAGTGGGCCCCTTTTGTCAAAAATGAAATTTCAAGGATAAATGATTTTGGCCATTTCACAAAAATTTCCCAACTTCTCCAATGCATATCTTGCTCAATTTTTAAGCTTTGATCATGTTCTTGGACATTTTGGAAAGGTCTTGAAGTCCTCTAACCAATGTCTTTGGTCCCATGTCATTTTGATTTACCAATCCCAAGTTATGGTCTTTGACTTAAAGTCCCTTTTTGTTGACTTTTGAAAATGACCTATAATGTTGAAATTGATAACTTTTTGTGAGAGCATTTCTTGGACTTGGAATGTGAAGATGAGTTGTAGGAAATGTCTTCCCCTTCAAGATGAGCATTGGATGGGATTTTTCTGATGAAACATGAAAAAGTTATGCCTTGGTCAAGTTACAGTTGACTTTTCAGCTGTCCAAAAATAGAAACTTTTGCATTTTGATGATTTTTGAGCCAAGCTTTGAGAATCATGATCAAGCATTGATCAAATGATGTTTGTGGCTTCAAAATGAGATGTTGACCAAAAATTTGAACTTTTGACTGTCAAATGACCATTTTGCCCCTACAGTTGACTGTAGTGCAATTAGGGTTTTTGACTGTGCAATTTTGTGCTGAAAGTCTTGAAACTTGACATGTAGGTGCTTGACAATGTTTATAGGCATAGGAGACTTGATTGAGCTCTTGAAAACTTCAACTTCCTTGCAAGAACCAAAACCCTAGTTTGACTGGCTTAGGAGGATAGTTGACTGTGTAGCCCTTGAGTAGACTTTGAACCATTTGCTTGTCATAACTTTGAAGATTATGGGAGGGCAAATTTTGGGGTACAACAGCAATCATCTATCCATACACAACCTTGATCTTTCTTTAACAACTTATAGATCGTTTCACACGTTGCAATCATATGGGAAATAAATATGGAAATGTAATTCAAACGCTCAAGAAAGCCTCTAACTTGCTATTCAGTTCTTGGTGCTGGAATTTCTTGAATTGCTTTGAATTTATCAGGATCAACTTCAATTCCTTTTTGGCTGATAATGAAACCTAATAATTTTCCTGATCGAACACCAAAGGTGCATTTATTTGGATTCAAGCAGAGACGATACTTCCTCAAACACTGAAAAATTTCAACAAATCTTCTATATTCCCTTCTTCAATATGGGATTTGGAAATCATATCATCAATATATACCTCAATTTCCTTGTGCATCAGATCATGGAATAGGGTTTTCATAACCCTCTGGTACATTGCACTAGCGTTCTTCAACCCGAAGGGCATCACTCTGTAACAGAACGTTCCCCAGGGTGTGATAAATATTGTTTTTTCTATGTCCTCAAGAGCCATTCTAATTTGATTATATTTGGAAAATCTGTCCATGAACGAGAATACTTTGAATTTTGCTGTACTACCAACCAACATATCAATATGTGGCAATGGAAAGTCATCTTTTGGACTAGCTTTGTTTAAGTCTCTATAATCAACGAACATGCGAACTTTTTCTTATTTCTTTGGTACTGGAACAATATTGCAATCCACTGAGGGTACACTGAAGGCACAAGAAAACTGACATTAATCTGCTTCAAAACCTCTTTTTTAATTTTCACTGCCATATCAAGGTGAGTTCTTCGCAACTTCTGCTTGATTGGTGGACATTCTGGCTTTAGCGGCAAATGATGTTCCACAATATCAGTATCCAATCTTGACATGTCTTGGTAAGACCAAGAAAATATATCCACATACTCTTTTAACAATTCAATCAACCTACACTTCACGTCGGGATGAAGCAATGCTCCAATCTTGACTCCCTTTGGATCTTCCTCTGTACCCAAATTGATTGTCTCCAATGGCTCTTTATACAGATGAATGACACTTTCCTCGCGCTCAAGCAACCGTGAAACCTCTTCTGGGATTTCATCATATTCTTCTTCTTCGGCCACATACGCAGGATATTCAAAGTTGGGAGAGGGTGCATGGTCATTATACTCAACATGTTTTTTAATTAATCTGCACATATGATTTATGATTGCTTTTAGAAACTAACACATATAGCAAGTGATTATGCAGATTACAATTATTATTTATTTTAAAAGGATTTTTCTGATTACCCCATTTTCCAAGAAAAAGCAGAAAATAAAGACACAATTTGGGAATCAAAGATAACTTTTATTATTGATTTTAAAGATCAAAGCAAACAGATATGCCCATACAATGCCAATACTTTCACCTTGGGCAGAGTGAAAGATTTTTGAAAAGATTAACAAAAAACAAATTACTTTGAAATATGAATGCAAGAGGGAACATCAATAGTGATCCAGTTTTGGACTCGGACTCCATGCGTCACGTAGTTCGACATCTCTTGCTCTGATTCACCTTCTAGAATAACATTAATCCTAAGAACAGATGGATGAAGATAACCCTCGCTATGAAAGATGTCTTGATATTTGCCCAAAGAAGACTTCGACTTTATAAAGTCACCTTTATTATTCTTCAAATATAATCCCAGACCAACTCTATTCTTATTCATAGGCGGATCCACAATATTCCCCCACACCTTGCTAGGGCCATTATGCACTACCTGTTAAGAATCCTTAAATGAGGCTATGGAATCCTCATTTTTCCTCACATTATTGGAAATGAGTTCCAATAGAAGCTTCATCCGCTTCCACAACACTGAAAGAGGATAAATGAGATATTAACAAATCCTATTCTCCATTTATGATGACCACCTTTCCTTCATGAACAAACTTAAGCTTCTGGTGCAAAGTTGAAGTAACAACCCCTGCCTCGTGTATCCACGGTCGCCCCAGTAAACAACTGTAAGCAGGAACAATATCCATAACCAATCTGAAATAAGTATGGGCCTATGTGAATAGGAAAATCTACTTCCCCGATGACAGACTTCCTCGATCTATCAAAAGCTTTCACAATTATGCCACTTGGGCGCATGGGAGTTCCCTAGTACTTCAGCTTCAAGAGAGTGCTCCTCCGTATGACATTTAAAGCAGACCCATTATCAATCAGCACATTGGACAGTGAATCGTTCTTAAAATTCATGGTGATATGGAGAGCCAAGTTATGATTCCTTCCTTCATCAGACAATTCGTCATCACATAAACTCAGGTTATTATAGGATGTAATATTCTAGACATCCATCATTTCTTGAAGATCAACTTTTTTATTATCACATCCCTGGATATCTGTACTGTAAATACTACAACCAGCATGGTCATGTGTATAGTAGCTAAATTTGCAGAGGTCAGCATACATCTTCACCAGATCCTTCTAACCAGGTTGATATCAAAAATCCGGAAGTCTCCAGGACAACTAACAACCATATTTACAACATTTGCTCCTCCATATTTAGGCAAAGGATTATCTTTCACATTAGGGCCAACATCTTTAAAGGATAGAAGGCCAGATCTCACCATATTTTGTACTTCAGATTTCAAAGGATAACAATTCTCGATGTTGTGCTCTGGGGCTCCTTGATGAAAAACGCACACCTGATCTGTCTTATAATACCAGGGTAAAGGTGATGGTATAACAGGGGGAGGCCTGGTCTGAACCAACTTATTCTAAATTAAATTCGGGAGTAATTCTGCATTGCTCATTGGAATAGAGTCAAAATACCCTCTCTTATGACTTTGCCCTTGATTTCCATGAGGGGATGGTCTCTGATAGGCAACAGTGGTTGGAGCTACATTGACAACTGGAGTCACAGAAGCAACTTGTTGTTGGTATTGATAATGTATTCTAGGTGGCCTAATCTTCCTCCCCCCAATAATAGCATTCATTTCACTTTATTTATTTAGAGAAGACCCGTATGACAACTTCTTTGTCCCTTCATCTTCTGTCAAGCGCCCCTCTTTGACAGCTTCATCTAGTCTAACACCCATGCTTACCATTTCAGTGAAATCACTTGGCGCATTGGCGGCCATCCTTTCATAATAAAATTATCCAAGGGTTTTCAGAAAGACCTTGGTTATTTATTGTCCTCCCATAAGTGGTACCACCTGGGAAGCTATCTCGTGCCAACGCTGCGCATATTCTTTGAATGAATCCTTCTCTCTCTGAGCCATTACCCTCAACTGATCACGGTCAGGTTCCATGAACATGTTGTACTTATACTATTTGATGAAGGCTTCTCCAAGATCATTGAAGGTATGAATACTACTACTATCCAGACTTATATACCACTTCAGAGCAGCACCAGTTAAACTATCTTGGAAGAAATGAATGAGCAAACGCTAATCATCAGCATGGGTAGACATTTTCCTAATATACATCACGAGGTGGTCACGAGGACAAGAGTTGCCCTTGTAACTCTCAAATTCCGACACTTTAAACTTCGCTGGCACCTTTACATTAGGAACTAGGCAGAGTTCCCTAACGTTCTGTCCAAACAATTATTTTCCTCGAAAGGCCTTCAATTCTGTTGTACCCCAAAATTTTCCCTCTCATTCTACTAAAGACATGCCCATTGAGGTCCCCAACTTGCCCTAGGATGACTAAGAATTGACCAGACAAATTCTCCTCCTAAGGCAATAAACCTCAACCTAAGGTTTCAATTTTCATCAAGATATGTGAGCTCCAAGGGTCACAAATCTTTTAGATGGCCCTAATATATCCTCAAGATTATCCATGCCAAATTTCATGTTGCACAACAAGTTTGCTCAGTATACTGCTCAAATGCCTGAAAATCAACTGTACTAGGTCAAAAGTCAATTGTGGTCTATATACAGTCAAACCTCAAGATTTTTGGTCAACATCAACATTTTGAAGTAATATCCATAATTTGATCAAGGGTTGATCATGATTCATCAAGAAATTCCCCTAACTTATTAAAAGTAAAAAATGGCTAATTAGGATCCTATAGGAAAAGTCAACCAAACTTTGACCAGGCATAACTTTCCCATACTTTATCAGAAAGTTTTCCACCAAAGATCATTTTGAAGAGAATACAATTCCCTACAACTTCTCTCCATCTCCCAAGTTCAAGAAATGCCCCAGTTAAAAGATATAAGCTCATACATTATAGGTCCTTTCAAAAAGTCAACAAAAACACCTTTTGGGTCAAAGCTCCTTACATGAACATGGAAGATCCAATTGAAATGAAACCAAAAGGGTTGTTTAGAGGACACCTTAAGATCTCTAAAAAGTCCAAGAACACCCTTTTAGGGTTAAAAATCAGAGAGATATGCATTGCTAAAGTTGACTAATTTTTGGAAAAGTGCATGAAGCCAATATTGACCAAACTTGAATTTTTTCCAAACGGGCCCATATTTTCATGCTTGAAACTTGTTTCTAACATGGCCCACGACCTCTGAGCTCATTCATACATTATTTTATCATTTATACTATTTATTTTGATATTTATCCATTAAAATGCAAAATTAAATAAGTAAATAAAAGAAATAATGGAAGATATGATTTGGAATCTTTTTCTCATCAAATAATGGACAAAATATGCTGGCATATCAAGGGAAACTCATGGAGAAAAGAAAGATTGGATTTGTTCTAAAAAAGCCAAAAAATAACATAATTGAAAGAAGATTTTTTCTCATCAAAGCATGAACATTCTTCCACATTTGTTACCCTTAATATGGTCTCATATATATGTACAACAATTCCAGACCTAAGGGACACGCACGCCTGCCTCTAAAATAACCCTAATATTTTTCAAAAAATTCAAAGAGAAGGTGCAACTTGTATTGTATGATCCAACCATTCTCCATCAGGTCCAAGCACTCCATCACACTCCTGAAGGTCCCAGGAGTCCATCCCTGAAAATCTCCAAGCTTGTAACACTCCCAAACGCCCAGACCACACATCACTGGATTGGTATTTTTCTTGAATTCAAAAATATTGCATACTCTGATACAAATCATTTCTATGTTCATATCCATGTTTGCACTGATGATTATGAATGTTTAGAGCCATCGCATGGTTAGTTTGACGTAGGGATGAAGCTTTGCCATTGTTAGGGAAAAGCTTCGGACATGCTTCGTATCTCCCTGTACATGGACTTTCAGACCAAACGGACACCACCACTGGAATCGCAACCTATGATTTTAGAAACATGCTATTTTGCAGGTTGGAGATTTGAGGTCTCCGGAGAAGATGGTGGTCAACCACCGTGAGGGGTGGTTTGACCCTCCCTGCACTGGCGTGGCTGGACAACTTTCTTTGATTGGTTCATTTAAAATCCAGGGCCCCACTGAAGATGCGCACGTTGACAACTCAGCAATAATGTTGATTTAATATTATATTGTTTTGTTTTGATTATATTAATGAATGTATAGTATGGTCCAATGGCAAGAACAAAGGGTTTTAAGGAATTATGTGTGTGGGAGGTCAGGAGTTCGACCCTTGCCTCATGAATATTATTTTTATGACTTGTGCATGCAGATCCAGTGCTTCAAGCTCCAGCATACACACCATGTGTCCTCAAAATCACACCATCAGATCCCAGTGGTTTGGATCCAACGCCTCTAAGCATGCAACTCCATGGTGGACCTTCTAGATGCAGCACTACCAGATCCAATGCAGTGGTGGGCCAACAGATCTGGGCCTTGAAAATTCAATCAACACACCCCAATTTGGTTTCTCACTCCAGGCCCATTCCTTTTTTTTTAATTTACTTTATTTTCTTTTTTTAATTAGTTTATATTTTTTTTAAATTCATTTTTTTAAAATCATAAAACCAACAAAAATCACAAAAAAATAGATTTAGTTTTTTTTATAATTAAAATTAATCCTTGCAAATTAATTTAACTTAATTAATTTTAACTTGTTTTCTTTAATTTAAAATTAATTAGAAATTAAGTTAAATCTCAATTTTTTCATAAAATACCAAAAAATATTTTTAATAAGCAATTAGATTTTCAGGGTTTCAAACTTATTCCCGTTTTAATTTTTGCGCGTTGTTATTTTTGTACGATTATTTTCTCGATTATGTAACTGTTTCACGGTTTGTAATAGCCTAATTAGGATTTTTACTTTCCGCACTTTATATTTTCAGTCAAATATAACTATAATTGCCCTGAAGCCTTGTTGTGATACGGTGGGAGAACTGACCTGGGTGTTTTGCGTTTGATCGCAAATGTTGCGGTTAGCAAGAGTCACCACCGACTTTTCATTTATCCAAAAGGAAAGGTGTAAAAGCACAAGAAAGACCTTTGAGATTGTTTCTTGAGTTTGGGGGGTAGATTTTGAAAAGGGAAGGTATTAGCACCCTTTTCATCCATGGTTTTCCATGGGCTCTTAGTTATTTGCTAGATCACTTGCTTTTGTTTTGAAATTGTGCTTTTTGTGGTTTTGAAACTATTTTTGAAAAGAGGCCATTGTTTAGGCAAACTTTGTAATCATTCTTGTTCGTAAGAATGTACAAAGTGTTTTTTCTTTTGAAATTTTTTTCAAGTTTGAAATATGTTTTGAAGGAGTAGGTGTTTGCTTTTGAAGATAGCAATGATGTTTTTGTTTTGAAATGGAGCAAGTAACTAGGAACATTCAACCTACTCAAAAGTCTTTCATGTTCATTTCCTTTTTATTTTGACATTGTTATCTTACTGTTGTACCCTGTGATACGGTGGGAGAACTGACTGTGGTTTTGCGTTTGTTTTCGCAAATGTTTCGGTTGAGCAAGAGTCGCCACCGAATTTTTATTTTATCCTAAGGAAAGGTTTAAAAAGCACAGCAAAAACCTTTGAGATATTTCGTGGGTTCGGGGAGTAGATTATAGAAAGGGAAGGTATTAGCACCCTTTCTATCCATGGTTATCCATGGGCTCTTAGGTACTTGCTTAGATCAACTTGCCTTGGTTTTCAATTGTTTGAAATGGTGCTTTGTGTGTGGTTTTGAAAATGTTTTGAAAAAGATGCCTTGTCTAGGCTACCCTTGTAACAATTCTTTACTCGAATGTTTTACAAAAGGTGTTTGTCTTTTTGAAAAGATGTTTCAAGGTTTTTTGAAAGTTTGTTTTGAAAGTGTTTGTGAAGTGTGGTTTGAAAAATAGGCAAGTGTTTTTGTTTTGCAAGTTGACAAGTACTTAAGAGCTATCTACCCTAAAGTTCTCAAAGATTTTTGTTATGTTTTAACCCTTTTAACAATTTTGTTCCACCATTGCATTTGGTGGACAATCTTGTGTTAGGATGTGAAGGGGACGGGCGCGGGTCATCGTTTAGACCATAATTGCAATGGTGCCAAGTATCTTTGGGCAATTTTCCTTTAAGGGACTTGATCATTTTTAGGCAACTTTTCAAAAGCGTCATCGAGGGACTATGATCATTTGAATTGTGTTTGTTTTGCCCAAAGAGACCTAACATGCAATATGGCCCATTATTGAAGGCAACAAGTGGAATACCCTAGGGGTGCAAGTGTGATTGGTGTTGTCCATTTTCATGCTTGATTATCTTGAAATTAGGTCAAACTATTTTTGTTCTTTTTATTTGCATACAAACCCTAATTCTAGCATGGTATAATTAGAAAGCATTAAAGTGCGAAATTTAAAGTTCCTAAGCTATTACAACATAATATGGGAAGGGGGGTACAAATGTTCAAATGGGGGGGTATTTGACAAGGAATTTAAACCTAGCTATTACATCAATTTGGAATTATTTACAAGATAATCAATTGCACAAATTAAATAGAAATAAGATAAATATGCAAGATGCAAAAAGGGTTTTTATATGTATGAAAAAAGTATTTTTTATGTCAAATAAACAAAATAAAAAAAGTATTATTTTTTTGGAGCTTTTTATGCTTAGGGCAAAACCCTAATTTTATTAAGTAAATGCATTAATTATTTAATATGTACAAAATTTATTTATTATATACAAAAATAAAATAAAATGAAGTATAATGGTAAAAAGGTATTTTTGATGTCAAATATTGATAAAATAAAAAATGTATATATTTTGTATTATTTACTAAATATTCTAATAAATATATATATATTTGTATTAATTTATAAATATGTATTACATATACAAAAATAATAATATTTAATATTTATAAAAAAAAAGTGTATTTTATATAAAATATTTTCAGAAGATAAAACAAAATAAAAATGAAAATAAAATGTGTTTACATTATTTTTTCTATTTATTCTAAATAATAATATTTATGTACTTATTTACATACAAATATCAATATAAACAAATAAATGCCTAAAAAATATAAAAATGGTGTGAAAAATATTTTTTATGTTTTTAATATTATTATAAAAAATAAATAAGTCAGAATAAAAAAGGAAAAGTCAAAAAATCATGCAAATAAGCAAAATGGGCCTAGGGGGTGTCAAAGTGAAAATGTGGTGTGAAAAGAAATAACAAAACAGGCCCAACCCACCAAGTCCTTCTTCAACCTCTGGCCAAAAACAATGTCAAAAACGCGCGCCTGTACACTGATTCAAACATCTGGATTCCTTGACTTTTTGCACAAACTTACAACATAAGAAATGTTAATCATCAAGCCACGATTCTGAATATGTAAAGAACTCCTCCTAACTCTCAAAAATGAGAGAGAATTTTATCATTCCCAAATCTTAACCTAACTTTTTATCAATATTCAGGCCTTAAATTCTCACAGCATATGCAAAATAAATGAAAAGTAAAGGTATGTACAGTTTCAGGGGCATGAGTAGAACACTTCTTATTCACAAACTTAGAGCTAATGATGCCTACATTAAGAGTTAGAAGTTCAAGAATATACCTGTTCAGTTGAAGTTGTATCTGATGATGGAGGTACTTTCAGAGCAAGGTGATGATTGGTACAGCTTCCTTGATGTCCAGGGATGCTATTCCAAGTTTTACTTTGCTTTGAAACTAGCTGAATCGAGTCGTAGCACTCCACCTGCAAAACAAGAAAATGAAAATGGCCAAACTGATTAGAGGAGTTACAGTCCACTTCTAATGCTTTAGATAGTTTGGATTGATGGTAGGGAAGGTGTTTGAATTGATTTGGGCAAGAATGCACGATGGAAATGAGTTGTGGGATTCAAACTGCAGCAGGTGCTCTGTTTGGACAGTTTGAGAGTGGTTCTGTGTTTGAGAGGGAAATGGAGGTGGATAGCTTGTGTTTCAGCTTGTGTTTAATGTTTATAAAGTGTTTGACAAGTTTGCTTAAGCTTGGTTTACAGGAAATGAGAGTTGGGAGTTGTTATGTCAAATTTCTTCTTACTTAAGCAACAAAATGCCAAGTTGTGTTTTAGACTGATGGAGGCCCCCAACCTATGCTTCATACATTAGTCTTGGTCAGTGTGTTATGCTCCTTGACTTGTGCTTCAGAGATATGCTTTGGTACTTCTTGGATTTGCTTTTGACATAAAGCCATACCTTTTCAAAAATGGATAATTTGCTTTTTCTATTTTAAGACTAAACCTTCATGTAATGTTTAAACACATAATGCAAGGCTTGAACACAAAGGGTTTGCATTTAATTATTGAGTGCAAATGGGATATAGGACCTGTAATCAACTTGTGCAAGCTGATTTGAAAAATTGCACAAGTTATGAACATGTACATGGCCATGAATCAAAGTGACTTTTTCCCAACTTGCCAAATTCGATTCTCCCTAACCATGAGGTTGTTTGATGAGTTCTTGGACATTTTGGAAAGCATGGAATGTGTACTACAATCCATCTTTGAAATGCAAATTGAAATTCCAAGTGGAAGTATGTGAAAAATGGTCTTGAAGTTAGGTAAAAACCTTGCCTAAAATAGGTCAAATTTTCTCTAAGTTAAGAATGGTTTGGTACCCTTGTTCCAAAAATTGTAACTTGAGCTACAAGCCTCTTTTGGGAAAACTTTGTGAATCAAAGTTGTAGATTATGCAATAGGCTACAACTTTCATGTTTTGACTTTTTCTTGAATCCAAATGAATCTTGGTGAGAAAGTGGGACAAAGTTAGGAAAAAATTAGGGTTTTTCATAACTTAGAAAAATTCTAAGTTATGAAAAATCTTCATTTCAAACCCTAATTTGCATTTCTTGATTTCTTGATGAACAAGTTTCATGATTTGGCATGTGTTGATGAAAAATGAATCTTGACACTTGATTTTGACCAAAAAGTCAAAGTTTGACTTTTCAGTATACAGTCAAAATTGATCAATTGACTGGGAAATTCAACTGTCAATCTTGTGCATTTGGAATCTTTTGAACTTGTTGAGTATGTCAAGACAATTCCATGGGGTCCTTGAATCCATATGTGAGCTTGATTTGCCATTGGCTAGGTCAAACAGTCAAAAATTGCCTTTGTGCAGTCAAAACCCTAAAAATGACCATTTTTCCCTTTTGGTGATATGATCAAATTTCTTGTGGAATTGTGATCCAAACTTGATCAAATGGTCCATGTGAGTTCATAATGTTGACGTGGGTCAATTTTCATGAGATTTGACTGTCAATTGGCCACAGTTGACTTTTTCCCCAATACAGTTGATTTCTAGGTCAACTGTCCAATTGGCTGGGCAAAATTTGGAATCAAGACTTGAAACTTGGTATGGATAAACTTGGGAGTCCAATATGAAGCATGAAAGTCATCTTAGGCATTTTAGGTCAAAATATCTTTGTGGAAACACAAACCCTAATCTGGGTCAACAGTGTAAGGAGAAGTCTTGAGCAGATGAAACCCTAACTGGATCTTGAGCTCCAAGGGCTTTGTGATGAGAAACCATTGAGAAATGAGAGGGCAAATTTTGGGGTACAACAGTTGCCCCTGTTCAATCTTCTTGAATCCGAAGAGTTAGATTGACAAGTTTGCCTTTCGTGACTCGAGGGTAAAAGGAGATTGGACACTAGAGTGCCCTTAAATTTGCACTCGTCAAAGCAATGGATGCGGGAATGGGCTTAGAGATGCCATTTGGAGATGGGCTTAATGATGCCATCTGGAAGAGTGACAAAAATTTGTCGGGGATGGGCTTAAAGATGCCATCTGGAATGAGTATCAGAAAGGTGTCCATGTTTAGGACCATCTTTGAACTGGGGTCTGAATAAGCAATAGATTGACATCCGTATCTGGAGGCATCCGTAAACTGTTTTCAGAAGGTGAGAAGAGTCTGAACAAGCGATAGATTAACATCCATTGTTGGGAAGAATCCGTAAACTGTTTTCAGAAGTCTTGAGAAGAAATTGAACAAGCGATAGGTTAACATCCGTTAATTGGAGAACCCGTGAACTGTTTTCAGAAATCTTGAAGTTGAATAAGCAATAGAGCAGCATCCGTTGTTGGGAAGCGTCCGTAAACTGTTTTCAAAAGTCACATCTGAACAAGTTGATAGATTAGCATCCGTTGTTGGGAAGAATCCATAAACTGTTTTCAGAAGTTTTGAGAAGAAACTGAACAAGTGATAGGTCAACATCCGTTACTTGGAGAACCCGTGAACTGTTTTCAGAAATCTTGGAGTTGAATAAGCAATAGAGCAACATCCGTTGTTGGGAAGCGTCCATAAACTATTTTCAAAAGTTACATCTGAACAAGTTGATAGATTGACATCCGTTGTTGGGAAGAATCCATAAACTGTTTTCAGAAGTTTTGAGAAGAAACTGAACAAGTGATAGGTCAACATCCGTTACTTGGAGAACCCGTGAACTGTTTTCAGAAATCTTGAAGTTTGAGGAGGAACCGGTGTAGGGTTTCCTGATGATGAGCTCGTGTAAAACTGCATCTGGATGAATCTGGAATAAGCATCAGAATATTGCCATGTCTGGGTCATATCCGAAATATTCCTGGAAAGAATCTCGGAAGATAATGATTTTTGTCTGTCGACTGATCTTACCTGCAGAGGCAAAGAGTTAGTTGTATGCAATGTCATGATGCATGATACAATGTATGTTATATGATATGAATGTAAATGGATGCGCATGTAAGCTGGAGAGCTGTCTTGCAAAGGATAGATGAATCCGAGATGGCTGAAGATAAAAGCATCTTGACTGCTGCCGGGAAGAATAATTCCTGGTGGTTGCTGGAGAATAAGGAGCTGGGGTTGTATGCCAAACTACTGGGGAATTCCTGCCTTGAGGAGATCTTCATTGGAGAATCTTGAATATACAATGAGGAACTGAGAACTGAGAGTCTTCAGATTTGCTTGGGGAATACCAGACCTTCAATCGTCGAGGGGCCTTAGAACCACCTGCGGGGACTTGGAATTTCCTTGGTGACTTGCAGGGTAAGGGAAATTCTGATGATGTCTACTGGGGATTTTAGAACCCGGTAGACTTAAGCTGGGGAGGTAAGACTGAGAATCTCTAGTCTAGTGAGAAGCATTTCTGTGGGGAGAAGGTTCACTAGTATGGTTCCGCTGGGGATTGATAGTTTGACGTTTTAGCCCTGCTGGGGATACTGAAACTTAAACTCTGAGGGGAATTGAGTTCTGGAGGATTCTCTGGCTGGGGATAACAAAGATAAACTCCTCTGGGGATTGTATTGATAAGTTATGTCGGGGAACTCTGATGAACTCCGCCGGAGATAGGAAGAAATTTGCCGAGTGCGATCTTCCGTGGCAATAAGCTGAGGATAACCCAGTTATAAGCCCTTGTGGGGAATAACTTTGAATAAAGCTCGGGAGAGATGTCCGTACTCTGCAGGGGATAAGCTTCCAGAATCTACTGGGGATAGGCTTCAAGACTTGCTGGGGATATGGATTCCAAATCTCCTGGGGGTTTCCTCTGAAAGGGTATCAAGATATCCAACTGTACCTTCAACCTATCGGTAATCCTCTTTCTTGATTCATAAGGAAATGATTATGTTCAAATGCATATGCCTATTTAACAAAACATTGGACGTTTCTTAAAATAAAACAAATAGTGCAAGAGAAAAGAAGAAGGAAATGACACAAATTTCTGGGAAAAGTATTTGTATTGACTTTCTATGAGTATATTTGTACAAAGGAGACAAACATCCTAGTAAGAGGATTTTGTCGTAAATATTGAAAGATTTATACAAAATAAAGATGGCTATGTGAAATAATTCCATGGGATTCCATTCCGCTATAGCCTTCACAACTCTGAATATCTGTCCATTCAATGCTTCGTTTGCCGATGACTGGATTGATCAGAAACCTGGAACTGGTTGATGAAGAGATTGTCTTTGAAGTGATCCGACGAGACATAGTCATACGCTTTAATTCCCTAACTTTTGCCTGAATCGCCCTTTCGGGTTTTCGATCCACCGGGAAACCCCTTTTTGCCCAAGCCGCCCTTTCGGATTTTCAACTTGCCGGGTGTACAGATTTTTTTGTTTTTATCCCTAATTTTTGCCTGAACCGCCCTTTCGGGTTTTCAGTTCACCGGGATGCCCATTTTTGCCCAAGCCGCCCTTTCGGGTTTTCGACTTGTCGGGTTATTTTATGCGTAGTATCTTTTGACTATATCTGCGTTCGCAGGGTGCGGCAAATCGTCGCCGTCCATGGTGGTCAGAACCATTGCACCACCAGAAAATATGCTCTTGATCACAAATGGTCCTTCATATGTAGGAGTCCATTTGCCCCTGGGATCACTTTGCGGCAAGATAATCCGCTTGATTACGAGATCTCCGACTTGATACACTTGACGCCTGACTTTCTTATTGAAGGCCTTGATCATCCGTTTTTGATACGTCTGACCATGGCATATAGCAGTGAGTCGCTTCTCGTCGATCAAATTGAGTTGATCAAGTCGGGTCTGCATCCAATCATCTTCATTCAAACCTGCGTCCTTCATAATCCTTAGAGAAGGAATCTGAACTTCCATAGGCAGGACAGCTTCCATGCCATATACCAGTGAAAATGGGGTTGCCCCGGTTGAAGTACGTGCCGTCGTACGGTATTCATGTAGAGCAAACGGTAACATCTCATGCCAGTCTTTGTAAGTGACTGTCATTTTCTGAATGATCTTCTTAATGTTTTTGTTCGCAGCTTCAACAGCACCATTCATCTTCGGCCGATAGGGAGATGAATTGTGATGATAAATCTTGAACTGTTCGCACAATGCGGTGATCATCGTGTTATTCAGATTTGTATCGTTGTCTGTGATGATCCTATCTGGAACACCATACCGACATATGAGATTTTGCTTGATGAAGCGGGCAACCACATTTTTAGTAACAGAGGCGAAGGAAGCTGCTTCGACCCATTTGGTGAAATAGTCAATGGCGACCAGGATGAAACGATGTCCATTGGAAGCCGTGGGCTTGATCTCTCCAATCATGTCAATGCCCCACATTGCAAATGGCCAAGGAGCAGTCAGAACGTTGAGAGGGACCGGAGGGATATGAACTTTGTCAGCGTAGACTTGACATTTGTGGCAAGTACGGGAATGTTGATGGCAGTCAGCTTCCATGGTAGACCAGTAATAGCCTGCCCTTAGGATCTTCTTAGCCATTGTATGCCCGCTCAAGTGAGTGCCAAATGTGCCGCTGTGTATCTCAGTCATGATCAACTCTGCTTCAGCTTTGTCTACGCATCGGAGTAATACACAATCATGGCTTCGTTTGTAAAGGATGCCGTTGCTTAGGAAGAATTTGGCAGCAAATTTCCTTAAGAACTTCTTGTCATTTATGGAAGCTCCTTCGGGATAATCTCTAGTCTGGAGATACCTTTTGATTTCATGGAACCAGGGTTGTTCCACTACTTCTTCGGTATTAATCTCGTGACAATGTGCAGGTTCATCCATTCGCTCAATGGTGATTTGGGGAGCCTCGTTATCCCAGTTGAGTTTAAACATGGATGACATTGTAGCTAGAGCATCTGCTAGCTGATTCTCTTCTCGCGGGAAATGCTCGAAGGTAATTAGCTCGAAACGAGGCAACAATGTCAAGACATGTTCTTTGTATGGGATAAGATTAGGATGCTTGGTATCCCACTCTCCTTTGATTTGGCTGATAACCAAAGCCGAGTCCCTAAATACGATCAAAGATTTGATCCCCAAGTCTATAGCAGCCTTGAGACCAAAGATGCAAGCTTCATACTCAGCCATGTTGTTTGTGCAGCTGAAGCAAAGTCGGGCCGTGAAAGGTGTGTGACAACCTTCCGGAGAAATGAGTACCGCGCCGATACCGTTTCCAAGTGCATTTGAAGCACCATCAAAGTACAGGGTCCATCGGGATCCCTTTTTGGGTCCGTCATACGGTCCGTTACCTTCAATGTTGTCGAAATTCATGATGTCCTCGTCTGGGAAGTCAAATCTCATGGGTTGATAATCTTCGATAGCTTGATGAGCCAGATGGTCAGCTAGTACACTCCCTTTTATAGCTTTTTGGGTGGTGTACTGGATGTCATACTCAGTTAGGATCATTTGCCATCTGGCTATTCTTCCAGATAAAGCAGGCTTTTCGAAGATATACTTGATAGGATCCATTTTGGAAATCAACAGGGTAGTATGAGTCAACATATACTGTCTTAGTCGGCGAGCAGCCCATACCAAAGCGCAACAAGTTTTCTCGAGCAGTGAGTAGCGAGTCTCACAGTCGGTAAACTTTTTGCTAAGGTAATAAATAGCATGCTCTTTTCAACCAGACTCGTCATGCTGGCCCAAAACACACCCCATTGAGTTATCCAAGACGGTTAGATACATGATCAATGGTCTTCCTTCGACGGGTGGCATCAGAATAGGAGGTTCTAGCAAATACTCCTTGATTTTATCAAAAGCAGCTTGGCAATCGTCGTTCCATTCGACTACCTGATCTTTCTTCAAGAGTTTGAAAATTGGCTCACAGGTAGAAGTCAGATGAGAGATGAATCTGGCAATATAGTTCAAGCGCCCCAAGAACCCTCTAACCTCCTTTTCAGTACGGGGAGCAGGCATCTCTTGTATTGCTTTCACTTTTGCTGGATCGACTTCAATGCCTTTGTTGCTTACGATGAATCCTAGAAGTTTACCAGACCTAACTCCAAAAGTGCACTTACTTGGATTCAGCCTGAGTTTGTATTCTTTCAACCTGGCAAATAGCTTTTCTAGATGTTCAAGGTGCTCCTCCTCTGTTTGTGATCGAGCTATCAAATCGTCTACGTAAACTTCAATCTCATGATGTATCATATCATGAAACAAAGCTACCATGGCACGTTGATAAGTTGCCCCATCGTTCTTCAGTCCGAACGACATCACTTTGTAACAGAAAGTGCCCCATTGTGTGACAAAAGTTGTTTTCTCCATATCCTCGGGGGCCATTTTGATTTGATTGTAGCCCGAGAATCCATCCATGAAGGAAAACACTTTGTGCTGAGCTGTATTGTCGATCAAAATGTCAATGTGTAGAAGTGGAAAATCATCTTTGGGGCTGGCCCTATTCAAATCCCGGTAGTCCACACACATCCTGACTTTGCCATCTTTCTTAGGTACTGGCACGATGTTAGCGACCCATTGAGGATAGGACGTAACAGCCAGAAAGCCAGCGTCGAATTGCTTCATCACTTCTACTTTGATCTTTTCAGACATGTCAGGCCTCATTCGGCAGACTTTTTGCTTGATCGGTGGACAATCCTCTCTTGTGGGGAGACGGTGAACCACGATGTCTGTGTCTAAACCCGGCATGTCTTCATAAGACCAAGCGAATATTTCAACATACTCATTCAACAACTGTATCAGGCGTTCCTTGACACTCGGTTCCAGATTGGCACCCACTTGCACCTCCTTCCGGTCTTCCTCGGTCCCTAAGTTGACGGTTTCCAATGACTCCTCGTGCGGTAAGATGGCCCTTTCCTCTTGCTGTAGGAGTCTGGCTAGTTCACCTGGTACTTCACAACCTTCGTCATCTTCATACTCGGCTTGATTGACCAGATCTTCAGAGTTATTGAAGGATATAGCAGAATAGTCACCCATGGAATCCGGAGTGGATGGGTACCTGCATTTGTGAGTGTGGGTGCGTGTAAGGGATAGCCATCCTTAAACAAAAAATACAAAAGCAAAGAAAATGAACACAAGCAGTTTATCAAATGAAAAACGTCCAATGAATCATTAAACATGGCATATGGATATGAAAAATAATCAAAACCCTTACAAATGGACCTACATGCCCCGGGAAAGGCATGAGGTGAAAAGATAGTGTGCGGATTGTTCGAAAATAAATATTATAGACCAAAAGGAAATGTTTGATAGATAAATTACTGATGAATAAAAGTGATGGGGACAAAGTCTTTTGCCTCCCAGTTGCACAATCCCCCTTTGACAGTTGGGTAGATCCACTCTTCGATGTTACTCTCTTTGTCTTCATCCTCCAAAGCGTTGATTCCGTAGGGAGAAATTTTGACTGGCGCCCTTTCAATCTTCGAACGGCGCATAGCTTTCTGGCCCGCGATAGTGAACCCTAATCCAAATTTGTCTATTTTATGTGGAATATCAGGCAACTGCCCCCATGCTGAATTCTTCCCCTCCTTTATTGCGGCCTTTGCGTCCTCCAGAGATGCCATCCTGGCCATCTGCCTCGGTACTTCAACTGCCAACTTTGCTACTGTTATTTCAGGAAGGACTTCTTCGAAATGCTAGAAAGGCGTATCAATGAACTCCCCTTCTACCTCCACATACCGGAAGGAGTTTAAGTGGCTGATCATGTACTCCTCTTCACCATGGACGGTTATAATCTTCCCCTTGACAGGATACTTCAACATCTGATGTAAGGAGGAGGTGACTGCCCCGACATGGTGTATCCAAGGCCTACCCAACAAGCAAGAGTATGACGGACGGATGTCCATCACATAGAAAGTAGATTTAAACACCTCAGTGCCTATCTTGATGGGAATATCAACCTCCCCATGGACCATTCTCTTCGAACCATCGAAAGCTCTGACGACAATATCACTCGGTTTCAACTCCAACCCTTCACAATCTAGTCGGTCCAAGGCCTTCTTAGGCAGTACATTCAGCGACGAACCAGTGTCGACCAAGACATGTGCGAGAGTAGTTCCTCGGCACTCGACTGAAATGTGCAAAGCATCATTGTGGTTTCTACCTTTAGGAGTTAGGTCGGCATCAGAGAAACCTAATCCATTGTCCGCAGTAAGGCTGGCCACGCAATTTTGGAATTGATTTACAGAGGTTTCCTGGGGCACATGGGCTGCCTTCAGGAATTTTATCAGAGCCTTAGCGTGCGCTTCTGAGCAAAGTAGTAGTGCCAGCATGGAGATCTTTGAGGGGGTTTGCCCCAGTTGTTCTACCACATCATAATCACTCCTTTTGATTATCTTCAAGATCTCATCCATTTCCTTCTTGGAGGTTTCCGGGATGGCCAAGGGTTGAGCCCTCGTCCTGACGAGCTCATCTTGGATTCCCTTACCTTTATCAACAGCGGTAGGAGGGACAATACTAGGAACAACAACATCTTCGATCAATGGGGTTCTAGCAGAGAGTTTTATTGGTGCAGGGATAACCTTGTCAGTAGATGAGGGTCCAAAGCTTGCTCTTGGAGGGGCAATCTCTGGAGAAAATGTTCTCCCGCTCCGGGTGATTTTGCTCGTGCCTGCAATGTTACCAATGCTGGCTTCTTCATCCTCCGAACTTTCTTCAGTTATTTCGATTTGTTTGATACCATGGTAGTAGACGTCACCGCCATAGTTCCATGGTATTGACTTCTCAGAAACATAGGGGACAGGCCCTGGCATTGTTATCTTCAAAGGAACAGATTTCATAGCTGGTGTAATCTTAACAGGATTTCTGACGGCCTTGGAAAGATTGGCGTGAATGGTTATGATTGAGACATCTTCAGTATGGGTTGGAATAGCAGAAACTTTTTCAAACAAAATTTGTCGACTGTCCATTAGGCCTTGGATGCCTTTCTTCAGTAACGGACAATCAAACGGCAAAGAGTAGCAACAATAGCAGTCTTCTTTACATCCCGGGAAGATCCCGGCCCTTAACAGATTCAACTTGATGGTTAACAATGGAGTTATCAGATCATTGACATCAACAACATACAAATCTTCTTCAATGGCATTGACATTTCGGCCGTGCTTCGGCATTGGAGCAAATATCACATTAGGCTTCTCCGGAGCATCGAACTCCACCTCCTTCGCCTCTATCAGGTCTTGGATTTTATGCTTGAGTGCCCAATAATCATTGGTGTCGTGCCCGACACTGTCAGAATGGTAGGCGCATTTGGCATTAGGATGATAATGCGGAGAGGACGTATTCACATTTTTTGGTGCCTCTTTGATAGTGGCGAGGTTCAACTTCAACAGATGGGGAAGTACTTGCGCTGGCGTCATATTAATACGGGTGAACTGCCGTTGTGGCCGTTCCACCCGTTGCTGATTTGGTCTGGACTGGTTATAGCGAGGCTGCTCACTTGAAGGGTTTTGAATCATTACGGCCCCCACAGTTGGCCGGCGCTCAGTCTTCCCTGCTCTTCTCTGGGAATATACCACAGTTGTTTCCTTCTTAAAAGGCTTCTTCTCAACACTTGTAGCGACACCCTTCTGAATCTTTCCTGACTTGATGCCAGCTTCTATTCTTTCGCCTGTTAAGATCAAATCGGTAAACCCCGCGGAAGAGTTGCCAATCAGATGATTGAAAAATGGCCCATATAGGGTCCCTAGAAACATATCAACAAGTTCACGGTCGGTTAAAGGAGGCTGCACCCTGCCAGCCAAATCCCTCCATTTTTGTGCATACTCTTTGAATCCTTCGCCGGTTCCTAGTGACATACCCTGAAGTTGGGTACGAGTAGGAGCAAGGTCAGAATTGTACTGATATTGTTTGTAGAAGGCGGTGGCCAAGTCTTCCCAGTTTTGGACGCTGGTTCCCTCTAGCTGATAAAACCACTCCAATTGAGCCCCAGAAAGGCTGTCTTGAAAGAAATGGATCCAAAGGTTTTATCTGCCGTATAGGGTTGGATCTTTCTTACGTAGGACCTGAGATGCATTTTTGGACAGGACAGCCCATCATACCTCACAAAAACTGGCACTTTGAATTTTGGGGGAATCATAATCCCGGCAACCAAACCCAAGTCTTCAAAATCCAAACCCGGTACTCTCTGTAGCTCCATGGCGGCCAACCTGTCTTCTAAACCTTTGTATTTATCATCAGCTGGAGGGTATTGTTGATCAGAGTAGTCTTCATCCTCTTCAACCTCCTCTTCTTCCACATCGGACTCGGAAGGTACCGCAGCCCCACCTCCTTTACTGGTTCCTTCATCAGAAGTAGGAGGAAATTCAAGCACTCTCCTGGTCTCTCCTTCAAATCTTCTCCCTAAAGTAGCCACCCCGAGTCTCTTTTTCTTCTTCTTCACTGGGTCTTTATTCCCCAGCAAGGTCTTGAGATCCTCCTGACCCTTAGCCAAGGTCATCAGGAGTTGCTGGAACTGTGCATTTTGAGTTTGCAGGTCTTTGACTGTTTGCTCGAGATCCATCCTACTGAAATAAATAGCAGACAGATAAGGAAACCTGGAGTGAGACCTACTTATGCACATGATGAATGATATGCTTATGTATGCAATGCATTCAAGGATTTGGAACATTCAAAATTGTTGTAGACAAAAAGGAACGCATGTCATATTAATAAGAAGAAATTTGTTAGTACATAAATGCCCCATGGGCCAAATATTACAAAAACAACTCCTCAAGTCAAAAAGACGTTGCGCATCCTCTTTGGCGCAATGAAGGTGTTGAGGGCCTCTTGCTCATGGAGTCGGCGGGTAAGCTCTAGAACCTTCTTCTCACTGGCGTAGAAGCTAGCTTCAAAAGTGTTCCGTTCCTCCTTGAGCTGAATCCAACTTTTCTGCATTTCCTCCCACGATGTAGGCATGTCAGGATGTAGGATGGTGTAGGGAACCTCTCCTTCCTTGACGGGCTCTATAATCACAGGGAGTACATGAGGATAAGGCATCATTAGACTTTGGGCTCGGGCTCGTACCCACTTGAGATAAGGCTCAAGAGGGATGGAGTTCTTGTGTCCCAGAGTCTCGCTATCAACCTTGTTGGGCATCCTCCAAGCTCTGATGAATCTTTGGCGAAGTCCTTGCGCCTCGTTGTCGAAGTCAAAAACTAGGTCAGGAATCAACATGTCATGAGGGCCATCCCTCCGTGCATATCCAAATTGCCTCAAAGCTAGGCAAGGGTTGTAGGTAATACCTCCTCTGATTCCAAGTAAAGGAACATTAGGAAACTCTCCACAACGATCGACGATGATGACATTTTCTCTGGACCGAGAACACCAATGTACATCAGAGTGAGTAAGGGTCATCAACCGTTGGGACCACCTTGAGCCTTGGTCATTCTTCAAGACAGATTGTGGAAGGTGCGAAATAAACCACCTTGCAAGGAGAGGAGTACAACACATGAGAACACCCCTTTGTCTCATTGTTCGTGTGTAAAATGAGTGAAGGATGTCCCCAAGCAATGTTGGTATTGGATTTCTGGACAAGAAGATTTTGACGGCGTTGACATCTATCAATTGGTCAGAATTTGGGAATAAGACCAACCCATAGATAAGGAGTGCCACAATTTCTTCAAAGGCTTGTAGGTCCAATGAATTCCAACATTCTTGTGCCTTCTCAAACAAGAATTTTGCTAAGAAGCCTTTGACGCCGCTTCTGGTTTCCCAATGCCCCTTGATGTCGGATGGTTGTAGATGTAATGCTCGAGCAACATCTTCCGGCTTTGGTTCCTTTTCCGTACCGTTGAAGGGTAGTTGATTAAGGATAGGGATTCTTAGGAGTTCAGAAAACTCCTCCAAAGTGGGTACCAACTGGTAATCGGGGAAAGTGAAACAGTGGTGAAGAGGGTCAAAGAACTGGAATAGCACTTTTATCATTTCTTCTTCAATGTTGGTGTTGACTAAGCTGAGCAGTCTACCATGTCTTTCACTGAAGGATGAGCTTTCCGGAATTCTTGAGGTGAGCTTCTTGAGTTGAGGAGAGATTCTCACAAGGTTGACTTGGATGGTTTTTCTGCGAGGAATTTCCATGACCTACAAAACAAGAACAAAGATGAAGATCTAAACCCTTGAAATGGTTAGTGAATGCATATGATGCTTTATGATGTTTATGATGTATGCACAAAACATATGTACAAGCAAATCACACCAAACCCTAGTTTCAGGCTTGCATGGGGTTTCATAGGTAAGTACCCTCTTGAGTGTAGTTGGCTTAAAAACCTATCCTATAAATAGTAACCGGGTTCTAAGGAGCTCAATATCATTAGATTGTTTTCATTGTTCATTGTTTTGGTTTAGCCACTTAACTAGCGACCAAAATATTCCAAGAAAACAACCCTCAATGAGTGTAGTATCGAGTATCTACCAACTTCGGACTGCACCAAACCCGGTCATCTCACTACCCCTAATGTAAGGCCAAGATGGTCAAGTAAGGTTCTAGGTCATTAGTGCTTAGTGACATCACTCAGCGGCCCCGTACTCTCCTTGATTGAACTCAAGGGTTACCGGTACTCACAAATATGTCGCACTAATATAGCTATTGCTTCGACCGTGTCGGTATACCCCGCACAGTTTCCACAACGTATTGCTATCTATGAAATGTTTCCCAAAATCCGGGTGTAGGATTTGCAAACCCAAACAAGAGATCCAAGATATAAAGCAATCAAATCAAACAATTAATCATGCAAGAGGGTGATCTAAGCCCTAAGGTTACTCCACTTTTAAAATTTTCCCCAGCAGAGTCGCCAGTTCTGTGATACGGTGGGAGAACTGACTGTGGTTTTGCGTTTGTTTTCGCAAATGTTTCGGTTGAGCAAGAGTCGCCACCGACTTTTTATTTTATCCTAAGGAAAGGTTTAAAAAGCACAGCAAAAACCTTTGAGATATTTCGTGGGTTCGGGAAGTAGATTATAGAAAGGGAAGGTATTAGCACCCTTTCTATCCATGGTTATCCATGGGCTCTTAGGTACTTGCTTAGATCAACTTGCCTTGGTTTTCAATTGTTTGAAATGGTGCTTTGTGTGTGGTTTTGAAAATGTTTTGAAAAAGATGCCTTGTCTAGGCTACCCTTGTAACAATTCTTTACTCGAATGTTTTACAAAAGGTGTTTGTCTTTTTGAAAAGATGTTTCAAGGTTTTTTGAAAGTTTGTTTTGAAAGTGTTTGTGAAGTGTGGTTTGAAAAATAGGCAAGTGTTTTTGTTTTGCAAGTTGACAAGTACTTAAGAGCTATCTACCCTAAAGTTCTCAAAGATTTTTGTTATGTTTTAACCCTTTTAACAATTTTGTTCCAACATTGCATTTGGTGGACAATCTTGTGTTAGGATGTGAAGGGGACGGGCGCGGGTCATCGTTTAGACCATAATTGCAATAGTGCCAAGTATCTTTGGGCAATTTTCCTTTAAGGGACTTGATCATTTTTAGGCAACTTTTCGAAAGCGCCATCGAGGGACTATGATCATTTGAATTGTGTTTGTTTTGCCCAAAGGAACCTAACATGCAATATGGCCCATTATTGAAGGCAACAAGTGGAATACCCTAGGGGTGCAAGTGTGATTGGTGTTGTCCATTTTCATGCTTGATTATCTTGAAATTAGGTCAAACTATTTTTGTTCTTTTTATTTGCATACAAACCCTAATTCTAGCATGGTATAATTAGAAAGCATTAAAGTGCGAAATTTAAAGTTCCTAAGCTATTACAACATAATATGGGAAGGGGGGTACAAATGTTCAAATGGGGGGGTATTTGACAAGGAATTTAATCCTAGCTATTACATCAATTTGGAATTATTTACAAGATAATCAATTGCACAAATTAAATAGAAATAAGATAAATATGCAAGATGCAAAAAGGGTTTTTTATATGTATGAAAAAAGTATTTTTTATGTCAAATAAACAAAATAAAAAAAGTATTATTTTTTTGGAGCTTTTTATGCTTAGGGCAAAACCCTAATTTTATTAAGTAAATGCATTAATTATTTAATATGTACAAAATTTATTTATTATATACAAAAATAAAATAAAATGAAGTATAATGGTAAAAAGGTATTGTTGATGTCAAATATTGATAAAATAAAAAATGTATATATTTTGTATTATTTACTAAATATTCTAATAAATATATATATATTTGTATTAATTTCTAAATATGTATTACATATACAAAAATAATAATATTTAATATTTATAAAAAAAAAGTGTATTTTATATAAAATATTTTCAGAAGATAAAACAAAATAAAAATGAAAATAAAATGTGTTTACATTATTTTTTCTATTTATTCTAAATAATAATATTTATGTACTTATTTACATACAAATATCAATATAAACAAATAAATGCCTAAAAAATATAAAAGTGGTGTGAAAAATATTTTTTATGTTTTTAATATTATTAGCAAAAATAAATAAGTCAGAATAAAAAAGGAAAAGTCAAAAAATCATGCAAATAAGCAAAATGGGCCTAGGGGGTGTCAAAGTGAAAATGTGGTGTGAAAAGAAATAACAAAACAGGCCCATCCCACCAAGTCCTTCTTCAACCTCTGGCCAAAAACAATGTCAAAAATGCGCGCCCGTACACTGATTCAAACATCTGGATTCCTTGACTTTTTGCACAAACTTACAACATAAGAAATGTTAATCATCAAGCCACGATTCTGAATATGTAAAGAACTCCTCCTAACTCTCAGAAATGAGAGAGAATTTTATCATTCCCAAATCTTAACCTAACTTTTTATCAATATTCAGGCCTTAAATTCTCACAGCATATGCAAAATAAATAAAAAGTAAAGGTATGTACAGTTTCAGGGGCATGAGTAGAACACTTCTTATTCACAAACTTAGAGCTAATGATGCCTACATTAAGTTAGAAGTTCAAGAATATACCTATTCAGTTGAAGTTGTATCTGATGATGGAGGTACTTTCAGAGCAAGGTGATGATTGGTATAGCTTCCTTGATGTCCATGGATGTTATTCCAAGTTTTACTTTGCTTTGAAACTAGCTGAATCGAGTCGTAGCACTCCACCTGCAAAACAAGAAAATGAAAATGGCCAAACTGATTAGAGGAGTTACAGTCCACTTCTAATGCTTTGGATAGTTTGGATTGATGGTAGGGAAGGTGTTTGAACTGGTTTGGGCAAGAATGCACGATGGAAATGAGTTGTGGGATTCAAACTGCAGCAGGTGCTCTGTTTGGACAGTTTGAGAGGGCAATGGAGGTGGATAGCTCGTGTTTCAGCTTGTGTTTGATGTTTAGAAAGTGTTTGACAAGTTTGCTTAATCTTGGTTTACAGGAAATGAGAGTTGGGAGTTGTTATGTCAAATTTCTTCTTACTTAAGCAACAAAATGCCAAGTTGTGTTTTAGATTGATGGAGGCCCCCAACCTATGCTGCATACATTAGTCTTGATCAGTGTGTTATGCTCCTTGACTTGTGCTTCAGAGATATGCTTTGGTACTTCTTGGATTTGCTTTTGACATAAAGCCATACCTTTTCAAAAATGGATAATTTGCTTTTTCTATTTTAAGACTAAACCTTCATGTAATGTTTAAACACATAATGCAAGGCTTGAACACAAAGGGTTTGCATTTAATTATTGAGTGAAAATGGGATATAGGACCTGTAATCAAGTTGTGCAAGCTGATTTGAAAAATTGCACAAGTTATGAACATGTACATGGCCATGAATCAAAGTGACTTTTTCCCAACTTGCCAAATTCGATTCTCCCTAACCATGAGGTTGTTTGATGATTTCTTGGACATTTTGGAAAGCTTGGAATGTGTACTACAATCCATATTTGAAATTCAAATTGAAATTCCAAGTGGAAGTATGTGAAAAATGGTCTTGAAGTTAGGTAAAAACCTTGCCTAAAATAGGTCAAATTTTCTCTAAGTTAAGAATGGTTTGGTACCCTTGTTCCAAAAATTGTAACTTGAGCTACAAGCCTCTTTTGGGAAAACTTTGTGAATAAAAGTTGTAGATTATACAATAGTCTACAACTTTCATGTTTTGACTTTTGCTTGAATCCAAATGAATCTTGGTGAGAAAGTGGGGCAAAGTTAGGAAAAAATTAGGGTTTTTCATAACTTAGAAAAATTCTAAGTTATGAAAAATCTTCATTTCAAACCCTAATTTGCATTTCTTGATTTCTTGATGACCAAGTTTCATGATTTGGCATGTTTTGATGAAAAATGAATCTTGACACTTGATTTTGACCAAAAAGTCAAAGTTTGACTTTTCAGTATACAGTCAAAATTAATCAATTGACTGGGAAATTCAACTGTCAATCTTGTGCATTTGGAATCTTTTGAACTTGTTGAGTATGTCAAGACAATTCCATGGGGTCCTTGAATCCATATGTGAGTTTGATTTGCCATTGGCTAGGTCAAACAGTCAAAAATTGCCTTTGTGCAGTCAAAACCCTAAAAATTACCATTTTGCCCTTTTGGTGATCTGATTAAATTTCTTGTGGAATTGTGATCCAAACTTGATAAAATGGTCCATGTGAGTTCATAATGTTGATGTGGGTCAATTTTCATGAGATTTGACTGTCAATTGGCCACAATTGACTTTTTCCCCAATACAGTTGATTTCTAGGTCAACTGTCCAATTGACTGGGCAAAATTTGGAATCAAGACTTGAAACTTGGTATGGATAAACTTGGGAGTCCAATATGAAGCATGAAAGTCATCTTAGGCATTTTAGGTCAAAATATCTTAGTGCAAACACAAACCCTAATCTGGGTCAACAGTGTAAGGAGAAGTCTTGAGTAGATGAAACCCTAACTGGATCTTGAGCTCCAAGGGCTTTGTGATGAGAAATCATTGAAAAATGATACCCCAAAATTTTCCCTCCCATATTCTTCAAAGTTTTGACAAGTTATCACCTCAAATGGTTCAAGGTCTACTCAAGGGCTACACAGTCAAACCACTCTCCTAAAGCCAGTCAAACTAGGGTTTTGGTTCCTGCAAGGAAGTTGAGGGTTTCAAAGGCTCAATCAAGTCCCATATTCTCATACACATTGTCAAGCACCTACATGTCAAGTTTCAAGGCTCACAAGGTCAAGTTGCACAGTCAAAAACCCTAATTGCTCCACAGTCAACTGCAGGGGCAAAATGGTCATTTGACAGGCAAAAGTCAAATTTTTTGGTCAACATCTTATTTTGAAGCCACAATCATCATTTGGTCAAATCTTGACCATGATTTCACAAGAATGGCTTAAAAATCATCAAGGTATCAAAAGTTTCTATTTTTGGACAGCTGAAAAGTCAACTGTAACTTGACCAAGGCATAACTTTTTCATGGTTCATAAGAAAAATCCCATCCAATGCTCATCTTGAAGGGGAAGAAATTTCCTATAACTCATCTTCACATTCCACGTCCAAGAAATGCTCTCACAAAAAGTTATCAATTTCAACATTATAGGTCATTTTCAAAAGTCAACAAAAAGGCACTTCAAGTCAAAGACCATAACTTGAGATTGGTAAATAAAAATGACATGGGACCAAAGACATTGGTTAAAGGACTTCAATACCTTTCCAAAATGTCCAAGAACATGTTCATAGCTTCAAAATTGAGCAAGATATGCATTGGAGAAGTTGGGAAATTTTTGTGAAATGACCAAAGTCAATTATCCTTGAAACTTCATTTTTGACAAAAGGGACCCACTTTTTCCACTTGATTCAGCTTGGCCATGCCTCCCACGTGTCCCATAATTTATTTCAAGATTTAAAATTAATTTTTCCATTTTTATTTAATTTTATTTGATTTAATTCATTTTAAATCTTTTAAAATCAAATAAAAATCAAAGAAATTAATGGAGGGATATATTTTGTGTTGAATGGCTTTGATGCACCTTGAAATACCTTCCAAATTCGTGCAAGGCCTATTATGGGCATAGAAATTCAAATTTTGACACAAAAGGCAAGTTGTTTCAATGTTGGTTATGGCAAAATCTCAAGCATAATTGCAATGGTTAAAGGCTCATCATGTGACTGATTCTCATTCATCACTATATATACAAGCCTTCCCAACCTCATTCAAAAAAAGATAGTGTGTGCATAAACGACCAAGAGCAAAACCAAAAAATTATTCAAAAAGTGAGTGTTCTAAAACATAGTTGCGAGCATCTTCAGATCAAAACAAGCACGTGGTTCTATTCCTTGCCACACCCTGAAGTTAAAGCAACCTTTGCCAAGTCCTGAGGCTCATACCGCGCTATTCTCAAAAGAGGAACACTATAGACCTCATATCCCAACAAGCCAAGTGTCATCCAAGGCAGATCCAGGGGACAAAAAGAAAGGAACACCATAGTCTGGAGTCAAGCATGCTGTAGGCGATCAAAAAATTCATACAGGCCTTGTTCAAATGGGCCACAATTCTCAATTCAACACCTCCAAATTTCAGCCCACACCCCCCCTTGGTTTTACTTCTTTTTTTCATTTTGTTTTGTTTTTTTCTATTATTTTAATTTCTAACCTTTTTTATTTTATTATTATTAACAAATTAACTTAATTAACACATTTTCATAAAATCAAAAAAATAGAATTACATCATCATTATTATTATTATTTTATTTTGTAAATAAACATTAACTAAAATAGTTTAATTAGGCCATTTTAATTCCTTTTCTTAAATAATTAAAATAGATCTAGAATTAGGTGAAGTTCACTTTTAATTTTATTTCATTTATTTTATTTCAATAAAACATAAAAAAACAAAAAAAATATTTCTTTTTAATTAAATTAATTAATTAGTCATTAATTAGCTTTGATTTCACTTTAATTATAAAAAGCAAAAAAAAATCAATTTCTTTTCTAAAAAGGGTCAACACCCTTAGACATTCCAGATTAATTTATTCGCGCGCATTTACCTTATTTTGATATTATGTAATTGCCTTCAAGAATGTAATAGTTAAATAGGTTTATCGCTTTATTTACTTTCCGTACTTATTTACCAAAAACGGGTCTTTGTAATTTTTGGCGATGTATAGACCCGCGCCTTGTAATAGCGTAGGATTTCTGTTTCCGCAATTTACTTTCCGCACCCCCTAACTGCTAAACTTGCATGAAAGAATGTATATAAATAAAAACAACTCGTAGCTCACTAATTAACAAGACAAACATTACTGAATACAACACACAAATACACACACCACTTCTAGGGTACGCCTCACTTGTTGCCTTCGAAACGTGGTCGTCAAGTATAGGACGTCTTAGCGGTCCTTATGTCCATGATCCAGTTGCCTCGAAACAGTTGCCCCGAAACAGTTGCCTCGAAACAGTTGCCTCGAACAGTTGCCTCGAAATGGTTGCCTCGGATTAAAAAAGGATCAAGGACATAAGGGTAGCTTCTAAGGTATCCTAACTGTTGCTTCGGTGACCACACTGTCCCTAAAATCGAATTGACCCGAACACCTCCAACGGTGGTGCTACCTACCTCTCAATGGTTGGATAGCACTATCTAAAGGATACTTACACAGCTTAATTCCTTAGGGTAGGTAGATGACTCATGGATACTTGCTCGCTAAAAAACAAAACAAAAACCTTTTCACACCGACACTTTCAAAAAGCTTTCAAAACAAATTTTTCAAACACTCTTGAGGACAGATACAAGAGTTATTCAGAAATCTTTCAAAGAAACTTTTTTAAAACCCACTCACATTTTGAAAAGCAACATTTTGAAAACATAAGAGCAAGCATCTAAGAGCCCATGGATAACCACGGATAGAAAGGGTGCTAACACCTTCCCTTTCTATAAATCTACCTCCCGAACCGAGAAACATATCTCATAAGGAATTTTGCCGTGCTTTTGTCCTTTCCTTGTTGGAGAAAATAAAAGACGGTGGCGACTCTTGCTTCCGTGACATTTCGCGAAACCAGCTTAAAAAACAGTCAGTTCTATTTCCACCGATCACAGAACTAGCGACTCTGCTGGGGATACTTTAAAGTGAGGTGTACCTTAGGATAGCTCATACTTATGTTTTCAATTGCCTTGTTTTGTTTTCTTTATTATTGTGGGCATTGTCTTGGAGTTTCATAGATCCTAACCCGGATCTGGGGATACCCTGTTAGGTAGCATAAGCTGTGAGGGACCTGTCCGGCGTAGACCGACATGGGTGAAGCAATGGCTAAGTTGGTGTGGCACCTTGGTCTGTACCGATATCCCTTGTGTTGCAACGAGGAGAATATGGGTCTTCTGAGGAGTCATTAAGCACCAACCGACCTTAGAACCCTAATTTGACCCAACTTGGCCATAGAACAGTAGCAGTATGCTACACCCATTAAGGCTAAACTCTCGCGATGGTTCTGGCCGCAAGAAAAGATTGCGACGCTGGAGTTATGACCGATGGAGGGTAGTCAGTGATATTGGGATCCTCTAGAACCCGGTTACTTTTGATAGGACAGGTCTTAACCAACAAACTGAAAGAGGGTAATACCTAAACTTCATGCTGGCCTAAACTCTAAGGGCTATCTGGTGTGACTTGTGTGTCTTAAAACTTGACTACTTGCATACTTGTTATCTAACACTTGAGTTTCTTGCAGGTTTTGTTTACAGACCTTAATCTGGACTCATAACAGGGTTTACCTACATTACTCCACGCATAGCATAACATCATACCATCATACCATTGCATACATCCTGCATAAGGACTAACCTATTTCAAGGATCTCAAGGGTCTGTGATGCAGGTCATGATGAACCAAAATGTCTAGCAAGGGGAAAAGGGGATTTATTTTCCTCTAGCCAGGTTGATGATTTGAGTCAGGGGCTATGACCCACTGGATATGGTGAGCCTTTGACCCTTGAAGAAGGACTCTCAACAACATGAAGTTCCTTCAATCAAGCTACCGGGTGCAAATTCTAACAATTTTTCTTGTTTACCCCGCGAGATCCTTGAAAACATTGCATGCATATCATACATATCATTGCATTACAGGTACCCCTTGTTACAGGTCGCTTACCTTCTTCGCTGTTTATTTCAGCAATGGCTTCCCAACAAGATAACCAGGGTCTGCACGCTCAAGAGACTCAGTTCAGGGAGATCTTCCTAAGCCTATCCAAGGGGCAAGAAGAGTTAAGGACACTCCTCATGGGGAATTTGGCCAAGAAAAGTTCCGAAGATGACAAGGACGAATGGCTGAAACGTCTGCAAGCTGAGGTAGATACAATAAGACCCAGATGCTGGGGCAAATGGCTCTCATCCAAGGCTTAGCTCAGGAGCAAGAAGAGTTGAGGATCATGATCAGTCAGCTTCATCAAGACATGAAGCAACCAGTCCAAGTCAGGGACCAGGTCATTGATCAGCTTCCAAGAGGACAAGGGTCGGGTATGGTGAAGGATAGACCTCTCCAAATTGCTACCACTTCACAAGCCCAACATCAACCTCGCCCAGAGCAGCAGGTTGATCGGAGTAAGCCAAGCAGGACCAAGAGGCAATTCACCCAGCTTAACGTGTCGCTGTTTCAAGCTCTACAACACCTGTTGAGGTTGAATCTGATTACACTAAGGGCTCCTCCCCGGAATCCCAACATCTCTGCTCCTAACTATCATCCCAACAAAAGGTGTGCATACCACTCTGATAGTCCTGGACATGACACTGCCGACTGCTGGGATCTGAAGAACAAGGTCCAGGATCTGATTAATGAAGGAGTAGTGGATTTCACCCAAATGGGTCAGGCTGAGTGCTTCTACCATCCCTACAGGATTCACCATTTGAAGTAACAAATCCTGAAATGAGAAGACTTTTTGTCTATTAGAATTTTCAAGTTGTAATTTTCTTCTGATTGTTCAAACATTTATTCATGTTAAACGTTGTTATTTCATTAAAGCATCGCATATGTCTGTTTTGAATCAATATATTCGCGTTCGCTATATTCAAACTGCTTTCATTTTTTGATGTCAACTCTCAATTAATAATTCTAAGCCTCTTCAGGGAGGATGACGGAAATGATACCACGATCTCTACAATATGCTTTTGAACAGACCCCGCTGATGAGGTACAGGCAGTGTTTCAATTCCTAAACACTGGAGTTATAAGGATGATAATCCCTCATCAACCCCTTCGAGCCAAAGAAGTAGGAGTTTTTTTTTCTTTTCACAAAAAATTAAAACCCTTAATCATAACCTGGGGAAGGGTAGTTCTCTCAGCTGATCCAAGTGCACAACGAATGACATCAAAGGAGTCCTTCCAAAAACAAAAGATGGTGATGGTTCTGAATAATCATAAGGACAGGCAGTCGTTATCTTTCAAAATAAAAGCCCAACAAGTCAAAACCTATGAAGGAGACTTACAAAACTAGGGCATCCCGCTGACTGTAATCATAAAAGAAACAGTTCAGGCAGAAAGACAGGGATAACAAAGTCGAAAAGAAAGAGGTCCTGCAAACCCTCAACAAAAAAGAAATGACTGCCTATTCAAAATAAACTGTCAATATCCGAACCATCACCGGAATACCAGAGCAAAGACTCAAAGAATGTCTAACGCACGATCAGCTGAGTTTAGGTTTGAAGAACATCACGAAGAGCGGGGGGGTACAAATAAAATTTGAGCCTTTATCCTTTGTTTCTTAAACCGTGAACCAGGCCACGCTACAACCCTTAAAAGTCCTAGCTGAAGCGTGGGTTAGTTCGGAAGCATACTGTTACAAAAGGTATCCTGACTCCTTAAGGCTTGCTGCAAAGTACCGAGTTGACATCACATTTTACAAAAATTCACTTGTTTTATTAAAAACTGCATTTTTAAAAATAAAAAACACATTTTCAAAAATTTCAAGACAGACATGAGCTTTGCATTTTAATATAACATTGCTTGCATATGACTATTTGTTTGAACATCATAGAAGTTCGCACGACGAATGTCTAATGAACAAAAGCATCTCCAATCAAGGGGCATGGCATGATCATTGTCCATCACCTGGGGCAGTTAAGTCAAGATTCGGAGAATCTCTCAAAAGGCCAACCAGCTTGGGGCAAATCTCCGCCTGAGTCACTTGAGGCATTGGTCATAAATTCCAGCGACGAATATTGCATGATCAAACATCTCCTGATGGCATGGCAACACAACACAACAACAGAGGCACATCCCTACATCCTGAGAGCGTGGACTTAGTCGAAAAATACTACGCATAATCAAAGACCCGCTAGGTTGACACACCTAGGAAAAAATAAGGGCTTCCCGGCGAACCAAAAGGGTTCGAGCAAAAATAAGGGATAAAAATGAAAAAAATCTGTACACCCGGCAAGTCGAAAACCTGAAAAGGTGGCTTGGGCAAAAATGGGTATCCCGGTGGACTGAAAACCCGAAAGGGCGGTCCAGGAAAAAGTTAGGGATCAAAGCGTACGACTATGTCCCGTCATCTTGTCACTTGCCTACCAGAAGAAGATTTGTCAAATCGGCAGTCCTCAAGCACCTCTACAGGTACCTTCTCCCCACAGAAACTGGGGCAATAAGAGTCGCCCAAACTGTACAACTGCTTTCCTCCAGGTGTAAGGTAGATTCAGTTGAAGAATTTGACCAAGATGCCTCCACTCCCCTCAGAGTAAGTCAAGACTCAACAATACTCTCCCTGAGCAGAGTTGGTCTCCCACAAGCCCTACAAGGCACAATATCTCCGGCAAGTCAACAACGCTCTCCCCAAGCAGAGTTAGCCTACAGTCAGCCTTACGGAAGTTGGGTATCCCCAGAAGATCTCAATATTCCCCAGTGGAGTATACAGACATTCCTAACAAGCATCCCCGACAATCTTAATATAAGATTGTTCCCTGGTGGAATACAGACACTTCAGTGGAGCCACTTCCCCAGTACAGTCTCAAAAAGTCTCCCCAGGAAAGTTGAATCAATCTCCCCAGTAGGAAGCTTATCCCCAGTAGATTCTGGAAGCTTATCGACTGCAGAGTACGAACGCGTCTCCCGGACTTTATTCAAAGGTTATGCTCCACCAGAGCTTATAACTGGGTTATCCTCAGCTAAAAACCATAGAAAGATCGTCCTCGGCGAAGTTCTTCCTACCCTCCAGCGGAGTTCATCAAAGCTTCCAACATAACATATCAACGGAATTCCCAGCGGAGTTCTCATCAAAACCTCAGTGAAGTATCTCTTCCCCGCAGAGTAATTCCCCGCAGAGTAATCTCTCCAACAAGTTTATTCCCCAACGGAGTCATCTTCTCCTACCGGTTTATTCTTGCAACCATCATCCCCAGCGGAAACGAAGAACTCTGTTCTTCAACATCAGCCCAGGATTCAACTTCCCGACATTCGTCAAGGATTTATTTTCCTAGACGAAAATACATTCATAAACATATCACCTTTCATACATCTTGCTTACATACACAATGCATGCACATATGCATCATATCACACAATCTCATTTCTCCCTGAGAACATCACGACATCATGCATTGCACCACTGATGCTGTGCCTTTTTCAGGAAAGAGGTCAATCCAAAGACAATTACTATCGACTGTTGCAATTCCAGATTCGATACCTGCATCTAGCCAGGGCATATCTGTGAGTGATTGATTGTGGGTTCGATACCTGTATCTAGCCAGGGCATATCTACGTTAAAGAGATTAAAGAGATAGCTAGGAAATGCTCCAGATATGGATGCTGTTCTTTTGCTTATTCAGATTTTCTCTTCAGAGATGGCTTAGAAATGCTCCAGAGATGGACGCTATTCTGTTGCTTATTCAGAGTTACTTGTTCAGAAATAGTTCAGAGATGCTCCAGATGGACGCTATTCTGTTGCTTATTCAGGGCTTCTTTTCAGAGATAACTTGGAAATGCTCCAGATACGGATGCTATTCTATTGTTTATTCAGAGATTCCTTCTAGATATAGTTCAGATGTGACCCAGGCATGGCGACGTTCTGATACTTATTCCAGACTTCCTTTCAGAGATAGCTTGGAAATGCTCCAGATATGGATGCTGTTCTTTTGCTTATTCAAGACCCCTTCTAGATATAGTTCAGATATGACCCAGGCATGGCGACGTTCTGATACTTATTCCAGATTTCCTTTCAGAGATAACTTGGAAATGCTCCAGATATGGATTCTATTCTTTTGCTTATTCAAGACCCCTTCTAGATATAGTTCAGATGTGACCCAGACATGGCGACATTCTGACACTTATTCCAGATTTCCTTTCAGAGATAGCTTGGAAATGCTCCAGATATGGATGCTGTTCTTTTGCTTATTCAAGACTCCTTCTAGAGATAGTTCAGATGTGACCCAGGCATGGCGACGTTCTGATACTCATTCCAGATTTCCTTTCAGAGATAGCTTGGAAATGCTCCAGATATGGATGCTGTTCTTTTGCTTATTCAAGACTCCTTCTAGAGATAGTTCAGATGTGACCCAGGCATAGCGAAGTTCTGATACTCATTCCAGATTTCCTTTCAGAGATAGCTTGGAAATGCTCCAGATATGGATGCTGTTCTTTTGCTTATTCAAGACTCCTTCTAGAGATAATTCAGATGTGACCCAGGCAAGGCGACGTTCTGACACTTATTCCAGATTTCCTTTCAGAGATAGCTTGGAAATGCTCCAGATCTGGATGCTGTTCTTTTGCTTATTCAAGACTCCTTCTAGAGATAATTCAGATGTGACCCAGGCATGGCGACATTCTGACACTTATTCCAGATTTCCTTTCAGAGATAGCTTGGAAATGCTCCAGATATGGATGCTGTTCTTTTGCTTATTCAAGACTCCTTCTAGAGATAGTTCAGATGTGACCCAGGCATGGCGACGTTCTGATACTCATTCCAGATTTCCTTTCAGAGATAGCTTGGAAATGCTCCAGATATGGATGCTGTTCTTTTGCTTATTCAAGACTCCTTCTAGAGATAGTTCAGATGTGACCCAGGCATGGCGACGTTCTGATACTTATTCCAGATTTTCTCTCCAGTAATAGCTCAGAGATGCTCCGGACCCGGCTGTTATTCTATTGCTTATTCAGAGATTACTTTCAGAGATGGCCTAGAGATGCTCCAAATCCGGATGCCATTCTATTGCTTATTCAGAGATTCCCTTCTAGAGATGGTTCAGATGCGACCCAGACATGGCGACATTCTGATACTTATCCAGATTTCCTTTGAGATATAGCTTAGAGATTCTCCAGATCCGGGCGCTATTCTATTGCTTATTCAGATTCAAACTTCTAAAGACAACTTAGAGATTCTCCATCCCGGATGCTATTCTATTGTTCAGTCCAGATACGATCCAGATTCGGATGACATTCTGTTACTCATGCAGTATGGATATACCCCAGACACGACGGTCATTCTACCATTTATTCAGACGTCAGCAATCAGACACATACTAGATATGCTCCAGACACGGAAGCTATTCTATTTCTTATTCAGATTCACCTATCCACCATCTTTCCAAATGGCATCTATAAGCCCATTCCCGACAAGGTTCTGTCACACTTCCAGATGGCATCTTTAAGCCCATCCTCCTATCCATCATCTCTCCAAATGGCATCTGTAAGCCCATTCCCGCCATCACACTGCTGGTACTCTACTATGTGAGTGCAAATTTCTGGGCACTCTAGTGTCCAATCATCTTCCACCTTCGGATTACGAAAGGCACACAAGCCAATCTACATCCTCAGGTCTAAGAAGATTGAACAGGGGCAACTGTTGTACCCCAAAATTTTCCCTCCCATATTCTTCAAAGTTTTGACAAGTTATCACCTCAAATGGTTCAAGGTCTACTCAAGGGCTACACAGTCAAACCACTCTCCTAAAGCTAGTCAAACTAGGGTTTTGGTTCCTGCAAGGAAGTTGAGGGTTTCAAAGGCTCAATCAAGTCCCATATTCTCATACACATTGTCAAGCACCTACATGTCAAGTTTCAAGGCTCACAAGGTCAAGTTGCACAGTCAAAAACCCTAATTGCTCCACAGTCAACTGCAGGGGCAAAATGGTCATTTGACAGTCAAAAGTCAAAATTTTTGGTCAACATCTTATTTTGAAGCCACAATCATCATTTGGTCAAATCTTGACCATGATTTCACAAGAATGGCTCAAAAATCATCAAGGTGTCAAAAGTTTCTATTTTTGGACAGTTGAAAAGTCAACTGTAACTTGACCAAGGCATAACTTTTTCATGGTTCATCAGAAAAATCCCATCCAATTCTCATCTTGAAGGGGAAGACATTTCCTATAACTCATCTTCACATTCTAAGTCCAAGAAATGCTCTCACAAAAAGTTATCAATTTCAACATTATAGGTCATTTTCAAAAGTCAACAAAAAGGCACTTCAAGTCAAAGACCATAACTTGAGATTGGTAAATAAAAATGACATGGGACCAAAGACATTGGTTAGAGGACTTCAAGACCTTTCCAAAATGTCCAAGAACATGTTCATAGCTTCAAAATTGAGTAAGATATGCATTGGAGAAGTTGGGAAATTTTTGTGAAATGGCCAAAGTCAATTATCCTTGAAACTTCATTTTTGACAAAAGGGACCCACTTTTTCCACTTGATTCAGCTTGGCCATGCCTCCCACGTGTCCCATAATTTATTTCAAGATTTAAAATTAATTTTTCCATTTTTATTTAATTTTATTTGATTTAATTCATTTTAAATCTTTTAAAATCAAATAAAAATCAAAGAAATTAATGGAGGGATATATTTTGTGTTGAATGGCTTTGATGCACCTTGAAATACCTTCCAAATTAGTGCAAGGCCTATTATGGGCATAGAAATTCAAATTTTGACACAAAAGGCAAGTTGTTTCAATGTTGGTTATGGCAAAATCTCAAGCATAATTGCAATGGTTAAAGGCTCATCATGTGACTGATTCTCATTCATCACTATATATACAAGCCTTCCCAACCTCATTCAAAAAAAGATAGTGTGTGCATAAACGGCCAAGAGCAAAACCAAAAAATTATTCAAAAAGTGAGAGTTCTAAAACATAGTTGCGAGCATCTTCAGATCAAAACAAGCACGTGGTTCTATTCCTTGCCACACCCTGAAGCTAAAGCAACCTTTGCCAAGTCCTGAGGCTCATACCGCGCTATTCTCAAAAGAGGAACACTATAGACCTCATATCCCAACAAGCCAAGTGTCATCCAAGGCAGATCCAGGGGACAAAAAGAAAGGAACACCATGGTCTGGAGTCAAGCATGCTGTAGGCGATCAAAAAATTCATACAGGCCTTGTTCAAATGGGCCACAATTCTCAATTAAACACCTCCAAATTTCAGCCCCCCCCCCTTGGTTTTACTTCTTTTTTTCATTTTGTTTTGTTTTTTCTATTATTTTAATTTCTAACCTTTTTTATTTTATTATTAATAACAAATTAACTTAATTAACATATTTTCATAAAATCAAAAAAATAGAATTACATCATCATTATTATTATTATTTTATTTTGTAAATAAACATTAACTAAAATAGTTTAATTAGGCCATTTTAATTCCTTTTCTTAAATAATTAAAATAGATCTAGAATTAGGTGAAGTTCACTTTTAATTTTATTTCATTTATTTTATTTCAATAAAACATAAAAAAACAAAAAAAATATTTCTTTTTAATTAAATTAATTAATTAGTCATTAATTAGCTTTGATTTCACTTTAATTATAAAAAGCCAAAAAAAAATCAATTTCTTTTCTAAAAAGGGTCAACACCCTTAGACATTCCCGATTAATTTATTCGCGCGCATTTACCTTATTTTGATATTATGTAATTGCCTTCAAGAATGTAATAGTTAAATAGGTTTATCGCTTTATTTACTTTCCGTACTTATTTACCAAAAACGGGTCTTTGTAATTTTTGGCGATGTATAGACCCGCGCCTTGTAATAGCGTAGGATTTCTGTTTCCGCAATTTACTTTCCGCACCCCCTAACTGCTAAACTTGCATGAAAGAATGTATGTAAATAAAAACAACTCGTAGCTCACTAATTAACAAGACAAACATTACTGAATACAACACACAAATACACACACCACTTCTAGGGTACGCCTCACTTGTTGCCTTCGAAACATGGTCGTCAAGTATAGGACGTCTTAGCGGTCCTTATGTCCATGATCCAGTTGCCTCGAAACAGTTGCCCCGAAACAGTTGCCTCGAAACAGTTGCCTCGAACAGTTACCTCGAAATGGTTGCCTCGGATTAAAAAAGGATCAAGGACATAAGGGTAGCTTCTAAGGTATCCTAACTGTTTCTTCGGTGACCACACTGTCCCTAAAATCGAATTGACCCGAACACCTCCAACGGTGGTGCTACCTACCTCTCAATGGTGGGATAGCACTATCTAAAGGATACTTACACAGCTTAATTCCTTAGGGTAGGTAGATGACTCATGGATACTTGCTCGCTAAAAAACAAAACAAAAACCTTTTCACACCGACACTTTCAAAAAGCTTTCAAAACAAATTTTTCAAACACTCTTGAGGACAGATACAAGAGTTATTCAGAAATCTTTCAAAGAAACTTTTTTCAAACCCACTCACATTTTGAAAAGCAACATTTTGAAAACATAAGAGCAAGCATCTAAGAGCCCGTGGATAACCACAGATAGAAAGGGTGCTAACACCTTCCCTTTCTATAAATCTACCTCCCGAACCGAGAAACATATCTCATAAGGAATTTTGCTGTGCTTTTGTCCTTTCCTTGTTGGAGAAAATAAAAGACGGTGGCGACTCTTGCTTCCGCGACATTTCGCGAAACCAGCTTAAAAAACAGTCAGTTCTATTTCCACCGATCACACTTACCATTGATTTGGTAAGTAACCTTATCTTTGGATGTAAACGGGACGGGCGTGGATCATCGTATAACCATGATTAGCAATGTTGCAAGATATCTTAGCATTTCTCTTTAGGGACTAAGATAATTTTTGAAAGGAAACTATGATAGCGTCATCGAGGGGCTATGATCTTGTATTTTGCTTGTCTTTGCTAAGATACCTCACATGCGTAATATGGCCATTTTCGTAAGGCAACCAAGTGGATTTACCATAGGGGTGCTTGTGTGCAAGTGTATTAATTTTCATGCTTGATTTTTCTTTGACTAAGGTTTGCTATTGATTGGTTTTAGTCTTTCCATACAAAACCCTAATTACTAGCATTATAAATTGCGGGATTTAAAATTATTACGCTATTACATCATTTAGGGGAGGGGGTATACAAATTACAAATGGGGATTTTGCAAGAAAATTAAACCTAATTATCTACTAGAACCATATTGAACATGTACAAATAATTAAATAAATAGTAATATATACATACAAGAATATAAAAAAAGAGAGATGATTTTTGTTTGGTTTTCATAAAAAAAGGTTTAACCTAAACCTAATTAAGAAAAAATATTAGTTAAAATTAAAATAAAATTAACTTAAACTAATTGAGAAAAGAAATTAAATTAAAAAGATTTTTAAGGTTTTTATGAATAAAAAGGGTTTTAAGTTAAATAATAATAAAAATGAAAATTAAATAATTAAAAGAAACCTAAATTCTAAATTAATTTTAATTAATAAAATAATTATTAAAACTAAGTCTAAATATTTAATTATTTAAAAGAGAAATTAATTTGTTAAAAGAAAATGTTTTTAATATTTTTGTTTTATAAGAAAATAAAATAAAAAAGTGTAAATAATAAATAAGATATTTTTAGGTCTTTCATGATTAATGAAAACAACAATAATAATAATGATAGTATTAATAATAATAATAAATAAAAGATAAAAAAGTAAAAATAAATAAATAAAACAAAAACAAGTCAAGGGGGTTGATAAGTGAAACATGGGGTATGGTGAGAAAAAAGAGTCAGGCCTAAAGGATGGCCCAGGTGCTGCAAAAAAACACAAAAATGTCAAAAAAGTGGGAAAAATGGAAAAAAGGGTCACGCTGGGGCTTAAACCCAGGACCTCATAGTGGCAGATGCGCGCTTTAACCACTGGGGTGGTGATACATTCATTAACTTGTATGAAATGATAAATATATAACATAAAACGTGCCCTGACTGTACTTCATCTTCAACCTCCAGCCAAAGGATCTGTAACTTGCTCATTTCTCAACCATTTGCAAAAATGTAAACATGAAAATTGCTCCATTTTTTCACACGAATCCAACCATATAAATATCATAAGCTATAAATCAAAGATGAATGGGAATTTCTAAAAGTACGAAATTCTGACCTAAATATTTCAGAAAGTTCAAACTCAAAATTCTCCTAGCTCAATCAAAATAAATGAAATCTATGGACATGTATAGTTTCAGGGCAATGATGTCTATATTTTATCTTTATAAATGCAAGCCTAACAATGCCTAAATATGAAGATAGAAGTTCAAGAAAAATACCTCAAAATTGGAAATCGTGAAATGCAAATGAGCTTGATTCAAGGTGCTGCAATGATCAGGTTAGCTTCCTCAAGTTCCCAGGAAGCTAATGCAATGGTTTGCTTGAGCAATGGATGGCTAGAATGGTCTGGAGAAGTCAAGTTGCAGACTTATGTTTTTGGTTATGGAGGATGATGAAGATGGAGTTACAGTTCCAAACCAAGGACAGGGATGGAGTATATTTGATGTAAGGAAGCTTTAGGAATGAATTTGAGGGAAAATGCACGAGGGAAATGAGAGATACAAGTTTAAGGTCAGAACTATGTATCAATGGAGTTTTTTGTGCAATTTCTGGCTAGAGGGAGTTTGGGAGTGTTTCAGGGTGCTTAAGATCGTGTCCTAGCTCATAAATAGTGATTATATTTATAAGCAACAAGTTTGGAGACTTGTTGTTGATCATAATTCAAAATCACAAGTTTATGCATAACATGTGATCTTTTGAGAAATTCAAGTTTCCATGCCTTGTACTTGGTTCATAGAGTTTTTAACCACTTCAAACACAATACCTATGAATTTGTGGATGGAGTGTAATCAAGGAAAACAATTTAGAGGCTCAAGAATGGATTTTATGCAAAAAGCTTGCTTTACAAGAATGGCAATGTTAACTTTGTGACATTAATGGAAATGCAACTTGGATAATAGCTCAATTACTTGGATCAAAGCTCTAATAACTGTGTAAACATTTAATTATGGAGTGACAAACAAGTTTGAGGCATTCAAAGCAAAGATTATGTAGCCTAGAATGGATTTGGTTCATGTGTTCATCAAAAATGACTTGTAATTCAAGTTTGAAAACCCTAACTTCCTCTCTTCGATTCTCCATGCTCAAGAATGATCTTAAGGAGTTCTTGGACATTTTGGAAAGCTTGTAATGTTCTATACAACCCCTCTTTGAATCAATTTTGAAAATTTCCCTTGGAACTATATGAAAAAGTTCCATGAAGTTAGGTCAAAATCCTGCCAAAACTAGGGCAAAATTTCACTAAGTGTTTAGTTTCAAGACTATGACTTCATGAATTAATAACTTGAGATACAAGCACTTTTATAAGAAGTTGTGCAAAGAAATGTTGTAGATCTCATGGAGATCTATAACTTTCATGTTGAAAGTTTCTTCTGAATCATCTTGCATCATGGTGAAAAATTTGCTCAAAGTTGTGAAAAAACATGAAGTTTTAAACACTTGGAAAAATATCTAAGTTAGAAAACTTTGACTTTTCAAAATGAAATCTTGACTTTTTGATTTCTTGATGAATAAGTTTCATATTTTGACATGTTTTGATGAATTATGATCTTTGACATTTGATTTTGACCAAAAAGTCAAAGTTTGACTTTTCAGTGTATAGTTGACTTTTGATCAATTGACTAAAAATTCACTATCAATCCAATTGATCTTGAGCAATATTTTGGGTCATGCCATTAGGTCAAAATGATACAATTCAACTCTTGAGATCATGCCTCAAACCACTTTACCATTTGTTAGGTAAAAAAAAAATCAGAAATTGCCTTTCCTCAGTTAAAACCCTAATTTTGACCATTTTGCCCTTTTGATGATTTGATCAAATTTCTTGAGGAATTATGGTCCAAACTTGATAAAATGATACATATGAGTTTATAATGTTTCTATGGACCAAAAATTATGAAGTTTGATTGTAAATTGGTCATAGTTGACTTTTCCCCCAATACAATTGATTTTTAGGTCAACTGTTCAATTGATTGAGCAAAAGTGTGATCCAAGGCTTGAAACTAGACATGAGTAATATTGGGGGTCCAAAATGAACCATGAAAGTCACATGAAGCATTGTAAGTTCAATTATCCTTGTGCAATCTCAAACCCTAATTTTGGTCATCAGTGCTTAAGTAGGTGTCTTGAGTTGATCAACCCTAGTGCAGTCTTGAACCAAGAGAGATCTTTGTGAGAAAATATTTTATAAATGAGAGGGAAAATTTTGGGGTACAACAACTGCCCCTGTTCAATCTTCTTAAACATGAAGAGTTAGATTGGCGGATTTGCCATTCGTGACTTGAAGGTGGAAGATGATTGGATACTAGAGTGCCCAGAAATTTGCACTCGAGGATGTGGTGGTTGATGGTGTAGGGAATGGGCTTAAAGATGCCATTCAAAATGATTGCTGAACTGTATCTGAAAGAGAATTAGAATGAGTATCAGAATGACATCCGTGTATGGAGCGTATCTGAACTGTATCTGAAGGTGAACCTGAACGAGTATCAGGATGGCATCCATATCTGGAGCATATATGAACCGTATCTGAAGGCTGAATCTGAATGAGTATCAGAATGGCGTCCATGTCTAGAGCGTATCTGAACTGTATCCGAAAGCTGAATCTGAATGAGTATCAGAATGACATCCGTGTCTAGAGCGTATCTGAACTGTATATGAAGGTGAACCCAAATGAGTATCAGGATGACATCCGTATATGGAGCGTATCTGAACTGTATCTATAGCCTGAATCTGAATGAGTATCAGAATGGCGTCCGTGTCTGGAGCATATCTGAACTGTATCTGAAAGCTGAATCTGAATGAGTATCAAAATGGCGTCCTTGTCTGGAGCGTATCTGAACTGTATCTGAAGGTGAACCCGATTGAGTATCAGGATGGCATCTGTATCTGGAGAGTATCTGAACCGTATCTGAAGGCTGTATCTGAATGAGTATCAAAATGTCATTAGTGTCTAGAGCGTATATGAACTGTATCTGAAAGCTGAATCTGAATGAGTATCAGAATGGCGTGCGCATCTGGAGCGTATCTGAATTGTATCTGAATGTTCAGCTGGTCGTGTAGATAATTGTCCCGACTTGTTTCAGGTATCAATCTCTGACCTTTTTGTAAATTGTTGATAACAACCATCGGCTGACTGATCTTTCCTGAAGAGATGAAAGATTAGTTGTATGCAATGTCATGATGTATGAAATTCATTATATAATGATGTTCTCAAAAAAATGAATAAGACTATGTTGTATGCGTTCGTGTTGTCAATGTCATGACGTATGGATGCGATGTATGGGCATGTAAGCTATGCTGCTGTAATACTGTTGGATTAGTGAAAATAAATCCATGACTGCTATTGGGGACGTGGAGTGTAAGTCTTCATGTTTTGAAGTGCTGATGAGTTGATGAGCTTCTATTTGGTAGAGAAATAAACTCTTTAGTAAGGGAAACACCGTGTTTTGCTTGTGAAATCTTGATGGGGAATCTTGAGAAATTTGGCGACTTCTACCGGGGAGTGATAACTGGAAGTTTTGTTCCGCTGGGGATTAAGCTGCACACCGTGGGGTTTTTTTATGGAATAGTTTAAAGATATTATCCTATTTCTTAAAGCCATTAGCGATTGTCTTTCTATTTTATGTTCCTTTTTGTTCATTTGTAAACAGTGGTTACGTTCAAATGCATATGTTCAAAAATAAATCATTGGACGTTTTTGTAAACAAAACACAGAAATAAAGAAAAACATATAGTTTTGTACTTTCAAAAGGGGTATCTTTGTATTAACTTTGAATAAGTATTTTTGTACAATGATACGAACATTATAGTAAGAGAATGTCGTCGTAAAAATAAAAATTTGATACAAAGAAAAGATAGTTATATGCAATAATCCCACGGGGTTCCCATTCTGCTATAGCCTTCGCGTCTCTGAGCGTCTTGTCTATTTGCTACCTTGTCCGAAGTTGATTGAATTCATCAAAACCGCTGAGTTTGTCAGTCGAAGCTAAAGGTTGCCTGTAAGGTGATCCAACGAGACATAGTCATGCACTTTAAATCCCTAACTTCTTCCTGGACTGCCCTTTCGAGTTTTCAGTCCACCGGGATACTCTTTTTTGCCCAAGTCGTCCTTTCGGGTTTTCAACTTGCCGGGTGTACAATTTTTTTTTGTTTTACCCCTAATTTTTTCCCGAACCATTTTGGTTCTCCAGGATGCCCTTGTTTTGCCTAGGTGTGTCAACTTAGCGGGCCTCTCATGCGTAGTATCTTTTGACTATGTCTGCGTTTACAGGGTGCGGCAGGTCGTCGCCATCCATAGTGGTTAAGATCATTTCTCCACCAGAGAACATGCTTTTGATTACAAATGATCCTTCGTATGTAGGAGTCCATTTGCCCCTGGGATCACCTTACGGCAGTATGATGCGCTTGATCATAAAATCCCCGACTTGATACACTTGGCGTCTGACCTTTTTATTGAAAGCCTTGATCATTTGTTTTTGATACATTTGACCATGGCAGACATCAGTAAGCCTTTTCTCATCAATCAAGTTCAGTTGATCAAGTCAAGTTTGGATCCAATCGTCTTCATCCAACCCTGCATCCTTCATGATTCTCAATGAAGATATCTGGACCTCAATAGGCAAGACAACCTCCATGCCATATACCAGAGAGTAAGGTGTTTCCCCGGTTGATGTGCGTGCCATGGTACGATAACCATGGAGGGCGAATAGTAGCATCTCATGCCAGTCTTTGTAGGTTACTATCATTTTCTGTATGATCTTCTTAATGTTCTTATTTGCGGCTTCGACATCACCATTCATCTTTGGCCGGTAAGGAGAAGAATTATGGTGCTGGATCTTGAATTGCATGCACAGCGCGGTGATCATAGTATTATTGAGATTCGTACCATTTTATGTGATGATCCTCTCCGGGATACCGTATCGATAGATAAGATTCTGTTTGATGGACCGGGCGGCAAAATTCTTGGTGACAGAAGCGAAAGAAGCTGCCTCAACCCACTTCGTGAAATAGTCAATGGCCACCAAGATGAAGCGGTGTCCATTAGAGGCTGTGGGCTTGATTTCTCCAATCATATCAATTCCCCACATCATGAATGGCCAGGGAGCAGTCAGGACATTCAGAGGAACTGGAGGTACATGCACTTTGTCAGCATATATCTGACACTTATGACAAGTTCGAGAGTGCTGATAGCAATCTATTTCCATGGTAAACCAGTAATAACCTGCCCGTAGGATCTTCTTTTCCATCGTATGCCCACTAGAATGGGTTCCAAAAGTGCCTTCATGTAGGTCAGCCATGATCTTTTCTGCCTCAACCTTGTCTACACAACGAAGCAACACAAAGTTATGGTTGAATTTGTAGAGGATGCCATTACTAAGGAAGAACTTAGCAGAGAATCTCCTTAAGAACTTCTTATCATTGACTGAAGCTCCTTTCGGATATTCTTGAGCCTCGAGATACCTTTTGACTTTGTGGAACCACAACCGGTCCATTACTTCTTCAGTATTGATCTCTTGGCAGTAGGCTGGTTCATCCATTCGTTCAATGGTGATCTGGGGAGCCTCATTATCCCATTTGAGTTTAAACATGGATCACATTGTGGCTAACACATCTGCTAGCTGATTTTCTTCTCGTGGGAAATGCTCGAAGATAATCTTCTCAAAATGTGGGATTAATGTCAACACATGTTCTTTTTAGGGGATGAGGTTAGGGTGTTTAGTGTCTCATTCTCCTTTGATCTGACTGATGACCAAGGCTCAATATCTAAACACAGTTAAAGACTTGTGTGATACGGTGGGAGAACTGACTTGAGGTTTTGCGTTTTGTATTCGCAAATGTTTTAGTTTAGCAAGAGTCGCCACCGACTTTTTATTTTATCCAAAGGAAAGGTCAAAAAGCACAGGAAAGACCTTTGAGATGTTTTCTTGGGTTCGGGGAGTAGATTATGAAAAGGGAAGGTGCAAGCACACTTTTCATCCATGGTTATCCATGGGCTCTTTGTTACTTGTTTAGATCACTTGCTTTGCTTTTCCAATTGTTTGAAATGGTGCTTTGTGTGTGGTTTTGAAAGATGTTTTTGAAAAGAAGCCATCGTTGTGGCAACCTTTGTAATGATTCTTGTTTGAATGTATACAAAGGTGTTTTTGTCTTTTGAAAAGGTTTCAATGTTTTGAAAGTTTGTTTCGGGAAATGTTTTGAAATTGTGTTGTGAAGTGTATTTTGAAAATAGCAAGGATGTTTTTGCAAGCTTTTTGATCAAGTAACTAAGAGCTATATACCCTATTTTACTCAAAGATCTTTCCTAATGTTTTTAACCCTTTTGACAGTGTTGTTTCACCATTGCATTTGGTGAGCAACCTTGTGTTAGGATGTTAAACGGGACAGGCGCGGGTCATCGTATAGACCATGATAGCAATGGTGTCAAGTATCTTTGGCAATTTTTTAAGGGACTTGATCATTTTTGTTTAGGCAACCAAGATAGCATCATTGAGGGACTATGATCTTTTGTTTTGTTTTTGTTTTGCCAAGGTACCCAACATGCATAACATGGCCCATTTTTGAAGGCAACAAGTGGATTGTAACCCTAGGGGTGCAAGTGTGCATTGTGTTTGATTTTCACGCATTTTTGTCTTTGATTAGGTCAAACTATTTGTTGATTTGGATTTTTGCATACAAACCCTAATTTTCTAATCATGGCATAATTGAAAGCGTAAAGTGCGAGAATTAAAATTCTAAGCTATTACAACATGATTATAGGGATGGGGGTACAATTTTTGAATGAGGGGTATTTGACAAGAAATATAAACCCTAGTTTACTATTACATCCAAGTTGAATTTAATTGCATGAATATTTAAATGGACAATATTTAAATAAACAAAAAAGACAAATATATCAAATAATATGAAATATGCAAAAAAAAGGGGTTTTTGTTCATTGATGTATGTAAAATATTTAATGTAAAAAATAAAGGAATAAACAAAAGATTTATTTTATTTGTTTAAGGGTAAAACCCTAATTTCTTTAAGAAAATAAATACATTATATTATTTATATACAATAAAATATATTAATATATGTAAGAATAAATTATACTTAGAAAAAAGTATTTTTTGGTATAAAATAAAAATAAAAGTAAAAATGTAATATTTTGTATTTTTTATTCTAGAGTATTTAATAAAATAAAAAGTATATATTTATATATGTATATTAATCAAATTAAATATATACAATATAAAATAAAATATGTACAAAAATAAAATATATTTAGGAAAATATTTTTAGTATGAATAAAAATAAAGAATAAAAATAAAAGTATAAATTATATTTATTTTTCAAGTCTTAATAAATAATATAAAAGTATTTAAATGCTTTTTTATGTTAGAAAAATTAAAATAAAATGCCAAATAAATGTGAAATAATTATGAAAATATTTTTGAGCATTTTTTATATTTGGAAATAAATAAACAAAATCAGAAATGAAAACAAAAATGAAAAAAATATAAAAATACAAGAAATTGGGTCAGGGGGTGCAAAAAGGAAACAAGGGGTGTGTCAAAAGCAGCCAGGCCAAGCCCAGCCCAAAACTGTTAGAACAAAGTTTGAATCTACTACCCTATATTTATGTTTTGATGATAACAAAATGAAAAGATATATTATTTATATGATTCATGTATGAACTATTTGCTGCCTAAATTATTACGTACTGATTTGCAGATACTCTGATAGGTATAAGCAAGATCACACCTAATCAGCATCCGAAATTTGGTTCGTGACATCAGCATCAGAAGTTGATATATCAGAATACCAGAATCAGAAGATCAACTCACGTATATGCTGAAGCTTGATGAACTGAACTGCGCTCAACACTCTGATAAAGAAAACAACAGTTCATCAGCAGTTAAGCAGAGTCAGAATGAGCCAAGCCAGAACACGCATTAAGTAAGCAACAGTACTGTGCATTGAAAGAAAATTAGTTCCAACGGCCTCATTCCAAACAAGATCTGCTCAATAAGGAAAGTTTGTTATTAGCATTGAATCAAGAATATTGCTCCAACGTTCAACATCTCAGTGCTATATAAACAAGACTATGAAGATTGAATTGGCTAATGCTCTCCAACTCTTTACATGCCTAAAAGCTGATCATAATCTTCCTTCTCTCAGTTTGCTAAATGCTACATATCCTCTTACTCAATTATTGTTTAGCAATCTAGTTTCTAAGCTTAAAGTTGTGTATACATCACAGTTGTGATACAGTTTTGTAGAAAACATTCATACACTTAGATTTATCTTCTTTGTAAGAAAGTGTTTCCTTGACAAACCGGGTTGTGGTTTGCATCAAGAAGGCTTTAGCAGTTGTTAAAGCAGTTTGTAATATTCAGTTGAATATAGTGGATTAAGACCTCGTTGGAGAGAGGCGAAATCACCTTGACGGGTGGACTGGAGTAGTTTGAGATCAAACGAACCAGGATAAAAATATCTTGTTCATTGCATTGATTTTCAGTTTTACAATTCAACCCCCCCTTCTTGTGTTTTTCACTTCTTCAATTGGCATCAGAGCGCCTGGTTCTGAGCTAAAACACTTAACCGTGTCAGTACAAGATCCAGCGTCAGAAAAACACAATGGCAGGAAACTATTCTCACACCAGCAATGACAACCATGAGGACAGAGACAGATTCAGCGGCAAACCTCCAGTCTTTGATGGAGAAAACTTTGATTACTGGAAAGACAGAATTGAAAGCTTCTTTCTGGCACATGATGCTGATATGTGGGATATGGTGACAGATGGATACACGCACCATGTGAATGCAAGCGATCAAAAGATTGATAGAAAAAACTATGTCTGACCAACAAAAGTGTGACTTCAAGAATCACCACAAGGCCAAAACCATCCTCCTCAGCGCCATCTCCTATACTGAATATGAAAAGATCTCCAACAGAGACACAACAAAGAACATTTTTGACTCACTCAGAATGACGCATGAGGGCAACGTTCAGGTCAAAGAAACTAAAGCTCTGGCGCTCATTCAGAAGTATGAGGCGTTCAAAATGGAAGAATCTGAATCCATTGAAACAATGTTCTCAAGATTCCAGATTCTGGTAGCTGGTCTCAAGGTTCTGGACAAAGGATACTCTACTGCTGACCATGTCAAGAAAATCATCAGAAGTTTACCCAAGCAGTGGAGACCAATGGTTACAGCTCTGAAGCTAGCTAAAGATCTCAACAAAATCACTCTGGAGGAACTTATCAGCTCCCTCAGAAGTCATGAGATAGAGCTAGAAGCTGACGAGCCTCAGAAGCAAGGTAAGCCTTTAGCATTAAAATCTAACAAAAAATCTGAGTCTAAAGCTTTGCAGGCAGTTGAAGAAACATCTGATGGATCCTCATCAGAAGAAGACGAACTCTCCCTCCTCTCCAGAAGAGTAAATCAACTGTGGAAGCAAAGACAAAGGAAGTTCAGGAATCCCAGAAGATCTGATCAAAACGAGTCTTCTTCCAGATACAGAAGGACAGATTCTTCCTCTGGATACAGAAGATCTGAAGGCTCCTCTAGTAGCAAAAATCCAAACACCAAGGACATCATCTGCTATGAGTGCAATGAGCAAGGACACTACAAGAGTGACTGCCCAAAGCTTCAGAGGGAAAAGCCCAAAAAGAAGTTTGGAAGAGAGAAGAAGAAAAGTCTCATGGCTACGTGGGATGATTCTGACTCGTCTGAAGCTGACTCAGAATCAGATGATGAGAGAGCCAACATAGCTCTCATGGCTAATATTTCAGAAGATAGTGAAGCTTCTGAATCAGACTCTGAATCAGACACTGAAGAGGTATTTCCTAACTTTGCTGTTAATTTTACCAAGGCTGAACTTGCTGAAAGCCTTAATGAGATTCTGGAAAGGTATCAGCAAATTAGAGTTAAATTCAGAGACCTGAAAAGGAATCTTGAATCTGACTCTAATAAGACTGAGAGTCTCAAATTGGAGAATTCTGAGCTGAGAAATAAGATTTCAAAATTAGAAAATACTTTACAAAACTCTCAGAAGGAACCAATTTCTGAAACTCCCAGCAACGCTGATGAGATCATCAAGGAGTATGATCACAGTTTCCAGAAGTTCCTTGCTAAAAGCATAGATAGAAGCAAAATGGCTTCAATGATCTATGGAGTTAGCAGAAACGACAGAAAAGGAATAGGATACCAAGGTAAGGTTCCTACACCAAAGAATGTCATGGACTTAACCATTAAACACACTCCTCTGAATTCACATTTTGTGTATGGTCACACACATGATATTAAATACACTAGCAGTAAGCACTCTGTGAAACCAAAATTCAACCAGAGTTTTGGTAAAACTAACAAATCAGGACCCAAGAAAATCTGGGTACCTAAGGATAAAATAATACATGTTGTAGATATCTTTAGCAGCAAGTCAGAAACACCAGTCATGGTACCTGGACTCTGGCTGCTCGCGACACATGACGGGAAGAAGGCATATGTTCCAAAGCCTGGAACTTAAGCCTGGAGGCCACGTTGGCTTTGGAGGCAATCAGAGGGGAAATATAATTGGCTCTGGAACTGTAGGTAATGGAAATCTTCCCTATATTAATAATGTTCTGCTAGTAGATGGATTAATGCATAATCTGTTATCCATAAGTCAATTAAGTGATAACGGTTATGATATAATCTTTAATCAAAAATCATGTAAAGCTGTTAGTTAGAAAGATGGGACTATCCTGTTTAATGGTAAGAGGAAAAACAACATTTACAAAATCAAACTTTCTGAACTGAAAAGTCAGAATGTAAAGTGCCTTCTGTCTGTTAACAACGAGCAGTGGATCTGGCACAGAAGATTGGGGCATGTTAGTATGAGAAGAATATCTCAGATTAACAAACTCAATCTGGTCAGAGGACTTCCTAATTTGAAGTTCAATTCAGATGCTCTGTGTGAAGCATGTCAGAAAGACAAGTTTGCAAAACCTTCTTTTAAATCTAAAAATGTTGTTTCTACCTCTAAGCCATTAGAACTTCTGCACATTGACTTATTTGGACCAGTTAAAACTGCTTCAGTCAGTGGCAAGAAGTATGGGTTAGTAATCGTAGATGACTATAGCAGATGGACATGGGTAAAGTTCTTAAGACACAAGGACGAGTCACACTCTGTGTTTGTTACCTTATGTAACCAAGTTCAGAATGAAAAGGATCTTAGAATCGTTAAAGTCAGAAGTGATCATGGTGGAGAATTTGAAAACAAAGATTTTGAGTCATTCTTTAATGACAGAGGCATTCTGCATGATTTCTCTTGTCCTAGAACCCCCCAACAAAATGGAGTTGTAGAACGAAAGAACAGAACATTGCAAGAAATGGCCAGAACCATGATCAATGAGATAAACGTTGCTAAGATCTTTTGGGCAGAGGCAATAAACACAGCGTGCTACATTCAGAATAGAATCTCAATAAGACCTATTCTGGAAAAGACTCCATATGAATTGTGGAAGAACAGAAAGCCCAACATTTCATATTTTCATCCATTTGGATGTACTTGCTTTATGTTAAATACAAAGAATTATTTGAACAAGTTTGACTCTAAAGCACAGAAGTGTATTATGTTAGGATACTCTGAACGCTCAAAAGGGTACAGAGTATACAATACAGAAACACAGATTGTGGAAGAATCAATCAGTGTTCGTTTTGATGACAAGCTTGACTCTGAAAAGTCAAAGCAGAATGAAGTTTTTGCAGGTATGGAAATTGAATTTACAGGTTCTGAAGACAAGTCATCAGAAGCTCTCAACACAGACACTCCTTCAACGTTTGAAAGGAGCACTGCTAGCAATCCTACAACAGCTGCTGATCAACCTCAGAATAGATTACCCAGAAGCAGCTTGGATCACCCATAAGAGACTATCTTAGGAAGAAAGGAAGATCCAATCAGAACAAGAGCAAGCTTCAGAAACTCTGAAGAAACTCTTATGGGACTTGTGTCTCTGATTGAACCTTCTTCTATTGATGAAGCACTCCTGGATAATGACTGGATTCTGGCAATGCAAGAAGAGCTGAATCAATTCACCAGAAATGACGTATGGGATCTTGTTCCCAGACCAAAAGGAATAAATGTCATTGGAACAAGATGGGTGTTCAGAAACAAGCTAAATGAACAAGGTGAAGTCATCAGAAACAAGGCACGACTGGTTGCACAAGGTTATAATTAGCAAGAGGGGATAGACTATACAAAAACCTTTGCCCCAGTCGCCAGGTTAGAATCTATCAGACTTTTAATTTCATTTGCTGTTAATAGAGGCATCACTCTGTATCAGATGGATGTCAAAAGTGCATTCTTAAATGGTTATATAGAAGAAGAGGTTTATGTGCACCAACCCCCTGGTTTTGAAAATACAAAACATCCAGAACATGTTTTCAAACTAAAGAAGTCACTATATGGTCTGAAACAAGCTCCCAGAGCTTGGTATGAAAGGCTAAGTAACTTTCTGTTAGAAAATGAATTCACCAGAGGGAAGGTGGACACTACCTTATTCTGTAAATCAGTTAAGAATGACATCTTAGTCTGTCAAATTTACGTTGATGATATTATTTTTGGTTCTACTAATCCTTCTCTTGGAAGAAAATTTTCTAAGTGTATGCAGGCAGAATTTGAGATGAGCCTCATGGGGGAACTGGAATTCTTTCTAGGAATTCAGATCAATCAAACTCCAGATGGAACTTACATTCATCAGAGCAAATACATCAGAGATCTTCTGAAGAAATTTGACCTCTCAGAATGTAAGCCATCAAAGATTCCAATGCATCTCACGTGCATTCTGGAAAGAGAAGAGGTAAGCAAAAATGTAGAACAGAAAGTCTACAGAGGTATGATTGGTTCTCTCCTCTATCTGACTGCTTCAAGACCTGATATATTATTCAGTGTTTGTATTTGTGCTAGATTCCAATCAGATCCTAGAGAATCTCACTTAATAGCTGTTAAGCGAATTTTCAAGTATCTGAAAGGTACTACTAATCTGGGTCTGTTTTATAGAAAATCTAGTGATTACAGTTTAGTAGGCTACTGCGATGCTGATTTTACCGGAGACAGAGTGGAGCGTAAAAGCACTTTTGGAAGCTGCCAGTTTCTGGGAGAAAATCTGATCTCTTGGTCCAGCAAAAGGCAATCAACAATTGCGCTATCAACAACAGAAGCTGAGTACATAGCAGCAGCAGGATGTAGCACACAAATGCTCTGGATGAAAAGTCAGCTTGAAGACTTCCAGATTTTTGAGAGTAACATTCCTATACTTTGTGATAATACCTCTGCTATTTGCTTAAGTAAGAATCCCATTCTATATTCTAGAGCTAAGCATATAGAAATAAAACATCACTTCATTAGGGACTATATTCAGAAAGGAATTTTGAATTTAAAATTTATAGATACAGACCATCAATGGGCTGATATCTTTACTAAACCCCTTTCAGAAGATAGGTTTAATTTCATTCTGAAACATCTCAGCATGAAAATCTGCCCAGAGTGAAAATGTTTTAATTCCATATATTTATCTTCAGAATGTATTTGTTTTACTGTGAACTTCTGATCAATCTTCTTTCAGAAAGTTAGAACATGCAGATTGTATCAGATGCAAGTCTAAAGATCTGAGAGTCTAAGCTCAAAGACAGACATGCTGATCACTACATCAAACAAGTGTCATCCAATCATCAGCAAATCTCTGAAGCAGAATGCGTGCACGCTTCTGAGAAGGAAAAACGCTGATTGGGTGCATTGAGACACATGTCTGGTAACCGTTTTTAAGTATCTTTCTCAAATCCCCCAAAATCAGCAAGCATTAAATGAAAGTAATCATGTGTTTAAAACGTAATCATGATTTTATTTCTCTTTCTTAAAAACGTTTACTTTTTCAAAATATTCTGAACCCTATTTAAACACGTTAACCTCTCATTTTCATCTTTTACAGTTTCTCACTTTTCTCAAGCATTCTCTGCATTTTTCTGTGATTATCTCTCTCAAACCCATTTTCTCAGCTTTTCGTCTCAAAATCTTTTAGTGTGAACATGGCAACCTCCAGCAGTGCTTCTGCAGGTTCTCAGAAGAAAGCATCATCTGAACAGTATCAAGTGCCATTCAGAACACTCCTCACTCCTGTGAAGAATCTTGAAGTGTTATCTGAATTGATCATTGATTTTGGAAGTTTGAAGGAAAACGGTTTTGACCTAACAGAAGAAGTTAGGGCACAGAAATGGGAAAGGTATTTTGACAGGTTGGTTGGTCCAACATTCCCTATGTTAGTCAAGGAGTTCTAGATTCATGCGAAGGCTTCAACGCATCTAGTCACCTCCTTCGTTATGGGGAAGAAGATTGTGATCACTGAGGATCACATAGCAAGGTTAATTGGTTACAGTGGCGGTGGCGTCCGCTGTATTGATATGGCTGAGAGATGTGCTGACGTGGGCGTCATAGCTGAAAGGATTTTCACCCATGGGGTGCCCAGCAGCAAGATCAAAGATCTGAAGGATCATCACAGAGTTTGGGCGAAGATAATTCTGGGGTGTTTCAACCATAGGAAGCCAACTAGTTCCCCTGATTACATAAATGTGGATCAGCAGTTTCTGATCTACTTTATCAATCAGAAGGTAAAAATCAACTTGGCTCATCTTCTGTTCAACCACCTCAGAACTTCAGCAAGCTGCTGAAGGAAGTTGAAAGTCAGCTACCTCAGGAAGCCGTGCTCCCTCTGGATAGTGAGCCTTGGTCTGAGAAATAGCTAGCTTCAAAGGTGCAACCAGAAGAAGACAAGACCATTCAAGCTGAAGCAAGTCAAGCAGAAGATGTTGCAGAAAGCTCTCAGAAGCTTCCTGCTTCTGATGTTTCTCAAGCTGCCTTGGACAGGCAGACTCTGGAAGAGCTGAAGCTGAATGACATGCGTCTACAGCAGAGGATGGATGAAAACGACCAGAAGATGAAAGAAAGAATGGATGTGCAGGATAGCAAGATTGACACTGTTGTCAGCATGGTACACAAGCAGAATGAGACTGCTTGCCATGCTGGAGAACCTGTTCACACACTTTCCTCCCCAACCTTAGTTTTTTCATTCATGTCATTTTCATGTTTTCCTTGATTATCTGATGTACTGTTTTAATATGTTTTGTCTGATTCTGAACCTTTCAATATGACAAGTTTTTCTGATCTTAATTGTTTTTAGCACATCACCTCCACTTTTTGATTGCTGACAAAAAGGGGGAGAACAAGAATGATATTTTAAACAATAACGGATTACTAAGACAGAAATTCTCGAACATTCTAACTCTGTTATACTTGAATGTGTTTTCTGTTTTGATTAAGTCTACAGGTACAAGAAAGCACCATGATACCATGAAGACTAAAGCTCTGAAACTCTGACCCGCTCTGATACTCTGACCCAAAGCAACGCTCTGACAAGAAAAGCTCTGATACGCTGATCTGAAGCTCTGCTCTGATATGCTGATCTAAAGCTTCTGATAGTCAAAGACTCTGATACTCTGATGTTCAAAGAAAGGCAAAAAGATCTGATCCTGAAGAACTCTTGGAATCAAAAAGGGAAGTAATAAATTCAGGGGGAGTATCTCTCAACTCTGATATCTCTTTATCCCTTATCTTTGATAACCTCTTACTCTGATACATCTCTCTGATACCTTTTCACGTTATTTTCAATTAAAAATATCCAGTTTTTGTCATCATCAAAAAGGGGGAGATTGTTAGAACAAAGTTTGAATCTACTACCCTATGTTTAAGTTTTGATGATAACAAAATGAAAAGATATATTATTTATATGATTCATGTATGAACTATTTGCTGCCTAAATTATTATGTACTGATTTGCAGATACTCTGATAGGTATAAGCAAGATCACACCTAATCAGCATCAGAAATTTGGTTCGTGACATCAGCATCAGAAGTTGATATATCAGAATACCAGAATCAGAAGATCAACTCACGTATATGCTGAAGCTTGATGAACAGAACTGCGCTCAACACTCTGATAAAGAAAACAACAGTTCATCAGCAGTTAAGCAGAGTCAGAATGAGCCAAGCCAGAACATGCATTAAGTAAGCAACGGTACTGTGCATTGAAAGCAAATTAATACCAACGGCCTCATTCCAGACAAGATCTGCTCAATAAGGAAAGTTTGTTATTAGCATTGAATCAAGAATATTGCTCCAACGTTCAACATCTCAGTGCTATATAAACAAGACTATGAAGATTGAATTGGCTAATGCTCTCCAACTCTTTACACGCCTAAAAGCTGATCATAATCTTCCTTCTCTCAGTTTGCTAAACGCTACATATCCTCTTACTCAATTATTGTTTAGCAATCTAGTTTCTAAGCTTAAAGTTGTGTATACATCACAGTTGTGATACAGTTTTGTAGAAAACATTCATACACTTAGATTTATCTTCTTTGTAAGAAAGTGTTTCCTTGACAAACCGGGTTGTGGTTTGCATCAAGAAGGCTTTAGCAGTTGTTAAAGCAGTTTGTAATATTCAGTTGAATATAGTGGATTAAGACCTCGTTGGAGAGAGGCGAAATCACCTTGACGGGTGGACTGGAGTAGTTTGAGATCAAACGAACCAGGATAAAAATATCTTGTTCATTGCATTGATTTTCAGTTTTACAATTCAACCCCCGCTTCTTGTGTTTTTCACTTCTTCAAAAACTTCATCTTCAACCTCTAGCATTTGAAAAAACGCGCGCATCCCTGTACATACTACCAGATCCTGTATACGTGCTCTATTGCAAAAACACACAACATCAAACTTGAAGAGAATTTCAAGACGATTCCAACCATATAAACAACTTGTCCTAACTCTCAAAGACCAGAGAGAATTTCTCTGGCCCTAAAATCTGACCTAGTTTTTGCAGCATGTTCGTGGATGAAATTCTCCTAGCACACTTAATATAAATGAAAACTGAGCATATGTACAGCTTCATGGCAATGAACACTACATTTTTTATTCACAAACCTAAGGCTAAATGTTCCTAAATAGAGAGATTGAAAGTGGAGAAAAACCTGTTTCAGTTGGATTCGTGTAGGGCAATGTAGTGCTTTTCAACAAGGCTTGAGATGTCTGGTAGCTTGCTTGAACTTCACTTGACCTTCTCCAATAGCTAGCTTGCCTTGAATGTCCTTGAATTAGCCTATAGAACTCAACCTGCACAAGCTCAAAATGAAAATGGTGAACAGTGTAAATGGAGTTACAGTTGGTGTTTGAGGTGTGGGATAGCTTGGGTGAGTTGAATGGAAGGTGTTTGAAGCAACTTAGGGCAAAACGCACAAGCCAAATGAGCTATGGAATTCAAGTTGCAGAACTTGCCCTGTTTTGCCAAAGGGATGTGATTTCTGGCTATGGGGTGTTTTGAGGCTCAAGCAATCGTGTTTCTAACTCAAAAGGGTGTGAGAAAGATGTTCAAACTGTTTGCATAAGTTGGTATTGGCTGGTTTTCAAGTTCTTAGGTTTTGGACAATTTTCTTGTTTTTGAAGTAAGAATAAAAGTGAAGTTACAGGCCTGTACATGCTATCAAATATGCTTGCATACTTTGCTCTTGGCCCCTCTAACTCGTGGATTTGATTTTCCCTCTGAGATATGGACCAATGCTCAAGGGATAATGGTTTGACATAAAGCACATTATGGCAAAAATGGAAATGTGCCTTTTTCTACTTAAGGCTTAATCTTGTGTATAATATCCAAATGACCAAAACAAAAGCTTAGACTGATGGATTTGCATTTAATTATGGAGTGTGAAGTGGTTTAGTGGATTGCAAACTAGTGTAAGGCATGCTGGTTTGAAAATGCAACTTGTATGAACATGAATATGCCATGGATGAAAAGTGAGTTTTTGCCAACTTCAAGCCTTCGATTCTCCCTAACCACAAATGTGTTTGAGGAGTTCTTGGACAATTTGGAAAGCTTGCAACATGCTCTATAATCCATATTTGAAATGAAACTTGAGATTCCAAGTGGAACTATGTGAAAAATGGCCATGAAGATAGGTCAAAATCCTGCCTAAACTAGGGCAAAATTTCACTAAGTTAAAAGTTTTAGGGATCCTTGTTCCAAAAATCATAACTTAATATCCAAGCTTATTTTGAGAAAACTTTGTGAATAAAAGTTGTAGAATTTGTGGAGGACTACAACGTTCATGTTGGAGGTTTTGTTTGAATCCATATTCATCATAGTGATAATGTTGGGCAAAGTTAGGAAAAAATAAGAAAATTTCATAACTTAGAAAAATTCTAAGTTATGACAATTTTCAATTTCAAACCCTAATTTGCAATTTTGGGTTTCTTGATGAACAAGTTTCATATTTTGACACATCTTGATGAAAAATGACCCTTGGCACTTGATTTTGACCAAAAAGTCAAAGTTTGATTTTTCAGTGTACAGTCAAATTTTGATCAATTGACTGAAAAATTCATCTGTCAATCCAATGCAATTGAGGTCTTTTGAACTTTTTGAATAGGTCAAGATGATTCCATTGAGTCCTTGAGTCCATGGTTGAACCTAATTTGCCATTGGTTAGGTCACAAATTCAGAAATTGCCTTTGTATAGTCAAAACCCTAAAAATGACCATTTTGCCCTTTTGGTGATTTGATCAAATTTCTTGTGGAATTGTGGTTCAAACTTGATCAAATAGTTCATATGAGTTCATAATGTTTATGTGGGTCAAAATTCATGAGGTTTGACTGTAAATTGGCCACAATTGACTTTTCCCCCAATACAACTGATTTCTAGGTCAATTGTCCAATTGACTGGGCAAAAATTTGATTCAAGGCTTGAAACTTGGTATGGACAAACTTATGAGTCCAATTTGAAGTATGAAAGTCATTTTGAGCATTGAAGGCCCAAAAATCCTTGTGCAAACTCAAACCCTAGTTTGGGTCATCAATGCAATGAGATGTCTTGAGCAGAGAAAACCCTAGCTTAATCTTGAGTTCCCAGAGCCTTCTGATGAGAAATGTTGATAAAATGAGAGGGCAAATTTTGGGGTACAACAGTTTCCCCTGTTCAATCTTCTTGAACCTGAAGAGTTAGATTGGCAAGTTTGCCTTTCGTGACTCGAAGGTAAAAGAGGATTGGACACTAGAGTGCCCGTAAATTTGCACTCGTCAAAAATGTAGCTGAGGGAATGGGCTTAAAGATGCCATTTGGAGATGGTAGAATCTTGTAGGATATGGGCTTAAAGATGCCATCCAAAACTTGTTTGTTGAAAATCAGGAGAATGAACACCAGATTGGTATCCGTATTTGGAACGTATCTGAGTTGTATATGGAGATTGGATTCGTATGAGCAAAGGAATGGCGTCCGTGTCTGGAGCGTATCCAAGCTGTAACTGTGTATGGAGCATCTATGTGCTAGGGATAAATTCCAAATGAGTGACAAAATGGCAACCGTGTCTGAAGCGTATCTGGACTGTATCTGAAGTTGAGATCTGTATGACTAGCAGAATGACTTCCATGTCTGGAGTGTATCCGTACTGTAACTGGGATCTGGATAAGTGACAGAATGACTTCCGTGTCTAGAGTGTATCTAAACTTAAAGTTGATAGTTGAATCTGAATGAGAGATAGAATGGCTCCCGTGTCTGGAGTGTATCTATACTTGAAGTTGATAGTTGAATCTGAATGAGAGATAGAATAGCTCCCGTGTCTAGAGTGTATCTAGTCTGTATCTGATTGCTGAGGTATGAATGAGTAATAGAATGACCGCCGTGTCTGGGGTGTATCCATACTGTATCTTGACTTGAAATTTTGAATGAGTAATAGAATGACCGCCGTGTCTGGGGGTGTATCCATACCGTATCTGAAATCTCTGAATAGTTGTTAACGATAGATTTTTAATCTTATCCTGAAAAGGGTAGAATGTTAGCTAAAGCACAAAGTTATGTTGCATGATATGTATGATGCAATAAAATGCATCCCATCAATGTTTATGATATATGAATGTAATGGATGTGCATGTAAACTGATTAGCTGTCTTACTGAGGAAAATAAATCCTTGATAGATGGAGATAATGAAATCTTTGACTGCTGCCGGGGAAAGTAAATCCTTAACCGATGCGGGGGATTCCAAAAATCTTTGATTTGTTGAAGATGAGAGAACCTTGATGATTACTATTAGGGATAGAAAATCCTTGGCAACCTACGGGGATTGTCAAAACTTTGACAACTTCTATGGGGATGTGAGAATCCTTCATGACTTTCCTGGGGAAATAAGGAAAGACCCGACGACCTCTACTGGGGAATTAAAACCCGGGAGGCTTCAAATGGAGAAACGGGAACTAGAATCTTCGTTCTGTCGGGAAATAACTCTGTGGGGAGAGTGTTTATTCTGCCGGGGAAATCAGGAGCTTGGGTTGTATGCCAATCTACTGGGAATTCCTTGTTTTATGGAGAACTCCACTGGTGAATCGGAGGAAGTTGGATAGTATTCCATCGGGGTTTAAGATTTGGAGTTTTGGACTCCGTTGGGGAAGAAAGTTTCATCTTCATTGGGGATCGGGAGTTTAGAGACTTAACTCTGATGGGAATTTTGAAACTTAACTCCGCTGGGGATATATACTCCAAGGTTTTAGCTTTGTTGAGGATCTGAATGACATACTATAGAGGATTTCTTCTGGAATAACCTAAAGACGTTTTTCCTATACTTTCGACCTATCAGTAATTATCCTTTCTCATTTTGTTTTATTTGTAAGCAGTGATTATATTCAAATGCATATGCTCATTTAACAAATCATTGGACGTTTTCAAATAAAACATAATTGTAAAAAGAAAGGAAAGGCAAGCAGATTTCTGCACTTTGAAGTATCTTTGTATTAACTTTGTAAGTTATTTTGTACAAAGGAGACAGTCATCCTAGTAAGAGAATGTTGTCGTAAAAATTGAGAAAAATTTTATACAAAGAAAGATGGCTATGTGTAACAATTCCATGGGGTTCCCATTTTGCTATAGCCTTCAAAACTCTGAGTATCTTGTCCATTCGTTGCTTCGTCCGCAGATGATTGGATAGATCAGAAGCTTGGAGCTTGTCCGTGATGAGATTGTTCTTAAAGTGATCCGACGAGACATAGTCATACGCTTTAATTCCCTAACTTTTGCCTGGACCGCCCTTTTGGGTTTTTAGTCCACCGAGAAACCCTTTTTTGCCCAAGTCTCCCTTTCGGGTTTTCAACTTGCCGGGTGTACAAATTTTTTTATTTATCCCTAATTTTTTCCTGAACCGCCCTTTCGGGTTTTCGATTCACCGGGATGCCCATTTTTTCCCAAGTCGCCCTTTCGGGTTTTCAACTTGTTGGGTCATTTTATGCGTAGTATATTTTGACTATGTCTACGTTCGCAGGGTGCGGCAAGTCGTCGCTGTCCATGGTGGTCAGAATCATTGCCCCACCAGAAAAGATGTTCTTGATCACAAATGGTCCTTCGTAAGTAGGAGTCCACTTGCCCCTGGGATCACTTTGCGGCAAGATGATCCGCTTGATTACAAGATCTACGACTTGGTATACCTGACGCCCGACTTTCTTGTTGAAAGCCTTGATCATCCGTTTTTGATACGTCTTACCATGACAAACAGCAGTAAGTCGCTTCTCGTCGATCAAATTAAGTTGATCAAGCCGGGTCTGAATCCAATCATCTTCAATTAAACCAACATCCTTCATAATCCTTAAGGAAGGGATCTGAACTTCCATAGGTAAAATAGCCTCCATGCCATATACCAAAGAAAAGGGGGTTGCCCCAGTTGAAGTACGCGCCGTGGTACGATATCCGTGCAGAGTAGACAGTAACATCTTATGCCAGTCCTTGTAGGTGACTGTCATCTTTTGAATGATCTTCTTGATATTTTTGTTCGCGACTTCAACAACACCGTTCATCTTTGGCCGATAGGGAGATGAATTATGATGTTGAATCTTAAACTGCTCGCACAGAGCGGTGATCACAGTGTTGTTCAAATTTGTACCGTTGTCCGTGATGATCCTGTCGGGGATACCATACCGGCACATGAGATTCTGCTTGATGAAGCGGGAAACCACATTCTTTGTAACGGAGGCGAAAGAAAGCTGCTTCGACCCATTTGGTAAAGTAATCAATAGCCACCAGGATGAAGCGATGTCCATTGGATGCCGTAGGCTTGATCTCTCCAATCATGTCGATACCCCACATCGTGAATGGCCAAGGAGCTGTTAAGACATTGAGAGGAACTGGAGGAATATGTACCTTGTCAGCATATACTTGGCATTTGTGACAAGTACAGGAATATTGATGACAGTCAGCTTCCATGGTAGACCAGTAGTAGCCTGCCCTTAGAATCTTCTTAGCCATCGTATGTCCGCTTAAATGGGTGCCAAATGTGCCACTATGTATTTCAGTCATGATCAACTCGACTTCAACCTTATCCATGCAACGAAGTAGAACACAATCATGGCTGCGCTTATATAAGATACCATTGCTCAGGAAGAACTTGGCAGCAAATCTCCTTAAGAACTTCTTGTCATTGACTGAAGCTCCCTCAGGGTATTCTCGAGTCTGGAGATACATTTTGATTTCATGAAACCAGGGTTGTTCCACTACTTCTTCGGTATTAATCTCATGACAGTGTGAAGGTTCGTCCATTCGTTCGATGGTGATTTGGGGAGCCTCATTATCCCAGTTGAGTTTAAACATGGAAGACATTGTAGCCAGAGCATCTACTAGCTAATTTTCTTCTCGCGGGAAGTGCTCAAAGGTAATCTGCTCGAAATGTGGCAACAATGTCAAGACATGTTCTTTGTATGGGATAAGATTAGGATGTTTAGTTTCCCATTCTCCTTTGATTTGACTGATAACCAAAGCTGAGTCCCCAAATACAATCAGAGATTTGATTCCCAAGTCAATAACAGCCCTGAGACCAAAGATACAAGCTTCATACTCGGCCATGTTGTTGGTACAGCTGAAGCAGAGTCTAGCAGTGAAAGGTGTATGGCAACCTTCTGGAGAAATAAGTACCGCGCCGATACCTTTTCCAAGTGCATTTGAAGCACCATCAAAGTACAGGGTCCATCGGGATCCTTGTTTAGGTCTGTCATACGGTCCGTTACCTTCAATGTTGTCCAATGTCATAATGTCCTCGTCAGGGAAGTCGAACCTCATAGATTGGTAATCTTCAACAGCTTGATGAGCTAGATGGTCGACTAGTACACTCCCCTTTATAACTTTTTGAGTTGTGTACTGGATATAATATTCAGTCAGGATCATCTGCCATCTAGCGATTCTTTCGGATAAAGCAGGCTTCTCGAAGATGTACTTAATCAGATCCATTTTAGAAATCAGCAAAGTGGTATGTGTCAATATATACTGCCTTAGCCGGCGAGCCGCCCATACCAAAGCGCAACAAGTTTTCTCGAGCAGTGAGTAGCGAGTCTCACAGTCGATAAAATTTTTGCTAAGGTAATAAATGGCATGCTCTTTTCGGCCAGACTCGTCATGGTGGCCAAGTATGCACCCCATTGAGTTATCCAAAACAGTCAGATACATGATTAAAGGCCTTCCTTCGACGGGTGGCATCAAGATAGGAGGTTCCAGCAAATACTCCTTGATCTTATCAAAAGCAACTTGACAATCATTATTCCATTCAACCACCTGATCTTTCTTCAACAGCTTGAAGATTGGTTCACAGGTAGATGTTAGGTGAGAGATGAACCTTGCAATATAATTTAAGTGTCCCAAGAAACCTCTAACCTCCTTTTCAGTGCGGGGGGCAGGCATTTCTTGTATAACTTTGAATTTAGCAGGATCAACCTCAATGCCTTTGTTACTGACGATGAATCCCAAAAGTTTACCGGACCTGACTCCGAAAGTGCACTTGCTAGGGTTCAATCTGAGCTTATATTCCTTCAATCTGACAAACAGCTTTTACAGATGGACGATGTGTTCTTCTTCTGTTTGTGAACGGGCTATGATGTCGTCTACGTAGACTTAAATTTCATGATGTATCATGTCATGAAACAAAGCTACCATGGCTCGCTGATAGGTTGCCCCGGCATTCTTCAGTCCGAATGGCATCACTTTATAGCAGAAGGTACCCCACTGCGTAACAAAAGTAGTCTTCTCCATGTCTTCGGGGGCCATTTTGATCTGGTTGTATCCCGAGAATCCATCCATGAAGGAAAATACCTTGTGTTGAGCTGTATTGTCAACCAAGATGTCGATGTGTGGCAGTGGAAAATCATCTTTAGGGCTAGCCCTGTTTAGGTCTCTGTAGTCCACACACATTCTGACTTTGCCGTCCTTCTTAGGCACAGGCACAATGTTAGCAACCCATTATGGATAGGAAGTAACAACCAGAAAGCCAGCATTGAACTGCTTCATCACCTCGGCTTTGATCTTTTCGGAAATGTCAGGCCTCATTCGGCGGACTTTATGTTTGATTGGTGGACAATCTTCTCTTGTAGGGAGACGGTGAACCACAATATCCGTATCCAATCCCGGCATGTCTTCATAGGACCGAAGATCTCAACATATTCATTCAACAGCTGAACTAAACGTTCTTTGACATTTGGCTCCAGGTTGGCACTCACTTTAACCTCTTTCTTGTCTTCCTCTGTTCCCAAATTGATAGTCTCTAGCAATTCTTCATGGGGCAGAATAGCCCTTTCCTCTTGTTGCAAAAGTCTAGCTAACTCTCCAGGCACTTCACAGTCTTCATCACCTTCGTACTCGGCATGATTGACCAAATCTTCAGAGTCACCGAAGGCCAAAGCAGAATGGTCACCCATGGAATCCGGAGTGGATGGGTACCTGCATTTTGTGAGTGTGGGTGTGTGTAAGGGATAGCCATCCTTAAATAAAATGTAAAATGAAATAAAATGAACACAACAGTTTATAGATGAAAACGTCCATGATTCATTAAAAATGGCATATGATAATGAAGAAATCAAGCCCTTACAAATGGACCTATATTCCCCGGGAAAGGCACAAGGCAAAAAGAGTGTACGAGTTGTTTAATTATTACAGACCAAACAGGAAATTATTTAAAGATAAATTACTGATTGATGAAAGTGATGGGAACGAAGTCTTTCGTCTCCCAGTTGCTTAATCCTCCTTCAATGGTTAGAAAGATCCAATCTTAAAAGTTGTCTTCTTCATCATCATCTTCTAAGGAATGAATTCCATGGTGAGTGATTCTTAAGGGTGGTCCTCCAGCCCGGGAGTGACGCACAGCTTTCTGGCCAGTAGTAGTAAAACCTAGTCCGAACTTGTCCGTTTTGTGAGGAAAATCTGGCAGTTTCCCCCACACCGTACTCCTTCCTTCTTTGATTACATCTTTCGCATCTTTAAGGGATGCCATCCGAGACACAGACTTGGAAATGATAGGCACATCAGTCATTGTCTTTGCAACTACGACTTCAGGAGAAACCTCTTCAAAGTGTTGGAAAGGCGTTTCTATGAATTCTCCATCTAACTCCACATAGCGGAAGGAGTTAAGGTGACTTATCATATACTCCTCCTCACCATGAACCGTTATGATCTTACCCTGAACTGGATACTTTAGCATTTGGTGTAGAGAAGAAGTGACTGCCCCAGCGTTGTGGATCCATGGCCTTCCCAACAAGCATGAATATGAAGGACGGATGTCCATCACATAAAAAGTAGAGTTGAAAATTTCTGTACCCACTTTGATTGGAATGTCCACTTCTCCATGAACCATCCTCTTAGAACCGTCGAAGGCTCTAACAATGATGTTACTGGGCTTTAGGGTCAAACCTTCACAGTCCAATCTGTCCAACGCCTTTTTTGGTAGAACATTTAGAGATGAACCGGTATCCACCAGAACATGAGCAAGCGTGGTCTCTCTGCACTCTACCGAGACATGCAGCGCATCATTATGTTTTCTTCCCTTAGGGGTCAAATCAACATCAGAAAAACCAATACCATTATCGGCTGTAAGGCTAGCCACGCACTCTTGAAACTGGTCCGCAGAAGTTTCTTGAGGCACGTGTGCCGTCTTTAGAAATTTGATCAAGGCTTTGGCATGAGCCTCAGAGCAGAGTAAGAGAGCCAGCATGGAGATTTTTGAAGGGGTTTGCCCTAGCTGCTCTATGACATCATAGTCGCTCTTCTTGATTATCTTTAAGATTTCTGCCATCTCTTTTTGGGTGGTCTCGGGGATAACCACAGTCTGAGCCTTCGTCTTGACAGGCGCTTCTTGTATCCCCTTACCCTTATCGGTGGTAACAACAAAGGGTCTAGCTTCGGGAGCATCGATTTCTTCAATTACGGGACTTTGCACAGATGGCTTGACAGGAACAGAAGCTTTTGAGGGTCCGAAGACTGCCCGTGGAGGAGAAATCTCCGGAGAGAAGATCCTTCCGCTGCAAGTTATCTTGCTCATTCCTGCAATATTCTCTATATCAGGGGTTTCATCATCGGAACTCTCTTGGACTGATTCGATCTGTTTGACACCATGGTAGAAGATCTCTCCTCCATAATTCCATGGTATCTTCTTGTTGGACTTATACAGGATAGGCCCCGACATGGTGATTTTCAGCGACACAAACTTAGGATCAAGCGTAATGTTAACAGGCCTTTTACAGGTCTTGGAAAGATTGTCGGAGATGGTTATTATAGCAATGTCATTGATTGAAGTAACAAAGGTAGCAGGAGTAACATGAGTGATAGTATCAACAAGAGTCTTTTGAAAGAGGATCTCTTGGGTATCCATCAGGCGTTGGATGCCTGATTTCAACAGTGGGCAGTCAGTTTGCAAGTTTGAATAAAAGTAACAGTCTTTTCCACAGCCTGGGAATATCCCGGCTTTCATCAAATTCACCTTAATCACTGGTAACGGAGTCAAAAGGTCATCAATAGTGGTAACATGAAGATCTTCCACAATGGCATGGACATTATGACCATGTTTCGACATAGGAGCGGATATCACATTAGGTTTTTCGGGAGCATCAAACTTTACGTCCTTGGCATCTATCAAATCTTGGATCTTGTTTTAAGAGCCCAACAGTTATTGGTATCATGCCCTACACTGTCCGAGTGGTATGCACATTTTGCATTGGAATGATAATAAAGAGAAGAGGTATTGGGGTTTTTCGGCGCTTCTTTCAAGTTGGTAAGGTTTAACTTTAACAGATGAGGGAGGACCTGGGCCGGTGTCATATTGATTCGGGTGAATTGCCGTTGTGGCCTTTCTATCCTTTGCTAATTAGCTCTTGGTTGATTGCTGCGAGGTTGATCGGATGAGGAGTTCTGAATCATCACAGCTCCCACCGTTGGTCGACGCTCCGTCTTTCCTTGATTTCTCTGGGAATAAACAGCAGAAGCCTCTTTCTTAGCTGGGAAGGTCTTCTTAACAGCAGCGGAAGCAGTTGCATCCTTCTGAATTTTACCACTCTTAATGCCAGCTTCGACCCTTTCACCTGTCAGTATTAATTCGGTAAACCCTGCAGATGAGCTCCCGATTAAGTGATTAAAGAATGGGCCTGACAAGGTCCCCAAAAACATGTCAACCAACTCTCTATCCGAAAATGGTGGCTGCACCCTTCCATCCAAATCTCGCCACTTCTAGGCATACTCCTTAAATCCCTCATTAGAGGCCATACCCATACTCTGTAGTTGAGTACGAGTAGGCGCTAAATCTGCGTTGTATTGGTATTGTCGGTAGAAAGCAGCAGCCAAATCTTCCCAGTTATGAACATCAGATCTCTCAAGTTGATAGAACCATTCCAATTGCGTGCCTGACAAACTATCTTGAAAAAAGTGGACCCAAAGATCCTTATCAGAAGAGTGAGGTTGGATCTTTCTAACGTAGGATCTCAGATGCATCTTTGGACAGGACAAACCGTCATACTTAGCAAATGTAGGTACTTTGAACTTGGGAGGAATGACGATCCCAACAATTAACCCTAGTTCTTCGAAATCTAAACCAGGTACCCTTTGCAACTCCATGGATGCCAATCGATCCTCAAGATTTTTGTACTTATCATCCGCTGGAGGGTATTGCTGTTCGGAGTAATCTTCATCCTCTTCTTCCTCTTCCTCTTCAGCTTCAGACTCGGAGGGCATTGCAACTCCTTTACCTTTACTAACCCCTTCATTAGACGTCGAGGGGAACTTGAGGACCTTTCTAGCCTGGCTTTCAAACCTTCTTCCCATAGTGGCCACACCAGTCCTTTTCTTCTTTTTCTCTTTATCTTTATCTTTCTCCAACAGTGCTTTAAGGTCCTCTTGACCCTTTGCTAAGGTCATGAGGAGTTGTTGAAACTGCGAATTCTGTGCTTGCAGATCTTTAACCATCTGTTCTATATCCATCTGGCTGAAATAAACAGCAGAAAGATAAGGAAACCTGGTGTGAAGACCTGTTTATGCATATGATGAATGATATGTTATTCATGTAATGCATTCAAGGATTCAGAAATTCATATTCGTTGCAAACAAAAAGAACACACGTCATATTAATAAGAAGAAATTTGTTAGTACATAAATGCCCCATGGGAAAAAATATTACAAAATTCTTAATGTAAAAAGACATTGCGCATCCTCTTTGGTGCGATGTAAGTGTTGAGAGTCTCCTCTTCATGAAGTCGGCGGGTAAGTTCCAAAACCTTCTTCTCATTGGCATAAAAGCTGGCTTCAAAAGTGTTCCGTTCTTCCTTGAGTTGTATCCAACTCCTTTGCAATTATTCCAATGATGTTGGTATGTCTGGATGTAGGAGGGTGTATGGAACCTCTTCTTCCACAATAGGCTCTTTGATCACGGGGAGAATGTGAGGATATGGCATCATAAGATTCTGGGCGCGGGTTCATACCCACTTGAGATAAGGCTCAAGGGGGATGGAATTCTTGTGTCCCAGTGTCTTACTATCCACTTTGTTGGGCATCCTCCAAGCTCGGATAAACCTTTGTCGAAGTCCTTGAGCGTCGTTGTCGAAGTCAAAAACTAGGTCAGGAATCAGCATATCATGAGGGCCATCCCTCCGAGCATACCCAAATTGCCTCAAAGCTAAACAGGGGTTGTAGGTAATGCCTCCCCTAATGCCAAGTAGTGGGACATTAGGGAACTCCCCACAACTATCAATGATGATGACATTTTCTTTGGACCGAGAACACCAATGAACATCAGAATGTGTGAGAGTCATCAACCGTTGTGACCACCTTAAACCCTGCTCATTCTTTAAAACTGATTGAGGAAGGTGAGAAATAAACCACCTTGCTAGAAGAGGAGTACAACACATGAGAACACCTCTTTTCCTCATTGTTCGTGTGTAAAATGAGTGTAGGATATCCCCAAGCAATGTAGGAACAGGATTCCGCGATATGAAAATCTTGACAGCATTCACATCTATAAGCTGATCAGGGTTTGGGAACAAGACCAACCCATAGATGAGGAGTGCCACAATCTCTTAAAAAGCTTGTAGATCTATATAATTCCAGCAGTCTTGTGCCTTCTCAAACAGAAACCTTTCCAAGAAACCCTTGACACCACTTCTGGTTTCCCAATAACCCTTGATATCAGATGGTTGCAAGTGTAATGCTTGAGTAACATCTTCAGGCTTTGGTTCTCTTTCCGTACCGTTGTAGGGTAGTTGATGGAGAATAGGAATCCTCAGGAGTTGAGAAAATTCCTCCAAAGTAGGTACTAGTTGGTAATCAGGGAATGTGAAACAGTGGTGTAGGGGGTCAAAGAACTGGAAGAGAACTTTTACCATGTCTTCTTCAATGTTGGAGTTGACCAAGTTGAGAAGTCTACCATGTCTTTCACTGAAAGGAGAATTCTCTGGAATCTTAGAAGTAAGCTCTTTGTGTTGAGGAGAGACTCTCATAAGTTTGACTTGAATTATTTTCCTGCGAAGAGATTCCATGACCTACAAAACAAGAACAAAGATGAAGATCCAAACCATTGAAATGGTTAGTGGATGCATATGATGCTTTATGATGTTCATGATGTATGCACAAGCATATGTACAAACAAGTCACACAAGTTCCTAGTTTCAGGCTTGCATGGGGTTTCGTAGGTAAGTACCCTCTTGAAGTTAGTTGGCTCAACCTGTCCTATAAATAGTAACCGGATTCTAAGGAACTCAATATCACTGGATTATTTTCTGTGTTCATTGTTTTGGTTTAGCCACTTAACTGGTGACCAAAATATTCCAAGAAAACAACCCTCAATGAGTGTAGTATCGAGTATCTACCAACTTCGGACTGTACCAAAGCCGGTCATCTCACTACCCCTAAAAAGGCCAAGATGGTCAAGTAAGGTTCTAAGAGTTCATTAGTGCTTCATGACATCACTCAACGGCCCCGTATTATCTTTGATTGACTCAAAGGCTACCGGTATTTCAGAAAGTTCAAACTCAAAATTCTCCTAGCTCAATCAAAATAAATGAAATCTATGGACATGTATAGTTTCAAGGCAATGATGTCTATATTTTATCTTCATAAATGCAAGCCTAACAATGCTTAAATATGAAGATAGAAGTTCAAGAAAAATACCTAAAAACTGGAAATCGTGAAATGCAAATGAGCTTGATTCAAGGTGCTACAATGATCAGGTTAGCTTCCTCAAGTTCCCAGGAAGCTAATGCAATGGTTTGCTTGAGCAATGGATGGCTAGAATGGTCTGGAGAAGTCAAGTTGCAGACCTATGTTTTTGGTTATGGAGGATGATGAAGATGGAGTTACAGTTCCAAACCAAGAACAAGGATGGAGTATATTTGATGTAAGGAAGCTTTAGGAATGAATTTGAGGGAAAACGCACGAGGGGAATGAGAGATACAAGTTTAAGGTCAGAAATGTGTATCAATGGAGTTTTTTGTGCAATTTCTGGCTAGAGGGAGTTTGGGAGTGTTTCAGGGTGCTTAATATCGTGTCCTAGCTCATAAATAGTGACTCTATTTATAAGCAACAAGTTTGGAGACTTGTTGTTGATCATAATTCAAAATCACAAGTTTATGCATAACATGTGATCTTTTGAGAAATTCAAGTTTCCATGCCTTGTACTTGGTTCATAGAGTTGTTAACCACTTCAAACACAATACCTATAAATTTGTGGATGGAGTGTAATCAAGGAAAACAATTTAGAGGCTCAAGAATGGACTTAATGCAAAAAGCTTGCGTTACAAGAATGGCAATGTTAACTTTGTGACATTAATGGAAATGCAACTTGGATAATAGCTCAATTGCTTGGATCAAAGCTCTAATAACAGTGTAAACATTTAATTATGGAGTGACAAACAAATTTGAGGCATGAAAAGCAAAGATTATGTAGCCTAGAATGGATTTGGTTCATGTGTTCATCAAAAATGACTTGTAATTCAAGTTTGAAAACCCTAACTTCCTCTCTTCGATTCTCCATGATCAAGAATGATCTTAAGGAGTTCTTTGACATTTTGGAAAGCTTGTAGTGTTCTCTACAACCCCTCTTTGAATCAATTTTGAAAATTCCCCTTGGAACTATATGAAAAAGTGCCATGAAGTTAGGTCAAAATCCTGCCAAAACTAGGGCAAAATTTCACTAAGTGTTTAGATTCAAGACTATGACTTCATGAATTAATAACTTGAGATACAAGCACTTTTATAAGAATTTGTGCAAATAAATGTTGTAGATCTCATGGAGATCTATAACTTTCATGTTGAAAGTTTCTTCTGAATCATCTTGCATCATGGTGAAAAATTTGCTCAAAGTTGTGAAAAAACAAGAAGTTTTAAACACTTGGAAAAATATCTAAGTTAGAAAACTTTGACTTTTCAAAATGAAATCTTGACTTTTTGATTTCTTGATGAATAATTTTCATATTTTGACATGTTTTGATGAATTGTGATCTTTGACATTTGATTTTGACCAAAAAGTCAAAGTTTGACTTTTCAGTGTACAATTGACTTTTGATCAATTGACTTAAAATTCACAATCAATCCAATTGATCTTGAGCAATATTTTGGGTCATGCCATTAGGTCAAAATGATAAAATTCAACTCTTGAGATCATGCCTCAAACCACTTAACCATTTGTTAGGTAAAAAAAAAAATCAGAAATTGCCTTTCCTCAGTTAAAACCCTAATTTTGACCATTTTGCCCTTTTGATGATTTGATCAAATTTCTTGAGGAATTATGGTCCAAACTTGATAAAATGATACATATGAGTTTATAATGTTTCTATGGACCAAAAATTATGAAGTTTGACTGTAAATTGGCCATAGTTGACTTTTTCCCCAATACAATTGATTTTTAGGTCAACTACTCAATTGATTGAGCAAAAGTGTGATCCAAGGCTTGAAACTCGACATGAGTAATATTGGGGGTCCAAAATGATCCATGAAAGTCACATGAAGCATTGAAAGTTCAATTATCCTTGTGCAATCTCAAACCCTAATTTTGGTCATCAGTGCTTAAGGAGGTGTCTTGAGTTGATCAACCCTAGTGCAGTCTTGAACCAAGAGAGATCTTTGTGAGAAAATATTTGATAAATGAGAGGGAAAATTTTGGGGTACAACAACTGCCCCTGTTCAATCTTCTTAAACATGAAGAGTTAGATTGGCGGATTTGCCATTCGTGACTTGAAGGTGGAAGATGATTGGACACTAGAGTGCCCAGAAATTTGCACTCGAGGATATGGTGGTTGATGGTGTAGGGAATGGGCTTAAAGATGCCATTCAAAATGATTGCTGAACTGTATCTGAAAGAGAATCAAAATGAGTATCAGAATGACATTCGTGTCTGGAGCATATCTGAACTGTATATGAAGGTGAACCTGAACGAGTATCAGGATGGCATCCGTATCTGGAGCGTATCTGAACCGTATCTGAAGGCTGAATCTGAATGAGTATCAGAATGGCGTCCATGTCTAGAGCGTATCTGAACTGTATCTGAAAGTTGAATCTGAATGAGTATCAGAATGACATCCGTGTCTAGAGCGTATCTGAACTGTATCTGAAGGTGAACCCAAATGAGTATCAGGACGACATCCGTATATGGAGCGTATCTGAACTGTATCTGAAGGCTGAATCTGAATGAGTATCAGAATGGTGTCCGTGTCTGGAGCATATCTGAGCTATATTTGAAAGCTGAATCTGAATGAGTATCATAATGGCGTCCTTTTTGGAGCGTATCTGAACTGTATCTGAAGGTGAACCCGAATGAGTATCAGGATGGCATCCGTATCTGGAGCGTATCTGAACCGTATCTGAAGGCTGTATCTGAATGAGTATCAGAATGGCGTCAGTGTCTAGAGCGTATATGAACTATATCTGAAATCTGAATCTGAATGAGTATCAGAATGGCGTGCGCATCTGGAGCGTATCTGAACTGTATCTGAATGTTCAGCTGGTCGTGTAGATAATTATCCCGACTTGTTTCAGGTATCAATCTCTGACCTTTTTGTAAATTGTTGATAACAACCATCAGTTGACTGATCTTTCCTGAAGAGATGAAAGATTAGTTGTATGCAATGTCATGATGTATGAAATTTATTATATAATGATGTTCTCAAAAAAATGAATGAGACTATGTTGTATGCGTTCGTGTTGTCAATGTCATGACGTATGTGTGATACGGTGGGAGAACTGACTAGTGTTTTTGCGTTTGTATTCGCACTTGTGCGGTTGAGCAAGAGTCGCCACCGACTTTTTATTTTATCCTAAAGGAAAGGTTAAAAAAAGCACAGCAAAAACCTTTTGAGATATTTCATGGGTTCGGGGGGTAGATTATGAAAAGGGAAGGTATTAGCACCCTTTTCATCCATGGTTATCCATGGGCTCTTAGTTACTTGGTTTTTTAGATCACTTGCATTGATTTTTGATTGCTTGAAAATGGTGTATGTGTGAGTGTTTTTGAAAATGTTTTGGAAGAAGATGCCTTGTCTTAGGCTAACCTTGTAACAATTCTTTACTCGAAGATTTTACAAAGGCGTGTATCTTTTCGAAAAGATGTTTCAAAAATGTTTTGATAGTTTGTTTGAAAGTGTTGAGGATTGTGGTTTTTGAAAAGAAGGCAAGTGTTTTTGCAAGTCGATCTCAAGTAACTAAGAGTTTTGTCTACCCTAATGTACTCAAAGGTTTTTGTTATGTTTTAACCCCTTTTTAACAATTTTGTTCCACCATTGAATTTGGTGGACAATCTTGCGTTTAGGAAGTTTTGTTCGGGACGGGCGCGGGTCATCGTATGGACCACGAATGCAATGGTGCCAAGTGTCTTTGGCAATTTGCTTTGAAGGGACTATGATCATTCCGTTTTAGGCAACACTTTGAGGGACTTATGATCATTTGATTTTGTTTTGCCAAAGATACTCGACGTGCAAGCATGGCCCATTTTGGAAGGCAACATGTGGGATTACCCTAGAGGGTGCAAGTGTGATTGTGTATTGATTTCATGTATTTGTCTTGTATTAGGTTATCTAGCGTTTGATTTTATGTACATACAAACCCTAGGTCTAATCATGGTATAATTGAAAGCGGTAAATTGCGAAAATGTAAAGTCTACGCTATTACAAAATAGTATCCGGGAGTGGGGGTACAAATTTATGAATAGGGATGAGACTTTGGATCATAGTGTCCAATAAATTAACCAAACCGAACCAATCAAGTGTAAATGAGTATCAACATAAGCAAATGTATAATGTATCAAAATGCGAGTATATTGTGTAAGTGTACGTGCATATGTGTACTTATATATGTAATTATTTACATGTGCGACAATGTGGATTTAATGTGTATTAGGGTATTTGTTTTGACCCAAATGCGTATTTAATGAATCTTTGATTTGTATATTTTTAATATGTACAAAAAGAAAAATGTTTTAATCAAATGCTTTAAATTTAAATGATGTATAAAAATGTATCTTTATTGGTTATACACAAAAAGTATTTTAATTAAGAAATTAAATTATGCAAAACGTACTTTTGTTATTTATGTACAAAGATATATTTTCATTAAAAGAAAGGGAAAAATGCTTTCAATCTTAATTATATGATGTAAAAAAAGGTATTTTTGTCATTATATACAAAATATGTTTCAATTAAATATCAAGAATTGAATTATGTATATTAAAAAAAGAAATGTATTTTAATTGTTGTGTACAAATAAGATTTAATTGAAAGAATAAAAAGGGTATTTTCAATTTTAATTACATGGTATAATAAAAAGGGTTCTATTTGTAAGTACAAAATAATTTAATTAAATTTATTAGAGTTTGTATAAAAATATATTATTAGTGTAATAATAGGAGGCAATTAGTATTATAAAAAAAATGGTTAATGAGATGTTAGGAGATGTTTTGAAAAGAATGGGCTTGGGCATTCAGAATGGGCAAGGCCCGCGTTTGGGCTCAGAAAGTTTTAGGGTTTGCATTTGTTTTCATTTGGGACAATTGGCTTAGGGTTTGTGTACAGCAGCGCGTTCATCTTGGGGTTTCATCTTCTTCGCGTTTCTTGCTTCTTTTGCCATGGCTACTGAACCCCGTCCCCTTGCCTGAGCCACCACGCTACCACCATCTCCTCTACCTCTCTGGTCCAACGAAGCTGTAAGGTGACACCTTTTTCTCAACGTATTTTAGGCTTTTTATGATTTGGCTTTGCATGTTTAATTTGATTTCGATTAAGATTAAGCTCGTTAACGATTCTGACCATTCATATCCTTTTTGTTCGAGGTGCGAAGAGAAGGAAAAAGAAAGAATTACCTTCGTTGGAGGAGATGATTAGGAAGCGTTTTGGAGGGCTCGACGGTGGAGGGACGCGATTGTGACGCTAGCTTACTGGTACCCTTTAATTTGTTACCAACTTTAAGGTTTCGTGATGAGGACTTGACTGAAAACCTTATTTTGATTTACCTCTTTCTTCTTCTCTTTCGCCTTTACTATTTGTTGCTTTGAACGCTTCTCTCTTCTTCTGACTTGTTGTCTTGAATTGTTGCTTTGAGATTTGCCTATGAAGAAGCTTCTTCTGAGGCTTGCTTTGGTTGCCTATTGTTTGTGGAATGTATTTTGCTTCTTTCCCAATGAAGAGCCTAGGGTTCTGAGGGCCTGTATACCTTGTATGCTGTTGAATATGCCTTGGTGCTTGTTAGAAAAAAAACGCCCTATGATGAGTGCTCTGAGGGCTGGAGGTTTTGGACTGATTCAAGTGAGGCTTTGGACTAGTTTTGCATATGCAGGCTTTTGCTTCAACAGGTTTTTTATGGTTTTACAGGTTTTGATGGTTAGGCCAGGTTTTATGCTGGTTTTGATGATGGCCTTGACAGGTTAGGCCTGAGGTTTGAACTGGTTTATTAGGCCATGGTTTGGTTTCAGGCAGGGTTGAGCTTCAGGCTTGAACTTGGTTTTGAGGTTTAGGCCAAGATTTTGGTAATGCTTAGGCAGGTTGTGGCAATGTAGACAGCAGGTTCTGGTAGTGCAGTAGGCAATGGTGTGGCTATTGTTTAACAGGTTTTTGAATGATGCAGGTAAGGCTTCAGCAGGTTATTGTTTGGAGGTTATGTGCGTGGCTGGTATGTGCTTTGGTTGTTTGGTAGTTCAGGTTTTGAGTTTGTTGGTTTTAGCTCATGCAGGTTTGTGTGTTGACAGTAGATAAGGGTTTCATGTTAGGCTTCAGGTAGTATGAAGCTTTGGCATATTTTTTGTATTTCAGGTTTTTCTGGTTTAGGCTCTTAAGGGCTTGACAGGTTATATACTGATATGGCTTTTTGGCTTAGGTTTTGCATATGCAGGTTAGGATTTTGAGGTTATGTTGGTATGGTTGTTCAGGTGAAGCTTTGAACTGGTTTCAGGCTTGAGGTTCTGTGTTTGTATTTTGGTGATATTGGTATTATGGCTCAATCAGGTTCTCTGAAGCTCAGTGGTCTCTTTTCTTTGTTGTCGTTGGTATTTTATGCAGTTAGTCTCTATCCCTTTTGTTATCCCTGCTGTTGCAATTTTATATTTGTTTCTTTTGTCTTCCAGCCTCTTGGTCTTTTGGCGCCTAAGACTTTTTCAAACTTTGGCATCTCTTCTTGAACCAAGTTACTGGGCAGACTTGCAAGGTTTTTGGCATTTTTCTGTTTTGGTGATTAATCCTGCTGTGTACTTCTGCCTAATTTGAGTAACACTGAAATAATACTTCTTTTAGCCTTTTGCCTTACTGTTTTATTGCAGTTTTATTTTCTGTATTTTCCTTATGCCTGAAGCCAAACAGTAAGCCTACACTTGTCCTCTTTTCTTTCTCTCTCTTTGGTACACTTCAAAGAATATTAAACTGTTTTCCTTGTGTACTTTCTGAAAAGGCTACTTGTTGGGAAATGATGAAAGAAAATTTGACTTGCATAAAGACTTCCTCTGCATATTTTATCTTTTCTTTGACAGCTTTGTGCAATGACTTGTACCTTTTGGCATTTGGCAGCAAGTTTGGCACTTTGCATTTTAACATAAAGTTGCAAATTGGAATTTCTTTTCAGTTGGGTTTGAACTGTGCAGTTTGCTTGAGATTTTTTGGATTTTGGCACTTTGCATTTTTTCTCAACTTTGCATTCATGATCAAATAAAATTCTTCCCTCTTTGTGAACCGGGAGAAATCCCGTGATTTGCAGAGAGGGTTAACTGATCCCAATCAGTGGCCTTTAATGATGACTGTAAATTATCTGTCTTTATTTATTTTATCTGCTTTTTGACTTTTCTCTTTTTCTTTTGCAGATGAAAATTGGAGCACCGGAGCGAAGTGAAGAATTAGGGACTTAGAAAATGTTTAGAAAAAATAGGATAGTTATTATTTTCAATTTAATTTATTGTAAACTATTATTATTTTAAATACTTCGTAAATAAATACTTGTATCCAAATAATAATTGTAACAAATATTAAATATGAAATAAAAATTCTATTGATTCATTTAATTCTTTTCAATTCCTTTTCAATTATTATTCATGGCTCCTTAAATTAAAATAAATGAAAATTAAATTCCAGATATTTAATTCTTAGAACCATAAATAATTAACTAAACATTGATTCTTTGTTGATAAAAAATAAATGAACTTGACGTCTCCATCATCCAAAGCAGCGTACAGTTAAACGCAATAACTGATCAGACGCAATCCTTTCTTACTGATTTCTTACCAAGCACTGTAAATCCAAACTGCATATTTCTTTTGACTGGCTCAAACACACCAACGTGAATTCAAACCAACTGCCTCTTTTACTGATTAAATCACAACAATGCGAATTCAAACCGAATCTTGGAATAACTTGCAAAGTGCTGTGGAATTTAAATCCTTCTGAGGATATGCCCACAAAAAACCTTAATTCCTGATTAAAGGCCAAAGAGCATTCGCCTGATCAAAAGATGAGTCAGAATCAACCAAAACCCTAAGCCAACCGTTTGAAGCAATCCAGAGTCCTGAAAAATCAATGAAACCCTAATTTTTGTTTGACTGACGAGAAAAGTCCGTTTGTCCGATTCTTGAGCCAGTTTGAAAAATCAGGAAATGCCTGAAGCTGAGATTTCTTGTGAAAAAAATGTGAGGGCAAATTTTGGGGTACAACAGTATGGATGCGATGTATGGGCATGTAAGCTATGCTGCTGTAACACTGTTGGATTAGGGAAAATAAATCCCTGACTACTATTGGGGAAGTGGAGTGTAAGTCTTCATGTTTTGAAGTGCTGATGAGTTGATGAGCTTCTATTTGGTAGAGAAATAAACTCTTTTGTAAGGGAAACACCGTGTTTTGCTTGTGAAATCTTGTTGGGGAATCTTGAGAAATTTGGCGACTTCTACCGGGGAGTGACAACTGGAAGTTTTGTTCTGCTGGGGATTAAGCTGCACACTGTGGGTTTTTTTTATGGAATAGTTTAAAGATAATATCCTATTTCTTAAAGCCATTAGCGTTTGTCTTTCTATTTTATGTTCCTTTTTGTTCATTTGTAAACAGTGGTTACGTTCAAATGCATATGTTCAAAAATAAATCATTGGACGTTTTTGTAAACAAAACACAAATAAAAGAAAAACATATAGTTTTGTACTTTCAAAAGGGGTATCTTTGTATTAACTTTGAATAAGTATTTTTGTACAATGATACGAACATTATAGTAAGAGAATGTCATCGTAAAAATAAAAATTTGATACAATGAAAAGATAGCTATGTGCAATAATCCCACGGGGTTCCCATTCTGCTATAGCCTTCGCGTCTCTGAGCATCTTGTCTATTTGCTACCTTGTCTGAAGTTGATTGAATTCATCAAAACCGCTGAGTTTGTCAGTCGAAGCTAAAGGTTGCCTGTAAGGTGATCCAACGGGACATAGTCACGCGCTTTAAATCCCTAACTTCTTCCTGGACTGCCCTTTCGGGTTTTCAGTCCACCGGGATACCCTTTTTTGCCCAAGTCGTCCTTTCGGGTTTTCAACTTGCTGGGTGTATAATTTTTTTTGGTTTTATCCCTAATTTTCCCTGAACCATTTTGGTTCTCCAGGATGCCCTTGTTTTGCCTAGGTGTGTCAACCTAGCGGGTCTCTTATGCGTAGTATCTTTTGACTATGTCTGCGTTTACAGGGTGCGGCAGGTCGTCGCCATCCATAGTGGTTAAGATCATTTCTCCACCAGAGAACATGCTTTTGATTACAAATGATCCTTCGTATGTAGGAGTCCATTTGCCCCTGGGATCACCTTACGGCAGTATGATGCGCTTGATCATAAAATCTCCGACTTGATACACTTGGCGTCTGGCCTTTTTATTGAAAGCCTTGATCATTTGTTTTTGATACATTTGACCATGACAAACATCAGTAAGCCTTTTCTCATCAATCAAGTTCAGTTGATCAAGTCAAGTTTGGATCCAATCGTCTTCATTCAACCCTGCATCCTTCATGATTCTCAATAAAGGTATCTGGACCTCAATAGGCAAGACAACCTCCATGCCATATACCAGAGAGTAAGGTGTTTCCCCGGTTGATGTGCGTGCCATGGTACAATAACCATGGAGGGCGAATAATAGCATCTCATGCCAGTCTTTGTAGGTTACTGTCATTTTCTGTATGATCTTCTTAATGTTCTTATTTGCGGCTTTGACATCACCATTCATCTTTGGCCGGTAAGGAGAAGAATTATGGTGCTGGATCTTGAATTGCATGCACAACATGGTGATCATAGTATTATTGAGATTCATACCATTTTATGTGATGATCCTCTCCGGGATACTGTATCGATAGATAAGATTCTATTTGATGAACCGGGCGGCAAAATTCCTGGTGACAGAAGCGAAAGAAGCTGCCTCAACCCACTTCGTGAAATAGTCAATGGCCACCAAGATGAAGTGGTGTCCATTAGAGGCTGTGGGCTTGATTTCTCCAATCATATCAATTCCCCACATCGTGAATGGCCAGGGAGCAATCAGGACATTCAGAGGAACTGGAGGTACATGCACTTTGTCAGCATATATCTGACACTTATGACAAGTTCGAGAGTGCTGATAGCAATCTATTTCCATGGTAAACCAGTAATAACCTGCCCGTAGGATCTTCTTTGCCATCGTATGCCCACTAGAATGGGTGCCAAAAGTGCCTTCATGTAGGTCAGCCATGATCTTTTCTGCCTCAACCTTGTGTACGCAACGAAGCAACACAAAGACATGGTTGCATTTGTAGAGGATGCCATTACTAAGGAAGAACTTAGCAGAGAATCTCCTTAAGAACTTCTTATCATTGACTGAAGCTCCTTCCGGATACTCTTGAGCCTCGAGATACCTTTTGACTTTGTGGAACCACGGCCGGTCCACTACTTCTTCAGTATTGATCTCGTGGCAGTGAGCTGGTTCATCCATTCGTTCAATGGTGATCTGGGGAGCCTCGTTATCCCATTTGAGTTTAAACATGGATAACATCGTGGCTAGCGCATCTGCTAGCTGATTTTCTTCTCGTGGGAAATGCTCGAAGGTAATCTTCTCAAAATGTGGGATTAATGTCAACACATGTTCTTTGTAGGGGATGAGGTTAGGGTGTTTAGTGTCCCATTCTCCTTTGATCTGACTGATGACCAAGGCTCAATCTCCAAACACACTTAAAGACTTGTGTGATATGGTGGGAGAACTGACTTGAGGTTTTGCGTTTTGTATTCACAAATGTTTCGGTTTAGCAAGAGTCGCCACCGACTTTTTATTTTATCCAAAGGAAAGGTCAAAAAGCACAGGAAAGACCTTTGAGATGTTTTCTTGGGTTCGGGGAGTAGATTATGAAAAGGGAAGGTGCAAGCACCCTTTTCATCCATGGTTATCCATGGGCTCTTAGTTACTTGTTTAGATCACTTGCTTTGCTTTTCCAATTGTTTGAAATGGTGCTTTGTGTGTGGTTTTGAAAGATGTTTTTGAAAAGAGGCCATCGTTGTGGCAACCTTTGTAATGATTCTTGTTTGAATGTATACAAAGGTATTTTTGTCTTTTGAAAAGGTTTCAATGTTTTGAAAGTTTGATTTGGGAAATGTTTTGAAACTGTGTTGTGAAGTGTATTTTGAAAATAGCAAGGATGTTTTTGCAAGCTTTTTGATCAAGTAACTAAGAGCTATCTACCCTATTTTACTTAAAGATCTTTCCTAATGTTTTTAACCCTTTTGACAGTGTTGTTTCACCATTGCATTTGGTGAGCAACCTTGTGTTAGGATGTTAAACGGGACATGCGCGGGTCATCGTACCGACCATGATAGCAATGGTGTCAAGTCTCTTTGGCAATTTTTTGAGGGACTTGATCATTTTTGTTTAGGCAACCAAGATAGCGTCATCGAGGGACTATGATCTTTTGTTTTGTTTTTGTTTTTCCAAGGTACCCAACATGCATAACATGGCCCATTTTTGAAGGCAACAAGTAGATTGTAACCCTAGGGGTGCAAGTGTGCATTGTGTTTGATTTTCATGCATTTTTGTCTTTGATTAGGTCAAACTATTTGTTGATTTGTATTTTTGCATACAAATCCTAATTCTCTAATCATGGCATAATTGAAAGCGTAAAGTGCGAGAATTAAAATTCTAAGCTATTACAACATGATTATAGGGATGGGGGTACAATCTTTGAATGGGAGGTATTTGACAAGAAATATAAACCCTAGTTTACTATTACATCCAAATTGAATTTAATTGCATGAATATTTAAATGGACAATATTTAAATAAACAAAAAAGACAAATATATCAAATAATATGAAATATGCAAAAAAAAGGGTTTTTGTTCATTGATGTATGTAAAATATTTAATGTAAAAAATAAAGGAATAAACAAAAGATTTATTTTATTTGTTTAAGGGTAAAACCCCAATTTCTTTAAGAAAATAAATACATTATATTATTTATATACAATAAAATATATTAATATATGTAAGAATAAATTATACTTAGAAAAAAAGTATTTTTTGGTATAAAATAAAAATAAAAGTAAAAATGTAATATTTTGTATTTTTTATTCTAGAGTATTTAATAAAATAAAAAGTATATATTTATATATGTATATTAATCAAATTAAATATATACAATATAAAATAAAATATTTATAAAAATAAAATATATTTAGGAAAATATTTTTAGTATGAATAAAAATAAAGAATAAAAATAAAAGTATAAATTATATTTATTTTTCAAGTCTTAATAAATAATATAAAAGTATTTAAATGCTTTTTTATGTTAGAAAAATTAAAATAAAATGCCAAATAAATGTGAAAAAATTATGAAAATAATTTTGAGCATTTTTTATATTTGGAAATAAATAAAAAAAATCAGAAATGAAAACAAAAATGCAAAAATTTAAAAATACAAGAAATTGGGTCAGGGGGTGCAAAAAGGAAACATGGGGGTGTCAAAAGCAGCCAGGCCAAGCCCAGCCCAAAACTTCATCTTCAACCTCCAACATTTGAAAAAATGCGCGCGTCCCTGTACAGACTACCAAATCCTGTATACGTGCTCTATTGCAAAAACACACAACATCAAACTTGTAGAGAATTTCAAGACGATTCCAACCATATAAACAACTTGTCCTAACTCTCAAAGACCAGAGAGAATTTCTCTGGCCCTAAAATCTGACCTAGTTTTTTCAGCATGTTCGTGGATGAAATTCTCCTAGCACACTTAATATAAATGAAAACTGAGCATATGTACAACTTCATGGCAATGAACACTACATTTTTTATTCATAAACCTAAGGCTAAATGTTCCTAAATAGAGAGATAAAAAGTGGAGAAAAACCTGTTTCAGTTGGATTCGTGTAGGGTAATGTAGTGCTTTTCAACAAGGCTTGAGATGTCTGGTAGCTTGCTTGAACTTCACTTGACCTTCTCCAATAGCTAGCTTGCCTTGAATGTCCTTGAATCAGCCTATAGAACTCAACCTACACAAGCTCAAAATGAAAATGGTGAACACTGTAAATGGAGTTACAATTGGTGTTTGAGGTGTGGGATAGCTTGGGTGAGTTGAATGGAAGGTGTTTGAAGCAACTTAGGGCAAAACGCACGAGCCAAATGAGCTATGGAACTCAAGTTGCAGAACTTGCCCTGTTTTGCCAAAGGGATGTGATTTCTGGCTATGGGGTGTTTTGAGGTTCAAGCAGTCTTGTTTCTAACTCAAAGGGGTGTGAGAAAGATGTTCAAACTGTTTGCATAAGTTGGTATTGGCTGGTTTTCAAGTTCTTAGGTTTTGGACAATTTTCTTGTTTTTGAAGTAAGAATGGAAGTGAAGTTACAGGCCTGTACAGGCTATCAAATATGCTTGCATACTTTTCTCTTGGCCCCTCTAACTTGTGGATTTGATTTTCCCTCTGAGATATGGACCAATGCTCAAGGGATAATGGTTTGACATAAAGCACATTATGGCAAAAATGGAAATGTGCCTTTTTTTACTTAGGGCTTAATCTTGTGTATAATATCCAAATGACCAAAACAAAAGCTTAGACTGATGGATTTGCATTTAATTATGGAGTATGAAGTGGTTTAGAGGCCTGCAAACTAGTGTAAGGTATGCTGGTTTGAAAATGCAACTTGTATGAACATGAATATGCCATGGATGAAAAGTGAGTTTTTGCCAACTTCAAGCCTTCGATTCTCCCTAACCACAAATGTGTTTGAGGAGTTCTTGAACAATTTGGAAAGCTTACAACATGCTCTATAATCCATATTTGAAATGCAACTTGAGATTCCAAGTGGAACTATGTGAAAAATGGCCATGAAGATAGGTCAAAATCCTGCCTAAACTAGGGCAAAATTTCACTAAGTTAAATGTTTTAGGGACCCTTGTTCCAAAAATCATAACTTGAGATCCAAGCTTCTTTTGAGAAAACTTTGTGAATCAAAGTTGTATACTTTGTGGAGGAATACAACTTTCATGTTGGAGGTTTTGTTTGAATCCATTTTCATCATGGTGAAAATGTTGGGCAAAGTTAGGAAAAAATAAGAAAATTTCATAACTTAGAAAAATTCCAAGTTATGAAAATTTTCAATTTCAAACCCTAATTTGCAATTTTGGGTTTCTTGATGAATAAGTTTCATATTTTGACGCATCTTGATGAAAAATGACCCTTGGCACTTGATTTTGACCAAAAAGTCAAAGTTTGACTTTTCAGTGTATAGTCAAATTTTGATCAATTGACTAAAAAATTCATCTGTCAATCCAATGCAATTGAGGTCTTTTGAACTTGTTGAATAGGTCAAGATGATGCCATTGAGTCCTTGAGTCCATGGTTGAACCTAATTTGCCAATGGTTAGGTCAAAAAGTCAGAAATTGCCTTTGTACAATCAAAACCCTAAAAATGACCATTTTGCCCTTTTGGTGATCTAATCAAATTTCTTATGGAATTGTGGTTCAAACTTGATCAAATGGTTCATATGAGTTCATAATGTTGATGTGGGTCAAAATTCATGAGGTTTGACTGTAAATTGGCCACAATTGACTTTTCCCCCAATACAACTGATTTCTAGGTCAACTGTCCAATTGACTGGGCAAAAATTTGATTCAAGGCTTGAAACTTGGTATGGACAAACTTATGAGTCCAATATGAAGTATGAAAGTCAATTTGAGCATTGGAGGCCCAAAAATCCTTGTGCAAACTCAAGCCCTAGTTTAGGTCATCAGTGCAAGGAGATGTCTTGAGCAGAGCAAACCCTAGCTTGATCTTGAGTTCCCAGAGCCTTGTAATGAGAAATGTTGATAAAATGAGAGGGAAAATTTTGGGGTACAACAACTTGATTCCAAAATCTATGGCAGCTTTGAGACCAAAAATGCACGCTTCGTATTCTGCCATATTATTTGTACAGTTGAAGCAAAGTCTTGCAGTGAAGGGAGTGTGACATCCTTCAGGGGATATGAGTACAACACCAATGCCATTGCCGAGTGTTTTGGATGCCCCATCAAAAACTAGGGTCCATCGGGATCCTTGTTCAGGTTCGTTATATGACCTGAGTTCTTCATAGTTGTTTACCATCATGATGTCCTCATCTGGGAATTCGAACTTCATGGACTGATATTCATCCATAGCTTGATGAGAAAAGTGATCAGCTAGTACACTACCCTTTATTTCTTTCTGGGTAGTGTACTGAATGTCATATTCCGTCAGGATCATCTGCCATCTTGCTATTCTCCCTGAGAGGACAGGTTTCTCGAATATGTATTTTATTGGATCCATCTTGGATATCAATAAGGTAGTTTGGGTCAGCATATACTATCTTAGCCAGCGAGCAGCCCATGCCAGAGCGCAATAAGTTTTCTGGAGCAGTGAATATCTTGTTTCACAGTCGGTAAACTTTTTGCTCAAGTAATAAATAACATGCTATTTTCGGCCAGACTTGTTATGCTTCCCCAACACACACCCCATTGAATTTTCCAAAACAGTTAGATACATGATCAAGGGTCTTCCCTCGACTGGAGGCATAAAAACAACAGGTTCCTGTAGGTACTCTTTGATCTTGTCGAAGGCAGTTTGACACTCATCATTCCATTTGACTACTTGATCTTTCTTAAATAATTTGAAGATTGGTTCACAAGTAGCTGTCAGGTGAGAAATGAAACTGGCAATGTAGTTTAAACGTTCCAAGAATCCTCTGAATTCCTTCTCGATACAAGGAGCATTCATTTCTTGTATCGCTTTCACCTTGGTAGGGTTCACTTTGATACCTTTACCGCTGACGATAAAGCCTAGGAGTTTACCGGACCTCACCCCAAATATGCATTTATTCGGGTTCAACCTCAGCTTGTAAATGGTCAAGATGTTCCTCTTTAGTTTGAGATCTGGCTATCATGTCGTCCATATAGACCTCTATTTTGTGATATATCTTGTCGTGAAATAGAGCCACCATGGCACGCTGATAGGTTTCCCCAATGTTCTTCAACCCGAATGGCATAACCTTATAACAGAAAGTGCCCCATTGTGTAACAAAGGTTGTTTTCTCCATGTCCTTAAGCGCCATTTTGATTTGATTGTAACATGAGAAACCATTCATGAAGGAAAACACCTTATGCTGTGCTGTATTGTCAACCAAAATATCAATGTGGGGAAGTGGGAAATCATCCTTAGGGCTTGCCCTAATTAAATCCATGTAGTCCACACACATGGTACTTTGTTGTCCTTTTTAGGCACGGGAACAACATTGGCGATCCATTATGGATAGGAGGTGACGGCCAAGAATCTGGCATTGAATTGTTTCATGACTTCCGCTTTGATCTTCTCTGACATGTCTGGTCGCATGCATCAAACTTTCTTCTTTACCGAAGGGCAATCTTCTTTTGTTGATAGACGATGGACCACAATATCAGCATCCAATCCTGGCATGTCTTCATACGACCAGGCAAATACCTAAACATAATCATGTAGAAACTGAATCAGACGCTTCTTGACACTGGGTTCTAGATTGGCACCCACCTTAACTTCTTTCTTGTCCTCTTCGGTACCTAGATTAACTGTGTCCACTGGTTCTTCGTGGGGCTGTGTGGTCCTCTCTTATTGTTGTAGTAACCTGGAAAGTTCCCATGGTACTTCACAATCTTTCTCACCTTGGTCTTCGGCTTGGTAGATTAGATTTTCAGAGTCACAGAAAGCCATAGCAGAATCGTTACCCATGGGATCTCGAATGGATATAGATCTGCATTTTGAATGTGAGTGTGTGTAAGAGTATAGCTATCTTTGAAAGCAATAAAAAATGTAAAAATAAATACAAAGAGCACAAAGTTTGTATGTAAAAACATCCATGATTCATTGATGACATATGAAAATGAGGTAACAACCCTTACAAATGGACCGTTGTGTCTCGGGTAAGACACAAGGTTTTAAAAGTCTAAATTGTTTAATTATTACAGGTTCGACAAAAATTTAAAGACAATTACTATTGGATAAAAGTAATTGGGACAAAGTCTTTAGCTTCCCAGTTACTGAGTCCTCCATTGATAGTTGGGAAGATCCATTCCTCCAGGTCGTAGCTGTCCTCATCATCCTCCACTACGTTGACTCCGTGGTTGCTGGTCTTCAAGGGTGGTACCCTGGCACGAGCACATCGTACAACTTTCTGGGCTCCTGAAGTGAAATCCAAACCAAATTTGTCAGACTTGTATGGGATATCCGGGAGTTGGCCCTAAATAGTACACCCACCTTCTTCGATCACTACCTTTGCATCTTTCAGGGAAGACATCTTTAGCAGAGGTCTTGTAATCTTTGGGACTTGGGAAATAGCCTTGGTTACTGCATCAGTTTGCGGGACTTCCTCGAAGTTCTGAAATGGAGTTTCAATGAATTCACCATCCAATTGAACGTATCTGAAGGAGTTCAAGTGACTGACCATATATTCTTCTTCTCCATGGAAAGTAATGATTTTCCCCTCAGTTGGATATTTCAGCATTTGATGTAATGTAGAGGTAACGACACCAGCGTTGTGAATCCATGGTCGGCCCAATAAGCAAGAATAGGAAGGGCGAATGTCCATCATGTAAAAAGTTGAATCAAAGGTTTGGGTTCCAACTTTTATGGGGATGTCCACCTCCCCATGCACCATTCTCTTTGAACCATCGAAGGCCCTTACCACTATATTGCTGGGTTTTAAGGTCAAACCTTCACAGTCGAGTCTATCAAGAGCCTTCTTAGGCAGCACATTCAAAGACGAACCGGTATCAACCAAGACGTGGGCCAAAGTTGTGCCCCTGCATTCGATAGAGACATGCAATGCCTCGTTGTGCTTCCTCCCTATAGGTGTCAAGTCAGCATCAAAAAAGCATAATACATTATCTGCGGTCAAGCTGGCCACACATTCTTGGAGCTAATCTGCAGAGGTTTCTTGTGGTACATGGGCAGTTTTAAGGAATTTCACCAAGGCCTTCGCATGAGCCTCAAAGCACAACAATAAATCCAGCATGGAAATCTTTGAGGAAGTCTGCCCTAGCTGTTCGACTATGTTGTAGTCGCTTCTCTTTATAATTTTCAGAATTTATTCCATCTCCTTTTGGGAGGCCTCAGGCATAGATACCGATTACGCCTTCATCCGGATAGGCTCAACCAGAATGCCTTTGCCTCAAGTCTCGGTCGGCTCGATGGCAGGAGTGTCAGTAAGTGTAACTATAGGAATTGTAGTAGTAGTGGTGTCAACAGGAACAAAAACAAGGATGATTACAGGACCGATAATAGTCTTTGGAGGAGAAATCTCGGGAGAGAATACTCTGCCACTTCGGGTTATCTTGCTGGTTCTCGCGATGTTGCTTATGTCAGGGTTATCCTTCTCAAAAATTGAGTCTTCAATAGTTGGCCAATCCTGCTTGACACTGTGATAGTAGACATCGCCCCTATAATTCCATGCGACATTCTTATCTGATGAGTATGGGATTGGTCCAGGCATATTAATTATTAGTGGAGCTACTTTAGGAACTGATGTAATCCTAATAGGTCTTTTGGTGGAGACCCTGGAAGGATTGGTGGAAATGGTTACTAAGAAATGGTCGGAATGGGAGTCTCCTCAAACAAAATCTCTTTGTCGTCCATTAGGCGCTGAACACATGCTTTCAATAAATGACAACTAGTTGGTAGGGATAAACAGAGGTGGCAGCTTTCGTCACATCCCGGAAATAAACCGGCATTCAACAAGTTTCTCTTGATAGTCAGGAGAGGAGTAACAAGTTCATCAATAAAAGTAACAAACATATCATCTTCTACAATGTTAACACCACGACCATGCTTGGGAATAGGAGTATCGAATTCAATTTCTTTGACTTCAAGAAGGTCTTGCACCTTGTTCTTCAAAGCCCAATAGTTGTTGGTATCATGGCCTGGGCTTTCTGAATGGTAAGCACAACGAGCATTAGGATGGTAATGAGGAAAGGTTGTGTTAGGATTCTTCGGAGCTTCTTTCAAAGTTACCAGATTAGATCTCAACAAATGTGGCAGTACTTGAGATAGTGTCATATTAATCCCGGTAAATTGTCTTACTGGTCTTTCTGTTCTAGGCTGATCGTTTCTTTCTTGACAGCCCCTACCATTGGACGGTGTTCAGTTCTTTCTTGATTCCTTTGAGGATACACAACACCAACTTCTTTCTTCCCAATAAATGGTTTTCTTACAGCAGCAGAGGATGCGTCTTTTTGAATCTTCCCACTCTTAATCCAAGCTTCCACTCTTTCTCCGGTCAAGATTAATTCGGTAAAGCCTTTTGAGGAGCTCCCAATTAAGTGATTAAAGAAAGGACCGGATAGGGTACCCAAAAACATGTCTACTAGCTCTCTTTCAGATAGGGGAGGTTGGACTCTTTCTGCTAAGTCCCTCCATTTCTGAGCGTAGTCTTTGAAACCTTCACTTGAAACCATAGCCATACTCTGGAGTTGAGTACGAGTAGGAGCAAGGTCTGTGTTGTACTGATACTGTTTATAGAAAGCAGTGACAAGGTCTTCCCAATTGTGAATATTGGCCCTTTACAGTTGATAGAACCAATCTAGCTGAGTCCCAGATAGACTGTCTTGAAAGAAGTGTACCCATAAATCTCTATCAGCAGTGTGAGGCTGTATCTTCCTCACATAGGATCAGAGATGCATCTTGGGACACGAAACTCCGTCGTACTTATCAAATATTGGTACCTTGAGTTTTGGTGGAATAACAATCCCAGATACCAAACCCAAATCTTCAAAGTCTAGCCCGGGCACTTTCTGAACTTCCATTGCACTTAGACGTTCTTCCAGATGCTTATATTTGTCGTCGGCCGGGGGATACTGCTCTTTAGAGTAGTCTTCTTCTTCTTCCTCTTCAGATTCTAGCTGGACAACCGCTTCCTTGACTTTCACTTCTTGATTATCCTTTTCACCAGATGACGTTGCAAAGTCTAGGGTCCGTCTGGCTTGTCCTTGGAACCTTCTTCCCATATTCAGCACTCTGGTTACTTTCTTTTCTTTCTTTTTCTTTTCTTCAACCAACAAAGTTTTCAGATCCTCTTGTGGCTAGAGTCAAGAACATCTGTTGAAACTGAGCATTCTGCGCCTGGAGGTCTTTTACTGTCTGCTCGAGATCCATCTTACTGAAATAAATAGTAGAAAGATGAGGAGACTTGTTGTGAGAAAAACCTGCTTATGTTATGATGAATGGTAAATGCATATGCAATGATTTCAAGGAAATTAGAGATTTAAATTTGCTTTAGACCAAAAAAAGGAACGCACATTATATTAATAAATTAAAGCTTTGAGTACATCATGCCTCTTTTGGGCTTACAAAGAAAATACAAAAACTCTAAGATAAAAAAGTTGTACGCATCCTCTTTGGTGTGATGTAGGCGTCCAGGCTCCGTTCCTCGTGAAGTTGCTTAGTTAGTTCCCAAACCTTCTTCTCACTGGCGTAGAATTGGGCCCCAAAAGTGTCTCGCTCCCCCTTAAGCTATATCCAATCCCTTTGTAAGTCTTCAAGAGAGGTAGGCATGTCAGGATGTAGGATAGTGTATGGAACATCTCCTTCCATAATAGGCTCTATGATAATCGGGAGAATGGAGGGGTAAGGCATCATAAGACTTTGAGCATGAGTTCGTACCCACTTAAGGTAAGGCTCAAGAGGGATGGAATTCTTATGCCTCAATGTCTTGCTATCTACCTTGTTCAACATAGTGTGAGTGTGAAAAGAATGTAGGATGTCCCCTAGCAAAGTAGGCACCGGGTTACGTGATATGGAGATTTTGACGGTGTTCACATCTATGAGTTGGTCGGGATTTGGAAACAAAACCATCCCATAGATGAGGAGAGACACAATTTCCTTAAAATCTTGCAAATCTAAAGAGTTCCAACAATTTTGGGCTTTCTCAAACAAGAACTTTGCTAGGAAACCTTTGACACCACTCCTTGTTTCCTAATTAGTTGTGATATCAGATGATTGCAAGTGTAGAGCTTGAGCAATATCTTATGGCTTTGGATCTCTTTCCGTACCGTTGAAAGGTAGTTGATTGAGAATGGGAATCCTCAAGAGTCGGGAGAATTCTTCCAAAGTTGGCACATGTTGATAATCGATAAATGTGAAGCAATGGTGTAAAGGATCAAAGAACTGGAAGAGCACCTTCACCATGTCCTCATCAGTGTTGGAGGTGACCAAGTTTAGTAGGCGACCATGTCTTTCAGTAAATGGAGAGTTTTCAGGAATTCTTGATGCTAGCTCTTTAAGTTGAGGAGGGATCCTTACAAGATTGACTTGAATGGTTTTCCTGCGAATAGAATCCATGTCCTATAAAACAGAACAAAGATAAATCCCAAGATCCTTGAAATGGTTAATGAATATGAGTATGATGTCATGATGTTTATGATGTTATGTACAAGTATATATATATATACAAACAAAGCAAACAAGTCCTTAGGTTTAGGCTTGCATGGAGTCTCATAGGTAATTACCCTCTTGAAGTTTAGTTGACTCAAACCTGTCCTAGTAATAGTAACCGGGTTCTAGGGAGCTCAATATCACTGGTTTTTTTCCTTTGGCATTATTTCATCGCAAGCCTCTTTAATGGCGACCGAAATATTCCAAAAGACCAAACCTCAATGAGTGTAGTATCGAGTATTTACCAACTTCGTACTGCACCAAAGCCGGTCATCTCACTACGTCCTAATGGCCAAGTTGGTCAAGTAAATGTTCTAAAAGTTCATTAGTGCTTCATGACATCACTCAGCGGCCCCGTATTCTCCTTGACTACTTAAGGGCTACCGGTATCCACAAATATGTTGCACTATCATAGCTATTGCTTAGACCATGTCGGTATACCCCACACAGTTTCCAAAACGTATTGCTACTTACCTATAAGGTATCCCAAATCCGAGTAAAGGATTCAAACCTAAACAAAGAAACCATAATGTAAAACATACAAGTCAAACAATGAAAGCAAGTAAATGTGATATAAGCCTAAGGTAACCCCACTTTTAAAATTTTCCCCAGCAGAGTCGCTAGTTCTGTGATACGGTGGGAGAACTGACATGGGTGTTTTGCGTTTGATCGCAAATGTTGCGGTTAGTAAGAGTCGCCACCGACTTTTCTTTTATTCAAAAGGAAAGGTGAAAAAGCACAGGAAAGACCTTTGAGATTGTTTCTTGAGTTCGGGGGGTTGATTTTGAAAAGGGAAGGTATTAGCACCCTTTTCATCCATGGTTTTCCATGGGCTCTTATTTACTTGCTAGATCACTTGCTTTTGTTTGAAATTGTGCTTTGTGTGTTTTTGAAAGTATTTTTTAAAAGAGGCCATTGTTTAGGCAAACTTTGTAACGATTCTTATTCGTAAGAATGTATACAAAGTGTTTGTTCTTTTGAAAATGTTTTCAAGTTTGAAAGATATTTTGAAAGTGTAGGTGTTTATTTTTGAAGATAGCAAGGATGTTTTTGTTTTGAAATGGAGCAAGTAACTAGGAACATTCTACCTACTCAAAAGTCTTTCATGTTCATTTCCTTTTTCTTTTGACATTGTTATCTTACCATTGATTTGGTAAGTAACCATATCTTTGGATGTAAACGGGACGGGCGTGGGTCATCGTATAACCATGATTAGCAATGTTGCAAGATATCTTAGCATTTTTATTTAGGGACTAATATTATTTTTAAAATGCAACTATGATAGCGTCATCGAGGGGATATGATCTTGTATTTTGCTTGTCTTTGCTAAGATACCTCACATGCGTAATATGGCCATTTTCTTAAGGCAACCAAGTGGATTTACCCTAGGGGTGCTTGTGTGCAAGTGTATTGATTTTCATGCTTGATTTGTCTTTGATTAAGGTTTGCTATTGATTGGTTTTAGTATTTCCATACAAAACCCTAATTACTAGCATTTGTATATAAAGCGATAAATTGCATAATTTAAAATTATTACGCTATTACATCATTTAGGGGAGGGGGTATACAAATTACAAATGTGGATTTTGCAAGAAAATTAAACCTAATTATCTATTACAACCATATTGAACATGTACAAATAATTGAATAAATAGTAATATATAAATACAAGAATATAAAAAAAGAGAGATGATTTTTGTTTGGTTTTCATAAAAAGGGTTTAACCTAAACCTAATTAATAAAAATGATTAGTTAAAATTAAAATAAAATTAACTTAAACTAATTGAGAAAAGAAATTAAATTAAAAAGATTTTTAATGTTTTTATGAAGAAAAAGGGTTTTAAGTTAAATAATAATAAAAATGAAAATTAAATAATTAAAAGAAACTTAAATTCTAAATTAATTTTAATTAATAAAATAATTATTAAAACTAAGTCTAAATATTTAATTATTTAAAAGAGAAATTAATTTGTTAAAAGAAAATGTTTTTAATATTTTTGTTTCATAAGAAAATAAAATAAATAAGTGTAAATAATAAATAAAATATTTTTGGATCTTTCATGATTAATGAAAATAATAATAATAATAATAAATAAAAGATAAAAAAGTAAAAATAAATAAATAAAACAAAAATAAGTCAAGGGGGTTGAAAAGTGAAACAGGGGGTATGGTGAGAAAAGAGAGCCAGGCCCAAAGGATGGCTCAGGCGCTGCAAAAAAACACAAAAATGTCAAAAAAAGTGGGGAAAATGGAAAAAATGGTCACGCTGGGGCTTGGACCGAGGACCTCATAGTGACAGGCGCGCGCTTTAACCACTGGGGTAGTGATACATCCATTAACTTGTATGAAATGATAAATATATAATATAAAACGTGCCCTGACTGTACTTCATCTTCAACCTTCAGCCAAAAGATCTGTAACTTGCTCATTTCTCAACCATTTGCAAAAATGTAAACATGAAAATTACTCTATTTTTTCACACGAATCCAACCATATAAATATCATAAGCTATAAATCAAAGATAAATGAGAATTTATAAAAGTACCGAATTCTTATCTAAATATTTCAGAAAGTTCAAACTCAAAATTCTCCTAGCTCAATCAAAATAAATGAAATCTATGGACATGTATAGTTTCAGGGAAATGATGTCTACATTTTATCTTCACAAATACAAGCCCAACAATGTCTAAATATGAAGATAGAAGTTCAAGAAAAATACCTCAAAACTGGAAATCGTGAAATGCAAATGAGCTTGACTCAAGGTGCTGCAATGATCATGTTAGCTTCCTCAAGTTCCCAGGAAGCTAATGCAATGGTTTGCTTGAGCAATGGATGGCTAGAATGGCCTAGAGAAGTCAAGTTGCAGACCTCTGTTTTTGGTTATGGAGGATGATGAAGATGGAGTTACAGTTCCAAACCAAGGACAGGGATGGACTATATTTGATGTAAGGAAGCTTTAGGAATGAATTTGAGGGAAAACACACGAGGGAAATGAGAGATACAAGTTTAAGGCCAGAACTGTGTATAAATGGAGTTTTTTGTGCAATTTCTGGCTAGACGGAGTTTGAGAGTGTTTCAGGGTGCTTAAGCTCGTGTCCTAGCTCATAAATAGTGACTCTATTTATAAGCAACAAGTTTGGAGACTTGTTGTTGATCAGAATTCAAAATCACAAGTTTATGCATAACATGTGATCTTTTGAGAAATTCAAGTTTCCATGCCTTGTACCTGGTTCATAAAGTTTTTAACCACTTTAAACACAATACCTCTGAATTTGTGGATGGAGTGTAATCAAGGAAAACAAGTTAGAGGCTCAATAATGGACTTTATGCAAAAAGCTTGCTTTACAAGAATGGCAATGTTAACTTTGTGCCATTAATGGAAATGGAACTTGGATAATAGCTCAATTGCTTGGATCAAAGCTCTAACAGCTGTGTAAACATTTAATTATGGAGTGGCAAACAAGTTTGAGGCTTGAAAAGCAAAGATTATGCAGCCTAGCATGGATTTGGTTCATGTGTTCATCAAAAAATGACTTGTAATTCAAGTTTGAAAACCCTAACTTCCTCTCTTCGATTCTCCCTGCTCAAGAACGATCTCAAGGAGTTATTGGAAATTTTGGAAAGCTTGTAATGTGCTCTACAACCCCTCTTTGAATCACTTATTAAAATTCCCCTTAGAACTATATGAAAAAGTGCCATGAAGTTAGGTCAAAATCCTGCCTAAACTAGGGCAAAATTTCACTAAGTGTTTAGTTTCAAGACTATGACTTCATGAATTAATAACTTGAGATCCAATCACTTTTAGAAGAAGTTGTGCAAAGCAATGTTAAATATATCATGGATATCTACAACTTTCATGTTGAAAGTTTCTTCTGAATCATCTTGCATCATGGTGAAAATTTGCTCAAAGTTGTGAAAAAACATGAAGTTTTAAACACTTGGAAAAATTTCTAAGTTAGAAAACTTTGACTTTTCAAAATGAAATTTGAATTTTTGATTTCATGATGAATAAGTTTTATATTTTGACATGTTTTGATGAATTGTGATCTTTGACATTTGATTTTGACCAAAAAGTCAAAGTTTGACTTTTCAGTGTATAGTTGACTTTTGATCAGTTGACTGAAAATTCACTATCAATCCAATTGATCTTGAGCAATGTTTTGGGTCATGCCATTAGGTCAAAATGATGCAATTGAACTCTTGATATCATTCCTCAAACCACTTAACCATTTGCTAGGTAAAAAAAAAATCGGAAATTGCCTTTCCTTAGTCAAAACCTTAATTTTGACCATTTTGCCCTTTTGATGATTTGATGAAATTTCTTGAGGAATTGTGGTACAAACTTGATCAAATGATACATATGAGTTTATAATGTTTATATGGACCAAAAATTATGAAGTTTGACTATAACTTGGCCACAACTGACTTTTTCTCCAATACAATTGATTTTTAGGTCAACTGTTCAATTGACTGAGCAAAAGTGTGATCCAAGGCTTGAAACTTGACATGAGTAATCTTGGGGGTCCAAAATGATCCATGAAATTCACATGAAGAATTGAAATTTCAATTATCCTTATGCAATCTCAAACCCTAATTTTGGTCATTAGTGCTTAAGGAGGTGTCTTAAGTTGATTAACCCTAGTGCAGTCTTGAACCAAGAGAGATCTTTGTGAGAAAATATTTGATAAATGAGAGGGAAGATTTTGGGGTACAACACTTGTAATAGCTGTAGGTTTTACTTTCTGCACTATATTATATGCTTGTATATAAACTTCTAGTAAATTAGGAGTGTATGGCAAGAACTAATCAATCAATCTTAGATCACTAACTTCAAGATAAAAATACCTGAAAAAAGCACATTATTGCACACTATCACCCCTAGGGTATTTCCCATTGTGGTTGCCTTAGAAAATGGTCATATCCCTCGAACGTAGGGACACCTTAGCAAAGACCCCACAATTTAAAGTCATCATAAAGATCATAGTCCCTTAATGTCCCTCAAGTTGCCTACGAGAAATGATCTTGTCCCTTGATGTTGCCTACGAATCTATGATGATAGTCCCTTCGAACTGCTAAGGTATCTCTACAAGTTGCCTTCAATGAACATAAACGTCCCTTTCAATAGTCCCTCAACATCCAACTATAGGGCTACCTACTCATTAATAGTAGGATAGCACTATCTAAAGGAAATGAGGAAAAGAACGCCTTTTTTGAGTAGGTAGATAGTTGTTAAGTACTTGCTCAAACCTAATTCATTTTTACACCACACTTTCAAAATTCTTTTCAAAAAACGCTTTATCACACTCTTGAGGACTGATACAAGAGTTATCATAAAGCAAACAAAATCTTTCAAAACACACAAACACGAAAACAATTTTAAAAAATGAGCAAGTACCTAAGAGCCCGTGGAAAACCACAGATGGAAAGGGTGCTAACACCTTCTCTTTCCATAACCTACCCCCCTTACTCAGAAAATCTCAAAAAAGGTCTTTTTCTGTTCTTTTCACCCTTTCCTTTGTTGGATAAAAGAAAATTCGGTGGAGACTCTCGCTTACCGCACATTTGCGAATACAAAATGCAAAACCAATATAATAGTCGGTTCTGTCACCGTGTCACAGAACTGGCGACTTTGTTGGGGAAAATAATAAAAGTGAGGTTTACCTTAGGGTTTAGTTTATTTCTAATATGTTTTCTTTGTCTATTTTGATTTCTTTACTTTTAAGGGTATTGCTTGGGTTACTATTGATCCTACACCCAAATCTGGGAAAACCTTTTAGGTAAGTAGCAATGATCGTGGAAACTGTGCGGGGTATACCAACACGGTTGAAGCGATAACTACGTTGATGCGACACTTTTGTGAGTATCGGTATCCCTTAAGTTAATCAAGGAGAATACGGGGCCGCTGCGTGGTGTCATGAAGCATCAATTGACCTTAGAACCTTAATTGAGTAACTTGGCTATTAGGACGTAGTGAGATAGCTGTATTTGGTGTATCCCCAAAGTCCGTTGATACTCGATACTACACTCATTGAGATTTGGCTCTTGAGTTTTGTTTGGTGGCAAGTCAGTTGTCTATCGGAACGAAACTTGTGGGAAAGATCAGTGATATTGAGATCCCTTAGAACCCAATTACTATTTATAGGACAGGTTGAACCAATCAAAACTACAAGAGGGTATTACCTTAAAACCCATGCAAGCCTTAAACCTAAGGTCTTTGTGTGATTTGCTTGTGCTTTCTATATCTGTGATTTCTTAGCATAATCATGACATCATAACATGGCATATCATACTAACCATTTCAAGGACTTTTTAGGGCTTATATTTGTTTTGTCTTGTAGGACATGGCATCCACTTGCAGGAACACTATTCAAGGCAACCTTGTGAGGGTACCTCCTCAACTCAAGGAATTAGCATCAAGGATTCCTGAAAGCTCTCCCTTTACTGAAAGACATGGTCGACTTCTCTACCTGGTCACTTTAAACCCTGATGAAGAAAAGATAAAGGCGCTCTTTCAGTTCTTTGACCTGTTACATCACTACTTCACTTTTCCTGATTACTAGTTAGTGCCTGCTTGGAGGAGTTTTCTCATTTATTGGGGGTACCTATACTTAATCAGTTACCATTCAACGGTATGGAAAGAGACCCTAAGTCTGAAGAGATTGCTCAAGCTATGTCTTTACAATGGTCTGATGTAGTGGCTAATTGGGAAACTAGAAGAGGCATCAAGGGATTTCTAGCTAAGTTTCTATTTGAGAAAGCTCACCATTTTTGGGATACCCTGGATTTACAAGCTTTTGAAAAAGTGTTGGCTCTTCTCATCTATGGGATGGTGCTATTTCCTAATCTGGACCAACTTATAGATGTGAATGCGATCAAGGTTTTTCTGTCCCATAATCCGGTGCCTACTTTACTTGGAGATATTCCACACTCCCTGAATACTCACACTCTAAAGAGAAGAGGGACCCTTCTGTGTTTCACTTCTCTGTTGGCTAGGTGGTTTATTTCGAACCTACCTCGGTCTATTTTGAAGAATGAGCAGGGTATGAGATGGTCTCATAGGTTGATGTCCCTCACACATTCAGATATTCATTGGTATTCTCGATCCTTGGAGAATGTTACCATCATTGATCACTGTGGGGAATTCCCTAATGTCCCTCTCTTAGAAATTAGGGGAGGAATCACTTATAATCCCTGTTTGGCGTTGCGATAGTTTGGTTATGCTAGAAGGGACGGTCCTCGTGATGCACTCGTCCAAGGAATCATCTCTGACTATGAGAATGATGTTCAGGGTTATCGCAAGAGGTTCATTTGAGCTTGGGGCATGATAAATAGAGTTGATAGCAAGACACTGGGGCACAAGAATTCCATCCCTCTTGAGCCTTACTTCAAAGGGGTGCGAGCTCGTGCTCAATGTCTTGTGATGCCTTACCCCGCTGTCTTAACTGTGATTATGGAGCCAATTATTGAGGGAGACACTCCTTACATTATTCTTCATCCTGACATGCCAACTGATTTCGAGGAGCTACAGAAATCCTGGATCCAACTCAAAGAAGAGCGGGATACCTTTGAAATCCAATTCCACGTCAGTGATAAGAAGGTTTTAGAGCTCACCAGGTTACTTCATGAAGAGAAGAGTATAAATGCTTACATTACACCAAAAAGGATGTGCATGTGGGAAGCTTGAGTTTTTCTTTGCTTTGGGAGTTTACTTTTACTTTGTTACTTCCTTTGTAAGCCCAAGAGGCATCATTGTGATTGTTAAAATTTCTTAATGCAATTAACGCTTGTTCTCTTTCTGTTTAAGAAAATTTAAGTCTTGGAAATCCTTGAAAACATTGCATGCATAAATCATACATATCATTGGCATAAACAGGTTTCATAGAAGGTTTCTCATCTTCTTCGCTGTTTATTTCAGCAGTAAATAAATGGCTCTCGAATAAACAGTGAAGGAACTACAAACTCAAAATGCTCAGTTTCAACAAATGATCATGGCTCTGGCCAAGGGGCAAGAGGAACTGAAAGCCTTGATTGTCAAAGAGAAGACCAAGAATCCAAAGAAGCCAGCTGGTGTGGTGAATTTAGGAAGGAGGTTCAGAGGACCGTTAAGACAAGTTGTAGAGCTAGCATCTTCGTCAAAGGAAGGAGACAATCAAGAAGGGGAAACAAGAGAGGAAGACCCATTCCAAGGGAATCTGATAATGAGACTGACTATAATAAGGAACAGTATCCTCCGGCCGATGAAAAATATAAACAGCTGGAGGAGCGTCTGAATGCAATAGAAATCCAGAAGGTACTGGGGCTGGATTTTGAGGAGATGGGTTTGGTTTCTGGGTTCGTTATCCCGCAGAAGTTCAAGGTTTCAGTGTTTTCTAAATATGATGGGGTATCATGTCCCAAAATGCATCTCCGATCTTATGTAAGGAAGATTCAGCCTCATACTGCAGACAAGGACTTATGGGTCCACTTCTTTCAAGATAGTCTATCTGGGACTCAATTAGAGTGGTTCTACCAGCTGGAAGGGACCAATATTCGTAACTAGGAAGACCTGGCCGCTGCTTTCTACAAGTAGTATCAGTATAATGTAGACCTTGCTCCCACCCGTACACAACTCCAAAGTATGTCTATGGGTTCGAGCAAGGGTTTTAAAGAGTATGCTCAGAAGTGGAGGGACTTAGCAGGAAGAGTCCAACCCCCCTGTCTGATAGGGAATTAATGAATATGTTTTTGGGTACCCTATCTGGTCCTTTTTTCAATCATCTGATTGGAAGCTCCTCAGCTGGCTTTACTGAGTTGATTTTGACATGAGAAAGAGTGGAAGCTGGGATTAGAAGTGGCAAGATTCAGAAGGATGCCTCTTCAAGTGCGGGAAAGAGACCTTTCGTGGAAAAAAAGAGGTCAATGCTGTTTACAATCAACGAAATCAGGGCAGAACCGAGTGCTGTCCAACGCTAGGGGCTGTTATGATATCAAAGCCTGCAACTACTCAATAACGAAATAATTAGCCTAGAGCAGAAAGACCTGTAAGGCAATTCACTCGAATAAATATGATGTTGTCTCAAGTTTTTTCTCACCTACTGAAATCCAATATGGGTACCTTGAGGGAAGCTCCCAAGAATCCCAACACCGCATATCCTTTCTACAACCCAAATGCTCGTTGTGCTTACCATTCAAAAAGTCCAGGCCATGATACAAAATACTGTTGGGCTTTGAAGAAAAAGGTACAAGACCTTATTGATGCAAAGGAGGTTGAATTTGATCCCCCTGAGACTCCTAACGTCATAACTGCACCCATGCCCAAGCATGGCCCTGGAGTCAATGCTATCGATGTTATCTTTGCCACAAAAGATGCTGACAGTAGCTATGACATGGATAGCTAGATATTCCCTACTACCAACGGTGGACCCAGTAACTAGACGGCAAAGGACTTTGTACCAATTACTTTTATTCAGAAGTAATTGTCTTTCTTATTTTCGGATATGTAATAATTAAACAATATAAACTCTATGGCCATGTGTCTTACCCGGGGCACAATGGTTTATTTGTGAGGGTTATCATGTTTCAATCTCATATGTCATTAATAAAGCATTGGACGTTTTACATACAAATTTTGCGCTCCCTATTTTTCTTTTATGCTTTTTACTTTGTCAATACATCTATGTTATTACACACACTCACGTATCAAACTGCAGATCCAAATCCACTTTGGATCCCATTGATAACGGTTCTGCTATTGCCGGTTATGACTTTGAAAATATGATCAACCAAGCCAAGGACGAAGGTGAGGAAGATTGTGAGGTACCCGGAGAACTTTTCAGACTATTACAACAAGAAGAAAGGGCTATACAACCTCATGAAGAGCCAGTTGAGACAGTGAATTTGGGCACAGAAGAGGACAAAAAATAAGTCAAGATAGGTGCAAATTTGGAGCTTAGTGTCAAACAGCGGTTGATACAGATGTTGCATGATTATGTCGATATCTTTGCCTGGTCATATAAAGACATGCCAGGACTAGACACAGATATTGTGGTTCATCGTCTGCCAACTAAAGAAGACTGCCCTCTAGTAAAGTAGAAGGTTCGTCATATGCGCCCTGAAATGTCGGAGAAGATCAAGATAGAAGTGATGAAGCAATTCAATGTCGGGTTCTTAGCTGTCACCTCTTATCCATAATGGGTTGCTAATGTAGTCCCGGTGCCTAAGAAGGAAGGAAAGGTGCAGATGTGTGTGGACTACAGAGATTTGAACAACGCAAGCCCCAAGGATGACTTCTCGCTTCCCCATATTGATGTTCTGGTCGACAACACCGTGCAACATAAGATCTTTTCCTTCATGGACGGTTTCTCTGGTTATAATCAGATTAAGATGGCACCCGAAGACATGGAGAATACAACCTTCATCACACAATGAGGCACTTTCTGTTACAAAGTGATGATGTTTTGATTAAAGAACGCTCGGGCAACCTATCAGCAAGCCATGATAGCTTTGTTCCATGACACGATTCACCATGAGATAGAGGTCTATGTTGATGACATGATAGCCAGGTCTCAAACTGAGGAAGAACACCTTGATTATCTACAAAAGTCGTTTGATAGTCTGAAGATGTACAAGCTGAGGTTAAACCCGAACAAGTGCACCTTTGGGGTAAGGTCTGGTAAACTCCTAGGTTTCATTGTCAGTGATAAAGGTATTCAGGTAGACTCTGCAAAGGTGAAGGCTATATAAGAGATTCTGACTCCTCGCACTGAGAAGGAGGTTAGAGGTTTCTTGGGACGCCTAAATTACATTGCCAGGTTCATTTATCATCTAATTGCTACTTGTGAGCCAATCTTAAAGCTCTTGAAGAAATATCAAGTGGTAAAGTGGAATGACGAATGCCAGACTTCCTTCGATAAAATCAAGAGATCCCTTCAAGAGCCTCCAATTCTGATGCCTCCGATTGAAGGAAGACCTTTGATAATGTACTTAAGAGTGTTAGATAATTCAATGGGGTGTGTTCTGGGGCAGCATGATGAGTCCGGTCGAAAAGAGCATGCAATATACTACCTTAGCAAAAAGTTTACCGACTGTAAAACAAGATACTCACTGCTCGAGAAAACTTGCTGTGCTTTGGCACGAGCTGCTCGCTGACTGAGACAGTATATGTTGACCCACACTACTTTGTTGATATCTAAGATGGATCTGATCAAGTACATCTTCGAGAATCCCGCTCTCTCCAGAAGAATAGCAAGATGGAAAATGATCTTGACTGAATACGATGTCTAATACATGACCCAGAAAGCAATCAAGGGAAGTGTATTAGCTGATCATTTGGCTCATCAGGATGTGGATGACTACCAATCCATGAACTTTGATTTCCCGTATGAGAATATCGTGTTAGTGACTGACTGTGAAGAACCTAGACCAGATGAAGGACTTGAGAAAGGATCCCGATGGACTATGGTTTTTGATGGAGCCTCCAATGCACTCGACAATGGCATCGATGCTGTAATCATATCTCCCGAGGGCTGTCATACTCCTTTCATCGCCAGATTATGTTTCAACTATACCAACAATATGGCAGAGTATGAAGCATGCATCATGGGTGTCAAAGCTGCTATTGACCTAAGGATCAAGTTCTTGAACATTTTCTGGGATTCAACCTTGGTAATAAGTCAAATCAAAGGGGAGTGGGACACGAAGCACCCTAATCTCATCCCTTACAAAGAACATGTGCTGACATTACTTCCACACTTTGAAGAAGTCACCTTTTAACATTTTCCACGAGAAGAGAATCAGTTAGCGGATGCGCTAGCTACTATGTCATCTATGTTCAAGGTAAGATGGGATAATGAAGCTCCTTAGATCACTATTGAGAGGTTGGATGAACCAGCATACTGCTATAAGAATGATACTGAAGAAGTAGCAGACAAAACTTGGTTCCATGAAGTAAAAAGGTATCTCTAGGCCCAAGAATATCTTGAGGGAGCATTTGTCAATGATAAAAAGTTTCTGAGAAGGTTCTCCGCAAAGTTCTTCCTCAGTAATGGAATCCTCTACAAGCGCAACCATGACTCTACTTTACTGTGGTGTGTAGACAAGAGCGAAGAAGAGAGGATTATGGAAGATTTACACGAAGGTACCTTTGGAACCCATTCTAGTGGACACACCATGGCTAAATAGATCCTACGGGTAGGATATTACTGGTTCACTATGGAAGCAGACTGTTATCAGCATTCCCAAACTTGTCACCAATGCCAGATCTATGCTAATAAAGTTCATGTACCTTCGATTCCCTTGAAAGTCTTGACGGCCCCCTGGCCCTTTGCAATGTGGGGAATTGACATGATCAGAGAGATTAGACCTACCGCTTCCAATGGGCATCGCTTTATCCTAGTGGCCATTGATTACTTCACGAAGTGGGTTAAGGCTGCCTCTTTCGCTACTGTTACTAAGAATGTGGTGGCGTGGTTCATCAAGCATAACCTTGTCTGTCGGTATGGTGTTCCAGAAAGAATCATCACAGATAATGGTACAAATCTCAACAATACAATGATCACCGAACTCTGTAAACAATTTAAGATCCTGCGTCATAATTCTTCCCCTTACCGACCGACGATGAATGGAACTGTAGAGGCTGCTAACAAGAACGTTAAGAAAATCATACAAAAAATGACGGTGACATACAAAGACTGGCATGAGATGTTACCATTTTCTCTTCATGGTTACCGCACCTCAGCACGTACATCAACAGGGGCAACACCTTACTCTCTGGTGTATGGTATGGAGGTTGTCCTACCTATTGAGGTCCATATCCCTTCTTTGAGGATCATGAAGGATGCGGGTTTGAATGAAGATGATTGGATCCATACTCGACTTGACCAACTGAATCTGATTGATGAGAAAAGGCTTGTTGTTGTCTGTCATGGTCAGATGTACCAAAAGCGAATGATCAAGGCTTTCAATAAAAATGTCAGACGTCAGGTATATCAAGTGGGTGATCTGGTAATCAAGTGCATCATATTGCCACAAGATGATCCCAGGGGCAAATGGACTACCACGTACGAAAGGCCATTTGTAATCAAAAGCATATTTTCCGGTGGGGCCATGATTCTAACCATCATGGATGGTGACGACCTTCCTTACCCTGTGAATGCGGACATAGTGAAAAGATACTACACATGAATACAAACCCACTAGGTTGACTGGCCTAGGCAAAAATAAGGGCATCCCAGTGAACCAAAAGGGTTCGGGCAAAAATTAGGGATAAAATACAAAAATCTGTACACCCGGCAAGTCGAAAACCCGAGAGGACGGCTTGGGCAAAAAAGGGTATCCTGGTGGATTGAAAACCGATAGGGTGGTCCAGGAAAAAGTTAGGGATTTAAAGCGTATAACTATGTCCCATTGGATCACCTTGTGACCAGACTTCAGTATCAACTATCAAGTTCAAACGGTACCACTCAATCTAGTCAGCTTCGGACAAGCAGCAAAGTGATGAGACACTCAAAGACATAGGGGAAATAGCAGAATTGAAACTCAATGGGATTAATACACATAGCTGCTTTCTCTTTGTACACTATTTTGTATAGTTTTCATTTTCACGGCGGCGTTCTCCTACTAGAACATCAGCCTCTTTGTACAAAAATGTCTGTTATAGGCGAACTTCAAAAATCAATACAAATTATTTCTTTGAAAGTACAAAACTATTTGTTTTCTAGTTTTCTGTTTTGTTTTGCAAAAACGTCCAGTGATTATTTTTGACATATGCATTTGAATATGATTACTGTTTACAAATACTTGCATATAAAACAGAAAGACAATTGCTAAATGACTTTAAGAAGTGGGGAAAAGTCTAAAAAGAAATTTTTGTAGTCCCAACAATTACTCTTTCCAGCAAGCACAGGGATCCTCCTGTCACGTCCTCAACATATGTCCTAGTGATGCTTATGCCCCGCAGAGTAGAAACAATCAAAATTTTGATCTCTTCTTCCCCAAGCAAGGATTACCTCCTCCAGCAAAGTTCCCTCAAAGTGCTGAAATCCATGCTCCCTAACTATGTTTTTATAATCTCGAACAGTTTATAAAGCCTTACACTCGATAGAGTTTATTTCTCTAGTTGCGGAAGTTTATCCCCCAACAAAGTTTATTTCTCTACATTGGTAAAATATTCCGACAAAGCAAAAATCCCCAATAAATGATCTCCATTCATCAGCCCCAACGAAGATGAAAGAATCACTTTCCTCATCTACCAAACAACAGTCAGGGATTTATCTTCCCAATACTCTCCAGCAACAATTATGGATTTATTTTCCCAGACTAGGAAGTATCGCAACAGCATCCCATATTCATACATCATGGCATGCGCATACACATCACATACAGCATAATCTCATTTATTGTGAGAACATTATTACACGATGCATTTCATACATCATGACATTGCATATGACTAATTCTTTATCTTTTCAGGAAAGATCAAATCAACAAACACCGTTGACTACTTATATTACCTGGTAGTCTTCTCAAAGGCTACGTCTGATGAAGGGCTATTTAAGCATTTTCCTCAGAAAGATATTCTCAAAAGACCTTTTTCTGGTTCAGTTAAATCGACACTAAGATTTTTCTGATTTCCGTTCCAGTTAAAGTGATCCATGAACTTATCTGGTTCAGTTAGATCGATACTAAGATCTTCTTGATTTCTATTCCAGTTGAAGATAATCCAAGACTTTTCTTTGGTTCAGTTAAATCGACACTAAGATTTTTCTGATTTCCATTCCAGTCAAAGTTAATTCAAGACCTTTTCTGGTTCAGTTAAATCGATACTAAGATCTTCCTGATTTCTATTCCAGTTGAAGATAATTCAAGACGTTCCTCTGGTTCAGTTAAATCGACACTAAGCTTTTTCCGATTTCTATTCTAGTTGAAGATAATTCAAGACTTTCCTATGGTTCAATTAAATCGATACTAAGATTTTTATGATTTCTATACCAGTCAAAGTTAACTCGAGACCCTTCTCTAGTTAAGTTAAATCGATACTAAGATTTTCCTGATTTCTATTCCACTTGAAGACAACTCAAGACCTTTCTCTGGTTCAGTTAAATTGACACTACGATTTTTATGATTTCTATTCCAGTTAAAGAAACTGCAAAGCCTGGAGTCCAACCAGATAGCAGTTAATTTCACGTTCCCCCAGTAAGTCACTGTGAATCCTGAAATGCGACCAGATAGCAGTCAAATTTATTATCCTCAACAAGTCAATGTGAAGCCTGGATCCTAACCAGATAGAAGTTCACTTCCATCTCTCCAATCAAGAGATGAATCCCTAGTAGAGTAATGGACAACTGAATCTCCTAAACTTTATTTCCCAAAACAGAGACCATCATTCCTCAGCGGAGTCCTCCTTAACAACAAGAATAGGGATCCCTACAAAAGAATGTCTCATGAACTCAACATTATTCTCTAGATGGCATCTTTAAGCCCATCTCTGACGATCTTCCTTCATCTTCTCCAAATGGAATCTATAAGCCCGTTCCCGATATTATCTACACAATCAAGTATCATTTCAGACGAGTGCAAATTTTTGGGCACTCTAGTGTTTAATCATCTTCCACCTTCAGATCACGAAAGGCAGACCAACCAATCTACATCTTCAGGTTTAAGAAGATTGAACAGGGGAAGCTGTTGTACCCCAAAATTTTCCCTCTCATTCTACTCAAGACATGCCCATTGAGGTCCCTAACTTGCCCTAGGATGACTAAGAATTGACCAGACAAATTCTCCTCCTAAGGAAATAAAACTCAAACTAGGATTTCAATTTTTATCAAGATGTGTGAGCTCCAAGGGTCTCAAATGTTTTCCATGGCCCTAATATATCATCAAGATCATCCATGCCAAATTTTATGCCTTGCACAACAAGTTTTCTCAGTTAACTGCTCAAATGCCTGAAAATCAATTGTATTAGGTCAAAAGTCAACTGTAGCCTATATACAGTCAGACCTCAAGATTTTTGGTCAACATCAACATTTTGAAGTAATATACATCACTTGATAAAGGGTTGATCATGGTTCATCAAGAAATTCCCCTAACTTATTAAAAGTAAAAAAAATGGCAAATTAGGGTTTCTATAGGAAAAGTCAACCAAACTTTGACCAGATATAACTTTCTCATACTTTATCAGAAATTTTTCCAACAATGCTCATTTTGAATAGAATCCAACCTACAACTTCTCTTCATCTACCAAGTTCAAGAAATGCCTCAGTTAAAAGATATAAGCTCATACATTATAGGTCCTTTCAAAAAGTCAACAAAACACCTTTTGGGTCAAAGCTCCTTACATGAACATGGAAGATCCGATTGAAATGAAACCAAAAGGGTTGTTTAGAGGACATCCTAAGCTCTCTAAAAAGTCCAAGAAAACCATCTTAGGGTTAAAAATGAGAGAGATATGTATTGCTAAAGTTGACCAATTTTTGGAAAAGTGCATGAAGCCAATATTGACCAAACTTAAATATTTTCCAAATGGGCCCATCTTTTCATGCTTGAAACTTGTTTCTAACATGGCCCACAACCTCTGAGCTCATTCATACATTATTTTATTATTTATACTATTTATTTTGATATTTTATCCATTAAAATGCAAAATTAAATAAGTAAATAAAAGAAATAATGGAAGGTATGATTTGGAATCTTTTTCTCATCAAATAATGGACAAAATATGTTGGCATATCAAGGGAAGCTCGTGGAGAAAAGAAAGATTGGATTTGTTCTAAAAAAGCCAAAAAATCACATAATTGAAAGAAGATTTTTTCTCATCAAAGCATGGATATTCTTCCACATTGTTACCCTTAATATGGTCTCATATATATGTACAACAATTCCAGACCTAAGGGACATGCGCAACTGCCTCTAAAATAACCCTAATATTTTTCAAAAAATTCAAAGAGAAGGTGCAACTTGTATTGTACGATCCATCCATTCTCCATCAGATCCAAGCACTCCATCACACTCCTGAAGATCCTAGGAGCCCATCCCTGCCAATCTCCAAGCTTGTAACACTCCCAAATGGCCATACCACACATCACCAAATTGGTATTTAACTTTAATTCAAAATATTGCATACTCTGATATAAATCGTTTCTATGTACATATCCATGTTTTCATTGATGATATGAATGTTTAGAGCCACCGCATGGTTAGTTTGACGCAGGGATGAAGCTTTGCCATTGTTAGGGAAAAGCATCAGACAAGCTTTGTATCTCCATGTACAGGGACTTTCAGACCAAACAGACACCACCACTGGATTCACAGCCTATGATTTAGGGGGGGTAGGTCAAATTTCAGGATCGGAAACATGCTATTTTGCAGGTTGGAGATTTGAGGTCGCCGGAGAAGATGGTGGTCAACCACCGTGAGGGGTGGTTTGACCCTCAATGCGCTGGCGTGGCTGGAGAACTTTCTTTGATTGGTTCATTTAAAATCCAGGGTCCCACTGAAGATGCGCACGTTGACAACTCAACAATATTGTTGATTTAATATTATATTGTTTTATTTTGATTATATTAATGAATGTGTAGCATGGTCCAGTGGCAAGAATAAAGGTGTTAAGGCATTATGTGTGTGGGAGGTCAGGGGTTCGACCCTTGCCTCCTGCATATTATTTTTCTGATTTGTGCATGCAGATCCAGTGCTTCAAGCTCCAGCGTGCACACCATGTGTCCTTAAACTCACACCATCAGATCCAAGGGGTTTGGATCCAACGCCTCCAAGCATGCAGCTCCGTGGTGGACCTTCTAGATGTAGAACTACCAGATCCAACACAGTGGTGGGCCAATAGATCTGGGCCTTGAAAATTCAATCAACACCCCCCAATTTGGTTTCTCACTCCAGGCCCATTCCTTTTTTTAATTTACTTTATTTTCTTTTTTTTAATTAGTTTATATTTTTTTTAAATTCATTTTTAAAAAATCATAAAATCAACAAAAAATCACAAAAAAATATATTTAGTTTTTTTATAATTAAAATTAATCCTTGAAAATTAATTTAACTTAATTAATTTTAACTTGTTTTCTTTAATTTAAAATTAATTAGAAATTAGGTTAAATCTCAATTTTTTCATAAAATACCAAAAAATATTTTTAATAAGCAATTAGATTTTTAGGGTTTCAAACTTATTCCCGTTTTAATTTTTGGGCGTTGTTATTTTCCGTATGATTATTTTCTCGATTATGTAACTGTTTCACAGTTTGTAATAGCCTAATTAGGATTTTTACTTTCCGCACTTACATTTTCAGTCAGATATAACTGTAATTGCCCCGAAGCCTTGTAATAGCTGTAGGTTTTACTTTCCGGACTATATTATATGCCTGTATATAAACTGCTAGTAAATTAGGCGTGTATGGCAAGAACTAATCAATCAATCTTAGATCACTAACATCAAGATAAAAATACCTGAAAAAGCACACTATTGCACACTCTTACCCCTAGGGTATTTCCCACTATGGTTGCCTTCGGAAATGGTCACGTCCCTCGAACATAGGGATACCTTAGCAAAGACCCCTCAGTTTAAAGTCATCATAAAGATCATAGTCCCTTAATGTCCCTAAAGTTTCTTATGAGAAATGATCTTGTCCCTCGATGTTGCCTATGAATCTATGATGACAGTCCTTTCGACCTTCTAAGGTATCTCTACATGTTTCCTTCAATGACCATAAATGTCCCTTTCGATAGTCCCTAAACATCCAACGATAGGGCTACCTACTCATGAATAGTAGAATAGCACTATCTAAAGGAAAGGAGGAAAAGAACGCCTTTTTCGATTAGGTAGATAGTTGGTAAGAACTTACTCAAATATAATTCGTTTTTACACCACACTTTCAAAATTCTTTTCAAAAAACGCTTTATCACACTCTTGATGACTGATACAAGATTTATCATAAAGCAAACAAAACCTTTCAAAACACACAAACACGAAAAAAGTTTTCAAAAATGAGTAAGTACCTAAGAGCCCGTGGAAAACCACGGATGGAAAGGGTGCTAACACCTTCCCTTTCCATAATCTACCCCCCTTACTCAGAAAATCTCGAAAAAGGTATTTTTCTATTCTTTTTACCCTTTCCTTTGTTGGATAAAAGAAAATTCGATGGCGACTCTTGCTTACCGCACATTTGCGAATACAAAATGCAAAACCAATATAACAGTCGGTTCTACCACCGTATCATAATTTCCTTCTGCATCTCATTGAACTGGTCTTGAAAGTCATCCAATCGGTAATAAAAACCCATACTTTAACTAGGTGGAGGAACAAGATAATAAACTTCATCATTAACAAACGACATAACATTCACCGAAGGAGGTGTAGTATGGTGGATCTCTTTTCTAGCCATAGGAGTAACATGCACCACAGGAGGTGCAAAAGAATCAGCAGTTTGAGCAAATGGAGCAACTTGAGTATCAAGATTGTAACCTTCTGGCATGAAGTTCTCTGGAAATCCCCACGGATAACCCTGAGGCGTACGATTCTATGCAGCAGTAACTGGAGTAATAGAAACGGGAACCGATGAACATTCAGAAGCAATCATTGTTTGTTCTGGATGAGTAAGTGGTGGCTGATTCTGAGAAGCCACCAATGATTCCATAAAAGCAGTTAGATTGTCCATATCATCCTTCAAAGCAGTAACTTCTTCGCGCAACTCGCGATTCTCTTGTTCAAGATTCTCCATCTTCTTTCTGGAATTAGCCCGAGTATTATACTGAAGAGACAACTTGCTTCTGAACGAGGTAAAGAAACACAGTAAGACACATGGGTATGAACGAAAATCCAAGAAATATGTACAAGATGATGCATGATATGCAATGCACATGATTTATTTGATTATTATTAATATTTCAAGAAACTCAAATATTTATGGACAATTTGGAAATACTAAAGTACTAACACATTTTGAAATACTGAAAATCTCATTATAATAACTTCAAAATGAATTACAAATTTTTAGTACAAGTTTCAACAATCCCAAGTACAAAAGAAGATAAAATCTAAAATCCTAAGAAATTAAAGCTGATGAAGATAACTCCATACACTGACGTTTTCCCGTGAGCCTTGCAATCTAAGCCTTCAATTGCTTGTTCTCTTCTGCATACCTTTCAGCGACCCCTTTCTAATCACCAGAGTCAGGAAGTGAACAACTAGGTCCTGACTAAGCTCTAGAGGAAAATAAATCCTCTTGCCTCTTCATCATCTCTATAACACGACTCTCGAGAATCTCAATCAGGTCATCCTTCTCTTTTAGGTCTGCTCGGTAGGACATCTCTAAAGTCTGACATTTGTTCTTCTAGGCCTCCTTCTCCTGCTGCATCCTAACTAGGGAAAGCTGAAGCTCTTCCACATCATCTAAAAGGGGAGGAGTGGTCTTCACAAACATATCAGGCATATGTTCTTCACGGGAATATGGCATCTTCAACTGAATTACCCTTGCTTGTACCCACCGGAGATAAGGCTCCAAAGAAACAACTCTTCTAGGTCCCAAGTCCTTTCTACTCTTCTTATGAATATGGCTCCAAGCCTTTTTAATTCCCTCCTTAGCTTCCTTATAATTCTCTCCCTCTTTAAGAAAGAAACCACTCATATGAATACTATTTAGCTTATCTCTCATCAGATACCCAAGCTGTCATCGTGCAAGAACGAGATTGTAGTTAATTCTCCCATTTGTACCAAGAAGAGGTACATTGGGGAAACTACAGCAACTATCGACAATCTCCACATCATAGTAAGCCTGCTGATATCAAACAATGTAGGAATGAGTAAGAGCCATAATCTTCGGAGCCTAACGGGGTTCCTTCCTAACATCCCAGAAAGCATCGGACCTAGGTAAGTGAGAAATAAACCACTGATACAACAAACGCGTGCAACAAATGATCATCCTTCCATGATAAGAATCACGAAGATGAATGGAGTAATAAACATCTCCTAATAATATAGGGACTGAATTCCAAATCAAAAAGATCCTGATGGCATTGATATCCACTAATTTGTCGATGTTAGGAAATAAGAATAACCCATAAGCAAGTAGAGCAAATATGGCCTCAAAAGCAACCATACTCTTCATCCTAGAAAAGTATCAAGCTTTCTCCAATAAAAACTGAGCGAGTAAGCCTCTGATTCCTCCTTTGGTAGTCATGTGGGCCTCAATCTCAGACTTCCCCAAATGAACAATAACAACAATCTCATGAGACTTTAGCTCCCCCTCCAAACCGGTGAAAGGAACACGATCGGTAATAGGTAAACCCAGTAGATAAGAATACTCCTCCAATGTAGGCATCAACTGATAATCAGGAAAAGTAAAGCATCGATACATCGAATCATAGATATGGACCAAAGTCGAGAGAATACCCTCCTTCATCCCGAGCTTCATACGAGACACGATGGACCCATACTTCCTCCGAAAATTTGTAGAACTCTCAATCTCGGGAATTAGACTCATCAATTCATCTATCTTGGGATCCTTGAAACTATACTTCCGAGTTCTTTTTCCAGAATCCATGGTTAAAAAGTACCTGAGATATTCATAAAGAGTCAACTTTAAGTCCCTTGAAAGAAAAAGTTTTAAAGGATGCTCATGGGTGCATGAATGCATGATGCAACAATCACACACAAGATTACAAACATGGGGGGTTCATAGGTTCGACGTCACGAGCATGAGATCAAAGGTACTACCCACAAGGTATGGTCTAAAAGTTTATCACCTGCCAAACAAGATTCTAAGAGGTTCCCAGAGTCTACATCTTTCCTTCGGATATTACCACTGTCCCGATTGACTCGGTAATTAGTAATATTCTCAGGAAAAACTCGTCTAAGTGTAGTATCGCGTGACAACCTTTTCCGGATTACTCCGTCATAGTTTCCGCACTACACCTAAAAGGCCAAGATGAGTTAAAGGTTCTACAGTCCTCAGTTTCAGCAGGCTCCCATGTCGAAAGCAACACGTCTTCTTGATTACTCGGTAAATGATACTACAGTCAAAGGGGCCTCCACTGAGTGGGGTATATCATATCTCCTTTTTTGGGATTACTCCATCAAAGTTAACATGACTATACCGCCCGTTCTATCTTAAGTTTGCCCAAGTCCGGGTAAAAGACTTATGAGAAATCACCAAACAACCTGAAAAACAAGAAAATCTAGACAAACATATATACAACACATAATATACAAACAACAATTGCACATACACAAACAGACAAAGATAGGCTCAACCCACTTAGGGATGGACCAGTATTTGGTTGATCTTTCCCCAGTGAAGTCGCCATTTTTATATAATGGTAAAAATGTTGAGACAAAGCCATTCGATTGACTTGACTCACACAGATCAAATAAAAATCGCCACCGCGCTTTATTGTTTCTAAAGGAATGGGAAAAGAGAGAATAACCCAAAAAGAGGGGGAGAGAATCTAAGTTCGGGGGTTGGTTATGCAAAGGAAAGGTATTAGCTCCATAAACATCTATGGTACTCCGTAGGAACCTCTTTGTAAATTTGTGTATTTTGGCTATAATAGTTGTATAAAAAATAGATGGTGTAGATGGGAAAAGAAGTATTTTAACAATTTTTGCACCCGCCGCGGTTGTGAACCTTTAGGGCCTACGTACCATCTTATGTGCAATACGGGATCAAGGTACTCATAGTTCACCTTAAAAATTTTAAAACATAAGTGTGTTGGTTAATTTTAAGAGATGAAACATCATTGTCTTATCTGAGTTGAAGAACATACTTACTACTCAAGATTATGAGAAAGGAGAATTTGCGTCATCTCAAAGTGGAGGATATGACTTGGATTTTAAAATCATCAAAGCCTCTCTCAAAACCCAAGTGGAAAATATCTCACTTCACTACATATCGTATAAGTATAGTAGCTCGCATCACTACAAGGATTGGCAATAGTCTAATCTTTTGAGAAACTTTTATGGATAGATGCCAAAATGGCAAAAAAATGGGTTGAATGAGATTGATTGACTTTTTGTCTTCTCACAAAAATGTCAAAGCATTATTAAGTCGGTTAAAGTTTGATTAAGGAAATGTTTTTGAAAATGCATGGACCTAAGTTCAAGTTTATTACAAAAGCGGTTCAAGTTAGAAAATAAGAAGAGTTTTCGAAAGGAGGGAGAAGATTTTTGAAATTAAAGAAGGTGGTAGGAGATGAAGGGACTATCCTAAAGCATAAGGTGAAATATAGGGAAAAGAACCGTCTAACCAACAAGAAGCCCACTTAACATAATAAGACAATGTAGAATTCCCATCCTTTAGATTTGAAACCAAACAAGCAAAGATAATAAACCTCTTAAAAATACAAGCTTCAATTGCATTAAGTCTTCACAAAAATTGGGCAGAGTAACGACTGTATATAGATGAATTCCAAATCACAGACAAAGCATATAATCAGAATAACCTGCACAGAAAGAAAACAAACAACCCAATGTCTTGGGGTAAACCCTAAGAACTCCAGACAAAAATCGCAATAAAAGTCACATGGTCCCAAAGATGGTCAAGGTCTCTACTTCTAAGTTCCACAAGGTCCACAATCTCAATAATGCTAAGGATAGTAACCAAATAGTCCAGGTAACATTAAAGTTTTTTATAGTTCAAGTTGGTTATTAGGTATCTTCAAAAAGAAAATGAAAGCTCAAGTGAGCAAAGTTGAAAATAGTATGAAATGTAAATGCTAAATTAAATGGTGCGTAAAAGTAAAGGTGTAAAGTAAAAGCATAAAGATAAAAGTCAACTGTTAATGAGTTTGAGATTAAAGGTTAGTTGAATGACCATCTTGAAACTTGCATTTGAAAACTCGTTAGAAGATTGATAAAATCAAAGCCTCTCAACAACAAGTTTCATTTGCTTTTTGTCAAGTATATCATTCATTTCAAAATCTCGAGCCGACAATAAATGATCAACGATGTTTAAATGATTCACTTAGACCAAATTTTATGAAATTTCATTAGAGGATTGATAAGACCAAAGCCTCTTAACATTGAACCTCAAGGTTATTGGATCAAAGGTTTCAAATTAAACATACTTGGGTTTGGGCCACGAATGATCATTTCTTGAATTGGAACAAAATTTAGCGCTATGTTAAGCAATCGTAACTAGACTTATATAGAAGTCACACCTATTTTGAGGCCGGTCAATAGCAATCTATGTACCATATGTTTAGAGAGACGATATGTAGATCATCCTCTAACAACATATAGTACAATACAAGAATAAGAAAAGGGAGAAGATGAACAAGAATTAAATTCCACATTTGAACTAAAGAATTTAATCAAGCTATTATTAAAATCATTCATCCATTTTTGTGGAGTTAAACACAACAGCCTAGATCCAATGATGTTAATAAAGCTCATGATTAAAATTTCACATAGTCCAAGATCAACTAGAATATATACAAAAATAAAATTGCATTTAACAATCAAAATTGAATAAGAAAATTGATATTTTAATTGTTTTTAAATGAAAATAAAAAGCAAAAATACAAACTATATTCAAAATATCAAAGAAAAATTAAAACAAAGCATATAAAATTCATAAATGATCTCAAATATTTTTACAAAAATTTTGGAAATTTTTAAAACAAAAAAGTATTTTTAAATTAGTTAAAATCACTCAAATGAATGAAAAATGATTAAAAATAGAAAAATTCGAAATTAAATTCCAGAAAATGTATACCAAGTCAAAAATGAGAAAAATGAATTTCGTGAATTTTTTCAGAATTTTTGGACGAAGAATTAATTTATTATGATTTTTTAGAAGTTAAAACGAAACTAAAATAAAATAATAAAAGAAATTAAAATAGAGAAAATTGTAGCCATCAGATCTGGTCAACTCTAGTGTAGTAATTGTTAGACAGTGTGGCAAGCGATCGAGAGGGGGGGGGGGGGGGTTGAATAGATCACCTCCTTATTTATTAAGGATTTAAAATCTTTTATCAAAGTTTGTTAAAAGCAGCGGAAAAGTAAGGTCCAAAATCAACTTAGGTCTATTTTGAACCAACTACTAGAAAACCGGACATACGATAAACTTGCTGGATTTTATTAGTATGAAATAGATGAATCTTAAACACAGATTGATTAACATTTTTAATGCACTTATCACTAGAACAATGTTTCCAATGAATTAAAACTTGCAAGCAATTTTGTCAAACGGTTGACGTATTCTTGTTTGATGATTAATAATGGTGATTTGATGAAAGTATTTGAAACACTATTTTATCATTAAACAAAAAACTCAACAAGCGAAGTGAATCACAAAATTGCGGAAAATGTAAAGAGATAAAGAGAAAGAAAAATAATATGCAGGCAGTTTGGTAAGGAAGTTCCCCATTGTCGTCCTCGTGTGTGAGTACATCTCCCTCTCAATTCCAAAATTGAAATTAAGAACTCTTATATCAATTTTGCTGAACGCTTGTATACAAGGTTACACTACAAAGACAAAATGAAATACCTATGATCTTCTTCTTGTTGTAAGAACCTCCACTTGATATGAGCCTATCAAGAGTCCCTGCAAGATCCATAATCAATCCTCCGCTTCCACGACCTGTTTGCAAAAATCCCTCTAATTTCCAAATCCCTCGCTACGGCTGAATCTGACTTGTGCGACTGTGACTAACAAACCCTCAAGAACACACCCGTTCTTGAAGGACAAACCCTTGGTTTTTCCTCAAAGACCCCTTATGAATCTTCAACCCAACAGAGATCCCTTGAATGGACAGCTGAACATTATCTCTTGATCTCTTGATCCAATTGAACAAAGATGTTTGACTTTCATTATTGTTGTTGAATTAAGATGATTGAGAAGATGGTGAAGATGAAGTATCTTCCAGGCTTCTTGTTGCTCATTAATTGATGCTCACAATTGTAATAATGTGTCACTCTGATTTGCTGCTGAAAACTTACTTATATATGTAACTGAAAACATTTAGAGACAGGAATTCACATAATGAGTCAATACATGTTAGCATGAGTCGACTCATGTTAGTTATACAACACAAAATGAGTTGATGCAAGTTGTTATGAGTTTATGAAAAATGATACTACAACATATTACAGAGCCAACCATTTTACATGAGTCGATACATAATACGTATGTGTCGACACATACTGAATTGAATTTTGATTTTTAAAGATAAAACGTGTTATGTATCGATGCATGGAGTTATGTATCGATGCATAAAAGTTGAAACTTATTTTCCAGGAACATTAACATATCATGTGTCGATGCATGAAGTTATGTATCGTTGCATAAAGGTTGAAAATTGTATTCTAGGAGCATTAACATGTTATGAGTCGATGTATGGCATGGATGTGTCGACTCATACTGAAGCATAATTGTTTTTATGACTCTTTGCTTAAGTATGTGTCGATGCAAAGCTCTTTGTGTCGACTCATAACAGTATTTAATGTGTAAAACACATTCTTAACTCTTTTTAAACATTTTATAATGTATTTTTACAATGCACACATATAGGTAAAGCATTTTCAACATTCATTGATTATTTCACACATATTTTCTATCATTCAAAACTAATTATATGAAGGGGTAGATCACAAACCCCCCTTTTTGATGATGGCAAATATTTGATGATGTGTGATGATACAATATGGATGAATGAGCTGTTCCCCCTGAGTTTGTGCATATTAAGAATCCTTTTCTAACACCATCTTCTTCTCCCCCTTTGACAACATCAAAAAGAGAATAAGATAGCTTTTCAGCAATTTCAACACACATATGAATTAAGATGAAATCTCAACAAACTTGTAACAAAAGGAACCAATGTCATTCACACAGAATCAAATTTGGTATAAGCATGGTAATATATAAATGTAATAACCAAGTAAATAGAAAATAATTATGGTGAAAGTGTGATACGGTGGGAGAACTGACTTGAGGTTTTGCGTTTTGTGTTCGCAAATGTTTCGGTTTAGCAAGAGTCACCACTGACTTTTATTTTATCCAAAAGGAAAGGTAAAAAAGCACATGAAAGACCTTTGAGATGTTTTCTTGGGTTCGGGGGGTAGATTATGAAAAGGGAAGGTGCTAGCACCCTTTTCATCCATGGTTTTCCATGGGTTCTTAGTTACTTGTTTAGATCACTTGCTTTGCTTTTCCAATTGTTTGAAATGGTGCTTTGTGTGGTTTTGAAAGTATTTTGAAAAGAGGCCATCGTTTTGGCAATCTTTGTAATGATTCTCGTTCGTAAGAATGTATACAAAGATGTTTGTCTTTTGAAAAATGTTTCAATGTTTTGAAAGTTGTTTGGAAATTGTTTTGAAATGTGTGTGTTTGTTGGAAAATAGCAAGGATTGTTTGCAAATTGATCAAGTAACTAGAAGCATCTACCTACTCAAAAGTCTTTGTTGTACATTTTTATTCCTTTGACATTGTTGATTTACCATTGCATTGGTAAACAACCCTATCTTTGGATGTTAAACGGGACGGGTGTGGGTCATCGTATGACCATGATAGCAATGGTGCCGAGTATCTTAGCAAGTTTGAGGGACCCAGATCATTTGTTTTTTTAGGTAACTTTTTGATAGCGTCATCGAGGGACTATGATCTTTTGTTTTATTTTGTTTTGCCAAGATACCTAGCATGCATACCATGGCCATTTGTTTAGGCAACCAAGTGGGTGAAACCCTAGAGGTGCTTGTGTGCAATGTGTTGTCATTTTTCATGCATTTTTGTCTTGTGTTAGGTCTTGCTATTTGTTTGATTTTTTTGTCTTATCATACAAACCCTAATTTACTAAACATGTATATAATGCGATAAATTGCGTAAAGTAAATCTAAGCTATTACAACAATATTATGGGAGGGGGGATACAAGTTTTGAATGGGGGATATTTGCACAAAATAAAACCCTAATTACAACCCAATTGAATTTTGGTCCAATAAATAAATAGACAATTATTTAAATATGCAATTAAATATATGTATGCAAAAATGTTTTTTGTATTAATTTTATATATGTAAAAATAAATTTATTTAAGTCATAAAAAGGAGAAAAAATGAAATGATTATTTTTGAAAGGGGTGAAAACCTTAGTTTTTGTTTTAAAAGAAAATTAAGTTTTCTAATATTTATTTGTTCATTTTTTGTACTAGAAAAATAAATAAAAATATTTACAAGTATTAAAAAATAAAATATGTATAGAAAATATATGTTTAATGTGTATAAAATAATGAAATAAAATATTAAGTATTTTATTATTATTTACAAGTTTATTTAAGAAAATAAATTCTATAAACCTAATAAACTATTTTTGTGTAAAAAAAAATAATAAAAAATAAAATAAAAGGCAAAAAATTAAGAAAATATTTTTGGGATTTTTTAATGTTCAGAAAAAAATATTAAAGTCAATAAACATAAAAGAAATGAAAAATATGCAAAATATAAAAAATAGGCCAAGGGGGTGCATATAGGAAACAGGGGGGGTGCAAAAAGTCAAAACAAAGAGGCCCAAGGCGCGCCAGGCCCAGAAAACTTCGTCCCTGTCCTCTGTCACTCCAAACGCGCGCGTTCTTATTCAAATCCCATTCTTGCTCATGCTTGCATAAAATCAAAAACTCATAACATAAAAAGTGTAGCTTGTAAACTCACGATTCCAATGATATAAAGTTTGTGACCTAACACTCAAAGATCAAGGAGAATTTTATCACCCCTAATTTCTGACCTAAAATTTTCATGAACTTCAAGTTTCAAATTCTCACTACTCAGTTAATATAAATAAAACTATGCATATGTACAACTTAAGCAAGTTAAGGACTACATTTTTGCTTCACAAATCGTGACCTAAGGATGCCTAAATAGAGAGATAGAAACTTGAAAAATACCTTGTTCAGTTGAGTTTGGATATGGAAATATGGGAACTTTGAGTGAGGCCTGAAGATCGTGTGAGCTTCCTTGAAGTTCCCTCAAGCTTTTCAAATGCTCAGCTTGCCTTGTAGATGCTTGAATCTCCCTGTAAAAGTCAACCTGCAACCTTGCAAAATGAAAATGGTGAAGTGTGAAATTGAGCTCACAGTTGCAAGACAAGGGTCTGGACAGCTTAGGTAGGATGTATGTAAAGTGTTTGAAGCCTTGAAACAAGAACCGCACGAGCCAATATTGATTTGGCAAGGGTTCTGCAGAAGATGCCCTGTTTAGGCAGAAATTGGTGTTTTTGGTGTTTGAGAGTGTTTGGGATGTTGTGAATTTGTACTTAGGCTTGCAACAAAGTTTTGAATTTGTTTCAAATGGAGCCAATCCTTTCCTTTATCAAATATCCAAGTTGTCTTGACTTTTGCAAGTTTGCTTGCTTTTGAAGAAAGTTGAAAGTGACAATGCCAAAATGCTGTACTTGCTAGTTCTAGGACTGCAAGGAGTTGGTAAACTTTTTGTGATGTTTGTGGATCTTATTTGCAACAAAAGATTAGGTCCATGGCTCAAGATTTTCAAAGTTGCAAAAAGCATGCTTTATCAAAATGGTATTATGAACTTTATGCCATTTTTGGATTAATTCATTGTGAAATACTTCAAAAGTCAGAACAAGACCATTATCAATTGTGTTAGCATTCAATTATGGAGTGTATAAGGGATTAGGATCTGTAATACCAAGTACAAGCATGCTAGGATCTGATTTGCAACTTGTAACATTGTGAAACATGGCTTGAACAAAAGTGATAAATTTCCATTTTCTCTTCTTCGATTCTCCCTAACCACAAATGATCTTGGAGAGTTCTTCGATATTTTGGAAAGCTTGTAACATACTATACAATCCATATTTGAAATGAATTTTGAGATTCCTCTTGGAACTAGGTGAAAAATTGCCATGAAGTTAGGTCAAAAACCTGCCTAAACTAGGGCAAAATTTCACTAAGTTAAAAAGTTTATGGACCCCTATTCACAAAATCATAACTTGAAATCCAAGAATCATTTGGGAAAACTTTGTGAATCAAAGTTTTATATTTGGTGGAGGACTACAACTTTCATGTTTGAAGTTTTCTTTGAATACAATTGCATCATGGTGAAAAAGTTGTGGAAAGTTGGGAAAAAAAAAAAGAAATTTCCATAACTTAGAAAAATTCTAAGTTATGAAAAATATCAAATTAAAACCCTAATTTGCAATTTTAGGTTTCTTGGTCAACAAGTTTCACATTTTTACATATCTTGATGAATTATGACCCTTGGAACTAGATTTTGACCAAAAAGTCAAAGTTTGACTTTTCAGTGTACAGTTGATTTTTGATCAGTTGACTGCAAAATTCATCTGTCAATCCTATGCATTTGAGATATTTTGAAATATGTGATTAGGTTAAGATGATTCTATTGAGTACTTGAAATAATTCTTGAACCCAATTGGCCATTGGCTAGGTTAAAAATCAGAAATTGCCCTTTCTCAGTCAAAACCCTAATTTTGACCATTTTGCCCTTTTGATGATCTGATCAAATTTCGTGAGGAGTTGTGATCCAAACTTGATCAATTGGTACGTAGGAGCCTAGAATGTTTATGTGGATAAAAAATTATGAAGTTTGACTGTAAATTGGCCATGGTTGACTTTTTCCCTATTACAACTGATTTTTAGGTCAACTGTCCAATTGATTGGGCAAAAATGTGATTCAAGGCTTGAAACTTGGTATGAGCAATCTTAGGGGTCCAAGATGGTGTATGAAAGTAACATGAGGCATTGATGGTCTAAAAATCCTTATGCAAACTCAAACCCTAATTTCAGGTCATCAGTGCAAGGTGAGGTCTTGAGCTGAGCAAACCCTAATCCTGTCTTGAGTCCAAGAAGTCTTGTGAGGAAAATCTTGATAAATGAGAGGGCAAATTTTGGGGTACAACAGCTGCCTCTGTTCAATCTTCTTGAACCTGAAGAGTTAGATTGGCGAGTTTTCCGTTTGTGACTCGAAGGTAAAAGATGATTGGACACTAGAGTGCCCGTAAATTTGCACTCGTCAAAGTGTAGTTTGAGGAAATGGGCTTAAAGATGCCATTTGGAGATGTGATAGAATCTTGTTAGAGATGGGATTAAAGATGCCATCCAAGAATGTTTGCTGAGTTATAAGTTGTAAGTCGAAAGAATGAGTATCAGAATGGTGTCCGTATTTGGAACGTATTTGTACTGTATCTGGGGACGGAATCTGAATGAGCAATGGAATAACATCCGTATCTGGAGCATATCTAAGCTATATCTGAATGTTGAATCTGAATAAGCACTAGAATAGCATCCGTGTCTGGAGCGTCTCTGAGCTGGGGAAAATCAGAATAAGTGACAGAATGGCAACCGTGTATGGAGCGTATCTGGACTGTATCTGAAGTTGAGATCTGAATAAGTAGCAGAATGACTTCCGTGTCTGGAGTGTATCTGAACTGTATCTGGGATCTGAATAAGTGACCGAATGACTTCCGTGTCTGTAGTGTATCTGAACTTGAAATTGATAGTTGAGATTTGAATGAGTAGCAGAATGCCTTCCGTGTCTGGAGTGTATCAGAACTGTATCTGGGATCTGAATAAGTGACAGAATGACTTCCGTGTCTGGAGTGTATCTGAACTTGAAATTGATAGTTGAAGGGCTATGACCCACTTGACATGGTTATCTTGATTCTCGTGGAAGGACATCCACCGATACAAAGTTCTCCAATCAAAGATGTTGATCAAAGTTCAAACTTCTAACTTTTTCTTGTGTTTACCCCGTGAGATCCTTGAAAACATTGCATCCACATATCATGCATCATATCATGACAGGTTTCTCCCATACAAGTCTCCTTGTCTTCCTACTATTTATTTCAGTAGAGATGGCTCCAGAGAAGACTATCAAGGACATCCAGGCTCTAAACGCTCAACTCCAAGAGATGTTCTTGAACTTGTCCAAGGGGCAAGAAGAGGTGAAGGCTCTCCTCACAAGGGGGATGATCATGGGGAATCCTGAGGGAAACAGAGATGACCAGTTGGAGCGGCTACAAACTGAGATAGCCATAATGAAGGTCCAGATGATGGGACAACTGGTGGGCCAGATGGCTCTTGTTCAAAATTTGGCTCAAGGACAAGAAGAGCTGAAAGTTCTTGTCAACCAACTTTGTCAAAACGGTTTCAACCATATGGGGAAAACAACCAGAATTGGAAATCAAGTCACTGCTCAGCCTCCCATGAGACAAGAATATGGAAGACCTTCCCCATTTGCTGCCACATCACGAGCCCAACAGCGACTTCATCAACATCAACCAGAAAATCAACAAAGGCAAAGCGAGCCCAAAAGACAGTTTACCAACATCAACATACCACTCTCCCAAGCTTTGCAACACATGATGAGGATGAATCTGATTACACCAATAAGGCCTCATCCAAATCCCAAAACTTTTTCTCCCAGTTACAATCCAGATGCCAGGTGTGCCTATCATTCTGATGGTCCTGGGCATGATACAAACGATTGTTTGGTGCTGAAGTACAAGATTCAAAACCTAATCAACGAAGGAATGTTAGAATTCACACAAGATGGGAAGACTGAATTCTTCTGCCGTCCCTCAAAGACTCACCACCTAAAGTGACAAGTTCAGACAAAGAGGCTTCTGTTCATTTTGAATTTTCAATTGTAATTTCTTTTGTTATTCAAACAATTATCTATTATTGTCAAACTCAGTTTCATTAATGCATTGCATATGTTTGTCTTGAATTCATCCTTTCGTTTTCACTATATTTAAAATATGCTTTTTACTCGCTTTATGACATTCAACTCTTGCTAAAAGTTACAAGTCTTTAGAGGGAGGATGACGAAAACAATGCCATAATCTCATACAGTATGCTATTGGACAGACCTTGCTGACGATGTACAGGCGTTCTTTCAAATCCTAAACACTGGAGTTATAAGGAAGATAATCCCTAGTCAACCCCTTCTAGCTAAAGAAGTAGAAGTTTTTCTTTTTCACAAAATTAAAACCTTTAAACAAAACCTGGGGCAGGGTAGTCTCTCAGTTAATTCAAACGCGCGTTTAACCACAAACTCTCATCTCGTAATATAGCCAATGACGTCAAGAAACATTCCTCTGGAATCAAAAGACGATGATGGTTCCCTATCACATAGGCAGTCATCATCTCTCAAAAAGAAAAGCTCACTAAGTCAAAACCTACAAAGGAGACTTAAGAAAACTAGGGCATCCCGCTGACTGTAATCTCAAAATAGGAACAGTCAGGCAAAAATTAGGGATAACAAATCAAAAGAAAGAGGTCACTACAAATCCTCAACAACATGAAGAAAAAAATGTTGCAAAAATGACTGCCTTCCAACAAATTTAACTTGTTTGAACCATCACCAAAACGTCATCCCAGACTCAATTGGAGTTCAAACGTATAATTAACTGAGCTTAGGACTGAAGAACATCACGAAGAACGGGTGGGTACAAATACATTCGAGCCTTTATCCTTTGTTTCTTAAAACGTGAACCAAGCCACGTTACAACCCTTCAAAAGTCCTAATTGAAGTATGGGTTAGTTCGAAAGCATACTGTTACAAAAGGTATCCTGACTCCTGTAAGGCTTTACTCTAAATCTTGAGTTTGAATTTTTCTTACAAAATTTCTTTACTCGCTAAAACGCATTCTTCAAAACTCCAAGACAGACATAAACTTTGCATTACTTGAATATCACTGTTTGCATGTGGCTATTTGTTTGACAGCGGAGAAATTCACACAACGAACATCCGATGAACGAAAGCTCTCTCAGTGAACAAAATCACTTCAAAGAAGGACGACACTTCCATTGACAAATCTCCTATGAACAATGGGACATGACATGTCACTGTCCAACACACCTGGGGCAGTCCAGTCAAAATTTCAGGAAACCTCTCAAGAAGTGCAGAGTAACCAGGGGCAGGACTCCATCTCCTTCACTTGGGGCATTAAACGTCAAATCTCAGCAAAGAGTTACGTACAATCAAACATTTTTGGCAATGCCACGAACATTTGCTACTAGAGGCAATGACGAATCTCTCCAAAGTCCTTCTCATAGGATGACTCCCCAGCCAGAGTTTAATCTCTGAACACCTTTCCCCAGCTGAGACAACCTCAAGAATCCTCAAAGACTTTCCCCCAACAAAGTCGTCACCTCTTAAGCAGACCGACAACAGGGTTTATTTCCCCAACAAATGACAAGATTCCCCAGCTTGAGGTAGCCTTTCTGACTACTACAAATCAAAGGACCACAACTCCTCTTCCCCAGTAGACTACTCTACAATCCCCAACAAGTTATTGCGAAACCTGGACCTGACCAGATATCAGTTCAACTTCGACTCCCCAGTAGAGCAACAAACGACTAAGACTCCTAAACTCTTTTCCGAAGCAGGAATAAACATGCTCCCCATTGAGTTTTCAATATCCCCCAGCGGATTTCTCCTTAAACAACAAAACAGAAATCCCCAATGGAAACATTCTAAGCAAAGTTTGAAGACACATCAACTCTTCAACAGTAGTCCAGGATTTAACGGTTCCCCAACATCTGTTAAGGATTTATTTTCCCAGACAAAAATACATTCTTTAACATTTCACATTTCATACCTCCTATTTACATGCATGATAAAGTGCATACGACACAATCTCATTTATTTTGAGAACATCATGACATTGAATACAACTAACTCTTTACCTTTTCAGGAAAGATCGATCGATAGATAAAGGTTATCATTACCTTTTGGAGTAGCAATCGCCCAAGATTCCTTCATCATCTGTTTGAGGTAGTAGTTGTCTCAAGATTCCTTCATCATCTGTTTGAGGTAGTAGTCATCTCAAGATTCCTTCATCATCCTGCTGAGGAAGTAATCGTCCAAGATTCCTTCATCATCCTGCTGAGGTAGTAATCGTCCAAGATTCCTTCATCATCCTGCTGAGGTAATAATCGTCCAAGATTCCTTCATCATCCTGCTGAGGTAGTAATCTTCCAAGATTCCTTTGTCTTCCTGCTGAGGTAGTAATTGTCCAAGATTCCTTCATCATCCTGTTGAGATAGAAGTCATCCAAGATTCCTTCATCATCTATTTGGAGTAGAAATCATTTCTGGATGGCATCTTTAAGCCCAACAACTATCCATTACCTCTCCAAATGGCATCTTTAAGCCCATTCCTCCTATCATCGCATCACTGAGTACAAATTTCTGGGCACTCTAGTGTCCAATCATCTTCCACCTTCGAGTCACGAATGGCAAAACTCGCCAATCTAACACTTCAGGTTTAAGAAGATTGAACAGGGGAAGCTGTTGTACCCCAAAATTTGCCCTCTCATTTTTCAAGTATTTGCTCACAAGATATTCTAAGACGTCAAGTTTGCAGCACTGATACATCAATTTAGGCTTGAAATTGGCACAAGGGCAAAATGGTCAATTGCATACTGGAAAGTCAAAATTTGAATTTTTGGTCAACATTACAACCCAAAAATCAAATTTCATCAAGACATTAAAAAATATCAAGCTTGATCATTAAGAAGTCAAGAGAATCAAAAATCCAACTTTGCAAGACTTTGAGATTTTCTAAGTATTCTCTATACCTGGTTAATTTAATTTGCTTCATGGCATTTTACTACAACTCCAATTAATTCAAGATGATGCAAGTAAATCAAGTTATTACAAAGTGAAATTTTGCAAAATTACAAATTCTAAAACTATGTCTTGATTAAAACCTTGTCACAATATTTTTTCCTTTGACATAATGTGCACAAGACTAAATTTGTGACATGCTACAAACTATGTTGTCCAAAGTTAAAGAAAATATGATATATCACATTGCTATAACATCCCATGCTGCCAATACAGTCCAAAACTGCTCTATGCAGTCTGCCCAAACCTGCACCATAACAACCCCAAAATTGCACCAAAATGGCAAAGGAAAATTATGTGAAGAAAGTATCAAAGCAGTAGGCAAAAACAATTCAAACAACTTATTTGTTTCCCTCCCTAAACCACAGTCAAGGGGTCTACAAAAGAGGACTGTCTCATAAGACAAGCAAGTTGGATTTGGAAGAGAGTGGACAAATTTCCTAGAGAGAAGATAGAGAGTTTGGTTGAGCAGAAAAAAACAATATTCTGTGCAACTTTGACTCATTTTCAAAACCAAAACTGCTCTTGTTCAAAATAGAAATCCAACTCATTACTCTACCATACAAACTCTCCTTTAAACCAAACAACTCATCACATACAAAGGTGGTCCAAAACATCACAAAAACAGTTCCTGTGTTGCTATTCATCTCCATCTTCAAAACACCAAAAACATTACAGTAGAGTCCAACTTAGTTTCAACAGTCCGGAGTAGCTTTCCGGAGATTCATTGAGGTATTCATCACATTTGGAAAAAACATTCAGATTTAAAATAGACAGTGCAGTCCAGAGGTAAGTCTTCTTGATTTGATATCTCTCCATACATCATTAATGATTTGTTTATTTTGAAGACAAGATGTAGTACTTTAATATCTTTTTGAACTAGTCATATGCACTTTGTTTAGGCTTATTCAATCATTTGTTGTTCATGTTTATCCATCATATGCCATAAGCTAACCTGTACATTCAGTAAAATAATGTTTAAGGCAGGAAAATGCAGCATGTATCGACACATATCCTCATGTGTCGACTCATCCTAGTGAAAAAACAGGGTATGAGTCGATACATAACCCCCATGCATCGACTCGTACTGATTTCAGGTTACAAAACAGAAGTGGGAAAAGACTATGAGTCGACACATACGCGTTTTGCATCAATGCAAGAAGGTGCATGAGTCGACACATCCCATTATGTGTCGACTCATACTGAGCAGATTTTGTTTTACAGGAGCAACGAAAAGCTATGTGTCGATGCATAGCAGCATGGGTCGACACATAGCAGTTCAAAATGCAGTTTTCCTCTTATTTTACACTGTTTTTACATTGTTTTCATTATCATTTGATATGGTTGTAATATTTCAGTCTCCACTTCATCCCCATTGTAAATTTGTATCCCCATCCCCCTAAAGTGATGTAATAGCTTAGGATTTATTTTCCGCATGTTTACTTGCTTTCATATATTGCTAGTAATTAGGATGTATGGCAAGATAAAATCAGCAAATAGATAACCTTTCAAATACAAGACAAAATGCATGCAAACTAACACACTTGCACACTAGCATCTCTAAGGTAATCTCATTTTGTTTCCTATCGGAAAATAGTCATGTCCCTCGAACATGGGCGTTTGAGCAAAAGACCCTCGATAAAAGATCGTAGTCCCTCGATGACCCTCGATGTTTCCTTCGGTAAAACGATCTAGTACCTAAACGACGTTGCTAAAATGACTCATAAGTTGCTTTCTATGACTATACAAACGTCTCATACTCGTCCCTTCACATCCAACGATGGGGCTTCTTACCAAATCAATGGTAAGACAACCACATCTAAAGGAGGAGGAAAAGCACATTTAAGACCTTTCGAGTAGGTAAATTCGCTCTTAGTTACTCGCTTGCTCACAACAAAAACATTTTTACACCCACACTCTTATCTTTGAACTATTTTCGAAAAAAACACTTTGTAGGCGTTCTTATAGAAACGAGAACCATTACGAAGTTCCATTTTCAAAATACTTTCAAAAACACATCTCACAAACACACTTTTGAACTATTTTCGAAACAAACACTTTGTAGGCGTTCTTATAGAAATGAGAACCATTACGAAGTTCCATTTTCAAAATACTTTCAAATATCACATCACAAAGCACATTCAAACAAAAGCAAGTTGATCTAGTGAGTAACTAAGAGCCCATGGAAAACCATGGATGAAAAGGGTGCTAACACCTCCCATTTTCATAATCTACCCCCCGAACTCAAAAACATCTCTAAAGGTCTTTCCAGTGCTTTTTCACCTTTCCTTTTTGGATAAAAGAAAAGTCGGTGGCGAATCTTGCTAAACCGTAACATTTGCAAACACAAACGTAAAACATCAAGTCAGTTCTCCCACCGTATCACAATATATATATATATATATATATATATATATATATATATATATATATATATATATATATATATATATATATATATATATATATATATATATATATATATATATATATATATATATATATATAATTTAAGTACATGTATGCTTAAGACATCAAGTAAGAGAGATCTAAAATCCCTAGCTCACGACGAATGTTGAAGAAAGGTTCCGTTGCTAGTGGTTTTGTAAAAATATCAATAAGTTAATTTTTAGTATCAACATGCTCAAACACAACATCCTCCTTTTCAACATGATCGCGAAGAAAGTGATGCCTAATCTCTATGTGTTTAGTGCGTGAATGTAAGACAGGATTCTTAGTAAGATTTATAGCACTTGTGTTGTCATATTTTATTGGAATACGTTTTAATTGAATATCATAGTCTTGTAATTGTTGCTTCAACCAAAAAATCTGAGCATAAAAGCTACCGGCTGCAATGTATTCAGCCTCAACGGTTGACAATGCAACAGAAACCTGCTTTTTTCTATGCCAACTCACTAAAGAGTTTGAAAACAAATGACATGTGCCACTAGTGCTTTTCCTATCTGACTTGCAGCCAGCAAAATCAGAATTAGAGTAACCTACTAAACTGCAATCGCTACCCTTGGAATACCATATCCCATACTTAGATGTACCATTGAGATACCTAAGTATACGCTTGACAGCTTTCGAGTGGGATTCCCTAGGATCCGATTGATATCGTGCACACATACAAACACTAAACATGATGTCAGGCCTAGATGCCGTAAGATACAAAAGGGATCTATTGTACCCCAAAATTTGCCCTCCCATATTTCTCAACACATGGCAAGTGAGGTCCCCAAATTGCTCAAGGAAGTTCAAGAGTTGACCAGACAAACTATCTCCTAAGGCAGTCTATCTCAAATTAGGGTTTCCATTTTCATCAAGATGTGTGGAACACAAAGGACTCAAATTCTCACTATTGTCCTAATATGTTCTCAAGATAATCCATGTCAATTTTCAAGCCTTGCAGAGGAAGTTTGCTCAGTCAATTGCTCAAATGCCTGAAAGTCAACTGTGGCCCACATATAGTCAAACTTCAAGATTTTTGGTCAACATCCTCATTTTGAAGTATTATCCATCATTTGATCAAGGGTTAATCATGATTCCTCAAGGATTTCTCACAATTCATCAAAACCAAAAAGTTGCTAAATTAGGGTTTTGTAGGAAAAGTCAACTCAACTTTGACCAAGGATAACTTTTTCATACTTTATCATAAATGACCCATCCAAATCTCATTTTGAAGAGGATGCAATTCCATACAATTCATCATCATCTCCAAAGTTCAAAATATGCACTCACAAAAATATATGAATTTTGACATTATAGGTCATTTTGGAAAGTCAACAAAAACACCTTTTGGGTCAAAGCTTCATACATGAACATGGAAGACTTAATTGAGATGAGACCAAAAGGGTTGCTTAGAGGACATCCTAAGCTTTCTAAAGTCTAAGAACACCTCTCTAGGGTCAAAATTTAGAGAGTTATGCATTGGCCAAGTTGACCATTTTTGCAAAATTGCCAAAAGTCAAATGTGCTCAAATTTGCATTTTTTGCTAAATGGGCCCAACTTTTTATGCTTGCACCTCAATTATAATGTGGTCCACGACTCAAATACTTATCCAAAAATTATTTTCTCCATTTTTAAATTTATCTTGATTTTTCATTGATTAAAAAGTTAATTAAATCAAATAAATGATGAAAATTATCAAAGATATGATTTGATTTGTTTTTTGACAGGTTAGCAACCAAGATATGCTGAGTTTGCAAGATCAATTCGAATCAATGACAATTGGTACAAAAAGAGCATGATTAGGCCAAATTTAGAAAGATATCATATGGCTAAAGAATAAAATCAAATATCATCAAAGCTTTAAGATTGAATCTGTTTTGCAACCCTAATTCATTGAGGGATATATAATGAACAAAAACAAGGCAAGAAAAGAAGGTTAGAGGTCGTGCATAGCCAAGAACAAAACTTAAAAAATTCAAGAAAAGTGGGAATCGGTTTTCAATCTACAAGGAGTTTCAAAGCATTTCAAGAGAACCAATCCCTTCCAAGATATCCCAGGAAGCTATTCCAATCACTCCCAGGTCTTGAAACGCCCAGAATCGTGCTCTACGCCTCCCACAGTTTGCCCAAAAATTTGATTCTGATTTCACTAATTCACGCATCTTTAGCACTTTTGATTGTTATACTCATGTTTATCATCGTGTTTGCAAGCTAATCATTCCATTTAATTGCATTTTTGATGCATGTACGTGATATTGCCATAGTTAGGGTTTTGTGCTCTTGTTTAGGGATTTTCAATGCTGGCAAAATTGGGCGTTGATTCTGGTACCATGATGCTCGTGAGGATGAGACGAGTTGATTAGTACCAACCATTGTCATTTATATTGAGCATATGCAATTTTGGAGATGGACAAGGTTATACCTACAACAAACGTCTGTAGGTAAAAATGTCCTAGGCTAAAATGACGGTGAGAGGAAGAAGAAGCTTGCGTGGCACAACATCATTGGCTCATTCGAATTGACGCACGTTTTTCTTTTTGTTTTGGCCACTAACTCTTGTTTTCTTATATTATGATTTGTTCTCATTATAATTATAACTAAGCATCACAGCTCAGCTGGCAGCGTAGTATGGGGAGCGAACATAAGGACCTGGGTTCGATCCCCAGGTCCCAATATTTGTTTCATGTAATTTTTCATCAGGTGATCAAGCGCTTTGCTTAGCATGACGTCCACCATAGGCCATCAAGATCCAACCATCAAACGCATCTTCAGCCAAGATCCAATGCCTTTCTATTGAAGGTCCATCATACACCTCAAGTCAACATACGCATCAGATTTGGCAAAGTCAAACAGGCTTGGATTGTTTGGGCCCAAAAGTCAGATCTACACCCTCTATAATTTCTAAGCTATCAGACCCACTTCTAATTTTTCTTTCTTATTTTTATTCTTTTAATATTTCTTTTATTTATTTTAATTGTCAATTAATTACTATTTTTCATAAAATCATAAAATCAAGAAATCAAAAAATTAGAATTAGACTTATTTTTATCAAAATTAATTTTGTTAATTTAATTTAATTTAGTTTAACTTAGGGAAATTTTAACTTGTTTTTTTTTTATATAATTAAAACTAATTAGCAAATTAGGTTAAACTCTTGATTCAATTCTTTTATTTTTTCTCAAATAAATAAAATACAAAAATAGGTTTTTAGAATAAATTAGTTTATTTTTCTTAATTTAAAATTAATTAGAATTAGGATTTTCTTTTTAATTTAATGGTTTCTTTATTTTCTTAAATGACAAAACATGATAAAAACATTTTTTTTATCAATCGCAATTAGGTTTAGTCAAGGGCCAAAACCCTAATCACCTCGTATTTAATTCATCGCGTGCTTGTTAATTATTTTTGCTAATATTTTTTTAACTGCTCACTGGTTTGTAATAGTTAATTTAGGGTTTTACTTACCCTTTTAATTCTCGGGTTTTTGGCTATGTAATTAATCCCCCTCCCCGAAGCCTTGTAATAGCGTAGATTTACTTTCTCGCATCTCAATTCCCGCAAATATTTAACTGTTTAGATGTATGCTAATAGGATTGTATGGTAAGAATGCATGGCAAATTAATATAGTTAGAAAACCCTAATATACAAAGATAAATAACTGAAAACAAATCACTCGCATGTATCACTCCTAGGGTATACTCTCACTTCGGTTGCTTTTGGTAAACGATCATTAAGCATATGGTGTCTTAGTGGTTGCCCTCCTGTCTAAAAAAGATCGAACGTCCCATTCGAATGTTGCCTCGGAAATGTTGCCTCGAATATGATCTTAAGACTCTAGGGTTATTACTAAGATGTCCTAATATTGCTTTAGTGATCGTACGTCCCTTTTGAATTGACCCTTACAACTCCAACGACGGTGTTACCTATTTCTCAATAGTAGGATAGCGCTGTCTAAAGGAAACGAGAATAGAAACCATCTTTTTTCGAGTAGGTAGATGCTAGTAGGTACTTGCTCAAATCAAAGTTTTTCACACTTACACTTTTCAAATAAAATTTCAAAACAACTTCGTCACACCTTTGAGGACTGATACAAGGTTTTGTCACGAAGTAAAACATTTTCAAAACAAAGCACAAACACAAGCAATTTTAAAAACATGAGCAAGTACCTAAGAGCCCATGGAAAACCATGGATAGAAAGGGTTCTAACACCTTCCCTTTCTATAATCTACCCCCCCTTACTCAGAATATCTCGAAAAAGGGTTTTTTCTGTACTTTTTTCCATTCTGGTAGGATGAAATAAAAGTCGGTGGCGACTCTTGCTTACCGCGACATTTTGCGAACACAAAATGAAAAATGCAAACCAACGTCAAACAATCAGTTCTACCACCGTATCACAGGATCCAATCATACCTCTATATTTCTTGACATCTACACTCTTACCATGTTCATCCTTATCTAAGTTCCCGTTGGTAGGCATAGGGGTGTCAATTGATTTTGAGTCATCCATTCCAAAGCGTTTAAGCAACTCTTTGTAATATTTTGTTTGAGATACAATTGTTTCCTCATTAAGCTGCTTTATTTGAAGACCGAGGAAGTAGTTTAGCTCCCCCATGAGACTCATCTCAAATTCACCCTGCATAACCTTAGAAAATTCTTCGACCAAATGTAGGTTAGTTGAACCAAAAATAATATCGTCTACATATATTTGAACTAAAAGAATGTGCTTTCCTTTATGTTTAATGAAGAGAGTGGTATTCACTTTACCTCTTGAATATCCATGATCAAGTAAAAATTTACTAAGTCTTTCATACCAAATCCAAGGGGCTTGCTTAAGACCGTATAATGCTCGTTTTAATTTGAAAACATAGTCTGGATATTCATTACTCTCAAAACCAGGAGGTTGTGAGACGTATACCTCTACATTTATGACACCGTTTAGAAAAGCACTCTTTACATCCATTTGATAAAGCTTAAAATTTTGAGCATACGCGTAAGCGAGCAAGAGACATATAGCCTCAAGGCGAGCAACTGGAGCATAAGTATCCTCATAATAAATGCCCTCCTCTTGGTTATACCCTTGTGCCACTAAACGTGCTTTATTGTGGGTTATCACTTCGTTTTCATCAAGTTTATTTCTAAAACCCACTTTGTGCCTATGATATGATGGTCTCGTGGACGAGGGACAAGTTCCCAAATGTCATTTATTTTAAATTGATTAAGATCTTCTTGCATGGCCATTAGCCAAAATTCATCAATCAAGGTCTCTTTGGCATTTTTAGGCTCTACTTATGAAACAAAAGCGAAGTGATAATATAAGTTACTTATCTTAGAGCGAGTCATCACTCCTTTTGAAATATCTCCCAATATGTTGTCAATAGGATGGTATTTTGAAGATTTCCGAGCTGGTGGAATATCGTTTACTTCTGTTGGCTCTTCTTCCTCATCTTTTGCATGGCTTGTATCTTCTTCCTCCTCATCGTCAACTGTTTTGGACTGATCAATTTCCTGAACAGTTTCCTTGAGTATGTCTTCTGTAGATACACCTGCGCCATCAAGAGAAATACCTTTTCCAACATTTTTCGGATAAGATTCATCAAAAGAAACATGGAATGACTTCTTAGTAGTAAGTAAACGCTTATTATATACTCTATATGCTTTACTTGATTGTGAGTAACTGAGAAAGATACCTTCATCTACTTTTGCATTGAATTTCCCAAGAATTTCTTTACCATTATTCAAAACAAAACATTTACAATCGAATACGTGAAGGTGTGACAAGTTTGGATTTCTTCCTTTTAAAAGTTCATAAGGTGTTTTATCCAAAATAGGACGGATTAATATTCTGTTTAAAACATAATAAGCTGTGCTAATTGCATCATCCCAAAAGTATTTTGGTAATCCACCCTCATTGAGCATTGTTCTTTCCAACTCCTATAAAACGCGATTTTTGCGCTCCACAACTCCATTTTACTGTGGAGTTCGAGGTGTTGAAAAGTTATGCTCAATACAATGCTTGTCACAATACTTATCAAAGAGATGGTTTTGAAATTCACCTCTATGATCACTTCGAATTGTAATTATTTTTTATTCCATTTTGTTTTGTGATAGTTTTGCAAAACTCTTAAAAGCAGTTAAAGTTTCATCTTTGCTACGAAGGAATATAGTCCAAGTAAATCTAGAGTAGTCGTCAACGATTACAAAACCACAATAATTTCCACCTAGACTCTTTGTTCTAGAAGGTCCAAAGATGTCCATATGGAGAAGCTCAAGGGGTCGTGAATTAGAAATCATATTTTTAGATTTGAAAGAGACCCTTGTTTGCTTTCCCATTTGGCACGCGTCACATAGGTGATCTTTTGAAAATTTTATTTTTGGAATACCGACTAATGGATCCTTAGATACAACCTTATTAAGTAAATCAAAGTTAACATGCGCTAGACGTCTATGCCAAATCCAAGAATCATCATTCATGGTGACTAGACATTTAGTGATTGTTAATGATACATAAAAAAGGTCAAGCATATAGACGTTGTTTACTCTAATATCCTTAAACACAAATATTTTGTTTAGTATTTTCAATTATGCAGCAAGTGTTTGTGAAAGTAACTTTATAACCCTTGTCACACAATTGGCTAAAACTTAACAAATTGTGTTTAAGCCCCTCTACTAAATCGACATCAGAAATAGTAGTGGTAGAGGGATTACCTACACTACCTTTACCGAGTATTGCTCCTTTGTTATTGTCTCCGTATGTAACATAGCCTTTCTTCTTTTTTCTTTGAAGTCAATGAAAAGAGATATGTCACCTGTCATGTGCCTTGAACACCCGATGTCTAGAAACCATATTCTATCCACGAATGTAAGACACTTTTCCTACAATATCAAAAGAGAGAGGTAGGTACCCAATTTTTATTGGGTCCATGTGGGTAAGTGGTAACATGGTTTCCTTTAGGCCTCCATTGGTAAATGCCTTTAGGAACAAGAAATCTCCTAAACTTGCATTTTTCAATGGTATGACCAAGTTGACAACAATAATGACATAAACCATGATGATGATGTGTTTTCTTAATTTTTCTCATTGAATCCTTTGGAATCTTTTCTACAAAAGAATATTTTGCATATGGTGGATTCAATGTTTTCTTAAAAAGTCTAGGATCAACGGAAAAAGTAACCTTGGGCTGTAAAGCTTTTTCCAGTTTGGCATTAAGACTTCTAACCTCTTGTTGCCAAATATGACAAACTTCACATTCCCTTCTAGGAATACATCCTCTAACATCCTTATCCTTTGAAATTTCTGCAATACTAGCTTTTAGACATTTTAAGTCTTTTTCAGCTTTATAGACTTTACCCTCCAAGAATGAAAATCTTTGTTGATTGGAGGATAATCTCTCAAAAGCATCTTCATCTTTGTTTTACAGTTTTTCAAAACTACTTTCAGTTCAGAAAAAGACATAGAAGAAAAGTTGTTATGATATGATTGTCTTACTTGCTTGTCGTGGTTGTTTTTCTTGTGGTGGGACTGATTTTTGGTGTGTGTCATGAGACATTAATTTGCAGTCTCATCACTATCACTCGAACTGTCATCATTTGATGAATCACTATCGCTTTCCCACGCAATGTAAGCTCTCCTTTGTTTATTGAACTTATTTGGTGGAGCTTTTCCTTTGTCCTTTTTCATCTTTGGACACTCCGGTTTGTAGTGTTCAACTTTACCACAATTGTAGCAAGGTCCTTTACTTCTTTGCTTTGTATTCTCTTCTTGTCTTGGCTCTTTGGACTGTTTTCGAAAATTTATGAGATTCTTATCGGAGTGCTTGATTCCATTCTTTCGAATAAACCTATTATATCTCTGTAGCGGTAGAAATGTTCAAGACTAAGCCATTGGATTGACTAGACCTTATACAAATCAAAAATAAAAATCGCCACCATGCTTTATTGTTTCCAAAGGAATGGGAAAAGAGAGAATAACCCAAAAATGGGGAAAAATTCAAGGTAAGGGGGTTGGTTATGCAAAGGGAAGGTATTAGCACCCTAAACATCTACGGTACTCCGCAGGAACCTCTTTGTAAAATCTGTATATTTTGGCTATAAAAAATGTGTTATATATAAATAGAATGGTGGAGGTGAGAAGAGAAATATATTATTTTTTTAATGATTTTTGCACCCTCCGCGGTTGCGAACCTTTAGTGCCTACGTACCACCTTTCGTGCAATAGGGGATCAGGGTACACGTAGTTCCTCTTTTAAAAAAAATTGAAACACAAGTGTGTTGGTTAATTTCTGAGATAAGACATCATCGTCATTGTCCGCGTGAAAAACATACTTACTACCCACAATCATGAGGAAGCAGAATTTGCATCATCTCAAAGTGGAGGACATGGCTTGTATTTTAAAATCAACAATGCCTCACTCAACACCCAAGTGAAAAATATCTCACTTCACTACATATTGTAGAAGTATAGTTGTTTGCATCACTACAAGGATTGACAAGAGTCTAATCTTTTTGAGAAAATAAAAAGCCAAAGTGGCAAAATGGTTTGAAATGAGATTGATTGACTTTTAGTCTTCTCAAAAAATGTCAAGGTATTATTAAATTGATTGAAGTTTATTTATGAAAATATTTTGAAAATGCATGGACATAAGTCCAAGTTTATTATGAAAGTGGTTCAAGTTTAGAAACAAGAAGAGTTTTCAAAAGGAGGGAGAAATTTTTTGAAATTAAAGAAGATGGGAGGAGAAGAAGAGACTATCCTAAAGCATAAGGTAAAAACTAAGGAGAAGAATCATCTAACCAACAAGAAGCCAATACTTGACATTATGAGTCAAGATAGAATTCCCATTCTTTGGATTGAAACCAAGCAAGCAAAGATACTAGACCTCTTGAGAGAACCAAATTTCAAGTGTATTAAGTCTTCTCAAAAATTGGGCAGAGTAACGGCTGTATACGGGTGAATTCCAAATTACAAACAAAGGATGTAATCACAAAAACCCACACACAAAAACAAACAAGCAACCCAATGTCTCGAGGTAAACCTCAAGAACTCCAGACAAATTAATTAGATAAGATCACAAGGTCTCCAAGATAGGCCAAGGTTTCAAATCCTAAGTCCAAGAAAAAGTTCACTGCTCCATAATGCCAAGGATAGTAACCAAATAGTCCAAGTACCATTAAGAGTTTTTTAGGGTTTAAGTTGATTATTAAGTATCTTAGGAAAAGAAAAAGAAAAGCTCAAGTGAGCAAAGTAAAAATGACTAGAATATAAATGCTCAAATGAGCAAAGATGAAAATGGCATGAAATGAAAAATGCTAAAAAATAAATAGTGCATAAAGCATAAAAGAATAAAAGCATAAGATAAAATAAGTCAATAATTAGTCGTTAGTTGGATGACCATCTTGAAACTTGCATTTGGAACTCATTAGAGGATTGGTAGAACCAAATCCTCCACACAACAAGTTGCATTTGCTTTTTGTCTAGTATATCATCCATTTGGAATTCTCATAAGTACCATTTAATGATCAACGATGTTTAAGTGATCCGCTTTGACCAAAGGTGTTGTAGATCCATTAGAGGATTGGTAGAACCAAAGCCTCCACACAATGAATCTCAAGGTTATTGGATCAAAGAGATCAAATTAACATACTTGAGCTTGCAATCATAAGTTTGGGCCATGAATGATTATTTATTCGAATCGGGACAAAATTTAGCGCTATGTTAAGCAATCGTAAGTGGACTTATATAGAAGTCTCACCTATTTTGAGGCCGGTCAATAGCAACCTATGCACCATTTATTTTGAGACATGATATAGAGATCATGCTCCAACAACATTTAGTGCAATGAGAAGGGGATGAGATGAAGAGGAATTAGGGTAAAAAGAGAAACCACATTTGAATTAATATTTAATCAAACTATTATTAAAATCATTCATCCATTTTTTGTGGAGTTAAACTCAACACCATGGATCCAATGATGTTAATAAAGCCATGATAAAAAAATCAACCCAAGACAGCCAGAAAATATTCACAAAATAATAATATAATTAATATATACATTAAAGGGTTTAAAAATGTTTTAAAAAATGGAAAATAATGAGGAAAATATCAATTATATTCAAATTAATCAAGAAATGAGAAATAAGACCATAGAAAAATCAGAAAAGAGGCCAAGTAATTTTAAAATTTTTTTGGGAATTTTTAAAAGTCAGAAACTATTTTTAAAAATTAAAATAAATGGGTAAAATAAACAAAAATAGTAAAAAATAGTAAAGTCAGAAACAAAAATAAAATAAGGTCACCAATATTTGTCACAATATCATTGGATAATTCCATAATTTATTCAGAATTTAAAAATGTGTAAAAGTATTTTAAACAAATCAAATAAGTGCAAAAATTATAAAAAATACCAAAACACAAAATTAAATTGTGAAAAATAAAAGTCAGAAAGAGAATAATCAAAAATATTTTTCATAATTTTTTCAGATTTTTTGGACTAAAAATGAATTTTCTATGATTTTTTTAAATTTAAAACAATTAAAATATAAAAATCACAAAAAGAAAATAAAAGTAAAAGATGTTGACCATTGGATGAAAGTCAAAACGCGTTAGTAATCAAATCCAAGGGATCTGGCGCGCTGTGCATATCATGGTCTTTAATGAATAATATACAGAATCAATAATAAAATCATAATTTAAAAATTACAAATAGCACGCTTTCATTGGTTAGAAGATGACACGTTGGTCATCTTCAACCTCCATCCATCACGAATTGCAGGTCTCTCAAACTGTAAAATCAGAAGCTCAAACCTATGCCATTCGCTTCGCCTCTTTAAGACGAAGACAACCACACCCTCGCGCCAAATTTATATAAATTGTAGCTCAAGCAATTTGGAAAGAAAGTTTTGAAAAGGGATTTGAAAATTCATGGTCAAAACGTGTTTCCAGTGAGCTGTAATTGTTGCGACTAGAACCAGGACAATGAGAGCAACACAATGATATCAGAGTTTTGAAGAATTGATGAAGGAATCTACCTATTGAAGTTGAGTTGCAGAGCTCTGAAACTGGACTTCTATGGAGCAATATAGGGCACAATTCTTGAATGTAATTATATGGTTAGCTTCAGGGAAGATTAAGGAAGGTGAATTGATGGAAAAATTGGATTGAAAAAGGCTTGAGAATAGAATTCGAAGTTGCTAAATTCTGAGTTATGAAGCAAGTTTGACAGGATGATTCTGGCTATCTAAGCTTGGGAAATTGAATGGGGGATGACCCTCTATTTATAGGGAAGCAAATGGGATCGAAAGGAATAACAAATGTTGCGTTTTGGAGGGAATTCGTGTGGATTTGCATCATGAAGAAAGTGTGACTCAAACTTGATCAAAACTCAGCCAAATCGTGTGTTTCATGATGCTAATCACTTTGGGCAAGTTGCTAAACATGATTAGAAACAAAAATGCGTGGAAATCTTGTGATTAGAAGCCAAAACAAAGATTTCAAAATTACGACTTTGTGCAAATATTTTCACCTCAAGGGGTCTTAGGGCATAATTCTTGATGCTTTGGAAAGATGAGGTTACAAGCTTTGCAATGGAAAAAGAATGGAATCAAATGGATGCTTGAGATGAAAGTTACATGGAGTCAAAGTTGAAGAAAAATAGTTGACTTTCCATACTTAGAAATATTTCAAATTCTTCTTTTAAAAATGACCTATAATCTTTTGCATCCAAACATGGCCTTCCACTTAGAATTTTCTCTTGACCAAAAAATATGGAATGGAGTAGACCTCTTGAATGAAATTTTGCAATTTGAACCACTCAAAATATCCAAAAATTGAGTAAGTTATGACTTGTTGAAGTTGGCCAAAAATCATGAAATGACCTATAATCTTTTGCATTTTTAAGGCAACTTCCATCCATTTTCTCACTTTGCACATAAAGTAAGGAATGAAGTCCACACCTTTAAGATCATCATGAAAAAAGAATGGGCTCAAGGTGATAAAAATTTACCAAGTTATGACCATTTGAAGTCACATATGGAGAATTGGGGATTCATCTGGGTGACTTGTAATCTTTCTTCTTCACCAAGTTCCTTCCACATGAAAACTCCTTGGAACTTTTGAAGTGATTTATTGGTAACTCTTTGAAGATAAGGATGTTTTTGGAATCACTCAAAAATACCAAAATATGAGCAAGATATGCTCCTTTGAAGTCCAAAACCCTAGCCTCTAGATCAAGAGAATGCTTTGTGGAACTTTGCCAAGTTTGAAGAAACTTTTTGTGCCAATATTCTTCCTTTGTGAATAGAAATTGTTGAGGATGATGATGAGGACTCATGGCCACCAAAAGCACTTCCATACCAATTCTTCCAAAACAACTTCAATGGTTAGGTTTGAATTTCTCAAGCTATTTACTAGGGCATGGAAATAAACTCATGAACCTATGATGCAACTTGCTAAACCTCATTTCCTTTACCTACATTATTAACAAGTAAGACAAACCAATATTGTATTTTGTTAATTAGAGATAAAATCAAAGCAAAATATCCATGATCACAAAAGAGAACAAGTCAAGGTGCTTGGTAACTCCTCAAAGAGCAAGGCTAAAGATAGGTAGAAGAACCAAATGCCCTAATGTGATCTTGTTGTGATTGAAATAATATGGTATGATGAAAGGATCTTAGGGGCAAAAATTGGGGTACAGAAATCTCCAAACAAATAGTCCCATTTCTTCATCATCATAATTTTCATCACTACTTGAGTCATTATCATTTTGCTCTTTGTTTGAGGACTTGGAGCTAGAAGCCATTAGAGCCATTGACTTCTTCTCACCATCCTTGTATTTATTCTTCTCTTTCTTACTCTTGTTTTCATATTTCTCAAGACTTTCTAGTTCTTGTTGATGTTCTTCCAGCTTGCCAAACAGAGTTATATTAGTAAGCGTAGTGAGGTCGTTGGCTTCCTTGATAGCTGTTACTTTAGGTTGCCATTCCCTGCTAAGACATCTCAGAATTTTATTAGTAGCAATTTCATTAGAAACAGGTTTTCCAAGTGCATTTAAATGGCTTACAAGATGAACGAATCTCCTTTTCATGTCAGAGATAGATTCTCCTTGTTTAATGCAAAAGAGCTCGAACTCTTGATTGAGTGTGTTAATGTGGGACTGTTTAACTTCAGTAGTGCCCTCATGGGAAATTTCTAAAGCATCCCACATTTCTTTAGCAGACGTTCAATGATACACCCTATAACACTCATCAACACCAAGTGCTGAGATTATCATATTTCTGCCTCTCCAATCACATGACCACTTGTTTTCATCTATTTCATTCCATTGATCCTCAGGTTTAGGTACTATTGCACCTGTATCATTCCTCATGGTAATTTGAAAAGGACCAGTCTGAATGGAAGTCTATACATTCCTGTCAATGGAATTTATATGTACTCGCATGCAGTCTTTCCAGTAGCCACAGTTTTCATCGTTGAAAATAGGAGCTCTATTTTGCGTCCCCTTTGGTTCAAAAGCCATAGTGTTACTAGTAAACATAAAGCACCAACGAATTGGCGCTCTGATACCACTTGTTAGATGGTGTTGCAAGTGATAAAGAGGGGGGGGGGGGGGGGGGGGTGAATAGATCACCTCCTTATTTATCAAGGATTTAAAATCTTTTATCAAAGTTTGTTAAAAGCAGCAAAAAAGTAAGGTTAAGAATCAACTTCCGTCTATTTTGAACCAACTACTATAAAACCGGACATACGATAAACTTGATGGATTTTATTAGTATGAAATGGATGAATCTTAAACACAGATTGATTAACGTTTTTAATTCACTTATGACTAGAATAATGTTTCCAATGAATTAAAACTTGCAAGCAATTTTGTCAAACTGTTGGTGTATGCTTGTTTGATGATTAATAATGGTGATTTGATGAAAGTATTTGAACCACTATTTTATCATTAAACAGAAAACTCATCAAGCCAATTGAATCACAAAATTGCGGAAAATGTAAAGAGATAGAGAGAAAGAAAAATAATACGCAGGCAGTTTGGTAAGGAAGTTCCCTGCTGTCGTCCTTGCATGTGGGTACGTCTCCCTCTCAATTCCAAAATTGAAATTGAGAACTCTTATATCAATTTTGCTGAAAGTTTGTATACAAGGTTACGCTACAAATAAAGAATGAAATCCCCATGATCTTCTTCTTCTTGTAAGAACCTCCACCTGATATGAGCCTATCAAGATGCCCTGTAAGATCCACAATCAATCCTCCGCTTCCACGACCTATTTTCAAAAATCCCTCTGATTTCCAAACCCCTCGCTACGGCTGAATCTGACTTGTGCGATTGTGACTAACAAACCCTCAAGAACACACCCGTTCTTGAAGGACAAACCATTGGTTTTTCCCCGAAGCCCCTTTCTGAATTTTCAACCCAACTGAGATCCCTTGAATGAACAACTGAATGTTATCCCTTGATATTTTAATCCAATTGAACAAACATGTTTGACTTTCGTTGTTGTTGTTGAATTAAGATAATTGAGAAGATGATGAAGACGAAGTATCTTTTAGGCTTCTTGTTTCTTAGTAATTGATGCTCACAATTGTAATAATGTGTCACCCTGATTTCCTGCTAAAAACTTACTTATATATGTAACAGAAAACAATTAGAGACATGAATTCACATTATGAGTCGATACATGTTAGTATGAGTCGACTCATGTTAGTTATACAACACAAAATGAGTCGATGAAATTTGTATGAGTCGATGCAAACTGATACTACAACATATTACAGAGCCAACCATTTTACATGAGTAAATACATAACACATATGTGTTGACACATACTGAATTGGATTTTGATTTTTGAAGATAAAATGTGTTATATGTCGATGCATGGAGTTATGTATCGATGCATAAAATTTGAAACTTGTTTTCCATGGACATCAACATATCATGTGTAAATGCATGAAGTTATGTATCGATGCATAAAGGTCGAAAATTGTATTCTAGAAGCATTAACATGTTATGAGTCGATGCATGGCATGGATGTATCGACTCATACTAAAGAAGAATAGTTTTATGATTCTTTGCTTAAGTATGTGTCGATGCAAAGTTCTTTGTGACGACTCATAACAATGTTTTATGTGTAAAACACATTCTTAACTCTTTTTAAACATATTATACTGTATTTTTGCAATGCACACATATAGATAAAGAATTTTCAACATTCATTGATTATTTCACACATATTTTCTATCATTCAAAACTAATTATATGAAGGGGTTGCTCACAGTAATCACATCCAAAGGACCAGATTTGTATGCCTATGATAATATTGTGTACACACACGTTTGGAATAAAAAATACCATCCTCTTCTTAGACGAGGACAAGTGTCGGAGAGACCACTTGTCCTCAAATGGTTGGTCGCGCGCATCCCTATCTAGAGAGGGGAAGGGATAACAAAAAAATAGAAATAAAAGTTAAAGTTGTTTTGTTACCAACAATAACTTTTCACTTTCATTTTTTTCTAAAAAACAGTATCCCTCTCTTTCTCCTCATATCATCACCATATTTTCTTTTTTTCTTTATAAAATAAAATAAGAGAGAGAGAGAGAGAGAGATAAATAAAGATGCCAGAAATAAAGAGAAGGGCGGATAAGATGAACTCGCGGTGGTTGCCGACGAAGCTTGCGGCAACGCCACCGTGAAGCATTTCCTGTTTTCAAAAATTTTTACATCATTATGTTTGTATTCCTCTTCTTGTCTCCAATCCGCGATTATTTTTCTCAGAAATCCAATTAGTTTTGCAAGATCTTGAAAATGGTTTTTGAAAATTTTGTTTCTCAAAAAGTAAATTAACACAGGTTGAAAAAGGGAGGTGTAATCAGAATCTATGAAGTGTTATCAACCTTTTAGACGGAAAAGAAGAGGTGAACGGAGGAGATTAAGTGATGTGAGCAATTTTCTGGAGAGACAGAGGAGGTTGACGGCGGCTTTCGGTTTCTTTTGGGTGAGATATTTCCGATTCTTATATCTTCTTCTTCTTCTTCTCTGTGATTCAGAAATCTTTTCCTCTTTCCAATTTTATGATGGGTGTTCATTTTTTGGGAAAATGATGATGAAATTGGTTTTTATGGTTTTCACTGTGACGGTGAGATGCACGATTTTTCTGATATTTGTTAACTATCCTTTTTTTTAATGCAATTGATTGTTTTTATACTATTAGAGAATTCTGTTTTGCTATGATATTGGGACTCTGAGTTGATCTTTGACAGGCTTGCTTGCAAATTTCAGTTAGTTATCAGGCCTTTGAACAAATTTTTTTTCCAGTGGGCTTTGATTTTGTGATTCTGTTTTGTTATTTTTTCTGATGTGTTTGCACTTGTTACTACACTAATTGTGATTTTGTTTTTGCTATTGGGCTGAGCTGTAATTTTCTGTAGTGTATTATCTTATTGCAGTTTGTACTTCTTTACTTTGTACCTCCTTTTGTGAACCAAAAACAAATGTTTTTTTTTTGTGATTTTCAATAGGAGTTATGGGCCTATGATTTGTAATTCTGATTTTGAAATGAACAAGTATGAGGCTTTGAATGTTGGGCTGGGCTGTTGTGATTCTGACTTTGCTTTTACTTGCGATGCCATGATGCATGTTTCTGAACTCGTAGCAAACTTCCTTTTCAACCTCTATTGTGAACCAAAGCTTAGATTTGTGATTTGTAATAGATGCCACGGGCCAATGATTGGACCACAATTATGATTATTTGTCAAGGAAAAATATGAGGCCTTTTCGTTAGATTTATGAACATGATTGGATAACCCTTGATTCTGATTCCCTTCACAACCCTAATGATGAATTTGAAAAAAAACCTCTTTCTTTATGTTCAAGTGTCTATGTTCTTGATGATTGCTTGTTAAAATTTTATTTATTTATTTTTCCTTGTTTCATGTGATGAGTAGTTTGTCAAGAGCATGGTTTCAAAGGGTATGAGTTGAAGACTTGAGGATAATGCAATTGTAACAAAGCTTGAAGGCATGGGAGAATTTCTTGAGCAATGAAGTAGAAGCTTGAAGAAACTCAAAGTCTTGTGATATTCATAGAAGTTTAGGTGTAGAAAACTTGGAATATTTGTATTTTTGATGTTATAATTGGATTTTAGGCCATATAGAACTTGAATTTTCTTGTAACATGGATGGTGAAATTGGAAACTTGCAAAAGAGCTTGTATTCTTTGTGAAGAAATGGTATGACTTGAATGTTCTTAGATGAGAAAAGACATTGAAATTTGTATGTAATTTGGGATTCTTGAAAAATGACTTTGATTGAAGCATGAATCTTGAATGAGAATGGTTATCACAAATTTAAGTTTTGAAATTTCTTGAAATTGCACTATGTTAAAACTTTGTAACACCTAGATGTGTATTTGAACTTTGCTTAAACCATACAAGTCATGTTTCAAATTAAGCTTGAGAATGCCTTGAATGAATGGAGGCAAAATGGAATTTGAAATTTTATCAAGCTCTCTTGATGAAGTTATGGACTTGAATTCTTTGTAAACAATGGTGCAACTTGAAATTTTAGAATTTGCATTCTTCTTGAATTGTTCTCTTGTCTCTTAAATTGCCTTCACTTGTAAGCTCACAAATTTTGAATTCTCCTTGAATCTTGACTAAGAGAAAGAATCATATGATTTGAAACTCCTTGAAACTTTTGGATAAATTTGCATCCATAAATTTTTGAATCTTCAATCTTTATCATAATGGCCAATGATCCCTCAAACTCAACAATCTTGTACCATGACTCTTTTCTTGATGATGACTAATTTCAACACAAAAAATAAAACTCTAGAGAAAATGTCCTGGCATTAGAAAATTGGTAGCATGAATTGAAAATTGGAAGTTAAGAACATTATAAGTAAAAAAAAAGACCTAAAACGTTTCATTAAATTCCACATCTTTCTAAGCATAATTCGCTTCGACCCTTAAAGCAAGTTTATAGATAACGCTATTTGTGACATTGTGCAAAATAATCATCCAAAAACGATGAAAATTGAAAGAGTTACGATCCTTGAAAGTTGGACAAAAGTCACTTGAAAATAGGTCAAAGTGCACAAAATAACCTCAAATGTACTCAGACTTTTGACGGCCTTCTACACATAATTAGCTCTTGACTTGTAAAGAGAAGTTGGAGATGATGTCAATAAGATTCCTATGCTCGAAGAATCGACCAAAAATAAAGAATAATGAAGAAGTTATGATTATTTGAACTCGAACTTGCAAACGTTGACTTTCAGCCAACCCACTTTAAATTAACTGCAAACTTTGTCTTTCTTCAACAACTCGAAGCATTCTTAATCACTCATGAACTTGAGACGTCGAAGAAGGCATGGAAATAAACACATGAACCTATCTTGAATAATCTTGAGAATTAAGCAACCAAGCTCTCCTTAACCAAGCTGACTGAAACTTCAAAATAGCGTGACCTAAGATTATAGATCACCACTCTGAAACATAGGATTTTGAGAACCATTTTTGGCCTGAAAAACCCCAACCCTAATCGGAGAGCCGTCACCTGAATTTCTTGACCGCAAACCCCTATATTACAAGAAACAAAATAAACAAAACATATTTTTGGATTTTGGTTAGGGGTCAGTAAAATATAAAACACATATATACAAGATACACGACTCAAGGTGCTTGGTGATCTCTCAAAAGAAAACTTAAAGCTAAGACACCGTAGAAGAAATACCTAAACCCTAATGAGTGATCTTGTTGCAGTGTGATGGTGTGAGATGATAGAGGAATCTCAGGGGCAAAAATTTGGGTATAACAGCAGGTCGCACCCCAGTGTTGATCGTACTCTATTCCTTGGAAGCCGCGTGGAAACATCTCCTGGAAGCTGAGATGTTCACATAAATGGTAGCGATGCGTCCCCTCCTTGTGTAGAATGTCATCTTCAGATGGACAATGGAGGGAACGACGGTCAATTTGAATAGTGTTGGTCTCCCTAGGATACAGTTATAGAGAGACAGGAAGTCGATAACCAGAAATTACAACTTGATCTACCGAGAGGCAGTTTCTTCCCCGAAGGTGACAAAAAGCTCAATGTATCCCCATGGCTTGGAGGTCGATCCATTGAAGCCTTGCAGGTCGATCCATACGTATGGTGAAAGGTGGGTGTCATTGAGCTTTAAGGTTCGAAATAAATGGTTGTACATGACATCGACAGAACTCCCGTCATCGACCAGGATGCGGTGTACGTCAAAATTAGCCATTCTTACCCTCATCAGTAGAGGGATGCTCGAGTTAGGGGCCCCTCCGAGAAACTCCTTGAGGTAGAAAGTGATTGGTTCTGATATGCCCTTGACCTTCTCGAGTGTCACCGCTTGAGTCGGGGATGCATCGACCAACTCGTCGAGCTTCCTTTTCATAGAGTTTATAGAGAGGTCGTTGAATCCCCCGCCGGTTATAAGCATGGCGGAGGAGAATTTCTCCCACCTGCTGTGCATGGACAGAGGTTCTTCATCGTATCTGTCGGGGATGTAGAAGTCCTCTGGCCTTGTCACGAATAAAGCTATCTGGATAGGGGCCGCCTCATCTGATTGTCAAGTTTCTTCCTCGACCTCTTTTATCTCACGGGTATCCCGACGAGGGGTGTCATTGCATTGATACTGCCCAAGTCTGCCACCCTTGATGAGGGTTTCGATGGCGTCCTTGAGGTGGACGCAATCTTTAGTCTGGTTCTCGTGACTTCGATGGTACTAACATTATTTTCTCCTGTCAGCCCCGGGCCTCGCAGGAGCAGATCGAGGATGCCTGGCGCTGTCGTCCTTGAAGTTGGTACTGAAGCACTCCTCCAGGATGTTCTCGTGGGAAGCGGCCAGCGGAGTGTATTCGGTGAATTGTCCTACGGGTCCCCTGTTCTCGCGGGGATCACGCAGTTTATCATCCCTTCGCTTCTTGCCCGTTCATCGAGGAGGGTATGGGTCCTGGTGTCGCAGGGTATTGGTCGGTCTGTGTTTCCTCGAGTCGCGGGATTTATTGGCCGCTTCCCTCTCCTCATAGTCATATAAGACCTAGATTTTTCGAGGAGAGCATCGAAAGTCTGGGGTGGTTCGATACCGACAGCCTTCTTAAACTCAGTGCTCGAGAGAAGTCCTCTCTCAAGCAAATATATTTTCATGTGATCAGTACACGAGACTTGAATGGCCTCGCGATTGAACCGATCAATGTACTCCCTGAGGGTTTCGTCGCTTCTTTGGATGATAGCCTCAAGGGAGGCCTTAGTCTTCAGATGTCGACGAGACACTGTGAAAGAGCTGATGAACTGGTTCTTGAGTTTTCTCCAGGAGGTGATTGACCCTGTGGAAATATTTTTGTACCAGTCCATTTTAGTTTTCCTCAAGGTCATGGGGAACAAATGGCATTTGATCGGTCCCCCGATGTTGTGATAGTGAAGCATTGCCTCAAACCCGTCAAAGTGGTCGACAGGGTCTGCGATATCGTCATATTCCTTCAGTTGGGAAGGTTTCTCCATTCCCTTGGGAATGGGCGCCTCCATGGTTGCTTGTAATAGGGCACCGCAGGGGTCGTCTTCATCGTCCGATAGGGAGAGTGGGAAGGAGACCGGTTGTAATGGCGGTCGTAGTGACGGCCTTGGCCTCGGGGAGGGTCCATTGGTCGAGGTTATGTTTCTCCATTGCCCCTGCTTCTGTTTTTAGGGGATCGTTGTTCCCTGCTCGCGCGGGGGGGGGGGGGGGGGGGGGGTGAGGCCGCGTCTCCCGGTAGCTTCGGGAAGTGGTCTCTCCAAAGCGGGGCGTCTCCCAGTCTATCAGGGAGAGCGAATTTGTGATTTGTCTCGTCCGTGTCTTCACGGGGGAGACTGACGACAATCTTTATTCTGACGAGGAGGTGGAATGTCAGGTCTCCTGTGTCTTATGGGGGCTCAGCGAGTATCCTCAAGCACCCTTAACCCTCACCTTGCGATAAGATTAAGTAATTCATTTGGTTAATGACTGCGAACAGAGCCCTGGTCATGGCATCAGCGCCCGCGGGGACGGGGACCTCTTGGAAAACATTCGGCTCGTAGTTATGAGGCGGATGGTGTAGCAGTAGAAATGTTGAGACTAAGTCATTAGATTAACTTGACTCGCACAGATCAAAATAAAAATCTCCACCGCGCTTTATTATTTCCAGAGGAATGGGAAAAGAGCGAATAACCCAAAAAACAGGGAGAGAATCTAAGTTCTGGGGTTGGTTATGTAAAGGGAAGGTATTAGCACCCTAAACATCTACGGTACTCCGCATGAACCTCTTTGAAAATTTGTGTATTTTGGCTATAAAAGTTGTATACGAAAAATATATTGCGGGGATGAGAAAATAATTTTTTTTTACAATTTTTGCACCCGCCGCGGTTGCGAATCTTTAGTACCTACGTACCACCTTCCGTGCAATAGGGGATCAGGATACTCGTAGCTCACCTTTTAAAAATTTTAAAACAGAAGTGTATTGGTTAATTTTAAGAGACAAGACATCATCGTCGTATCCGAGTGAAAGAACATACTTACTACCCATGATTATGAGAAAGGAGAATTGACTTCATCTCAAAGTGGAGGATATTGCTTGGATTTTAAAATCGACAAAGCCTCACTCAACACCCAAGTGGAAAATATCTCACTTCACTACATATCATAGAAGTATAGTAGCTCGCATCACTATAAGGATCGACAAGAGTATAATCTTTTGAGGAAAAGTTTAAGTAAAAAGCCAAAATGGAAAAATGGTTTGAATGAGATTGATTATTTTTTAAGAAAATATTTTTTGAAAGTGCATGGACCTAAGTCCAAGTTTATTATGAAAGCGATTCAAGTTTAAAAAACAAGAATAGTTTTGAAAAGGAGGGAGAAGATTTTTGAAATTAAGGAAGGTGAGAGGAGATGAAGGGCTACCCTAAAGAATAAGGTAAAAGCTAGGAAAAAGAACCATCTAACTAACAAGAAGCTAATATTTAACATAATGAGTCAATGTAGAATTCCCATCCTTTGAATTGAAACCAAAAAAGCAAGGATGATAAACCTCTTGAGAATACCAAACTTCATATGCATTAAGTATTCTAAAAAATTGGGCAGAGTAACGAGTACAGATAAATCCCCAATTGCAGACAAAGTGTGATCGGTGGATCTGGAACTGACTGTTTAAAGCTGGATCGCGTAATGTCGCGGAAGCAAGAGTCGCCACCGTCTTTTATTTTCTCCAAATGGAAAGGACAAAAGCACAGAAAAATTCCTTATAGAGATCGCTCTCGGTTCGGGAGGTAGATTATAGAAAGGGAAGGTGTTAGCACCCTTTCTATCCATTGTTATCCATGGGCTCTTAGATACTTGCCCATTGTGTTTTCAAAAATGGTTTGTTTGCTTTTCAACGGTGGGTTTTAAAAAAGTTTCTTTGAAAATTTCAGTTCGACTCTTGTATCAGTCCTCAAGAGTGTTTGAAAAGTTGCTTTCGAAAGCTTTTTGAAAAGGTGTCGGTGTGAAAAGAAGTTTTTGATTTTATTAGGAAAAAAATGTTAATTGGTTAGTGATTAATAAAAATAATAACGATTAATTAATTAAAGGAACATAATATAAATAGAGAGGGAGTTTAGAAGTATACGAGCCTGATTGGAGGGTGAAACAGCTATTGGCGTCATGTGTAAACTGTTTTGTTTTGGCCATTTGTGTTCTGGCTTCAACGTTCCTTAACCTTCTCAAGATGTCTGCTTCGCCATGTATTTGTGTCATGCATAAGTTGTTCTACTTTGGCCATTTGGCTTTTGGCTTTTGGCCATTTGTGTTTTGGCCTCAACGTTCCTTAATGAACGTGCATGGGATCATGCCTAAATCTGCAGTGTTGAATCTCATGAACACATTAAATAAAATCATAAAATGCAAATAAAGCCAATATATGAAGAAATTTAATGTTTAGGCACAATATGGCATGTATGAATATTATACCCTTTTGATCATGGAGATCAAACCAATCTTACCCTTACTGGAAAATTAGTGACATGAATGCTTTTATGCCTTTTAGATCATGGAGATCAAGTCAGCCTTACCCTTACTGAAGAAGTAGTGAGGTATTGGTTTGTAACTGTGATGGCTTGTTTGTAGTGAGAGGGATTTGTAATAAGGATTTCAAGATTTTAGGGTTCTTGAAAGAATTTGATATTCTAACAGTGTTATGGCAATGTTTTTTCTCCTCTCTGGTTTGTGTGAAAAGAAGGTGATTATATAATGGAAATTAGGGTAAAGAAAATGGGCTTTGAATGTGCAATTGAGCCTCCAATGTTCACTTGAGTTCGTCACTTTCCAGGCTAAATCCCAGGGACTTAAACGCAATTTTTGAAGTTGAAATGTGAAAACAAAATGTAGCCGACATCGATGACTAACTCCTGTCCGGAAATCGGCTCAATCGGATAAACGGTGAATTAGTTATGAATTTTTGAAGTTTCAGCTCAGACAAACTTATTTTGGGCTCCAGTGTCGACTCTGACACGTTCTTCAATAAAAAACTGGTATTGATCGCAGCATAATCCGGTCTCGACTTTTGAAGCAAAGTTGTAGATCTATGAGTCAGTGACCTTGTGTAAAAATATGAGCCCAATCCGATAAAAATTGACCGAGTTATGAATTATCGAAGTTTCGGCCCAACTGAAATAATATTCAGCATTCAGGATTTACAGCGTGTCACGCACTCTGAGCAAAAAACGAAGGCCTTTTGAATACCGTTTGAACTCAATACCTTCTGTGAAAATGTATCCAACTCAATTTTTGAAATATTGGCGCTGGAACCAGCTCGATACGATGAAAATCGACCAAGTTATGATTTTCTGAACATGACGCAAGTAAACTTCTGTCACAAATTTTCTGTGCAAAAATACTTGATAAATCCACATTTTTGAAGACCTTCTGATCGAAATTGGCTTCCATCTGTGAGAGATGAAAACGTAGATAATGTCAAGACGGAATTTTGGCCACCGGAACGGGTTCAATACGAGCCACGATCTTCAAGTTATGAATTTTTTAGCGCGTAAAAACTGCACTTTCAGCACACTTTTTCACCATATTTCTTCGAGAAAACTCACACATTCGGATACCTTCTTTAAATAATTGACTCTTAAGCCGAACCTGAATTTGAGCATATGTTATCAGAGATATCTTGGCGAAAGAACACTTGAATATGACGCGTCAGGTTGGACTTGTGAATTTTTCTTGAAATGTTTTGAGAAATATGGGAGGGCAAATTTTGGGGTACAACAGTTTCCCCTGTTCAATCTTCTTAAACCTGAGGATGTAGATTGGCTTGCGTGCCTTTCGTGATCCGAAGGTAGAAGATGATTGAACACTAGAGTGCCCAGAAATTTGCACTCGCATAGTAGAGTATCAGCAACGTGATGGCGGGAATGGGCTTACAGATGCCATTTGGAGAGATGACTGATAGGAGGATGGGCTTATAGATGTCATCTAGGTGTCGATCGCGTAAGAGATTCCTTAGCGAGAACTTGCATACATGAGAAAGAAAGATAATTACCTGACCTGTTACTGGGGTTGATCTTCAAACTCTTTATGCAGATATGCCCTGGCTGGATACAGGAATCGAATCTTCAACTCTTCGGACGTGCCCTGGCAGGATACAGGAATCGAGTCCGGAGAATATAGTCGTCAACAGATACACCCTGGCAAGATACAGGAATTGGATCTTCAAACTCTTCAGACGTGCCCTGGAAAGATACAAGAATCGAGTCTGGAATTATAGTCGTCAACAGATACACCCTGGCAAGATATAGGAATCAGATCTTCAAATTTCAAAAGGTTTTTGTTGATAATGATGTGGTGAATGAATCCGGGACGGTTACTACCTCAACGGGACGATGAGAGAACCTTGAACGATTTCTACCTCAACGGGACGATGAGAGAACCTTGGACAAATTACTACCTCAACTGGACGATGAGAGAACCTTGGACGATTACTACCTCAACGAGACGATGAGAGAACCTTGGGTGATTACTACCTCAACGGGACGATGAGAGAACCTTGGGCGATTACTACCTCAACGGGACGATGAGAGAACCTTTGGACGATTACTACCTCAACGGGACGATGAGAGAACCTTTGGGCGATTACTACCTCAACGGGACGATGAGAGAACCTTTGGGAAATTACTACCTCAACGGGACGATGAGAGAACCTTGGGTGATTACTACCTCAACGGGACGATGAGAGAACCTTTGGGCGATTACTACCTCAACGGGACGATGAGAGAACCTTTGGGCGATTACTACCTCAACGGGACGATGAGAGAACCTTTGGGCGATTACTACCTCAACGGGACGATGAGAGAACCTTTGGGCGATTACTACCTCAACGGGACGATGAGAGAACCTTGGACGATTACTACCTCAACGGGATGATGAGAGAACCTTAGGCGACTTCAACCTTAGCAGAATGATGAGAGAATCTTTGGCGACTTCAACCTCAGCAGAATGATGAGAGAATCTTAGGCGACTTCAACCTCAGCAGAATGATGAGAGAATCTTTGGAGACTTCAACCTCAGCAGAATGATGAGAGAATCTTAGGCGACTTCAACCTTAGCAGAATGATGAGAGAATCTTTGGCGACTTCAACCTCAGCAGAATGATGAGAGAATCTTTGGCGACTTCAACCTCAGCAGGATGATGAGAGAATCTTAGGCGACTACAACCTCAGCAGGATGATGAGAGAATCTTAGGCGACTACAACCTCAACAGTAACGCTGAGAGAATCTTGGGCGACTTCAACCTCAACAGTAACGCTGAGAGAATCTTGGGTGACTTCAACCTCAACAGTAACACTGAGAGAATCTTGGGCGACTTCAACCTCAACAGTAACGCTGAGAGAAACTTGGGATGATTACTACCTCCGCAGTATCGGGGAGAGAACCACAGGCGACTACAACCTCAACAGTAATCATTGAGAGAATCTTGGATAACTTCTACTTCAACAGTAACGCTGAGAGAAACTTGGGATGATTACTACCTCCGCAGTATCGGGGAGAGAACCATAGGCGACTTCAACCTCAACAGTATCATTGAGAGAATCTTGGACGACTTCAACTTCAACAGTAACGCTGAGCGAATCTGGGGATGATTACTACCTCCGCAGTAACGGGGAGAGAACCATAGGCGACTTCAACCTCAACAGTAACACTGAGAGAATCATAGGCGACTTCAACCTCAACAGTAACGCTGAGAGAATCATAGGCGACTTCAACCTCAACAGTAACGCTGAGAGAATCTTGGGCGACTTCAACCTCAACAGTAACGCTGAGAGAATCATAGGCGACTTCAACCTCAACAGTAACGCTGAGAGAATCTTGGGCGACTTCAACCTCAACAGTAACGCTGAGAGAATCTTGGGTGACTTCAACCTCAACAGTAACGCTGAGAGAATCTTGGGCGACTTCAACCTCAACAGTAACGCTGAGAGAATCTTGGGCGACTTCAACCTCAACAGTAACGCTGAGAGAATCTTGGGCGACTTCAACCTCAACTGTAACGCTGAGAGAATCTTGGGTGACTTCAACCTCAACAGTAACGCTGAGAGAATCTTGGCCGACTTCAACTTCAACAGTAATCATTGAGAGAATCTTGGGCGACTTCAACCTCAACAGTAATCATTGAGAGAATCTTGGGGGACTTCAACCTCAACAGTAATCATTGAGAGAGTCTTGGATATCTTCTACTGAGTCTTTATCAGGAAAATCTGTTAGGGATCGATTTAGCTGGACTAGAGAAGGCCTTTGACTGGATAAGAAACAGAAAAATCTTAGGGTCGATTTAACTGAACCGGTCTAGGTCTTGAAATGTCTTCAACTGGATAAGAAACAGGGAGATCTTAGGGTCGATCTGACTGAACCAGAGAAGGCCTTGGACTGGATAAGAAACAGAAAAATCTTAGGGTCGATTTAACTGAACCGGTCAAGGTCTTGAAATATGTCTGAGAACTTAACTGGATCTTTCCTGAAAGGTAAAGGTCAGTCATATGCAATGCATGATATGGATCAAGCAATGATGTTCTCAACATAAATGAGATTTGTAAGATATGATGCGTATATGCATGCTATAATGATGTATGGAGGTGCGATGTTTATGAACGTATGTTTTTGTCTTAGGAAGATAAATCCTTGACGGGTGCCGGGAAGTCACTCCTGGGCTGGTGTTGAAGAATAGATCTTTGCTTCCGCTGGGGATGATAGTTGCAAGAATACCGGTAGGAGAAGATAACTCCGTTGGGGGATAAACTTGGCGAATGGATTACTCTGCGGGGAGAAAAGTAATCTAGTGATCTTGCTGGGAAGCAATACTCTGTGGGGAGAGAGGTACTTTGTTGAGATGTTGATGATAACTTGCTGGGGATACCGTTGTTGTGTTGGAAGTGTTAATAGACTTCGCTGGGGGTAAGAAGACTTCGTCGAGGACGCTCTTTCCGTGGTTTTTAGATGAGGATAACCTAGTTATATCCTGGTAAGGAAATAACCCTTTGAATACAGCCGGGAGACGCGTTCGTGCTTTGCGGGGATAAGCTTCCAGAATTTACTGGGGATAAGCTTACTGCTCGGGGAGATGGATTCCAACTTTCCTGGGGAAACTGGATTGGACTCTCCTGGGGAAGTTTTGAACTGTATCGGGGAAGTGACTCCATTGAATGTTTGATATACCACCGGGGAACAATCTTTAGACCAAGACTGCCGGGGATGCTTGTTTAAGAATATGTACTGCTGGGGAATGTTGAGATCTGCTGGAGGATACCCAACTTCCTTAAGGTTTGGTTGTAACTTTGCTCGGGGAGAGTGCACTGACTTGCTGGCTCACTCTCTGGGGAATTAAGACATCTGGTTGTGTTCTTTAGCTGAACCTACCTTGATACCTTGGAGGACAGGACAATTAGATTGCTTAGACAACTCTTTATTGCCCCTGTTTCTGAGGTGGGAGAGGAAGACTTGTGAGGTGCTGATAGCTGTTGATGGACAAACCTTTTTCTGGTAGGCAGGTGACAGGATAACAGGACATAGTCGTACGCTTTAATCCCTAACTTTTGCCTGGACCGCCCTTTCGGGTTTTCGGTCCATCGGGATACCCATTTTTGCCCAAGCCGCCTTTTCAGGTTTTCGACTTGCCGGGTGTACAGATTTTTTTTCATTTTATCCCTCATTTTGCCCGAACCCTTTTGGTTCACCGGGAAGCCCTTACTTTTGCCTAGGTATGTCAACCTAGCGGGTCTTTGATTATACGCAGTATTTTTCGATTATGTCCGTGCTTTCAGAATGTAGGAAGTTGCCCCTGTTAGAAATGTTTTGTCATGCCACCAGAAGGTGTTTGATTAGACAAGATTCATTGTTGGAATGCCCCAAGTGACTCGGACGGAGATTTGCCCCAGGCTATTTGGCCTTTGAGAGATTCTCCGAATCTTGACTGGACTGCCCCAGACAATGGACCGTGATCATGTCTGCCCCTTGATTGGAAGTGCTTCTGTTCATTAGGTATTCATCGTGCGAATTTCCCTGCTGTTCAAACAAAAAGTCATATGCAAACAAAGTTATGTTAAAAATGCAAAGCTTATGTCTGTCTTGAAGATTTTGAAAATGCATTCTTTTTCATAAAACAAGTGAATGTTTGTAAAACGTGATGTCAACTCCGTATTTTACCGCGAGCCTTAAGGATTCAGGATACCTTTCGTACAGTATGCTTTCGAACTAACCCATGCTTCAGCTAGGACTTTTGAGGGTTATAACATGGCCTGGTTCACGGTTTAAGAAACAAAGGATAAAGGCTCAAATTTTATTTGTACCCACCCGCTCTTCGTGATGTTCTTCAAACCTAAACTCAGTTGATCATGCATTAGACCTTGTTTGAGTCTTTGCTCTGATTTTCCGGTGATGGTTCAGATATTGATGATTTATTTGGAATAGGTAGTCATTTCCTTTTTGTTGAGGGTTTATAAGACCTCTTTCTTTTTGATTTTGTTATCCCTGTTTTTTGCCTGAGCTGTTTCCTTTTTTGGAATTACAGTCAGCGGGATGCCCCAGTTTCGTAAGTCCCCTTTATAGGTTTTGACTTTTTGGGCTTTTCATTTATGAGAAATGAAGACTGCCTATCCTTATGATTATTCGGAATCATCACTGTCTTTTTTTTTTGTAAGGACCTCTTTGGTGCCATTTGTTATGTACTTGGATCAACTGAGAGAACTACCCTGCCCCAGGTTATGATAAAGGGTTTTAATTTTCGAAAAGAAAAACTCCTACTTCTTTGGCTCAGAGGGGTTAACGAGGGATTATCTTCCTTATAACTCCAGTGTTTAGGGATTGAAACAATGCCTGTACCTCATCAGCGGGGTCTGTTCAAAAGCATATTGTATATCGTGGTATCGTGTTCGTCATCCTCCCTCAAGAGGCTTAGAATTATTAATTGAGAGTTGACATCAGAAAAAATATGAAAATAATTTGCATATAGTGAATACGAATATATTGCTTCAAAACAGACATATGCGATGCATTAATGAACTAACAACGCTTAACATGAGTAAATGTTTGAACAAGAGAAAATTACAACTTGAACATTCGAATGAACAAAAGTTTTCTAGTCTCAGGGCTTGTCACTTCAACTGGTGAGCCTTGGAGGGATGGTAGAAAAATTCGGCTTGACCATCTTGTGTGAACTCTAATGCTCCTTCATCAATCAGGTCCTGGATCTTGTTCTTCAGAGCCCAACACTCATTTGTATCATGTCCTGGACTGGCAGAGTGGTAGGCACACCTTTTATTGGGATGATAGGTAGGAGATGCTGTGTTGGGGTTCTGGGGATGAGCCCTTAATGTGATTAGATTCAATCTCAACAGGCATTGTAAAGCTTGAAACAGCGACATGTTGAGTTGGGTGAATTGCCTCCTGGACTTGTCTGGCTGAAGCTGGTGAGGTTGATGCTGAATTTGTGACACTGGAGCCATTTGAGGAGCTCTCCCCTTATCTCCTTGTCTCAAAGGTGGTTGCACGATGACTGGCTTTTTACCCTTAGACGTTTGCCCCAGTTGGTTACCCTGAAGCAGTTGGTTGACGAGAACTCCGAGCTCTTCTTGTCTTTGAGCTAAGCCTTGAATGATAGTCACCTGCCCCAGCATTTGGGCTTTCATTATATCCACTTCAGCTTGCAGATGTTTCAGCCGTTCATCCTCAGCACTGTTTCTGACTAAAGTCTCCATGAGAAGTGTCCTTAGCTCCTCTTGCCCCTTGGATAGATTCAAGAGGATTTCCCCGAACCGAGTCTCTTGAGCAAGAAGGTCCTGGTTATCTTGTTGGGAAGCCATTGCTGAAATAAACAGCGCAGATGGTAAGTGACCTGCAACAAGGGTACCTGTAATGCAATGATATGTATGATATATATGCAATGTTTTCAAGGATCTCGCGGGGTAAACAAAAATTGTTAGAACTAGGTAGCTTGATTGAGGGAACTTCATGTTTGCTGAGAGTCCTTCTTCAAGGGTCAAAGGCTCACCATATCCAGTGGGTCATAGCCCCTGACTTTAGTCATCATGTCTAGTTTTGGTTTCCAAACAACCTTGGTTAAGGGAATCTTCTCCAGGAGTCAAAGCTCACCATATCAAGTGGGTCATAGCCCCTGACAACCTTGGCTAGAGGAAAATAAATCCTCTTTGCCCCTTGCTGGGATAGTTGATTCACCATGACCTGCATCACAAGCCCTTGAGATCCTTGAAATGGGTTAGGATGTATGCAATGGTATGATGTTATGTTATGCATGGGGTAATGTAAGTAACCCTGTTATGAGTCCCCATCAAGGACTATAAACAAAACCTGCAAGAAACTAGTCTGCAAGAAACTCAGTACACTCTGTTATGAGTCCTAATTAAAGACTATAAACAAAACCTGCAAGACACTTAGTAAGCCCTGTCATGGGTCCCAATTAAGGACGAAAACAAAACCTGCAAGTAGTTCATGTGTCAGATAAAGCATGCAAGTAGTCAAGTACGAAGGCACACAAGTCACACAAGAGAAAGCCCTTAGAGTTTAGGCCAGCATGGGGTCTGGGTATTACCCTCTTGAAGTTGGTGGGCTCAACCTGTCCTATTAGAAGTAACCGGGTTCTAAGGGTCCCAATATCACCGGATTGCTTTCATTGTTCATCGTTTCGATTTAGCCACTGAACTGGCGACCGAAATATTCCAGGAAAGCAACCCTCAATTGAGTGTAGTATCGAGTATCAACCAACCTCAGACTGCACCAAAGTCAGTTATCTCACTACCCTAGAGAGGCCAAGATAGTTCAATTAAGGTTCCTAAGGTCTGTTGATGCTTCACGACACCACGCGGAGGCCCCGTACTCTCCTTGACTGAACTCAAGGGTTACCGGTACACACCAAAGTGCCACATCAACGTAGCAGACTGCTTCAACCATGTAGGTATACCCCACACAGTTCCCTCACAGCCTTGTTGCTACTTTCTAAGAAGGTATCCCCAGATCCGGGTTAGGATCTATAGAACTCCCAAGACAGTCCCACAATAATAAAGCAAGCAAAGAAAGCGATTGAAAACACAGTGATCTTAGTCCTAAGGTACACCTCACTTTATAGTAATCTCCCCAGCAGAGTCGCCAGTTCTGTGATCGGTGGATCTAGAACTGACTGTTTAAAGCTGGATCGCGTAATGTCGCGGAAGCAAGAGTCGCCACCGTCTTTTATTTTCTCCAAATGGAAAGGACAAAAGCACAAAAAAATTCCTTATAGAGATCGCTCTCGGTTCGGGAGGTAGATTATAGAAAGGGAAGGTGTTAGCACCCTTTCTATCCATGGTTATCCATGGGCTCTTAAATACTTGCCCATTGTGTTTTCAAAAATGGTTTGTTTGCTTTTCAACGGTGGGTTTTAAAAAAGTTTCTTTGAAAATTTCAGTTCGACTCTTGTATCAGTCCTCAAGAGTGTTTGAAAAGTTGCTTTCGAAAGCTTTTTGAAAAGGTATCGGTGTGAAAAGAAGTTTTTGATTTTATTAGGAAAAAAATGTTAATTGGTTAGTGATTAATAAAAATAATAACGATTAATTAATTAAAGGAACATAATACAAATAGAGAGGGAGTTTAGAAGTATACGAGCCTGATTGGAGGGTGAAACAACTATTGGCGTCATGTGTAAACTGTTTTGTTTTGGCCATTTGGCTTTTGGCTTTTGGCCATTTGTGTTCTGGCTTCAACGTTCCTTAACCTTCTCAAGATGTCTGCCTCGCCATGTATTGGTGTCATGCATAAGTTGTTCTACTTTGGCCATTTGGCTTTTGGCTTTTGGCCATTTGTGTTTTGGCCTCAACGTTCCTTAATGAACGTGCATGGGATCATGCCTAAATCTGCAGTGTTGAATCTCATGAACATATTAAATAAAATCATAAAATGCAAATAAAGCCAATATATGAAGAAATTTAATGTTTAGGCACAATATGGCATGTATGAATATTATACCCTTTTGATCATGGAGATCAAACAAATCTTACCCTTACTGGAAAATTAGTGACATGAATGCTTTTATGCCTTTTGGATCATGGAGATCAAGCCAGCCTTACCCTTACTGAAGAAGTAGTGAGGTATTGGTTTGTAACTGTGATGGCTTGTTTGTAGTGAGAGAAGGATTTGTAATAAGGATTTCAAGATTTTAGGGTTCTTGAAAGAATTTGATATTCTAACAGTGTTATGGCAATGTTTTTTCTCTTTTTTTTCTCCTCTCTGGTTTGTGTGAAAAGAAGGTGATTATATAATGGAAATTAGGGTAAAGAAAATGGGCTTTGAATGTGCAATTGAGCCTCCAATGTTCACTTGAGTTCGTCACTTTCTAGGCTAAATCGCAGGGACTTAAGCACAATTTTTGAAGTTGAAATGTGAAAACAAAATGTAGCCGACATCGATGACTAACTCCTGTCCGAAAATCGGCTCAATCGGATAAACGGTGAATTAGTTATGAATTTTTGAAGTTTCAGCTCAGACAAACTTATTTTGGGCTCCAGTGTCGACTCTGACACGTTCTTCAATAAAAAACTGGTATTGATCGGAGCATAATCCGGTCTCGACTTTTGAAGCAAAGTTGTAGATCTATGAGTCAGTGACCTTGTGTAAAAATATGAGCCCAATCCGATAAAAATTGACCGAGTTATGAATTTTCGAAGTTTCGGCCCAACTGAAATAATATTCAGCATTCAGGATTTACAGCATGTCACGCACTCTGAGCAAAAAATGAAGGCCTTTTGAATACCGTTTGAACTCAATACCTTCTGTGAAAATGTAGCCAACTCAATTTGTGAAATTTTGACGCCAGAACCAGCTCGATACGATGAAAATCGACCAAGTTATGATTTTATGAACATGACGCAAGTAAACTTCTGTCACAAATTTTCTGTGCAAAAATACTTGATAAATCCACATTTTTGAAGACCTTCTGATCGAAATTGGCTTCCAGCTGTGAGAGATGAAAACGTAGATAATGTCAAGACGGAATTTTGGCCACCGGAACGGGTTCAATACGAGCCACGATCTTCAAGTTATGAATTTTTTAGCGCGTAAAAACTGCACTTTCAGCACACTTTTTCACCATATTTCTTCGAGAAAACTCACACATTCGGATACCTTCTTTAAAGAATTGACTCTTAAGCCGAACCTGAATTTGAGCATATGTTATCAGAGATATCTTGGCGAAAGAACACTTGAATATAACGCGTCGGGTTGGACTTGTGAATTTTTCTTGAAATGTTTTGAGAAATATGGGAGGGCAAATTTTGGGGTACAACACAAAGCATATAATCGCAATAAACTGCACACAAAGAGGCAAACAACCCAATGTCTCGGGGTAAACCCCAAGAACTCCAGACAAAATAACAATAGAAGTCACCAAGTCTCAAGGTAGGTCATGGTCTCTAATCCTAGGTCCAAGAAGTCCATAACTCCATCATGCCAAGGATAGTAACCAAATAGTCCAAATAACCTTAAAGTTTTTTATGGTTCAAGTTGGTTATTAGGTATCTTCAAAAAGAAATGAAAAGCTCAAGTGAGCAAAAATAAAATGACATAAAGATAAATGCTCAAGTGAGTAAAGATGAAAATAGCATGAAATGAAAATGCTAAAATAAATGTGCTTAAAGTAAAAAGCATAATGTAAAAGCATAAAATAAAGTCAGTTGTTAGAAATTAGAGGTTAGTTGAATGACCATATTGAAACTTGCATTTGAAAACTCATTAGAAAATTGATAAAATCAAAGCCTCTCAACAACAAGTTTCATTTGCTTTTTGTCAAGTATATCATTCATTTCAAAATCTCAAGGCAACAATAAATGATCAACGATGTTTAAATGATTCACTTAGTTCCAAAATTTATGAAAATTCATTGGAGGATTGATAAGACCAAATACTCCTAATAATGAAACTCAAGATTATTATATCAAAGGTTTCAAATTAAACATGCTTGGCATTGCAAATATAGATTTGGGCCAAGAATGATCATTTCTCGAATCAGGACAAAATTTAGCGCTATGTTAAGTAATCGTAAGTGGACTTATATAGAAGTCACACCTATTTTGAGGCCGGTCAATAGCAATTTATGTGACATATGTTTGGAGTGATGATATGTATACCATCCTCTAACAACATGTAACACAAAGAGAAGAGTATGAGATGAAGAGGGAGGGGATACATTTGAATAAAAAACCTTGATCAAAACTATCATTAAAATCATCCATCCATTTTGGTGGAGTTGAACTCAACACCCAATGTTGTACCCCAATTTTTGCCCCTAAGATTCCTCTATCATTTCATACCATCACAATGCAACCAGATCACACATTAGAGTTTTGGGTACTTCTCCTACTCCATCCTATCTTTAGGTTTGTCTATGAGGGATCATCAGGAACCTTGAATTGTGCATCTTGTACACATATCATTTTGACTAACATCAATATATATATATATATATATATATATATATATATATATATATATATATATATATATATATATATATATATATATATATTGATGTTAGTCAAATATATATGTCTCTTTGAATGTCATCTTGTAGGTGGTGTACCCGAAATTTCGCCCCTAATTTTTTTAGTCGTATTATTATATCAAACTTTGTCATTTGGTCACAATCATTAATAAATATCTTCATTCATCACATTTTGCATCATTAGTCGTATTTAAGTTAACCAAAAGTCAGTTTAAATTGAAGTTTGCATCATTTTGTTGTTGAAAAACACATGATATTTCACTTCATGCATTTTTATTTCTTTACTCGTTTCTAGCATTTCTCCAAGTTGTTTATATGTCGATAATATTAATATTTCGATCTTACAGACAGACCGTTAAAAGCGATTCGATACTGTGCTGAAAAATTAGCTAGAAAATATTTCAAGTTTTCACCTTTTACTGACCATTTTATGAATATGTGTTTCGCGTAGATCATGACGGTATGCTCACTTTAGTTTTTCGATACAGTTTGAAGTCTCGTTTTTAATCATAAGCGTTTATTTAACCTGATATTTTTATTCTCATTTTATTTCGATTTTGACCATTTCAGTAATTTTTTCATTAATCTTTGTGACATGTAGTTTATTTTAATGTGTTCGTTTCATTTTTTCGGATAGTTAATGTCCATTTTTTTTATCGTTTCTAGTCATTTTGGGTCTCTATTTTTTATTCAAAAAAATTAAAACAAATATTTTTGTATATGTTATTTTTTGCTCGTTCAGACTTTTATGTCAATTTTTATCATTGAAGGACTTTTTGGGCATCTAAAAAATGACAAAAACTAATTTTGATTTGTATATAAATAGAAGTTTGAGATTTGTATGAAGGAGGGAGCAGAGAACAAAAAAACAACCAAGCAGAGGCGGATCAAATTGAGATCAGATTGTAAATAAAATTCAATATCATCTTCACCAATTTCCCCCACCACTATTCATTCGTTAATCTTCTCTCTTCCATTCAGTTTAATCTCTACTCCACTTTCCTTCGACCCTTCCAGCCTTCATCTTCACGTTCTTCATTCAACTTCCCTTCAACCCACACTTTCTCCACTTCAGCCGAACCATCAAACTATTTCTAACCGAGCCACCTTCGGCATGTAACTCTCCTCCACTTGCACAACAATCCAGCAACAACCTACTGCCATCACTCCCAACCGCACATCCTTCTATTCCATCATCACCTACCTCCGCGAACACTCCCTTCATTTAGCGATTTTGGACAATACACAAACACCATCCGTAATTCACTTCTCATTATTTTGAATCACCTTCTCCGCGAACTCACAACCCCATCTGTGATACGGTAGGAGAACTGACTTGGGTGTTTTGCGTTTGATTGCAAATGTTGCGGTTAGCAAGAGTCGCCACCGACTTTTCTTTTATCCAAAAGGAAAGGTGAAAAAGCACGGGAAATACCTTTGAGATTGTTTCTTGAGTTCGGGGGGTAAATTATGAAAAGGGAAGGTATTAGCACTCTTTTCATCCATGGTCTTCTATGGGTTCTTAGCTACTTGATAGATCATTTGCTTTCGTTTGAAAATGTGTTTTGTGTGGTTTTTGAGAGTATTTTGTAAAGAGGCCATTGTTTAGGCAATCTTTGTAATGATTCTTGTTCGTAAGAATGTATACAAAGATGTTGATCTTTTGAAATTGTTTTCAAGCTTGTAAGATGTTTGAAAGTGCAGGTGTTTGTTTTGAAAATAGCAAGGATGTTTGTTGGAAATTGAGCAATTAATTAGGAGCATTCTACCTACTCAAAAGTCTTTCTTGTACATTTCCTTTTCCTTTGACATTGTTACCTTACCATTGATTTAGTGAGTAACCCTATCTTTGGATGTAAACGGGACGGGCGTGGGTCATCGTATAACCATGATTAGCAATGTTGCAAGGCATCTTAGCATTCTCTTTTAGGGACTAAGATCATTTGTAAGGCAACTTAGATAGCATCATCGAGGGACTATTATCTTGTATTCATTTGTTTTTGCTAAGATACCTAACATGTGTAATATGGCCATTTTGTAAGGCAACCAAGTGGATTTTACCCTAGGGGTGCTTGTATGCAAGTGTATTGTTTTCATACTTGTTTTTGTCTTGAATTAGGGTTTCTATTTGATTGATATGAAATATACAAGGAATTTAAATAAATACAAAGTATAAAAATGAATAAATATATAAGGATGCAAAAAATGTAAACGAAATGAATTTGTTTGATTTTTTTTAAAAATGATTTTTGTCTTAACCTAATTTAAATAAAGAAAAATGGTTAATTAATTTTGAATTTATTAAGAAAAAGATTTTAAAAAGAAAGCCTAGTTCTATTGATTAATCAAAAGAAAATAATTTAAACAAAGTATTTTTTTGGCATTTTTATCTTGAAAATATTTATAGCATTATAAAATATTTTTAGTCCTTTTTTATTAAAAATAATATATTTTAAATGGTGTGAGAAAAATAAGTAAATAATACAATATTAATTTATTTCATAAGATTTACTTAAATAAATAAAGTATGAAGAATAAAAAAATATTTTTATTTATGGAAAAATAACATAAAATAAGTCAAAATATAAAATAGCATTTTTTGTATTTTTTAAAATCATTTTTAGTATTTCAAAAATATATTTGAGAAAATAAGAAAAATATAAAAAAAAATGAAATTGGGCCAGGGTGCAAATATAAAACAGGGGGAGGAAGGTTAGAAAAAAAAGCCAGGCCCAGGAGGTGGAAGGCCCATGCGCTGGAAGGAAAAAAAAAACAGAAAAATGTAAAAAATTGCAAAAAGGCAGCGCTGAGGTTCGAACCCATGACCTCTACCAATAACGCGCGCTGCCTTATCACTGAGGTGGCTGTACATCCGTTAACTTAAATGAAAGAATAAATACATAAGGTAAAACGTCTCCATGACTTGTACTTCGTCTTCAACCTTCAGCCAGCCGGACCACCTATATCTCATTTATTTCTCAATAAAAATAGAAAATGCAAACATGAAAATTATGCTATTTTTCCTCACGAATCCAACCATATAACTTATGTAAGCTAAAAGTAAAAGATGAAGATTAATTTTGCTGGCCCTAAATTGAAACCTAATTTTTTCAGAAAGTTCAAATCTAAAATTCTCTAAGCTCAGGCCATATAAATGTAAACTATGGATATGTACAGCTTCGTGGCAATGGTATCTACATTTTATCTTCACAAACCAAACTCAAATGATGCCTGTATGAAGAGATAAAAGTTTGAAAACTTACCTCTTGCAACTGGAGTCGTGTATGGAGTTTGAGCAACCTTTGCGTAGGCCTGATGATTTCTGTAGCTTTCTTGGACCTCCTTGAATGTATTCCAACTCCTACTTTGCTTTGAAAGTCCCTGAATCTCTCTACTCAAATCAACCTGCAAGCTTGATGTTTTAAAATGGTGAATAGTGATGGGGGGGAGGGGGGTTACAGTCTTGAAACAGGGGCTTGGATCACTTGTGTATGGTGTATGTAAGGTGTTTAAATGATTAAGAATCAAAACACATGAGTGGAAATGGAGATGGAGAGTTTTGGCTCAAAACTGTCAAGTTGAGCAGTCTTGTGCAACATGGGTGTTTGGGAGAGTTTTAGGATGCTTGGAATCGTGTCTTAGCTTGCAATAAACTTGTTAATATGTATGGAAAAGATTGGAGCATAAAATCACTCCAGGTTTGAGTTATAGGGTTATGGCTCTATAACTTGCTTTTGAAGAAAAGTGAAATGATAAATATCAAGTATTGTAATAGGAGTTATGTGTGCAGAAAGAACAAGTTAGAAGCTCAAGACAAGTTGACTTTGTGATTAAAGCAACTTTTCGAATGGAATAGTAGCTTTCTTCCAAAAATGGAAATTTGGCTTGGACAAGTATGATCTTCTGATTATGGAGAGATCTTGAGGTTTAGAAGCCTGCAAAACAAGATTGTGCAGCATAGGTTTAAAATTGGATTCTTGTTTATCACAAAATGCCTTGTAATCCAAGTGACAAAACACCAACTTCATATCTTCGATTCTCCCTACTCAACAATGATCTCAAGGAGTTATTGGACATTTTGGAAAGCTTGCAATATGCTCTTCAATCCATCTTTGAATTTCTTTTGAATATTCCCCTTGGAACTATATGAAAAAGTGCCATGAAGTTAGGTCAAAATCCTGACCAAATTAGGGTAAAATTTCACTAAGTGTTTATTTTCATGACCCTATGTTTTTGAAATTATAACTTGAGATCCAAGCACTTTTGGAAGAAGTTGTGTGCAGAAAAGTTGTATGTTTCATGGAGATCTACAACTTTCATGTTTCGAGTTTCTCTTAAACCATCTTGTATCATGGTGAAAAATTGGCTCAAAGTCATGAAAAAACATGAATTTCTAAGTTTAGAAATTTCTAATTGGCTCAAAGTCATGAACAATTTCTAAGTTTAGAAATTTTGACTTTTCAAAATGAAATCTTGACTTTTTGATTTCTTGATGAATAAGTTTCATATTTTGACATGCGTTGATGAATTATGACCTTTGGCACTTGGTTTGACCAAAAAGTCAAAGTTTGACTTTTCAGTATACAATTGACTTTTGATTAGTTGACTGCAAAATTCATCTGTTAATCCAGTGGACTTTCAATGTTTTGAACCATGTAATTAGGTCAAAATGATGCAAATGGACTATTGAGATCATGCCTTAAACCAATTGACCATTTACTAGGTCAAAAATCAGAAATTGTCCTTTCCCAATCAAAACCCTAATTTTGACCATTTTGCCCTTTTGGAGATTTGATCAAATTTCTTAAGGAATTATGGTCCAAACTTGATAAAATGATACATATGAGTTTAAAATGTTGATGTGGATAAAAAATTATAAAGTTTTACTGTAAATTGGCCATAGTTGACTTTTTCCCCAATACAACTGATTTTTGGGTCAACTGCTCAATTGAGTGATCAGAAAATGTGATTCAAAGCTTGCAACTTGACATGAGTAATATTGGGGGTCCATAATGATCCATGAAAGTCAAATGAAGCATTGATAGCTCAAAAATCTTTGTGCAAACTCAAACCCTAATTTTGGCCATTAGTGTCTAAGGAGGTGTCTTGAGCTGATCAAACCCTAGTGCAGTCTTGAGCTCAAGGAGATCTTGTGAGAAAATTCTTGATAAGTGGGAGGGCAAATTTTTTGGTACAACACCATCCATTCCATATCCTTCTATGCAGAACAACAATGACACTTCCGTGAGAATCCACAAACCTGCTAATCATTTTCGCAGCTAGTCAACCGTGGTACTCCCTCTACTGTGCACTGTTCCAAACATATCCTCTTCTCTTCCAATTTTCTTTTTTCTTTCTTTTATATTTTATTTTAATTCTATCATTTTAATTTTCTTAATTCTTTAATCATTTTTTATTTAGTTTTTAATTAAGACCTGATTAAAACTTTATAGTTTAATTTGGGCTTTAGGCATTACTTTGGTTTACACCCATTCTAATACTTGCACCTCCTTTATGTTAGATTTTTGTAATTTTGTAAATACTTTTTAGTCATGTTGCTAATTCTTTATTTCATTGAGATTTCAAAGTTAATTCCAATTTAGCTCTTGAAAACGTATGGATGCATAGACTTAATTGACCGGCCTCAAAATATGTGCGACTTCTATATAATTCCACTTACGATTGCTTAACATAACGCTAAATTTTGTCCCGATTCGAGAAATGATCATTCATGGCCCAAACTTATGTTTGCAAGCCCAAGCATGTTTAATTTGAAACCTTTGATCCAATAACGTTGAGATTCATTGTTAGGAGGCTTTGGTCTTACCAATCCTCTAATGAATCATAAAAAAATTTGGACTAAGTGAATCATTTAAACATCGTTGATCATTTATTGTGGCCTTGAGAATTTTAAACGAATGATATACTTGAAAAAAAGCAAATGAAGCTTGTTGTTGGATTTGGTTTTTATCAATCCTCTAATGAGTTTCAAATGCAAGTTTCAAGATGGTCATTCAACTAACCTCTAATTTCTAACAATTGATTTCATTTTATGCTTTTATTTTATGCCTTTACTTTATGCACAATTTTATTTTAGAATTTACATTTCATGCTATTTTCATCTTTGCTCACTTGAGCATTTACTTTTGTGTCATTTTTATTTTGCTCACTTGAGCTGTTTCATTCCTTTTTGAAGATACCTTATAATCAATTTGAATAATTAAAAACTTTAATGTTACTTGGACTACTTGGTTACTACCCTTTGCATTCTAGAGATTGTGGACTTCTTAGACTTAGGAGTAGAAGCCTTAACCTACCTTGAGACCTTGTGACCTCAACTGTTATTTTGTCTGGAGTTCTTGGGGTTTACTCCAAGACATTTAGTTGTTTGTTTTATGTGCAGGTTATTATGATTACATGCTTTGTTTGTGATCGGGAATTCATTTGTATACAGCCGTTACTCTGCCTAATTTTTGTGAAGACTTAATGCAATTGAAGCTTGTATTTTTAAGAGGTTTATTATCTTTGCTGGTGTGGTTTCAAATCCAAAGGATGGGAATTCTACATTGACTCATTATGTCAAGTTTTGGCTTCTTGTTGGTTAGACGGTTCTTTTCCCTAACTTTTACCTTATGCTTTAGGATAGTCTCTTCATCTCCTCCCATCTTCTTTAATTTCAAAAATCTTCTCCCTCCTTTTGAAAACTCTTCTTGTTTTAAAACTTGAATCGCTTTCACAATAAACTTGGACTTATGTCCATGCATTTTCAAAATATTTTCTTAAATCAATCCTTGTAGTGATTCAAGCTACTATACTTCTATGATATGTAGTGAAGTGAGATATTTTCCACTTGGGTGTTGAGCGAAGCTTTGTTGATTTTAAAATCCAAGATATATCTTCCACTTTGAGATGATGCAAATTCTCCTTTCTTATAATTATGGGTAGTAAGTATGTTCTTCCACTCGGATAAGACGATGATGTCTCGTCTCTTAAAATTAACCAACACACTTGTGTTTTAAAATTTTTAAAGGTGAACTACGAGTACCCTGACCCCCTATTTCACGAAAGGTGGTATGTAGGCACTAAAGGTTTGCAACCGCGGCGGGTGAAAAAATTAAAAAAAAAACTTCTTTTCTCATCTCCACCATCTATTTTTATACAACATTTATAGCCAAAATACACAGATTTTACAAAGAGGTTCATGCAGAGTACCGTAGATGTTTAGGGTGTTAATACCTTCCCTTTGCATAACCAACCCCCGAACTTAGATTCTCTCCCCCTCTTTTTGGGTTATTCGCTCTTTTCCCATTCCTCTAGAAACAATAAAGCACGGTGGCACATTTTATTTGATATGTGCGAGCTAAGTCAATCCAATGGTTTAGTCTCAATATTTCTACTACTACACCCAAGATCCAATGATGTTAATGAAGTTTTTGATCAACAATCACATAGTCAGAATATATTAAAAGATAAATTGCATTTAATGAACAAAAGAAAAAAAGAAAAATGACTTTTAAACTATTTTTAAAATGAAAATAAGAGGTAAAATAGCAAACTATTTTCAAAGTATCAAAGAAAATTTTAAAAAGGCCATAGAAACATCAGAAATGAACTCAAATATTTTTATAAATTTTTTGGTAATTTTTTAAAACAGAAAAGTATTTTTAAACTAATTAAAATATTTCAAATAAGTGAAGAAAAAGATCAAAAATAGTAGAAGTCAAAATAAAATTCTAGAAAAAAATTCAGAAAATCAGAAATGAGTAAAATGATTTTTATAAAAATTTTAGAATTTAAAAATATCAAAAAGTATTTTTAAATAATTAGAAACAAGTCCAAATAAAAGAAAAAATATATAAAACATAAAATCTGAAAATAAAATCATGAAAAAATAAAAATTAAAAAAAGAGAATATGTGAAAATATTTTTGTGAATTTTTTTATAATTTTTGAGTTAGAAATGAATTTTCTATGACTTTTTGAAGTTAAATCATTAAAAATAAAAAAACTAGAAAATAAAATAACAAACCAAAAAAATATGGACCATTGGATGAGAGTCAAAACGCGCTAGTAATCAGATCCAAAGGATCAAGCACGCTGTGCATATCATGGTCAACTTTGGAAATTGTACCGGATCACCTTTTAAATATTAAAAACAACTAAATTTCTATCGCGTTGGATAGAGTCTGACTAATGAAAGTAATTAGATTCAAGGGCTCTCAAAGCGTGAGTATGATAAAGCAAATATACTGGATTGAATTCAAAAAATCACATGTCACACTTTCATTGGTTGAAGCACGACACGTAGGTCGTCTTCAACCTCCAGACGCCCTAGATTGGGATTCCTCACACTGTAAAATTAGAGGACCAGACCAGTACCATTAGATTCTTCTCTTCAAGACGATTCTAATGGTACCATTGCATCAAATTTATATAAATTGAGCAAGGCTTAAATTGAGAAAATGTAGAAATAATAGCGAGCACGAAATTCAGGAATATCTCACTCAAATCTCAATGAAATCACAAATTGTAAAAAAGCATGAGAATCAGAAGGATACAAAGAGTAGATTAGTCTTTTATTTGGATCGATTTGACCAAGAAATATTCCTGAACGAAGCAGCACAAGGTGGCTCTGAAATTAGACTTATGTAGATCAATATAGGTCACAATTCTTGAAGGTAAGAGTATGGTTAGTTTTAGAGAAGCTCAATGAAGCTAACTGAATGAAGCTTTTGGTGTTTTGGAGTGTGAATGCAAGAAATCAGAAATTCAATTTCAGAGTTCGTGTGGGATCTGAACAGGGGTCAATTGGCTATCAAAGCTTTTCGAAATGAATGCAATATGTTCCTCTATTTATAGGGAAGAAAATGGGATGCTCAAGCGTGTGGAATGATGAAGTTTGGAGGGAAATCGTGTGAAGTTGCAAGCATGAAAAGTGTGACTCGTACTTTGCTCAAAACTTAACCAAAACTTGCGTTTCAAGGTGCTAATCACCCTTGGAAGATTGTTAAACATGATTAGAAGTAAAAACACACAGAAATTTAGTGATTAGAAGCTGAATTATGCATTTTAAATTCTGACTTGGGGGAAAGAATCAGTTTCAAGGTACCAACTTTGAATCAATGGCATTCATAACTCAAGGAGTCTTAGGGAATGATTCTTGAATAAATTGAAAGATAAGGTCACAAATTTTACAATGTGTAAAGAATGGGATCAAATGAATACTTGAGCTAGGAGTTGTGATGAGTCAAAGTTGAGAAAAAGATAATGACTTTTTGTACTTGGAAAAATCCTATGTTTTTCTTCAAAATTGACATATAATGTTTTGCATCCAAACATGGCCTTTCACCCAAAATTTTCTTTTGACCAAAAAAGATGGCATGAAGTAGACCTATTGTTGGTCCATCCCTAAGTGAGTTGAGCCTATGTTTGTTTATCTATGTATGTGCTATTACTTGTTGTATGTTATATGTTGTATATATGTTTGTTTAGACTTTTCTGGTTTTCAGGGTGCTTGGTGATTACTCATGAGTCCTATACCCGGACTTGGGAAAACATAAGATAGGAAGGGAGGTATAGTCATGTTAACTTTGAGGGAGTAATCCCAAAAAAGGAGACATGAGATCCCCCACTCAGTGGAGGCCCCTTTGACTGTAGTGTCATTTACCGAGTAATCGGGAAGACGTGCTGCTTTCGACTTAGAAGCCTGCTGAAACTGAGAATCGTAGAACCTTTAACCCCTCTTGGCCTTTTAGGTGTAGTTCGGAAGCTATGACAGAGTAATCCGGAAATGGTTGTCACGTGATGCTACACTCAAACGAGTTTTTCCCAAGAATATTGTTAATTACCGAGTCAACTGGGACATTGGTAATATCCGAAGGAAGGATGTAGACTCTGGGAACCTCTTAGAACCTTGTTCGGCAGGTGATAAAATGATAGATCATACCTTGTGGGTAGTACCTTCGACATAATGCTCGTGATGTTGAACCTATGAACCCTATGTTTATGATCTTGTGTGTGATTGTTGCATCATGCATTAATTGCACCCATGAGCATCTTCTAAAAACATTTTGTTTCAAGGGACTTAAAAGTTGACTCTTTGTGAATATCTCAGATACTTTTTGACTATGGATTCTGGAAAAAGAAAGACTAAGAAGTACAATTTCAAAGATCCCAAGATAGATGAGTTGATGAGTCTAATTACCGAGATCGAGAGTTCCACAAATTTTCGAAGGAAGTATGGGTCCATCATTTCTCTTATGAAGCTCAGGATGAAGGAGGGTATTCTCTCGAATTTGGTCCAGTTCTATGATCCGATGTATCGTTGCTTTACTTTCCCTAATTATCAGTTGATTCCTATATTAGAGGAGTATTCTTATCTCCTGGGTTTACCTATTACCGATCATGTTCCTTTTACTGGTTTGGAGGGTGAGCCAAAATACCATGAGGTTGTTGCTTTGATCCATTTGGGGAAGTCTGAGGTTGAATCCCACATGACTACCAAAGGAGGGATTAGAGAATTACCCGCTCAATTCTTATTGGAGAAAGCTCTCTACTTTTCTAGGATGAAGAATACAGTTGCTTTTGAGGCCATCTTTGCTCTACTTGTTTATGGATTATTCTTATTCCCTAATGTCAACAAATTTGTGGATACCAATGCCATTATGATATTTATGATTGGGAATATAGTCCCTACATTATTGGGTGATTCCTATTACTTTATTCATCTTCGAGATTCTTACCATGGAAGGATGATCATTTGCTGCACGCCTTTGTTGTATCAGTGGTTTATTTCTCACTTGCCTCGGTCTGATGCTTTCTGGGATGTCAGAAAGGAACCTCGTTTGGCTCCGAAGGTTATGGACCTCACTCATTCAGATATTGTTTGGTACCATCATGCTTACCATGATGTAGAGATTGTTTACAAATGTGGTAGTTTTTCAATGTACCTCTTCTTGGTACAAAGGGAGGAATTAACTATAATCCCATTCTTGCATGACGATAGCTTGGATATCCAATGAGGGATAAGCCAGATAATATTCATCTGAGTGGTTTCTTCCTTAAAGAGGGAGATGTTCATAAGGAAGCTAAAGAGGAGATTGCAAAGGCTTGGCGTCACATTCACCAGAAGAGTAGGAAGGACTTGGGACCTAGAGGGGCTGTTTCTTTAGAGCCTATCTTCAGTGGGTACAAGCAAGAGCCATCCAGTTGAAGATTCCATATTCCCGTGAAGTACCCATGCCTGATATGTTTGTGAAGATCACTCCTCCCCTATTAGATGATGTGGAAGAGCTTCAGCTCGCCTTAGTCAGGATGTAGTAGGAGAATGAAGCTTGGAAGAATAAGTGTCAGACTTTAGAGGTGTCCTACCGAGCAGACCTGAAAGAGAAAGATAACTTGATCGAGATACTTTAGAGTTATGTTGTAGAGACGATGGAGAGGCAAGAGGATTTACTTTCCTCTAGAGATCAGTCAGGACCTAGTTGCTCACTTCCTCTGGTGATTGGAAAGAGGTCGCCAATAGGCATGCAGAAGAGAATAAGAAGTTGAAGGCTCAAATTGCAAGACTCACAGGGAAACGTCAGTGTATGGAGTGATCTTCATCAACTTTGCTTTCTTAGGATTTTACATTCTTATCTTATACTGTACTTGGGATTATTGAAACTTGTACTAAAAGTTGTAATCTGTTTTGAAGTTATTATAATGAGATTTTGAGTATTTCAAATGTGTTAGTACTTTAATATTTGCAAATTGTCTATAAATCTTTGAATTCCTTGAAATATTAATAAAATAAATCATGTGCATTTCGTATCAGGCATCATATTTTACACATTTCTTGCGTTTCTGTTCATATCCAGGTGTCTTACTGTGCTTCTTTACTTCATTCAGCAAGCTGACTCACCAATACAATACTCGGGCTAATTTCAGAAGGAAGATGGATAATCTAGAACAAGAGAATCGCGAGCTGAACGAAGAAGTTTCTGCTCTGAAGGCCAGTATGGCCAATCTCACTGCTTTGATGGAATCGTTGGTGGCTGCTCAAAATCAGCCACCACTTGCTTAACCTCAACAGATGACGGTTACTTCCGAAGCTCCGATAGTTCCTGTTTTTGTTACTCAAACTACTGTTGTTCAAAATCGTATGCCTCCGGGTTATCCAGGGGGAATGGCAGAGAACTTCATGCCAGAAGGTTATAATCGTGATAATCAAGTTTCTCCACTTGCTCAGGCTGCTGCTGCTCCTACACCTCCCGTGGTGCATATTACTCCTGCTGTTAGAAATGAGATTCATTATGTTGCACCTCCCTCGGTGAATGTTGTACCATTTTATAACGGTAAAGTTTATCGCCCTATTCCTCCCCCAAGTGAAAGCTTGGGCTTCTATGATTGAATGGACGATTTTCAGGATTAGTTTGATAAAATGCAGAAAGAGTTGAAGGCCCTCATGGGAAAAGAATTGTTTGGGCAGAATGTGAATGATCTGTGTTTGGTTCCAAATGTGAAAATACCTGCAAAGTTCAAAACACCGAAATTTAAGAAGTACAAAGGAAACACTTGTCCTCGTGCTCACTTAGTGATGTATGTAAGAAGTATGTCTACTCACACCGATGATCAACGCTTGTTGTTTCACTTTTTCCAAGATAGTTTGACTAGTGCAGCATTGAAATGGTACATGAGTATGGATAGTGCCAATATTCATACTTTCAACGACTTGGCTGAAGCGTTTATTAGACAATAAAAATATAATGTGGACATGGCACCTGACCGTGATCAACTCAGGGCAATGGTCCAGAAGGACAAGGATTCATTTAAGGAATATGCACAGAGATGGCGTGAAGTAGCCGCCCAGGTGATTCCTCCAATGGAAGGAAAAGAGATGACGAATATTTTTCTGAAGACTCTAGGTACTTTCTATTATGAAAGAATGTTGGCTAGTGCACCAAGTGATTTTACCGAGATGATAGGCATGGGTGTCCGTTTGGAAGAAGCTGTAAGAGAGGGTCGCATGACAAGAAGTGAAAATTCCAGCAGTACGAAGAAACCATCATACAAATTTACTAAAAATAAAGAGGGAGAGACAAATGCTATTATTCAAGAGAGAAGGGTTAATCCTCCTAGAAGAAATCACCAGTGCCACCAACAGGTTGCTTCAGTAACTCCAGTTGTTAATACGGCTCCGACCACAGTCGCTTATCAAAGACCAACCCATTAGGGAAATCAAGGGCATAATCAAATGAGAGAGGCTTTTGAATTTATCCCCATGAGTTATGCAGAATTACTCCTAGCATTGATTCAGAAAAAGTTGGTTCAGACCAGGCCACCCCTTGCTATACCATCACATTTTCCTTGGTATTATAAGGCAGATCAGACGTGCGCTTTTCATTAGGGAGCCCCTGGGCATAGTATCGAACATTGTTTTCCATAAAAAGCGGAAGTCCAGAAATTAGTCAGAAGTGGTATTTTGTCATTTAAGGATATTGGTTTTGAGGTTCAAGTCAAGTCTTTGCCGAAGAATAAACATGATTGAAGAATACCCTAAAGTATAAGGATGATTAGCCTTCTTAGTTTATTATTGTTGTACCCCAAAATTTTCCCTCTCATTTCTCAAGACATTTCTCACAAGGGGCTCCCAAAAATTCAAGCTTACACAAATATATTTTCAGCATCAAAATTAAAGAGGAAATTGCTAACAAGGACAAAATAGATGAAAATACTCTTTTTGACAAAATTAAAGGAAAAGAAAGTTCTTTTCGATTTTGCATCATTCGATTGGACATTTTGGCTTTGGTTGCATCTTGCGTTTGGGCGGTGGACTCCTTTGGGGTAAGTTCATTTCATGCTTCGATTGGGGCATTGGACTCATTTGGGCAAGTTCGTTTCCTACTTCCTTGGGCACTAGACTTCGTTTGAACGTTTGTACAAATCTTTCGTTTGGCCACATAGCATCTTTCCTATGTATTAGCCAAGATTTACAAGGCAGAATTCCTTACCATGTTAACATGCACAAAGCCAAAGTCACCCTTTTAAGCAACTTGTTACAAGCTTCGACAGTGCAACACTTCCCATCAACTAACTTCAATTCACAAGGAAAAAATCCCCCTGAGGATGTCCTTCTATTCAGAAGGCCAAAGCCTCTCTTCTTCCCTCTTTCGATTACACATCCTGCCTCCTGCAGGCCTCCTTCGTTTGGGGCAATGGACTTCCTAGTGTTGCAAGTTTCGATTGAGCCTTTCATCCACTGCATGCATCCTTCGTTTGGGGTGTGTGAACCCTTCAGTACAAGTTTCTGGTCATGCCCTTCGTTTGGGCATGAGGCTCCCTTTTTACAAACTTTCGTCTAAGCATGTTTGCATAAGGTCACAAGGCAGGGATCTCCTGCATAAACTATTTTTTTTTGGCCATATGGCCCTTTGTAGGCCAATTTGAGTGGGCAATATCTCCCTTGGAAATGGCTTACTTCAACACACAAAATTCTACACTATGCCACTGTCTCATACGAAATAAGTACCATGGTGGAACATTCGAAGGACTTGCCAGACATGTCTGAATGTCACAATCGAATGACATGTTTTGCTAACCCATCCCAAGAGCATATATTTAGACCACTCGAAGGAACCCATGATGGGCCTGGTCGAAAGACACTTATTTTCCCCCCTTCAAAGGATATCCACATGAACCATTCGAATGACACTTTGATTTAAAAAAAGAAATGGTTGCTGAAGAGTATGGTCAAAAGACAAGGCTAGGGGGTCAAGACAAAAGTTTGAGATGCCAAAGTTGACCAAGTCCCATACGCTGCCAGGTTCAGGCCTGATGCACTGGCCATAAAACTCCAAAATGCTGCACATCAGTCCTGCAACACTGCCTTATTCCTTGCACCAAAATGGCATACAAACAATGTCCCTCAAAAGCTACAAATACATCATGCCTTTTTTGTTTAAACCTTTTGTTTCCCCTCATAAAATATCAGCCCATGCCCTCTATAAATAGGAGACTCCATCACACATGTTAGGGGTGCCTGAAGGATTTCAAGAAAACACTTGCGAAAATTCCCAAACACTTCCCAACATTTTTTTCAAACACTTCTGAAAAACTTAACCCCCTTTTGTTATAAAAAGAACCTTCGATTCACCCTCCAAGTGACCATCTAACTTACCTTCGACCCACTTCCCCAACTACCATACAATAGCCCTTTGAGTCATTCATTTAATTGCTATAAAAAGAACCTTCGATCCGCTCACACCACCTCCTTCGGTTCAGTGACTGCTTGCACAAAGTGGTAACTAGATTAGTCTCAAGAAGGTCCCAACGAACTCCCATTCTCCACCAATGAAGGCACTTGTAGTTTCCTTTGATTTAAGAACTTCAGGAGGTAATTTCCCTTCAAACTTGAATCTATTCTATTTTAATATCATGTGCACATGCCAATAAAGATAAATGTAGATATTTCATATAGGGAGCTTGACCATGTTTTAGCTTTCGATTCTGACTGCCCATACACTGAAAATCTCAACTCTGATTAGTTAGGCTTTGGACTTTGAGACCCAATGGTTTTGTCGTAACCCCTGGACTGTAGTTACATTTGAGTGTTGCATTTAAGACAGGTTTATTATACCCTTCGATTGGCTAACTGCATAAGCCTTTCGAATCACAATCTGAGGGCCCAACATGCTTACATTCGAAGCAGTCAGCAAGGAGACTGTGGCAAAGAATGAACCTTGCTGCCTCCAGGCATCAAACGAAGGACATAACCTTGCTTCCTCTAGGCCTCAAACGAAGGAATGAATCTTACTGTCTCTAGGCCTCAAACGAAAGACAGAACTATGCTGCCTCCAAGTCCCAAATGAAGGACAAAGCCTAGCTGTCTCCAGGCCTCAAACGAAGGACAGAACCTTGCTGCCTCCAAGTCCCAAACGAAGGACAGAGCCTTACTGTCTCCAGGCCTCAAACGAAAGACATAACCTTGCTGACTCCAGGCCCAAATCGAAAGAGGTCAAAAAGTGAAGAATCGAAGGATGCTTCTTCCTGAATCGAATGAGCTCACTTTTCTTCTTTTTATTTTTATTTTATCTTTATATTTCCATGCTATTTCAATATGATTGTAATAGTGTAGGGTTTATTTTTTCATATTTATTACTTTTGTATAAATGTTAGTAACTAGGATGTATGATAAAAACAACAAGCAGATAACCAAAAGTTCAAAAGACAAAATGCATGCAATCAAACACACTATTCACACACATGCACCCCTAGGATAATTCCACTTTTTGCCTCGGAAAAATTGTCATGTCCCTCGAAATGGGTGTTTTAGAAAAGACCCTTGATAAAAGATCGTAGTCCCTCGATGACCCTCAATGTTGCCTTCTGTAAATGATCTAGTCCCTAAACAACATTGCTAAAACGTCCCATAGGTTGCCTTCTATGACTACACAAACATCCCATGCCCGTCCCTTCACATCCAACGATGGGGCTTCTTACCAAATAAATGGTAAGATAGCAACATCTAAAGGAGGAGGAAAAGAACATTTAAGACCTTTTGAGTAGGTAGGTTGCTCCTAGTTGCTCGCTTGCTCACAACAGAAACATTTTATACACCAACACTTTCATTTTGAAACATTTTCAAAAGAAAACACTTTGTATGTGTTCTTATAGAAACAAGAACCATTACAAAGACAGTTTTCAAAATCACTTTAAAAAACACATTCCACAAACACCTCTTTGAACTATTTTCAAAACAACACTTTGTATGCGTTCTTATAGAAACGAGAACCATTACAATGATGTTTTCAAAATACTTTCAAAAATCACACCACAAGTACATTTTCAAACAAAAGCAAGTGATCTAGTAAGCAACTAAGAGCCCGTAGATAACTACGGATGGAAAGGGTGCTAATACCTTCCCTTTTCATACCTACCCCCCGAACTCAAGAAATAATCTCAAAGGTCTTTCCTGTTCTTTTCACCATTTCCTTATTGGATAAAATAAAAGTCGATGGCGACTCTTGCTATCCATAACAATTGCGATCAAACGCAAAACAACCAAGTCAGTTCTCCCACCGTATTACAGAACTGGCGACTCTACTGGGGAATTTTTAAAAGTGGGGTTACTTTAGGGCTAGATCATATTTACTTGCTTTCCTTGTTTGACTTGCTTGCTTTACATTATGGTTCCTTGTTTGGTTTTGTTTTGATCCTCTACCCGGATCTGGGGCACCTTTTTAGGTAAGTAGCAATAGATTGTGGAAACTGTACGGCATAGACCGATATGGTTGAAGCAATGGCTACGTTAGTGTGACACATTTGTTGGTACCGGTATCCCTTGTGTTGAATCGAGGAGAATACGGGGCCGCTGAGTGGCGTCATGAAGCACTAACTGACTTTAGAACCTTAATTGAAAAACTTGGCCATTAGGAAGTAATGAGATAGCCAGTTTCGGTGGAAAGCTGAAAATTGGTTGATACTCGATACTACACTCATTGAGACCAGACTTTTGGGATATCTCAGCCGCAAGAAAAGATTGATTATGCTGAGACAATTCCTAAAAGAAAGGTCAGTGATATTGAGATCCTCTAGAACCCGATTACTTTCTAGGACAGGTTGAGCCAACTAAACTTCAAGAGGGTACTTACCTACAAACTCCATGCGAGCCTAAGCCTAAGGACTTGTCTGCTTTGTGTGTATATAACAACTTGCTTGCTTTGCATACTTGTACATAACATCATAAACGTCATAACATCATAAGCATTATCACTAACCATTTCAAGGATTTAGGAATTTATCTTTGTTTTGTTTTGTAGGTCATGAATGTTATCCGAAGGAATACCATCCGAATCAGCTTCGTGAAAGCACACCCTCAAATTTAAGAATTAGCACCAAGGGTTCCTGGAGATTCTCCTTTCACCAAGAAATATGGTCAACTCCTCAGTTTGGCTACCTCCAATTTCCAAGAAGAAATGATGTGTGTGCTCTTCCAATTCTTTGATCCCATACATCATTGCTTCACCTTTCCTGACTATCAGTTGGTACCTACACTATAAGAATTCTCTCTACTATTAGGAGTGCCCGTGCTTGATCAAATCCCGTTCACCGGTTTAGAAAGGGATTCCAAAAGCTGAAGTCATTGTCGAAGCTCTACACCTGAATAGAGCCGACATTATAGAAAATTGGGAGACAAGAAGTGGAGTTAAGGGTTTCCTAGCCAAGTTTCTGTTGGAGAAGGCTCGTTCATTCTGGGAAGATATGGATTTTCAAGCCTTTGAAGATATCCTGGCCCTTCTAATATATGGTTTGATTCTATTTCATAATTCAGACCAATTCATAGATTTGAATACCATCAAAGTCTTCCTCTCTCGTAATCTTATACCTACTTTGCTTGGAGACATTTTACATTGTTTCCATACTCGCACCATGAAGAAAATAGATACTCTCTTGTGTTGCATTCCCCTAATCGCCAAGTGGTTTACTTCGCACCTACCTCGATCAATATTGAAGAACGAGCAAGGATTGACATGGTCTCAAAGGATGATATCCCTCACCCACTCTGACATTTATTGGTCTTCTCGATCCTTGGAAGAGGCTTATGTCATTGAACATTGTGGGGAATTCCCTAATGTCCCTCTGCTTGGTATTAGGGGAGGTATCACTTACAACCCGTGCTTAGCTTTACGACAGTTTGGGTATGCCTGAAGAGATGGTCCTCATGATATGCTCATTCAAGGTGTGGTGTTAGACTACGAGAGCGACGATCAAGGCTATAGTCAGAGGTTTGTACGAGCTTGGAGGATGGTAAACAAGGTGGATAATAAGACATTGGGACACAAAAAAACTCTATTTCCCTTGAGCCTTATCTTAGGTGGGTGCAAGCTCGTGCTCAGAGTCTCGTAATGCCTTACCCCTCCACCCTTCCTGTTATTGTGGAGCCTGTTGATGAAGGAGATGTCCCGTATACTTTTCTTCATCCCAACATGTCTACCTTTCTTAAAGACCTGCAAAAGGGTTGGATTCAGCTAAAGGAAGAGCGAGACACTTTCTAAGCCCAATTCTACGCCAGTGAGAAGAAAGTTCTGGAACTCACCAAGAAGCTTCATGAAGAGCGGAGTTTGAACTCGTACATCACACCAAAGAGGATGCGTTCAACCTTTTTGTCTTAGGAGTTTTTGTATTTTATTTCTTCCATTGAGGCATGATGTACTTGAACTTAGATTTATTAATACAACGTGTGTTTCCTTTTTGTTTAAAAAAATTTAAATCTCTAATTTTATTGGAATCATTTGCATATGCTTTTTCATTCATCATAACACAAACAGGTTTCTTACAATAAGTGTCCTTATCTTTCTACTGTTTATTTCAGTAAGTTAGATATTGAACAGACAGTAAAAGATCTTCAAGCGCAGAACGCTCAATTCCAACAAATGTTCTTGGCTCTGGCTAAAGTACAAGAGGACTTGAAGACTTTGATGATCAAAGAGAAGAAGAAGAAAATGAAGAAACCAGACGGTGTTTTGAATCTGTGAAGAAGGTTCAAAGGACCATCTAGGAGAACTCTAGATTTCGCAACCTCGTCGGGTGAAGGAGATAATAAGGAAGGAAAAAACAAGGAAGGAAATGACCACCCAGAGTTTGAAGAAGAGGAAGAGGTTGACTACTCTGAAGAACAATATCCTCCAGCTGATGATAAATACAAGCAGTTGGAGGATCGCCTCAATGCTATGGAGATCCAGAGGGTACCCGGGTTGGATTTTGAAGAGCCAGGACTTGTCTCAGGGGTTGTCATCCCACAAAAATTCAAGGTCCACACTTTTGCTAAATATGACGGTGTCTCTTGTCCTAAGCTGCATTTAAGGTCATACGTCAAGAAGATTCAGCCCCGTACTGCTGATAGGAAGCTATGGGTACATTTCTTCCAATAAAGCTTGTCAAGGATGCAGTTGGATTGGTTCTATCATTTGGAAGGAACCAATATTCACAATTGGGAAGATTTGGCTGCCGCTTTTTACAAGGAATACCAGTATAATGCTGACCTAGCTCCAACTTGAACACAACTGCAAGGTATATCTATGGGTGATGGTGAAGGATTCAAAATTTATGCCCAAAAATAGAGGGATCTTGTGGGAAGAGTCCAACCCCCTTTATCTGACAGAGAATTGGTGGATATGTTCTTAGGCATGTTGTCTGCTCCATTCTTCAACCATCTGATCAGAAGCTCTTCGGCTGGATTTACTAAATTAATCATGACTGGTGAGCGGGTTGAAGCCGGTATTAAGAGCAGAAAAATTCAAAGGGACGTATCCTCGAGCACGATGAAGAAACCCTTTACCTGAAAGAAAGAAGTAAGTGTTGCTTATGACCACAGGAATCAAACCAAAATTGAACATCCCCCGACGGCAGGGGCTGTTATGATTTCCGATCATGTACCAAATCAACAGCGAAACTATCAACGCAGGCCATAGGCACCCATGAGACGATTCACTTGGATCAACATGACCTTGTCCCAAGTTTTGCCACATCTTTTGAAGTCCAATCTAGTGACTCTAAAGGAAGCTCCCAAGAACCCCAATACCGCTTCTCCTCAATACAACCCGAATGCTCGATGTGCCTATCATTCTGAAAGTCTGGGGCATGATACAAACGATTGTTGGGCCTTGAAGAATAAAGTAAAAGACCTTATTGTGGCGAAAGAGATGAGTTTGACCCCCCAGAAACACCTAATGTAATAACGGCGCCAATGCTCAAACATGATCAAGGTGTCAACGCTGTCAATGATGACTGTTTTGTTTCCTCAGTGGATGATTTAACTACTCCCCTTTTGACTGTTAAACTGAATCTATTGCAAGCCGACCTGTTTCCGGGCTGTGATGAAAGCTATCACTTATGTATGTCTCTACCAGATGATTGTTTGTTACTGAAGATGGGCGTCCAGTGCCTAATGGTTAACAAAGAAATCATGTTTGAAAAAGTTCCTCTTACCAGAATTTCCTGTGAAAATGTCTCAATAATCACCATTTCCGAAAATCCTCCCAGGGTCTGAACCAAAAGACTCGTCAGGATTACATCTGTTGCAAAGTCTGCTCCCCTGATCATCACTATGTTGGGGCCAATACCATATTCTTCGGATAAAGTTGTTCCCTGAAACTATGGGGCTGACGTCTATTACCATGGCATCAAGAAAAATCTATTGGCTATCGAAGACAAAATTGCTAAAGACACTGATCTTGACATCAACAATATCGTTGGAACCAGTAAGATAACAAGAAGTGGAAGGGTTTTCTCCCCCGAGATCTCTCCAAAGACCATTTCTAGTCCTGTAATTATTCCTACTACCGCTCCTACCATCATTCCCAGTGATACTCCTGTTGATAGTCCTACTATTATCCCTGCCACCGAGATAAGGGGAAAAGAGGTATTGTTTGAGCCTGTCCAGAAGAAGGCACATATTCCAGAGGTCATTCTTGAAGCTTCTAGCAAGGAGATAGAAGAGATACTAAAGATAATCAAGAAAAGTGACTACAACATCGTAGAGCAGTTGGGGTAGAACCCCTCAAAAATATCAATGTTGGCTTTGCTTTTATGCTCTGAGGCCCATGCCAAGGCCTTAGTAAAACTTCTGAAGACCGCCCACGTGCCCCAAGTGACCTCAATTGATCAATTTGAGAATTGTGTGGCCAGTCTAACTGCTGATAATGGACTGGGTTTTTATGACGCTGATTTAACTCCCAAAGAAAGGAAACACAATGATGCACTACATGTCTCCATTGAGTGTATGGGCACTACATTTTCCCATGTTTTGGTGGATACAGGTTCGTCACTGAACGTCTTACCCAAGAATGCTCTTGACCGGTTAAATTGCGAAGGACTCATATTAAAGCCCAACAACATTGTGGTGAGAGCCTTCGATGGTTCTAAAAGAACAGTGCATTGAGAAGTAGAGATCCCTATCAAAGTTGGAACTCAGACTTTTGATTTAACCTTCTATGTGATGGATATCCATCCATCCTATTCATGTCTGTTGGGTCGACCCTGGATCCATGGGGCTGGTGCCGTCACTTCCACCCTACATCAGATGTTGAATTACCCAGTCTAGGGAAAGATCATCACATTCCATGGAGAGGAGGAGTACATGGTTAGCCACCTGAACTCTTTCAGGTATGTTGAAATGGACGGTGAGTTCATTGAGACCCCATCTCAGAATTTTGAGGAGGTCCCACAAATGATTTTCGTAACCAAGACTACTACCAAGACTCCGAAGGCTACCAGACCTCCATTGAAAATGGCCTCTCTGAAAGATGCTAGAGCAGTAGTTGAGGAAGGTGGATGTACCATTTGGAGTCACCTTTCGGATATTCCCTAAAAATCTAACAAATTTGGTTTGGGTTTTACTTCGGAGGCCCAAAGAGCTGTTCGACGAACTTGCATTGGGGGACCACCTTTACGTATCAGCAATCAGGGAGTCAATGCATTGGAAGACAATTGTTACATGGACGAGTGGATTTTTCCAACCATCAGCGGAGGACTCAACAATTGGGAGGCCAAAGAATTTGTCCCAATTACTTTTATTCAAGAGTAATTGTCTTTTAAAATTTTTCTGACTTGTAATATTTAAACAATTTAGACTTTAAAACCCCGTGTCTTACCCGAGGCACAATGGTCCATTTGTGAGGGTTGTTACTTCATCTTCATATGTCATCAATAAATCATGGACATTTTTGCATGCAAATTTTATGCTCTTTATTTTCCATTTTTACCTTTCATTTTATCAAAGATAGCTATGTTCTTACACACACTCACATGTCGAAATACAGATCCACATCCACTCAGGATCCCATGGGTAACGATTATGCTATGGCCTATCTTGATTTTGAAAGTCCGATCTACCAAGTTGAAGACGAAGGTGAGGAAGATTGTGAGGTTTCAGGGGAACTGGCCAGGTTATTACAATAGGAAGAAAGGACCATACAACCCCATGAAGAGCCGGTTGAAACAGTTAACTTAGGTACTGAAGAGGACAAGAAAGAAGTCAAGGTAGGTGCCAACCTGGAGCCTAGTGTCAAGAAGCGCTTAACTCAGTTACTACGTGACTATGTTGAGGTCTTTTCCTAGTCATACGAACACATGCCAAGACTCGACACTGATATCGTGGTCCATCGTCTGCCGACAAAAGAAGATTGCCCTCTGGTAAAATAGAAGTTCTGTCGCATGCGGCCAGAAATGTCAGAGAAAATCAAGACCGAAGTCATGAAGCAGTTCAACACCGAATTCTTAGCTGTCACCTCCTATCCACAATGAGTCACCAATGTTTTTCCAGTGCCTAAAAAGGACGGTAAGGTACGTATATGTGTGGATTACAGATACTTGAATAGGGCAAGCTCCAAGGATGATTTCCCGCATCCCCACATCGATATTCTGGTTGACAACACCGCACAACATAAAGTATTCTTCTTCATGGATGGTTTCTCCGGATACAACCAGATCAAAATGGCACATGAGGACATGGAGAAAACGACCTTCATCACGCAGTGGGGCACGTTCTGTTACAAAGTTATGCCATTTGGGCTGAAGAACACCGGGGCAACCTATCAGCGCACCATGGTAGCTCTGTTTCACGATATGATCCATCACGAGATAGAGGTCTACGTGGATGACATGATAGCCAGATCTCGAACTGAAGAGGAACACCTTGACCATCTGCAGAAACTATTTGAAAGACTGAAGAAATACAAACTAAGGCTGAACCCAAATAAATGCACTTTTGGAGTGAGGTCCGGTAAGCTCTTAGGCTTCATTGTCAGCGGTAAATGTATTAAAGTGGACCCTGCAAAGGTAAAAGCAATACAAGAAATGCCTGCTCCTTTCACTGAGAAGGAAGTTAGGGGATTTTTAGGATGACTAACCTACATCGCCAAGTTCATTTCCCATCTAACCGCTACTTGTGAACAATCTTCAAATTACTGAAGAAAGATCAAGTGGTGGAATGGAATGACGACCGCCAGGCTGCCTTTGATAGGATCAAGGAGTACCTTTAAGAGCCTCCTATTTTGATGCCGTCAGTTGAGGGAAGACCTCTGATCATGTACCTAACAGTTTTGGAAAATTCAATGGGGTGTGTGCTAGGGAAGTATGAAGAGTCTTGCTGAAAAGAGCATGCAATATACTACCTGAGCAAAAAGTTTACCAACTGTGAAACCAGATATTCACTGCTCGAGAAAACTTACTGCGCTCTGGCATGGGCTGCTCGCTGGCTAAGACAGTATATGCTGACTCACACTACCTTATTGATATCCAAGATGGAACCAATTAAATACATATTCGAGAAGCTCGCCCTCTCTTGAAGAATAGCAAGATGGCAGATGGTCCTGACTGAATACGACATTCAATACACTACCCAGAAAGCAATAAAGGGAAGTGTGCTAGCCGATCACCTGGCTCATCAGGATGTGGATAACTATCGATCCATGAATTTCGAATTCCCGGATGAAGACATCATGTTGGTAAACAATTGTGAAGAACTCAAACCGTGTGGCAGACCTGAACAAGGATCTCGATGGACCATGGTTTTTGATGGAGCTTCCAACGCACTCGGCAACGACATTGGTGTTGTAAACATATCCCCTGAAGGATGCCATACCCCCTTCACTGCTAGGCTTTGTTTCAACTGTACCAATAATATGGCAGAATATGAAGCTTGTATTATGGGTCTCAAAGCTGCCATAGATTTGGGAATCAAGTCCTTAAGTGTCTTTGGAGACTCAGCCTTAGTCATCAGTCAAATCAAAGGAGAATGGAACACGAAGCATCCTAATCTCATACCCCACAAAGAACATGTGTTGACACTGATCCCACATTTTGAGGAAATTACCTTTGAGTATTTTCCATGAGAGGAAAATCAACTAGCGGACGCGCTAGCCACTATGTCATCCATGTTCAAAATCAGGTGGGATAATGAGGCTCCTCAGATCACAACTGAGAGGATGGGCAAACCAGCTTACTGTCACGAGATTGATACTGAAGAAGTAGTGGACAAACCTTGATTCCATGAAATTAAGAGATATCTCGAGGCCCAAGAATATCCGGAGGGAGCTTCATTCAACGACAAGAAATTCCTGAGAAGATTCTCTGCTAAGTTCTTCCTCAGTAATGGAGTTATCTATAAGCGCAACCACGACTCTACTTTGCTTCGATGCGTAGTCAAGATTAAGGCAGACAAGATCATGGTTGATTTATATGAAGGAACCTTTGGCACCCATTCTAGTGGACACACGATGGCTAAAAAGATTCTACGGGCAGGATACTACTGGTCCACCACGGAAGCAGACTGTCATCAGCATTCACGAACCTATCACAAGTGTTAGATCTATGCTGACAAGGTACATGTGCCTCCAGTTCCTCTAAACATCCTGAATGCTCCTTGGCCATTCACAATGTGGGGCATTGACATGATTGGAGAGATCAAACCTACAACTTCTAATGGAAACCACTTCATCTTGGTTTTCATTGATTACTTCACAAAGTGGGTCAAGACAACTTCATTCGCTTCTGTTACCAAGAACGTTGTGGCCCGATTCATCAAAAATAATCTTATCTGTCGGTACGGTATTCTGGAAAGAATCATTACAGATAATGGTACCAATCTCAACAATACTATGATCACTGCATTATGCGTGCAATTCAAGATCCAGCATCATAACTCTTCTCCTTACTGACCAAAGATGAATGGCGTTGTAGAAGCCGCTAATAAAAACATCAAGAAGATCATACAAAAATGATAGTAACCTACAAAGACTGGCATGAGATGTTACCATTTGCTCTCCATAACTACCGTACCACGGCGCGCACGTCAACAGGGGCAACTCCTTTCTCTTTGGTATTCGACATGGAAGTTGTCCTACGAATTGAAGTCCAAATACCTTCTTTAAGAATCATGAGGGATTTAGGGTTGAATGAAGATGAATGGATTCAAACTCGACTAGACCAGTTGAATTTGATTGATGAGAAGAGGCTTACGGCTGTCTGCCATAGCCAGATGTACAAAAAACGTATGATTAAAGCTTTTAACAAGAAGGTCAGACGTCAGGTATATCAGGTTGGTGACTTGGTAATCAAGCGTATCATACTTCCACAAGGTTATCCCAGGGGCAAATGGACTCCTACATACGAAGTACCGTTTGTGATAAAGAACATATTTTCTGGTGGGGCAATGATCTTAACCACTATGGACGGCGACGACCTTCCGCACCATGTAAACACAGACATAGTTAAAATATACTACGCATGAAAAAGACCCGCTAGGTTGACTGGCCTAGGCAAAAATTAAGGATAAATACAAAAACAATTTATACACCCGGCAAGCTGAAAACCTGAAAAGACGGCTTGGGCAAAAAAGGGTATCCCTGTGGACTGAAAACCCAAAAGGGCGATCCAGGAAAAAGTTAGGGATTTAAAGCGTATGACTATGTCCCATTGGATCACCTTACAACCAATCTTCAGTATCAATCGTCAAACTCAAATTATTCTAATCAATCCAATCAGCTTTGGACAAAGCAGCAAGTGGATGAGAAGCTTAAAGACATGAAGGCTATAGCAGAATGGGAACCCCGTGGGATTATTTCACATAGTTGTCTTTTCTTTGTATCAATTTTCACTTTTACAACGACATTCTGTTACTAGGATGTTCGTCTCTTTGTACAAAAATACTTATTCAAGTTAATACAAAGATATTCCTTTAAAAGTACAAAACTATCTGTTTTTCTTTTACTTTCCTGTTTTGTTTGCAAAAACGTCTAGTGATTATTTTTTAACATATGCATTTGAATGTAATTACTGTACAAATGAATGCATAAAAAAGGAAAACTGAACAGAAAGACAATTACTAATGGCTTTAAGAAAAAGGATAATATCTATAGGCCATTCCATAAAATCCCCGCAGTTACTTTCTCTAACAGAGCAGAAGCAAGGACATCCTGCTACCGGATCATTGGCGTATCTCCATTATGCAGCCTAATGGCATCTTTTGCTTTCATATCTCCGACGGAGCAAAACTTTCACTTACCGCTCCAAAGATTCCCCTGTGAAAGTCTCCCAGTCGCTCAGAATTCCCCAACAGGATTTCACCAAGTCCATAAGCAATGCACGAAGTCTCTTTTCCCCAACAGAGTTCACTTCTCTAATGACGAAAACCCATATATCAACACTTCAATTTCAAAAAAAATATGAAGGCTTGCACTCCATATTCCAACCAGCAGCCAGGGATTTATTTTCCCCAATCTAAACAGCACTGCAGTTGAACAACTAATATGTGCATACATTGCATTCATACATCATAAACATCGACAACACAAATGCATATATCGCAATCTAATTTATTTTGAGAAACATCATTACACCATGCATTTCATACATCATGGAATTACATACAACTAACTCTTTACCTTTTCAGGAAAGATCAATCAATAAAATATTATCATCAAATTTTCAACAAGACAGGATAACTATTTGTTGACGAACCAATTGCAAATCAATTCCCGAGACAGGACTGGGTGACTATCTACATGAAAAATACTCCCTTAAGACTTCTACTGGTTCAGTTTAAATCAATCAATGGTTTATCCTGATTACTTTTCGGTAGACTCCTTCTCTGGTTTAGATAAATCGCTCCAAAGATTTATTCTCATTCTTTTCCAGACCTCTGCTAGTTCAGTTTAAATCCCTCAACGATTTATCTTGATTCTTTCCGGTAGACATTTTCTCTGGTTCAGATAAATCGCTCCAAGATTTATTCTGATTCTTTCCAGTTAAAAAATATTCAAGACCTCTGCTGGTTCAGTTTAAATCTCTCAACGTTTTATCCTGATTCTTTCCTATAGACATTTTATCTGGTTCAGATAAATCGCTCAAAGATTTATTCTGATTCTTTCCAGTTAAATAATATTCAAGACCTCTGCTGGTTCAGTTTAAATCTCTCAACGGTTTATCCCGATTCTTTCCCGTAGAAATTTTCTCTGGTTCAGATAAATCGTTCCAAGATTTATTCTGATTCTTTCCAGTTAAAGAATATTCAAGACCTCTGCTGGTTCAGTTTAAATCACTCAACAGTTTACCCTGATTCTTTCCCGTAGACATTTTCTCTAGTTCAGATAAATCGCTCCAAGATTTATTCTGATTCTTTCCAGGTAAAGAATATTCAAGACCTCAGTTGGTTCAGTTTAAATATCTCAACGGTTTATCCCGATTCTTTCCTGTATACATTTTCTCTGGTTCAAATAAACTGCTCCAAGATTTATTCTGATTCTTTTCCAGACCTCTGCTGGTTCAGTTTAAATTGATCAATGGTTTATCCCGATTCTTTCCCAGTAGACACTTTCCCTGGTTCAGAGAAATCACTCCAAAGGTTTATTCTGATTCTTTTCCAGTTGAAATCAAACTTAGTCTTAGTCTAATTTCTGTCAACAATCACCTCTGGATGGAATCTATAAGCCTATCTCCGACAACTCTCCATCATTTCTCCAAATGGCATCTTTAAGCCCATTCCTTACACCTCAACCACAATATTATCAAGTGCAAATTTTTAGGCACTCTAGTGTTTAATCATCTTCCACCTTCAAGTCACGAATGACAGATTCGCCAATCTAACTCTTCAGGTTTAAGAAGATTGAACAGGGGCAGCTGTTGTACCCCAAAATTTTCCCTCTCATTTCTCAAGACATTTCTCACAAGGGGCTCCCAAAAATTCAAGCTTACACAAATTTATTTTCAGCATCAAAATTAAAGAGGAAATTTCTAAAAAAAGACAAAACAGATGAAAATACTCTTTTTGACAAAATTAAAGGAAAAGCAAGTTCTTTTCGATTTTGCATCCTTCGATTGGAAACTTTGGCTTTGGTTGCATCTTCCGTTTGGATGCTGGACTCCTTTGTAGCAAGTTCATTTCATGCTTCGATTGGGGCATTGGACTCATTTGGGCAAGTTCATTTACTACTTCCTTGGGCACTAGACTTTGTTTGAATGTTTGTACAAATCTTTCATTTGGCAACATAACATCTTTCCTATGTATTAGTCAAGATTTACAAGGCACAATTCCTTACCATGTTAACATGCACAAAGCCAAAGTCACCCTTTTAACCAACTTGTTACAAGCTTTGACAGGGAAACACTTCCCATCAACTAGCTTCAATTCAGAAGGCAAAAAGCCTCCTGATGATGTCCTTCGATTCAGGAGGCCAAAGCCACTCTTATTCCCTCTTTCGATTACACATCCTACCTCCTGCAAGCCTCCTTCGTTTGGGGAAATGGCCTTCCCAGTGTTGCAAGTTTTGATTGAGCCTTTCATCCCCTGCATGCATCCTTCGTTTGGGGTGTGTGAACCCTTCAGTACAAGTTTCTGGTCATGCCTTTCGTTGGGCATGAGGCTCCCTTTTTACAATATTTCATCTGAGCATGTTTGCATAAGGTCACAAGGCATGGATCTCCTGCATACACTCTTTTGTTTGGCCATATGGCCCCTTGCAAGCCAATTTGAGTGGGCAGTATCTCCCTTGGAAACGACTTACTTCAACACATGAAATTCTACACTATGCGACTATCTCACACGAAATAAGTACCATGGTGGCACATTCAAAGGACTTTCCAGACATGTCTGAATGTCGCAATCAAATGACATATTTTGCTGACCCATCCCAAGAGCATGTATTTGGACCATTCGAAGGAACCCATGAAGGGCCTGGTCGAAAGACACTTATTTTGCCCCCTTCAAAGGATATCCACATGAACCATTTGAATGGCACTTCAATTTAAAAAAAGAAATTGTTGTTGAAGAGTCTGGTCGAAAGAAAAGGCTAGGGGGTAAAGACAAAAGGTTGATATGCCAAAGGTACTTATTGACCAAGTCCCATACACTTCCAGGTTCAAGCCTGATGCACTGGCCATAAAACTCCAAAACTGCTGCACAACAGTCCTGCAACACTTCCTTATTCCTTGCACCAAAATGGCATACAAACACTGTCCCTCGAAAGCTATAAATACAACATGCCTTTTTTGTTTAAACCTTTTTTCCCCTCCTAAAACATCAGCCCAGGCCATCTAAAAATAGGAGACTCCACCACACATGTTAGGGGCTCCTGAAGGATTGCAAGAAAACACTTGTGAAAATTCCCGAAATTCCCAAACACTTCCCAACATTTTTTTCAAACACTTCTGAAAAACTCAACCCCCTTTTGTTATAAAAAGAACCTTCAATTCACCCCCCAAGTGTCCGTCTAACTTACCTTTGACCCACTTCCCCAACTACCATACAATAGCCCTTTGAGTCATTCCTTTACTTGCTATAAAAAGAACCTTCGATCCGCTCACACCACCTCCTTCGATTCAGTGACTGCTTGCACAAAGTGGTAACTGGATTAGTCTCAAGAAGGTCCCAATGAACTCCCATTCTTCACCAAGGAAGGCACTTGCAGTTTCCTTCAATTTAAGAACTTCAGGAGGTAAGTTCCTTTCAAACTTGAATCTATTCTATTTTAATATCATGTGCACATGCCAATAAAGAAAAAATATAGATATTTCATATAGGGAGCTTGACCATGTTTTAGCTTTCGATTCTGACTACCCGTACACTGAAAATCTCAACTCTGATTAGTTATGCTTTAGACTTTGAGACCTGTGATATGGTGGCAGAACTGACTTGAAGGTTTTGTGTTTTATTGCAAATGTTGCAGTTAGCAAGAGTCGCCACCAACTTTTCTTTTATCCAAAAAAAGGAAAGGTGAAAAAGCACAGGAAAGACCTTTGAGATTGTTTCTTGAGTTCAGGGGGTAGATTATGAAAAGGGAAGGTATTACCACCCTTTTCATCCATGGTTTTCCATGGGCTCTTAATTACTTGCTAGATCACTTGCTTTTGTTTGAAATTGTGCTTAGTGTGGTTTTTTGAAAGTATTTTGTAAAGATTCCTTTGTTTAGGCAATCTTTGTAATGATTCTTGTTCGTAAGAATGTATGCAAAGATGTTTGATCTTTTGAAAATGTTTTCAAGCTTTGTAAGATGTTTTGAAATGTGTAGGTGTTTGTTTTGAAAATAGCAAGGATGTTTTGATTTAAATTGAGCAAGTAATTTGGAGAAATCTACCTACTCAAATGTCTTTCTTATTCATTTTCTTTTCCTTTGACATTGTTGTCTTACCCTTGATTTGGTAAGCAACCATATCTTTGGATGTAAACGGGATGGACGTGGGTCATCGTATAACCATGATTAGAAATGTTGCAAGGTATGTTAGCATTCTTTTTTAGGGACTAAGATCATTTGTAAGGCAACTTGGATAGCGTCATCGAGGGACTATGATCTTGTATTTGTTTGTTTTTGCTAAGATACCTCACATGCGTAATATGACCATTTTGAAAGGAAACCAAGTGGATTTTACCCTAGGGGTGCTTGTGTGCAATTATATTATTTTCATGTTTGATTTTGTCTTGAATTATGGTTTTCTATTTGATTGATTTTATTATTTCCATACAAACCCTAATTACTAGCATATTATGTAAAAGCGATAAATTGCGAAATTTAAAGTTACTACGCTATTACAACATTTGTGGGAGGGGGGTATACAATTTATGAATGGGGATTTCAATAATATAAACCTGATTAATCTATTACAACCAAATTGAATATGTACAAATAATTGAAGAAATATATAAAGTACAAATGCAAATGAAAAGAAATGATTTTTGTGTTTGGATTTTTATATGAAAGAGGTTTTAACCTAAACCTAATTAGAGAAAAAATAATTAAATCAAAATTAAATTAACTTAAATTAATTAAGAAAAGAAATTAATTAAGAAAAGATTTTTGAATAAAACCCTAATTCTATTTAGTTGATTAAAAGAAAATAAGTTTAAAGAAAAAGTATTTTTGTATTTTTGTCTTGAAAATAATATATGGTGTTGTGAAATATTTTTGGCCTTTTCTATATTAAAATAAATATATTTAAATAAATAATAACCTAGTTTTAATTTAATTTACAAGGTAATTAGTAAAGATAAATAAAGTATAATGAATAAAAATAATTTTTTGTGTGGGAAAAATATTTAAATTATGTCAAAACATAAATCTACTATTTTTATATTTTTGATGATTTTTTTTGGTATTTTTAGAAAATATATTTAAAAGGAAAAATGAAATAAATACGTAAATAAAAATGAATGGGCCAGGGGGTTCCAAAAGTAAGCCAAGAGGTGAGCTAGCAAATAAAAAAACAATGCCAGGACCAAAGGGCCCAGCGCCTGCAAAAAAAACGTTAGAGGATAAGAAAATATGAAAAAATGTAAAAATGGTCACGTTGGGGGTTGAACCCAGGACCAAGGGGTGAACAGGCGCGCGCTTTACCACTGGGGTGGCTATACATCTGTTTATATAAACAAAACCATAAATATATAAGAAAAATCAAGTCCTGATGACTTCATCTTCAACCTCCAGACTGTGTACCTGTAACTTCTTCATTTCTCAACAAAAATGGAAGATGACAAAATGAAAGTTATGCTATTATTTCTCACGAATCCAACCATATAACTTATGTAAGCTAAAAGTCAAAGATGAAGATTAATTTTGCTGGCCCTAAATTGAAACCTAATTTTCTCAGAAATTTCAAATCTAAAATTCTTTATACACAGTCAATATAAATGGGAACTATGAACATGGTTAACTTTAGAGCAAAGATATCTACATTTTATCTTCACAAATCAGGATCAAATGATGCTTGTATGAAGAGATAGATGATTTAAAACTTACCTCTTGCAACTACAGTCGTGAATGGAGTTTGAGCAACTTTTCAGATGGCTTGAGGATCTGTTTAGCTTGCCTGGACCTCCTTTAATGTATTCTAACTCCTACTTTGCCTTGAAAGTCCCTGAATCTCTCTACTCAAGTCAACCTGTAAGCTTGATGTTTGAAAATGGTGGATAGTGATGGAGGAGTTACAGTCTTGAAACAGGGGTCTGGATTACTTTGGTATGATGTATAGAAGGTGTTTGAATGGTTGGTTTTCAAAACGCACGAGTGGAAATGAAGATGATGAGTTTTGGCTCAAAACTGTCAAGTTAGGCAGTTTTGTGCAGCAATGGTGTTTTGGAGAGTTTTAGGGTCTTCCAGCTCATGTGTTAGCTTTCAAATAGTGTATGTACTTATAGGCAAAAGGTTTTGAGGCTTGAAACAACTCAGAAATTGAAATCACATGTTATGGCTTGGTTACTTGATTTTGAAGCAAAGTTGACAAACATGGTTTCAATGTGAAGTACAAGGATTTGTAGGGTGGTTAGCAGGCTATAGATATGTTGCTTCTTGCTTTTAAATCTTTTTGAGTCAGAAATAATAATGTATGGGCTCAAGAAGAGTTGACATTGTGATTAAAGTCACTTTTCCAAAATGGAAGTGGTGACTTTCTTCCCAAAATGGAAATGCAACTTGGATAATGGCTCAAATGCTTGGACAATGGCTCTATCAGTAGTGTAAAAATTAAATTATTGAGTGATTAGCAAGTTTGAAGCCTGCAAAGCAATATTTGTACAACATGCTTGAAGATTGGATCAAGTGTTCTTCACAAAATGGCTTGTAATTCAAGTTTGAAAACCCTAACTTCTTGCCTTCAATTCTCCTTGCTAAAGAATGATCTCAAGGAGTTCTTGGACATTTTGGAAATCTTGGAATGTGATCTATAACCCCTCTTTGAATTTCTTTTGAATATTCCCCTTGGAACTATGTGAAAAATTGCCATGAAGTTAGGTCAAAAATCTGCCTAACTAGGGCAAAATTTCACTAAGTCTTTTTTAGTTCATGAGCATGTATTCACAAAATTATAACTTGATATCCAAGAAATTTTAGGAGAAGTTGTGTGAATAAAATTTTTATATTTCATGGAGATATACAACTTTAATGTTGGAAGTTTCCTTTGAATCATCTTGCATTATGGTGAAAATTTGGCTCAAAGTTATGAAAAAATAAGAAATTTTCAACACTTAGAAAAATTTGTAAGTTTAGAAATTTTGACTTTTCAAAATGAAATCTTGATATCTTGATTTCTTGATGAATAAGTTTCCTATTTTGGCATGTTTTGATGAATTGTGATCTTTGGCACTTGAATTTGACCAAAAAGTCAAAGTTTGACTTTTCAGTATACAATTGACTTTTGATTAGTTGACTGCAAAATTTATCTGTCAATCCAAAGGATTTGCAATGTTTTGAATCATGTAATTAGGTAAAAATGATACAATTGGACTCTTGAGATCATGCCTTAAACCAATTGACCATTTGCTAGGTCAAAAATCAGAAATTGCCCTTTCCCAATCAAAACCCTAATTTTGACCATTTTGCCCTTTTGGAGATTTGATCAAATTTCTTGAGGAATTATGGTCCAAACTTGATCAAATGATACATATGAGTCTAAAATGTTGATGTGGATCAAAAAATATGGAGTTTGACTGTAAATTGTCCATGGTTGACGTTTTCCCCAATACAATTGATTTTTAGGTCAATTGTTCAATTGACTGATCAAAAGTGTGATCCAAGGCTTGAAACTTGACATGAGTAATCTTGGCGTTCCATAATGATCCATGAAAGTTATATGGGACATTGGAAGTTCAAAAATCCTTGTGCAAACTCAAACCCTAATTTTGGTCATCAGTGCATAAGGAGATCTTGTGAGAAAGTTCTTGATAAGTGAGAGGGCAAATTTTGGGGTACGACAGCTGCCCCTATTCAATCTTCTTAAGCCTGAAGAGTTAGATTGGCGTGTTTTTCCAGTCGTGACTCGAAGTTGGAAGATGATTGGACACTAGAGTACCCAGAAATTTGCACTCGGTGATGTGATGGTTGAGGGAATGGGCTTAAAGATGCCATTTGGAGAGGTGATAGAAAGATGTAGGAGATGGGCTTAAAAGATGCCATCCAAAAGTGATTGTTGGTTTTGTAATTTGTAAGCTGTAAGAATGAGTATCAGAATGGCGTCCTTGTCTGGAGCGTATCTGAACTGTATCTGGGAGCTGATTTTGAATGATCATCAGAATGGTATCCGTATCTGGAGCGTATCTAAATTGTATCTGAAAGCTAGTTTTGAATGAGTGTTAGAATGGCATCCGTGTCTGGAGTGTATCTGAACCGTATCTGAGAGTTAAATTTGGGTGAGTATCAGAATGGCATCCGTGTCTGGAGCGTATCTGAACTGTATCTAAGAGTTGAAACTGAATGAGTATCAGAATGGCATCCGTGTCTGGAGCGTATATGAACTATATCTGAGAGTTGAAACTGAATGAGTATCGGAGTGGCATCCGTGTCTGGAGCGTATCTGGATTGTATATGAAGACTGAGTCTTGAATGAGTGTCAGAATGGCATCTGTATTTGGAGCGTATATGAAAACTTTGAACATTGTTAATGGTAGCTGTTAACCTTATCATGAAAAGGGTAAAATGTTAGCTAAAATGCAATGTTTATGTTGTATGAAATGTATAGTATAATGCATTCGTGTTATCAATGTTTATGATATATGGATGCAATGTATGTGTATGTGGGCTAGTTTGTTGTACTGCTGTTGGATTGGGGAAAATAAATCCCTGACCGCTGTTGAGGATATGGAGTATAAGCCTTCATGTTGTGAAGTCTAAGTGTTGATGAATTTCTGCTTAGAGAAATAAACTTTGTTGTAAGGGAAATGCCATATATTGCTTGTAAAATTCCATTGTGAAATCCTGAGAAAATGAACGACTTCTACCGGGGATTGATAATTGGAAGCTCGTTCCGCTGGGAATTAAACTGCAAATTGTGGGGGATTTATGGAAATAGCTTAGATAAATATCCCTACCTCTTAAAGCCATTAGTAATTGTCTTTTTATTTTGTTTATTTTACAAACAATAATTATGTTCAAATGCATATGTTCAACAATGAATCATTGGACGTTTTTGTAAACAAAACACAAGAGTAAAGAAAAACAGATAGTTTTGCACTTTCAAAGGAATATCTTTGTATTGGCTTTGAGTAAGTATTTTTGTACAATGATACGAACATTCTAGTAGGAGAACTTCGTCGTAAGAAAAAAAATGAAAATTTTAATACAAAGAAAAGATAGCTATGTGCATTAATCCCATGGGGTTCCCATTCTGCTATAGCCATTGTATCTCTGAGCATCTTGTCTATTTGTTGCCTCGTCCGAAGATGATTGAATTGATCGGAACCTCTGAGTTTGTCAGTTGAAGCCAACGGTTTTCCGTAACGTGATCCAATGGGACATAGTCATACGCTTTACATTCCCTAACTTTTGACTGGACCGCCCTTTCGGGTTTTCAGTCCACCCCGGGAAACCCTTTTTTGCCCAAGTCGCCCTTTCGGGTTTTCAACTTGCCGAGTGTACAGATTTTTTTGTTTTATCCCTAATTTTTTCCCAAACCTTTTTGGTTCGCCGAGATGCCCTTGTTTTACCTAGGTATGTCAACCTAGCGGGTCTCTTATGCATAGTATCTTTTGACTATGTCCGCATTTGCAGGATGCGGCAGGTCTTCACCATCCATGGTGGTTAAGATCATTGCCCCACCATAGAAAATGTTTTTGATTATAAATGGTCCTTCATAGGGAGGAGTCCATTTGTCCCTAGGATCACCTTGTGGCAGTATGATGCGTTTGATCACCAGATCTCCAACTTGATACACTTGGCGTCTGACCTTCTTGTTGAAAGCCTTAATCATCCATTTTGGATACATTTGACCATGGAAAATAACAGTAAATCTCTTCTCATCAATCAAGTTCAGTTGATCAAGTCGAGTCTGTATCCAATCGTCTTTGTTCAACCTTGCATCCTTCATAATCCTCAGAGAGGGGATCTGGACCTCGATAGGCAAGACAACTTCCATGTCGTAAACCAGAGAATAAGGTGTTGCCTCGGTTGATGTGCGGGCTGTGGTACGATACCCGTGGAGAGCGAATGGTAACATCTCATGCCAGTCTTTATATGTGACTATCATTTTCTGTATAATCTTTTTAATGTTTTTATTTGCAGCTTCGACAACACCATTCATCTTTGGCTGGTAAGGGGAAGAATTGTGATGCTGGATCTTGAATTGCTCGCACAAGGCGGTGATCATAGTGTTGTTGAGATTTGTACCATTGTAAGTGATGATCCTTTCTGGGATACTGTTGAAACAACCGGCTGAAAATCATCAAACAATGAAGTCACCATCGAACGTCTTTTATCCCACATGTAGGGAAAGGTAAACATCGAGAAAACCTGAGAAGGGAGAAGTCACGGTCTTGCGACCGAGAGATTGGGTAAGGGAATATGTTACGTGAGGGGAAGGTATTAGCACCCCCACACGCCTGTAGTACTCTACGGTATCCACTATTGTTATCTATCTTATGGGTGCATTTAATCTATGCTTACTGTTTACTATACTACTGAGGGGAGAATGCATGCAAAAGAAAGGAGAAAAGAATGTAGTTAAAATAAAGTTGTGCTCGTTCGGGCCCTACCCCGATGCCTACGTATCCCTTTTAAGGAATCAGAGCAGCCGTAGTTTGGCTCACATGTTTTTGTTGGTTCGTATTTTTTAATGAACAGTATTAATTTCGCCTTCTGCCGCAACTCGACCTTTGGAGACTTACGCGTCAGCACAGAAGTGAATTAACATGCTTTTTTGAAAAATATTTTGAAAGAAAAGCCCAAAGGCAAAATGAGTTTGTGTTTGTTGGTGTTTTTTGCTTGTAGATAACAGCTAGTTAATCTCAAGAGAGAGATATTAGCCATTTTTCTACTTATTCATGAAATAAGTCTTTGAGACTTGAACCACACCAAAGCTTAGAATAAGAGAATAATAAGGTCGAGAAGAAACCCGCTTATCATCTCTCATACTTAACAAAGATATGATTCTCGTCAGTAAATTTTTAAGTATTTTGAGGTTTGTAAGAAAAAGAAGTTTTGTTTTAATGCAAATGCAAAAGAAAGAAAAATCAAGGGGAGGCTAGCCTATTTTTAAACCTAATGTTATCATACTTCACACAATCCCTAGGAAGCGATATATGCAGAGTGAAAGTAGAAAGAAAATATACCAAACGAGTATTAGACCGTAGAGTAAAGCAAAAAGCAAAGAAACCCGATGATCTCGCGAGCTGCTAGTATCAATAAAGAAAAAGAGTCAGAAGTTGAACACGCAGTATAGGTATCGAAGCGTCATTGATGTGAAAATAAATCACAATCGAAAACTCAAGCATATCTGCATATCCTGCATAGTATTCCAACCTCAAAAGCAAAGGTAGGTTAGAAATCATAAGAAATTGAATAATCGGTATTTAATTCCTAAAAAAAAAAGATAAAAAATCTAACCAATTTTATTGATGTTACTATTTTTATCATATGAAGAAATTTTCAAATAATCGAAAACAAGATTTACCAAGAAAAAAGAAACCAGGGGGTGTATTGTTCTAGACAGGGATTGGATCAGTAATTAACACCAAGGCCCATCATGAAGGTCCAATCTAAAGTTTTTTATTCAATTCCTAATATGCTTACAAAAACAACAAAAAACATGCAATGGGCTTCAGGGGGTGATTCGGCCCAGCGCAAATCCTTTCCAATTCCGTTCACTCAATTTTTTGTATTATTATTTGATTAAAAACACAATTAATGAAATCAAATAAAAAGAAAAAGAGAAGAAGAAAAAAAAATTAATTAAGAGGAATTAGGGTTATTCTAAGTGTGACAGTTCACATCTTCTTCCTTACTCATAATAACACGCCGTTCTTCTCAACGCCGCCGTCATCTCATCATCGTCGGTCCGGTTCTCAGCATCCACTTCTCCTCCGTCAATCATGCTTTAGCCCAACGCAACATTCGCTCGCTATCTCTCGTCTTGACTGCTTCTACTCGCCTTCGGATTCAGTTTCATCCCTGCATCGTGGCCTCTCGTGTCTCAGTCGCGATTTTTTTGTGAAATACGAAGCAGAAGGGAACCACAACAAATCTATATGCCACAAGTTTACATACAGAGTGATGCAGAAAACGATGAGTCATTAAAGACTTACCTACCGGAGAATCCCGATGATTCTTCAAGACTTGATGAAATCGAAGAGAAAATCAACAATCAACAGTTCAGGTATGCGTAACTTGCCGTTAATCTATTTTGTATTCTCTTCTTCTTTGCGTTGCAATTCTTCTGTGTCTGATTATGGTGTTTATGGTTGAAATGTGACGAAGATTACATTGATGTAGTTTGATTATCGGTGATGAGGATGATCAAGTGTTGTTACAGAAACAAATCGAAGGATCAAAGATGATGACGAATTTATAGTGAAGATTCTCAGAAAATGAATAGTGAAGCTTGCATTCTACTTCAGAGATAAAGATTCTAGAAAAAAAACCCTTTTTGATTGAAGGTAACTCTTCTTATATACCTGTTAGAGTTAGTTAGGATAGGATGATGATCTGGCATTCTGTTACGGATTGGTTTCAATTCTGTTACCCTCCTCTCAATTCTGTTAGAGTCATGTTTTGAAGGCTTTGTGAGAAGTGATCTTAGCTGTTAGATTAGAAAGTTAGTTAAGGGATTAAGGATTGGTCACAGGGCTGTTGGTTACGAGATTTGGAAGTTGGTTATATGTTTGTTAAAATAGTTTTAGGTTAGTTACAAAAAAATTCGTTAGGAAGTTAGAGTTGTTAGTTATAGGTGGTCTCTTTGACAGTTAGGAGTTAGTGAGCATGGGTTTTTTCTATTATTATTGAGAGGTTGCTAGAGGAGGATGTTAGGGAAAACAAGTTAGGGGATTGTTCTGTTATTTGTTGGGAAATTTTTCAGTTTTTTTTATGATTCTATCAGCAGCCCATTGAGATTATGTTAGAAGATTTTCTCTGCACTTTGTTTTGGTTTGAAAATGCTTCTTTCTGATTTTCTGACTCTACTGTTTTATGAAATTTCTATTATGTTTTAGTTCTTCTTTTAATGAAACTGGATTGATTTTGCATATGAATACACCCTGATTCACTCGAAAACTCTTTCGTTATCATTCTGTCCGGATATATGCAGGGCTGCAATATTTACTTCTGAAGTTTTTATTTTGCTTTATTAGGCTTTCGGAGAACAAGTGCGAGCTGCTAAGCGATGAAATGATAGATGTTGCCTATATTATCTTTCTCTTGCTAAGCCACTGTGATGTAGGTTTTATCTTAAGCTGTCGAATTGACGATGAACTGTTTCTTGCTTACGGCTCTTAAATTTTTATTGTAATGTAATCATGGATTTGCCACTGACGCAACAGGTTTTCGCGCATATTATGCAAGCCTGATACAGCACCCCATTTAGTAGTAGGAGAACAATTTGATGTCGACTGGAGCCGTTTCTGTTAGAGCACCATTTATTTGGGTCTGTGTTGATTTAGAAGATTAGTTTTAGGATTAAATTTTCCATGTAAATCTTATAAATGACTGGTAGTATCTTTTGCAACTTGAATATTCTTTGAAAGATTTGGATAGATCCTGACTCTTTGGTTTACAGCCCTTGGTTTTGTAATGTGAAAATATGATATCATGAATTGGTTTAGTAATTTTAAGTGTCAATGGAAACTACTTGAGACTTGCGATTGGAGTTGAAAATAAAATATCCCCAAATCAGCCCATGAATATGCTTGAATCCAAGAATTTGGATGAAACTTTGGAATTTTGGAATATTAACCCGCTTGTCCAACTTACACTAAAATGAACGCTTGGATGGCATAAGGATGAACGAAAACATCTCGCCCCTTCGAATCTTGTTTATTGCATTTGAAATGAGCCATGAATTATTTCTCGCACTTTAAGAAACTTTGATATTCTTAATAAATCCTCAACCCCCCAGCTTCAACTCTCCAAAATCAAATAACCTTTCAAATCGGTCCACCAATCACATTACCTTAAAAACCAATGACTTCACAACAAAATCAATATCCTTGAGAAGCCCAAGACTTGTTTTAGAACACCACAACGAAACTCTTAATCCCCACTTCACTCCTTGTAGCAGTGATCAACAACAAAAAATGAGCTTTCGTTGGATGCAAATATCTTAACCTTAATTAATAAAACACCCATTTTAGTTGGTTCTCCAAGTAAGTTAAGTGAGTTATTCTTGAACCTTATTAAAACCGTCTACTCCGTGTTCATCTTAAATCAATACTCATCTGCAACTCGAACGTTCATGACACATTGAATCTCAGGTAGCTTCAAATGGTGTGCTTGATTAACGAACCCATAGACTCAGCATTGAATCTTAACTCCAAGATGCTTTTTATCCCAAGTCCAAAGTTAACTAGAAAAGTAACTTTGAAACATGATACACAGATCTCTGATTGATATAGTGAAACATAGATGAATCTAAACTCTGTTATCTTGTATCAGAACCATGGTTTACGCCTTGTAATCCAAGTACTCAATGGAGTTGACCCTTGGATGATATTGAGCCATGTGATTTGGTAGATGAACCCTAGTTTTGATGATATGCGTAAGCACAACAATGAAACTTCTTACCCTCATAGATGATGCACATGTCTTTGAAAGAAATCCAACTGAACGACTTGAACCATATCCATGGTGCCACATCTCATATTGTGCACAAAAACATGTGTTTGGGAAGAGGAGGACCTAATTCATAATTCACCCCTTGAAGAACGAACCAAGGAACTCAAATTTATTGAACATTTATACCTCAGTTTACTGCAAGCAAAGAAAAAATCTTAGCTTGTTCGCCTACCAAACTTCTGAACCTCTGACACTTTATTTAATGAAAATGCATGCCATGTTAGTGCAGATGACCTAATGGAAATATGTGAATGGAAAAGTCTAAGCCAGATAAAATGAGGGGAAATTTTGGGGTGCAACAGCTGCCCCTATTTAATCGCCTTCCACCTGAAGGTGAGATTGGCGTCAGCCTTTCGAACTTTCAAGGTGGAAGAAGATTAAATACTAAAAGAACCCAAAAATTTGTGCTCCGAAGCTAGTCAGGTATACACTATATTTTTTGGTTTTTTGTTTTTTTTTGTTTTTTGGATTGCAGTAGTTAGCTGAGAAAATCTCTTGGATGTCAGGTCAAGGTTAGACATACACAAGAAAGAGACCGACCGAGGAAGGATATGATGAAGGAACACCAATCGAAGGCGAACTTACTGAGAAAAGAGACCAAACGAATGGGACTCCTGACAAATGATACCAGCCGAAGGTGGATTTAAGGGTAAAGAAACCAGCCGAAGAGGAATCTTCACTGACGATACCAGCAAAAGGTGGATTTTAAGGGGAAAGAACGCCGATCAAGGGAGAACTTACAATGAAAAGATACCAGCCGAAGGGGACTCTTAACAAATGATACCAGCCGAAGGTGGATTTTAAGGGTGAAGAAACCAGCCGAAGGGGAATCGTCATCAAGGAATACTATGCCGAAGGTAGATTCCTAAGAAAAGAACGCCAATCAAAGGCGAACTTTCAACCGAAAAGAGACCAGCCGAAGGTGACTCTCAACAAAAGATACCAGCCGGAGGTGGATTTTATAGGCACCAGCCGAAGGTGGATTTTAAGGGTAAAGAAACCAGCCAAAGGGGAATCTTCATCAAGGAATACTATGCCGAAGGTAGATTCCTAAGAAAAGAACGCCAATCAAAGGCGAACTTACAACTGAAAAGAGACCAGCCGAAGGGGACTCTCAACAAATGATACCAGCCGAAGGTGGACTTCAGGATAAAGAAACCAGCCAAAGGGGAATCTTCATCAGGGAATACTATGCCGAAGGTAGATTCCTAAGAAAAGAACGCCGATCAAAGGCGAACTTACAAGGGATAAAGATATGCATATCTGGTCAGAGTTAGACACACAAGAGCGAAATTGAGCATCAAGAAACAAATGTTTGGAGTTGATAGTGAACACAAGAACGAGACTAACCTAAGAAAACCCCAATAAGAAAGGATGCATTCACCTAAACAAGGACGCCAGACAACTGGACTTTGAAGAGACACTAAAGGACTGTTAACATAAAAGTTTAGCTAAGCTAACGAAAGGAGGACCTGACTAATGCGGATAAACCAAAACAAGGAACCGACTAAGCAGGACCTTCAAAGAGCAACGATCGAAGGTGAACTCTACAAGAGAAAGAGACTGGTCAAAGCAGACTCTAACAAAGATTGCCAAAACACGTTGGGCTTTTGATAGGTTGCAAATACGCAAGAACTATTAAATTCCCCAAGCCAAAGGCGGGGTGTAATTCTTCAAGAGTGGCAATTATCTGAATTACCACACACCAAGTATGGACACTCAAAGACTTGAGAAGCAAGAAAGGTTATACACCAACTCTTACTCACACTCTAACGGCAAAGCAAACACGGGTAAAATAACCAAAGGCTTGAAACAGCAAGCGCAAACCACAAACTTACTTGGGATTCCCATATGTATTGAACTTAAACAGAACGTCGATCAAAGGCGAACTTGTGATTAGAAAAAGAGACTAACTGTAGGGACTCTAAACAAGGATTGCCAACACACGTTGGGCTTTAAGAGTTTGCAAATATGCAAGAACTACATAGTCCCTCAGGCCAAAGGCGGGGTGTAATTCTTCAAGAGTGACAATTATCTGAATTACCACACACCAAGTGTGGATACTCAAACACTTGAGAAGTAGGAAAGGATATACACCGACTCTTACTCGCACTCTAACGGTAAAGCAAACACGGGTAAAATAAACAAAGGCTTGCAAAGGAAAGTGCAAACCACAAACTTACTGGGGAAATGGAGAAATACCAAAGAGCCGACTGGTGGTGAATCAAAACAAACTCCGCTGGGGAAACATAATAGAAACACCCTAGGCTTGTTGTGGAGATAAATCAAATCTGAGCGTATAACAATCTGGTTACCATAGGTGGACATAATTGGCTTATACTCATGCATGTTTAAACTTTTATAGCATAATGTTCCATACAATGGAAATGCTACGCGTTTTAGTAGATGCAATGTAATGATGCAATGCAATGATGCATGTTTAGTAATGCACTGGGGAAACATTATCAATAATCGTATGCTGGGAAAACCATGAACTTCCGAATGATTATTCTTGCACATCTGATCTTCTATAGAGAACATGCAATAGAACTTCAATGGGGCACCGAGACTCGGAACCACCAAACTCTAAAGATTGATATCACTGAGGAAGTAACTTGTTGGGGATAATACTACAAAAATAAATTGTAGTTCAGTGAAAATATTGAATTCTGATCAAACTCCCCACTTCACAGTGAATAAATTCTTTATCCTCTATTGGAAAGAGGAAAGCTTTGCTGGGAATGGAAACTTCTGGCATAGATATTATTTGACGAAGATAACTTCTGCTAGGGAGTATAGAAATTCTTAAATAAAAAGAATTATACTCAGACCACACTGGGGATAATATTGCTGGGAGGTAAAAGATCCTCACTTGGGGAAGAAACAAACATCCCGGGATAAAAACTCCACTAGGGATATCTCAACAAAATCTTCTACAACTGGTAACGAAAGAGTCATGACTGGAATTCTCCTGTACACCTTACTAGAAAGATAGGACACTTGCTCCACTACGGAAAGAAGAATAGTTCCATTGGGGAAATTGGATCTCTTTATACGAAAATCCTCATGTTGGTCACATACAGACCCTTCTTGATTCATTTGTTGGTATGCTTTTTGTCATAAAAGACCAACAGTACTTGCAAAAACAGAAGTTGGGGCGACATACCCCTATTTGGAATGGAAAACCTTACTAAAGAATAGACAATTTGAACCATCAACCACCGGGTAAAAACCGCGATGCAAGATTGCGACTTCAACATGTCGACTCCGAGGAGAAATTCCACTAAAAGGGAACTTTTAGAGAAGATGCTGCAAAAATAAATTGCAGTCTGGAGAACAAGAATCAAAACAACTTCTATAGTTCCAGGGAGAAAGAACATTCTCCTCCTGCAGAGAAATGAGGATGCTTTACTGGGGGGGAAATATCTTAGAAGATAAATCCCTTGGTAGACAGATCTTTGTCAAGTAGTAACAGGTCTTTTACTGGAAGGAGGCATCCTCCTAGGAAGCAATATTTCCATCGCGTCTCGTACGAGTAAACTACCCCAAATGATCATTGCATTACTGCTTATATCCTACTGAGGACAACAATCCAAACTTCAACTGGGGATAATATCCTTGACCTAGGACAAAGGATATCAGTAAATGGACTTGAGTCTCTGATAAGTCGAAGATAACAATCCTGACTTCTCGGCATGATTTTCATATCCATAGGTCATTTAGCCTGCGTATGGACGTGATCTGATCAACCACTGAAGAAGAGAGAAAGCCCTTACATTTATTATTGCCCTAGTCTGCAAGGCTTTTGCAGAAAATTGCCTCGAGAGGACTTTTTGAGATTTATACTATTTTGAAGTCAAAATTGGAGATGATTCCAACTATGCTTGAGTGAATGCCCATACATCTTCAAATTCTGGAAAGATTCTCCTCTGATCAACGCATTCTCAGAGAGATTTGTCAAATATTAGTATAACTGCCCCAGTTTGACTTCACTTTGAGGGATAAAATCCCGACTTGAATGCCTCAGATTGGCTGAGTACCTACTCGACGGAGTACTCGACACACTTGCCCTGCTCAACAAAATCTTGACAAACTTTTTCCTTTATCTCATGCTCACGGAGGGATGAGAAACTTGAGGATTTTCGAAGGCAACATAACCTTAGAGTGGTTGGCTTATATCTTGAAATTAGGTTACTTCACAACCATACTTCTTGACTTGAACTGCTCCATTCTCGAGCAAATACTTGGAGCCATATGTCCCTTGGAACCAACTGAAAGTAATGCACGACTGCTTGACAGAGACTCTGGGCAACCAACTTTTGCAATCTACTTCATATCATTTCTCAAACTGGTATTCTTTTACTCAACAGAGTCAATAGAAGATTTACCCCAGATTAAGACCATTCTCATAAATGATTCACCTTAAATGATTCTCCTATGATCATCGTATTCTCATTATGCAAGCATACTTGATGTTTAAGCACTTGCTCATATGCAAAGAATGTTTATCCTAAGAATGATAATTCTAATGCAAAACTCATGTTTGTCTTGAAGTTTAAAAACCTTTATTGAAAAGATTAAACAAACAAATTTTTTTGTATGGAAGAAATTTAAAAAGATAGCGTCATACCAACTCAAAAGTTTTTTGCAAGTCTCATAGGAGTCAGATTACCGTATTCTTGTTACAGTGTGCTTTCAAATTAACCCATGCTTCAGTTAGGACTTTTAAGGATTATAACGTGGCCTGGTTCACGGTTTTAGAAAAAAAAGATTTAAGGCTCAAAATATTTGGTGCCCACCCATTCTCCATGATGTTCTCCAGTCCTAAATTTAGTTAAACCAATATGAGCACTCATCCTTTAAAAGGAGTTTACCATGGTTGAGGAGGATATGGCCGTCACTCACTTCTTTCATTCTTGGTGTTTGATCACACGAATTTATCCTTTGTGGAGGATCTTTATTTGCTAATCCCTTTTCACTTTTCGCGCTTTTTACTTTCTTTTTGTATTCCCTGACTTTTGCCTGGACAAATTCCTTTTGAATTTGACTTTGAAGTCCAGCGGGATACCCTGACTTTTGCCTAAGCGACTTTTCTTTTCAAGTTTCGGCTTAGCGGGGCTTTTTGTCTCCTTCTTTCATTATTTCACTTTGTTTGAACTAGTCATGTGACTTTGAGTCATTCTTTGACTTGCTGAAAAGGTGTAACCGCCTTGCTGTTTGGTTGACGAGGAATAACCGTTGCGGTATCGTCGTCTTTTAACCTCTTGATGTGTGAGAGATAACCATTTTGGTATCGTTCTATTTGATGCACACTGCTGATATATGAGAGTTAACCATTGCGGTTTTTTACTTTCCTTAACCTTTTGATGGATAACCACTATTGTATCCTTAGGTGCGCACTCCTGATGAGTTCTGAACGCTCGATCGGATCAACTGAAGTCTACCCTGCCCCAGGTTAAATGTGAGGTTTTTTTTTTTGAAAAGGAAAGAAACTCCTACTTCAAGGCCCGAAGGGGTTAACGAGGGTCTATCTCCCTTATATCTCCGGTGTTTAGGAATTGAAACAAGGCATGTACATCGTCAACAGGGTTTTTATTCAAAAGCACGTCGTTCGAATTTTTGGTATATTACTCATCATCCTCCCTCCAGAGGTTCTTTTGCTTTATTTAACAAGAGTTAAGTATCAAAAAGTCAAAGAAAAACATTAATGAGTGAGTACGAATGGATTAATTCAAGACAAACATATTCAATGCATTATGATTAACATTAAAAAATAAGCAAGTTTTGCATACAAGAAAGTACTGAACCAAAACAAAGAAAGATTACAAATGAGAATGCAACTGCAATTTGAAATGCCATGTCGAGGAGACTAGTTTCCGTATGGACTTGTTGCTTCAGAAAGTACGCTTGGTAACCTCACTTCTTATCTATGGATGATTTATACTCTTGAGTTGAGAATGAAAATCCACAATATCTTTAATAAGAATATCCTTAGGTTGTGAGTTCCTGCGAAGGTGAGACTTATAATAACATGTCTTGAGCATGGAATGGTTTCCACACCTGATCTTTTGAGTAATCTGATGCCACGTGCTGTAAAGCTTTAATGTATTTTTTGCATTGTTTTATTGAAAAACATTGAACGTCTTTTGTTTATCAAAACAGTAATAATGAAAAACAACTTGGCATAATTCGAAGAATATTTTTATTGAATGATTGACCTGTAAATAGGCATTTACAATGAAAAGCAATTCTCGAAGAGGAAGAATTGCACGCAAAACACATGGAAAGGACAAAGAAAAGAAAAGAAGAAGAGAAAAAAAGTGAGTGCAGACTAATCAAGCACGATTCTACTACAACTCTCATGACCTCTGAACTCTTTAATACTTGCCTTCCGAATGACTGGTTGGACCAAACCTTCGTCCTGATTCGATCAAACCATCGACCTTTTACGCGAAATATTTTTTTACTGCATCTGCGTTTACAGGGTGAGGGGAATCCCCTCCATCCATGGTTGAAAGCATCATAGACCCTCCCAAAAAAACTTTCTTTATAACAAAAGGTCCTTCATAATTGGGAGCCCATTTACCTCTAGCGTCTGTGCTGTTAGAAGGCAAGATCCTTTTTAGCACCAGATCACCAGCTTGAAAGTTCCATGGACGTACCCTCTTATCGAAGGCTTTCTTCATCCTCTTTTGGTATAACTGTCCATGGCAGATTGACGCTAATCTTTTCTCATCAATGAGATTCAGCTGATCGAATCTATTCTGGACCCATTCAGCCTCATCCAATTGTGCATCTATCATTATCCTCAAAGAAGGGATTTCCACTTCCACGGGTAGGACTACTTCCATGCCGTAAACAAGCGAAAAAGGGGTTGCCCCAGTTGAGGTACGCATGGTGGTACGATAACCATGTAAAGCGAATGGTATCATCTCGTGCCAATCTTTATAAGTGATGACCATTTTCTGCACAATCTTCTTAATATTCTTGTTTGCTACCTCAACTGCGCCATTCACCTTAGGACGATAAGGAGAGGAATTGTGATGTTTTATCTTAAAGTTTTCACACAACTCTTTCATCATCTTATTATTGAGGTTTGACCCCTTGTCGGTAATAATCTTCTCAGGGATCCCATATCGACAAACTATGTTATGCTTGATGAAACGCGCTACCACCTGCTTAGTGACATTGGCATAAGATGCTGCTTCGACCCACTTAGCAAAGTAGTCAATGGCCACCAAGATAAAGTGGTGCTCGTTGGAAGCGGTCGGCTTAATCCGGCCAATCATATCAATACCCCACATCGCGAAAGGCCAAGGTGAAGTTAGGACATTTAGAGGATTGGACGGCACATGTATCTTGTCAGCATAGATCTGACACTTGTAGCAGATCCTGGAATGATTGTAGCAATCATTTTCCATTGTTGACCAATAATAACCCGCTCTTAAGATTTTCTTCGCCATGGTATGCCCACTGGCGTGCATCCCAAAGGAACCTTCGTGGATTTCCTCTATGATCTTATTTTCTTCGTGTCTATCCACACATCTGAGCAAAACGGAATCATAATTTCTCTTCTACAGAACATCCCCATTGAGGAAAAACTTGGCCGCATATTTTCGCAGAGTTTTCTTATCAGTGACAGAAGCATCTTCCGAATATTCCTTTGTCTCGAGATACTTTTTGATATCGTAAAACCATCGTTTCTCATCAACGTCATCTTCTCCTATTCCATAACAGAATGCCAGTTCATCCAACCTTAGGATAGTAATGGAAGGAGCTTCATTTGCCCATCTAACTTTGAACATGGATGACAGAGTAGCCAAGGCGTCTGCCAAGTTATTCTCCTCCCTTGGAATATGATTGAAAGTAATCTCATCAAAGTATGGGGTTAGCTTCAACACATGCTCGCGATATGGAATGAAATTTGGGTGACGAGTTTCCCAATCTCCATTGATTTGGCTAATTACCAAAGCAGAATCTCCATATACTTATAAGATCTTGATTCGTAAATCAATGGCAGCTTCTAACCCAAAAATACAAGCTTCATACTCATCCATATTGTTCGTGCAATCAAAGCAAATCCTGGAGGTAAGAGGAGTATGAAAACCTTCAGGAGAAGTAATTACCGCGCCGACACCATTACCCAGTGCATTGGAGGCACCATCGAACACCATCGTCCATCGTGATCCAGGTTCAGGACCTTCCTTTGGGCCTGGGATGTTACAATCCTGCATGTACATGATTTCTTCATCGGGAAACTCAAACTGCATTGGCTGATAGTCCTCTTCCATAGGTTGGTGGGAAAGATGATCTGCCAATATGCTACCCTTGATGGCTTTTTGAGTGGTATATTGGATCTCATATTCGGTCAAAATCATTTGCCAACGAGCTATCCTTCCCGTGAGGGCTGGTTTTTCAAAGATGTACTTTATTGGGTCCATCTTAGAGATTAGTAAGGTGGTATGAGTCAACATATACTGTCTTAGTCAGCGGGCAGTCCATACCAAAGCGCAACAAGTTTTCTCGAGCAGTGAGTATCTTACCTCACAGTCGGTAAACTTTTTGCTAAGGTAATATATGGCGTGCTCTTTTCGACCAGCCGAGTCATGCTGCCCTAACATACACCCCCATTGAGTTCTCTAATATCGTTAGGTACATTATCAAGGGTCTACCTTCCACCGGGGGCGAGAGAATTGGAGGTTCCATCAAATACTCTTTAATCTTATCAAATGTTGTCTGGAAATCGTTATTCCACCTGTCCGTCTGGCTTTTCTTTAACAACCTAAAGATTGGTTCACAAGTGGCTGTAAGGTGGGAGATGAATCTAGAAATGTAGTTCAATATCCCGAGAAAGCCGCGAACCTCTTTTTCTGTTTCTGGTACTGGAATTTCTTGTATAGCCTTTATCTTGCTAGGATCAACTTCAATTCCCTTATCGCTTACGATGAACCCTAACAGTTTCGCTGATCTCACTCCGAAGGTGCACTTATTTGGATTTAGCCTTACTCTGAACTTCCTTAATCTTTCAAATAATTTCAACAAATGAACTAGATGTTGCTCTTCTGTCTGGGATTTGGCAATCATATCGTCAACACATACTCCAATCTCTTTATGCATCATGTCATGAAAGAGAGCGACCATTGCATGTTGATAAGTTGCCCCTGCATTTTTCAGACCAAAGGGCATCACCTTATAACAAAATGTCCCCCACGGCGTAATAAAAGTAGTCTTCTCCATGTCTTCTGGTGCCATTTTAATCTGATTATAGCCAGAAAAACCATCCATGAAGGAGAACACTTTGGCTTGAGAAGTATTATCAACTAGGATATCAATATGTGGTAATGGGAAGTCATCTTTAGGACTTGCTCTGTTCAAGTCCCTATAGTCCACACACATCCTGACCTTTCCATCCTTCTTAGGTACTGGCACAATATTCGCGATCCATGGAGGGTAAGATGTCACTTTCAAAAACCCAGCATCAAACTGTTTCTGAACTTCTTCTTTTATCTTTTTAGACATCTCAGGATGAGTCCTTCGAATCTTTTGCTTAACAGGAAGACACTCTTCCCTGAGAGGTAGCTTGTGCATGACGATGTCCGTGTCTAACCCAGACATGTCTTCATAGGACCAAGCGAAGATATCCACATACACGCGGAGCATTGCGATTAATTTGTGCTTGATACCGTCTTCTAGAGCAGCCCCAATCTTAACTTCTTTTCGGATCTCTTCGGTTCCTAAGTTGATCAACTCAGTGGTCTCTTAGTGCCGTTGAATGACCTTTTCTTCTTGCCTTAATAACCTAGCCAACTCTTCGGGAAGTTCGCAACCCTCCTCAGTTTCTTCTTCAGCTTGACATATTGGTTTTTCAAAGTCATAGAGAGTCATAGCAGAATCATTCCCGACATTTTCTAGGATTAATGATGGACACAATCTGCATGGTTATTTTTTATTTTTGTTTTAGTTTTTAGATGTAAAAGAAAATAAAGCCTCGAGTTTTATAAAAAAAATTCGGAAAGACAAAGAGTGGAACATTTGAAAGCAAAAGACGTTCTTTATTGACGAATAAACTTGTAATGAAAAACATTGTGGCCTTACAGCACATCCACTATCTCTTAGGCAGGACATAGGGATTATTGCATGATAACAAAATAAAAGAAAGTTACTCTTTAAAACGGGTGACTTTGATGATGTCCTTGGCAAACCAGTTGGTATGCTTTTCACTCGGCATGGTTGGATGAACCCACTTATCCATCTCACAATCGCTGCCATCTCCTTCACTTACTGCATGAGCCTCTTCCTGGATGATTCCGCCGCTGACGAATCAAATTGGTGGAGGAATACTTTGACCTTCAGGAGTAGCGACTGACCTTCCCTGATTAGCGAAGAAGCCTAAACCTTTTTTGTCCTTCTGAATAAGGAGATCCAACACTCTTCCCCATCCTTCTGGATGACCATACCGAATGATCGCTTGTGCCTGGCGATAGGATGACATGGGGACTTCTGGCCACCTGCCTTCTTGATAAGGAGTTCTAACAACTTGTACAGTTTCGAAATCTTGACACGGCGTCTCATGGATTTCTCCTTCTACTTCAACATAGCGGAAAGAACTCAGGTGACTGACAATGTAATCTTCTTCGCCACAGACCGTGACCACTTTTCCATTCAGTAAAAACTTCAGCTTCTGGTGTAGAGTGGAGGTAACGGCGCCAGCCCCATGAATCCATGGGCGGCCCAACAAACAACAATAGGAAGGGTTTATGTCCATGATAAAGAGTGTAGCTTTAAACACTTGAGGTCCTATCTTGATCGGCAAGTCGACTTCCCCGAACACAGTCCTTCTTGATCCATCAAAAGCCTTAACAACCAAATCACTTGGCCTCAATGAAAGCCCATCATAATCCATTTTTGAAAGAGCAAACTTGGGTAATACATTGATAGAGGAACCTGTATCAACCAGCACACGAGATAAGGTAGTTTTTACACTTTCCGTAGAGATATGTAATGCTTTGTAATGCTTCCTCCCCTTAGGGGGTAGGTCGAAGTCCGTGAAACCCAATCCATTACTTGCAGAAATGCTATTCACAATTCCCTCAAATTGATTTACTGATATCTCTTGGGGGACAAAAGAGGTTCCTAACAACTTCAATAGTGCATTTCTATGGGAATCCGAATCTCTGAGAAAGGCGAGGATGGATATCTTTGCGGGTGTTTGACTTAACTGGTCAACGATCTTGTAGTCACTCTTCTTGATGTACCGCATTAACTCGGTTGCATCCTTAGAAATTTCATCATCAAAAACAGGAATAAGGGGATTCTGTTCCGACTTATTGCTATTGACCATGATCTGCTTGCCTTTAGTCTTAGCTGCAGCAACTGTACTACTTTCAGGTCGCTCTGGTGGGGAGAAAACTCGACCGCTGTGAGTAATTCTACTTTCGCTGATGATATCGAGCACTGTAGGTTTTTCTTCTTCAGACTTGTCTTCCTCAAACCCATGAGTAGCAACCTTCTTCCCTTGATAGTAAAGTTCACCACCATAACTCCAAGGTACCGCCTTGTCGCTAACATACGGCACTGGACCAGGCATAATGATAAGTAGTGGAGACTTCTTAGCAGGTACCAGAATTGTTACAGGTACCCAGACAGATCTTTGTTTAACCGGAATGGTTATCACATTGATTTCATTACTATCGATCTCAGGCTTCACGATCTTGAGATTAAACTGAAGAAAACCCTCTGTAATTAAATCTTGAACCACCTTTCTTAGAAAATGATAACCCTCGGGCTGTTTTAAACAAACGACACAGTCCATCCCGCAGCCCAAAAATACACCTTTGCTCGCCAACTGCTCTTTCACGAATAACAGGGGGTAATTAACTGGTTAACATCCATAACCGGATCCATGCTTTCATCTTCAATGATGGCACTGATAGAGGAGCCTCAGTGAGCGGCAGGGGTTCATTCGTAATATTAGGTGCTGGTCCAAAATTAATGGCTTGAGAGTCCAATAAGTCTTGTACCTTATGTTTAAATGCTATGCAACACTCAATGTTATGCCCCTGTGCTCCGGAATGAAACTCACATGTAGCATTAGCATTGAAATTTGGCGGCAGTCTATCTGGGTTAGTCTGCATTATACGTTTCTCGACCAACTTCAATTCTAGTAACTGGGGTAATAATTCTGCATAGGGAATGGGAATTGTGTCGAACTTTCTAGGAGGTTGTTTTGGCCTCTGTTGATAGCCTTGTCGGGGTGTATATGTTGGATGTTGAGGGGGAGCTATCGGTATTGTTACAGCAGCGGCTTGATGGTCGTAATCTTGATATCTTCTCTTCCCCTTCTGAAGATAGATCGCACTAGATTCTCCTTCCTTTTTCTTTGGGTGGCCCCCAAAAGACTTTTTAGTATTGACAGCACTATTCCCAACCAGGACATCTTGGATTTTCCCCAATTTAATTCCGATCTCAATCCGCTCCCCATGTGTTACCATCTCAGCAAAAGTACCTGATATGCTACAAGTTGTGTAATACTGGCCTTGCAACGTACTACTAAACATCTCTACCATTTCTCGTTCTAACATGGGCGGTTGCACTTTTTCGGCCATCTCTCGCCACCTATGGGCGTACTCTTTGAAAGATTCATCCCGTTTTTGGGATAAGTTTTGCAGTTGAGTTCTTGTAGGAGCCATGTCGGTGTTATACTGATAATGCAAAACAAAAGCTTCAACCAGCTCCCTCCATGTACGGATATGACTACTTTCCATCTGCATGTACCATTCTAGTGGGCCACCTGTCAAACTGTCTTGAAAGAAGTGCATCAACAGCTTCTCGTCATTAGAATATGCAGACATCTTTCGATAGAAAGACTTAACATGGGTTTTTGGATAGGAAGTGCCTTTGTACTTTACGAAATCAGGCACCTTGAACTTTGGGGGAATCCTTACTCCGGGTACCAAGCCTAAATCAGACATGTCAAAGCCTACTGTCCCATGACTTTCAAACCTGCACATCCGTTCTTCAAGCATATGCAACTTCTTGCTAGCTTCAGTTGGTTCTTCCACATTAGTCATCCAGTCTTCCCAATTATCCTCTTCCACCGGCCTAACAGGAATGCGAACAGGCCTTGGTAATACGATAGGTTGTTCAGTGTTCTGATGAACGGGAGTAGGTGGGGGAGGATTCCCCATAGCTTGATTCCCAAGGATGCCTTGGTTACCTGTAAGGTTGCTGAAATTTGCATGCTGACCGTTTTAAGTGTTCAGACCGACGTTCGAATCCTGGTTCATGTTTTGAATGCCTCTCGGGTTCCCCACCGCATTCTGAGCCCCTAGAACACCGTTAGGATTGTTGATGATGACTCCTGGCGGATTAGTGTTCACATTTTCACCCCCATTATCCAGAGCTTCAGCAAGCCTTACAATCATGGCCCTCATTTACTCTTGTTGGCGAGCCATGTTCTGAATAATCTCCATCAACTGATTGACTCGTGTATCCATCCTGGTTCCGATAGCCACAACATCTGTTTGAATCTTTTCCATCTTTCTCTTGGAAGTTCTTCGAGTATTATAACGATGAGAATTCATAGTGGCTATCTTCTGCAAAGGGGAGGCCCAAATCAAGGAATAAGAAGACCTGTCATAATCATTTCTCATATTATGATATGCATGAATGCATGTTCGTGTATACGATGTTATATCATTTCCAGGACATCCAAAGTTTTATTACCCCTAGGAATTTTAAACAACATGATAAGAGAGACAAACGGTGGGAAGAAATTTTGATAACAATTGATCTCATTAAAAACATCATTCATATGATCCAATGGTAACTTCTTACAAGCATGATTCAGAAACTATAATGACCCCATCCAACAAGTCTGGTGGTGATCAAAAGACAAAAAGAAAATAAAAGGGGAGAACAAGATAATCAACGGGGTGGATCTCTAATCTCTGTGTAGTACAATGGTCCTCCTTGTCGGAAGTACTCTTCACTCCATTCCTTATTTTCTTCAAATAATTTCTTGGTCTTTTCACGATCCCGTCCACGAGCGAAGCTATCGATCACCACATCTTTCCGATATAGTTGTCCCTCCAAGTACACACACTTCTCTAGGAAGCGATCACATTCTTTACATTCTGGAAAAGGTATAGGCACAGGCACTTCTTCCATTTCTTTGATCTTGTCTCGGAGTCTTGCATTCTCTTTCAGCACTTCGGCCATTTGATCTTCTTTTGCTTCCAACTCCATCCTAGCAATTTTGAATTGGTTTCCCAACTCCTTGACTTTGGCTTTGTTCCTGTTGTTGTCCATCTGAAATTTCATAGTTTCCTGACGATTCTTTTCTGCATCGGTGAGGGCTATCTGATACTCCTCCGTAGATACAAAAGGGTTTTCAGCTCTGAGTCGTTTCTTGGAACTACTTTCCCCTTCATACTCTTTTAGCTGATGGGCCAAGTCCCTTTTCTTTTCTGTTAAGAAATATATTTCCATTTTTTTGTCTTCCAAATTCTGGCGAAGGTCCCTATTCTCCAATTGTACTTGATAGAAGCGTTCCTTAGGCCCATCATGACGTAACTCCGTGGGTTGAAGATACAAGGAGATTTCCTTTTCAAAAGACAACATAAGAGCTTTGACTCTTTCCTTCAACCAGTCCATGTAAGGATCGAAAGCTAATACCTCTTTTAACCCGAAGAATTCCTTTCCTTTCCTTCCAACATGTGTCCAAGCAATTTCCACCTTCTTCAGTATTTCCGGATCTTCTCCTTTTTTGCAATACATAGGTTCGACCTCCTTGGCCGTGGGTGGACGCCTCATGGCATAACCTAATTGGCGAAGAGCGAGTACTGGACTGTAGTTGATAACCCCTTTTGTTCCCATGAGCGGAACATTAGAGAAACCTGCACAGTGAGAGATGACTTCGGTGCTATCAACCTTAAGTTTGTACCATTGGATATCGAAAGAGGTGAGTGTCATTATTTTGTATGCCCATGAACGAGGATCTTCTTTGAATGGCCCTTTGGTGGGTAACTGTGCCACGAACCATTTGTAAAGCATTGGTATACATCATACCACTACTCCTTTCTTTCCACTCCTAGAGTGGATGGCATGGTAAGTATCTGCTAATAGTGTAGGTATAGGATTCTTATTCATGAGGATGCAAAGAGAAGCCAAGTCTACAATTTATTTGATCTTATGGAATAAGACAACTCCGTAAATGATAGCAGCCAACAGAGCATAATAAGCATCCATGTTTCCTGCGTTTGCCATTTCCTTAGCCTTACTTACCAAGAAATCTACAGGAAGACCACAAGTGACTTTGTTACGTCTCCATTTCCATTTTACATCGTTAAGGCTCAAATAAATAACCTTAGCAATGGCCTTATAGTCAGGCTCAATCGGGACTCGAACAAATGGAACATGACTGGTGAGCTTAATGTGGAGAAGATGAGCATACTCCTCAAGAGTAGGTGCTAACTGGTAGTCTTGAAATGTGAAGCAACGCAACTCCGGATCATAAAATTGTAACAAAGTCTGTATAGCCTTATCGTTAACCCGAGCATCCAATAAAGATAGGAGATTCCCATATCTTTCACCAAAAACGCCCATTTGTTGACAATTCATGAGGTCTCTGAGTTCTTCAAGAGAGGGCCAAATACTAGGACGAAACTGATAGCTGAAGTTATCCCTCTTTGTCTTTAGGATGATATCAATGTTGTTTTCCATTCTTTAGAGTAAAAGGAAACCCTAGAGAGATACTGTAAATGACAATGCACATGCGAATTGATTATCAACATATATATTTTTTGAAAAGTAAATATGCTACGATGTATGTGCAAATGATCATGGGGTTTGTGGTACGGTGGGAGAGAACTGACTGTTTTTGGAATGCTGGTTCGCGTTTTGTGTTTGTTGTTTGCAAAATGTCGCGGTAAGCAAGAGTCGCCACCATCTTTTATTTTATCCAACAAGGAAAGGAAAAAATCACAGAAAACTTCCTTTTTCGAGATGTTTCTCGGGTCCGGGGGTAGATTATAGAAAGGGAAGGTGTTATCACCCTTTCTATCCGTGGTTATCCACTGGCTCTTAGGTACTTGCTCAATGTGTTTTAAAAAATTTGTTTTTCTTTGTGTTTGTGGGTTTGAAAGAGTTTTTGTTTAAAAGGTGTAAGTGCGAAAAGTTTTATTTTGTTTTGAAGAGAGCAAGTACTTAAGAACCATCTACCTACTCGAAAAAGGAATCAATCTGTGCTAATATACTTTAGACAATGCTATCCCACTATTGATGAATAGGTAGCACCGTCGTTGGAGTTTTAAGGGTCAATTCGATTAAGGGACGTGTGGTCACTAAAGCAATGTTAGGACGCCTTAGCGGTAACCCTAATGTCTAAGATCATTTTTCCGAGGCAACCGTTTCGAGGCAACTATGATCTTTGGACAAGAGGACGACCTCTAAAACTTCCTATACTCAATGACCATGTTTGAAGGCAACCAAGCGAGGTGTACCCTAAGAGTTTGCATGTGCGAGTGTGTTATTTTCAGTTAATTTGATCTTTGTACATGTCATGGGTGAGCTATGTTGATTTTAGGTTCAAACATTTGATCTTGTCATGCATTCCCTATTATCAAACATATAACAGTTTATAAGTTGCGGAAATTAAATTGCGGAAATTAAATCTAACTATTACAAGGCGTCGGGTATTTACATCGCCAAAAGCAACCCTTGAATTTAAAAGGCGGAAAATAAATAAAGCGGTAAAAATGTCCTATTAAACTATTACATTCCGGGAAACAATTACATCAATATGATAAAATGGATCGCGTGCGAGGAATTTAAATCGGACGCATTCTAGGGTTTTGACCCTTTAATTTGAAAGAAAGTATTTTTTTGGTTATTTTTGGATTAAAAGAAATTAAATCTAAATTAACAATTAAATTAATTAATTAATTAAAATATTTTTGTATTTTTTGGATATTTAAAGAAATAAAATAAATTTGGTCAAAGTTAGTAAAACCTAATATTCTACATTAATTTTAATTATTGCAAAAATATTAAAGTTATACCCAACTAAAACTAAGTTAATTCAATTAATATTTATTTACAAAAAAAAATGCTGAATTTAATTTTAATAAATAAAATATATTTTTTTGGTTTTTGATTTTATTAAGAAAAAGATTAATTGGTTAGTTTAAATAATAATAATAATTAAACAATAAAATAAATAAAGAAAGAAATAGAAAAAAGAAATAACCAAGGGGGTTTGGGCCCAAAAGGATGGTGAGAAAAGCAACTTAGTGGCCCAACAGGCGTTGGCCTGGGCTGACTTTTTGGAACTCCCTGCATGCACGTTGACTAGGCACCATGGTGGATCTCCCATCTGGACCATCAGATTTGGCCTGGAGGCCATCTGTCCACTGATTGCATGAGGGTGTATGGTGAGTCACAACTCCTAAAACACGTTGGATTTCCTAAAGAAAAATAGCAAAGCAATATGGGGGGACCTGGGATTCGAACCCAGGTCCTGAGGGATATTGGAACGCACCCTTGCCACTAGGCTGAACTGATTTGTTCGTTAATATTTTTTGATGCGCCTCCTTTTGTTGTTTCCCTTTACAAGACATTAATTTTGACTTTTCAAACCTCTCACTCAGCCAATTAGATTATGAAAAGCGTCTAACTAATAATAATAAAAAAAAAACAAGATATAAAACAAACAGCTGGATCACACTAACAAATTTGTTTCTTCTTCCTTTAATCATTTTCCCTTCAGACCCCAGTATGAAGCATTCAGAAACATGGATCGAAAGAGAAAAACGAAGAGCAAAGGCAACTTACAGTACCAAAATCCAGCGGCGATTGGGGGTATAGGCGGTGGTGTTTCCATTGAGGGTCGCGGGTTGAGGGTGCGGTAAAAATGGATGCCTGCTGGCCGGCGGTGGACGTTCTATGAAAGGAAGAAACAAAGGTATTGCATTTACCTCTTTTATATATAAAACCTGAAAAGAACAAGAGAAAAAAAAAGTGAAGAGAATCCATGGTGCCCAACAAGCTTATCGTGACGGATGTGGACCGGTCGGTTGGAGGGCTGGACTCGTCGCAGTTCTGCCGGTGATTGGAGATCTGAAGCGGAGGGGTGAGATACCGATAATGGTCGGAAGGGTTGTTTCCAGCGCTTGGAATGGCGGGATGCAGTGAGGCTTGTTGCCGACAGCCGTAGTTATGTTGTTGTGCAGTTGAGCGGTGGAGAGATGATGGTGTGTTTCTGGAAGGATGTCGTTGTCGCTGATGTTGGTGATGCAGTCAGCGAGGGAGCATCGTGCGCAATGGTGACGACTGGATTGCGACCTTCTCCTTCTTATTTAATTGTTGTAGTTACTGAGTAAAGAAAAAAAACAAAACATATTTGTTACTAGCAGATAATGAGTTAGTTTATAATTATGTAGATGAAGAAGTAAAAGTACTTTTTCAGTAGTAACAAGAAAGAAAAAAAAGGTTTTCGATAATAATAACAGAGCAATAGTTTTTTTTTAGTGGCAAACGTAAGAGAAAGATTTTTATGCCCTTTTCTGCTCTCACGCCTCCTCCTTATTTCGTGTCCTTTAGCCTCTTTATGTATTATGGAATGCATTAGGTTAAGAATTATGGATCTAATCTCTCTAAATCAATGCACCCGTATTTGATTTGATTCACTTGTGAAAACTTGCCAAATTTGTCAAAAAACCATCTTTTTGCACATGATCTTGTGTGATACGAATTTGATGATGATATTGATGAGAATCCAATCCTGAAAATAGCAAAAAATCTCATGTAATCAAAGTTTGGGATTTTATTTGATTTAATTTGATTTAAAATGAAATAATTCATTAAAAATCAAATAAAATAATAAAATAGATAAATGGACACATGGCTGAAGCTAGCACACGTGGACAATGATGCAAGCTCAAATCAAGTGGAAAAGAATGGGCCCATTTGACAAAATTTGAAGTTTTGGGGATAGTTGACTTTTGGCAATTTTGCAAAAATGCCCAACTTCAACAATGCATAACTTCTTCAATTTTGCACTTTTGGAGGTGTTCTTGGACTTTTTAGAAAGCTTGAGATGTCCTATAACCAACCCGTTTGGTCTAATATCATTTTATTATTACATGCTCAAGTTATAAGCTTTGGAAAAAAGGTGTTTTTGTTGACTTTCAAAAATGACCTGTAATGTCCAAATTTGTAACTTTTTGTGAGTGCATTTCTTGATCTTGGGGTATGAAGATGGATTGTAGGAAATTGCATCCTCTTCAAAATGAGCTTTGGATGGGTCATTTCTCATAAAGTATGGGAAAGTTATGATTGGTCAAAGTTGAGTTAACTTTTCCTGCAAAACCCTAATTTAGCAACTTTTGAGTCTTGATGAATTTTGAGCAATCCTTGATGAATCATGATCAACCCTTGATCAAATGATGAAATATCCTTCAAAATGAGAATTTTGAAAAAAAATCTTGAGGTTTGACTATATTTGAGTCACAGTTGACTTTTGCCCTAGCACAGTCGATTTTTGGACATCTTGAGCAATTGACTGACCAAACTTCCTCTGCAAGGCTTGAAATTTGACATGGATGAACTTGAGAACATATTAGGACACTGGGTAGCACTTGAGGTCATTTGGATGTAAGGACCTTGATGCAACACAAAACCCTAATTTTGACTTGAATGCCTTAGGAGGTGGCTTGATTGTCCAATTCTTGAGCAATCTTGATCCACTTGGAGTTTTTCCTTGCAATGTCTTGAAAAATATGGGAGGGAAAATTTTGGGGTACAACAGCTGCCCCTGTTCAATCTTCTTAAACCTGAGGATATAGATTGGCTTTCGGGCCTTTCGCGACCCGAAGGTGGAAGATGATTGAACACTAGAGTGCCCAGAAATTTGCCCTCGCATGAAGTGGTATCAGCATTGTGATGAAGGGAATGGGCTTACAGATGCCATTTGGAGACTGTTGATAGGTGGTCTGAACTTCGATTGGAATACGAATCAGGGAGATCTTATCGGCAATCTGACTGAACCAGAGGAGGTCTTGAATTAGCTCTGACTGGATTGGCATCAGAAAAATCTTTAGGAATTGATTTGACTGGACCAGACAAAATCTTAGAATAACTTCAACTGGATCGGCATCAGAAAAATCTTTAGGAATCGATTTGACTGGACCAGAGAAGGCCTTTAACTGGATCGGCATCAGAAAAATCTTTAGGAATCGATTTAACTTGACCAGACAATGTCTTGGGATAACTTCAACTGGATCGGCATCAGAAAAATATTTAGGAATCGATTTAATTGAACCAGAGGAGGTCTTGGATTAACTTCAACTGGATCGACATCAGAAAAATCTTTAGGAATCGATTTAACTGGACCAGAGAAGGCCTTTGACTGGATCAGCATCAGAAAAAATCTTTAGGAATCGATTTAACTGGACCAGACAAGGTCTTGAGATAACTTCAACTGGATCGGCATCAGAAAAATCTTTAGGAATCGATTTGACTGGACCAGAGAAGGCTTTTGACTGGATCGGCATCAGGAAAATCTTTAGGAATCGACTTAACTGGACCAGACAAGGTCTTGGATTAACTTCAACTGGATCGACATCAGAAAAATCTTTAGGAATCGATTTGACTGGACCAGAAAAGGCCTTTGACTAGATCGACATCATGAAAATCTTTAGGAATCGATTTAACTTGACCAGACGAGGTCTTGAGATAACTTCAACTGGATCGGCATCAGAAAAATCTTTAGGAATCAATTTGACTGGACCAGAGGAAGTCTTGGATCAACTTTGACTGGATCGACATCAGAAAAATCTTTAGGAATCGATTTAACTGGACCAGACAAGGTCTTGGGATAACTTCAACTGGATCGACATCAGAAAAATCTTTAGGAATCGATTTAACTGGACCAGAGAAGGCCTTTTGATATAGCTGAGAACTTAACTGCATCTTTCCTGAAAGGTAAAGGTCAGTTATATGCAATGCATGATATGGATCAAGCAATGATGCTCTCAAAATAAATGAGATTGTATCGTATGATGCGTATATGCATGTATCATGATGTATGGAAATGTGATGTTTTAGCTGGGAAAAATAAATCCCGGAGCTGCTAGAGACAAAAGTTGAATTCTTCGTTTCCGTTGGGGATGGTGAACGAAGGTGATTGTGAGACTAGACCTGCAGGAGAAGATAACTCCGTTGAGGAATAAACTGATGAGGAGATTACTCCGAGGGGAATTACTCTGTGGGGAAGAGATGTTCTGCTGAGGGTTCCATTGATAAACTCCACTGGGGATGAATTACCGTTGCTGGTGATATTGAATCTTGAGGATTGAGTTCCTGTTTATGAGAGGAAAGAATTCTGTTGGGGATGATCTTTCAGTTGCAACTTGCTGGGGGTAACCCTGTCAGACTCTTGTGGGGATAACCCTCTGAATTCTGCTGGGAATGATCTTTTGAACTTGGCTGGGGGAGATTTATTTTTGTACTCCGCTAGGGATAAACTTCTAGAGTTTACTGGGGTTGATGCTTCAACTCCGTTGGGGAAGCTTTTTAGACTGCGCTGGGGAAATATTGACTCCACTGGGGGGTATCTTGTATTCTGCCGAGGAACATTCTTATACTTTGCTGGGGAATATCCTTATACTCCGCTAGGGAATATTAAGACTGTCGGGGGTATCAAGCCTTGTTTAATGCTGATGGTAGACAAACTGCTTGGGGAGAGCATTGCTGATTCATTCACCGTTGCAAGTCTCAGTTGGGGAGAGCTACCATTACTGTCTTACTCTGAGGGGAGTGAAAGTATCTTAGCCGTATTCTTCAGTTGAATCTACCTTTGTACCTGGTGTACAGAGCAACTATACAGCTTGGAAAATTCTTATTGCCCCTGTTTCTGATATTACCGATAATTCATCTTTTCGTTTCGTGTGTAAATATTTATGAGTAGCAATTAATGTCAAATGCATATATAAAAAATGAACATTGGACGTTCTTTGCAAAACAAAATAGATAAAGGAAAAACAGTTTGAAATTTGTCCGAAAATGAATTGTATTGATTTTGAAGTTTGGCCTGTAAATAGGCGTTTTTGTACAAGAGGATGACGTCCTAGTAAGAGAACGCCGCCGAACAAATAGAATTTATACAATTTGTGAAAAGAAAACAAAACAACTATGTGAATAATCCCACTGGGTTCCAACTCTACTATTGCCTTTATGTCCTCGAGCATCTCATCGCTTTGCTACTGGTTGAAGATGAATTTGATTGATTAGTGTCGTCCGAGCTTGATAGTCGATACCAAAGTCTGGATGCAAGGTGATCCAATGAGACATAGTTTTACACTTTAATCCCTAATATTTGCCTGGACCGCCCTCTCGGGTTTTCAGTCCACCGGGATACCCTTTTTTGCCCAAGCCGCCTTTTCAGGTTTTCGACTTGCCGGGTGTACAGTTTTTTTCAATTTCATCCCTTATTTTTGCCCGAACCCTTTTGGTTCGCCGGGAAGCCCTTATTTTTGCCTAGGCCAGTCAACCTAGCGGGTCATTGATTAGGCGTAGTATCTTTTCACTATGTCTGCATTGACGGGGTGAGGAAGGTCGTCACCATCCATGGTGGTTAGAATCATAGCTCCTCTTGAGAAAATGTTCTTAACCACAAATGGCCCTTCGTAAGTAGGGGTCCATTTGCCCCTGGGATCACCTTGAGGTAGAATGATACGCTTGGTTACCAGATCCCCAACTTGATACTCTTGTCGTCTGACTATCTTGTTAAATGCCTTGATCATCCATTTTTGGTACGTCTGACCATGACAAATAGCAGTAAGTCTCTTTTTGTCGATTAGGTTCAACTGATCAAGTCAGGTCTGAATCCAGTCATCTTCACTCAAACCTGCATCCTTCATGATTCGGAGAGAGGGTATCTGAACTTCAATGGGCAAGACTGCCTCCATACCATATACCAAGGAATAGGGTGTTTCCCCTGTTGACGTCCGCGCTGAGGTACGGTATCCATGAAGAGCAAATGGTAACATTTCGTGCCAGTGTTTGTATGTCACTGTCATCTTCTGCACAATCTTCTTAATGTTCTTATTAGCCACTTCAACATCCCCATTCATCTTCGGCCGGTAGGGAGACGAATTATGATGCTGTATCTTGAACTGCTCACAGAGCTCAGTGATCATCTTGTTGTTGAGATTGGTACTATTATCCATAATGATCCTCTCTGGTACACCGTATCGACAGATCAGATTGTGTCGAATGAGCCGTGCCACGACGTTCTTGGTTAGTGTAGCAAAGGAAGCTGCTTCGACCCACTTCGTAAAGTAATCAATTTCTACCAGGATGAAACGATGCCCGTTGGATGCCGTAGGTCTGATCTCGCCGATCATGTCAATACCCCACATTGCAAAAGGCCAAGGAGCTGTCAAAACATTCAGAGGAACTGGAGGTATTTGCACCTTATCAGCATAGACTTGACACTTGTGACACGTCCGAGAATGCTGATAACAGTCGGCTTCCATGGTGGACCAATAATATCCTGCCCGAAGAATTTTCTTTGCCATGGTGTGTCCACTGGAATGAGTTCCGAAAGTACCTTCATGTAGCTCTGCCATGATCTTTTCTGCTTCATTCTTATCCACGCAACACAGTAAGGTCGAATCATGGTTACGCCTTTAAAGAATGCCATTGCTGATGAAGAACTTCGCCGCGAACCTTCTCAGAAACTTCTTGTCATTAACAGATGCACCCTCGGGGTACTCCTGAGCCTCAAGATACCTTTTTACTTCGTGAAACCAGGGCTTTTCTATTACCACTTCAGTCTCGATATCACAGCAATGTGCAAGTTCGTCCAACCTTTCAATGATAATCCGGGGAGCTTCGTTGTCCTAATTGACTTTGAACATAGAATACATCGTAGCCAGTGCGTCCGCCAACTGATTCTCCTCTCTTGGGAAGTGTTCAAAGGTTATTTCTTCGAAGTGGGGAAGCAATGTTAACACATACTCCTTGTAAGGAATAAGATTTGGGTGTTTCGTATCCCACTCGCCTTTGATCTGGCTGATCACGAGAGCGGAATCTCTGAAGACACTCAGAAACTTAATCCTTAGGTCAATGGCTGCTCGAAGACCTATGATGCACGCTTCATACTCCACCATGTTGTTGGTGCAGTTGAAACATAGTCGGGTGGTAAACGGAGTATGAGAGCCTTTAGGAGATATGATCACGACGCCAATACCATTACCCAAAGCGTTTGAAGCTCCATCAAAGTACATAGACCATCGAGATCCTTCTTCAGGTCCTTCATCCGGTCCAGGTGTCTCACAATCAGTTACCAACATGATATTCTCGTCCGAAAATTCAAAGTTATAGACTGGTAATCATCCACTGCCTGATGTGCCGAATGGTCTGCCAACACACTTCCCTTGATTTCCTTTTGGGTTGTGTACTGGATGTCATACTCAGTCAAGATCATCTGCCATCTCGCTATTCTTTCGGACAAGGCTGGCTTTTCGAAGATATACTTGATTGGATCCACCTTTGATATCAACAGAGTAGTGTGAGTCAACATATACTGTCTTAGCCGGCGAGCAGCCCATGCCAAAGCGCAGCAAGTTTTCTCGAGCAGTGAGTATCGGGTCTCACAGTCGGTAAACCTTTTGCTAAGGTAATAAATAACATGCTCTTTTCGGCCAGACTCGTCATGCTGACCCAACACGCACCCCATTGAGTTGTCGAGTACTGTCAAGTATAAGATCAGAGGTCTCCCTTCAATTGGAGGCATCAGAATGGGTGGCTCTTGGAGATACTCTTTGATTCTTTCAAAAGCGGCCTGGCATTCATCGTTCCAACGTACTACTTGATCTTTCTTCAGCAGCTTGAAGATTGTCTCACAAGTAGCAGTCAGGTGCGAGATGAATCGGGAAATGTAATTCAGACGTCCCAGGAAGCCTCTGACTTCTTTCTATGTTCTGGGAGCTGGCATTTCCCGTATGGATTTTACCTTGGCAGGGTCCACTTGAATACCTTTATCGCTTACAACGAAACCCAACAGTTTACCAGATCTCACCCCGAAGGTGCACTTGTTCGGGTTTAACCTCAGCTTATACAACTTCAACCTGTCAAACAACTTCTGAAGGTGGTCATGGTGTTCCTTCTCAGTTTTGGACCTTGCAATCATATCGTCGACGTATACTTCAATCTCATGATGGATCATGTCATGAAACAAAGCAACCATGGCACGCTGATACGTTGCCCCAACATTCTTCAATCCAAAAGGCATGACCTTATAGAAAAAAGTACCCCACTGAGTAACAAAAGTTGTCTTCTCCATGTCTTCGGGAGTCATTTTAATCTGATTATAATCGGAGAAACCATCCATGAAGGAGAAGACCTTATGTTGTGCGGTGTTGTCAACCAGAATGTCGATATGAGGCAGAGGGAAGTCATCCTTGGGGCTTGCCCTGTTAAGATCCCTATAATCAACACACATTCGGACTTTGCCATCTTTCTTCAGCACAAGAACCACATTGTCCACCCACTGAGGGTAAGAAGTAACTGCTAGAAAACCAGCGTCAAACTGTTTTATCACTTCAGCCTTGATTTTCTCAGACATCTCTGGGCGCATTCGACGGACCTTCTGTTTCACTGGAGGACAGTCTTCCTTGGTAGACAAGCGATGAACCACAATATCGGTATCCAACCCAGGCATATCTTCGTAAGACCAGGAAAATATCTCAACATAGTCATGCAGCATCTGAATCAACCGTTGCTTCACACTAAGCTCCAGATTTGCACCGATCTTAACTTCCTTCTTGTCTGTCTCAGTACCCAGATTTACTGATTCCACCGGCTCTTCGTGCGGCTGTATGGTCCTCTCTTCTTGGAGTAACAGTCTTGCAAGTTCACCAGGCACTTCACAATCATCTTCACCTTCGTCTTCGGCTAAGTTGATCGGATTTTCGAAGTCATAACTGGCAGTAGCAGAGTCGTTACCAGTGAGATCCAGAGTGGATGTAGACCTGTATATGTGAGTGTGTGTAAAATAGCTGTTTTGCAATATATAATAAAGAAAAACAAGGAGCGCAAAATGTGAAATGCAAGAACGTCCAATCCTTTTTATTAATGATATATGAAGATGACACACATAAAGCCCTCACAAATGAAGCCACAGTGCCCCGGGTAAGACACCGGGCCATAAATTTTAAAACATTGTGTGTTACAAATTCAAAACAAAAAGTTTCATTACTGGGTAACAAAAGTAATAGGGATGGAGTCCTTTGCTGTCCAGTTGCTTGGTCCACCGTTGGTCATAGGATAGATCCAGCTGTCGAACTCAGACTCTTCCACATCGTCATCCCTGATAACATTCACCCCTGCATCTTGTTTAGGCTTCTCTGGTGCCCCGAACTTGATCTCATTCGCATCAATCAAATCCTGTACCTTGTTCTTCAAGACCTAACAATCATCTGTATTATGCCCCAGGCTATCAGAGTGAAAGGCATAGCGGGCATTAGGGTTGTACTTTGGTGATGTTGTATTTTGATTCTTCGGGGCTTCCCTTGGAATCACCAGATTGGTCTTCAGCAACTGTGGCAGAATCTGAGATAAGGTCATGTTGAGACGGGTGAATTGCCTTCGAGGTCTCTCGTCCTTTTGTTGATTGTTGTGCTGAGGAGCACCAGCAGGTTTTGAAATAACAACCGCATTAACAGCTTGGCGGTGTTCAGGTCTATTCTGTCTTTTCGAACTGTAGACAACGCTGGACTCTTTCTTAAAGGGCTTCTTCTCGGTGCTCGATGAGGCACCCTTCTGTATCTTACCAGCCTTAATACCAGCCTCAATCCTTTCACCAGTCATGATTAGCTCGGTAAACCCAGATGAAGAGCTTCCAATCAGATGGTTAAAAAATGGACCAGACAGGGTCCCCAGAAACATATCCACAAGCTCCCGATCAGCCAAGGGTGGTTGTACTCTTCCGGCGAGGTCCCTCCACTTCTGAGCATAATCTTTGAAACCTTCACCCGTTCCCATTGACATACCCTGGAGTTGGGTACGCGTGGGAGCGAGGTCGGAGTTGTACTGGTACTGCCTGTAGAAAGCAGTAGCCAAATCTTCCCAACTGCGGATACTGGCTCCGTCCAACTGATAAAACCACTCAAGCTGAGTCCTTGAGAGACTGTCTTGAAAGAAGTGGATCCATGAGTTCTTATCAGCGGTGTACGGCTGAGTCTTCCTTACATATGACCGGAGGTGCAGCTTCAGACAAGAAACTCCGTCATACTTAGCGAAGGCTGGTGCTTTGAACTTGTGGGGAATCACCACCCCAGATGATAGACCTAGATCACCAAAGTCCAGACCAGGAACTTTCTGAACTTCCATCGCACTCAACCAGTCTTCCAACTGTTTGTATCTATCCTCGGCTGGAGGATACTGGTCTTCGTCGAAATCTGTCTCGTTGTCGGAGACCACAGGGCTAGGAGCCCTCCTTTCTTCCTGACTATCTTTCCCTCCAGATGAGGTGGTCAAATCAACTTCATTCTGTAGCCTGTTTCCTAACCTGTGACCTGTGTTAAACAGGATTTTCCTCTTCTTCTTCTTCTTCTCTTTCAGAATCAGGGTCTTCAGATCTTGCTGACCCTTAGCTAGATTCATGAACAGCTCTTGGAATTGGGCATTCTGGGCCTGGAGGGCCTTGATTGCTTGCTCGGTTGAAGGTTCAGCAGAAATGATGAGTGAGTGTTGAAGTAAACAGCGAAGAAGATAAGAGACCTGTAATGGGTACCTGTTATGAAGTGCATGGGATGAAATGCATATGACATGATTTCAAAGACAAACGAGAGATTCAAATTTGTAAACTAGAAAGGAAACACACTTTATTAGATAAACTTTGGAATTCAAATTGTTCAACTGATGCCATTAAGGCATTACATGAAAGGAAATACTGAAAAGTAAATGAAAACTGGAAAGGAAATCATCAAAGGATAATCAGTGCTCCCATGATCGCTTCTTGTCGGTGCGGACGTAGTCATTGAGAATCCGCTCGTTCTCCAGCTGCCTAGTCAACTTCTGGATCTTCTGCTCTTGCTCGTTGAACTTTTCTCGGTAAGCATCCCGTTCTTCTCTCAGTTGCATCCAAGACCTTTTCAGGGTCCCAATGTCAGTGGGCATATGAGGATGGAGGATGGTTAGAAGAACCCCTTCTTCATTAGAAACTTCAACAATGATACGCCGGACGGCTTCATAGGGCATACCCAGCTTTTGGGCGCGGATACGGACCCATCTGAGATATGGCTCCATCGGAAGTGAAGTCTTTGGAGCCAGCTCATGTGGATCAGATCTGTGAACTCTATCCCAAGCCCTTATGAATCTACGACGTTGCTCGTCGCTATCCCCTTGACAATCAAAGATGATACTAGGCATTAACAGCTCATGAAGTCCTTCTCTTCTGGCTCTCCCAAACTGACGTAAGGCCAAGCATGGATTGTAAGAAATTCCTCCATTAGTTCCAATCAGTGGAACATTGGGGTATTCCCCACATCGATCAATGATATCCACCTCGTCCATACCCTTGAGAGTCCAGATAATGTCATTATGCGAGAGAGACATAACCCTATAAGCCCAACCCATTCCTTCTTTGTTCTTCAGCACTGACTTGGGAAGGTGCAAAATAAACCACCTTTCCAATAAGGGAGCACATCACATCAAGGTTCCCCGCTTTCGGGCAGTACGGGCAAAAAGCTGATGAAGGATGTCACCCAAGAGAGTGAGTACAGGATTACGAGAGATGAAGATTTTTATCGCATTCACATCAGCGAAGGAGTCAGAGTTCGGAAACAATACCAAGCCATATATCAAAAGAGCCATAATATCCTCGAATGCCTTGAAGTCTAGACTATCCCAGAAATAGTTAGCCTTACCAACCAAGAACTTAGTCAGAAAGCCCTTTGCTCCACTTCTAGTCTCCCAATTAGCCATTACCTCTTCCTTGGTCATATGATGACCGACAAAACAGAACAAAGATTAATCCCTCCTGTCTTTGAAATAGGTTAGTCCAATGCAAGATGTATGCAATGTTATGATGTCATGATGTCATGATGGAAAGCACACCACAAGTATCCACAAATAGAAAACATGGTAAAGGCACACAAGTCACACAGAGAGCCCTTAGATTTCAGGCTGGCAAGGAGCTTAGGTACTACCCTCTTTCAGTTCAGTTGGTTCAAACCTGTCCTAAAAATAGTAACCGGGTTCTAGAGGATCTCAATATCACTGACTACCCTCGATCGATCATAATTCCAATTTAGAAACCTTTCCTTGCGACCAGAATCATCGTGAGAGTTTAGTCTCAATGAGTGTAGCATACTGCTACTGTTCTATGGCCAAGTTGGTCAATTTAAAGTTTCTAAGGTCAGTTGGTGCTTAATGACCCCTTAGAATACCCATATTCTCCTCGTTCCAACACAAGGGATATCGGTACAGACTAAAGTGCCACACCAACATAGCTACTGCTTCAACCGTATCGGTCTACGCCGTACAGTTCCCTCACAGTTTATTGCTACTTACCTAAAGGGTATCCCCCAGATCCGGGTTAGGATCTATAGTAACTCCGATACAAGCCGACAAATATAAATCATACAAATCAAGCAATTGAAAACAATATGAACTATTCCTAAGGTACACCCCACTTATTAAGCGTCCCCAGCATAGTCGCCAGTTCTGTGATACAGTGGGAGAGAACTGACTGTTTTTGGAATGCTGGTTCACGTTTTGCGTTTGTTGTTCGTAAAATGTCGCGGTAAGCAAGAGTTGCCACCGTCTTTTATTTTATCCAACAAGGAAAGGAAAAAAGCACAGAAAAATTCCTTTTTCGAGATGTTTCTCAGGTCCGGGGGGTAGATTATAGAAAGGGAAGGTGTTAGCACCCTTTCTATCCGTGGTTAACCACGGGCTCTTAGGTACTTGCTCAATGTGTTTTCAAAAATTTGCTTTTCTTTGTGTTTGTGGGTTTGAAAGAGTTTTTGTTTGAATGGTGTAAGTGCGAAAAGTTTTATTTTGTTTTGAAGAGAGCAAGTACTTAAGAACCATCTACCTACTCGAAAAAGGAATCAATATGTGCTAATGTCCTTTAGACAATGCTATCCCACTATTGATGAATAGGTAGCACCGTCGTTGGAGTTTTAAGGGTCAATTCGATTAAGGGACGTGTGGTCACTAAAGCAATGTTAGGACGCCTTAGCGGTAACCCTAATGTCTTAGATCATTTTTCCGAGGCAACCGTTTCGAGGAAACTATGATCTTTGGACAAGAGGACGACCTCTAAAACTTCTTATACTCAATGACCACGTTCGAAGGCAACCAAGCGAGATGTACCCTAAGAGTACGCATGTGCGAGTGTGTTATTTTTAGTTAATTTGATCTTTGTACATGTCATGGGTGAGCTATGTTGATTTTAGGTTCAAACATTTGATTTTGTCATGCATTCCCTATTATCAAACATCTAACAATTTATAAGTTGCGAAAATTAAATTGCGGAAATTAAATCTAACTATTACAAGGCGTCGGGTATTTACATCGCCAAAAGCAACCCTTGAATTTAAAAGGCGGAAAATAAATAAAGCGGTAAAAATGTCCTATTAAACTATTACATTCCGGGAAACAATTACATCAATATGATAAAATGGATCGCGTGCGAGGAATTTAAATCGGGCGCATTCTAGGGTTTTAACCCTTTAATTAGAAAGAAAGTATTTTTTTGGTTATTTTTGGATTAAAAGAAATTAAATCTAAATTAACAATTTAATTAATTAATTAATTAAAATATTTTTGGATTTTTTGGATATTTAAAGAAATAAAATAAATTTGGTCAAAGTTAGTAAAACCTAATATTCTACATTAATTTTAATTATTGCAAAAATATTAAAGTTATACCCAATTAAAACTAAGTTAATTCAATTAATATTTATTTACAAAAATAAAATGCTGAATTTAATTTTAATAAATAAAATATATTTTTTTGGTTTTTGATTTTATTAAGAAAAAGATTAATTGGTTAGTTTAAATAATAATAATAATTAAACAATAAAATAAATAAAGAAAGAAATAGAAAAAAGAAATAACCAAGGGGGTTTGGGCCCAAAAGGATGGTGAGAAAAGCAACTTAGTGGCCCAACAGGCGTTGGCCTGGGCTGACTTTTTGGAACTCCCTGCATGCACGTTGACTAGGCACCATGGTGGATCTCCCATCTGGACCATCAGATTTGGCCTGGAGGCCATCTGTCCACTGATTGCATGAGGGTTTATGGTGAGCCACAACTCCTCTTTTATATATAAAACCTGAAAAGAACAAGAGAGAGAAAAAGTGAAGAGAATCCATGGTGCCGAACAAGCTTATCGCGACGGATGTGGACCGGTCGGTTGGAGGGCTGGACTCGTCGCAGTTCTGTCGGTGATTGGAGATCTAAAGCGGAGGGGTGAGATACCGATATTGGTCGGAAGGGTTGTTTCCAGCGCTTGGAATGGCGGGATGCAGTGAGGCTTGTCGCCGACAGCCGTAGTTATGTTGTTATGCAGTTGAGCAGTGGAGAGATGATGGTGTGTTTCTGGAAGGATGTCGTTGTCGCTGATGTTGGTGATGCAATTAGCGAGGGAGCATCGTGCGCAATGGTGACGACTGGAATTCGGCCTTCTCCTTCTTATTTAATTGTTGTAGTTACTGAGAAAAGAAAAAAAACATATTTGTTGCTAGCAGATAATGAGTTAGTTTAGAATTATGTAGATGAAGAACTAAAAGTACTTTGTTAGTAGTAACAAGAAACAAAAAAAAAGGTTTTCGATAATAATAACAGAGCAATAGTTATTTTTTTAGTGGCAAACGTAAGAGAAAGATTTTTGTGCCCTTTTCTGCTCTCACGCCTCCTCCTTATTTTGTGTCCTTTGGCCTCTTTATGTATTATGGAATGCATTAGGTTAAGAATTATGGATCCAATCTCTCTATATCAATGCACCCATATTTGATTTGATTCACTTGTGAAAACTTGCCAAATTTGTCAAAAAACCATCTTTTTGCACATGATCCTGTGTGATACGAATTTGATGATGATATTGATGAGAATCCAATCCTGAAAATAGCAAAAAATCTCATGTAATCAAAGTTTGGGATTTAATTTGATTTAATTTGATTTAATTTGATTTAAAATGAAATAATTCAATAAAAATCAAATAAAATAATAAAATTGATAAATGGACACATGGCTGAAGCTAGGACACGTGGACAATGATGCAAGCTCAAATCAAGTGGAAAAGAATGGGCCCATTTGACAAAATTTGATGTTTTGGGGATAGTTGACTTTTGGCAATTTTGCAAAAATACCCAACTTCAACAATGCATAACTTCTTCAATTTTGCAGTTTTGGAGGTGCTCTTGGACTTTTTAGAAAGCTTGAGATGTCCTCTAACTAACAATTTTGGTATCATCTCATTTTGATATTCCATGCTCAAGTTATAAGCTTTGGAAAAAAAGGTGTTTTTGTTGACTTTCAAAAATGACCTATAATGTCCAAATTTGTAACTTTTTGTGAGTGCATTTCTTGATCTTGGGGTATGAATATGGATTGTAGGAAATTGCATCCTCTTTAAAATTAGCTTTGGATGGGTCATTTCTCATAAAGTATGAGAAAGTTATGCTTGATCAAAGTTGAGTTGACTTTTCCTACAAAACCCTAATTTAGCAACTTTTGAGTCTTGATGAATTTTGAGCAATCCTTGATGAATCATGATCAAACATTGATAAAATGATGAAATATCCTTCAAAATGAGAATGTTGACAAAAAATCTTGAGATTTGACTGTATTTGAGTCACAGTTGACTTTTGCCCTAACACAGTCGATTTTTGGACCTCTTGAGCAATTGACTGACCAAACTTCCTCTGCAAGGCTTGAAATTTGACATGGATGAACTTGAGAACATATTAGGACACTGGGGAGCACTTGAGGTCATTTGGATGTAAGTACATTGATGCAACACAAAACCCTAATTTTGACTTGATTGCCTTAGGAGGTGGCTTGATTGTCCAATTCTTGAGCAATCTTGATCCACTTGGAGATTTTCCTTGCAATGTCTTGAGAAATATGGGAGGGAAAATTTTGGGGTACAACAGGGTTACTACTTTCATGATACTGATTCCTATTGTACTGCCCCTTCATATTCTGTTAATACCAGGATTACAGGTCTGAAACATAACCGGAAGAAATCCATGAAGATCACAGTTGGAACCTCAGAAAATAAATCTGAGAACCTCATAATTACCGGTAGAGATCCAAGACATAATCATAAGTAACCGTCTGAATATATTTACCAGCTGTACCTGTGATAAGAATTCCCTTCCCACTCACGGGTGAAGACTAGGTTAGGGTAAGGCAAAGGTAACTCGAAAATCACAGATTCGTTTGAAAGTAGAATCATCGCAACACAGATGTGCATGATGAAAATACCTTCATTTGAACCTCATCCGAGCGTGGTATATGACATGAATGCACTAATCGGACCACGTCCTATAGCCGTCATGCCCCCACTCTATTCCTAGTGTCCTAGTGCACTATGGCCTGGGTACTGGTCCTTTTACCTTGATAGTAACATCCCCACCCTAACAAGAAGAAGATCCAATACAACTGTAGTATATGGAAGACAGAAAGATGCAAATGTATACATATGCTCAAGTATATACAAAATGAATGAATAAACTGAAAGCAATAAAACACCCAAAGAAAGGAAAGCAATAGCTAGGAGCGACTCCGGGATGGACCAGCATTTGGTCGACATGCCTTCCCCAGTGAAGTTGCCAACTGAAACAACTGGCTGAAAATCATCAAACAATGAAGTCGCCATCGAACGTCTTTTATCCCACATGTAGGGAAAGGTAAACATCGATAAAACCTGAGAAGGGAGAAGTCACGGTCTTGCGACCGAGAGATCGGGTAAGGGGGTCTGTTACGCGAGGGGAAGGTATTAGCACCCCACATGCCCGTAGTACTCTACAGTATCCACTCTTGTTATCTATCTTATGGGTGCGTTTAATCTATGCTTCCTGTTTACTATACTACTAAGGGGAGAATGAATGCAAAAGAAAGGAGAAAAGAATGTAGGGAAAATAAATTTATGCTCGTTCAGGCCCTACCCCGATGCCTACGTATCCCTTTTAAGGAATCAGAGCAGCCGTAGTTTGGCTCACATGTTTTTGTTGGTTCGTATTTTTTAATGAACAATATTAATTTCACCTTCTGCCGCAACTCGACCTTTGGAGACTTACGCGTCAGCACAGAAGTGAATTAACATGCTCTTTTGAAAAAGAGTTTGAAAGAAAAGCCCAAAGGCAAAAAGAGTTTGTGTTTGTTGGTGTTTTTTGCTTGTAGATAACAGCTAGTTAATCTCAAGACACAGATATTAGCCATTGTTCTACTTATTCATGAAATAAGTCTTTGAGACTTGAACCACACAAAAAGCTTAGAATAAGAGAATAATAAGGTCGAGAAGAAACCCACTTATCATCTCTCATACTTAACAAAGATATGATTCTCGTCAGTAAATTTTTAAGTATTTTGAGGTTTGTAAGAAAAAGAAGTTTTGTTTTAATGAAAATGCAAAAGAAATAAAAATCAAGGGGAGGCTAGCCTATTTTAAACCTAATGTTATCATACTTCACACGATCCCTAGGAAGCGATAGATGCGGAGTGAAAGTAGAAAGAAGATATACCAAACGAGTATTAGCCTGTACAGTAAAGCAAAAAGCAAAGAAACCTGATGATCTCGCGAGCTGCTAGTATCAATAAAGAAAAAGAGTCAGAATTGAACATGCAGTATAGGTATCGAAGCGTTATTGATGTGAAAATAAATCACAATCGAAAACTCAAGCATATCTGCATATCCTGCATAGTATTCCAACTTCAAAAGCAAAGGTAGGTTAGAAATCGTAAGAAATTTAATAATCGGTATTTAATTCCTAGAAAAAAACAAAGATAAAAAATCTAACCAATTTTATTGATGTTACTATTTTTATCATATGAAGAAAATTTCAAATAACCAAAAACAAGATTTACCAAGAAAAAAGAAACCAGGGGGTGTATTGTTCTGGACAAGGATTGGATCAGTAATTAACACCAAGGCCCATCATGAAGGTCCAATCTAAATTTTTTTATTAAATTCCTAATATGCTTACAAAAATAACAAAAAAACATGCAATGGGCTTCAGGGGGTGATCCGGCCCAGCGCAAATCCTTTCCAAGTCTGTTCACTCAATTTTTTGTATTATTATTTGATTAAAAAAAACAATTAATGAAATAAAATAAAAAGAAAAAGAGAAGAAGAAAAAAAATTAATTAAGAGGAATTAGGGTTATTCTAAGTGTGACAGTTCACATCTTCTTCCTTTCTCACAAGAACGCGCCGTTCTTCTCAACACCGCCGTCATCTCATCATCGTTGGTCCGGTTCTCAGCATCCACTTCTCCGTCAATCATGCTTTAGCACAACGCTAAATTCTCTTGCTATATCCTGTCTTGACTGCTTCTACTCGCCTTCGGATCCGGTTTCATCCCTGACATTGTGGCCTCTCGTGTCCCGGTCGCGATTTTTTTTGTGAAATTCAAAGTAGAAGGGAACCACAACAAATCTCTATGCCACAAGTTTACATACAGAGTGATGCAGAAAACGATGAGTCATTAAAGACTTACATACCAGAGAGTCCTGGAGATTCTTCAAGATTTGATGAAATTGAAGAGAAACTCAATAATCAACAGTTCAGGTATGCGTAACTTGCCGTCAATCGATTTTGTATTCTCTTCTTCTTCGTGTTGCAATTCTTCTGTGTCCGGTTATGGTGATTATGGTTGAAACGTGACGATGATTACATTGCTGTAGTTTGGTTTCCGGTGATGAGGATGATCAAGTGTTGTTACAGAAACAGATCGAAGGATCAAAGATGATGACAAATTTGTAGTGAAGATTCTCAGAAAATGAATAGTGAAGCTAGCATTCTACTTCAGAGAGAAAGATTCCAGAAAAAATCCCCCTTTTTGATTGAAGGTAACTCTTCTTATATACCTGTTAGAGATAGTAAGGATAGGATGATGAGCTGGGATTCTGTTACGGATTGGTTTCAATTCTGTTACCCTCCTCTCAATTCTGTTAGAGTCATGTTTTGAAGGCTTTGTGAGATGTGATCTTAGCTGTTAGATTAGAAAGTTAGTTAAGGGATTAAGGATTGGTCACAGGGCTGTTGGTTACGAGATTTGGAAGTTGGTTATATGTTTGTTAAAACAGTTTTAGGTTAGTTACAAAAAATTCTGTTAGGAGGTTAGAGTTGTTAGTTATAGGTGGTCTCTTTGACAGTTAGGAGTTAGTGAGCATGGGTTTTTTCTATTATTGTTGAGAGGTTGCTAGAGGAGGCTGTTAGAGAAAACAGGTTAGGGGATTGTTCTGTTATTTGTTGGGAAATTTTTAAGTTTTTTTTTATGATTTTATCAGCAGCCCATTGAGATTATGTTAGAAGATTTTCTTTGCACTTTGTTTTGGTTTGAAAATGCTTCTTTCTGATTTTCTGACTCAACTATTTTCTGCAATTTCTATTATGTTTTAGTTCTTCTTTTAATGAAACTGGCTTGATTTTTCATATGAATACACCTTGATTCATTCGAAAACTCTTTCGTTATCATTCTGTCCAGACATATGCAAGGCTGCAATATTTACTTCTGACGTTTTTCTTTTGCTTTATTAGGCTTTCGGAGAACGAGTGTGAGCTACTAACCGATGGAATGATAGATGTCTCCTATATTATCTTTCTCTTGCTAAGCCACTGTGATGTAGGTTTTATCTTAAGTTGTCGAATTGACGATGAACTATTTCTTGCTTACGGCTCTTGAATTTTTATTGTAATGTAATCATGGATTTTCCACTGATGCAGCAGGTTTTCGTGCATATTATGCAAGCCTGATACAACACCCCGTTCAGTAGTAGGCGAACAATTTGATGTCGACTGGAGCCATTCCTGTTAGTGCACCATTTGTTTGGGTCTGTGTTGATTTAGAGATTAGTTTTAGGATTAAATTTTCCATGTAAATCTTATAAATGACTGGTAATATCTTTTGCAACTTGAATATTCTTTGAAAGATTTGGATAGATCCTGACTCTTTGGTTTACAGCCCTTGGTTTTGTAATGTGAAAATATGATATCATGAATTGGTTTAGTAATTTTAAGTGTCAATGGAAACTACTTGAGACTTGCGATTGGAGTTGAAAATAAAATATCCCCAAATCATCCCATGAATATGCTTGAATCCAAGAATTTGGATGAAACTTTGGAATTTTGGAATATTAACCCGCCTGTCCAACTTACACCAAAATGAACGCTTGGATGGCATTAGGATGAACAAAAACATCTTGCCCCTTCGAATCTTGTTTATTGCATTTGAAATGAGCCATGAATTATTTCTCGCACTTTAAGAAACTTTGATATTCTTAATAAATCCTCAACCCCCCAACTTCAACTCTCCAAAATCAAATTACCTTGCAAATCGGTCCACCAATCACCTTACCTTAAAAACCAATGACTTCACAAAAAAATTAGTATCCTTGAGGAGCCCAAGACTTGTTTTAGAATACCATAACGAAACTCTTAATCCCCACTTCACTCCTTGTAGCAGTGATCAACCACAAAAAATGAGCTTTCGTTGGATGCGAACATCTTAACCTTAATTAATAAAACACCCATTTTAGTTGGTTCTCCAAGTAAGTTAAGTGAGTTATTCTTGAACCGTATTAAAACCTTCTACTCCGTGTTCATCTTAAATCAATCCTCATCTGTAACTCGAACGTTTATGACACGTTGAATCTCAGGTAGCTTTAAATGGCGTGCTTGATTAACGAACCCATAGACTCAGCATTGAATCTTAACTCCCAGATGCTTTTTATCCCAAGTCCAATGTTAACCATAAAAGTAACTTTGAAACATGATACACAGATCTCTGATTGATAGAGCGAAACATAGATGAATCTAAAATCTGTTATCTTGTATCAGAACCATGGTTTACGCCTTGTAATTCAAGTACTCAATGGAGTTGACCCTTGGATGATAGTGAGCCATGTGATTTGGGAGATGAACCCTACTTTTGATGATAAGCGTAAGCACAACAATGAAACTTCTTACCCTCATAGATGATGCACATGTTTTTGAAAGAAATCCAACTGAATGACTTGAACCCTATCCATGGTGCCACATCTCATATTATGCACAAAAACATCTGTTTGGGAAGAGGAGGACCTAATTCATAATTCACCCCTTGAAGAACGAACCAAGGAACTCAAATTTATTGAACATTTATACCTTAGTTTACTGCAAACAAAGAAAAAACCCTAGCTTGTACGCCTACCAAACTTCTGAACCTCTGACACTTAATTTAATGCAAATGCATGCCATGTTAGTGCAGATGACCTAATGGAAAGATGTGAATGCAAAAGTCTAAGCCAGATAAAAGAAATTAGGAGGGCGAATTTTAGGGTGCAACAACCGTACCGGAAAATGAGATTTTGCTTGATGAAACGGGCAACAACATTCTTGGTAACGAAAGCGAAGGAAGATGCCTCCACCAACTTTGTAAAATAATCAATGGCCCCTAAGATGAAGCGGTTTCCATTGAAGGTCGTCAGCTTGATTTCCATAATCATATCAATTCCCCACATAACAAAGGGCCAAGGAGCCGTCAAGACATTTAGAGGAACCAGAGGTACGTGCACCTTGTCAGCATAAATTTGGCATTTATGGTAGGTTCGAGAGTGTTGATAGCAATCTGCTTCCATGGTAGAACAGTAATAGCCTGCCCATAGGATTTTCTTTGCCATCGTATGACCACTGGAATGGGTGCCAAAAGTTCCTTCATGCAATTCAGCCATGATCCTTTCAGCTTCAACCTTATCTACGCACTGAAGTAACACAGAGTCATGGTTGCGTTTGTAAAGAATGTTGTTACTAAGGAAAAATTTAGCAGAGAATCTCCTTAAGAACTTCTTATCATTTATTGAAGCTCCTTCTGGATATTCTTGGGCCTCGAGATACTTCTTGACTTCGTGAAACCAAGGCTGGTCCACTACTTCTTCAGTATTAATCTCGTGACAGTGTGTTGGTTCTTCCATTCGTTCGATGGTGATCTGGGGAGCCTCGTTATCCCAATTAAGTTTAAACATAGATGACATTGTGGCTATAGCGTCTGCTAGATGATTTTCTTCTCGCGGGAAATGCTCGAAGGTAATCTTCTCAAAACATGGTAGCAATGTCAAAACATGTTCTTTGTAAGGGATCAAGTTAGGGTGTTTGGTGTCCCATTCCCCTTTGATCTGATTGATAACCAAAGCTGAATCTCTGAATACATCCAAGGATTTGACCCCTAGGTATATGGCAGCTCTGAGACCAAAGATGCATGCTTCGTATTCCGCCATGTTGTTTGTACAATTGAAGCAGAGTCTTGCGGTAAAGGGAGTATGACACCCTTCCGGAGATATGATTACATCATCGATACCATTGCCAAGTGCATTGGATGCCCCATCAAAAATAGATTCCATTAGGATCACTGTTCAGGTCCGTCATATGGCCTGAATTCTTTACAGTTGTCTAACGTCATGATGTCTTCATCCGGAAATTAGAACTTCATGAACTAGTAGTCTTCTACAGCTTGGTGAGCAAGGTGATCAGCTAGTACATTGCCCTTTATAACTTTCTGGGTAGTATACTGTATGTCATACTCTGTTAGGATCATCTGCCATCTCGCTATTCTCCCGGAAAGAGCAGGCTTCTCGAAGATGTATTTTATCGGATCCATTTTAGATATCAACAAAGTAGTATGAGTCAGCATATACTGTTTTAGCCGGCGAGCAGCCCATACCAGAGCAAAACAAGTTTTCTCGAGCAGTGAATATCTAGTTTCACAGTCGGTAAACTTTTTGCTCAGGTAATAAATAGCGTGCACTTTTCGGCCAGACTCGTCATGCTGCCCTAATACACACCCCATTGAGTTTTCTAAAACAGTCAGATACATGATCAATGGTCTTCCCTCGACTGGTGGCATCAACACAGGAGGCTCTTGTAAGTATTATTTTATTTTGTCAAAAGCAACTTGGCACTCGTCATTCCATTTGACTACTTCATCTTTCTTCAACAATTTGAAGATTAGTTCACAAGTAGCTGTCAGTACGAGGAGCAGGCATCTCTTGTATTGCTTTTACCTTGGCTGGATCTACTTCAATACCTTTGTTGCTGACGATAAAGCCTAGGAGTTTACCAGACCGTACCCCAAATGTGCACTTGTTTGGATTCAACCTTAGTTTATACTTCTTCAGTCTCTTAAACAGTTTTTGTAAGTGATCAAGATGCTCTTCTTCTGTTTGAGATCTGGCTATCATGTCGTCCACATAGACCTCTTACTCATTTGAGGTAAGGCTCAAGAGGGATGGAACTTTTATGCCCCAAAGTCTTGCTATCCACCTTGTTTAACATCCTCCAAGCTCGGATAAATCTCTGGCAAATACCTTGATCATCGTTATCGTAGTCAAATACCAAACCTTGAATCAGCATCTCGTGCGGGCCATCCCTTCGAGCGTAACCAAACTGTCTTAAGGCTTAAGCATGGGTTGTAGGTGATACCTCCTCTAATGCCAAGTAAAGGGACATTAGGGAATTCTCCACAACGATCGACAATGATAACATTCTCTTTGGATCGGGAGCACCAATGAATGTCCGAATGTTTGAGCGTCATCAACCTTTGTGACCACCTTGAACCTTGCTCATTTTTTAATACAGATTGGGGAAGATGCGAAATAAACCATCTTGCCAAGAGAGGAGTGCAACACATAAGGACACCTCTTTTCCTCATTGTGCGAGTGTGAAAAGAGTGTAGGATATCTCCTAGCAATGTAGGCACCGGGTTGCGGGATATGAAGATTTTGACGGCATTGACATCTATGAGTTGGTCAGAATTTGGAAAAAAAACCATCCCATAGATGAGGAGAGCCACAATTTCCTCGAAGGCTTGCAAATCCAAGGAGTTCCAACAGCTTTGGGCTTTCTCAAACAGGAACTTTGCTAGGAAACCTTTGACACCACTCCTTGTTTCCCAATGAGTTGTGACATCAGATGAATGCTAGTGTAGAGCTTGAGTAATCTCTTTTGGCTTTGGATCTCTTTCCGTACCGTTGAAAGGTAGTTGATTGAGAATGGGAATCCTTAAGAGTTGGGAGAATTCTTCCAAAGTAGGCACAAGTTGGTAGTCGGGAAATGTGATGCAATGGTGTAAAGGATCAAAGAACTGAAAGAGCACCTTCATCATGTCCTCATCTGTGTTGGAGGTGACCCAGTTGAGTAGGAGACCATGTCTCTTGGTAAATGGAGAGTTTTCAGGAATCCTTGAAGCTAGCTCCTTGAGTTGTGGAGGGATCCTTACAAGGTTGACTTGAATAGTTTTCCTGCGAAGTGAATCCATATTCTACAAAACAAGAAAAAAGATGAATCCCAAAATCCTTGAAATGGTTAGTGGATGTATATGATGTTCATGATGTTCATGATGTTATGTACAAGTATGCATATACAAATAAATCAAACAAGTCCTTAGGTTTAGGCTTGCATGGAGTTTTATAGGTAAGTACCCTCTTAAAGTTTAGTTGGCTCAAACCTGTCCTATTAATAGTAATCGGGTTCTAAGGAGCTCAATATCACTGGTTTGTTTCCTTGGTCATTGTTTCAACACAAGCCTCTTTAATGGCGACCGAGTTATCCCAAGAAACCAAACCTCAATGAGTGTAGTATCGAGTATCTACCAACTTCGGACTGCACCAAAGTCGGTCATCTCACTACATCCTAAAGGCTAAGTTGGTCAAGTAAAGGTTCTAAAAGTTCATTAGTGCTTTATGACATCACTCAGCAGCCCCGTATTCTCTTTGATTAACTCAAAGGCTACCGGTACCCACAAATATGTCACACTAACGTAGCTATTCCTTAGACCATGTTGGTATACCCCGTACAGTTTCCACAATGTATTGCTACTTACCTATAATGTATCCCAAATCTGGGTAGAGGATTTAAACCCAAACAAAGAACCATAATGTAAAGCATACAAGTCAAACAATGTAAGCAAATTAATGTGATATATCCCTAATGTAACCCCACTTTTAGAATTTTCCCCAACAGAGTCGCCAGTTCTGTGATACGGTGGCAAAACTGACTTGAAGGTTTTACGTTTTATCGAAAATGTTGCGGTTAGCAAGAGTCCCCACCGACTTTTCTTTTATCCAAAAAAAGGAAACGTGAAAAAGCACAGGAAAGACCTTTGAGATTGTTTCTTGAGTTTGGGGGGTAGATTATGAAAAGGGAAGGTATTAGCACCCTTTTCATCCATGGTTTTCCATGGGCTCTTAGTTACTTGCTAGATCACTTGCTTTTGTTTGAAATTGTGCTTAGTGTGGTTTTTTGAAAATATTTGGTAAAGAGGCCTTTGTTTAGGAAACCTTTGTAATGATTCTTGTTCGTAAGAATGTATACAAAGATGTTTGATCTTTTGAAAATGTTTTCAACTTTTGTAAGATGTTTTGAAATGTGTAGGTGTTTGTTTTGAAAATAGCAAGGATGTTTTATTTTTAATTGAGCAAGAAATTTGGAGCAATCTACCTACTCAAATGTCTTTCTTATTCATTTTCTTTTCCTTTGACATTGTTGTCTTACCCTTGATTTGGTAAGCAACCCTATCATTGGATGTAAATGGGACGGGCGTGGGTCATCGTATAACCATGATTAGCAATGTTGCAAGGTATCTTAGCATTCTTTTTTAGGGACTAAGATCATTTGTAAGACAACTTGGATAGCGTCATCGAGGGACTATGATCTTGTATTTGTTTGTTTTTGCTAAGATACCTCACATGCACAATATTGCCATTTTGTAAGGCAACCAAGTAGATTTTACCCTAGGGGTGCTTGTGTGCAAGTATATTGTTTTCGTGTTTGATTTTGTCTTGAATTAGGGTTTTCTATTTGATTGATTTTATTCTTCCCATACAAACCCTAATTACTAGCATATTATGTAAAAGCAATAAATTGCGAAATTTAAAGTTACTAAGCTATTACAACATTTGTGGAAGGAGGGGTATACAATTTATGAATGGGGATTGCAATAATATAAACCTAATTAATCTATTACAACCAAATTGAATATGTACAAATAATTAAAGAAATATATAAAGTACAAATGCAAATGGAAAGAAATGATTTTTGTGTTTGGATTTTCATATGAAAGAGGTTTTAACCTAAACCTAATTAGAGAAAAAATAATTAAATTAATATTAAATTAACTTAAATTAATTAAGAAAAGAAATTAATTAAGAAAAGATTTTTGAATAAAACCCTAATTCTATTTAGTTGATTAAAAGAAAATAAGTTTAAAGAAAAAGTATTTTTGTACTTTTGTCTTGAAAATAATATATGGTGTTGTGAAATATTTTTGTCCTTTTTATATTAAAATAAATATATTTAAATAAATAATAACCTAGTTTTAATTTAATTTACAAGGTAATTAGTAAAGATAAATAAAGTATAATGAATAAAAATAATTTTTTGTGTGGGAAAAATATTTAAATTATGTCAAAACATAAATCTACTATTTTTATATTTTTTATGATTTTTTTTTTGGTATTTTTAGGAAAAAATATTTAAAAGGAAAAATGAAATAAATAAGTAAATAAAAATGAATGGGCTAGAGGGTGCCAAAATTAAGCAAGGAGGTGAGCTAGCAAATAAAAAAACAATGCCAGGGCTAAAGGGCCCAGCGCCTGCAAAAAAACGTTAGAGGATCAGAAAATATGAAAAAATGTAAAAATGGTCATGCTGGGGCTTGAACCCAGGAACAAGGGGTGAACAGGCGCGTGCTTTACCACTGGGGTGGCTATACATCCGTTTATATATACAAAACCATAAATATATAAGGCAAATCAAGTCTTGATGACTTCATCTTCAACCTCCAACCGGTGTACCTGTAACGTCTTTATTTCTCAACAAAAATGGAAGATGACAAAATGAAAGTTGTGCTATTTTTTCTCACGAATCCAACCATATAACTTATGTAAGCTAAAAGTCAAAGATGAAGATTAATTTTGCTGGCCCTAAATTGAAACCTAATTTTCTCAAAAATATCAAATCTAAAATTCTCTATACACAGTTGTGATACGGTGGGAGAACTGACTTGAGGTTTTGCGTTTGTGTTCGCAAATGTTTCGGTTTAGCAAGAGTCACCACCGACTTTTTATTTTATCCAAAGGAAAGGTCAAAAATCACAAGAAAGGCCTTTGAGATGTTTTCTTGGGTTCGGGGGGCAGATTATGAAAAGGGAAGGTGCAAGCACCCTTTTCATCCATGGTTATCCATGGGCTCTTAGTTACTTGTTTAGATCACTTGCTTTTTCTTTTCAATTGTTTGAAATGGTGCTTTATGTGTGGTTTTGAAAATATTTTGAAAAGAGGCCATCGTTGTGGCAACCTTTGTAATGATTCTTGTTTGAATATATACAAAGGTGTTTGTCTTTTGAAAAGATATTTCAATGTTTGAAAGCTTGTTTTGGGAAATGTTTTGAAATTGTGTGGTGATGTGTGTTTGAAAATAGCAAGGATGTTTTTGCAAGTTTTGATCAAGTAACTAAGAGTTGTCTACCCTATCTACTCAAGAATCTTTCCTACACATTTTTAACCCTTTTGACAGTGTTGTTTTACCATTGCATTTGGTAAACAACTTTGTATTTGGATGTTAAACGAGACAGGTGCGGGTCATCGTATTGACCATGATAGCAATTGTGCCAAGTATCTTAGCAAAAAAAATTTGAGGTACTAGATCATTTTGTATAGGCAACTAAGATAGCGTCATCGAGGGACTATGATCTTTTGTTTTGTTTTTGTTTTGCCAAGACACCTAGCATGCATACCATGGCCATGTTTTTAAGGCAACAAGTGGATGAAACCCTAGGGGTGCATGTGTGTATTGTGTTGTCAATTTGCATGCTTTTATATCTTGTATTAGGTCTAGCTATTTGCTTTGATTTTGGACATTGCATACTAACCCTAATCTCTAACATGGCATATTTGAAAGCTATAAATGCGTAAAATAAATCTATGATTATTACAATATTGATATGGGGAGGGGGATACAATTTTGAATGGAGAGTATTTACAAGAAAATAAAACCCTAAGATTTACTATTACATCCAAATTGAATTCTTTGCATCAAATAATAAGTAAGCAATATTTAAATAAGCAAATTAAGTATAAACATGCAAAATATTATAAGTATGCAAAAATGTTTTTGTTTATTTTTATGTATGTAAAAATATAATATTTAATGTATTTAAAAAAATAGAAATAAAAGATTATTTTTATTAAGGGTAAAAACCCTAATTTTCTTTAAGAAAGTATATATATTAATTATATTATTTATGTACAATAAAATAATAAAATATATACAAAATGTCAAAAAATGAAAATATATTAGAAAAATATTTTTTAAGTATGTAAATAATAAAAATAAAGGTATAATATTTTTATGTATTACTTTTAAGTTTTTATTAAAGAAAATAAAAGTATGTTATTTAATAATTATTTTTATGTTAGAAAAAATAATAAAAATACAAAATGAAATGTGAAAATTGAATTTTTTTTATTAATAACCATGTATTAAAAAAATATTTCGCAAATAACCGGGTTTCGGAAAAAATTACGCAAATAACCATGTTTGAGATGGCTCCACAAAGGAGGAGCCATCTCATTTGGCGCATCCTCCTAATTTTTTAAGGGAGGCGCCATCTCATTTGGCGCCTAAGGGCAAATGGCAAGCCCTAAGCCAAATGAGATGGCGCCTATGTGTAAAGCTAGGGCAAAAAAAAATTTTTTTTTTTCCTTTCCTGCGCGTTGCGTATTAGACAGAGATAACCAAAATTGAATTTTTATTTGAAAAAAAATAATTACATTCTACTGTTTTACATTTAAATAACAGTAAAAAAATAGATACAAAAAATACTGAAAAAAAAAAGATACATCAATGATCCCCAGGAACCCGGTAATGACCCCCTGTCCCGCATCCCCGTCCTCGCCTTTCTCTTGCTGGGTGCCGTCTCGTTTCCTGTTGCGGCAAGGTCGATGGCCCAGCGAAGTCAATGCGATCCGAATCCATAAAATCCGTAAGATCTCCATATCTCGAAGATCCGCTCTGGTACAGTCGGTTACCCATGCCCTCGAAGTTTGGTCGTGTTGGCGGTGGGTGGGGTTCCATGGTTGGTCGGTAGCATTGGTCGTCTGAGTATGGGGGGTAGAAAGGAAATGGATCTTGGGGTGTTTGGTACTGTGGATGTTGGGTTGTTTGGTGATATGGTGGTTGATGGTAGGTTTGGTCGGGTTGGTCGTAATCTTCTGACATTCCCATATCAGGGCTTAGGCTGGATGTTGAGGGCCCCATATTGGGATATGTGGAAGACTGAAATTGTGTATGGGGTATGTGGGTTTGCTGGTATTGGGGTTGGTATTGTGGTTGGGTTTGAGGCATATCTGGGTATTGGTAGTTTGGCGGTGACTGTGGTTGGTAGTACGGCATTTGGTTGTAGTTGTGTTGTGGTGGGGATTGTGGTTGTGTGTTTGTTGGTCTGTTTCTTCTTGGGGGTGGGTTTGAGGTTGAAGGATTTTGGGTTTGTTGGTGGGGAATCGAGGGTTGTGCCCATTGTGTGCGTGGGTCAACCAAGTACCTCGGATGAGACACGTGCATATCTGGGTTACTAACCGACCTGTACCACGACATATATTGATCGGTGTGTCGCATGTTACCTTGAGTAAGGAAAACAGGGGATTGCAAGATGAAGCGGTGACGCCTTTGCCACATTTTACACCATTCTGGAGCAAAGTCTTTCCAGTTGGTTAGATTCCACTGGGCGTCGACCCTTTTTAGATGCCAGGGGGACAAATCTGTTGGGTCACTCGGTATCTCTTGGATCATTCCGAACTGCATCTTCACGCGGTCGCTGTGGTGCATCTCCACAATGTTGAACCGAATGAGTGCAGTCTTTGCAGTCCAAGTTGCTGCATCCTCTGGATTTGGAGAATGGTCCAGACCCAAATATGGTCTCCAGACGAACTGCGATAAAATTTAAATCAGGTAAGCGCAAAAGTAATGTATAAATAAATAAAATGAACAAAAGTTAAAAGCTACGACTTACGTCATCTGGGCCTAGGTGATCCAACAGATTCCGGTAGAGTGCGACATTGAATCTGGGATTCTTGCCGTAATCCATACCCCTCACGCAGTACCTATAGGAAATGAGAAACATGTTATTTTTAGCATATATTTTGGAAAGAGAAGAATAGTTATAAATGCTATAACTTAATGACTTACTTTGTTGCGTAAGGGAAACCAAAAGTGTTGTTGTTGATGGGGTTTAAGGACTCCATCCTCCACCAACCCCAGGCTTGTAGTAAAAATGCGCACCCATAAAATGTACATTTTTCCTTGACTGCGTTTTTGCACAAGGAACTGTACAGGTGGGCTAATACTGCAGAACCCCAACTAAATTTTCTAGTTTTATCAAAATTGGTTAGTAAATGTAAGTACATGAAATTTACACTATTTCCCGTACTTTCGGGAAATAAAAAAGTACCAAAAAGTATCATAATATACGTTCGGGCTTTTACTACTCGGTCATTTTCTGAGGAATTTTCATTTAATTCCATACTTGCATAATGCCGTTTCAGGTCAGTGAGTAGTATTCCCTGCCCTCTTGCTCCACCACCTTCTACCATGTCCCTACCCAACAGTTCTTCACACTGTGAGTTGGGTTGTTGAACCGACCCGTTCACCGCTTTACCGTCAATAGGGAGGCCCAGTAGCATGTAGACATCTTCGAGAGTGATGGTACATTCACCTATTGGTAGGTGAAATGTATGGGTCTCCGGTCTCCACCTCTCCAACATTGCAAGGATGAATTTGGAGTCAATGGTGCAGTTGGAGATCTTTATCACGTGTCCAAAACCTGCATATTCCAGATAAGGGACGATAAAAGGGTCGGGGGCCAGGTATTTGTGCGAACGGATTCTGAATCTTTGTGTATCCTGAGATCATAATTAAACAAGAGTAAGATTAATTAAGATGAACAACACGTTTTTTAAAGTATGAAAAATGTATAACCAAAGAAGAGACTTACAAATGCAGCAATGTTTTCCCTTGTGCCTCTGTGAGTATCTCCCATTGTTAGAAGGGCCATTCTTCAGAACGCTTGAGTGAATGAAAGACTTAGGAAGAAATAAGGAGTATGAGAGACTTAAGAAATATTTCGTAGCAGAGAGTGAGACAGTGAGAGTTGTGTGGGTGTGAGATATGTTTCATAAGGTATGTATTTATAGGCAACTAATTCTGATATAGTGGTTGCATGCCTGCGAGGTGTCACATTTGCATGCTTAGGGAGTTACACATATGCATGCATGCATTTACAAATAATGTAAGGTGTCACTCTTGCAGGCTAGGTGGCAGCCTAAGCCCATGCATGTAATACGATTGGACAGTAAGGGAGGCGCCATCTCACTTGGCGAAATAGTACAAAAATGAATGTTGTCGCCACCTCATTTGGCGAATAAGAGGTGTCACGTTTTACAGCATTGTCTCAGGCTAGGTGGCAGCCTTTGGGATGCCTTTCTCTGTTGCATGCAAGGCCATTGGAGCTGACGGGTGGCAGGCTTAGACAAAACATTTATGTGTGTATTATAGGGCCAGGCTAGGTGGCAGCCTAAGCCCATGCATGTAATACGATTGGACAGTAAGGGAGGCGCCATCTCACTTGGCGAAATAGTACAAAAATGAATGTTGTCGCCACCCCATTTGGCGAATAAGAGGTGTCACGTTTTACAGCATTGTCTCAGGCTAGGTGGCAGCCTTTGGGATGCCTTTCTCTGTTGCATGCAAGGCCATTGGAGCTGACGGGTGGCAGGCTTAGACAAAACTTTTATGTGTGTATTATAGGGCCAGGCTAGGTGGCAGCCTAAGCCCATGCATGTAATACGATTGGACAGTAAGGGAGGCGCCATCTCACTTGGCGAAATAGTACAAAAATGAATGTTGTCGCCACCCCATTTGGCGAATAAGAGGTGTCACGTTTTACAGCATTGTCTCAGGCTACGTGACAGCCTTTGGGATTCCTTTCTCTGTTGCATGCAAGGCCATTGGAGCTGACGGGTGGCAGGCTTAGACAAAACATTTATGTGTGAAGAATAGGGCCAGGCTAGGTGGCAGCATAAGCCCATGCATGTAATATTATTGGACAGTAAGGGAGGCGCCATCTCACTTGGCGAAATAGTACAAAAATGAATGTTGTCGCCACCCCATTTGGCGAATAAGAGGTGTCACGTTTTACAGCATTGTCTCAGGCTACGTGACAGCCTTTGGGATTCCTTTCTCTGTTGCATGCAAGGCTATTGGAGTAGACGGGTGGCAGGCTTAGACAAAACTTTTATGTGTGAAGAATAGGGCCAGGCTAGGTGGCAGCATAAGCCCATGCATGTAATATTATTGGCAGCCTTGGGGGGTTGCATCACTTACTTAATTGAAATATTTTGCCTTAGGTTGAACATAACATTCATTCACATAAATTGTAAAATTTTCCAACCTTCGAATCAGTCATCTAACCTTCAAACATTCCAGCATTCATACCTTCATATAATCAATAAACCCAAAACATTCCCACCTTCATACCCAAAACAATTCTACACAATGGCCTCTTCACCACAATTTGTTGTCAAAGCACATTTCAACGGTGAGACATACATGTGTCCCACAGTTGGGTTTTTGTTTAGAAACACCGACAATGTCCGATTTCTCTTAAACGGGAAAGCAAATTTCTCCTACTTTAAGAAAAGATTGGAGGCCAAACTTGAACGAGGCCCTACATCCCAGATATTTTATCAGAGTCCAGTCTTTTTTGGAAACAACCAAGTCATATTTTATAAGGTTGCAATTCAAGATGACGAGGATTTCCAGAACATGATTTCCAGCCATGTCTATTCTGGAAACGACTCTATTGAGTTGTACGTTCTGTTTCAAGAGCCTCCGGTGACACAGGAGGTAGAGCCTCCGGTGTTACAGGAGGTTGATCCTTTGGAGAATGAGCAAGCCGAGGTGGATGCAGTTGATGATGAAGAAGAAGATAACGAGTTAGAGTTCGATGAAATGGTGAACGACGATTCTGACGATGATGGCATCCCAAGTATTCCTACCGACAAAATATACACACCACCTACGCACATGACAAACTTCAACATGGGCGGAGATGAACCTTCTACGGACTTGTTTTTCCAACCGTATATGCAATCAGATGAAAATTTAAAAGAGAAGGACAAGTTTCGTAATAGAGAGGAATGCATAAGGGCCATCAAAAAATTTCACATGCTCAACTCGGTTGATTATAAGGTGGATCGTGTAAACCCGGAAAGGTACAAGATCAAGTGTGTCCACCCTGACTGCATGTTCAAGCTGACCGCTTCATACAGACTAAGGGGTGACTGCTGGGTCATAGGTTCCATGACAACCCATACTTGTGTAAGTTCCACTCAATCACAAGACCACCGAAAACTCAACCATGATCTAATCTGTCAAGAAATCCTACCCCTGGTGAGCAACGACCCTTCTTTGAAGGTGAAAACAATCATCTCCCACATCACCACAGTTTTTAATTACACTCCGTCTTACCGTAAGGCGTGGTTAGCAAAGACTAAGGCGATTGAAAGGGTGTATGGAAACTGGGAGGAGTCATACCGAGAACTTCCCCGCTACCTCAATGCACTAAAGACATATTCTCCAGGTAGTGTTTATGTTCTGGAAACATTGCCCGCTTACGCCCAAGATGGTAGTGTTCTACATGGCAACGGAATATTCAGTCGCGTCTTTTGGGCATTTCAACCATGCATCGAAGGGTTTGCATCATGTAAACCAATTCTACAGATAGACGGGACTTGGTTGTATGGCAAGTACAAAGGCACTCTTTTGATGGCAGTTGCACAAGATGGCAACAATAACATTTTCCCCGTTGCGTTTGCCCTTGTCGAGGGGGAGACCGGTGGTGCTTGGAGCTTTTTCCTGAAAAATCTTCGTACACACGTGGCTCCTCAACCGGATCTATGTTTGATCTCGGACAGACATGCCTCTATTGAAAGTGCCTATAATAATCCGGCAAATGGTTGGCATGACCCTCCCTCTACGCATGTCTATTGCATCAGGCATATCGTCCAGAATTTCTCGAGGGAGGTCAAGGACAAAATATTGCGGAAAGCGGTGATGAATGCGGGATACGCACTGACACAGCCCACATTCAAATATTACCGCAACGAGATCCGTTTGTCTAACCCAGAAGCCGGTACGTGGATCGACAACATACCGGTCGAAAAGTGGACTAGGTCATACGACAATGGCCAAAGATGGGGGCATATGACAACAAATCTCATTGAATCAATGAATGGGGTATTCAAGGGCATACGAAACCTCCCCATCACTGCCTTGGTGAAATCCACGTATTTTAGGATGGCTGCGTTATTTGCCAAAAGAGGTGAAATGTGGTATTCGGTCTTGCAATCAGGACAACTGTGGAGTGAAAGCTGTATGAAATACATTAAGGCTGAAAGTGCAAAAGCCAACACTCACATGGTTACACGGTTTGACCGCCATAGCCACAACTTCATTGTGAAAGAGACAATTGACCACAATGAAGGCCTGGCAAGACAGGAATACAGGGTCATTTTACCTTCTCAATGGTGCGATTGTGGCAGGTTTCAAGCTTTTCGTATGCCTTGCTCTCATGTCATTGCCGCTTGTGCGCATACCCATCAAGACGCGCTTCAACTGCTATCAAACGTTTATAAATCTGAAACGTTGCTAACTGTTTACAACAACAACTTTCCTTTGGTGGCAAAACCGGACTATTGGCCTGAATACAGCGGTGATATAGTTTGGCACAATGACCAAATGCGAAGGAACAAGAAGGGTCGTCCCAAAAGCAGGCGCATAACAACAGAAATGGACGATCTTGACAGGTTGGAAAGAAAGTGTGGTTTATGCCGTCAGGTCGGACACAATCGCAAAAACTGTCCGAATCGGGCGTCTGGCTCGACCACATAAATTTTGTAATACAATAAATCTTTTCAATATTTGTGTTGTAAACATTATGGGTTTTCCGTTAATAAAACTGTTCACACAATTTAAGAAATTCAATATAGGAAATTACATTAGGGTTTTCGCGTACAACAATGATTAACGATAATCAATCTAGGAAATTAAATTAGGGTTTTCGCGTACAACAATGATTAACGATAATCAATCTAGGAAATTACAACTGTTAACACAATTTCATCTGACCCATGCATCATCAGCATTACATCACTGTCTGTTTTGACTTCCTCCAACCACACATTAGGTCTTCCTGTCGCATGCGAGGTTGTTGTTCGTTTTCGCTGGATCCTTCGAATTTTTTCCCCCTCGGCGATGTCTCCATCTAGCCACCGCATCAACTCCCGCTTCAGACGCTCCATGGAGTGAATGTGCCAGAATTTCATTTTCATCGCGGGTTTCGTGGCGGAGAATATAACGTAACCATCTCTGCTAAAAATCATAGGCGACGTCATTACGTAAATAAGGGAGTACAAAATAAAAATACAGTGCGAGAAAGTGTGAGAAATTTCAAAGAAACGGACGAATTATTTATAAAACGGCAAAAAACCCTAGTTTTGCCCTAGGCGCCAAGTGAGATGGCGCCTCCTCTCCTTTTTAAGGAGCATGCGCCATCTCACTTGGCTAAAAGCCAATGGAGGCGCCAAGTGAGATGGCGCCTAGGGCAAAACCCTAGGTGCATGCGCCAAATGACTTGGCTCCTCCTTTGTGGAGCCATCTCAAACATGGTTATTTGCGTAATTTTTTCCGAAACCCGGTTATTTGCGAAATATTTTTTTAATACTTGGTTATTAATAAAAAAAATTCGTGAAAATTTATGAAAACATTTTTAATAATTTTTTATGTTTAGAATAAAATAAAACAAAATCATAAATGAAAAATAAATAGAAAAATATAAAAATATAATGAAATGGGCCAGGGGGTGCAATCAGCAAGTCAGGGGCGCGAAAAGTAGGGAAAAGGCAGGCCCAGCCCAACACTTCATCTTCAACCTTCATTCAAACACAAAAAACGCGCGCCTGTGTACAAAATCTGGAAATCCTGCATACGTGCTCTAAAGCAAAAACTCATAACACCAAAGTCATAGCATTTTTCAAGACGATTCCAACCATATAAAAAACTTAATCTAACTCTCAAAGACCAGAGAGAATTTCTCTGGCCCTAATTTTTAACCTAACTTTTTCAGAAAGTTCATCAAACAAATTCTCTCAGCGTACTTAACTTAAATGAAATTTATGCATATGTACAACTTAAGGGCCATGAGTACTACATTTTTTATTCACAACCCTAAGCCTAATGATTCCTAAATAGAGAGATAGAAAGTTGGAAAATACCTGTTTCAGTTGAACTCGTGTATGGCAATGTGGAGCTTTTCAGTGAAACCTGAGATGCTTGGGAGCTTGCCTGAACTTCCTCTGACCTTCCCCAATGCTTAGTTTGCTTTGGACTTGCTCGAACAAGCTTGTAGAAGTCAACCTGCACAAGCTGAAAACAGAAATGGTGAAGCTTGCAAATGGAGTTACAGTCAAGGGCCAGTGGTTGGGATAGTTCAGGTGGATTATATGGAAGGTATTGGAACAGGTTTGGGGCAAAACGCACGAGTAGTTTTTGCTATGGAACTCAAAGTGCAGAAACTGCCCTGTTTTGCAAGAAGAATGTGTTTTGGTGTTTTGGAAGGATTGAGGGCTGGATGGCTCGTGTTTATGGCTCAAGGCAAAATGTAAAACTTGTTTCAAATGCTTACAAGAGTTGGTTATAACAGATACTCAAGTTGTGTAGACTTTTGCACATTTCTTGGTTATGAAGCAAAAGGTGGGAAGTGACAAAGAGCAGGCCTGTACAGGCTAGCTCTAATCCTGCATACAATTTGTGAGCTTGGCCCCAAGTTTGTGGATATGGTTTGTTGTCCAACATTTGGTTCAAGGCTCAAGAGATGCAATTTGACATAAAGTAAGTTTTGACAAAAATGGCAATGTTGCCTTTTTGCTATTTTTGGATTAATCTTTTGTGTAATCCTCTAATGATCAAAACAAAGCTTCAATCCATTGGGTTTGCAGTTAATTCTTGAGTGTGGAAGGGTTTAGGGACCTGTAATCAAGTACAAACAATGTTGGTTGGAAATTGCAACTTGTGTCAACATGAAACATGCCATGGATCAAAGTGAGTTTTTGCCAAAATCAAACCTTCGATTCTCCCTAACCATAAATGATTTTGGAGAGTTCTTGGACCTTTTGGAAAGCTTGTAACATGATATAAAATCCATCTTTGAAATGCATTTTGATATTCCAAGTGGAACTAGGTGAAAAATTTCCATGAAGATAGGTCAAAATCCGGCCTAAACTAGGGTAAAATTTCACTAAGTTAAAAGTTTCATGGACCCTTGTTCCAAAAATCATAACTTGAGATCCAAGCTTCTTTTGAGAAAACTTTGTGAATAAAAGTTGTAGATTTTGTGGAGGAATACAACTTTTATGTTGGAAGTTTTGTTTGAATCTAATTTCATCATGGTGAAAAAGTTGGGCAAAAAATAAGAAAATTTCATAACTTAGAAAAATTCTAAGTTATGAAATTTTTCAATCTTAAACCCTAATTTGAAAAATTAGGTTTCTTGATGAACAAGTTTAATGTTTTGACACATCTTGATGAAAAATGACCCTTGGCACTTGATTTTGACCAAAAAGTCAAAGTTTGACTTTTCAGTGTACAATTGATTTTTGATCAGTTGACTGGAAAATTCATCTGTCAATCCAATGCAATTGAGATCTTTTGAACCTTATGAATAGGTAAAGATGATGCCATTGAGTCCTTGAATCCATGCTTGAACCCAATTTTCCATTGGCTAGGTGAAAAGTCAGAAATTGCCCTTCTGTAGTCAAAACCCTAAAAATGACCATTTTGCCCTTTTGATGATCTGATCAAATTTCTTGAGGAGTTGTGGTCCAAACTTGATCAAATGGTTCATATGAGCTCATAATGTTTATATGGATCAAAATTTATGAGGTTTGACTGTAAATTGGCCGCAATTGACTTTTTCCCCAATACAGCTGATTTTTAGGTCAACTGTCCAATTGACTGGTCAAAAATGTGATTCAAGGCTTGAAACTTGGTATGAGCAAACTTATAAGTCCAACATGGAGTATGAAAGTCACATTGAGAATTATAAGTCCAAAATTCCTTGTGTAAACTCAAACCCTAATTTAGGTCAACAGTGCAAGGAGATATCTTGAGCAGAGCAAACCCTAGCTTGGTCTTGAGTTCAAAGAGTCTTGTGAGGAGAAATCTTGATAAAATGAGAGGGAAAATTTTAGGGTACAACAACAATCAATATAAATGGGAACTATGAACATGGTTAACTTTAGAGCAAAGACATATACATTTTATCTTCACAAATCAGGATCAAATGATGCTTGTATGAAGAGATAGAAGTTTCAAAACATACCTCTTGCAGCTAGAGTCGTGAATGGAGTTTGAGAAACTTTTGAGATGGCCTGAGGATATCTTTAGCTTGCCTGGACCTCCTTGAATGTATTCCAACTCCTACTTTGCCTTGAAAATCCCTGAATCTCTCTACTCAAGTCAACCTGCAAGCTTGATGTTTGAAAATGATGGATGGTCGTGGAGGAGTTACAGTCTTAAAATATGGGCTTGAATTACTTTGGTATGATGTATATAAGGTGTTTGAATGGTTGGTTTTCAAAACGCACGAGTGGAAATGAAGATGATGAGTTTTGGCTCAAAACTGTCAAGTTAGGCAGTTTTGTGCAGCAATGGTGTTTTGGAGAGTTTTAGGGTCTTCCAGCTTGTGTGTTAGCTTGAAAATAGTGTATGTACTTATAGGAAAAAGGTTTTGAGGCTTGAAACAACTCAAAAATTGAAATCACATGTTATGGCTTGGTTACTTGATTTTGAAGCAAAGTTGACAAACATGGTTTCAATGTGAAGTACAAGGATTTGTAGGGTGGTTAGCAGGCTATAGATATATTGTTTATTGCTTTTAAATGTTTTTGAGTCATAAAAAACAATGTATAGGCTCAAGAAGAGTTGACATTGTGATTAAAGTCACTTTTCCAAAATGGAAGTGGTGACTTTCTTCCCAAAATGGAAATGCAACTTGGATAATGGCTCAAATGCTTGGACAATGGCTCTATCAGTTGTGTAAATATTAAATTATTGAGTGATTAGCAATTTTTAAGCCTGCAAAGCAATAATTGTACAACATGCTTGAAGATTGGATCAAGTGTTCTTCACAAAATGGCTTGTAATTCAAGTTTGAAAACCCTAACTTCTTGCCTTCGATTCTCCTTGCTCAAGAATGATCTCAAGGAGTTCTTGGACATTTTGGAAAGCTTGCAATGTGACCTACAACCCCTATTTGAATTTATTTTGAAGATTACCCTTGGAACTATGTGAATACTTTCCATGAAGTTAGGTCAAAAATTTGCCTAACTAGGGCAAAATTTCACTAAGTCTTTTTTTGTTCATGAGCATGTATTCACAAAATTATAACTTGAGATCCAAGCACTTTTAGGAGAAGTTGTGTGAAGAAAAGTTTTATATTTCATGGAGATATACAACTTTAATGTTGGAAGTTTCCTTTGAATTATCTTGCATTATGGTGAAAATTTGGCTCAAAGTTATGAAAAAATAAGAAATTTTCAACACTTAGAAAAATTTGTAAGTTTAGAAATTTTGACTTTTCAAAATGAAATCTTGATATATTGATTTCTTGATGAATAAGTTTCCTATTTTTGCATGTTTTGATGAATTGTGATATTTGGCACTTGAATTTGACCAAAAAGTCAAAGTTTGACTTTTCAGTATACAATTGACTTTTGATCAGTTGACTGCAAAATTCATCTATCAATCCAAAGGATTTGCAATGTTTTGAATCATGTAATTAGAGTAAAATGGTGAAATTGGACTCTTGAGATCATGGCTTAAACCAATTGACCATTTTCTAGGTCAAAAATTAGAAATTGCCCTTTCCCGGTCAAAACCCTAATTTTGACCATTTTGCCCTTTTGTAGATTTGATCAAATTTCTTGAGGAATTGTGGTCCAAACTTGATCAAATGATACATATGAGTCTAAAATGTTGATGTGGATCAAAAAATATGGAGTTTGACTGTAAATTGGCCATGGTTGACTTTTTCCTAATACATCTGATTTTTAGGTCAACTATTCAATTGACTTATCAAAAGTGTGATCCAAGGCTTGAAACTTGACATGAGTAATCTTGGGGGTCCATAATGATCCATGAAAGTTATATGGGGCATTGGAAGTTCAAAAATTCTTGTGCAAACTCAAACCCTAATTTTGGTCATCAGTGCATAAGGAGGTGTCTTGAGCTGATCAAACCCTAGTGCAGTCTTGAGCCCAAGGAGATCTTGTGAGAAAGTTCTTGATAAGTGAGAGGGAAAATTTTGGGGTACAATAAGACCCAATGGTTTTGTGCTAACCCCTGGACTGTAGTTGCATTTGAATGCTGCATTTTAAGAATTTAAGACAGGTTTATTATACTCTTCGATTGGCTAACTGCACAAGCCTTTTGAATCACAATCTCAGGGCCCAACATGCTTACAGTCGAAGGAGTCAGCAAGGAGCCTGTGGAAAAGAATGAACCTTTCTGCCTCCAGGCCTCAAATGAAAGACAAAACCTTGCTGCCTCCGGGCCTCAAACGAAGGAATGAACCTTGCTGTCTCCAGGCCTCAAACAAAAGACAGAACTGTGCTGCCTCCAAGTCCCAAATGAAAGACAGAGCCTAGCTGTCTCCAGGCCTCAAACGAAGGACAAAACCTTGCTGCATCAAAGTCCTAAATGAAGGACAAAGCCTTGCTGTCTCCAGGCCTCAAATGAAAGACAAAACCTTGCTGACTCCAGGCCCAAATTGAAAGAGGTCAAAAAGTGCAGAATCGAAGGATGCTTCTTCCTGAATCAAAGGAGCTCACTTTTATTCTTTTTATTTTTATTTTTATTTTTATTTTATATTTATTTTCCATGCTATTTCAATATGGTTGTAATAGTGTAGGGTTTAATTTTGCATTTTTATTGCTTTTTTATAAATGCTAGTAACTAGTATGTATGGCAATATAAAAATAACAAGTAGATAACCAAAAGTTCAAAAGACAAAATGCATGCAATCAAACACACTATTCACACACATGCACCCCTAGGATAATTCCACTTGTTGCCTCGGAAAAATAGTCACGTCCCTCGAATATGGGCGTTTTAGCAAAGACCCTTGATAAAAGATTGTAGTCCCTCGATGAACCTCAATGTTGCCTTCGGTAAACGATCTAGTCCCTAAACGCCATTGTAAAACGTCTCATAGGTTGCCTTCTACGACTACACAAACGTCCCATGCCCGTCCCTTCACATCCAACGATGGGGCTTCTTACCAAATCAATGGTAAGATAGCAACATCTAAAGGAGGAGGAAAAGAACATTTAATACCTTTTGAGTAGGTAGGATGCTCCTAGTTTCTCACTTGCTCACAACAAAAACATTTTATACACCAATACTTTCATTTTGAAACATTTTCAAAAGATAACACTTTGCATGCGTTCTTATAGAAATGAGAACCATTACAAAGACACTTTTCAAAATTACTTTCGAAAGCACATTCCACAAACACCTCTTTGAACTATTTTCAAAACAACACTTTGTACGTGTTCTTATAGAAACGAGAACCATTACAAAGACATTTTCAAAATACTTTCAAAAATCACACCACAAGCACATTTTCAAACAAAAGCAAGTGATCTAGAAAGAAACTAAGAGCCCATAGATAACTACAAATGGAAAGGGTGCTAATATCTTACCTTTTCATAATCTACCCCTCAAACTCAAGAAATAATCTCAAAGGTCTTTCATGTTCTTTTCACCCTTTCCTTATTGGATAAAAGAAAAGTTGGTGGCGACTCTTGCTATCCGCAACAATTGCGATCAAACGCAAAAAAACCAAGTCAGTTCTCCCACCATATTACAATTATCATTTTTTACTAATTTCTCATTTTTAATTTTTCTTGTTTATCATTGCACTGTTTGCATGTAAGAACTTGTTTACATTTGATTGATTATGTTAATACAACGAATATGTTCGTCTTGAAGAAACCCATTCGTTTCACTCGATTTTTTTTTCAATTTTAAATTTCTTTTTGCATTACAGTACCAACTTATTACCCATTCCCTTGCCTAGGAAGAGATTGGAGGGAGGATGATGATATTAAAACACAAATTTTCTAGTTGTATACTTTTGGATAAAACCCTGTTGACGATGTACATGCATTGTTTCAAATTCCCAAACACCAAAGATATAAGGGAGTGAAACCCTCGTTAACCCCTTTGAGCCTTGAAGTAGGAGTTTCTTTTTCTATTCAGAAAAAACCCTCATTTTTAACTCGGGGCAGGGTAGCATTCAATTAATCTGATTGAGTATTCAAATCTCATCAAGAGTGCGCATCTAAGGATATAATAGTGGTTATCCTTCAAGAGGTTAAGGAAACTCAAAACTGCAATGTTTAATCTTTGCATATCATTAGTGTGCATCAAAAGAAAATTTTATCCCAATGGGTATCTCTCATACACCAGGAGACCAATAGATGTCGATACAATAATGGTAATCCTTCATCTACCCAGAAATAGGGCAGTCATAATTCTTCCGACAAGTCATAAATGACTCGAAGTCACGCGACATGTTCAAAAATAAAAAATAAAAAAGATGATATGAATAAAAAAATGATGATGAAAAAGAAAGAGACAAAAAGGCCCGCTAAGTCGAAACTTGAAAAAACAAGTTGCTTAGGAAAAAGTCAGAACATCCCGCTGCACTTTAGAGTCAAAGTCAAAAGGAATTTGTCCAGAAAGCAAGGAAGAAATGGAAAGCCTGAAATGCGATAGAGGATTACAGCGTAAAATCCTCAACAAAGAACAGAGTTGTGTGACAAGAAACCCAAAGGAAGCAAAAATGAGTGACTTGCATGTCCAAAGAAAATCTTGTTTGATTCCTCAACCATCTCGAAATTTCTTTTAAGAGATGAATGTTCGTGTCAAGTTAACTGAACTTAAGACTGGATAACATTATGAAGTGGGTGGGCACAAAATATTTTGAGCCTTAAATCTTTTTCTTCTAAAACCGTGAACCATGCCATGTTAAAACCCTCAAAAGTCCTAATTGAAACAGGGTTTATTTCGAAAGCATACTCCAACGAGATAGTGTTTCCTGACTCCCATTAATTTTGCTAAATTATTGTGATTGGTATCATATACTTTTGTTATCTTTCATACAAAAAGCAATGTCGCATCCTGGCTAGTGATTCGTTCACAAGGTTTTGCGACATCCTTTCAAATAAAATCTTCAAGACTTACATAATAGTTGCATTAGAATTATCATTCTTAAAGTAAACATTTTCTACTTGTAAAATAACTATTTAATATCATGGAATTTTACATTTGAGTATCAGCAAAGGGAATTTTGCTGAGAAGAGTTGTTGATAAAAGAGGATGCAACATTCAGCCAATTTAAGGAAGTTACGTCGAGATTCGACAAATCTCTAGAAGCCTTTTGGTCAGACAGATTATCTTAAAAGCATACAGCCAAGGGCAAGTTGTGAAAGTTACCTTGATCAGCATAGTAAACTTGGGACACCAGATTTGTTTCCAAGGACATATCCAAATTTTATCAAAAGAATTGCTATGTCTTGCCCTAGTCGAGAATCTTCCTCGAGCAGGATTGTTTCTCGTGATCTGCTTTGTAGATGCGTTTCTGGCTTCCTCTATAGTTATTGATCAGTTAAAAGGTTTCCTACGGGCTGTGGTGTGGTGTTCGGTTTATAATCCCATTTTTCCCAGTTAAGTCTTGGTTCAGATTTCCTCCAAGTTGTTATATAGTGTTTGGTTTGTATGGTTTGATACCTCTATCCCATATTCCCCAGTTAGGTCTTGTTGCATACTTCTCCAGCTAAGTGTGATTTTCCCCATCCAGGTGATGATCAAACAGAGATTAAAAAAGCTATGAAGCCTTCGCTCATTTGATGGAGTTCTTTCTCCCTTTGTGTATTTAGAATTGATATGGAATCTCTTGTAGAGCATTGCTCCCTCTAGTTACGACATTATTATTGTTATGTGCTCCCCAAGTAGCTAGACAAGGGCAGTATGTTTTCTAAGAAGTTTCGAGACAATTGTCAAATTTTTGGGTTTTCTCTCACCAAGGGTTGAGTCTGATTTAAAATTCCCATAATTTTGACTTCTTGCTGTAATGTTAACTTCTTGATTTCCGAAAGATATCCCAGGATTACTCTTCCTGATATGTGCATGATTCACTTTTTCTTCTTTCCTCGGGTAGTTGGAAATGATGCCAATTAATGTACGGTGCAATGTTAGATTTGTGATCCCATTTTCCCCAGTCAAGTCTTGGTTCATTTTGATTTCCGGTTTGCATGGTCTGAAGTCTCTATCCCATATTCCCCAGTAAGGACTTCGCTCACATGAAGAAAGTCCCTTTTCCCTTTGTGTGCTGAGGTGGAATCATTCGCAAAACACCGCCCTTTATAGTGCTAGCATTATTGTTGTTGTTGTTTGTTTCCCAGGAAACCAGATAAGGGCAATATCTTTTCTAAGAAGTGTTGAAACAATTGTCAACTTTTTTGGTTTTCTCCCGCCAAGTGCTGGGTTTGATTTAAAATCCCCGTAAGTTTGATTTCTTGCTGTAATGATTAACTTCTTAACTCCCCAAGTAAGGCTGAGATAACATGTCTCGCTGAAAATTTCTATCCCCACGAGGTTTCATAATTTCTCCCTAGAGAATTTGGTGCAATCCTCACTCTCAATATTGAAGAATGTATATTGGTTTCCCCTTGACGATGTGGTATTGTCCTCCCCATTGAATTCGGTACGAGTTTCTCAGTTGATATCTCGACGATGTGGTTTTCATCTATCCTGTGAAAGTCAGTATTGCAATCCCCAATAGAAGTCTAGACCTTGAAACATTTGTTTTTCCCCATTGAAGTCTGTGTGATATTCCCTGGTGACGCCTGGAAGAGGATGATATATCCATGTATCTGTACTGATTTATTATTATGATGTGATTATTTTTGGATTATGTTCCTTACCGGTGAAGTTAAGCCGCGAAATAGGAATTTGTTTCCCCAGTTGGTGCTTACTTTCTTATGAAATTTTCATCCTGGATGTGATTTAACCGAGTGTTAATTTTACCCAAGCTGGTTCTGTCTGGTCATCCCCAGTATTGTATGTCTATTTTGTTGGCATATACATGATAACATTCATACACTCATACATACATCATGCATAGTTGAATTTATAAAATCATTACTCATTTGCATTCATTAATATCTTGCTGGCATATTACCATGTTTTGTAGAGTTGTGTTATCCTCTCTCCAATATAGTGTCAACCGTAAGCAGAAAGTGTATATTCTTTCAATTTCCCCACTAATTTATTCTTTGTGGAAGAATTTTGCTTTAGCCTTCCTATTCAGTGGAATGTGATCCCCTTTTGAGTTTATTTCTCATCAGGTGCTATCTCGATTGACTGTTTCATTCCGGTTTATTTCTAGTTTGAATTTGTGGTCCCTGGCCACATTATTATTTTGATTTCTGCAAGCTTTGAGCCCTAGTTTGAGAATGTGCATTTATTTTGAACGTGAAGATTTTATCTCCTCAACAGGAATATATTGATATTTCCCAAGGAAGTCTTATTTCTTTCCCCAGGAAATCATTATTGCAATTTCTTCTCAAAACAACAAGTGGCAAGTCTCTTTATATGAGCAACATGTACTTCCCCAATAAGTCCGTCAGTTCCCAGAGAAGATTCAGATTTTTTTACTCCAATAAATGGTAGCCTTGTCATCATGGAAAGCAGTTTGTTTTTGAGATTTGTTACTCCAATAAATGGTAGCCTTGTCATTATAGAAGGTAGTTTGTTGTTGAGATTTGTTACTCCAATGAATGATAGCCTTGTCATTATGGAAGGTAGTTTATTGTTGAGATTTGTTACTCCAATGAATGGTAACCTTGTCATTATGGAATTTAGTTTGTTGTTGAGATTTATTACTCAAATGAATGGTAGCCTTGTCATTATGGAAGGTAGTTTGTTGTTGAGATTTGTTACTCTATTGAATGGTAGCCTTGTCATTATGGAAGGTAGTTTGTTATTGAGATTTGTTACTCTAATGAATGGTAGCCTTGTCATTATAGAAGGTAGTTCGTTGTTGAGATCTTTTTCTGATGAATAGTAGTCTCGTCATTATGGGAGATAGTTCATCGTTGATATTATATTACTCTGAAGAAGTTCATTTGTTTCCAGTCGTAAATACTGGTGCTAATCATTTATTACCTACCCCAGTATTGGTATTTACCGGTATTATTTTACCACTTCTTTCCCCGGTGGGTTAACATTACTTTTTTGCTATCTCCTTAATAAGTGGATAGTTCATAGTCATTTGTCGATCACTTTTATCCCTTACCTCCTCTCCTCAAAGTTTGAGTTAATGACGCCTTATCTCCTCTTTGAGCTTTACCTCAATAGAGTCTAGTCTTTTGTTCACCAGTGATTTATTTTCCTGGTTGAATTTTTCTTTTGATCCTTGTTTTTATTTCCTACATCCCCAGTGTTGTCGCGTGTCTTTTTTTAAAATTTGTTCATTTGCATTTATAATCATAAGCATTACATGGCATCTTAGGGCCAAAAATAGGATTTGTTTTATATTTAAGTATCTTCAATCGCGTCGACACGAAGATTTTAACCTTCACATCTCCGGATAGAAGACACTTAAATAAGGGCAGCTGTTGTACTGTAATTTTTTCCCCTAAGATTGCTCTATCATCTCACACCATCACAATGCAACCAGATCACCCATTAGGGTTTTGGGTACTTCTCCTACTCTATCCTATCTTTAGGTTTGTCTATGAGGGATCACCAGGCACCTTGAATTATGCATCTTGTACATATATCCTTTTGACTAACATCAATATTATATATATATATATATATATATATATATATATATATATATATATATATATATATATATATATATATATATATATATATATCTTTGAATGTCATCTTGTAGATGGTGTACCCTAAATTTTGTCCCTAAGTTTTTTAGTTGCATTATTATATCAAACTTTTTCATTTGGTCGCAATCATTAATAAATATCTTCATTCATCACATTTTGCATCATTAGTCGTATTTAAGTTGACCAAAAGTCAGTTTAAATCAAAGTTTGCATCATTTTGTAGTTGAAAAACATCTGATATTTCACTTCATGCATTTTTATTTCTTTACTCGTTTCTAGCATTTCTCCAAGTTGTTTATACGTTGATAATATAAATATTTAGGTTTTATATACAGATCGTTAAAAGAGATTCGATATTGTGCTGAAAAATTAGTGAGAAAATATTTCATGTTTTCACCTTTTACTGACCATTTTATGAATCTGCATTTTGTGTAGATCACGACAGTATGCTCGCTTTATTTTTTCGGTACAGTTTGAAGTCTCGTTTCTAATCATAAGCGTTTGTTCAACCTGATATTTTTATTTTCATTTTATTTCGATTTTGACCATTTGAGTAATTTTTTATTAATCTTTGTGACATGTAATTTATTTTAATGTGTTCATTTCATTTTTCGGATAGATTAATGTCCATTTTTTTTATCAGTTTTAGTCATTTTGAGTCTTTATTTTTTATTCAGAAAAATTAAAACAAAAATATTTTTGTATATGTTATTTTTTGCTCGTTCAGACTTTTATGTCAATTTTTATCATTGAAGGACTTTTTGGACATCTAAAAAATGACAAAAACTAATTTTGATTTGTATATAAAGAGGAGTTTGAGATTTGTACGAAGGAGAGAGCAGAGAACGAAAACAACAACAAAGCAGAGGCGAATCAAATTGAGATCAGATTGTGAACAAAATCCAATATCATATGCATCAATTTCCCCCACAACTATTCACTAAACACCTTCACTGCTACCGCACCATCATCTTCGACCCTTCCACCCTTCATCTTCACGTTCTTCATTCAACCTCCCTTCAACCCACACTTTCTCCACTTCCGCCAAACCAGCAAACTACTTCTAACCAAGCCACCTTCTGCACGTAACTCTCCTCTGCTCACACAACAATCCAGCAACAACCTACTGCCATCACTCTCAACCGCACATCCTGCTATTCCATCTTCACCTACCTCCTTGGATACTCCCTTCATTCAGCAATTTCCGACAACACCCAAACACCATTCGTAATTCACTTCTCATTATTCAGCATCACCTTCTCCATTCCACATCCTTCTGTGCAGAACAACAACGACACTGATAGACCACAACCTAATAGCCTTGAAATTTACTTTTGCTAAAGTACATAAACCACAGCCTAATACTTATGATTTTTTAGATAGTGGATTCACTCCATACATAATCCATTATCTTCAAAATCAATCATTATCTTTGACCCAACCCACCATAAATCCAACACCACCACCTGAATTAATCCCTTCTCCCACGACCCCACCAGATGATAGAATCCGGCCAACTTCCCCACTATCTCCCACGCCCATGATCCATACACATCAGCCCACATCACCTACCCAAATACAACCCACACCAATTCCTCCCACAGTGATGTCACATCAGCCCCCCATTAAACCACATCCAGTAACCCGAAGCCAACATGGTATTTATAAGCACAATCCAAGATACACCTCACATCAAGCTCATTATACAACCGATACAAAATCACCGATTCCTCATAATCCTCTTTCTGCCCTTCGTGACCCGAATTGGTAATTGGCTATGGATGATGAATTTAATGCTCTTATTAAAAATAAGACGTGGGATTTAGTACCTCGTCCACCCGATGTGAATGTTATTCGGTCAATGTGGATTTTTACTCATAAAGAAAAGTCTGATGGTTCTTTTGAGAGGCATAAAACCCGTCTTGTAGGTGATGGAAAAACTCAACAGGTCGGCATTGATTGTGGAGAAACCTTTAGTCCGGTGGTGAAACCAACAACAATTCGAACTGTGCTCACTCTTGCTCTATCGAAAAATTGGAAAATTCATCAGTTGGATGTCAAAAATGCTTTTTTACATGGTGAGCTTAAGGAAACAGTTTATATGTATCAACCTATGGGATTCAGGGACTCTGTGCATCCAAATTATGTTTGTTTGTTGAGAAAATCTTTATACGGGCTTAAGCAGGCTCCTCGTGCGTGGTACAAGAGATTTTCTGATTTCGTTTCTGTCATCGGTTTCAAAAATAGTAAATCAGATAATTCTCTATTCATTTATTAGAATGACTCTGATTTGGCCTACTTGTTATTATATGTTGATGATATTATTTTGACTGCGTCTACGGATGATATCCGTCAATCTATAATGGCTAGTCTGAGCTCCGAATTTGCTATGAAGGACTTGGGCTCTCTAAATTATTTCCTAGGCATCCGTGTGACTCGCCATGAGGACAGTTTGTTTTTGTCACAACAGAAGTATGCTGCAGAAATAATTGATCGTGCTGGTATGTCCGCCTGTAAACCAACTCAAACTCCGGTTAACACTAAACCGAAAGTCAGTACTAAAACAGGTAATTCGTACGCGGATCTGAAACAGTATCGCAATCTTGCAGGAGCACTACAATATCTCACATTCACGAGGCCCGATATTTCTTATGTTGTTCAACAAATTTGCCTTCATATGCATGACCCCAAGGATGAGCACATGAATGCTCTAAAGCGTATCATACGCTACGTTCAGGGCACTATTCATCTTGGTTTACATCTTTATCCTTCCTCAGTGGCAGATCTTGTCTCTTATACTGATGCTGACTGGGGAGGATGTCCCGATACTAGACGATCCACATCGGGATATTGTGTGTTTTTGGGTGACAATTTGGTTTCGTGGTCATCCAAACGTCAACCTACTCTATCTCGTTCTAATGCCGAGGATGAATACAGAGGGGTGGATAATGTTGTTTCTGAGTCCTGTTGGATTCGAAATCTTCTCTTGGAATTGCATTGTCCAATTCTAAAGGCTACATTGGTATATTGCGACAATGTGAGTTCTATTTATCTATCCGGGAACTCAGTTCAACACCAACGCACAAAGCATATTGAAATGGATATTCATTTTGTCAGGGAAAAAGTTGCTCGTGGAGAGGTTCGTGTCCGTCATGTCCCTTCTCGTTATCAAATAGCTGACATCTTCACTAAGGGATTGCCTCTCATTCTGTTTGAGGATTTTCGAAACAGTCTATGCGTTCGTGACCCTCCCGTTTCGACTGCAGGGGTGTGATAGAATAGGCAATAATCATTATTAGTTTGAATTTACTATTGATTGTATATGATTGTATATAAATGAGTTTTATTTGGTGTTGACCATATATTATTAGTTACCATAGATATAGCCTTGAGATAAGCATTCTGTTATGGACTGACAACAAGGAATGCTAGGAATTCTTGTATATATTGATTGATCATGGAATAGAAAAGGGACAGGAATTATATTCTTATAGACACTTTTGTGAGAATCCACAAACCTGCTAATCATTTTCGCAACTAGTCAACTGTGGTACTCCCTCTACTGTGCACTTTTTCAAATGTATCCTCTTCTCTGCCAATTTTCTTTTTTCTTTCTTTTATATTTTCTTTTAATTCTATCATTTTAATTTTGTTAATTCTTTAATCATTTAAATTTGTATTTAGCTTTTAATTGATATTTTATTAAAACTTTATAGTCTAATTTGGGCTTTAGGCATTACTTTGGTTTACACCCATTCTAATATTTGCACCTCCTTTATTTTAGATTTTGTAATTTTGTAAATACTTTTTAGTCATGTTTGTAATTCTTCATTGCATTATAATTTCAAAATTAATTCCAATTTAGCTCTTGAACACGTGTGGATGCATAGACTTTATTGACCGGCCTCAAAATATGTGCGACTTCTATATAAGTTCACTTACGATTGCTTAACATATCGCTAAATTTTATCCTGATTCGATGAATGATCATTCTTGGCCCAAATTTATGTTTGCAAGCTCAAGCATGTTTAATTTGAAACATTTGATCCAATAACCTTGAGATTCATTGTAAGAAGGCTCTGGTCTTACCAATCCTCTAATGAATCATCATAAATTTTGGACTAAGTAAATCATTTAAATATAGTTGATCATTTATTGTGGCCTTGAGAATTTTAAATGAATGATATACTTGACAAAAAGCAAATGAAGCTTTTTGTTGAGAGGCTTTGGTTTTTATCAATCCTCTAATGTGTTTCAAATACAAAGTTTCAAGATGGTCATTCAACTAACCTCTAATTTCTAACAATTGATTTCATTTTATACTTTTATTTTATACCTTTACTTTATGCACCATTTTATTTTAGCATTTACATTTCATGCTATTTTCATATTTGCTCACTTGAGCATTTACTTTTGTGTCATTTTTATTTTGCTCACTTGAGTTGTTTCATTTCTTTTTGAAGATATCTAATAATCAGTTTGAACAATAAAAAACTTTAATGTTACTTGGACTACTTGGTTACTACCCTTTGCATTCTAGAGATTATGGACTTCTTGGACTTAGGAGTATAAGCCTTAACCTACCTTGAGACCTTGTGACCTCAACTGTTATTTTTTCTGGAGTTCTTGGGGTTTACCCCAAGACATTGGGTTGTTTGTTTTGTGTGCAGGTTATTGTGATTACATGCTTTGTTTATGATCGAGAATTCATATGTATACAACCATTACTCTGTCCAATTTTTGTGAAGACTAAATCCAATTGAAGCTTGTTTTTTTAAGAAGTTTATTATATTTGCTTGTGTGGTTTCAAATCTAAAGGATGAGAATTCTATATTGACTCATTATGTCAAGTTTTGGCTTCTTGTTGGTTAGACGGTTCTTTTCCCTAGATTTTACCTTATGCTTTAGGATAGTCCCTTCATCTCCTCCCATCTTCTTCAATTTCAAAAATCTTCTCCCTCCTTTTGAAAAATCTTCTTGTTTTTAAACTTGAACCGCTTTCACAATAAACTTGGGCTTATGTCCATGCATTTTCAAAATATTTTCTTAAGGCAAACTTTAAACAATTTAACAATACTTTGACATTTTTGTGAGAAGACTAAAAGTCAATCAATCTCATTCAAACCATTTTTCCACTCTGGCTTTTTACTTTTAAATTTTTTTCTCAAAAGATTAGACTTTTATCAATCCTTGTAGTGATGCGAGCTACTATACTTCTATGATATGTAGTGAAGTGAGATATTTTCCACTTGGATGTTAAGCGAAACTTTGTTGATTTTAAAATCCAAGAAATATCCTCCACTTTGAGATGATGCATATTCTCCTTTCTTATAATTGTCGGTAGTACATATGTTCTTCCACTCGGATAAGACGATGATGTCTCGTCTCTTAAAGTTAACCAACACACTTGTGTTTTAAAATTTTTAAAGGTGAACTACGAGTGTCCTGATCCCCTATTACACGAAAGGTGGTACGTAGGCACTAAAGGTTCGTAACAGCGGCGGGTGCAAAAATTATAAAAAATATACTTCTTTTCTCATCTTCACCATTTATTTTTATACAACATTTATAGCAAAAATACACAGAATTTACAAAGAGGTTCATGCGGAGTACCGTAGATGTTTAGGATGCTAATACCTTCCCTTTGCATAACTAACCCCCAAACATAGATTCTCTCCCCCTCTTTTTGGGTTATTCGCTCTTTTCTCATTCCTCTAGAAACAATAAAGCGCGGTGGTGATTTTTATTTGATATGTGTGAGTTAAGTCAATCCAATAGTTCAGTCTCAGCATTTCTACCGCTACACCTAAGATCCAATGATGATAATGAAGTTTTTGATCAACAATCACATAGTCAGAATATATTAAAAAATAAATTGCATTTAATGAACAAAATAAAAAATAAAAATAACTTTTAAATTGTTTTTAAAATGAAAATAAGAGGTAAAATAGCAAACTATTTTCAAAGTATCAAACAAAAATTTAAAAAGACCATAGAAAAATCAGAAACGACCTCAAATATTTTTATAAATTTTTTGCTAATTTTTTAAAATAGAAAAGTATTTTTAAACAAATTAAAATCATTCAAATAAGAGAAGAAAAAGATTAAAAAAATAGTAGAAGTCAAAATAAAATTCTAGAAATAAATTCAGAAAATTAGAAATGAGTAAAATGATTTTTATAAAAAATTTCAGAATTTAAAAATATCAAAAAGTATTTTTAAATAATTAGAAACAAATCCAAATAAAGGAAAAATTATAAAAAATATCAAATCTGAAAATAAAATCACAAAAAATAAAAATCAGAAAGTGAATATTTGAAAATATTTTTGTACATTTTTTCATAATTTTTGAGTCAGAAATGAATTTTCTATGATTTTTTGAAGTTTAAATCAATAAAAATAAAAAATCAGAAAATAAAATAACAAACAAAAAAAATGTGGACCATTGGATGAGAGTTAAAACGCGCTAGTAATCAGACCCAAAGGATCAAGCACACTGTACATATCATGGTCAACTTTTGAAATTGCACCGGATCACCTTTAAAATATTAAAAACAACTAAAATTCTGGCGCGTTGGATGGAGTATGACTAATGAAAGTAATCAGATTCAAGGGCTCTCAAAGCGTGTGTATGATAAAGCAAATAAATTGATTTGAATTCAAAAAATCACATGTCACGCTTTCATTGGTTGAAGCACGACACGTAGGTCGTCTTCAATCTACAGACACCCTAGATTGGGATTCCTCAAACTGTAAAATTAGAGGACCAGACCAGTACCATTAAATTCGTCTCTTCAAGACGATTCTAATGGAGCTTTTGGAGTGAGAATGCGAGAAATCAGAAATTCAAATTCAGAGTTCATGTGGGATCTGAACAGGGGTTAATTGGCTATCAAAGCTTATCGAAATGAATGCAATATGTCCCTCTATTTATAGGGAAGCAAATGGGATGCTCAAGCGTGTGGAATGGTGAAGTTTGGAGGGAAATCGTGTGAAGTTGCAAGCATGAAAAGTGTGACTCGTACTTTGCTCAAAACTCACCCAAAACTTGCGTTTCAAGGTGCTAATCACTTCTAGAATATTGGTAAACATGATTAGAAGTAAAAACGCGTAGAAATTTAGTGATTAGAAGATGAATTGGGCATTTCAAATTCTGACTTGGGGGAAAAATTAGTTTCAAGGTACCAACTTTGAATCAATGGAATTCACAACTGAATGAGTCTTAGGGAATGATTCTTGAAGGAATTGAAAGATAAGGTCATAAATTTTAAAATGTGTAAATAATGGGATCAAATGGATACTGGATCTCGGAGTTGTGATGAGTCAAAGTTGAGAAAAAGATGCTGACTTTGTGTACTTAGAAAAATTCTAAGTGTTTCTTCAAAATTGACCTATAATGTTTTGCATCCAAACATGGCCTTCCACCCAAAATTTGAATTTACCAAAAAAGATGGCATGAAGTAGATTTCTTAAATGACATTTTGAGATTTGAACCACTTAAAAACTACAAGAATTGAGAAAGTTATGACTTTGTGAAGTTGGTGAAAATCCATGAAATGACCTATAACCTTTTGCATTCTTAGGGAATCTTCCATCCATTTTCAAGCTTTTCTCATAAAAGAAGAGTTGAATTTCACATCCTTAAGATCACTTTGGAAAAAGAATGGGCTGAAGGAGATAGAAATTGATCAAGTTATGACATTTTGAACTTACATAAGGAAATTTGATGGCCTATCTAGAGGACTTGTAATCTTTCTTCATCATTAGGCATCTTCCACATAAAATTTTCTTGAAACTTTATAAGTGATTGGTTAATAACTCTTTAAAGAGAAGAATGTCTTTGGAATCACTCAAAAATACCAAAAGATGAGCAAGATATAGCCCATAGAAATCAAAACCCTAGCTCCTAGAGCACCAAAATTACTTGGAAACCTCTTTCAATTTTGACCAACTTTCTTGCACAATAACTTTTTCCATGTGAATAGAAGTTTTTATGGGTGATAATAAGAATTAATAGCAACAAAATACACCTTCAAATATTAAGAAATGAGAGAGTTATGCACTTGTGACAAAGAAATCAAGAACTTGTCCAATTAGGTCAAACTTCTTCAATCAACTCTTGCATCTTTTGATTTTCTTTGACAACTTGAGGCATTATAATTCATAGTAGACCTTGTCATGATATTACTCAAAAGTATCTCCAATGATGAAGCTTGACTCTCAATGTAGCTTTGTTGAAGAAGGCATGGAAATAAACTCATGAACATATAAATCAAATTGATGAAATGTGTTGTGCCCTTACCTATAATATCATCAATTAGAGCAAACATTCATTGTATTTATTAGTTAAAAGTTAATCAATAAAAAACATATATGAATCAAGGTTCTTGGTGATTCCTCGTGAGAAAACCTAGAGATAGGGGGAAGAACTAAACCCAATTGTGATCTTGATATGAGATGATAGAGGAATCTTAGGGGGAAAAATTGGGGTACAACATCTTCCCTTATTTAAGTGTCTTCTATACGGAGATATGAAGGTTAAAAATCTTCGTGTCAACATGATTTAAGATACTTAAATACAAAACAAACCCTATTTTTGCCCCTAAGAGGCCATGCAATGCTTATGACTGTGCATTCAAATAAACAGATCAACAAGTTGACACAAGACACCACTGGGGAAAAAGAAAATACAAGATTAAAAGTAAAATAGACCTGGAAAATAAATCAATGTTGAACAGAAGACTCGACTCTATTGGGGTAAAGCTCAAGGAGGAGACAAAGTAACATCAACTCAAACATTGAGGAGAGAAAATAAAGGATAACAGTGATCGACAAATGACCGCAAACTAACCATTCACTAAGAAGATAGCAAAAAAGGTAATGTCGACCCAAAGGGGGGGGGTATGAAGTGGTAGGATAATACCAGCAAACATCAATATTAGTGTAGGTTACAAATGATCAGCATCAGTATTTACAACTGGAAACAAACAAACTTTTTCAGAGCAAAGTGAATCTCAATGACGAACTATCTTCCATAATGACGAGACCATCATTCATCGGAGTAACAAAATCTCAATAATAAAATATCTCCCATAAAGATGAAACTACCATTCATCAGAGTAACAAATCTCAACAATGAACTATATCCCATCATGACGAGACTACCATTAATCGGAGTAACAAATATCAACAACAAATTATCTCTCATAATGACGAGACTACCATCCATTGGAGTAACAAATCTCAACAACGAACTATCTCCCATAATGACGATACTACCATTCATCGTAGTAACAAATATCAACAACGAACTATCTCCCATATTGAAGAGACTACCATTCATCGGAGTAAAAAACCCGAATCTTCTTTGGGAACTAACAGACTTACTGGGGAAGTACAAGTTGCTCAAATAAATAGATCTACCATCTGCTGTTATGAGAATGAAGTTGTAATAATGACTTCCTGGGGAAATGCCAATATATTCTTGTCGAGGAGATGTAATCTTTACGTGCAAAATAAATGCACATTTTCAAATCAGGGCTTAACGCCTGCAAAAATAAAAATAATAATGTTGTCGGGGACCACAAATTCAAACCAGAAGTAAACCAGAATGAAAAAATCAACCAAGATAGCACCTGATGAGGACTAAACTCAAAAGAGGAACACAAATCAACCAGATAATGAGCTGAATAGGAAGGATAAAACAAAATTCTTCCACGAGGGATAACTCAGTGGGGAAATTGAAAGGATATACACTTTCTACTTAAGGTTGACACTCTATTAGAGAGAGGGTAATATAACTATGCAAAATAGGGTAATATGCCAAAAAATATTAATGGATGCAAATGAGCAATGAATTTTAATTCAGTTATGCATGATATATGTATGAATGTATGAATTTTATCATGTACATGCTAACAAAACAGACACAACACCGTGAATAACCAGACAAGACTAGCTTGGATAAAATCAACACTCGGATAAATCACATCCAGGATGAAAATTTTCATAAGAAAGTAAGTACCAACTGAAGAAATAAATTCCAATTCCACGACTTAACTTCACTGGGGAGAAACACAATCCAAAAATAATCAAGTCAAAATAGTAAAATCAGGTTAAATACAAGGATATAACATCCTCCTCCAGACTTCACCGGGGAATATCACCAAACTTCAATGGGGACAACAAATGTCTCAACGTTTGTACTTCCACTGGGGATTACAATACTGACCACATCATTGAGATATTAACCGGGGATCTCGTTCTAACTTCATCGGGTAGAAAAATACCATATCATTGAGGGGATCCCAAAATACCTTCCTTAATACCAAGAGTAAAGATTACACTAACCTCCTTGGGGAGAACTACGAAACTAAATGGGGATAACAACTTTCAGAGAGAAACATTATCTCATCTCTACTTGGGGATTTAAGAAGTCAACAATACCGCAAGAAGTCAAAATTATGGGAATTTTAAATCAAACCCATCACTTGGAGGGAGAAAACCCGAAAAGTTGACAACTGTTTCAACACTTCTTAGAAAAGATACTGCCTTTGTCTAGTTGCCTGGGAAATAAACAACGCAAATAATGCCGACACTGCAAAAGGGCAACGTTTTGAAAATTTATTCTTCCTCAACATGCAAAAGGAGAAGGGACTTTCGTCTTATGAGCGAAGACCTTACTAAGGAATCTGGGATAGAGGTCTCAAACCGTGAAAACCTGAAATAAAAAATTATCAACTTGGAGAGAAAAACAGAACCAAAACTTGACTGAGGAAAATGGGATCACAAACCCAACACTGCACCATACATCAATTGGTATCATTTCCAACTATCTGAGAAACAAAAGAAGATCATACACATACCAGTAAAAGTGACCTGGGAGAACCTTCCCGGGGAATACATACTTTTAAAATTCCAGCTTTCGTCCACCCTTGGAATCACCATTTTTGTTTCTCTTGAGTCACAAAATCTAAAGTAAAAACTAATTTGTAAATTATGTTCAAAAAACAATTTTGTTATTTAATATTTTTGTTTTGAAAATTACTATCAATAAGAAATGGAGTCTTTGTGAGCGGAATAAAATAAGAATTGCAAAAAATTGGGTAAAAGCTCAAACTTTATTAATAGAATGGTAGTATGAAAATGGCGAGACTCCATAGATGATTACAAAGTTTGGAAAATGGTAATATATTGGAAAAGATACATTGAAATACAATGACCATTATTCTCCCTAATGACTTTGAATTCCAGAGCAACAACTTTTGTTGAAGTATGGTGATAATCTGAGAAGATTGCTGCTTCAATGAACAAGTCTTGTTTGACGTAGTTACTAGCCAAGAAATCCATAACTTTCTCCTAGGTTTCCCTTGTGGATTTTCAACCTAGCGGGAAGAATTAATTTTTTTTATGTCTCTTATTTTTTCCTAGACCGCCCTTTCGAATTTTCAGCCTACCGAGACGCTCTTTTTTGCCTAAGCCTCCCTTTTGAAGCGATTGGTTGATAACTCTTTAAAGAGAAGCATGTCTTTAGAATCACTCAAAAATACCAAAAGATGAGCAAGATATAGCCCTTATAAATTCAAAACCCTGGCTCCTAGAACACCAAAATGACTTGGAAACCTCTTTCAATTTTGACCAACTTTCATGCAAAATAACTCTTGCCATGTGAATAGAAGTTGTTATGGATGATAATAAGAATTCATAGCAACAAAATCCACCTTCAAATATTAAGAAATGAGAGAGTTATGCACTTGTGACTAAGATATCAAGAACTTCTCCAATTAGGTCAAACTTTTTCAATCAACTCTTGCATCTTTTGATTTTCTTTGACAAATTGAGGCATGATAATTCATGGTAGACCTTGTCATGATATTACTTCAAAATATATCCAATGATGAAGCTTGACTCTCAATGAAGCTTTGTTGAAGAAGGCATGAAAATAAACTCATGAACCTATAAATCAAATTGATGAAATGTGTTGTGCCCTTACCTATAATATCATCAACTAGAGCAAACATTCATTGTATTTATTAGTTAAAAGTTAATCAATAAAAAACATATATGAATCAAGGTTCTTTGTGATTCCTCATGAGAAAACCTAGAGATAGGGGGAAGAACCAAACCCAATTGTGATCTTGATATGATTGAGTTGATATGAGATGATAGAGAAATCTTAGGGGCGAAAATTGGGGTACAACAGCTTCCCTTATTTAAGTGTCTTCTATCTAGAGATATAAAGGTTAAAAATATTCGTGTCAACGCGATTGAAGATACTTAAATACAAAACAAACCCTATTTTTGGCCCTTTGAGGCCATGCAATGCTTATGACTGTGCATTCAAATAAACAGATCCACAAGGTGACACAGGACACCACTGGTGAAAAAGAAAATACAAGATTAAAAGAAAAATAAACCAAGAAAATAAATCATTGGTGAACAGAAGACTCGACTCTATTGGGGTAAAGCCTAAGGAAGAGACAAAGTAACCTCAACTCAAACATTGAGGAGAGAAAATAAAGGATAACAGTGATCGACAGATGACCGCAAACTAACCATTCATTAAGAAGATAGTGAAAAAGGTAATGTCGACCCAAATGGGGGGATGAAGTGGTAGGATAATACCAACAAACATCAATATTAGTGTAGGTAATAAATGATCAGCATCAATATTTACAACTGGAAACAAACAAACCTTTTCAGAGCAAAGTGAATCTCAACAACTAACTATCTTCCATAATGATAAGACCATCATTCGTCAGAGTAACAAAATCTCAACAATGAATTGTCTCCCATAATGATGAAATTACCATTCATCAGAGTAACAAATCTCAACAATGAACTATCTCACATAATGACGAGACTATCATTCATCGGAGTAACAAATCTCAACAACAAACTATCTCTCATAATGACGAGACTACCATCCATTGTTGTAACATATCTCAACAAAGAAATACCTCGCATAATGACGATACTACCATTCATCGGAGTAACAAATCTCAACAACAAACTATCTCCCATAATGACGAGACTACCATTCATCGTAGTAACAAATACCAACAACGAACTACCTCCCATAATGACGAGACTACCATTCATCAGAGTAACAAATCTCTACAAAAAACTATCTCCCATAATGAAGAGACTACCATTCATCAGAGTAACAAATCTCAACAATAAATTATCTCCCATAATGACGAGACTTCCATTCATCGGAGTAACGAATCTCAACAACGAACTATCTCCCATAGTGACGAGACTACCATCCATTAGAGTAATAAATATCAACAACGAACCATCTCCCATAATGACGAGACTACCATTCATCGGAGTAACAAATCTCAACAACGAACTATCTCCCATAATGACGAGACTACCATTCATTGGAGTAACAAATCTCAATAACGAACTATCTCCCATAATGACGAGACTACCATCCATTGGAGTAACAAATCTCAACAACGAACTATATCCCATAATGACGAGACTACCATTCATCGGAGTAACAAATCTCAACAACGAACTATCTCCCATAATGACGAGACTACCATCCATTGGAGTAACTAACCTCAACAACAAACTATCTCCCATAATGATGAGACTACCATCCATTGGAGTAACAATTCTCAACAATGAACTATCTCCCATAATGAGGAGACTACCATTCATCAGAGTAACAAATCTAAATAACAAACTATCTCCCATAATGACGAGACTACCATTCATCGGAGTAACAAACCTGAATCTTCTCTGGGAACTAATAGACTTACTGGGGAAGTACAGGTTGCTCAAATAAAGAGACCTGCCATCTTCTGTTATGAGAATGGAGTTTTAATAATGACTTCCTAGGGAAATTCCAATATATTCTTGCTGAGGAGATAAAAACTTTACGTGCCAAATAAATGCACATTTTCAAATCAGGGCTCAACGCCTGCAGAAATCAAAATAATAATGCTATTGAGGACCACAAATTCAAACCAGAAGTAAACCAGAATGAAAAAATCAACCAAGATAGCACCTGATGAGGACTAAACTCAAAAGGGGAACACAAATTAACCAGATAATGAGCTGAATAGGAAGGATAAAACAAAATTCTTCCACGAGGGATAACTCAGTGGGGGAAATTGAAAGGATATACACTTTCTACTTAAGGTCAACACTCTATTAGAGAGAGGGTAATATAACTCTACAAAATAGGGTAATATGCAAACAAAATATTAATGGATGCAAATGAGGAATGAATTTTAATCAGTTATACATGATATATGTATGAATGTATGAATTTTATCATGTACATGCTAACAAAACAGACACAACACCCTGAATAACCAGACAAGACCACCTTGGGTAAAGTCAACACTTGGCTAAATCACATCCAGGATGAAAATTTTCATAAGAAAGTAAGCACCAACTGAAGAAATAAATTTCAATTCCACGACTTAACTTCACCGGGGAGAAACACAATCCAAAAATAATCAAATCAAAATAGTAAAATCAATGCAAATACAAGTATATAACATCCTCCTCCAGGCTTCACCGGGAAATATCACACAGATTTCAATGGGGAAAAATAATGTATCAACGTTTGTACTTCCGCTGGGGATTACAATATTGACCACATCGTCGAGATATTAACCGGGGATCTCGTTCTAACTTCATCGGGTAGAAAAATACCATATCATCGAGGGGATCCCAAAATACCTTCCTTAATACCAAGAGTAAAGATTACACTAACCTCATTGGGGATAAATATGAAACTAAATGGGGATAACAACTTTCAGAGAGAAACATTATCTCATCTCTACTTTGGGATTTAAGAAGTCAACAATATCGCAAGAACTCAAAATCATGGGAATTTTAAATCAAACCCAGCACTTGGCAGGAGAAAACCCGAAAAGTTGACAATTGTTTCAACACTTCTTAGAAAAGATACTTCCCTTGTCTAATTGCCTGGGAAATAAACAACGCCAATAATGCCAACACTGCAAAAAGGAAACGTTTTGAAAATGATTCTTCCTCAGCTTGCAAAGGGAGAAGGGACTATCGTCTTATGAGCGAAGACCTTACTGGGGAATCTGGGATAGAGGTCTCAAACCGTGCAAACATGAAATAAAAAATTATCAACTTGGAGAGAAAAACTGAACCAAAACTAGACTGAGGAAAATGGGATCACAAACCCAACGCTGCACCATACATCAATTGGTATCATCTCCAACTATCTGAGAAACAAAAGAAGATCATACACATACCAGTAAAAGTGACCTGGGAGAACCTTCCTGGGGAATACATACTTCTAAAATTCCAGCGTTTTTCCACCCTTGGAATCACCATTTTTGTTTCTCTTGAGTCACAAAATCTAAAGTAAAAACTAATTTGTAAATTCTATTCAAAAAACAATTTTGTTATTTAATTTTTTTTTTGAAAACTACTATCAATAATAACTGGAGTCTTTGTGAGCGGAATAAAATAAGAATTGCAAAGAATTTGATAAAAGCTCAAACTTTATAATAGAATGGTAGTATGAAAATGGAGAGACTCCATAGATGATTACAAAGTTTGGAAAATGGTAATATATTGGAAAATATACATTGAAATAAAATTACCACTATTCTCCCTAACGACTTTGAATTCCTGAGCAGCGACTTTTGTTGAAGTATGGTGATAATCTGAGAAGATTGTTGCTTCAATGATCAAGTCTTGTCTGACACAGTTACTTTCCAAGAAATCCCTAACTTTTTCCTAGGTTGCCCTTGCGGATTTTCAACCTAACGGGAAGAATTAATTCTGTTTATGTCTCTTATTTTTTCCTAGACCGCCCTTTCGAGTTTTCAGCCCACCAAGACGCTCTTTTTTGCCTAAGCCGCCCTTTTGAAGTGAATGGTTGAAAACTCTTTAAAGAGAAGCATGTCTTTGGAATCACTCAAAAATACCAAAAGATGAGCAAGATATAGCCCTTAGAAATTCAAAACCCTAGCTCCTAGAGCACCAAAATGACTTGGAAACCTCTTTCAATTTTGAACAACTTTCTTGCACAATAACTCTTTCCATGTGAATAGAAGTTGTTATGGATGATAATAAGAATCAATAGCAACAAAATCCACCTTCAAATATTATGAAATGAGAGAGCTATACACTTGTGACCAAGAAATCAAGAACTTGTCCAATTAGGTCAAACTTCTTCAATCAACTCTTGCATCTTTTGATTTTCTTTGACAAATTGAGGCATGATAATGCATAATAAACCTTTTCATGATATTAATTCAAAGTATCTCCAATGATGAAGCTTGACTCTCAATGAAGCTTTATTGAAGAAGGAATGAAAATAAACTCATGAACGTATAAATCAAATTGATGAAATGTGTTGTGCCCTTACCTATAATATCATCAATTAGAGTAAACATTCATTGTATTTATTAGATAAAAGTTAATCAACACAAAACATATAAGAATTAAGGTTCTTGGTTATTCCTCATGAGAAAACCTAGAGATAGGGGGAAGAACTAAACCCAATTGTGATCTTTATATGATTGAGTTGATATGAGATGATAGAGGAATCTTAGGGGGAAAAATTGGGGTACAACAGTTGCCCTTATTTAAGTGTCTTCTATCCGGAGATATGAAGGTTAAAAGTCTTCGTGTCAACGCGATTGGAGATACTTAAATACGAAACAAACCCTATTTTTGGCCCTAAGAGGCCTTGCAATGCTTATGAATGTGCATTCAAATAAACATATCCACAAGGTGACACAGGACACCACTGGGGAAAAACAAAATACAAGATTAAAAGAAAAATAGACCAGGAAAATAATTCACTGGTTAACAGAAGACTCGACTCTATTGGGGTAAAGCCCAGAGAGGATACAAAGTAACATCAACTCAAACATCGAGGAGAGAAAATAAAGGATAACAGTGATCGTAAGATGACCACAAACTAACCATTCACTAAGAAGATAGAAAAAAGGTAATGTCGACCCAAAGCGAGGGATGAAGTGGTAGGATAATACCAGTAAACATCAATATTAGTATATGTAAAAAATGATCAACATCAATATTTACAACTGGAAACAAACAAACTTTTTCAAAGCAATGTGAATCTCAACGATGAACTATTTTCCATAATGATGATACCATCATTCATCAGAGTAACAAAATCTCAATAATGAACTATCACCCACAATGATGAAACTACCATTCATTGGAGTAACAAATCTCAACAATGAACTATCTCCCATAATGACGAGACTACCATTCATCGGAGTAACGGATCTCAATAACAAACTATCTCTTATAATGACGAGACTACCATCCATTGGAGTAACAAATATCAACAACGAACTATCTCCCATAATGACGAGACTACCATTCATCGGAGTAACAAATCTCCACAACGAACTATCTCCCATAATGGCAAAACTACCATTCATCGGAGTAACAAATTTGAACAACAAACTATCTCCCATAATGACGAGACTATCATTCATCGGAGTAACAAATCTCAATAACAAACTATCTCCCATAATGACAAGACTACCATTCATTGGAGTAACAAATCTCAATAAAGAACTATCTTCCATAATTACGACACTACCATTCATAGGAGTAACAAATCTCAACAATGAAGTATCTCCCATAGTGATGAGACTACCATCCATTGGAGTAAGAAATATCAACAATGAACCATCTCCCATAATGACGAGACTACCATTCATCAAAGTAACAAATCTCAACAACGTACTATCCCCCATAATGACCAGACTACCATTCATCGGAGTAACAAATCTCAACAATAAACTATCTCCCATAATGACGATACTACCATCCATTGGAGTAACGAATCTCAACAACGAACTATCTCCCATAATGACGAGACTATCATTCATCAGAGTAACAAATCTCAACAATGAACTATCTCCCATAATGACGAGACTACCATCCATTGGAGTAACAAACCTCAACAATAAACTATCTCCCATAATGGCGAGACTACCATCCATTGGAGTCAAAAATCTCAATAATGAACTATCTCCCATAATGACGAGACTACCATTCATCAGAGTAACAAATCTAAATAACAAACTATCTCCCATAATGAAGAGACTACCATTCCTCAGAGTAACAAATCTGAACCTTCTCTGGGAACTAAGAGACTTACTGGGGAAGTACAGGTTGCTCAAATAAAGAGACCTACCATCTGCTGTTATGATAATGGAGTTGTAATAATGACTTCCTGGGGAAATGCCAATATATTCTTGCTGAGGATATAAAATCTTTACATGCAAAATTAATGCACATTTTCAAATCAGGGCTCAACGCCTGTAGAAATCAAAATAATAATGCTGTCGGGGACCACAAATTCAAAGCAGAAGTAAACCAGAATGAAAAAATCATCCAAGATAGCAAATGTTGATGACTAAACTCAAAAGGGGAACACAAATCTACCAGATAATAAGCTGAATAAGAAGGTTTTGTACCCCAATATTTGCCCTCTCATTTATCAAAAATTTCCTCACAAGATCTCTTTGACTCAAGACCGGATTAGGGTTTGGTCAGCTCAAGACATCTCATCTTGCACTGATAACCCAAAATTAGGGTTCGAGTTTGCACAAGGATTTTTGGACTATCAATGCTTCATATGACTTTCAAACATCATTATGAACCCCTAAGATCACTCATGACAAGTTTCAAGCCTTGAACCACATTTTTTGATCAGTCAATTGGACAGTTGACCTAAAAATCAGCTGTATTGGGGAAAAGTCAACCATGGCCAATTTACAGTCAAACTTCATAATTTTTTATCCAAATCAACATTTTAAACTTATATGTATCATTTGATCAAGTTTGGACCACAGTTCCTCAAGAAATTTGGTCAAATCACAAAAAGGGCAAAATGGTCAAAATTAGGGTTTTGACTGAGGAAGGGCAATTTCTGATTTTTAACCTAGAAAATGACCAATTGAGTTAAGGCATGATTTCAAGGATTCAATTGCATCATCTTGACTTAATTACATGGCTCAAAACATTTCAAATTCATTGGATTGACAGATGAAATTTGCAGTAAACTGATCAAAAACCAATTGTACACTGAAAAGTCAAACTTTGACTTTTTCGTCAAAATCAAGTACCAAGGGTCATAATTCATCAAAAAATGTAAAAATGTGAAACTTGTTCACCAAGAAAACCAAATTTGAAAATTAGGGTTTGAATTTTGAAAATTTTCCTAACTTAGAAATTTTCTAAGTATAGAAAATTTTCTTATTTTTTCTCAACTTTAGGCCACTTTTTCACCATGATGCATAATGATTCAAGGAAAGTTTCAAACATGAAAGTTTTAGACCTTCATGAAATCTATAAATTTTCTTCACACAGTTTCCCCTAAAGATTCTTGGATCTCAAGATATAATTTTGTGAATACATGGTCATGAACTTATTAACTTAGTGAAATTTTGTCCTAATTTAGGCAGGTTTTGGACCCAACTTCATGGCCATTTTTCACCTAGTTCCAAGAGGTATCTCAAAATGCATTTAAAATATGAATTATAGAGCATATTTCAAGCTTTCCAAAATGTCCAAGAAATCCTCAAGATCATTTTTGAGTAGGGAGAATCGAAGAGATGAAGTTGGCAATTTCTCACTTTTTGTCCAAGCCATTTCATGAAGAACAAAGTTGCAATCAGTAGCTATGCTGGATAATCCATGCTTTACAGGTCCCAATCTTGTTCCACACTCCTTAATTAAATGCTTATTCAGTTGACAAAGCTTATATCCATGCCTTAGGATCATTATCCAACTTGCAATTCCATTTATGGCAAAAAGGTTCCATTGCCATTTTGAAAAAGATCAACTTTTGCAAACTTTACAATCTTGAGCATTGGACCTGTCTCTATTGTACATACAAGTTTCACAGGTCTAAAGAAAATTGTACAAGCTGATACCAACCCTAAGGGAGCAAGTACAGGCATGGCAAGCATTGTCATTTCACTTTGCTTCAAAAGGAAGAAAGGTGGCCAAAAGGCTAGGGAAGGCACAACTGCTAGAGGGTTGACATCAAACCATTTCAATACTAATATACAAACAATATACAACACAAAGCACGTTTAGAAAAGACCAAAAACACTCCCAATCAGCAAAAGACCAGAAATCTGTCCAAAACTGCAGATTTTGCATAAGCACATCCATATTTCATTTGGCTCGTGCGTTTTGAGTTTGGATCATTAAAACATCTTACATACTTGATACCTAGTCAATCCAGGCCTTCATCCCTGTTCTGTAATCACTCTTCCACCATCTTCCATTGTTGACTTCAGAGATTGCAGTTTGACTTGGCCAAGGAGTTCCATCTACTTTCAGAGCAAGGCAAAGGTTGGAATACATCCAGGGAAGTTCAAGGAAGCTCAAGCAAGCATCAGGCCTCCATCAAACTCATCCCAGTTTCATCCATGATTCCAATTGAAGGAGGTAAAATCTCAAACTCTATCTCTTTGTACAGGCAACCATGGGCCACGATCTGTGAATAAAAAATGTAGTCCTCATCATAACGAAGTTGTACATACCATTATCTTGCATTGATTTTATTTGTGCGGAGAGAATTTGGAACTTGAAATTTCTGGAAATATTAGGTCAAGATTTAGGGCTGTTAAAATTCTCTTTGTTCTTTGATTAATAGTTCACATAACTTATATGGTTGGAATCGTGTGCTCAAGTACTACAACTTTCATGTTATAAATTTTCATTTTTATGGAAGTATGAGAGAGTTACAGGATGTTTGGCCAAAGCTTGAGGAAGAAGATGAAACAGGGAAAGGACTTGGTTCAGCATATGTTATTTTTGTTTCACTTAAGATAATGGAAGTATAGCCACCCCAGTGGAAAAGTAGCGCGCTGGTGAGACCCATGTCCTGGGTTCGAACCTGCGTGCTACTTTTGTTTTTTCACATTTTTCCTTTTCAGTTTTTGTGAATTTTTTGCAGGATTAGGCTTAGCTCCATGGGCCACGTTTTTTTTGCTTACAGGCCACCTCTAGTATACTTGCAGTACCCCCTGTGATGCGGTGGGAGAACTGACTTGAGGTTTTGCATTTTTTTGTTTGCAAATGTTTCGGTTTAGCAAGAGTCGCCACCGACTTTTATTTTATCCAAAAGGAAAGGTAAAAAAGCACAGGAAAGACCTTTGAGATTGTTTTTGGGTTCGAGGGGTAGATTATGAAAAGGGAAGGTGCTAGCACCCTTTTCATCCATGGTTTTCCATGGGCTCTTAGTTACTTGTTTTAGATCACTTACTTTTGCTTTTCAATTGTTTGAAATGGTGCTTTTGTGTGTGGTTTTGAAAATATTTTGAAAAGAGGCCTTTGTTTAGGAAACCTTTGTAATGATTCTTGTTTGAATGTATACAAAGGTGTTTGTCTTTTGAAAAATGTTTAAATGTTTGAAAGTTTGTTTGCAAAATGTTTTGAAATTTTGTGATAGTTTGAAAATAGCAAGGATGTTTTGCAAGTTTGATCAAGTAACTAGGAGCATCTACCTACATACTCAAAAGTCTTTCCTACACATTTTTAACCCTTTGACATTGTTTTTTTACCATTGTATTTGGTAAACAAACTTGTGTTTTGATGTTAAACGGGACAGGCGTGGGTCATCGTATGACCATGATAACAATATTGCCAAGTATCTTTAGTAAGTTTTGAGGGACTAGATCATTTTTGTTTAGGCAACCAAGATAGCGTCATCGAGAGACTATGATCTTTTTGTTTTGTTTTGTTTTGCCAAGATACCTAGCATGCATACCATGGCCATGTTTTTAAGGCAACAAGTGGATGAAACCCTAGGGGTGCTTGTGTGTATTGTGTTGTCATTTTTCATGCATTTTTGTCTTGTATTTAGTCAAGCTATTTGTTTGATTTTGGTTATCATACAAACCCTAATCTAACTATCATGCATATTTGAAAGCAATAAAGTGCGTAAAAGTAAATCTACGACTATTACAACATTATTATGGGGAGGGGGATACAAGTTTGAATAGGGGGATATTTGCAAGAAAATAAAACCCTAAGTCAACTATTACAACCAAATTGAACTCATTGTGCAAATAAATAAATAGATAAATATTTAAATATGCAATTAAAGATAAATATGCAAAAATGTTTTTTGTATATTTTTATGTATGTAAAAATAAGTTATTTAATGTCTTAAAAAAGGGAAAATAATATGATTATTTTTGGAAAGGGTGGAAACCCTAATTTTTGTTTTAAGAAAATATATATATTAAATATTATTCTATTTATGTACAAGAAAATAAAATAAAAATATATACAAAATGTTTAAAAAATAAAATATGTGTGACAATATTATTTTACATGTATAAATAATAAAAATAAAAATATATAATATTTTTATAATATTTACAAGTTTTTTATTTAAGAAAATAAAAGTATATTATTATAGTAATTATTTCTATGTCCAAAAAATAATAAAAATAATAAAATAAAATGTGAAAATTTATGAAAATATTTTTGGTGATTTTTAATGTTCAAGAAAAATAAATAAAATCAGAAAATGAAAATAGAAATGGAAAATATGAAAAAATAAAAACAATGGGCCAAGGTGGTGTAGGAAGTAAGCAGGGGGCTGTCAACAACAAGGCAAGTAAGCCCAGTCCATTTCTTTCATCCCTGTCCTTGAGACAAAAGCAAACACACGTTTGTTGTTCAAACCTGGAAATCCTGCATACGTGCTCAAAAACAAAAACTTGCAACATGAAAGTTATAGAGCATGATCACACGATTCTAACCATGTAAAAAACTTAATATAACTCTCAAAGACCAGAGAGAATTTCATTGTCCCTAATTTCTAACCTAGTTTTTTCAGAAAGTTCAACATCCAAATTCTCCTAGCTCAGTTAACATAAATGAATTTTATGCATATGTACAGCTCAAGGACAATGAGAACTACATTTTTGCTTCACAAACCTAAGCCTAATGATTCCTAAATAAGGAGATAGAAGTTTGTGAAATACCTGTTTCAGTCAAGCTCGAGTATGGCAATGTAGGGGTTGTGAGTGAGGCCTGAGACACTTGTGAGCTTGCTTGAAGTTCCTTTGAGCTTTCCCAATGCTTAGTTTGCTTTGAACTTGCCTGAATGTGCCTGTAGAAGTCAACCTGCAAACTCAAAATTCAAAAATGGTGAAGTGTGTAAATGGAGTTACAGTGACTTGGGAATGGTTGGGATAGTTTAGGTATGTTGTATGGAGTGTATTGGAACTGGTTTGGGACAAAACGCACGAGGCAATGTGAAGATGGAAGTGTTTCTGCAGGGCCTGCCCTGTTTTGCAAGAACTTGGTGTTTTGATGTTAGAGGGTGTTTGAGAACTTGCTAGCTCGTGTTTCTGACCTTAGGCAATGTGTAAACTTGGTTCAAATGTTCACAAGCTTTTGTTTTTATCAGATTGCAAAGTTGTTGACCTTTTGCACAATTGCTTGGTTTTGAAGTAAAAGGTGATTTTGACAATGCTATGGCCTGTACAGGCTAGCTACAAGCATGCACATAGTTGGTGTACCTTTCCCTAAGTTTGTGGAGTTGGTTTGCTGCAAAATATTGGGTTCACAGCTCAAGAGAAACAACTTGACATAAAGCAAGCTTTATCAAAGTGGCAATGTTGCCTTTTTGCCATTTTTAGATTAATTCCTTGTACAATGCCCTAAAGCTCAGAATAAAGCCTTAATCCATTGTGTTTGAATTTAATTTATGAGTGTGGAAAGGTTTAAGTACCTGTAAACCAAGTACAAGCATGGTTGGACAAAATTGCAACTTGTATCAATGTGCCAAATGCCTTGGATGAAAGTGATATTTTTCCAATTTCAATCCTTCGATTCTCCCTAACCACAAATGATTTTGGAGAGTTCTTGGACATTTTGGAAAGCTTGTAACATTCTCTACAATCCATATTTGAAATGAATTTTTATATTCCACTTGGAACTATGTGGGAAATTGCCATGAAGATAGGTCAAAATCCTGCCTAAACTAGGGCAAAATTTCACTAAGTTAAAAGTTTCATGGACCCTTGTTCATAAAATCATAACTTGAAATCCAAGCATATTTTGGGAAAACTTTGTGAATCAAAGTTGTATACTTTGTGGAGGAATACAAGTTTCATGTTGGAAGTTTTCTTTGAATCCAATTTCATCATGGTGAAAATGTTGGGCAAAGTTGGGAAAAAATAAGAAATTTTCATAACTTAGAAAATTTCTAAGTTATGAAAATTTTCCATTTTAAACCCTAATTTTCAAAATTAGGTTTCTTGGTGAACAAGTTTCATGTTTTGACACATCTTGATGAAAAATGACCCTTGGCATTTGATTTTGACCAAAAAGTCAAAGTTTGACTTTTCAGTGTACAGTTGATTTCTGATCAGTTGACTGGAAAATTCATCTGTCAATCCAATGCATTTGAGATCTTTTGAACCTTGTGATTAGGTCAAGATGATGCCATTGAGTCATTGAATCCATGCTTGAACCCAATTTTCCATTGGCTAGGTCAAAAATCAGAAATTGCCTTTCTGCAGTCAAAACCCTAAAAATGACCATTTTGCCCTTTTGATGATCTGATCAAATTTCTTGAGGAGTTGTGGTCCAAAATTAATCAAATGGTTTATATGAGTCTATAATGTTGATGTGGATAAAAATTATGAGGTTTGACTGTAAATTGGCCACAATTGACTTTTTCCCCAATACAACAGATTTTTAGATCAACTGTCCAATTCACTGGGCAAAAATTTGATTCAAGGTTTGAAACTTGCTATGAGAAATCTTATAAGTCCAACATGAAGTATGAAAGTCACATTGAGCATTGGAAGTCCAAAAATCTCTGTGCAAACTCAAACCCTAATTCTAGGTCATCAGTGCAAGGAGATGTCTTGAGCATAGCAAACCTTAATCCTGTCTGGAGTCCAAAGAGTCTTGTGAGGGGAAATCTTGATAAAATGAGAGGGAAAATTTTGGGGTATAACAGCTGCCCCTGTTCAATCTTCTTGAACCTGAAGAGTTAGATTGGCGAGTTTGTCGTTCGTGACTCGAAGGTAAAAGATGATTGGAAACTAGAGTGCCCGTAAATTTGCACTCGTCAAAATGTGGTTGAGGGAATGGGCTTAAAGATGCCATCCAAAGATGTGATAGAATCTTGTTGGTGATGGGCTTAAAGATGCCATCCAAATAAGTGTCGATCGCATAAGAGATTCCTTTGTGAGAGCCCGTATACCTGTTGTTGAGGAGGACTACGCCGAAGAATGTTGGTCTCTGTCGTGGTAGAAAAAGAATTTTAGGAGCTTCAGTCATCCGTTATTCTACTGGGGAATCATCTCTTGGTTGAAGAGGTGAAAATGAACTGCTATCTGGTCATGCCCCAGGCTTTACAGTGACTTACTGGGGGGATGAGATTAAACTTGCTATCTGGTCGTTCTCCAGGCTTCACCATTTCTCAATTCTTATCTGGTCATACTCCAGGTTTTAGAAGGAATTAAATTGTCATCCGGTCGCCTCCGGGCTTCAACTTGAATTTAAGGCACACTAATATCCGGTCGATTCCGAGCTTCTTAGCAATTAGCCAAGTAAACTGCTATTTGGTCAAAATCTAAGCTTCGCAGTGTCTTAAATTGTTATCTGGTCGTGCTCCAGTCTTCAGAAGGAATTAAGTTGTTATCCGGTCGCCTCCGGGCTTTAACTTGAACTTAAGGCACACTAATATCCGGTCGATTCTGAGATTCTTAGTAATTAGCCAAGTAAACTTCTATTTGGTCAAAATCCAAGCTTCACAGTGTCTTAAATTGTCATCTGGTCGTGCTCCAGGCTTCAGTGTCTTTGGAGATATCAAGATACTACCCGGTCGAATCCGGCCTTCATAACTTGAATCACTATCTGATCGAGTCCAGGCTCCATGGTACTTGGAGATGTCAAGATACTATCCGGTCGAACACGGGCTTCATAACTTGAATCTAAGGTGTATCACTATCTGGTCGAGTCCAGGCTTCATGGTGCTTTATACTGCTATCTGGTCGATTCCACGCTTCACAGTAATTTGCTGGGGATTCAACTATTTTCCGGTCGATCTCCGGGCTTCATAGTATGATGGAGAAAAATCAAGATATTATCCGATCAAATCCCGTCTTTATAACTTGAACTGGAACAGGAATCTGAGCATTGATTTGGCTGAACCAGAGAGCTTGTGAGAATTTGATTGTATCTTTCCCTGAAAGGTAAAGAGTTAGTCCTATGTAATGTCATGATGTATGCCATGTGTTTTATCAACGTTCAATATATGAATGTAATGTATGCGCATGTAAGCTGATTAGCTGTCTTGCTGAGGAAAATAAATCCTTGATAGCTGGAGATAATAGAATCTTTGACTGCTGTCGGGGAAAATAAATCCTTGACCGCTGTTGGAGATTCAAAATCTTTAATTGTTGAGAATGAGAAATCCTTATTGGCTGCTGTTGAGGATATAAAATCCTTGGCAACCTGTGGGGGTTATCAAAAACTTTGACAACTTCTGCGGGGATGTGAGAATCCTTCATGACTTTCCTGGGGATATAGGGATCCTTCAAGTCTGCTTGAGAAACCTGTTTGGGGAATCCATATATTTTTGACGACTATGGCTGGGGATTACACCATGGGAATCCTTACTCGGCTGGGGAATAGGGAAAACTCTGGCGATCTCTACCGGGGATCAGACAAAAGAAAAACCTTGATCTGTTGGAGAATAAGGAAAACTCTGATGGCTTCCGCGGGGAACTGAGAATGAGAATCTTCATTCTGATAGCGGAATTTGAATCCTTGGGTACTTCAAGCTGAGGAGTCAAGAATGAAAATCTTCGATCTGCAGAGGATTAAAAATTCTGACAAAATCATGCTGGGGAGTAATGAAGACTCTGGAAACTTCACTGGGGAAACAAGAATGAGAATCTTCATTCTGTTGGGGAGTAAAAACTCTGTGGGGAATAGCTATACATCAGGGGAGTAGCTATCCTGCTGGAAAGTAGGTTCAAGACTCTCTGTGGAAAAAACTTATTCCTGTTTGGAAAAAGTTCAAGAGTTTGGGTTGTATGCCAATATACTGGGGAATTATCCTAGTTTGGGGATAAGACAAAAGTTAACTGTTATCTGGTTGATTCTCAGACTTTAAGGCAACTTGCTGGTGAATTTGGATGGTTTCCACTGTGGGTTGACATTTGGAAATTTGACTTCGCTGGGGAAGAAGGTTTCATCTTTGCTGGGGATTTAAAACCCAAAGTTCTTACTCCACTTGGGAAGAAGGTTTCATCTTCGCTGGGGATTTATGACCTAAAGTTTTTTTTACTCCGTTGGGGATTGGGAGTTTGTAGATTTGACTCTGACGTGGATTTTGAAATTTAATTCCGCTGGGGATATGTATTTCAAGGTTTTAGCTCCGTTGGGGATCTAGATGATGTACTGCAGGGGATTTCTCTTGGAATAGCCTAAAGACGTTTTCCCATCCTTTCAACCTGTCAGTAATTATTCTTTCACATTTCGTTTATTTATAAACAGTGATTATATTCAAATGCATATGCTCATTTAATAAACCATTGGACGTTTTCAAATAAAACACAACTGTAAAGAAAAGGAAAAGGCAAATAGTTTTCTTGCACTTTGAAGTATCTTTGTATTAACTTTGTGTAAGTATTTTGTACAAAGGAGACAGACATCCTAGTAAGATAATGTTGTCATAAAAATGAGAAAAATTTATACAAAGAAAGATGGCTATGTGTAAAAATTCGATGGGGTTCCCATTCTGCTATAGCCTTTGTAACTCTGAATATCTTGCCCATTCATCGTTTCGTCCGAAGATGATTGGATTGATCAGAAGCCAGGAGCTTGTCTGGTGAAGAGATTGTCCTTAAAGTGATCCGACGAGACATAGTCATACGCTTTAGTTCCCTAACTTTTTCCTGGACCGCCCTTTCGGGTTTTCGATCCACCGGGAAACCCTTATTTGCCCAAGTCGCCCTTTCGGGTTTTCAACTTGCCGGGTGTACAGATTTTTTTATTTATCCCTAATTTTTTCCTGAACCGCCCTTTCGGGTTTTTGATTCACCGGGATGCCCATTTTTGCCCAAGTAGCCCTTTCGGGTTTTCAACTTGCTGGGTCATTTATGCGTAGTATCTTTTGACTATGTCTGCGTTCGCAGGGTGCAGTAGGTCGTCGCCGTCCATGGTGGTAAAGATCATTGCCCCACCAGAAAAGATGTTTTTGATCACAAATGGTCCTTCGTAGGTAGGAGTCCACTTGCCCCTGGGATCACTTTGCGGCAAGATGATCCGCTTGATTACAAGATCCCCGACTTGATATACCTGGCGCCTGACTTTCTTGTTGAATGCCTTGATCATCCGTTTTTGATACGCCTTACCATGGCAAACAACAGTAAGTCGCTTCTCGTCAATCAAGTTAAGTTGATCAAGTCGGGTCTGAATCCAATCGTCTTCACTCAAACCAGCATCCTTCATGATTCTCAAGGAGGGAATCTGAACCTCGATAGGCAAAATAGCTTCTATGCCGTACACCAAAGAATAGGGTGTTGCGCCAGTTGATGTGCGTGCCGTGGTACGGTACCCGTGTAGAGCAAACGGTAACATCTCATGCCAGTCATTGTAGGTGACTGTCATTTTTTGTATGATCTTCTTGATATTTTTGTTAGCAGCTTCGACAACACCGTTCATCTTTGGCTGATAGGGAGATGAATTGTGATGTTAAATCTGGAACTTCTCGCACAAAACGGTGATCATAGTGTTGTTAAGGTTTGTACTGTTGTCGGTGATAATCATTTCGGGGATACCATACCGAAAAATGAGGTTCTGCTTGATGAAGCGGGCAACCACATTCTTTGTAACGGATGCGAAGGAAGCTGCTTCGACCCACTTGGTAAAGTAATCAATGGCCACCAAGATGAAGCGGTGTCCATTGGATGCTGTAGGCTTGATCTCTCCAATCATGTCGATCCCCCACATCGCGAATGGCCAAGGAGCTGTTAAGAAATTGAGAGGAACTGGAGGTATATGTACCTTGTCCGTATAGATTTGGCATTTGTGGCATGTTCGGGAATGTTGATAGCAGTTAGCTTCCATGGTAGACTAGTAATAGCCTGCCCGTAGAATCTTCTTAGCCATCGTATGTCCGCCAGAATGAGTGCCAAAGGTACCATTGTGCAGTTCGGCCATGATCTGCTCAGCTTCAACTTTGTCCATACAACGGAGCATGATGCAATCATGATTGCGCTTGTATAGGATACCATTGCTCAGGAAGAACTTAGCTGAGAACCTCCTTAAGAACTTTTTGTCGTTGACTGAAGCTCCTTCAGGGTATTCTTGTGCTTCGAGATGCCTTTTGACTTCATGAAACCAGGGTCGGTCCACTACTTCCTCGGTATTAATCTCGTGACAATATGCAGGTTCGTCCATTCGTTCAATGGTGATTTGGGGAGCCTCATTATCCCAGTTAAGTTTAAACATGGAGGACATTGTAGCTAGAGCATCTACTAGCTGATTTTCTTCTCGCGGAAAGTGCTCGAAGGTAATCTGCTCGAAATGAGGTAGCAGTGTCAGGACATGTTCTTTGTAAGGGATGAGGTTTGGATGTTTAGTATCCCACTCTCCTTTGATTTGATTGATAACCAAAGCGGAGTCCCCAAATACAATCAAGGATTTGATTCCCAAGTCTATAGCAGCCTTGAGACCAAAGATACAAGCTTCATACTCGGCCATGTTGTTGGTGCAGCTGAAGCAGAGTCTGGCTATGAAAGGTGTATGGCAACCTTATAGAGAGATAAGTACAGCACCGATACCATTCCCAAGTGCGTTGGAGGCACCATCAAAGTACAGGGTCCATCAGGATCCTTGTTCAGGGCCGTCATATGGTCTGAAGTCTTCAATGTTGTCCAATGTCATGATATCCTCGTCGGGGAAGTCGAACCTCATGGATTGGTAATCTTCGACAGCCTGATGGGCTAGATGGTCAGCTAGCACACTCCCCTTTATATCTTTCTGGGTCGTGTATTGTATATCGTATTCGGTCAAGATCATCTTCACACTAGCTATTCTTCCAGATAAAGCATACTTCTCAAAGATGTACTTGATCGAATCCATCTTAGAGATCAGCAGAGTGGTATGTGTCAACATATACTGCCTTAGCCGGCGAGCAGCCCATACCAAAGCGCAACAAGTTTTCTCGAGCAGTGAGTATCGAGTCTCACAGTCGGTAAACGTTTTGCTAAGGTAATAAATGGCATGCTCTTTTCAGCCAGACTCGTCATGTTGGCCCATTACGCACCCCATTGAATTCTCTAGGACGGTCAAATACATGATTAGTGGCCTTCGACGGGTGGCATCAAGATAGAAGGTTCCAGCAAATACTCCTTGATTCTATCGAAAGAAACTTGACAGTCATCATTCCATTTAACCACCTGATCTTTCTTCAACAGCTTGAAGATTGGCTCACAGGTAGATGTTAGGTGAAAAATGAACCTTGCAATGTAGTTTAGGCGTCCCAAGAAACCTCTAACCTCCTTCTCAGTGCGAGGGGCGGGAATTTCTTGTATAGCTTTGACTTTGGCAGGATCAACCTCGATGCCCTTGTTGCTGACGATGAAACCCAAGAGTTTACCGGACCTGACTCCGAAAGTGCACTTGTTAGGGTTCAGTCTGAGTTTGTACTCTTTCAACCTGACAAACAGCTTTTGCAGATGGTTGAGGTGTTCTTCTTCCATTTTTGAACGGGCTATCATGTCATCCACGTAGACTTCTATCTCATGATGTATCATATCATGAAACAAAGCTACCATGGCGCGTTGATAGGTAGCCCCGACATTCTTCAGTCCGAATGGCATCACTTTATAGTAGAACGTACCCCACTGCATAACAAAAGTAGTTTTCTCCATGTCTTCAGGTGCCATTTTGATCTGGTTGTACCCTGAAAATCCATCCATGAAAGAAAATACCTTGTGCTGAGCTGTATTGTCAACCAAGATGTCAATGTGCGGTAGTGGAAAGTCATCTTTAGGGCTGGCCCTATTTAAGTCTCTATAATCCATGCACATTCTGACTTTGCCGTCCTTCTTAGGCACGAGCTCAATGTTAGCAACCCATTATGGATAGGAAGTAACTGTAAGAAAGCCAACATTGAACTGTTTCATAACCTCAACTATGATCTTTTCAGACATGTCGGGCCTCATTCAGCGAACTTTCTGTTTAATTGGTGGACAGTCTTCTCTTGTAGAGAGACGGTGAACCACAATATCTGTATCGATTCCCGACATGTCTTCGTATGACCAGGCGAAGATCTCCACATATTCATTCAACAGCTAAACTAAGCGCTCTTTGACACTTGGCTCTAGGTTGGCACCCATTCTAACTTCTTTTCAGTCTTCTTTAGTTCCCAAGTTGATTGTTTCTAACAGCTCCTCATGAGGTAGAATAGCCCTTTCTTCCTGTTGTAGCAGTCTAGCCAATTCTCCTGGCACTTCACAGTCTTCATCACCTTCGTATTCGGCATGGTAGACCAGATCTTCGGAGTCACTGAAGGCCATAACAGAATTGTTACCCATGGAATCCGGATTGGAAGGGCACCTGCATTTGTAAGTGTGGGTGTGTGTAAGGGATAGCCACCTTTAAACAAATAAAATGCAAAAAGAAAGAAAATGAACACAAAAGTTTATATGTGAAAACGTCCATGATTCGTTAAAATGGCATATGAAGATGAAAAATGAAACCCTTACAAATGGACCTATGTACCTCGGGTAAGGCACAAGGCTAAAAGAGTACGAATTGTTTGAGAATTATTACAAACCAACAGAAATGTTTGAAAGATAAATTACTGATTGATGAAAGTAATAGGAACAAAGTCTTTTGCCTCCCAGTTGCATAGTCCTCCTTCAACAGTAGGGAAAATCTAGTCTTCTAAGTTGCTCTCCTCTTCACCGTCCTCCAAAGCATTGACTCCCTGATGGGTGATCTTCACTGGTGGCCCTCCAGCCCGGGAGCGATGCACAGCCTTTTGAGCAGAAGCAGTGAAACCCAGGCCGAATTTATCTGTCTTGAAAGGAAAGTCGGGAAGTTGCCCCTAGATTGTGGATCCGCCTTCTTCAATCACAGCCTTTGCATCTTTGAGAGACGACATCCGAGGCACGGGTTTGGTAATCATGGGTATAGAAGCCACTGTCTTGGTTGCTGCAATCTCCTGAGCTACCTCTTCAAAATGCTGAAAGGTGGTTTCGATGAATTCACCATCCAGTTCTACATAGCAGGAAGAATTAAGATGGCTTATCATGTATTCCTCTTCACCGTGAACTGTCACAATTTTCCCTTGGACAAGGTACTTGAGCTTTTGATGCAGAGTTGAAGTGACGACTCCAGCATGATGAATCCAGGGTCTTCCCAACAAGCAAGAATAGGAGGGACGGATGTCCATGACATAGAATATGGAGTTGAAGGTTTCAGTTCCCACTTTAATCGGGATGTCCACCTCCCCGTGGACCATCCTTTTGGAACCATCAAAGGCTCTGACAATGATGTTGCTGGGCTTCAAAGTTAGACCTTCACAATCCAGCCTATCCAATGCTTTCTTTGGTAAGACGTTCAGCGATGAACTAGTGTCTACCAGAACGTGTGCTAAAGTAGTCCCTCTGCATTCCACCGAGACATGCAAAGCGTCATTATCTTTTCTCCCTTTTGATGTTAAATCGGCATCGGAGAATCCTAGACCATTGTTAGCTGTTAAGCTAGCTACACATTCCTGGAACTGATCCGCGGAGGTTTCCTGTGGCACATAGGCCGTCTTCAAGAATCTGATCAAGGCTTTAGCATGAGCCTCTGAACAGAGCAGCAAGGCCAGCATAGAGATCTTTGAGGGGGTTTTCCCCAGTTTCTCCACAACATTATAATCGCTCTTCTTGATTATTTTCAAAATCTCTTCCATTTCTTTTTGAGTGGTTTCAGGGATGATCAACGGCTGAGCCCTCGTCCTGACAGGCTCTTCTTGGATCCCTTTCCCTCTATCATCAGCATTAGCAGAGGGGACAACCACATGAATAACAACTTCTTCAATAACTGGAGTTCTCGTAGATATGTTGACCGGTACAGGAGTAACCTTAGGAGCGGTTGAGGGTCCGAAGATTTCCTTTGGAGGCGCAATCTCCGGAGAGAAAATTCTTCCACTGCGGGTGATTTTACTTGTTCCAGCAATGTTTCCAATGTCGGAAGTCTCTTCATCAGAACTCTCTTCAGTTAATTCAATTTGTTTAACAATGTGGTAAAAGATATCTCCCCCATAGTTCCACGGTATTGATTTGTTGGACTTGTACGGGATAGGCCCCAACATAGTTATCTTCAAAGGTACAATCTTCGGATCAGATGTAATCTTAACAGGTATTTTAGAGACCTTGGAAAGATTGGCGGATATGGTAATTATCGAAACATCGTTGACAGAAGTCGGTGTAACAAGAGTCTTTTCAAAAAGGATTTATTGATTATCCATTAGGCGTTGGATGCCTAACTTCAACAACGAACAGTCGGTTGGTAAGGATGAAAAAAGGCAGCAATCTTCTTTACAACCTGGGAAAATCCCAGCCTTCAACAAATTTAGCTTGATTATCGGTAGCAGAGTCATCAAATCATCAACAGTAGCAACAAATAGATCCTCTTCAACAGCATGGGCATTGTGACCATGTTTTGGCATTGGAGCAGAGATCACATTTGGCTTTTTAGGGGCGTCGAATTCAACTTCTTTAGCATATATCAAATCCTGAATCTTATTCTTGAAGGCCCAACAATTGTTGATGTCGTGCCTTATACTGTCTGAATGATATGCACACTTGGCATTTGCATGGTAGAAAGGAGAAGTTGTATTTGGATTCTTCGGGGCCTCTCTCAAACTGGTAAGGTTTAACTTCAGGAGATGGGGTAAAACCTGAGCGAGAGTCATGTTTATCCGGGTGAATTGCCGTGCAGGCCTTTCCACCCTTGCTTGGTTGTTTTTGGGTTGATTGTTTCTAGGCTGATCAGCTGCAGACTTCTGAATCATTACGGCCCCCACCGCTGGCCGGCGCTCAACTCTTCCTTGACTTCTTTGGGAATAGACAGCTGAGACCTCTTTCTTTGCTGGAAAGGTCTTTTTGATGGCAGTAGAAGCAGATGCATCCTTTTGAATTTTCCCGCTCTTGATTCCGCTTCAACTCTCTCACCAGTCAGAATCAACTCGGTGAACCCCGCAGACGAACTTCCAATCAGGTGATTGAAAAAGAAGCCTGACAGTGTACCCAAGAACATATCCACAAGCTCCCTCTCAGATAGAGGTGGTTGTACTCGTCCCGCCAAGTCTCTCCATTTCTGGGCATACTCTTTGAAACCCTCATTTGAGACCATGCCCATACTCTGTAATTGAGTACGGGTTGGTGCTAAGTCCGCATTATATTGATACTATCTGTAAAAGGCGGCAGCCAAATCCTCCCAATTATGCACATCAAACCTCTCCAGCTGGTAAAACCAATCTAACTGCGTCCCCGAAAGACTGTCCCGGAAGAAATGGACCCACAGATCCTTGTCAGAAGAATGCGGTTGGATTTTGCTGACGTAATATCCCAGATGCATCTTTGGACAAGACAAACCATCGTACTTAGCAAATATAGGCACCTTAAACTTAGGGGGAATGATAATTCCAGAGAACAACCCTAGATCTTCAAAGTCCAGCCCAGACACTCTCTGCACCTCCATAGCTTCCAGACGCTCTTCCAGGTTCTTATATTTGTCATTTGCAGGAGGGTACTGCTGTTCAGAATAGTCTTCATCCTCTTCTTCTTCTTCTTCCTTAGACTCAGATGGTACCACAGCTCCCTTTCCTTTTCCTACCCCTTCATCAGATGTTGAGGGGAAATCCAGGACCCTTCTAGCTTGACCTTCAAATCTTCTACCCAAAGTAGCCACACCAACTCTTTTCTTTTTCTTTTTCTCCTTTTCCTTTTCCAACAAGGTTTTGAGCTCCTTCTGCCCCTTTGCCAAGGTCAGAAGTAGTTGTTGAAACTGAGAATTTTGTGCCTGTAAGTCTTTGACTGTCTGCTCTATATCCATCTTGCTGAAATAAACAGCAGAGAGATAAGGAAACCTGGTGTGATGACCTATTTATGCATATGATGAATGATATGTATTCATGTAATGCATTCAAGGATTCAGAAATTCAAATTTGTTTTAAACAAAAAGGAACACACGTCATATTAATAAGAAGAATTTGTTAGTATATCAAATGCCCCATGGGCAAAATAATACAAAATTCTAATGTAAAAAGACGTTGCACATCTTCGTTGGTGCAATGTAGGTGTTGAGAGTCTGCTCTTCGTGAAGTTGACGAGTAAGTTCCAAAACCTTCTTCTCACTAGCGTAGAATTGGGCTTTAAAAGTATCGCACTCTCCCTTGAGTTGTATCCAACTCCTTTGCAAATCTTCAAGTGATGTTGGCATGTCCGGATGTAGGAGGGTGTATGGAACCTCTCCTTCCAAAACAGGCTCTTTGATCACAGGCAGAATGTAGAGGTAAGGCATCATAAGACTCTGGGCGCGGGTTCGTACCCACTTGAGGTAAGGCTCAAGGGGGATGGAATTCTTGTGTCCCAAGGTCTTACTTTCCACTTTGTTGGGTATTCTCCAAGCTCAGATAAACCTTTATCGAGGTCCTTGATCATCGTTGTCGAAGTCAAAAACCAAGTCTGGAATCAGCATGTCATGTGGGCCATCCCTTCGGGCGTACCCAAACTGTCTCAAAGCCAAGCAAGGGTTGTAGGTAATGCCTCCCCTAATTCCTAGTAGAGGGACATTAGGGAATTACCCACAATGGTCAATGATGATAACATTTTCTCGGGATCGAGAACACCAATGAACATCTGAATGTGTAAGGGTCATCAACCGTTGTGACCACCTCAAACCTTGATCATTCTTTAAAACTGATTGGGGAAGATGAGAAATAAACCATCTTGCCAGTAGAGGAGTACAACACATGAGAACACCTCTTTTCCTCATTGTTCGAGTGTGAAATGAGTGGAGGATATCCCCAAGCAATGTAGGCACCGGGTTGCGAGCCATAAAAATTTTGACAGCACTTACATCTATAAGTTGGTTAGGGTTTGGGAACAAGACCAACCCATAGATGAGAAGAGCTACAGTCTCCTCAAAGGCTTGTAAGTCCAATGAGTTTCAGCAGCTTTGAGCCTTCTCAAACAAAAACTTTGCCAAGAAACCCTTGACACCACTTCTAGTTTCCCAATGGCCTAAGACATCAGATGGTTGCAAGTGTAGGGCTTGAATAACATCTTCAGGCTTTGGATCTCTTTCCTTATCGTTGTAGGGTAGTTGATAGAGAATAGGAATCCTCAGGAGTTGAGAAAATTCCTCCAAAGTAGGCACAAGCTGGTAGTCAGGAGATGTAAAGCAGTGGTGTAGGGGGTCAAAGAACTGGAAGAGAACCTTTACCATGTCTTCTTCAGTGTTGGTGTTGACTAAGTTGAGAAGACGACCATGCCTCTCGGTGAATGGAGAATTCTCATGAATCCTTGAAGCTAGCTCCTTGAGTTGAGGAGGAATTCTTACAAGGTTGACTTGAATTGTTTTCCTGCGAAGTGAATCTATTACCTATAAAACAGGAACAAAGATGAAGATCCAAATCCTTGAAATGGTTAGTGGATGCACATGATGCTTCATGATGTTATGCACAAGTATATATGTGCAAACAAATCACACAAGTTACTAGTTTTAGGCTTGCATGGGGTTTCATAGGTAAGTACCCTCTTGAAGTTTAGTTGGCTCAACCTGTCCTATAAATAGTAACCGGGTTCTAAGGAGCTCAATATCACTGGATTATTTTCTGTGTTCATTGTTTCAGTTTAGCCACTTTACTGGCGACCGAAATATTCCAAGAAAACAACCCTCAATGAGTGTAGTATCGAGTATCTACCAACTTCGGACTGCAATAAAGTCGGCCATCTCACTGCCCCTAAAAAAAGGCCAAGTTGGTCAAGTAAAGGTTCTAAAAGTCCATTAGTGCTTCATGACATCACTCAGCGGCCCCGTATTCTCTTTGATTAACTCAAAGGCTACCGGTACCCACAAATATGTCGCACTAATATAGCTATTGCTTCAACCATGTCGGTATACCCCACACAGTTTCTACAATGTATTGTTATTTACCTATGAATGTTTCCCAAATCTGGGTATAGGATTCAAACCCAAACAATAAAACAAAATGTAAAGCAATCAAGTCAAGCAAGATAAACATGTAAAGGTGATCTAAAACCTTAAGGTAACCCCACTTTTAGATATATGTTCCCCAGCAGAGTCGCCAGTTCTGTGATGCGGTGGGAGAACTGACTTGAGGTTTTGCGTTTTTTTGTTCGTAAATGTTTCGGTTTAGCAAGAGTCACCACCGACTTTTATTTTATCCAAAAGGAAAGGTAAAAAAGCACAGAAAAGACCTTTGAGATTGTTTTTTGGTTCGGGGGGTAGATTATGAAAAGGGAAGGTGCTAGCACCCTTTTCATCCATGGTTTTCCATGGGCTCTTAGTTACTTGTTTTAGATCACTTACTTTTTCTTTTCAATTGTTTGAAATGGTGCTTTTGTGTGTGGTTTTGAAAATATTTTGAAAAGAGGCCTTTGTTTAGGCAACCTTTGTAATGATTCTTGTTTGAATATATACAAAGGTGTTTGTCTTTTGAAAAATGTTTCAATGTTTGAAAGTTTGTTTGGAAAATGTTTTGAAATTGTGTGATAGTTTGAAAATGGCAAGCATGTTTTGCAAGTTTGATCAAGTAACTAGGAGCATCTACCTACTTACTCAAAAGTCTTTCCTACACATTTTTAACCCTTTGACATTGTTGTTTTACCATTGTATTTGGTAAACAACCTTGTGTTTGGATGTTAAACGGGACAGACGTGGGTCATCGTATGACCATGATAACAATATTGCCAAGTATCTTTAGCAAGTTTTGAGGGACTAGATCATTTTTGTTTAGGCAACCAAGATAGCGTCATCGAGGGACTTTGATCTTTTTGTTTTGTTTTATTTTGCCAAGATACCTAACATGCATACCATGGCCATGTTTTTAAGGCAACAAGTGGATGAAACCCTAGGGGTGCTTGTGTGTATTGTGTTGTCATTTTTCATGCATTTTTGTCTTGTATTTAGTCAAGCTATTTGTTTGATTTTGGTTATCATACAAACCCTAATCTTACTATCATGCATATTTAAAAGCAATAAAGTGCGTAAAAGTAAATATACGACTATTACAACATTATTATGGAGAGGGGGATACAAGTTTGAATAGGGGGATATTTGCAAGAAAATAAAATCCTAAGTCAACTATTACAACCAAATTTAACTCATTGTGCAAATAAATAAATAGATAAATATTTAAATATGCAATTAAACATAAATATGCAAAAAAAAAATTTGTATTTATTTTTATGTATGTAAAAATAAGTTATTTAATGTCTTAAAAAAGGGAAAATAATATGATTATTTTTGGAAAGGGTGGAAACCCTACTTTTTGTTTTAAGAAAATATATATATTAAATATTATTTTATTTATGTACAAGAAAAAAAAATAAAAATATATACAAAATGTTTAAAAAATAAAATATGTGTGACAATATTATTTTACATGTATAAATAATAAAAATAAAAATATATAATATTTTTTATAATATTTACAAGTTTTTTATTTAAGAAAATAAAGTATATTATTATAGTAATTATTTCTATGTCCAAAAAATAATAAAAATAATAAAATAAAATGTGAAAATTTATGAAAATATTTTTGGTGATTTTTAATGTTCAAGAAAAATAAATAAAATCAGAAAATGAAAATAGAAATGGAAAATATGAAAAAATAAAAACAATGGGCCAAGGGGGTGTAGGAAGTAAGCAGGGGGGTGTCAACAGCAAGGCAAGCAAGCCCAGCCCATTTCTTTCATCCATGTCCTTGAGACAGAAGCAAACACACGTTTCTTGTTCAAACCTGGAAATCATGCATACGTGCTCAAAAACAAAAACTCGCAACATGAAAGTTATAGAGCATGATCACACGATTCTAACCATGTAAAAAACTTAATCTAACTCTCAAAGACTAGAGAGAATTTCATTGGCCATAATTTCTAACCTAGTTTTTTCAAAAAGTTCAACATCCAAATTCTCCTAGCTCAGTTAACATAAATTAATTATATGCATATGTACAGCTCAAGGACAATGAGGACTACATTTTTGCTTCACAAACCTAAGCCTAATGATTCCTAAATAAGGAGATAGAAGTTTGTGAAATACCTGTTTCAGTCAAGATCGAGTATGGCAATGTAGGGGTTGTGAGTGAGGCCTGAGATACTTGTGAGCTTGCTTGAAGTTCCTTTGAGCTTTCCCAATGCTTAGTTTGCTTTGAACTTGCTTGAATATGCCTGTAGAAGTCAACCTGCAAACTCAGAATTCAAAAATGGTGATGTGTGTAAATGGAATTACAATGGCTTGGGAATGGCTCGGATAATTTAAGTATGTTGTATAGAGTGTATTGGAACTGGTTTGGGACAAAATGCACGAGGAAATGTGAAGATGGAAGTGTTTCTGCAGGGCCTGCCCTGTTTTGCAAGAACTTGGTGTTTTGATGTTAGAGGGTGTTTGAGAACTTGTTAGCTCGTGTTTCTGACCTTAGTCAATGTGTAAAACTTGGTTCAAATGTTCACAAGCTTTCTTTTATCAGATTGCAAAGTTGTTGACCTTTTGCAAAATTGCTTGGTTTTGAAGTAAAAGGTGATTTTGACAATGCTATGGCCTGTACAGGCTAGCTCCAAGAATGCACATAGTTGGTGTACCTTGCCCTAAGTTTGTGGAGTTGGTTTTCTGCAAAATATTGGGTTCACAACTCAAGAGAAACAACTTGACATAAAGCAAGCTTTATCAAAGTGGCAATGTTACCTTTTTGCCTCTTTTAGATTAATTCCTTGTACAATGCCCTAAAGCTCAGAATAAAGCCTTACTCCAATGTGTTTGCATTTAATTTATGAGTGTGGAAAGGTTTAAGGACCTGTAAACCAAGTACAAGCATGGTTGGACAGAATTGCAACTTGTATCAATGCGTCAAATGCCTTGGATGAAAGTGATATTTTCCCAATTTCAATCCTTCGATTCTCCCTAACCACAAATGATTTTGGAGAGTTCTTGGACATTTTTGAAAGCTTGTAACATGCTCTACAATACATATTTGAAATGAATTTTGAGATTCCACTTGGAACTATGTGAGAAATTTCCATGAAGATAGGTCAAAATCCTGCCTAAACTAGGGCAAAATTTCACTAAGTTAAAAGTTTCATGGACCCTTGTTCATAAAATCATAACTTGAAATCCAAGAATCTTTTGGGAAAACTTTGTGAATCAAAGTTTTTGACTTTGTGGAGGAATACAAGTTTCATGTTGGAAGTTTTCTTTGAATCCAATTGCATCATGGTGAAAATGTTGGGCAAAGTTGGGAAAAAATAAGAAATTTTCATAACTTAGAAAATTTCTAAGTTATGAAAAATTTCCATTTTAAACCCTAATTTTCAAAATTAGGTTTCTTGGTGAACAAGTTTCATGTTTTGATACATCTTGATGAAAAATGACCCTTGGCATTTGATTTTGACCAAAAAGTCAAAGTTTGACTTTTCAGTGTATAGTTGATTTCTGATCAGTTGACTGGAAAATTCATCTATCAATCCAATGCATTTGAGATCTTTTGAACCTTGTGATTAGGTAAAGATGATGCCATTGAGTCCTTGAATCCATGCTTGAACCCAATTTTCCATTGGCTAGGTCAAAAATCAGAAATTGCCTTTCTGTAGTCAAAACCCTAAAAATGACCATTTTGCCCTTTTGATGATCTGATCAAATTTCTTGAGGAGTTGTGGTCCAAACATGATCAAATGGTTAATATGAGTCTATAATGTTGACGTGGATAAAAAATTATGAGGTTTGACTGTAAATTGGCCACAATTGACTTTTTCCTTAATATAGCTGATTTTTAGATCAACTGTCCAATTGACTGGGCAAAAATTTGATTCAAGGTTTGAAACTTGGTATGAGCAATCTTATAAGTCCAACATGAAGTATGAAATTTACATTGAGCATTGGAAGTCCAAAAATATCGGTGCAAACTCAAACCCTAATTTCAGGTCATCAGTGTAAGGAGATGTCTTGAGCAGGGCAAACCCTAATCCTGTCTGGAGTCCAAAGAGTCTTGTGAGGGGAAATATTGATAAAATGAGAGGGAAAATTTTGGGGTACAACACCCCCTTGCCAACTTTTATTTTTTTTATTTTTTTTATTTGTTTTATTTTCATATTTAATATTTTAAATTTTTTCTTTAATGCATAAAAATCCCAAAAATATAAATTAATAATATTGCACTTTTATTTTATTTTTACTTTATTACTCACATAAAAATATGTTTTATTTTAATAAGATATCATTTATTTTCTTAATAAACTTGTAAATATAATTAAACATATTTAGTTCAATTTATTTTTCATTTCACACTTATAAATACTTATTTTTGCACATTTAAAACTTTATATTTTATTACAATATTATTTATTATCTTTATATTTTATTACAATATTATTTATTATCTTTATTACAATTTTATTATCCCTACCAACACTTCTACTGTTGAAAATCGAGGAAAAAGCATTCAAGAGGAGCCTGTCCGGACGAAGGCTCAATCACCAGCTATCCCCGAAATATCCAAGAAGGAAATGGAAGAGATCCTGAGGATAATAAAGAAGAGTGATTATGATGTGGTTGAACAGTTGGGGCAAACTCCCTCCAAGATCTCCATGCTAGCATTGCTTCTGTGTTCTGAGGCACATGCGAAAGCTCTGGTAAAATTTCTGAAGACAGCCCATGTGCCACAAGAAACGTCTGCTGACCAATTCCAAGATTGTGTGGCCAGTTTGACATCTGATAACGACCTAGGCTTCTCTGATACTGATTTGACACCAAGGGGGAGAAAGCATAATGAGGCATTGCATGTCTCTGTGGAGTGTAGAGGAACGACTCTGGCCCATGTCTTGGTGGACACGGGTTCATCTTTGAACGTCCTACCGAAGAAAGCCCTTGACAAATTGGATTGCAAAGGGCTGACATTAAAACCCAGTAACATAGTTGTGAGAGCATTTGATGGTTCGAAGAGGATGGTCCACGGGGAGGTGGATATCCCGATAAAGGTGGGAACTCAGATTTTCAATTCAACCTTCTATGTGATGGACATCCGTCCCTCTTACTCCTGTCTGTTAGGACAGCCCTGGATCCATAATGTCGGCGCTGTCACCTCCACACTACACCAGATGCTGAAGTACCCGGTCCAAGGAAAGATCATAACTATCCACGGGGAGGAGGAGTACATGATTAGTCATCTAAATTCCTTCCGATATGTGGAGTTGGATGGCGAGTTCATTGAAACTCCTTTTCAACATTTCGAAGAGGTCTCCCAAGAAGTAGCGGTAGCCAAGGCAACATCCCCGATTCCCAAGATCACAAGACACCCGCTTCGGATGTCATCTTTAAAGGACGCCAAGACTGTAGTAGAAGAGGGTGGATGCACCATCTAGGGGAAGCTTCCGGACATCCCGTATAAATCAGACAAATTTGGCTTAGGGTTTGCTTCAACTGCTCAGAAGGCTGTACACCGTGCCCGTGCTGGAGGGCCACCTTTGAAGATTAGTAACCGGGAGGTCAACGCAGTGGAAGATGGTGAAGAAGATGGCAGCTTGGAAGATTGGATATTTCTTACTGTCAACGGAGGACTTCGCAATTGGGAAGCCAGAGACTTTGTCCCAATAAATTTCATCTCTCAGTAATTTATCTTTTACATTTCTGTTGGACTTGTAATATTCACAAACAATTCGCACTTTAAAAACCTTGTGTCTTACCCGAGGCACAATGGTCCATTTGTAAGGGTTTTTTATTTCATCTTCATATGACATTCAATGAATCATGGGCACTTTTTCACATACAAACCTTTTGTGCTCATTGTCTTTCTTTTACATTTTATTGTTTAAAGATGGCTATACCCTTACACACACCCACACTCACAAATGCAGGTACCCCTCCATTCCGGATCCCATGGGTAACGATACTGCTATAGCCTTTAGTGGCTCTGAAGATCCAATCTATCAAGCCGAATACGAAGATGAGGAAGATTGTGAAGTACCAGGAGAATTATCCAGACTACTACAACAAGAGGAAAGATCTATTCAGCCTCATGAGGAACCGTTGGATACAATCAACTTGGGTACCGAGGAAGATAAAAAGGAAATCAAAGTGGGTGCCAACCTAGAGCCGAGTGTTAAGGAGCGTCTAATTCAGCTATTGCATGATTATGTTGAGATCTTTGCCTGGTCATACGAAGACATGTCGGGACTTGATACAGACATTGTGGTACATCGTCTACCCATAAGAGAAGACTGTCCACCAGTGAAGCAAAAAGTACGGCGCATGAGACCTGACATGTCAGAGAAGATCAAAGTGGAAGTCATGAAGCAGTTCAATGCTGGATTCTTAGCCGTCACCTCTTATCCTCAATGGGTCGCCAACATTGTTCCCGTGCCTAAAAAGGACGATAAAGTACGAATGTGCATGGATTATAGAGATTTAAACAGGGCCAGCCCTAAAGATGATTTTCCACTTCCCCACATCGACATCCTAGTTGACAATACGGCCCAGCACAAAGTGTTTTCCTTCATGGATGGATTCTCAGGCTATAATCAAATCAAAATGGCACCTGAGGACATGGAGAAAACTACATTTGTCACCCAGTGGGGCACGTTCTGCTACAAAGTGATGTCGTTCGGACTGAAGAATGCTGGGGAAACCTATCAACGTGCCATGGTAGCCTTATTTCATGATATGATACATCATGAGATAGAGGTCTATGTAGATGACATGATAGCCCGATCACAAACTGAAGAGGAGCACCTTGATCACTTGCAAAAGTTATTTGTGAGGTTGAAGGAGTACAAACTAAGGCTGAACCAAAACAAGTGTACATTCGGAGTCCGGTCCGGTAAACTCTTAGATTTCGTTGTCAGCAACAAAGGCATCGAGGTTGATCCTGCCAAGGTTAAAGCGATACAAGAAATTCCTGCTCCTTGCACTGAGAAGGAAGTCAGAGGGTTCTTGGGACGCTTGAACTATATTTCCAGATTCATTTCTCACCTAACAGCTACTTGTGAGCCAATCTTCAAACTATTGAAGAAAGATCAAGTAGTCATATGGAATGATGAATTCCAGATTTCTTTCCACAAGATCAAAGCGTACTTACAAGAGCCTCTTGTTTTGATGCCGTCGGTCGAGGGAAGACCACTAATCATGTATCTGACCGTTTTAGAGAACTCAATGGGGTGTGTATTGGGGAAGCATGAAGAGTCTGGCCGAAAAGAGCACTGTTGTACCCCAAAATTTGCCCTCCCATATTTCTAAAGACATGTCAAAAATCATCTCCAAGTTGTTCAAGATGGCTCAAGAGTTGGACAGTCAAATCACCTCCTAAGGCAGTCAATTCAAAATTAGGGTTTTATGTTGCATTAAGGTCCTTACATCCAAATGGTCTCAAGTTCTCCCCAATGTCCTAATATGTTCTCAAGTTCATCCATGTCAAGTTTCAAGCCTTGCAGAGAAAGTTTGGTCAGTCAATTGCTCAAGAAGTCAAAAAATCGACTGTGCTAGGGCAAAAGTCAATTGTGGCCTAAATACAGTCAAACCTCAAGATTTTTTGTCAAAATTATCATTTTGAAGGATAATTCATCATTTTATCAAGGGTAGATCATGATTCATCAAGGATTTCTCAAGATTCATCAGGATTCAAAAGTTGCTAAATTAGGGTTTTACAGGAAAAGTCAACTCAACTTTGACCAAGCATAACATTCTCATACTTTATGAGAAATGACCCATCCAAATCTCATTTTGAAGAGGATGCAATTTCCTACAATCCATATTCACACCCCAAGATCAAGAAATGCACTCACAAAAAGTTATAAATTTGGACATTATAGGTCATTTTTGAAAGTCAACAAAAACACCTTTTTTTCCAAAGCTTATAACTAGAGCATGGAATATCAAAATGAGATGATACAAAAAGGGTTGATTAAAGGACATCTCAAGATTTCTAAAAAGTCCAAGAACACTTCAAAAATTTCAAAATTGAAGAAGTTATGCATTGTTGAAGTTGTGCATTTTTCCGAAATTGCCAAAAGTCAACTATCCTCCAAACTCCAATTTTTTTATAAAAGGGCCCACTTTTTTCCACTTGATTTGGTCTTATAACATCACACACGTGTCCCATATTCAATTTCATGACCAATCATTTATTTTTCTATTTTATTTAATTTTTATTGATTTAATTCATTTTAAATCAATATTAATTCAAATAAAATCCAAAAATTAATGGAATGAGATTTTTTTGATTGGTATAGACTTCAATTATCATCATGAACCAAATCAAATCCGAATCAAGCATTGTTGTGCATAAAAAAAATCAGATTTGAGGCATTTATGGAAAGCTTATCAATGGTGATCATATCAAATCTCAAAACCTTGAATGCACATGGATTAAAGCCCAACTCTTGACCTAATTCACTCCCATATACATGTACAAGCCATGCATAACAAGGACACGACCTAAAACTATAAGAAAGGGCCAAACAAGAATTGAAAAAAGTGTGATAAAGTGGAAGATCAAAATTAATATTAGAGCACGATTCAGTCCAAAAGCTTGACATAGCCTTCTAGCCCGACATTCACTGAAGCCAAAGGGATCAATCCTTGAAGCAGCCCCAAACTCACTGTAAGTATCCATGAACAAAGCTCTGAACACGAAATCAAAACCATTCATTCTTGCATCTTTTTGACAAACCATGGACATATTCTTGATCCTTATTTGATTTCGAAGCTTTCTACATTATTTGATTTTATTTCATGGCCTTTAACGTGATACCCGAACCTAGGGTTTCCAAGCTTTGTTTTTAGGCATCTTTTGTACAGGTACAATCAAGGCAAACCATGGCCATAGTCGTGTCCAGGGAAGAGAGACGATCATGTTGATACTCTTGGTGTGCGTTTACATGACCTGGAAGTGATTTTAGAACGATCCCACGAATCTTCCTGCGGATAAAAATCCCAAGGTAAGAAAACCAGGATTTTAGTGAAGAAGACGATTAGGTGTCTTCCTTTCATTAGCCCATTCAAATCAATTTCGCGCATTTTTTTGTTTTCCAGTATATTGCTTGCTTTTTTTATATGATATAATTTGTCCATTACATTAACAATAAGACAGCATGGTTGAGTTGGCAAGGGATGCGTGTCAAAGTCCCTTGGGACATGGGTTCGAATCCCAGGTCCCCCAAAACCTTTGTTTAATTTTTCTTCAGGTATTCTCATGCACCGCCTAAGGTGTAGTGCACCATATGCCTCAAATATCAACACGCCAGATGGCCTTCAGGCTAGATCTGGTGGTCAGGAGTGAGGGACCATCATGTTCCCTAGTCAAAGGCGCACATTGAATTGAAAAAAAGTCAACAAGGCTGAACGTTTTGGGCCTGGAAATTGCCAATCACACCCTCAATTTGGGCCCAGCACCCCCTTGGGTTATTTCTCTTTCTCTTTTATATTTTTATTTAATTGTCTTTATTAATTATTATTCTTAATTAATTACTAACCAAATAATTAATATTTTTCCTAATAAAATCAGAAAACATAAAAAAACTTTATTTTTATTTATTAAATTAAATTTAATTATTTTATTTTTTGTAAATAAACAATAATTAATTTATTTAGTTTTAAATAGGTTTAACATTAAGATTTTTGCAATAAATTAAAATCAATTTAGAATTAGGGTTTTTAATAACTTTTAACTATTTTTATTTTATTTCCTTAAATATTAAAAAATCCAAAAATATCTTTTTTATTAATTAATTAATAATTAGTTTAGATTTAATTTCATTTAATTCAAAAATAACAAAAAATCCTTTCTTTAATAAAAAAGGGTCAAAACCCTAAAAATGCGCCGATTTAATTTTCTCGCACGCGTTTCATTTTTTTATCCAATATTGTAACTGCTTCCAGTTTGTAATAGCTTTTAATTAGGACTTTATTTATTTATCGCTTTTATTTACTTTTCGCAATTTAAATTAAAGGGTTTGTTTTTGGCGATGTAAATACCCGACGCCTTGTAATAGTTTAGATTTAATTTCCCACAATTTAATTTACGCACAATATTAATTGTTACATGTTTGATAACTAGGCAATGCATGATAAGATCAATCTTTAACCTAAAATCAATATAGCTCACTCATGACATGTACAGATAAAATTAACCGAAGTAACACACTTGCACATGCCACTCTTAGGGTACACCTCACTTGGTTGCCTCGAACGTGGTCATTGAGTATAGGAAGTTTTAGAGGTCGCCATCTTGTCCAAAGATCATAAGTTGCCTCGAAACAGTTGCCTCGGAAAAAATGATCTAAGACATTAGGGTTACTACTAAGGCTTCCTAACATTGCTTTAGTGACCACACGTCTCTTAATCGAATTGACCCGAAAACTCCAACGACGATGCTACCTACTCCTAAATAGTGGGATAGCATTGTCTAAAGGACATTAGCATAGTTTAATTCCTTTCTTGAGTAGGTAGATGGTTCTTAAGTACTTGCTCCTTTTAAAACAAAACAAAACTTTTCGCACTTACACTCCTTTCAAACAAAAACCCTTTTCAAACCCACAAACACAAAGAAAAGCAAACTTTTGAAAACACAATTAGCAAGTACCTAAGAGCCCATGGATAACCATGGATAGAAAGGGTGCTAGCACCTTCCCTTTCTATAATCTACCTCCCGAACCCGAGAAACATCTCGAAAAAGGAATTTTTCTGTGCTTTTTTCCTTTCCTTGTTGGATAAAATAAAAGACAGTGGCGACTCTTGCTTACCGCAACATTTTGCAAAAACAAACGCAAAAGGCAAACCAGCATTCCAAAACAGTCAGTTCTCATTCCCACCGATCACAAAACTGGCGACTCTGCTGGGGACAATTATAAGTGAGGTGTACCTTAGGATTAGATCATTATGTTTTCAATTGTATGTTTTATATGCTTTAATTTTGTGGGCTTGTATCGGAGTTCTATAGATCCTAACCCTGATCTGGGGGCACCCTTTAGGTAAGTAGCAATAAACTGTGAGGGATATGTACAGCATAGACCGATACGAATGAAGCAGTAGCTACATTGGTGTGGCACTTTAGTCTGTACCGATATCCCTTGTGTTGGAACGAGGAGAATATGGGTCTTCTAAGGGGTCATTAAGCACCAACTGACCTTAGAACCTTAAATTGACCAACTTGACCATAGAACAATAGCAGTATGCTACACTCATTGAGACTAAACTCTCGCGATGATTCCAGCCACAAGAAAAGTTTACTAAACTGGAATTATGACCGATTGAGGGTAGTTAGTGATATTGAGATCCTCTAGAACCCGGTTACTATTTTTTATGACAGGTTTAAACCAACTGAACTGAAAGAGGGTAGTACCTAAGCTCCATGCCAGCCTGAAATCTAAGGGCTCTCAGTGTGACTTGTGTGCCTTTACCATGTTTTCTATTTGTGGATACTTGTGGTGTGCTTACTATCATGACATCATGACATCATAGCATTGCATACATCTTGCATAAGGATTAACTTATTTCAAAGACAAGAGGGTTTCATCTTTTCTCTGTTTTGTAGGTCATCATGATGCCCATGCGTAAGAATACTATCCGGATCAACTTTGTCCAAGTCCCTACCTTGCTTAAAGAGTTGGTTGTCAGGATTCCAGACACTACTTCCTTCATCAGGAGGCATGGTTCTCTTCTCAGTTTGGTCACCTCTAAATTGGATGAGCAGATGATGAGTGTTCTGGTCCAATTCTATGATCCGCTGTACCACTGTTTTACTTTTCAAGACTATCAGTTGGTTCCTACCCTAGAAGAGATCTCTGAACTGCTCGGTATCTCTATTTTGGAGTAGACCCTGTTTACTGGTTGGGAGAAGACTCTTAGGCCCGAAGAAATTGCTGCAGCCCTTCATTTGACCAAAAAAGAGGTAATGGCTAATTGGGAGACTAGGAGTGGAACAAAAGGTTTTCTGACTAAGTTTTTGGTTGGCAAGGCTAATTACTTCTGGGATAGCTTAGACTTTAAGGCCTTTGAGGACATTTTGGATCTTCTGATTTATGGTCTGGTATTGTTTCTGAATCCTGACACTTTTGTTGATGTGAATGCTATAAATATCTTCATCTCTCAGAACCCTCGTACTACCCGAAAGAGGGGAACCTTGATGTGCTGTGCTCCTTTATTGTCGAGGTGGTTTATTTCGCACCTCCCTAAGTCAGTGCTGAAGAACAAAGAAGGAATGGGCTGGGCTTATAGGGTGATATCTCTTTCTCATAATGACATTATCTAGACTCTCAAACGTATGGATGAGGTGACTATCATTGATCACTGTGGAGAGTATCCTAATGTTCCATTGATAGGAACCCATGGAGGAATTTCTTACAACCCATGCTTAGCTCTCCGTCAGTTTGGAAGAGCCAGAAGAGAAGGACCTCACGAGCTGCTAATGCCTCATATCATCTTTGATTTTCAAGGGGATAGCGACGAGCAACGTCGTAGATTCATCAGGGCTTGGGACAGAGTTCACGAATCAGATCCACATGAGTTGGGTCCAAAGACTTCTCTGCCAATGGAACCATATCTCAGATGGGTCCGCATCCGTGCCCAGAAGCTTGGTATGCCATATGAAGCTGTCCGACCTGTCACTCTTGAAGTTTCTAATGAAGAAGGGGTTCTTCCAACCATTCTCCATCCTTATATGCCCACTAACATTAGGGCACTGAAGAGGTCTTGGATGCAACTGCGCGAAGAACGGGATTCTTATCGGGAGAAGTTCAACGAGCAGGAGCAGAAGATCCAGAGGTTGACTAGGAAGCTAGAGAATGAGCGGATTCTCAATGACTATGTCTGCACGGATAAGAAGAGACCATGGGAGCATTGGTAGACCTTTGATGATTTCTTTCCCAATTCTTATTTTACTTTTCAGTATTTCCATTCTTGTAACGCCTTAAGGAAAATTTGTTGAACAATTTAAATTTTGAAGTTTAAATCTAATAAAGTGTGTTTCCTTTCTTGTTTACAAATTTGAATCTCGATTGTCTTTGAAATCATAAATCATACGCATTTCATCCCATGCACTTCATAAACAGGTACCCTTTACAGGTCTCTTATCTTCTTCGCTGTTTATTTCAGCAATCATCATGTCTACTGAACCTTCAACTGAGCAAGCTATCAAGGCCCTTCAGGCCCAGAATGCCCAATTTCAAGAGCTATTCATGAATCTAGCCAAGGGTCAGCAGGACCTGAAGACCATGATTCTGAAAGAGAAGAAGAAGAAGAAGAAGAAGAGGACCATCCTATTTAACACAGGACACAAGTTTGGGAATAGGCTACAAAATGAAGTTGATCTGACCACCTCATCTGAAGGGAAAGATAGTCCACAAGAAAGGAGGTCTCCTAGCCCTGTGGTCTCCGACAACGAGATGGAATACGATAAAGAACAATACCCTCCTGCTGAGGATAAGTACAAACAACTGGAAGACCGTTTGAGCGCTATGGAAATTCAGAAGGTGCCCGGTCTGAACTTCGGAGATCTAGGTCTATCATCTGGGGTGGTGATTCCCCATAAGTTCAAGGCACCAGCCTTTACCAAGTATGACGGAGTTTCCTGTCCGAACTGCACCTCTGGTCATATGTGAGGAAGATCCAGCCTTACACTGCTGATAAGAACTTATGGATCCATTTCTTTCAAGACAGTCTCTCAGGGACTCAGCTTGAGTGGTTCTATCAGTTGGACGGAGCCAGTATCCACAGTTGGGAAGATTTGGCTACTGCATTCTACAGGCAGTATCAGTACAACTCCGACCTCGCTCCTACGCGTACCCAACTCCAGGGTATGTCAATGGGAACGGGCGAAGGATTCAAAGATTATGCTCAGAAGTGGAGAGACCTTGCCGGAAGGGTGCAACCACCTTTGGCTGATCGGGAGCTTGTTGACATGTTTCTGGGGACCCTGGCTGGTCCATTCTTTAACCATCTGATTGGAAGCTCTTCATCTGGGTTTACAGATCTTATTTTGACTGGTGAGAGGATTGAAGCTGTTATTAAGGCTGGGAAGATACAGAAGGGTGCCTCATCGAGCACCGAGAAGAAGCCGTTTAAGAAAGAGTCCAGTGTTGTCTACAGTACAAGAAGACAAAGTAGACCTGAACACCGCCAAGCTGTCAATGCGGTTGTTATTTCAAAGCCTGCGGGTGCTCCTCAATACAACAATCAACAAAAAGACGAGAGACCTAAGAGGCAATTCACTCGTCTCAGCATGACCTTATCTCAGATTCTGCCACAGTTGTTGAAGAGTAATCTAGTGACTCTAAGGGAACCCCCAAAGAATTCAAATACAACGTCACCAAGGTATAACTCTAACGCCCGCTGCGCTTATCACTCTGATAACCCGGGGCATAATAAAGATGATTGTTGGGCTTTGAAGAACAAGATACAAGACTTAATTGATGCAAAGGAGATTGAGTTTGAGGCGCCCGAGAGGCCTAATGTTGTGACTGCTCCCATGCCCAAACATGGAGTGAATGTTGTAGAGGAAGACTTGTTTGTAGTTTCTGTGGATGACATTGTTACCCCCCTGATGATTGTCAAGAAGAACCTGTTGCTAGCCGGTTTATTTCTGGGTTGTGACGAAGGTTGCCATATGTGTTCTGTTTTACCTACCAGTTGCCCATTCCTGAAGTCAGGTATCCAAAACCTGATGGATAATAAGGAGATCCTGTTTGAGAAGACTGCTGTTCCTTTCATTCCTACTGAAGAAGTCGCCATCATTACCATTTTCGACAATTCTTCCAAGGCTCCCTCGAGGAAGCCTATTAGAATTACATTTGTTTCGAAGATCGCACCTGTGATCATTACTGTTCCGGGGCCCATCCCCTACACCTCTGATAAAGCTATCCCTTGGCACTATGGGGATGATGTTTATGTTCATGGAGTTAAGCAAGAGTTGGATGCTGATACTGGCGTCAGCAACATTACTGGACCTGTTAAAGTCACCCGCAGCGGCAAACTTTTCTCACCTGATATTGTTCCACCAACTGTCCAAAGACCTGTTGTCATTACGCCCGCAAGTGCACCTACTACCATTCCTGATCAAGTTCCTATTCTTACCCCTGTCATCGAGTCATCTGAAGCTCGGGGCAAAGGGATCACCACTGATGTGCCTGCCCAGACGGAGGCACCAAAGACAATTACTGTTGAAGCTTCCAAACAGGAGATGGAAGAGATTCTGAAGATTATTAAGAAGAGTGATTACAACGTAGTTGAGCAACTGGGGAAAACCCCGTCCAAGATTTCTATGTTGTCACTATTGTTGTGCTCAGAGGCCCATGCCAAGGCTCTGATTACCTTCCTGAAGACTGCCCACGTGCCACAAGAGACATCAACTGATCAGTTTACCGATTGTGTGGCCAATTTAACTACTAATAATGGTTTGGGGTTCTCCGACGCCGATTTGACTGCCAAGGGGAAAATCATAATGATGCCCTGCATGTCTCCATTGATTGCATGGGCACTACTCTTGCACATGTATTGGTTGATACTGGTTCCTCATTGAACGTCTTGCCCAAAAAAGTTCTAGACCGGTTGGATTGCGAAGGGTTGGAGCTAAAACCAAGTAACATCGTTGTCAGGGCCTTTGATGGGTCTAAAAGGATGGTGCACGGTGAAGTTGATATTCCAATTAAAGTTGGTTCTTAGGTCTTCAATTCTATATTCTATATGATGAACATTCGGCCATCCTACTCTTGTTTGCTGGGTCGTCCATGGATCCATAAAGTCGGGGTCGTAACCTCGACGCTCCACCAGAAGTCGAAGTACCCTGTTAGAGCAAAGATTGTGACAGTTCAAGGGCAGGAAGAGTACATGGTCAGCCACCTCAACTCGTTCAGATACGTAGAGATGGATGGGGAGTTCATTGAGACCCCATTCCAGCACTTCGAAGAGGTTCCCCAGACACTGGCATCAACCGAGACTGTGTTTGAGGATTCTCCTATGAAGATGGCTTCCTTAAAAGATGCCCGGGCTGTTATTGAGAAGGGTGAGTGTGCAAATTGGGGCCGACTCCCTGATTTTACTCAGAAGACTAACAAGTTTGGTTTGGGTTTCACTGCAGAAGCTTAAAGGGTTGTTCGAAGTGCAAGGATCGGAAGACCTCCTATGTTCATCAGCAACTCAGGAGTGAATTCCATTGAAGAAGATGTAGAAGAGTCTGAATTCGATAGCTAGATCTATCCTACGACCGATGGTGGACCAAGAAACTGGACCGCAAAGGACTTCATCCCTATTACTTTTGTTACCCAGTAATGAAACTTTTTGTTTTGAATTTGTAATAGACAATGTCTTAAACTTTATGGCCCGGTGTCTTACCCGGGGCACCGTGGCTTCATTTGTGAGGGCTTTTGTGTGTCATTTTCATATATCATTAATAAAAGCATTAGATGTTCTTGCATTTCAAATCTTGCTCTCCTTGTCTTTCTTTATTATATATTGCAAAACATCTATTTTACACACACTCACATATACAGGTCCACATCCACTCTGGATCTCACTGGTAACGACTCCGTTACTGCCAGTTATGACTTCGAAAATCTGATCAACTTAGCCGAAGACGAAGGTGAAGATGATTGCGAAGTGCCTGGTGAACTTGCAAGACTACTGCTCCAGGAAGAGAGGGCCATTCAGCCACATGAAGAGCCAGTGGAAACAGTGAATCTGGGTACTAAAACAGATAAAAAGGAAGTCAAGATCGGTGCAAATCTGGAGCTTAGTGTGAAATAGCGGTTGATTCAGATGTTGCATGACTACGTTGAGATCTTTTCTTGGTCTTACGAAGATATGCCTGGTTTAGATACCGACATTGTGGTTCATCGCCTGCCTACCTAGGAAGACTGTCCTCCAGTAAAACAGAAGGTCCGCCGAATGCGTCCGGAGATGTCTGAGAAAATCAAGGCTGAAGTTATGAAACAATTTGACGCCGGTTTTCTAGCAGTAACTTCTTACCTTCAGTGGGTCGCCAATGTGGTTCCTGTGCCGAAGAAGGATGGGAAGGTTCGAATGTGTGTTGACTACAGGGATCTGAATAGGGCGAGCCCCAAGGATGATTTCCCTCTACCTCATATCGATGTGCTGGTTGACAATACTGCTCAGCACAAGGTATTCTCCTTTATGGATGGGTTCTCCGGTTATAATAAGATAAAAATGGCTCTCGAAGACATGGAAAAGACCACCTTTGTTACTCAGTGGGGTACCTTTTGCTACAAGGTCATGCCTTTTGGGTTGAAAAATGCTGGGGAAACATATCAACGTGCCATGGTTGCTTTGTTTCATGACATGATCCATCATGAGATTGAAGTATACGTCGACGATATAATTGCAAGGTCCCAGACTGAGGAAGAACACCTGGACCATCTGTAGAAGTTGTTTGACAGGTTGAAGTTGTATCAGCTAAGGTTTAACCCGAACAAGTGCACCTTCGGGGTGAGATCTTGTAAGCTACTGGGTTTCATCGTGAGCGACAAAGGTATTCAAGTGGACCCTGCCAAGGAGAAAGCCATACAAGATATTCCAACTCCCAAGACAGAGAAAGAAGTCAGAGGCTTTCTGGGACGTCTGAACTACATTGCCCGATTCATCTTGCACCTAACTGCTACTTGTGAGCCAATCTTCAAGCTGCTGAAGAAAGATCAAGTGGTATGTTGGAATGATGAATTCCAAGCCGCTTTCGAAAGAATCAAAGAGTATCTCCAAGAGCCACCTATTCTGATGCCACCAGTTGAAGGAGGACCTTTGATCTTATACTTGACAGTACTTGAAAACTCAATGGGGTGTGTGTTGGGTCAGCATGACGAGTCTGGCCGAAAAGAGCATGCTATTTATTACCTTAGCAAAAAGTTTACCGACTGTAAGACCCGATACTCACTGCTCGAGAAAACTTGCTGCGCTTTGGCATGGGCTGCTCGCCGGCTGAGACAGTATATGTTGACTCACACTACTTTGTTGATATCAAAGATGGATCCAATCAAGTATATATTCGAGAAGCCTACCTTGTCCGAAAGAATAGCAAGATGGCAGATGATCTTGACTGAGTATGAAATCCAGTACACAACTCAAAAAGAAATCAAGGGAAGTGTATTGGCAGACCATTTGGCACATCAGGCAGTGGATGATTACCAGTCTATGAACTTTGAATTTTCGGACGAGAATATCATGTTGATAACTGATTGTGAGACACCTGGACCGGATGAAGGACCTGAGGAAGGATCCCGATGGTCTATGTACTTTGATGGAGCTTCGAACGCTTTGGGTAATGGCATTAGCACTATGATCATATCTCCTAAAGGCTTTCATACTCCGTTCACCGCCCGACTATGTTTCAACTGCACCAACAACATGGCGGAGTATGAAGCGTGCATCATGGGTCTTCGAGCTGCAATTGACCTAAGGATTAAGTTTCTAAGTGTCTTCGGAGATCCCGCTCTCGTGATCAGTCAGATCAAAGGCGAGTTGGATACGAAACACTCGAATCTTATTCCTTATAAGGAGTATGTGTTGACATTGCTTCCCCATTTTGAGGAGATAACCTTTGAACACTTCCCTAGAGAGGAGAATCAGTTGGCGGACGCGCTATATACAATGTCTTCTATGTTCAAAGTCAATTGGGACAACGAGGCTCCCCGGATCATTATTGAAAGATTGGATGAACCTTCACATTGCTGTGATTCTGAGACTGAAGAGGTAACAGAAAAGCCCTGGTTTCACGAAGTAAAAAGGTACCTTGAGTCTCAGGAATACCCCGAGGGTGCATTTGTTAATGACAAGAAGTTTCTAAGGAGGTTCACGGTGAAGTTCTTCATCAGCAATGACATTCTTTACAAACGTAACCATGATTCGACCTTACTGCATTGTGTGGATAAGATTGAAGCAGAAAAGATCATGGCAGAGCTGCATGAAGGTACTTTCGGAACTCATTCCAGTGGACATACCATGACAAAGAAAATCCTCCGGGCAGGATATTACTGGTCCACAATGGAAGCCGACTGTTATCAGCATTCTCGGACATGTCACAAGTGCCAGGTCTATGCTGACAAGGTGCACATACCTCCAGTTCCTCTAAATGTTTTGACAGCACCTTGGCCTTTTTCAATGTGGGGCATTGATATGATCGGCGAGATCAGACCTACAGCATCCAACGGGCATCGTTTCATCCTGGAAGAAATTGATTACTTTACGAAATGGGTTGAAGCAGCTTCCTTTGCTACCGTAACCAAGAACATCGTGGCACAGTTCATTCGGCAGAATCTGATCTGTCAATACGGTGTACCAGAGAGGATCATTACGAACAACGGTACCAATCTCAACAACAAGATGATCACTGAGCTCTGCGAGCAATTCAAGATACAACATCATAACTCTTCTCCTTACCGACCAAAGATGAATGGGGCTGTCGAAGCAGCAAATAAGAACATTAAGAAGATTGTGCAGAAGATGATAGTGACATATAAAGACTGGAACAAGATGTTACCGTTTGCTCTTCAAGGATACCGTACCTCAGCACGGACGTCAACAGGGGCAACACCCTATTCCTTGGTATATGGCATGCAGGCAGTCTTGCCTATTGAAGTTCAGATACCCTCTCTTCGGATCATGAAGGATGCAGGTTTGAGTGAAGATGATTGGATTCATACTCGGCTTGATCAACTGAACCTAATTGACAAAAAGAGACTTACTGCTATTTGTCATGGTCAGACATACCAAAAACGTATGATCAAGGCATTTAACAAGAAAGTTAGACAACAAGAGTATCAAGTTGGGGACCTGGTAATCATGCGCATTATCTTACCTCAAGGTGATCCCAGGGGCAAATGGACCCCTACTTATGAAGGGCCATTTGTGGTTAAGAACATTTTCTCAGGAGAAGCTATGATTTTAACCACCATGGACGGTGACGACCTTCCTCACCCCGTCAATGCAGACATAGTGAAAAGATACTATGTCTCATTCGGGAAAAAATAAGGGATGAAAATTAAAAAACTGTACACCCGGCAAGTCGAAAACCTGAAAAGGCGGCTTGGGAAAAAATGGGTATCCCGATGGACTGAAAACCCGAAAGGAAGGTCCAGGAAAAAGTTAGGGATTAAAGCGTAACACTATGTCTCATTGGATCACCTCACATCCAAACTTCAGTATCAACTCTCAAGCTCGGACGACACTAATCAATCAGATTCATCTTCAACTAAGCAGCAAAGTGATGAGATGCTTGAAGATATAAAGGCAATAGCAGAATTGGAACCCAGTGGGATTATTCACATAGCTGTTTTGTTTCCTTTTCACAAATTGTATAAATTCCATTTGTTCGGCGGCGTTCTCTTAATAGGACGTCAGCCTCTTGTACAAAAACGCCTATTTTCAGGCCAAACTTCAAAATCAATACAAATTCATTTTCAGAAATTTCTTTTTCCTTTATCTGTTTTGTTTTGCAAAGAACGTCCAAAGTTTCTTTTTTGATATATGCATTCAACATTAATTGCTGATCATAAATATTTACAAACGAAACAAAGGTGAATTACTGGTAATATCAGAAACAGGGGCAATAAGAATTGTCCGAACTGTATAGTTGCTCTATCCACCATGTACCAAGATAGATTCAGTTGAAGGATATGGCTAAGATACCTCTGCTCCCCGCAGGGTAAGACAATGATAATAGCTCTCTCAGCTGAAACTGGAAACCATGAACGAATCAGCAATACTCTCCTCAAGCAGAGTTAATCCACCATTAAGCGCTAAAAAGGTTTGGTATTCCCATAAGGTCTTAATATTCATCTACGGAGTATAAAGACATTCCCCAGCAAGCATAAGATCATCCCCATCGAAGTTATTTCCTTTCCCCAAGCAGGAGTTCAATCCTCAACAGATCCAGTGTCACCAGCAACAGTAACCCATCCCCAGCGGAATTCATCAGCGGAATCTCCAGCAGAGTTTATCGTTAAAATCTTCAGCAGAACATCTCTTCCCCACAGAGTAATTACCTTCAGAGTAATCTCTTCATCAGTTTATTCCCCAACGGAGTTCTTTTCTCCTGCAGGTTTATTCTCACAATCATCTTCGTCCACCATCCCTGGCGGAAGCGAAGCATTCAACTTTATTCTCCAGCAGCTCCGGGATTTATTTTCCCCCAGCTAGGACATTGCATGTCCATACATCATGATACATGCACATACGCATCATACCATACAATCTCATTTATATTGAGAACATCATTGCCTGATACATATCATGCATTACATACAACTAACCTTTACCTTTCAGGAAAGATACAATCAAAGTTCAAGTTATGAAGCCCGGGTACAACCAGATAGTATCTTGATTTCTACAGTATATTATGAAGCCTGGATTCAACCAGATAGTGGTATATCACAAACAACGAGTCGTGAAGCCCGGATCACGACCAGATAACAGCTCAGCAAGTTATTGTGAAACCTGGATTACGACCAGAAAGCAATACAAGACCATGGAGCCTGGATTACGACCAGATAAAGGTAGAAGATGTTGTGAAGATTGGATTACGACCAGACAACAACCAAGAGTACTACGAAGCCTGGATTTCGACCAGATAGTGGTATGATACATCGTGAAGCCTGGATTACGACCAGATAGCATTAAGGTACACTGTGAAGTTTGGATTACGACCAAATAACAGTTTACCCAGCCAGTTACTATGAAGCACGAATTCGACCGGATACTAGTAAATCCAACAGTCAAAGGGAAGACCAGATGCGACCGGATAACCACTTGATTTGTTCTGAAGCCTGGATTCCGACCAGATAAGAAGCGAGGTATTGCAAAGCCTGGATTACGAACAAATAGCGGTATAAGACACTGAAGCTTGGATTACAACCAAATAGTAGTTTACCCAGCCAGTTACTATGAAGCCCGGATTCGACCGGATACTAGTAAACCCGACAGTCAAAGGGAAGACCGAATGCGACCGGATAACCACTTGACTTGTTCTGAAGCCTGGATTTCGACCAGATAAGAAGCGAGGTATTGCAAAGCCTGGATTACGACCAGATAGTAGTACAAGACACTGTGAAGCTTGGATTCCGACCAAATAGCAGTTTACATGGACAATTACTAAGAAGCCCGGAGTCGGCCGGATATTAGTGTGCCCTAAATTTAAGTTGAAGCTCAGATGCGACCGGATAACCACTTAATTTGTTCTGAAGCCTGGATTTCGACCAGATAAGAAGTGAGAAATTGCAATGCCTGGATTACAACCGGATAGCAAGTTTAATCTCATCTCCCCAGTAAGTCACTATAAAAGCCTGGATTACGACCAGATAGTAGTCGGTCTTATCACTATGAAGCCTGAGTTGCGACCAGATAGTAGTTCACTCTCACCTCTTCAATAGAGATGATTCCCCAGTAGAATAACAGACAACCGATGCTCCTAAAGTTCTATTTCTCCTAATACAAAGAACAGCATTCCCCAGCGGAATCTCCCCCAACAACAGGTATACAAGCTCTCGCTAAGGAATCTCTTACGCGATCGACACTCCTTCGGATGGCATATTTAAGCCCATCTCCCATCATCAATCTCCAAATGGCATCTATAAGCCCATTCCCGACATCACAAGACAAATACTACTTCATGTGAGTGCAAATTTCTGGGCACTCTAGTGTTCAATCATCTTCCACCTTTGGATCACGACAGGCCCGAACGCCAATCTATATCCTCTGGTTTAAGAAGATTGAACAGGGGCAACTGTTGTACCCCAAAATTTGCCCTCCCATATTTCTCAAGACATGTCAAGAATCATCTCTAAGTTGTTCAAGATGGCTCAAGAGTTGGACAGTCAAATCACCTCCTAAGGCAGTCAATTCAAAATTAGGGTTTTGTGTTGCATCAAGGTCCTTACATCCAAATGGTCTCAAGTTCTCCCCAATGTCCTTATATGTTCTCAAGTTCATCCATGTCAAGTTTCAAGCCTTGCAGAGAAAGTTTGGTCAGTCAATTGCTCAAGAAGTCCAAAAATCGACTATGCTAGGGAAAAAGTCAATTGTGGCCTAAATACAGTCAAACCTCAAGATTTTTTGTCAAAATTATCATTTTGAAGGATAATTCATCATTTGATCAAGGTTTGATCATGATTTATCAAGGATTGCTCAAGATTCATCAAGATTCAAAAGTTGCTAAATTAGGGTTTTATGGGAAAAGTCAACTCAACTTTGACCAAGCATAATTTTCTCATACTTTATGCGAAATGACCAATCCAAAGCTCATTTTGAAGAGGATTCAATTTACTACAATCCATCTTCACACCCCAAGATCAAGAAATTCACTCACAAAAAGTTACAAATTTGGACATTATAGGTCATTTTTGAAAGTCAACAAAAACACCTTTTTTGCCAAAGCTTATAACTTGAGCATGGAATATCAAAATGAGATGAGACCAAAAGGGTTGATTAAAGGACATCTCAAGGTTGAAGTTGGGCATTTTTACAAAATTGCCAAAAGTCAACTATCCTCCAAACTCCAATTTTTGACAAAAGGGACCACTTTTTTCCACTTGATTTGGTCTTATCACATCACACACGTGTCCCATCTTCAATTTCATGACCAATCATTTATTTTTCTATTTTATTTAATTTTTATTGATTTAATTCATTTTAAATCAATATTAATTCAAATAAAATCCAAAAATTAATGGAATGAGATTTTTTTGATTGGTATAGACTTCAATTATCATCATGAACTAAATCAAATCCGAATCAAGCATTGTTGTGCATAAAAAAAATCAGATTTGAGGCATTTATGGAAAGCTTATCAATGGTGATCATATCAAATCTCAAAACATTGAATGCACATGGATTAAAGCCCAACTCTTGACCTAATTCACTCCTATATACATGTACAAGCCAGGCATAACAAGGACACAACCTAAAACTGCAACAAACGACCAAACAAGAATTGAAAAAAGTGTGAAAAAGTGGAAGATCAAAATCAATATTAGAGCACGATTCAGTCCAAAAGCTTGACATAGCCTTCTAGCTCAGCATTCACTAAATCCAAAGGGATCAAAATCCAGCCTTGAAGCAGCCCCAAACTCACTGTAAGTATCCATGAACAAAGCTCTGAACACGAAATCGAAACCATTCATTCTTGCATCTTTTTGACAAACCATGGACATATTATTGATCCTCGTTTGATTTCGAAGCTTTCTAAATTATTTGATTTTATTTTCATGGCCTTTAACGTGATACCCAAACCTAGGGTTTCCAAGCTTTGTTTTTAGGCATCTTTTGTACAGGTACAATCAAGGCAAACCATGGCCATAGTCATGTCCAGGGAAGAGAGACAATCACGTTGATACTCTTGGTGTGCGTTTACATGACCTGGAAGTGATTTTAGAATAATCCCACGAATCTTCCTGTGGATAAAAATCCACAGGTAAGAAAACCAGGCTTTTAGTGAAGAAGACGATTAGGTGTCTTCCTTTCATTGGCCCATTCAAATCAATTTCACGCATTTTTTGTTTTCCAGTATATTGCTTTCTTTTTTTATATAATATAATTTGTCCATTACATTAACAATAAGACAACATGGTTGAGTTAGCAAGGGAGGCGTGTCAAAGTCCCTTGGGACCTGGGTTCGAATCCCAGGTCCCCCAAAACCTTTGTTTAATTTTTCTTCAGGTATTCTCATGCAGCGCCTAAGGTGTAGTGCACCATATGCCTCAAATATCAACACGCCAGATGGCCTTCAGGCCAGATCTGATGGTCAGGAGTGAGGGACCATCATGTTCCCTAGTCAAAGGCGCACATTGAATTGAAAAAAAGTCAACAAGGCTGAACGTTTTGGGCCTGGAAATTGCCAATCACACCCTCAATTTGGGCCCAGCACCCCCCTGGGTTATTTCTCTTTCTCTTTTATATTTTTATTTAATTGTCTTTATTAATTATTATTCTTAATTAATTACTAACCAAATAATTAATATTTTTCCTAATAAAATCAGAAAACATAAAAAAACTATATTTTTATTTATTAAATTTAATTTCATTATTTTATTTTTTGTAAATAAACAATAATTAATTTATTTAGTTTTAAATAGGTTTAACATTAAGATTTTTGCAATAAATTAAAATCAATTTAGAATTAGGGTTTTTAATAACTTTTAACCATTTTTATTTTATTTTCTTAAATATTAAAAAATCCAAAAATATCTTTTTTATTAATTAATTAAAAATTAGTTTAGATTTAATTTTATTTAATTCAAAAATAACAAAAAATCCTTTCTTTAATAAAAAAGGGTCAAAACCCTAAAAATGCGCCGATTTAATTTTCTCGCACGCGTTTCATTATTTTATCCAATATTGTAACTGCTTCCAGTTTGTAATAGCTTTTAATTAGGACTTTATTTATTTATCGCTTTTATTTACTTTCCGCAATTTAAATTAAAGGGTTTGTTTTTGGCGATGTAAATACTCGACGCGTTGTAATAGTTTAGATTTAATTTCCCGCAATTTAATTTCTGCACAATATTAACTGTTAGATGTTTGATAACTAGGCAATGCATGACAAGATCAATCTTTAACCTAAAATCAATATAGCTCACTCATGACATGTATAGATAAAATTAACCGAAGTAACACACTTGCGCATGCCACTCTTAGGGTACACCTCACTTGGTTGCCTCGAACGTGGTCATTGAGTATAGGAAGTTTTAGAGGTCGCCCTCTTGTCCAAAGATAATAAGTTGCCTCGAAACGGTTGCCTCATAAAAAATGATCTAAGACATTAGGGTTACTACTAAGGCGTCCTAACATTGCTTTAGTGATTACACGTCCCTTAATCGAATTGACTCGAAAACTCCAACGACGATGCTACCTACTCCTCAATAGTGGGATAGCATTGTCTAAAGGACATTAGCATAGTTTAATTCCTTTCTCGAGTAGGTAGATGGTTCTTAAGTACTTGCTCCTTTTAAAACAAAACAAAACTTTTCGCACTTACACTCCTTTCAAACAAAAACCCTTTTCAAACCCACAAACACAAAGAAAAGAAAACTTTTGAAAACACAATGAGCAAGTACCTAAGAGCCCATGGATAACCATGGATAGAAAGAGTGCTAGCACCTTCCCTTTCTATAATCTACCTCCCGAACCCGAGAAACATCTCGAAAAAGGAATTTTTCTGTGCTTTTTTCCTTTCCTTGTTGGATAAAATAAAAGACGGTGGCGACTCTTGCTTACCGCGACATTTTGCAAAAACAAACGCAAAATGAAAACCAGCATTCCAAAACAGTCAGTTCTCATTCCCACCGATCACAAGCACGCTATTTACTACCTGAGCAAAAAGTTTACCGAATGTGAAACCAGATATTCGCTGCTCGAGAAAACTTGTTACGCTCTGGCATGGGCTGCTCGCCTGCTAAGACAGTATATGTTGACTCATACCACTTTGTTGATATCTAAGATGGATCCGATAAAGTACATCTTCGAAAAGCCTGCTCTGTCTGGAAGAATAGCTAGATGGCAGATGATCTTAACAAAATATGACATACAGTACACTACCCAGAAAGCTATAAAGGGCAGTGTGCTAGCTGATCATCTTGCTCATCAAGCTGTAGAAGATTATCAATCCATGAAGTTTGAATTCCCGGATGAAGACATCATGACATTAGACAAATGTAAAGAAATCAGACCATACGACGGACCTGAACAAGGATCCCGATGGACTTTGTTCTTTGATGGGGCATCCAATGCACTTGGTAATGGTATCGGAGTTGTACTCATATATCCAGAAAGGTGCCATACTCCCTTTACTACCAGACTTTGCTGCAATTGTATGAATAATATGGCGGAGCACGAAGCATGCATCTTCGGTCTCAAGGCTGCCATAGACTTGAGAATCAAATCTTTAGATGTGTTTGGAGATTCAGCTTTGGTCATCAGTCAGATCAAAGGAGAATGGGATACTAAACACCCAAATCTTATCCCTTACAAAGAACATGTTTTGACATTGCTACCACATTTTGAGCAGATTACCTTCGAGCACTTCCCGCGAGAAGAAAATCAGCTAGCAGATGCTCTAGCCACAATGTCATCTATGTTTAAACTTAATTGGGATAATGAGGCTCCCCAGATCACCATTGAATGAATGGACGAACCAACACGTTGTCACGAGATTAATACTGAAGAAGTAGTGGACCAACCTTGGTTTCATGAAGTCAAAAGGTATCTCGAGGCTCAAGAATATCCAGAAGGAGCTTCAATCAATGATAAAAAGTTGTTAAGGAGATTCTCTGCTAAGTTCTTCCTGAGTAATGGCATCCTGTACAAACGCAATCATGACTCTATTCTACTCTGTTGTGTGGATAAGATCAAGGCGGAAAAGATCATGGCTGAATTGCATGAGGGCACCTTTGGCACCCACTCCAGTGGGCATACGATGGCGAAGAAAATCCTACGGGAAGGCTATTATTGGTCTACCATGGAAGCAGACTGCTATCAACACTCTCGGACCTGTCATAAGTGTCAAATTTACACAGACAAGGTGCACGTACCTCTGGTTCCTTTGAATGTCTTGACGGATCCTTGGCCCTTTGCTATGTGGGGAATTGACATGATTGGGGAGATCAAGCCTACAACCTCCAATGGACACCACTTCATTTTAGTGGCCATTGACTATTTTACAAAGTGGGTCGAAGCAGCTTCCTTTGCATCTATTACTAAGAATGTTGTTGCCCGCTTTATCAAGCAGAATCTGATTTTCCAGTACGGTATCCCAGAAAGGATCATCACTGATAATGGTACAAACCTTAACAATACTATGATCACCGCCTTGTTCGAGAAATTCAAGATTCAACATCACAATTCATCCCCCTATCGGCCAAAGATGAATGGTTCCGTCGAAGCTGCTAATAAAAACATTAAAAAGATCATACAAAAAATGACAGTCACCTACAAGGACTGGCATGAGATGCTACCATTTGCTCTCCACGGGTACCGTACCACGGCTCGCACATCAACTGGGGCAACACCCTATTATTTGGTTTATGGCATGGAGGTTGTCTTGCCTATTGAGGTTCAGATCCCCTCTTTGAGAATTATGAAGGATGAAGGTTTGAATGAGGACGATTGGATCCAGACTCGACTTGATCAACTGAATTTGATTGATGAAAATAGACTTACCACTGTTTTCCATGGTCAAATTTATCAAAAACGGATGATCAAGGCTTTCAACAAGAAAGTCAGACGCCAAATATATCAAGTTGGAGATCTAGTGATCAAACGTATTATCTTGCCACAAAGTGATCCCAGGGGCAAATGGACTCCTACCTATGAAATACCAATTGTAATCAAGAACATCTTCTCCGGTGGGGCAATGATCTTAACCACCATGGACGGTGATAACCTGCCACACCCTGCGAACGCGGACATAGTCAAAAGATACTATGCATAAGAGACCCGCTAGGTTGATACACCTGGACAAAAAAGGGAATCCCGGCAAACCAAAAGGTTCAGGAAAAAATTAGGGATAAAATAAAAAATCTGTACACCCGGCAAGTTGAAAACCCGAAATGGCGACTTGGGCAAAAAAGGGTTTCCCGGTGGACTGAAAACCCGAAAGGGATGTCCAGGCAAAAGTTAGGGAATTAAAGCGTATGACTATATCCTGTCGGATCACTTTGTGGACAACCTCTTGACTTCCACTGACAAACTCAAAGTTTCTGATCAATTCAATCATCTTCGGACGAGGCAACAAATAGACAAGATATTCAGAGATACGAAGGCTATAGCAGAATGGGAACCCCATGGGATTATCGCACATAACTATCTTTCTTTGTAAAAATTTTCTTACTTTTATGACACCATCCTCTTACTAGGATGTCTGTCTCCTTTGTACAAAATACTTATTCAAAGTAAATACAAAGATATCTCTTTAAAGTACAGAAAACTATTTGCCTTTTTCCTTTACACTTGTGTTTTATTTGCAAAAGTGTCCAATAATTCATTAATGAACATATGCATTTGAACATAATTACCGTTTACAAATAAACAAAATGAAAAAGACAATTACTGACAAATTGAAAAAGAATAGGAAAACGTCTTTAGGCTATTCCATGAGCAATCCCCACAGTACGTCGTTTAAATCCCCGATGGAAACCATCCAGTTCCTCCAAATTCCCCAGCAAGTTGTTTTGAAGCCTGAAATCCAATCGGATAACAACTAAATTCTGATACTCCCCAACAGACTAAAGACTCCCATCTATCCCCAGTAGAAGTCATCAAATTCTCTGGATTTCCCAAGCAGATTCCTCAAGCAGTATTTGACATTGCTCTCACAACAGAATTTTTGTCAAAATACTCCAATTTCAAGACATGAAGAATCCACATATCCTCAGCAGCAGTCTAGGATTTATTTTCCTCAATCATATAACAATACAACAAATTAGGCACATGCATTACATTCACATATCATAAACATTGATAAAACACATACATTGCATCATACATTTCATGCAATATAACTTTGCTTCAGCTAACATTTTACCCTTTTCAGGATAAGATTAAACAGCTACCATTAACAATATGCAATCAGATACATTGCAGATACGCTCCAGACACAGATGCCATTATGATACTCATTCAGATTCAACTTTCAGATACAGTACGGATACGCTTCAGAAACGGATGCCATTCTGACACTCATTCAAATTAAGACTTCAGATACAGTACGGATATGCTCCAGACACGGATGACATTCTGATACTCATTCAGATTCAACTTTCAGATACAGTACGGATACACTCCAGTCACAGATGCCATTCTAACACTCATTCAAATTAAGACTCCAGATATAGTACAAATATGCTCCAGACACGGACGTCATTCTATTACTCATTCAGATTCAACTTTCAGATACAGTACGGATACGCTCCAGACACGGATGCCATTATATTACTCATTCAGATTCAACTTTCAGATACGGTACGAATATGCTCCAGACACGGATTCCATTCTGATACTCATTCAGATTTCAAATTCAGATACAGTTCGGATACACTCCAGACACGGATGCCATTCAGATACTCATTCAAAATTCAAATCCAGATACAGTACGGATACGCTCTAGACACGGATGTCATTCTGATACTCATTCTTTCAGCTTACAACTTACACTTCAACAAACATTATTGGATGGCATCTATAAGCCCATCTCCAACAAGACTCTATCACTTCTCCAAATGGAATCTTTAAGCCCATTCCCTCAACTACACATCACTGAGTGCAAATTTATGGGCACTCTAGTGTCCAATCATTCTTTCACCTTCGATTCACGAATCGCAAAGCTCGCCAATCTAACTCTTCGGGTTTAAGAAGATTGAACAGGGGCAGTTGTTGTACCCCAAAATTTTCCCTCTCATTTATCAAAACTTTCCTCAGAAGATCTCTTTGACTCAAGACTGGATTAGGGTTTGGTCAGCTCAAGACATCTCATCTTGCACTGATAACCCAAAATTAGGGTTTGAGTTAGCACAAGGATTTTTGGACTATCAATGCTTCATATTACTTTCAAACATCATTATGAACCCCCTAAGATCACTGATGACAAGTTTCAAGCCTTGAACCACATTTTTTGATCAGTCAATTGACAGTTGACCTAAAAATCAGCTGTATTGGGGAAAACGTCAATCATGGCCAATTTACAGTCAAACTTCATAATTTTTGATCCACATCAACATTTTAAACTTATATGTATCATTTGATCAAGTTTGGACCATAGTTCCTCAAGAAATTTGGTCAAATCACAAAAAGGGCAAAATGGTCAAAATTAGGGTTTTGACTGAGGAAGGGAAATTTATGATTTTTAACCTAGTAAATGACCAATTGAGTTAAGGCATGATTTCAAGGATTCAATTGCATCATCTTGACTTAATTACATGGCTCAAAACATTTCAAATTCATTGGATTGACAGATGAAATTTTCAGTCAACTGATCAAAAATCAACTATACATTGAAAAGTCAAACTTTGACTTTTTGGTCAAAATCAAGTACCAAGGGTCATAATTCATCAAAACATGTCAAAATGTGAAACTTGTTCACCAAGAAAAACAAATTTGAAAATTAGGGTTTGAATTTTAAAAATTTTCCTAACTTAGAAATTTTCTAAGTGTAAAAAATTTTCTTATTTTTTCTCAACTTTAGGCTACTTTTTCACCATGATGCATAATGATTCAAGGAAAGTTTCCAACATGAAAGTTGTATACCTCCATAAAATCTACAACTTTGCTTCACACACTTTCCCCTAAAGATGCTTAGATCTCAAGATATAATTTTGTGAATACATGGTCATGAACTTATTAACTTAGTGAAATTTTGCCCTAATTTAGGCAGGTTTTGGACCCAACTTCATGGCCATTTTTCACCTAGTTCCAAGAGGTATCTCAAAATGAATTTCAAAGATGAATTATAGAGCACATTGAAAGCTTTCCAAAATGTCCAAAAACTCTCAAGATCATTTTTGAGTAGGGAGAATCAAAGAGATGAAGTTGGCAATTTCTTACTTTTTGTCCAAGCCATTTCATGAAGAACAAAGTTGCAATCAGTAGCTATGCTGGCTAATCCATGCTTTACAAGTCCCAAGCTTGTTCCAAACTCCTTAATTAAATGCTTATTCAGTTGACAAAGCTTCTATCCATGCCTTAGGATCATTATCCAACTTGCAATTCCATTAATGGCAAAAAGGTTCCATTGCCATTTTGAAAAAGATCAACTTTTGCAAACTTTACAATCTTGAGCATTGGACCTGTCTCTATTGTACACACAAGTTTCACAGGTCTAAGGCAAATTGTACAAGCTGATACCAACCCTAAGGGAGCAAGTACAAGCATGGCAAGCATTGTCATTTCACTTTGCTTCAAAAGGAAGAAAGGTGGCCAAAAGGCTAGGGAAGGCACAACTGCTAGAGGGTTGACATCAAACCATTTCATTACTAATATACAACACAAAGCACGTTTAGAAAAGACCAATAACACTCCCAATCAGCAAAAGACCAGAAATTTGTCCAAAACTGCAGATTTTGCATAAGCACATCCATCTTTCATTTGGCTCGTGCGTTTTGAGTTTGGATCATTCAAACATCTTACATACTTGATACCTAGTCAATCCAGGCCTTCATCCCTGTTCTGTAATCACTCTTCCACCATCTGCCATTGTTGACTTCAGAGCTTGCAGTTTGACTTGGCCAAGGAGTTCCAGCTACTTTCAGAGCAAGGCAAAGGTTGGAATACATCCAGGGAAGTTCAAGGAAGCTCAAGCAAGCATCAGGCCTCCATCAAACTCATCCCAGTTTCATCTATGATTCCATTTGAAGGAGGTAAAATCTCAAACTATATCTCTTTGTACAGGCAGCCATAGGCCACGATCTGTGAATAAAAAATGTAGTCCTCATCATAACGAAGTTGTACATACCATTATCTTGCATTGATTTTATTTGTGCTGAGAGAATTTGGAACTTGAAATTTCTGGAAATATTAGGTCAAGATTTAGGGCTGTTAAAATTCTCTTTGTTCTTTGATTAATAGTTCACATAACTTATATGGTTGGAATCGTGTGCTCAAGTACTACAACTTTCATGTTATGAAATTTCATTTTTATGGAAGTATGAGAGAGTTACAGGATGTCTGGCCAAAGCTTGAGGAAGAAGATGAAACAGGGCAAGGACTTGGTTCAGCATATGTTATTTTTATTTCACTTAAGATAATGGAAGTATAGCCACCCCAGTGACAAAGTAGCACGCTGGTGAGACCCATGTCCTGGGTTCGAACCTGCGCAGTACTTTTGTTTTTTCACATTTTTTCTTTTCAGTTTTTGTGACTTTTTTGCAGGATTGGGCTTAGCTCCATGGGCCACATTTTTTTTGCTTACAGGCCATCTCTAGTATACTTGTAGTACCCCCCTTGCTAACTTTTATTTTTTTATTGGTTTTATTTTCATATTTAATATTTTAAATTTTTTCTTTAATGCATAAAAATCCCAAAAATATAAATTAATAATATTGCACTTTTATTTTATTTTTACTTTATTACTCACATAAAAATATGTTTTTTTAATAAGATATCATTTATTTTCTTAATAAACTTGTAAATATAATTAAACATATTTAGTTCAATTTATTTTTCATTTCACACTTATAAATACTTATTTTTGCACATATAAAACTTTATTTTTTATTACAATTTTATTTATTATATTTATACAAGAAAATATATAAAATAATACATATAAAAACTTTATTTTCTTTTAATTGATAATTAGGGTTAACCCCCTTTTAAAAATTAATTCCTATTCCTTATATTTTTAGGTTTAGATTAAATTTTCTTTTTACATAAAAAGACACCAAAACAAAAATATTTTCTTACATGTACATTGCATTGCATTTTCTTTTTAATATTGTATTGTATTTATCTTAATTCGTACAAATTCGATTTGGTTTTAATAATTTATTTAGGTTTATATTCTTGCAAATCCCCATTCAAATTTGTATTCCCCCCTCCCATAAATTTTGTAATAGCATAGAAATATTTACATTACGCAATTTATCACTTTATATGCCATAATTAGTAATTAGGGTTTGTATGACAAGAACAAAACAAAGCAAAATAGAAAACCCTAAATACAAGACAAAATCAAAACATGAAAATAATACACTTGCACATAAGCACCCTTAGGGTTTCTCCACTTGGTTGCCTTAAACAAAATGGCCATGTTACGCATGCGAAGTATCTTGGCAAAACAAAACAAATATAAGATCATAGTCCCTCGATGACGCTATTCAAAAGGTTCCTTACAAAATGATCTTGGTCCCTCAAAATGCTAAGATACTTTGCAAACATTGCTAATCATGGTTATACGATGACCCACGCCCGTCCCGTTTACATCCAAAGATAGGGTGGCTTACCAATTCAATGGTAAGACAACAATGTCAAAGGAATAGAAAATACATAAGAAAGACATTTGAGTAGGTAGATAGCTTCTAGTTACATGCTCAATTTCAAACAACTATCCTTGCTATTTTCAAAACAAACACACACATTTCAAAACATCCTACAATCATTGAAAACATTTTCAAAAAGACAATCATCTTTGTGTACATTCTTACGACTGAGAATCATTACAAAGATTGCCTAAACGAATGGCCTCTTTTACAAAATACTTTCAAAACCATACCAAGCACAATTTCAAACAAAAGCAAGTGATCTAAGAAAGTAACTAAGATCCCATGGAAAACCATGGATGAAAAGGGTGCTAATACCTTCCCTTTTCATAATCTACCCCCCGAACTCAAGAAAACATCTCAAAAGTCTTTCCTATGCTTTTTCACCTTTCCTTTTGGATAAAAGAAAAGTCGATGGCGACTCTTGCTAACCGCAACATTTGCGATAAAACGCAAAACCTCAAGTCAGTTCTCCCACCGCATCACAGAAGGGTAAAAAAAAATTATTCCACAAGGGATAACTCATTGAGTAAATTGAAAGGATATACACTTTCTACTCAAGGTCGATACTCTATTAGAGAGAGGGTAATATAACTCTGCAAAATAGGGTAATATGCCAACAAAATATTAATGGATGCAAATGAGCAATGAATTTTAATTCAGTTATGCATGATATATGTATGAATATATGAATTTTATCATGTACATGCTAACAAAACAAACACAACACCGTGAATAACCAGAAAAGAACAGCTTGGGTAAAGTCAACACTTAGCTAAATCACATCCAGGATGAAAATTTTCATAAGAAAGTAAGAACCAACTGAAGAAATAAATTTCAATTCCACGACTTAACTTCACTGGGGAGAAAAACAATCAAAAATATAATAAAATCAAAATAGTAAAATCAGTGCAAATACAAGGATATAACATCCTCCTCCAGGCTTCACCGGGGAATATCACACAGATTTCAATGTGGAAAACAAATGTCTCAACATTTGTACTTCCACTAGGGATTACAATACTGACCACATCGTCGAGATATTAACTGGGGATCTCGTTCTAACTTTATCGGGTAGAAAAAACCATATCATCGAGGGGATCCCAAAATACCTTCCTTAATACCAAGAGTAAAGATTACATTAACCTCCTTGGGGATAAACACGAAACTAAATGGGGATAATAACTTTCAGAGAGAAACATCATCTCATCTCTACTTGGGGATTTAAGAAGTAAACAATACCGCAAGAAGTCAAAATTATGGGAATTTTAAATCAAACCCAGTACTTGGCGGGAGAAAACCCGGAAAGTTGACAATTGTTTCAACACTTCTTAGAAAAGATATTGCCCTTGTCTATTTGCCTAGGTAATAAACAACGCCAATAATGCCAACACTGCAAAAGGGTAACGTATTGTAAATGATTCTTCCTCAGCATGCAAGGGGAGAATGGACTTTCTTCTTATGAGCGAAGGCCTTACTGGAGAATCTGGGACAAAGGTCTCAAACCATGCATACCTGAAATAAAAAATTATCAACTTGGAGAGAAAAACTGAACCAAAACATGACTGAGGAAAATGGGATCACAAACTTAACGCTGCACCATACATCAATTGGTATCATTTCCAACTATCTAAGAAACAAAAGAAGATCATACACATACCAGTAAAAGTGACCTGGGAGAACCTTCTTGAGAAATACATACTTCTAAAATTCTTGCGTTCGTCCACCCTTGGAATCACCATTTTTGTTTCTCTTGAGTCACAAAATCTAAAGTAAAAAATAATTTGTAAATTCTGTTCAAAAAACAATTTTGTTATTTAATATTTTTGTTTTGAAAATTACTATCAATAATAAATAGAGTCTTTGTGAGCGAAATAAAATAAGAATTGCAAAGAGTTGGATAAAAGCTCAAACTTTATTAATAGAATGGTAGTATGAAAATGGCGAGACTCCATACATGATTACAAAGTTTGGAAAATTGTAATATATTGTAAAAGATACATTGAAATACAATTACCACTATTCTCCCTAACGACTTTGAATTCCTGAGCAGCGACTTTTGTTGAAGTATGGTGATAATCTGAGAAGATTGTTGCTTCAATGATCAAGTCTTGTCTGGCGCAGTTACTTGCCAAGAAATCCCTAAATTTTTCCTAGGTTTCCCTTGCGGGTTTTCAACCTAGAGGGAAGAATTAATTCTGTTTATGTCTCTTATTTTTCCTACACCGCCCTTTCGAGTTTTCATCCTACCGAGACAATCTTTTTTTCCTAAACTGCCCTTTCGGGTTTTCAACTTAGCGAGTTATTCTTTTATTTTTTAGGTGAAGTATTTCTTGACTGCATCAGCATTCATAAGACGTGGGAATTCCTTGCCATCCATAGTTTCAAGAATCAATGCACCGCCAGAGAAGGCTTTGTTGACAACATACGTGCCTTCAAAGTTGTGAGTCCACTTTCCTCTAGAATCAGAGTTAAAAGACATGATCTTCCTGAGCACGAGGTTGCCTTCTATGAATTCACGAGGCTTGACCTTCTAATTAAAAGCTTTCTTCATTCTCTTCTGGTATAATTAACCATGACACAAGGCCGTCATTCTCTTTTATTCAATCAAATTCAATTAGTCAAACCTGTTATGGACCCATTCAGCCTCTGACAACTTGGTTTCCATTATCACACGTAAAAAGGGAATCTCAACCTCAATGGGGACTACTTCTTCCATTCAATACACAAGAGAGAATAGGGTTTCCCCTGTTGAAGTGCAGACGGATGTACGATACCCATGCAAAGCAAAAGGGAGCATCTCATGAAAATCTTTATAGGTAACAACCATTCTCTGGATGATCTTCTTGATGTGTTTATTAGAAGCTTCAACATCCCCGTTCATCTTTGGCCTGTAAGGAGATGAATTATGATGGAAAATCTTGAATTCTTCACAAAGTTCTGTCATCATCTTGTTATTCAAATTCGAGCCATTGTTAGTGATAATCCTGCTTGGCACACTATACCGACATATAAGATTGTTCTTGATAAAGCGCACTACCACCTGATTAGTAACATTAGAATATGAAGTTGCTTCTACCCATTTGGTGAAGTAGTCTATTGCCACCAAGATAAAATGATGTCCATTCGACGCCTTAGGTTCAATCATTCTAATCATGTCAATATCCTACATAGAGAAAGGCCACGAGGAAGAAATAACATTGAGAAGTGTCAGAGGCACACGAATTTTGTCAGTATAAATGGCCCTTCGTATGTGGGTGTCCATTTTCCCCTGGGGTCACCTTGCGGCAGTATGATGCGCTTGATCACAAAATCCCCGACTTGATACTCTTGGCGTCTAACGTTCTTGTTGAAAGCCTTGATCATTCGCTTTTGATACGTCTGACTGTGGCAGATAGCAGTAAGTCTCTTTTCATCGATTAGATTTAATTGGTCAAGTCGGGTTCATATCCAGTCGTCTTCGTTCAAACCCGCATCCTCCGTAATCCTGAGAGAATGTATCTGGACTTCAATGGGTAGTACCGCTTCCATGCCATATACCAGAGAGTAGGTTGTTTCCCCTGTCGACGTCTGTGCTGAGGTACGGTACTCATGAAGAGCATATGGTAACATCTCATTCCAGTCTTTGTATGTCACTGTCATCTTCTGTACAATCTTCTTGATGTTCTTGTTAGTTGCTTTAACAACGCCATTCATCTTCGGCCGATAAGGAGAAGAGTTATGATGATGTATCTTGAACTGTTTACAGAGCTCGGTGATCACCGTGTTGTTGATATTCATACCATTGTCGGTAATAATTCTCTCCGGCACACCGTATCGATAGATCAGATTATGTCGGATAAACCGCGCCACAACGTTCTTAGTTACTGTGGTAAAAGAGGCTGCTTCAACCCACTTCGTGAAGTAATCAATGGCTACTAGGATGAAGCAATGTCCATTAGAAGCGGTGGGCCTGATTTCATCAATCATGTTGATGCCCCACATCACAAAGGGCCACTGAGCTGTTAAGACGTTCAACGGAACCAGAGGTACATGCACCTTATCAGCATAGATTTGGCATTTATGACAAGTTCGAGAGTGATGATAACAATCGGCTTCCATAGTGGACCAGTAGTATCCTCCCCGTAGGATCTTCTTAGCCATGGTATGTCCACTAGAATGGGTTCTGAAGGTTCCTTCATGTAGATCTGTCATGATCCTCTCTGCTTCGCCCTTGTCGACACACCGTAGTAAGGTAGCGTCATGGTTGCGTTTATAGATGATTCCATTACTGAGGAAGAAATTTGAAGTGAACCTTCTCAGAAACTTCTTATCATTGACAGATGCCCCTTCGGGATACTCTTGAGCCTCAAGATACCTTTTGACTTCGTGAAACCAGGGTTTGTTCGCCACTTCTTCAGTATCGATCTCACAACAGTGTGCTGGTTCATCTAACCTCTCAATGGTGATTCAGGGAGCTTCATTGTCCCACCGGATTTTGAACATAGACGACATGGTGGATAACGCGTCCGCTAATTGGTTTTCCTCTCGTGGGAAATGTTCAAAGGTTACTTCTTCAAAGCGTGGGAGCAACGTCAGTACATACTCTCTGTAAGGAATGAGATTCAGATGTTTCGTATCCCACTCGCCCTTGATCTGACTGATCACCATAGCAGAATCCCCGAATACACTTAAGAACTTAATCCTCGGGTCAATAGCAGCTCGAAGACCCATGATACATGCTTCATACTCCGCCATATTGTTGGTGCAGTTGAAACATAATCGGGCAGTGAACGGAGTATGACAACCCTTGGGAGATATGATTATAGCGCCAACGCTGTTACCTAGCACATTTGAGGCTCCATCAAAATAAATAGACCATCAGGATCCTTCCTCAGGTCCTTCATCCGGTCCAGGTTCTTCACAGTCGGTTACTAACATGATATTCTCATCCAGGAACTCAAAATTCATGCACTGGTAGTCATCCACAGCCTGATGAGCCAAATGATCAGCCAATACACTCCCCTTTATTGCTTTTTGGGTTGTATATTGTATGTCGTATTCAGTTAAGACCATTTTCCACCTTGCCATCCTTCCGGAGAGAGCGGCCTTCTCAAAAACGTACTTGATCGGATCCGTCTTTGATATCAACAAGGTAGTGTGAGTCAGCATATACTGTCTCAGCCGGCGAGCAGCCCATGCCAAAACACAACAAGTTTTCTCGAGCAGTGAGTATCTTGTCTCACAGTCGGTAAACTTTTTACTAAGGTAGTATATTGCGTTCTCTTTTTGACCAGACTCATCATGCTGCCCCAGCACACACCCCATCTAATTGTCTAGCACTGTCAAGTATAATATCAAAGGTCTTCCTTCAACTGGAGGCATCAAAATTGGTGGCTCTTGAAGGTATTCCTTGATTCTTTCAAAAGCAGTCTGGCATTCATCATTCCACTTTACCACTTGATCTTTCTTTAGAAGCTTAAAGATTGGCTCACAAGTAGCAGTTAGATGTGAAATGAATTTGGCGATATAATTCAAGCATCCTAAGAAACCTCTAACTTCCTTCTCTGTATGGGGCGCTGGCATTTCTCGTATAGCTTTTAGCTTTGCAGGGTCTACCTGAATGCCTTTGCCACTGACAATGAAACCCAGAAGTTTACCAGACCTTACCCCGAAGGTGCACTTGTTCGGATTTAACCTCAGCTTGTATGTCTTCAACCTGTCGAGCAACTTTTGTAGATGATCGAGATGTTCATCTTTGTTTTGAGACCTGGCTATCATGTCATCCACATAAACCTCGATCTCGTGGTGAATCATATCATGTGACAAAGCGACCATGGCTCACTGATAGGTTGCCCCATCATTCTTCGACCCAAAAGGCATCACCTTGTAGCAGAAGGTGCCCCACTGTGTAACTAAAGTTGTCTTTTCCATGTCTTCAGGAGCCATCTTGATCTGGTTATAGCAAGAGAAACCATCCATGAAGGAGAAGATTTTATGTTGTACGGTGTTTTCAACCAGAACATCAATATGGGGAAGCGGGAAGTCATCCTTGGGGCTTGCCCTGTTTAGATCTCTGTAATCCACACACATCCGTACCTTGTCGTCCTTCTTAGGTACCGGAACAACGTTAGCAACCCATTGCGGATAGGAGGTGACAGCTAACAACCCTGCGTTGAACTGCTTCGAGACCTCTACCTTGATGTTCTCTGACATTTCAGGATGCATACGGCGGACCTTCTATTTAACCGGCGGGCAGTCTTCCTTAGTCGGCAGGCGATGTACCACAATATTAGTGTCCAAACTAGGCATGTCTTCATAGGACCAGGCAAAGATCTCAACGTAGTCGTGCAACATCTGTATTAACCTCTGTTTGACGCTAAGCTCCAGATTTGCACCTATTTTAACTTCTTTTCTGTCTATCTTTGTGCCCAAGTTTATTGTCTCAACTGGCTCTTCATGAGGCTATATATCCCTCTCTTCCTGTTGTAGAAGTCTAGCAAGTTCTCTAGGTACCTCACAATCGTCCTCACCTTCGTCCTCGACTTGGTTGATCGGATTTTCGAAGTCATAACTTGCAATAGCAGAATTGTTATCAATGGGATCCAGAGTGGATATGGATCTGCAGTTTGATATATGAGTGTGTGTAAGAGCATAGCTATATTGATAAAGCAAAGGCAGAAAAGAAAAAAACAGAGAGTGCAAAATTTGTATACAAAGAACGTCCCATGCTTCATTGATGATATATGAGATGATATATGATAACCCTCACAGATGGAAACATTGTGCCTCGGGTAAGACACAAGGCCATAAAGTTTAAATTGTTCAATACAAACTTAGAAAACAATTAAGACAATTATTGCAGAATAAAAGAAACTGATATGAAATCTCTGGCCGTCCAATTACTCGGTCCACCGTTAATAGTTGGGTAAATCCAGCTGTCAATATCAAAATCTTCCTCACTGTCTTTAATAGAATTGACCCCTCGATTGCTGATGCGTAGGGGAGGTCCTCCAACTCGAGCGCGGCGAATGGTCCTATAAGCCCCTAAAGTAAAGCCTAAGCCAAACTTGTCAGTTTTGTGAATAAATTCAGGGATCTGTCCCCAATTGGTATTCCTGCTTTCTTCAACTACTGCTCTTGCGTCTTTGAGAGAAACCATCTTTAGAGGAGGTTTGGTGCCGGTAGTGGTCTCAATTAACGCCAAAGTCTGGGGAACCTCTTCAAAGTTTTGACAAGGAGTCTCTATAAATTCTCCGTCCATCTCTAAGTACCTGAAGGAGTTCAGGTGGCTCACCATATACTCCTCTTCGCCATGCACAATTACTATCTTCCCCTTCACTGGATATTTCAACATTTGGTGTAGTGTAAAAGTAACAACCCCAGCTTCATGGATCCAAGGACGACCCAACAAACAAGAGTAAGATGGCCTGATGTCCATCACATAGAAGGTGGACTCAAAAGTCTGAGAGCCTATCTTTACAGGGATGTTCACTTCCCCATGCACCATTCTTTTCGACCTATCAAAAGCCCTTACCACAATGTTACTAGGCTTTAAAGTCAATCCCTCGCAATCCAATTGGTCCAACGCCTTCTTGGGCAGAACATTCAGCAAAGACCCAGTGTCCACCAACACATGATCCATAGTGGTGCCCCTGCATTCAATCGAGACATGCAGAGCATCATTATGCTTTCTTCCCTTCGGTGTTAAGTATGAATCTGAAAAACCCAGACCATTGTCAGTAGTCAGGTTAGCCACACAACCTTTAAATTGATCAGCTGAAGTCTCTTGCGGCACATGCGCAGTTTTGAGGAATGCAATCAAAGCCTTTGCATGGGCCTCGGAGCATAATAGCAGGGATAACATGGATATCTTTGAGGGGGTCTGCCCCAGCTGTTCAACCACATTGTAGTCACTCTTTTTAATTATTTTCAATATTTCTTCTATCGCTTTCTTAGAGGCTTCCACAACAATTTTTCTAGGTGCCTCCGTCCTGGAAGGCTCACCTACAGCTTCTTTGCCTCGAATCTCAGATGACTTATCGGAAGGGGTACCAGCTAGAGTAAGAACAGGAATAGCAATCGAAGTACTAGTGGGTGCAAAAGATGAAATAACGACAGGCTTAGTGACAATCTTCGGGGAGATCTCAGGAGAGAAAACGCTTCCACTTCTAGTAATCTTGCTGGTCCCGATAATGTTACCGACATCAGGATCAACTTCTTCGATCTTCAAGTTTTGTTTAACGCCATGATAGTAAACATCGGCACCATAATGCCAAGGGACATCTTTGTCTGAGGTGTACGGGATAGGACCAGGACATGTGATTATTAGCGGAGCGATTCTCGTAGCGGGTGTAATCCTAACAGGTCTTCTCGAGGAGGCCTTGGAAGGATTGGAGGAAATGGTTATAATAGTAATGTCTTCAGATGGAACAATGGGAACCAGAGTTTTATTGAACAAAATTTCTTTGTTGTCCATCAGGCGTTGAACACCCGACCTCAGCAAATGGCAACCAGAAGGTAGAAATGAACACATGTGGCAACCTTCACCATAACCCGAAAATAAACCGGCCAACAGCAAATTCTTCTTAACAGTCATAAGAGGAGTAGAAACTTCGTCCACTGAGGTTATGAATAGATCAGTATCAATGGCGTTAACTCCATGGTTGTGCTTAGGCATGGGAGAAATTATGACATTGGGCTTCTCTGGAGCATCGAACTCAATCTCTTTGGCTTCAATAAAATCTTGTACTTTATTTCTTAGTGCCCAACAGTCATTTGTGTCATGACCAGGACCCTCCGAATGATAGGCGCACAGAGCGTTCGGATTGTATCAAGGAGATGAGGTATTGGGATTCTTGGGAGCCTCTTTCAAAGTTGCCAAGTTAGATCTCAGCAGATGGGGTAAAACCTCTGTAAATGTCATGTTGATCTAGGTGAACTGCCTTTGTGGTCTTTCCACCCTTTGCTGATTGTTGCGTTGTGGGGTAGCCGTAGGCCTAGGTATTATTACAGCACTTACCGTTGGACGGTATCCCGCTCTGCTCTGATCTCTTGGGTTATAAATGGCACTGGCCTCCTTCTTACCAGTGAAGGGTTTCTTCATTGTGCTCGAGGATGCATCTCTTTGAATTTTTCCACTTTTTATACCGGCTTCGACCCGCTCACCGGTCATGATTAGTTCAGTAAATCCAGCTGAGGAACTTCCGATCAGGTGGTTGAAGAATGGACCTGATAATGTGCCTAGGAACATATCCACTAATTCTCTGTCAGATAGAGGGGGTTGGACTCTGCCTGCGAGATCCCTCCATTTCTTAGCATAGGTTTTGAAACCTTCACCTGCACCCATAGACATGCTTTGCAATTACGTCCGAGTTAGAGCTAAGTCAGTATTATATTGGTATTGTTTGTAGAAGGCGGCAGCCAAATCTTCCCAATTGTGAATATTGGTCCCTTCCAATTGATAGAACCATTCCAACTGCGTCCCTGACAAGCTCTCTTGGAAGAAATGCACCCATAGATTCTTACCAGCCGTATGGAGTTGAATCTTTCTGATGTATGACCTTAAATGCAGCTTCGGGAAAGAGACACTGTCATATTTAGTGAAAGTGGGGACCTTAAATTTCTGTGGGATCACAACCCCTGAGACAAGTCCTAACTCTTCAAAATCCAGCACGGGTACCCTCTGGACCTCCATAGCATTCAAACGATCCTCTAGCTCCTTGTATTTATTATCAGCAGGAGGATACTGTTCCTCAGAGTAATCAGGTTCTTCCTCTTCTTCGGATGCTGGGTTGTTGTTCACTTCCTTGGTCATATCTTCTTTATTATCTCCTTCACCTGATGATGTTGCAAAGTCCAAAGTCCGTCTGGCTTGTCCTTTGAACCTTCTTCCCATGATCACAATACCGGTTGGTTTCTTCGCTTTCTTCTTCTTCTTATCTTTGGCCAGTAGAGTCTTCAACTCCTCTTGTCCTTTTTTCATAGTCAAGAGCATTTGTTGAAACTGGACGTTCTGCGCCTGAAGATCTTTCACTGTCTGTTCAATATCCATCTCACTGAAATAAACAGTAGAAGGATGAGGAGACCTGTTGTAAGAAACCTGTATGATGTTATGATGAATGAAGATGCAATATGCAAATGATTTCAAGGAAATTAGAGATTTAAATTTGCTCAAACCAAAAGGAACACACGTTATATTAGATCCAAGTTTGAATACATCATGCCTCTTTGGGCTTACAATGAAAGAAACAAAATACAACAAAAGTTCCTAAGACAGAAAGGTCGAGCGCATCCTCTTCGGAATAATGTAAGCGTTCAGATTCCGCTCTTCATGAAGCAGTTTGGTGAGTTCTAGAACCTTCTTGTCACTGGCATAAAATTGGGTTTCAAAGGTGTCTCGCTCTTCCTTCAACTGAACCCAAGCTTTCTGCAAGTCCTCGAGATAGGTAGGCATGTCAGGATGAAGGATAGTGTATGGGACGTCTTCTTCAACGACAGGCTCTATGATAACAGGGAGGATGGACGGGTAAGGCATTAGGAGACTTTGAGCACGAGCCCGTACCCACCTAAGATAAGGCTCGAGAGGGATAGAGTTCTTATGTCCCAGAGTCCTACTATCCACCTTGTTCACCATTCTCTAAGCTCGTGTAAATATCTGGCGGTAACCTTGGTCTTCTTGGTCATAGTCAAACACCAGACCTTGAATGAGCATCTCATGAGGACCGTATCTTCGGGCATACCCAAATTGTGGAAGAGCTAAGCACGGATTGTAGGTGATACTTCCCCTAATACCAAGCAAAGGGACGTTAGGGAATTCCCGACAGCGGTCAATGATAGAGACGTCTTCCAAGGATCTTGAACACCAACGGATGTCAGAATAGGTGAGGGACATCATCCTTTGAGACCATGTTAGTGTTTGCTTGTTCTTCAATGCTGATTGAGGTAGGTGTGAAGTGAACCACTTAGCGAGTAGGGGAATACAACACAAAAGTGCACCTCTCTTCTTCATGGTGCGGGTATGAAGACAATGCAAGATGTCTCCCAATAAGTTAGGTATGGGATTGCGAGAGAGAAGAATTTTGATGGCATTAACTTCTATGAATTGATCTGAGTTGGGGAACAGAACCAAACCATAAATGAGGAGAGCCAGGATGTCTTCGAAAGCTTGGAAATCCATGTCATCACAGAATGAATGAGCCTTCTCCAATAGAAACTTGGCTAGGAAACCTTTAACCCCGCTTCTTGTCTCCCAATTGGCTATGACGTCGGCTCTCTTCATATACAAAGCTTCTGCAATGACTTCAGGCTTTGGAATCCCTTCTAGACCGGTGAACGGTATCTGATCAAGCACATGCACTCCTAAGAGTAGAGAAAACTCTTCCAGTGTAGGTACTAACTGATAGTCCAGGAAAGTGAAACAATGATGTACGGGATCAAAGAATTGGAACAGCACACACATTATCTCTTCTTTGAAACCGGATGTAGACAAACTGAGGAGTCGACCGTACTTCTTGGTAAAAGGAGAATCCCCGGGAACTCTTGAGGCTAACTATTGAAGCTGAGGGTGTGCTTTTACAAAGCTGATTCAGATGGTGTTTCTTCGGACGAAACTCATGACCTACAAAACAAAAAACAAAGATAAATTTCTAAATCCTTGAAATGGTTACTGAGCATGCTCATGATGCTTATGATGTTTATGATGTTATGTACAAGCAGATATATATACATACAAAGAAGACAAGTCCCTATGGTTTAGGCTTGCATGAGGTTTTATAGGTGAGTACCCTCTTAAAGTTTAGTTGGCTCAACCTGTCCTAGTAATAGTGATCTGGTTCTAAAGGATCTTAATATCACTGACCTTTATCTTAGGCATTGTCTCAGCACAATCAATCTTTTCTTGCGGCCGAGATATCCCAAAAATCCATCCTCAATGAGTGTAGTATCGAGTATCAACCAATTTTCAGCTCTACACTGAAACCAGTTATCTCAATACGTCCTAATGGCCAAGTTTGTTCAATTAGGGTTTTAAAGTAAATTAGTGATTTATGACGCCACTCGGCGGCCCCGTATTCTCCTCGATTCACCACGAGGGATACCGATACCCACAAATGTGTCGGACTAACATAGCTATTGTTTCAACAATATCGGTCTACGCCGTACAATTTCCACTATCTATTGCTATTTACCTAAAGAGGAGTCCTAGATCCGGGTGGAGGATCAAAGCAAGCCCAAACAAAGAACAAAATGTATAGCATACAAGTCAAACAAAGAAAGCAAGTAAAGGTGATCTAACCCTAAGGTAACCCCACTTTTAAAATATAATTCCCCAGCAGAGTCGCCAGTTCTGTGATACGGTGGGAGAACTGACTTGGTTGTTTTGCGTTTGTGTTTGCAAATGTTGCGGTTTAGCAAGAGTCACCACCGACTTTTCTCTTATCCAAAAGGAAAGGTAAAAAGGCACAGGAAAGACCTTTAGAGATGTTTTCTTGAGTTCGGGGGGTAGATTATGAAAAGGGAAGGTATTAGCACCCTTTTCATCCATGGTTTTCCATGGGCTCTTAGTTAGTTGCTAGATCACTTGCTTTTGTTTTAATGTGTGCTTGTGATGTGGGTTTTGAAAGTATTTTGAAAATGTGACTTTGTAATGATTCTCGTCTCTATGAGAATGCGTATAAAGTGTTGTTTTTGAAAATAGTTCAAAGAGGTGTTTGTGGGGCGTATTTTTGAAAGTGATTTTGAAAAGGGTTTTCTTTGTAATGGCTCTCGTCTCTATAAGAATGCATACAAAGTGTTATCTTTCGAAAATGTTTCAAAATGAGAGTGTTGGTGTATAAAAGTGTTTTTGTTGTGAGCAAGCGAGCAACTAGGAGAGAATCTACCTACTCAAAAGTTCTTAAATATTCTTTTCCTCCTCCTTTAGATGTTGCTATCTTACCATTGATTTGGTAAGACGCCCCATCGTTGGATGTGAAGGGACGGATGTTGGTACGTTTGTATAGTCATAGAAGGCAACCTATGAGACGTTTTAGCAATGTCGTTTTTAGATCGTTTATCAAAGGCAACATCGAGGGTCATCGAGGGACTACGATCTTTTATCGAGGGTCTTTTGCTTAAAACGCCCATGTTCGAGGGACATGACTATTTTTCCGAAAGGCCACAAAGTGGGATTACCCTAAGGGTGCTTAGTGTGAAAGTGTGTTTGATTGCATGCATTTCAGTCTTGATTAGGGTGATCTATTTGTTGTTTTCATGTCTTGTCATACACACCTTAATTACTAGCATTTACGTTTGAAAACGATAAATTGTGAAAATGTAAAGTCCTATGCTATTCCAATATTTTAGGGATGGGGGTACATATTTATGAATGGGGATTGTAAATAAAATTAAATCCTAAGTTACTATTACAACCATATTGAAATGTATAATATAAAGAAAGAAAAAGGACTTGTTTATAAAATGTTTTTTTATCTTAATGAAAAAATAAATAAATTAATTAATAAAAGAAATTATTTTTATGTCTTTTTTATATTAATAAAAAAAAGGGTTATTACTAAAAATGATGAAAAAAGGAAAATAAATGAAGGATAGAAACATTGTGCTGCTGCGAGCAAAACAACAAGGATCAGAAGTTCTGAAGCTAGGCTCGCTGTGACTCAGAAGGGAACGTCAGTGGGTATCAGAAGTTCTGGATTGGTAAACTCTGAGGTCCTGCAAGAAACATTAGAGGGGAAACACAGAAGTTCTGGATGGTGCGTACTAAAGTTCTAAATGTGAGAGAAGTGAGAAAACCTTAGAAGCTCTGTGCATGTTAAAACAGTAGGAAGAATTCAGAAGTTTTGCATGGTGCTAAGACAGTGAACAAACAATCAGCATTTCAACGTGTTATCAGCGTATGAAAATAAGAAGTTCTAAGTGTTAATACAGTGAGCAAATCATAGAAGTTCTGTGTGTTAAATAAGTGAGTGGAAACATCAAAAATTATGTGTCATATTTCAACTCTTTTCTCATATTAATCAACCATCAGCAGCTTATTGAGTTCTTAATCAAACCACAAATCAGAGGGATAAGAGCACAACAGTTTATAGAAGTTCTAATCCTAATCCTGAGCCTAGTCTTAGTCAAAAAGTTCTGATCCACAATTTTTTTACTTATGCAGCGATATGGACAACATTAATATGTTTATATTTACATGTTTAATGATGTTCCAAATGAAAGATGTGAAGTCAGAAAGACTTACCTTGAGTCTAGAGCGTGTGCTTAGGGGCTTGAACTGCTGCCTTCAGATGTTCTGGAGTCAGCAAAAGTAACGGAAGAGAAAATGCCAAGTTCTTTGACTCAAAAGGAAGAACAAAGGTTTTTGTTTTCTGTTCGGGAATTCTGGATTTTTTATGAAGATTTCTCAGTTTTTATTTTCTCTCTTTTGACGATTCTCTCTCCAAAATCCAGCCCCTTGAACGTGTGATGGAGCATATTATTTATAGGTGGGTTTGTTGTGGTTTTAGGGGGAAAAATAAATGGGATTCAAACATTTTTGGTATACTGTTCCATTGCTTTTTAATCATAGTTTTCGTATGCTAATTTGATGCAAATATGGGGTTTAAGAAAGTGTAGGCGTGGACTGGGTCAGCAGCTGATTGCAGGACTGTGACGTAGCAGGGCAGCAGCTTACTTAAACGAGGTTTTGGGATTTGGTGATGTTCTGATCGCAGGAGATCAGAAATGTAACCTCCATGCGCTGAAGAGTCACGTTCTGATGAAAGACTATGTTCTGAACCATGCCTGCAACTTCTGACTGCACTTGCGTGGAGGCTGGCTCAGAAGTTCTTAAGTATCATATACTCTTAACACTTAGAAAATTTTCTAAATGTTTAGAAAATTTGATTTTTTTCAAAGTAACTTCTGACTCCTGATTTTTTTTAACGAACCAATCTCATGTCTTGATGAAATAAAATTGTTGAAACTTGATTTGATCTGAAAGTCAAAGTCTGACTTTTCAGTGTGCTTTTGACCATTTTGCCCTTATGGATGATTTTCTTGAAAGGTGATAATTCAAAACTTGAAACTTGATAGAAGCAAGCCTGAGAGTCCAGGATGATCTTTTAAGAAATGAGAGGGCAAATTTTGGGGTACAACAGTTGCCCCTGTTCAATCTTCTTAAGCCTGAGGATGTAGATTGGCTGGTCTGCCTTTCGTAATCTGAAGGTGGAAGATGATTAAACACTAGAGTGCCCAGAAATTTGAACTCGCGTGCAAGATTGCTGATTGGTGATGTCGGAAATGGGCTTAAAGATGCCATCCAGAAAAGATCGATTGTGTAAGAGATTCTTTTGCGAGAATTCTTGTACCTGCTGTTGAGGGGGACTTTACCGGGGAATGCTGACTTATGCACTAGGAAGTAAAGTCCAGGAGCTTCGATTGTCCATTACTCTACTGGGGAATTATCTCCTGACTGAGGAAGTGAAAGTAGAACGTATACCTGGTCAGGGTCCAGGCTGTACAACGACTCGCTGGGGAAATGTGATATTGACCGCATCTGGTCGGGTCTAGGCCTTACAGTGTTGTAAAATGTTGTCTGGAGATAAGGGAGAAGGAACCTGGATAGTAGGGTTACTTCGTTATGAAAGCCTGAATAGTAGGGCTTGGTGAAGGAAACTGGGTGGTAAGGCTTGGTGAAGGAAACTGGGTAGTATGGTTACTTCGAGATGAAAGCCTGGATAATAGGGCTTGGTGAAGGAACCTGGGTAGTAGGGGTTACATCGAAATGAAAGCCTGGATAGTAGGGCTTGGTGAAGGAACCTGGGTAGTAGGGTTACTTCGAAATGAAAGTCTGGATAGTAGGGCTTGTTGAAGGAACCTGGGTAGTAGGGTTACTTCGAAATGAAAGCCGGGATAGTAGGGCTTGGTGAAGGAACCTGGGTAGTAGGGTTACTTCGAAATGAAAGCCTGGATAGTAGGGCTTGGTGAAGGAACCTAGGTAGTAGGGTTACTTCGAAATGAAAGCCTGGATAGTAGGGCTTGGTGAAGGAACCTGGGTAGTAGGGTTACTTCGAAATGAAAGCCTCGATAGTAGGGCTTGGTGAAGGAACCTGGGTAGTAGGGTTACTTAGAAATGAAATCCTGGATAGTAGGGCTTGGTGGAGGAACCTGGGTAGTAGGGTTACTTCGAAATGAAAGCCTGGATAGTAGGGCTTGGTGAAGGAACCTGGGTAGTAGGGTTACTTTGAAATGAAAGCCTGGATAGTAGGGCTTGGTGAAGGAACCTGGGTAGTTGGGTTACTTCGCTTGATCATGTAGATTAGTTGACCTGTTTGATTTTGGGAACTGAGTTTCCATTAGTTGTCTGTAGACGTGATCTGTATAACTGCTGGGTTCATTGAATCTAATCGTCTTTTCCTAAAAAGATATCAGGGTTAGTTATATGCGATGCATGAAATGCAGGGTGAGATGATGTTCTCAAAATAAATGAGATTATACTGTATGTGATATGTGTGCGCATGTCATGATGTATGGACACGAGATGGTAGTTGTGACACATCCGAGTCTGGGAAAGTAAATCCATGACTATTGTTGGAGAATAAGTATTTTGTCGAGACGAGATGCTGGAGGATAACTCTGTGGGGACCAAACTTAGGGGGAAGAGATACTATGTTGGTAGACCTGTCGTACTGGAGGAAATAAACTCAGCTGGGGATGAAATTTACTGACTCGCCCGCGATTATGAACCTCAGTTGGGGATAGTAAATGGAACTAATTGTGCCAGAGATTTAATCTTTTGTTGTTTGTGAATATTTTTCCAAGGAGAGACCCTGTATGAGAGTAACTATGTAGGAAGAATGACTCTGTTGGAAGGTGGACTTCCGTAGCTGAAGTAATAAGCTCTGTTAGAGATTGAGCTTTCGTACCTAGAGAAATAGACCCTGCTTGGGGAGATGAAAATTTATGATGATCCACTCACGATTATGATGTTCGACTGGGGGACATAGGTTCCAGGTTTCTGGACGACCCTGGATAGGGAGATTACTTCCCGTTTTGAGAGAATTGATGTTAATTCTTTGATTACCTCTACTCTGTGGGAAGTACAGATGTTACAAGGTCACATGTATTGATGACTGTGCTCCAAAGCTGTCTCTGACCTGGTACCTGCTGGATAGGGTAACTGTCGGGTTTGACATTTTAGTTTTTTCTGTCCCTGTTTCTTATGTTATGAGCCATTGTCTTTCTTTCCCTATGCAAATATTTGTGAACAGAAATCATATTCAAGTGTATATGTCAAGAATAAACCATTGGACGTTCTTGCAAAAACAAAACAGAAAAAGAAAAACAAATAGTTTTGTAAAAATGACTTGTATTAATTTTGACGTTGGCCTATAACAGGCATTTTTGTACAAGGAAGTTGACGCTCTAGTAAGAGAACGCCGCCGTAAAAAGTGAAAGATATACAATATTGTGTACAACAAAAATAAAATAACTATGTGCAACAATCCCATTGGGTTTCAAGTCCGCTATTGCCACTATGCCTTCGAGTGTCTCCTCACTTTACTGCTTGTCCGAAGCTGATTAGATTGATTGATGCCGTTTGAGTTTGACAGTTGATACTGAGGTCAGATCGCAGGGTGATCCAATGGGATATAGTGATACACTTTTCATCCCTAACTTTTTCCTGGACCGCCCTTTCGGGTTTTTGGTCCACCGGGATACCCCTTTTTGCCCAAGTCACCTTTTCAGGTTTTCGACTTGCCGAATGTACAGATTTTTTTTCATTTCCATCCCTTATTTTTGCCCGAACCCTTTTGGTTCACCGGGAATCCCTTATTTTTTCTTAGGCCAGTCAACCTAGCGGGTCTTTTATCATGCGTAGTATCTTTTCACTATGTCCGCATTGACAGGGTGGGGAAGGTGGTCGCTGTCCATGGTGGTTAGAATCATGGCTCCACCTGAGAAAACATTTTTTACCACAAATGGCCCTTCGTATGTGGGAGTCCATTTTCCCCTGGGGTCACCTTGCGGCAATATGATGCGCTTGATCACCAAATCCACAACTTGATACTCTTGGCATCTGACCTTCTTGTTGAAAGCCTTGATCATTTGCTTTTGATACGTATGACTGTGGCAGATAGCAATAAGTCTCTTTTCATCGATTAGATTTAATCGATCAAGCCGGGTTCGTATCCAATCGTCTTCGTTCAAACTTGCATCATCCATAATCCTCAGAGAAGGTATCTGGACTTCGATGGGTAGTACTTCCTCCATGCCATATACCAGAGAGTAGGGTGTTGCCCCTGTCGAAGTCTGTGTTGAGGTACGGTACCCATGAAGAGCAAATGGTAACATCTCATTCCAGTCTTTGTATGTCACCGTCATCTTCTGTACAATCTTCTTGATGTTCTTGTTAGCTGCTTCAACAGCGCCATTCATCTTCGGCCGGTAAGGAGAAGAGTTGTGATGTTGTATCTTGAACTGTTTAAAGAGCTCGGTGATTATCGTGTTGTTCATATTCGTACCATTATCGATAATAATTCTCTCTGGCACACCGTATCGACATATCAGATTATGTCGGATAAACCACGCCACAACGTTCTTGGTTACTATGGCAAAAGAGGTTGCTTCAACCCACTTCATGAAGTAATCAATGGCTACTAGGATGAAGTGATGTCCATTATAAGTGATGGGCCTGATTTCGCCGATCATGTTGATGCCCCACATCGCAAAGGGCCACGGAGCTGTCAAGGCGTTCAAGGGAACCGGAGGCACGTGCACCTTATCAGTGTAGATTTGGCATTTATGACAAGTTCGAGAGTGCTGATAACAATCAGCTTCCATAATGGACCAGTAGTATCCTGCCCGTAGGATCTTCTTAGCTGTGGTATGTCCACTAGAATGGTTTCTGAAGGTGCCTTCATGTAGATCTGTCATGATCCTCTCTGCTTTGCCCTTGTCTACACACCGTAGTAAGGTAGCGTCATGGTTGCGTTTATAGAGGATTCCATTACTGAGGAAGAACATTGCAGCAAACCTTCTTAGAAAATTCTTATCATTGATAGATGCCCCTTCAGGATACTCTTGAGCCTCGAGATACCTTTTGACTTCGTGAAACCAGGGTTTGTTCGCCACTTCTTCGGTATCGATTTCACAGCAGTGTGCTGGTTCATCTAACTTCTCAATGGTGATTTCGGGAGCTTCGTTGTCCCGCCTAATTTAAAACATAGACGACATGGTGGCTAACGCATCCACTAACTGGTTTTCCTCTCGTGGGAAATGTTCAAAGGTTACTTCTTCAAAGCGTGGGAGCAACGTTAGTACATACTCTTTGTAAGGAATGAGATTCGAATGTTTCGTATCCCACTCTCCCTTGATCTGACTGATCACCAGAGCAGAATCCCCGAATACACTTAAGAACTTAATCCTCAGGTCAATAGCAGCTCAAAGACCCATGATACATGCTTCATACTCTGCCATATCATTGGTGTAGTTGAAACATAATCGGGCAGTGAACGGAGTATGACAACCCTCGGGAGATATGATTATAGCACCGATGTTGTTACCCAGCGCGTTTGAGGCTCCATCAAGATACATAGACCATCGGGATCCTTCCTCAGGTCCTTCATCCGGTCTAGGTTCTTCACAGTCGGTTACTAACATGATATTCTCATCTGGGAACTCAAAATTCATGGACTGGTAGTCATCCACGGCCTGATGAGCCAAATGATCAGCCAATACACTCCCCTTTATTGATTTTTGGGTTATATATTGTATGTCATATTCAGTTAATACCATTTGCCACCTTGTCATCCTTCCGTAGAAAGCGGGCTTCTCGAAAATGTACTTGATCGGATCCATCTTTGATATCAACAAGGTAGTGTGAGTAAGCATATACTGTCTCATTCGGAAAGCACCCCATGCCAAAGCGCAACAAGTTTTCTTGAGCAGTGAGTATCTTGTCTCACAGTCAGTAAACTTTTTGCTAAGGTAGTATATTGCATGCTCTTTTCGACCAGACTCGTCATGCTGCCCTATCACACACCCCATCGAATTGTCTAGCACTGTCAAGTATAATGTCAAAGGTCTTCCTTCAACTGGAGGCATCAGAATTGGTGGCTCTTGAAGGTATTCCTTGATTCTTTCAAAAGCAGTCTGGCATTCATCATTCCACTTTACCACTTGATCTTTCTTTAGAAGCTTAAAGATTGGCTCACAAGTAGCAGTTATATGTGAAATGATTCTGGCGATATAACTCAAGCATCCCAAGAAACCTCTAACTTCCTTCTCTGTACGGGGCACTGGCTTTTCTCGTATAGCTTTTACCTTTGCAGGGTCTACCTGAATGCCTTTGTCGTTGACAATGAAACCCAGAAGTTTACCAGATCTTACCCTGAAGGTGCACTTGTTCGGATTCAACCTCAGCTTGTATGTCTTCAACCTGTCGAACAACTTTTATAGATGATCGAGATGTTCCTCTTCGTTTTGAGACCTGGCTATCATGTCATCCACATAAACCTCGATCTCGTGGTGAATCATATCATGGAACAAAGCGATCATGGCTCGCTGATAGGTTGCCCCAGCATTCTTCAACCCAAAAGGCATCACCTTGTAGCAGAAAGTGCCCCACTGTGTAACGAAAGTTGCCTTTTCCATGTCTTCAGGAGCCGTCTTGATCTGGTTATAGCCAGAGAAACCATCCATGAAGGAGAAGATTTTATGCTGCGCGATATTGTCAACCAGAACATCAATGTGGGGAAGCGGGAAGCCCTCCTTGGGGCTTACCCTGTTCAGATCTTTGTTATCCACACACATCCGTACCTTGCCTTCCTTCTTAGGTACCAGAACGACGTTAGCAACCCACTGCGGATAGGAGGTGACAACTAAGAACCCTGCATTGAACTTCTTCATGACCTCTACCTTGATCTTCTATGACATTTTAGGATGCATACGACGGCCTTCTGTTTAACCGGCAGGCAGTCTTCCTTAGTCGGTAGGCGATGTACCACAATATCAGCGTCCAAACCAGGCATGTCTTCATAGGACCAGGCGAAGATCTCAATGTAGTTGTGCAACATCTGTATTAACCTCTATTTGATGCTAAGCTCCAGATTTGCACCTATTTTAACCTCTTTTCTGTCTATCTCTATGCCCAAGTTTATTGTCTCAACTGGCCCTTCATGAGGCTGTATAGCCCTCTCTTCCTGTTGTAGCAGTCTGGCAAGTTTTCCAGGTACCTCACAATCGTTATCACCTTCTTCCTCGACTTGGTTGATCGGATTTTCGAAGTCATAACTGGCAATAGTAGGATTGTTATCAATGGGATCCAGAGTGGATATGGATCTGCAGTTTGATATATGAGTGTGTGTAAGAGCATATCTATATTGATAAAGCAAAGGCAGAAAAGAAAAAAATAGAGAGTGCAATATTTGTACGCAAAGAACGTCCTATGTTTCATTGATGATATATGAGATGATATATAATAACCCTCACAGATGGAAACATTGTGCCTCGGGTAAGACACAAGGCCATAAAGTTTAAATTGTTCAATACAAACTTAGAAAACAATTAAGACAATTACTGCAGAATAAAAGAAACTGGTATGAAATCTCTGGCCGTCCAATTACTCGGTCCACCGTTGGTAGTTGGGTAAATCCAGCTGTCAATATCAAAACCTTCCTCACTGTATTCAATAGCATTGACCCCTCGATTGCTGATGCGTAGGGGAGGTCCTCCAACTCGAGCGCGCCGAACGGTCCTCTGAGCCCCTGAAGTAAATCCTAAGCCAAACTTGTCAATTTTGTGAATAAATTCAGGGAGCTGTCCCCAATTGGTATTCCTGCTTTCTTCAACTATTGTTCTTGCGTCTTTGAGAGAAACCATCTTCAGAGGAGGTTTGGTGCCGGTAGTGGTCTCAGTTGACGCCAAAATCTGGGGAACCTCTTCAAAGTTTTGACAGGGAGTCTCTATAAATTCTCCGTCCATCTCTACGTACCTGAAGGAGTTCAGGTGGCTCACCATATACTCCTCTTTGCCACGCACAATGACTATCTTCCCCTTCATTGGATATTTCAACATTTGGTGTAGTGTAGAAGTAACATCCCCAACTTCGTGGATCCAAGAACGACCCAAAAAACAAGAGTATGATGGCCTGATATCCATCACATAGAAGGTGGACTCAAAAGTATGAGAGCCTATCTTGACAGGGATGTTCACTTCCCCATGCACCATTCTTTTCGACCCATCAAAATCCCTTACCACAATGTTACTAGGCTTTAAAGTCAATCCCTCGCAATCCAACCGGTCCAACGCCTTCTTGGGCAAAACATTCAGCAAAGACCCAGTGTCCACCAACACATGATCCATAGTGGTGCCCCTGCATTCAATCGAGACATGCAGAGCATCTTTATGCTTTCTTCCCTTCGGTGTTAAGTTTGTATCTGAAAACCACGCCCATTGTCAGCAGTCAGGCTAGCCACACAATCTTTAAATTGATCAGTTGAAGTCTCTTGCGGCACATGCGCAGTTTTGAGGAATGCAATCAAAGCCTTCGCTTGGGCCTCAAAGCATAATAGCAGGGATAACATGGATATCTTTGAGGTGTTCTGCCCCAGCTGTTCGACCATATTGTAGTCACTCTTTTTAATTATTTTCAATATTTCTTCTATCTCTTTCTTAGAGGCTTCCACAACAATTTTTCTAGGTGCCCCCGTCCGGGAAGGCTCACCTACAACTTCTTTGCCTCGAGTCTCAGATGACTTATCGGCAGGGGTACCAGCTGGAGTAAGAACATGAATAGTAACTGAAGTACTGGCGGGTGAGAAGACGAAATAATGACAGGCTTAATGACAGTCTTCGGGGAGATCTCAGGAGAGAAAACCCTTCCACTTCTAGTAATCTTGCTGGTCCCAATAATGTTACCGACATCAGGATCGACTTCTTAGGTCTTTAAGTTTTGTTTAACGCCATGATAGGAAACATCGGCGCCATAATGCCAATGGACAGCTTTGTCCGAGGCGTACGGGATAGGACCGGGACATGTGATTATTAGCAGAGCGATTCTCGTAGCTGGTGTAATCCTAACAGGTCTTCTCTAGGAGGCCTTGGAAGGATTGGCGGAAATGGTTATAATAGCAATGTCTTCAGATGGAACAATGGGAACCAGAGTTTTATGAAACAAAATTTCTTTGCTGTCCATCAGGCGTTGAACACCCGACCTCAACAAATGGCAACCAGAAGGTAGAAATGAACACATGTGGCAACCTTCACCACAACCTGAAAATAAACCGGCCAACAACAAATTCTTCTTAACAGTCATAAGAGGAGTAGAAACTTCGTCCACTGAGGTTATGAATAGATCAGTATCAATGGCGTTAACTCCATGGTTATGCTTAGGCATGGGAGCAGTTATGACATCGGGCTTCTCTGGAGCATCAAACTCAATCTCCTTGGCTTCAATCAAATCTTGTACTTTATTTCTTAGTGCCTAACAGTCATTTGTGTCGTGACCAGGACCCTCAAAATGATAGGCGCACCGAGCGTTCAGATTGTATCGAGGAGAGGAGGTATTAGGATTCTTGGGAGCCTCTTTCAAAGTTGCCAAGTTAGATCTCAGCAGATGGGGTAGAACCTCTGTAAATTTCATGTTGATCTGGGTGAACTGCCTTTGTGGTCTTTCCACCCTTTGTTGATTGTTGCGTTGTGGGGTAGTCGTAGGCCTAGGTATTATTACAGCACTTACCATTGGATGGTATCCCACTCTGCTCTGATCTCTTGGGTTATAAATGGCACTGGCCTCCTTCTTACCATTGAAGGGTTTCTTCATTGTGCTCGAGGATGCATCTCTTTGAATTTTTCCACTTTTTATACCGGCTTCAACCCGCTCACCGGTCATGATTAGTTCAGTAAATCCAACTGAGGAACTTCTGATCAGGTGGTTGAAGAATGGACCTGATAATGTTCCTAGGAACATATCCACTAATTCTCTGTCAGATAGAGGGGGCTGGACTCTGCCTGTGAGATCCCTCCATTTCTGAGCATAGGTTTTGAAACCTTCACCTGCACCCATAGAAATGCTTTGTAATTGCGTCCGAGTTGGAGCTAAGTCAGCATTATACTGGTATTGTTTGTAGAAGTTGGAAGCCAAATCTTCCCAATTGCGAATATTGGTCCCTTACAATTGATAAAACCAATCCAACTGTGTCCCTGAAAAGCTCTCTTGGAAGAAATGCACCCACATATTCTTATCAGCCCTATGGGGTTGAATCTTTCTGACGTATGACCTTAAATGTAGCTTCGGGCAAGAGACACCGTCATATTTAGCGAAAGTGAGGACCTTAAATTTTTGTGGGATGACAACCCCAGAGAAAAGTCCTAACTCTTCAAAATTCAGTCCGGGTACCCTCTGGACCTCCATAGCATTCAAACGATCCTCTAGCTCCTTGTATTTATTATCAGTAGGAGGATACCGTTCCTAAGAGTAATCAGGTTCTTCCTCTTCTTCAGATGTTAGGTTGTTGTTCACTTCCTTGGTCCTGTCTTCTTGATTATCTCCTTAACCCGATGATGTTGCAAAGTCCAAAGTCCGTCTAGCTTGTCCTTTGAACCTTCTTCCCATGATCACAATACTGGTTGGTTTCTTCGCTTTCTTCTTCTTCTCTTTTGCCAGTAGAGTCTTCAACTCCTCTCGTCCTTTTGTAAGAGTCAAGAGCATTTTTTGAAACTGGATGTTCTGCGCCTGAAGATCTTTCATTGTCTGTTCAATATCCATCTCACTGAAATAAACAGTAGAAGGATGAGGAGACTTGTTGTAAGAAACCTGTATGATGTTATGATGAATGAAGATGCAATATGCAAATGATTTCAAGGAAATTAGAGATTTAAATTTTCTCAAACCAAAAGGAACACACGTTATATTAGATCCAAGTTTGAATACATCATACCTCTTTGGGCTTACAATGAAAGAAACAAAATACGACAAAAGCTCCTAAGACAGAAAGGTCGAACGCATCCTCTTCGGAATGATGTAAGCGTTCAGATTCCGCTCTTCATGAAGCAGTTTGGTGAGTTCCAAAACCTTCTTGTCACTGGTGTAAAATTGGGTTTCAAAGGTGTCTGGTTCTTCCTTCAACTGAACCCAAGCTTTCTGTAAGTCCTCGAGAGAGGTAGGCATCTCAGGATGAAGGACAGTGTATGGGACGTCTTCTTCAACAACAGGCTCTATGATAACAGGGAGGATGGACGGGTAAGGCATTATGAGACTTTGAGCACGAGCCCGTACCCACCAAAGATAAGGCTCGAGAGCGATAGAGTTCTTGTGTCCCAGATTCCTACTATCCACCTTGTTCACCATTATCCAAGCTCGTGTAAATCTCTAGCGGTAACCTTGGTCTTCTTGGTCATAGTCGAACACCATACCTTGAACGAGCATCTCATGAGGACCGTCTCTTCGGGCAAACCTAAATAGTCGAAGAGCTAAGCTGGGATTGTAGGTGATACCTCCCCTAATACTAAGCAAAGGGACGTTAGGGAATTCCCCACAGCGGTCAATGATAGAGACGTCTTCCAAGGATCTTGAACACCAACGGATGTTAGAATGGATGAGGGACATCATCCTTTGAGACCATGTTAGTGTTTGCTCGTTATTCAATGCTGATTGAGGTAGGTGTGAAGTGAACCACTTAGCGAGTAGGGGAATACAACACAAAAGAGTACCTCTCTTCTTCATGGTGCGGGTATGAAGACAAAGCAAGATGTCTCCCAATAAGGTAGGTACGGGATTGCGAGAGAGAAGAATTTTGATGGCATTAACATCTATGAATTGATCCGAGTTGGGGAACAGAACCAAACCATAAATGAGGAGAGCCAGGATGTCTTCGAAAGCTTGGAAATCCATGTCATCCCAGAATGAACGAGCCTTCTCCAATAGAAACTTGGCTAGGAAACCTTTAACCTTACTTCTTGTCTCCCAATTGGCTATGATGTCGGCTCTCTTCATATGCAAAGCTTCGGCGATGACTTCAGGCTTTGGAATCCCTTCTAGACCGGTGAACGGTATCTGATCAAGCACGGGCACCCCTAAGAGTAGAGAAAACTCTTCCAGTGTAGGTACTAACTGATAGTCCGGGAAAGTGAAACAATGATGTACGGATCAAAGAATTGGAACAGCACACACATCATCTCTTCTTGGAAACCGGATGTAGCCAAACTGAGGAGTCGACCGTACTTCTTTGTAAAAGGAGAATCCTCGGGCACTCTTGAGGCTAACTCTTGAAGCTGAGGGTGTGCTTTTACAAAGCTGATTCAGATGGTGTTTCTTCGGACGGAACTCATGACCTACAAAACAAAAAACAAAGATAAATTTCTAAATCCTTGAAATGGTTAGTGATCATGCTCATGATGCTTATGATGTTTATGATGTTATGTACAAGCAGATATATATACATACAAAGTAGACAAGTCCCTATGTTTTAGGCTTGCATGAGGTTTTATAGGTAAGTACCCTCTTGAAGTTTAGTTGGCTCAACCTGTCCTAGTATTAGTGATCGGGTTCTAAAGGATCTCAATATCACCGACCTTTCTCTTAGGCATTGTCTCAGCATAATCAATCTTTTCTTGCGGCCGAGATATCCCAAAAGTCCAGCCTCAATGAGTGTAGTATCGAGTATCAACCAATTTTCAGCTCTACACTGAAACCGGTTATCTCACTATGTCCTAATGGCCAAGTTTGTTCAATTAGGGTTCTAAAGTCAATTAGTGCTTTATGACACGACTCAGCGGTCCCGTATTCTCCTCGATTCACCACGAGGGATACCGGTACCCACAAATGCATCGCACTAACATAGCCATTGTTTCAACCATATCGGTCTATTCCGTACAGTTTCCACAATCTATTGCTATTTACCTAAAGAGGTGTCCCAGATCTGGGTGGAGGATCAAAGCAAGCCCAAACAAAGAACAAAATGTAAAGCATACAAGTCAAACAAAGAAAACAAGTAAAGGTGATCTAACCTTAAGGTAACCCCACTTTTAAAATATAATTCCCCAATAGAGTCTCCAGTTCTGTGATATGTAGGAGAACTGACTTGGTTGTTTTACGTTTGTGTTTGCAAAAGTTGCGGTTTAGCAAGAGTCACCACCGAATTTTCTATTATCCAAAAGGAAAGGTGAAAAAGCACAGGAAAGACCTTTAGAGATGTTTTCTTGAGTTCAGGGGGTAGATTATGAAAAGGGAAGGTATTAGCACCCTTTTCATCCATGGTTTTACATGGGCTCTTAGTTACTTGCTAGATCACATGCTTTTGTTTGAATGTGTGCTTGTGAAGTGGGTTTTGAAAGTATTTTGAAAATGTGACTTTGTAATGATTCCCGTCTCAATGAGAATGCGTACAAAGTGTTGTTTTTGAAAATAGTTCAAAGAGGTGTTTGTGGGGCGTGTTTTTGAAAGTGATTTTGAAAAGGGTTTTCTTTGTAATGGCTCTCGTCTCTATAAGAACGCGTACAAAGTGTTATCTTTCGAAAATGTTTCAAAATGAGAGTGTTGGTGTATAAAAGTGTTTTTGTTGTGAGAAAGCGAGCAACTAGGAGCAAATCTACCTACTCAAAAGGTCTTAGATGGTCTTTTCCTCCTCCTTTAGATGTTGCTATCTTACCATTGATTTGGTAAGAATCCCAATCGTTGGATGTGAAGGGATGAATGTTGGGACGTTTGTATAGTCATAGAAGGCAACCTATGGGACGTTTTAGCAATGTCGTTTTTAGATCGTTTATCGAAGGAAACATCGAGGGATTACGATCTTTTATCGAGGGTCTTTTGCTTAAAACGCCTATGTTCGAGGGACATGACTATTTTTCCGATATGCCACAAAGTGGGATTACCCCAAGGGTGCTTAGTGTGAAAGTGTGTTTGATTGCATGCATTTTAGTCTTGATTAGGGTGACCTATTTGTTGTTTTCATGTCTTGTCATACACACCTTAATTACTAGCATTTACGTTTGAAAACGATAAATTGCGGAAATGTAAAGTCCTATGCTATTACAATATTTTAGGGATGGGGGTACATATTTATGAATGGGGATTGCAAATAATATTAAATCCTAAGTTACTATTACAACCATATTGAAATATACAATATAAAGAAAGAAAAAGGACTTGTTTAGAAAATGTTTTTTTATCTTAATGAAAAAAGAAATAAATAAATTAATAAAAGAAATTATTTTTATGTCTTTTTTATATTAATAAAAAAAGGGTTATTACTAAAAATGATGAAAAAAGGAAAATAAATGAAGGATAGAAACAACGTGCTGCTGCGAGCAAAACAACAAGGATCAGAAGTTCTAAAACCAGGCGCGCTGTGACTCAGAAGGGAACGTCAGTGGGTATCAGAAGTTCTGGATTGGTAAACTCTGAGGTCCTGCAAGAAATGTTAGAGGGGAAACACAAAAGTTCTGGATTGTGCGTACTAAAGTTTTGAATGTGAGAGCAGTCAGAAAACCTTAGAAGCTCTGTGCGTGTTAAAACAGTAGGAAGAATTTAGAAGTTATGTATGGTGCTAAGACAGTGAACAAACAATCAGCAGTTCAGCATGCTATCAGCGTATGAAAATTAGAAGTTATAAGTGTTAAAACAGTGAGCGAATCATAGAAGTTCTGTGTGTTAAATAAGTGAGTGGAAACATCAGAAATTCTGTGTTATATTTCAACTCTTTTCTCATATTAATCAACCATCAGCAGCTTATTCAGTTCTTAATCAAACCACAAATCAGAGGGATAAGAGCACAACAGTTTATAGAAATTCTAATCCTAATCCTGAGCCTAGTCTTAGTCAAAAAGTTCTGATCCATAGTTTTTTTACTCATGCAGCGATATGGACAACATTAATATGATTATATTTACATGTTTAATGATGTTCTAAATGAAAGATATGAAGTCAGAAAGACTTACCTTGAGTTTAGAGTGTGTGCTTAGGGGCTTGAACTGCTGCCTTCATATGTTCTGGAGTGAGCAAAAGTAACGGAAGAGAAAATGCCAAGTTCTTTGACTCAAAAGGAAGAACAAATGTTTTTGTTTTCTGTTTGGGAATTCTAGATTTTTTATGAAGATTTCTCAGTTTTTCTTTTCTCTCTTTTGACGATTCTCTCTCCAAAAACCAGCCCCTTGAACGTGTGATGGAGCATATTATTTATAGGTGGATTTGATGTGGTTTTGGGGGGAAAAACAAATGGGATTCAAACCTTTTTGGTATACTGTTCCATTGCTTTTTAATCACAGTTTTCGTATGCTAATTTGATGCAAATATGGGGTTTGAGAAAGTGCAGATGTGGATTGGGTCAGCAGCTGATTGCAGGACTGTGACATAGCAGGGCAGCAGCTTACTTAAACGATGTTTTAGGATTTGGTGATGTTCTGATCGTAGGAGATCAGAAACGTAACCTCCATGCGCTGAAGAGTCACGTTCTGATGGAAGACTAAATTCTGAACCATGCTTGGAACTTCTGACTGCACTTGCGTGGAGGCTGGCTCAGAAGTTCTGAAGTATCATATACTCTTAACACTTAGAAAATTTTCTAAATGTTTAGAAAATTTGATTTTTTCAAAGTAACTTATGACTGCACTTGCGTGGAGGCTGGCTCAGAAGTTCTGAAGTATCATATACTCTTAACACTTAGAAAATTTTCTAAATGTTTAGAAAATTTGATTTTTTCAAAGTAACTTATGACTGCACTTGCGTGGAGGCTGGCTCAAAAGTTCTGAAGTATCATATACTCTTAACACTTAGAAAATTTTCTAAATGTTTAGAAAATTTGATTTTTTCAAAGTAACTTCTGACTCCTGATTTTTTTTTGACGAACCAATCTCATGTCTTGATGAAATAAAATTGTTGAAACTTGATTTGATCTGAAAGTCAAAGTCTGACTTTTCAGTGTGCTTTTGACCATTTTGCCCTTATGGATGATTTTCTTGAAAGGTGATAATTTAAAACTTGAAACTTGATAGATGCAAGCCTGAGAGTCCAGGATGATCTTTTGAGAAATGAGTGGGAAAATTTTAGGGTACAACATTGTAATACCAAGGTTTTTTGTCTGACGTCTCCTCTGTTGCAAACATATGAGCTGGTCTATCCAAACTTCACACTGTGATACGAGATACATCATTCCAAGTATTTACTTGATACATATAAGCTAAAGTGGCCAAAGCACCCACCATCTGATTTTCATCTCTGGTAATATGATGGAATTCAACTTTGTTAAAGAAAGGTAATAATCTTCTAGCATAGTCTTTGTAGGGAATCAAGCCAGGGTGACGAGTATCCCATTCTCCTTTAATCTGATTTATTACCAAATCTAAATCGCCATATACATCTAGAATTTTGATTCTGAGATCAATAGCCTCCTCGAGATTCATGATACAAGCTTCATACTCCGCCATGTTATTGGTGCAATCAAATGCCAACCTTATAGTAAATGGGATATACGATCCATGAGGAGTGATAATCACAGCACCAATTACTTTCCTGTAAGTATTCACAGCTCCATCAAACACCATTCCCCAATGAGATTCAGGATCAGGACCTTCCTTAGGAAACAGTTCATCAAAATATTTTACTTTTAGAAACATAACATCCTCATCAGGGAAATCATATTTAACAGATTGATAATCGTCAACCGGTTGGTGAGCAAGATAATCCGTTAACAAACTGATTTTTATAGCCTTATGAGTACGATATTCAATATGATATTCAGACAACAGCATCTGCCAACGGGAAATTCTCCCAGTAAGAGCAGGCTTTTCAAAAATATACTTAATTGAATCCATTTTGGAAATTAACCAAGTAGTATGATTCAACATATATTGTCGCAACCACTTTTCCGCCCAAGCCAGAGCACTACATGTCTTTTCCATCATAGAATACCGCGACACACATTCAGTAAACTTCTTGCTAAGATAATAAATGGCATATTCATTCTTCCCTATTTCATCTTGCTGTCCCAAAATACAGCCCATAGAATTATCTAACACTGTCAGATACATAATCAATGGTCTTCCTTCAACAGGTGGGAGCAAGATAGGAGGTTCAAGCAGATACTCTTTAATACTTTCAAATGCCCTTTAGAAATCATATGTCCACACACAACCTTGATCTTTCTTTAACAACTTAAATATTTGTTTGCACGTCACGGTCATATGGGAAATAAATCTGGAGATGCAATTCAAACGCCCAAGGAAGCCTCTAACTTGCTTTTCAGTTCTTGGCGCCAACAATTCTTGAATTTCTTTGACTTTATTAGGATCAAATTCAATCCCTTTTTGGATGACAATGAAACCTAACAATTTCCCTGATCGGACACCAAAGGTGCATTTATTTGGATTCAAGCGGAGATGATACTTCCTCAAACGCTGAAACAATTTCAACAAATCTTCTATATGCCCTTCTTCGGTCTGGGACTTAGGAATCATATCATCAACGTATAGCTCAATTTCCCTGTGCATCAGATCATGGAATAGGGTTGTCATAGCCCTCTGGTACTTCGCACCAGCGTTCTTCAACCCAAAGGGAATCACATAGGGTGTGATAAAAGTTATTTTTTCCATGTCCTCAGGAGCCATTCTGGTTTGATTATATTTGGAAAATCCGTTCATGAACGAGAATACTTTGAATTTTTCTGTACTATCAACCAACATATTAATATGTGGCAATGGAAAGTCATCTTTTGGACTAGATTTGTTTAAATATCTATAATCAACATACATGCGGACTTTTCCGTCTTTCTTTGGTACTGGGACAATATTGGCGATCCACTAAGGGTACACTGATGTCACAAGAAAACTGACATTAATCTTCTTTAAAACTTATTCTTTAATTTTCACTGCCATATCAGGGTGAGTTCTTCGCAATTTCTGTTTGATTGGAAGGCATTCTGGCTTTAGTGGCAAATGATGTTGTACAATATCAAAATCCAAACCAGGCATATCTTGGTAAGACCAAGCAAATATATCCACATATTCTTTCAACAATTCAATCAACATGCTCTTCACGTTGGGATGCAACAATGCTCCAATCTTGACTTCTTTTGGATCTTCCTCTGAACCCAAATTGATTGTCTCTAACGGCTCTTTATATGGATGAATGACACTTTCCTCACGCTTAAGCAACCGTGGAACCTCTTCTGGGATTTCATCATATTCTTCTTCTTCGGCCACATATGTAGGATATTCAAAGTTGGGAGAGGGTGAAGGGTCATTGTATTCAACAGTTTTTTTTATTTAATCTGCACATATAATTTATGATTGCTTTTAGAAACTAACACATATAACAAGTGATTACGCATATTCAATTACAGTTATTATTTATTTTGAAAGGTTTTTTTTATTAGCATTTTCCAAGAAAAAGCAGAAAATAAAGACATAATTTGGGAATCAAATACAACTTTTATTATTGACTTTAAACATCAAAGCAACAGATCAGCCCATACAACATCAATACTTTCACCTTGGGCAGAGTGAAATATTTTTGAAAAGATTAACAAAAAAACAAATTACTTTGAGACGTGAATTCAAGAGGGAGCATCAATAGTGACCCAGTTCTGGACTCTGACTCCATGCGTCACGTAGTTCGACATCTCTTGCTCTTCTTCACCTTCTAGAATAGAATTAATCCTAGGAATAGTTGGATGAAAATAACCTCCACTATGAAAGATATCCTGATATTTTCCTAAAGCAGCCTTTGGCTTCATGTTCTCACCTTTACCATTCTTCATAGAGAATCCCAAATCAACACTCTTCTTATTCACAGGAGAATCAACAATCTGCCCCCCATACTTTACTAGGGCCATTACGCACTACCTGTTGAGCATCCTTCAACGAAGCTATAGAATTCTCATTTCCCTTATGTTATCAATAGATAAAGCTTGAAACTGAGTTCCAACAACAACTTCATCCGCTTCCACAACACTGAAAGAGGGTAAATGAGATATTAACAACGCTTGTTCTTCATTTATGATGACCACCTTTCCTTCATGAACAAACTTCAACTTCTGGTGTAAAGTTGAAGTAACAGCCCCTGCCTCGTGGATCCACGGCCGTCCCAGTAAACAACTGTAAGCGAGAAAAATATCCATATCCTGGAAAGTAATATGAAATAGGTGAGGGCCTTGTGAATAGGAAAATCTACTTCCCCAATGACATACTTCCTTGATCCATCAAAAGCTTTCACAATTATGCCACTCGGGCGCATGGGAGTTTCTTGATACTTCATCTTCATGAGCGTGCTCCTCAGTATGACATTTAAAGTGGATCCATTGTCAATCAGCATATTTGACAATGAACCATTCTTGTAGTTCATGGAGATATGTAGAGCCAGATTATGATTCATTCCTTCATCGGGAAATTCGTTATCATAGTAACTCAGGTTATTACAGGATGTAATATTCCCGACAACACTATTGAATTGGTCCAAAGACATATCACTTTCCATGAAAGATTGATCCAATACTCTCATCAAAGATTCCTTGTGTGCAGAAGAGTTCATTAGCAAGGCTAAAATAGATATCTTTGATGGGGTCTGCAACAATTGATCTACGATCCTGTAGTCGCTCATCTTGATAATCTTCAATATGTCGTCCACGTCTTTCTCCATAGTAGTACCACTAATTCCCCCACTTCTTTCTTGGGTTCTGTACTTTCAACAACTTTTTTATCAGCATTAACATTCCCTCGAATGACAGGTGCAAAAATACGGCCACTGAGGGTCACTCGGCTGGCTTCAGCAATATTCTTGACATCAGACAAAGGTTGGATGGGAGCTTCCACACCATCCTCTAGGATTGTAGCATTGTACTTGTATGGCTTGACTCTGTCTGATTCGTAAGGAACATGACCCGACAATCAAATTACCACTAGGGCAACATTTGGTTTTCTATGGTACTCAATCTCTATAAGGGAAGGAACACTAAAACAAGGCACAATAACATCCACCCCTTCTTCAAAATACTTATACATCACATAATCATTGTTGGAGAACATATCATCATCAGAAGAAAAGAATTCATCTGCAGAGCCATACTCATCATCCGACACAGCCTCAACCAAGCAATCTTCATTCACATTAATCCCATTGTAATCATCCATATTACCTTAAACTTTGATGGTACCATTGTCTAACAATAACTTAATACCCCTCCTCATAATGGAACAACCCCTAGAATTTCTGCAGCAAATCTGGCAAGACCCGTAATGGTGTTCTTCTTGACCATCCATGTGACAGAAGGTAGCGTGTAACTGCACCAAATCATCATTCATATGATTCACGTCAAAATTCGGAACTCTCCAGGACATCCAAAGACCATATTCACATCTTCCTCGTACTCTTCCCTAGGCCTGATTTTTAAATCTGGAACTCTCCAGGACATCCAAAGACCATATTCATATCTCCCTCGTACTCTCTTTCCTAAGGATAAAACCCTTTTTCACAAGGATACTAGGTTTAGAAGCGCGATCTTAGGAAATAGGGTTTTTATTTTATTGGGAAAAAGGGTTTGAATTTTATTTAGCGGGACTCGTCACGATTTTAATTGTATTCCTACGTATCCTCTTATCAGGAATCAGAGTCCCATTTCATAATTTGCGGTTTTGTTTGTGTTTTTTTATGGATTTGTGAAATATATTTGAATTTACCGCGTATGTAGTCTAAGAGTGTGAATAGCAGAGTTTGTTAGACCAAGTGTGCAATTAATTTAAATATATTCGTATTCCTTTTCGAAAATTAATTGTTCGAATTGATTTCATTTGGGAAAAAAGATTTGGTGTTTGGTTGAATATTTTTATACGTAGAGCGAGGGAGTCTGGTATAGTCTCCTCATCGCGTGTCCAGATATTGACCACGTGTCGCTCGTGGACATAGTAATTCGATGAATTGCACGAGTTTTAATATTTTGATTTTGAATAATAAACCGGTAGATAATGTGTCGACCGATTTAATTACTCGGAGATAGACATTCTATTATTTATAGAATGTTTGAATTAATTAAATTAAAGAAAAGTGTTTAGAAATATGCACATGTTTATGATTAAAAATATGATTTTGAATTCTTGTCATTTCTAGTTAATTATAAAATCAGCCTAAAGTTAATATAATTACAAATAAACAAGAGTAACTAATTAAGCTTATAGCAAATAACAAAAGGGAAGTGTAGCATTAGTTCGTTAGTAAAAGTTTGGGGTGTGAATAATAGGGCCCTAAATCCAGATATTGGATTTAGACCCAGTTGTGTGAGGGTGTTGTTTTAAACATAGCAGTAAAAACCGGGGATGTAGGAAATAAGGGCTTGAGCCCAAACAGTTTGTTTGATCCAATCTGCAGGGGGGTGTGGAAAAGAATTGAGGGGAGGTCCAAGGTCCAAATGAATTTCTAAAACCCAAAAAAATTAACTCTAACTAAAGTTACAACTTAGAAATAATAATTAAAAAATAACATATTGCCACGTTTGGAATGGCATAATTTTCGCTATTTTGACTTTTCCAATTTGTTCTAACCAATCACATATTGCCACTTTGTCTATTATAATTAAAAATAAATAAAAAAACAAAACAATAGATGAATAAGAAAATGAAAACAACAAAATATCAATTTTCTTCCCCTTTCATTCTTCTCTCCCTCATCTCTCGATGTCTTCTTTCTCTTCACTTAAGAAAACCAAAACAACCAATTCCATCTTTTCAACATAACTCACGCGATTTCTTTACACAACAATCAATTTCACATTTTTTTTGGAAAGAATCGAATGAAAACATGGCAATCTACATGAAAAACATAAATAAAAAACGGAAAGAGGTAAAAGAATGAAACTTTCAGCATCGTCCATGGCCGAACGTCGACAGATCTTACTGCAGGATCTTTCTCGGTCAGATGCGCGAAGACTGGTCGTGCAGTGTCATCAAGGACGATTGGAGATCTAAACGCATAAAGGGGCGGTTTCCGTTCAGAAACTGATAGGGAGCATGGTCGTCGGGAGTTGCAGCATTTATCATTGAGAGGTCGTCGGTGTTAGTCTGCTATATGGTGTCTTCCATGGTGATTCGGATTTGTATTTATCACTTTCTTTTATATTGAACTTTCAACAAAATACCTACAACATCTTAAAAATATATCAATTTCAAGAATAACAAATAAATCTCCTTTTTTCTAGGTATTATTATTGTTGTGAATTTCTTGCTAAAAAATGGTTGTTTCCTATTTACATGTTTTTTGTTTTTAAATTTTGTGTAATGGTATTGGTTTTAATGGAGAAAATTAGTAATGAAATATGGATGATGAGGTAAATTTTTAGAAGTCATAGGTTCAGTTTCATGATATCATTTGAAGGAAAGGTTTATTGTGAAAAGTTTATACAAGCTTAGAAACTGAGAAGTGTTAAAAAGGTCACACAACATATAATGTCTTTTTAAATAAAATATGATTAGAAAAATATACAATAATAAGACTAAAATTAAGATTGTGGCCAAATAATATAGAAATAAGTTAAAACATTATAAAAATAAAGTGCCAAATAATGTGAGAATTTGTTGAATATGCACGGGTATGATACTGTGTAGAAATCCTGTACAAATTGATAAAAAATTGTATAATCAAGAAATAAATCATACGATAATCATCATCATATGGTTTAAAAAAATAATAATTAAAAATTAAAATTGAAAATTAGAGGTAGGCCTCATGTGAAATCATTGGCCAAAACAAAAATATCCCCAACACTATTAAAAATAAAATTTTGAAAGAAGAAGAAATTTGCAAAAAAAAAGAAGTGTGTGTGTGTGAATGAGTAAAATTGTGAGAGATTGTGCATGATCTAGAAATGTGAAAAACATGCCCTATTTATAGATAAAAAACTATCCAAATTGGAAATAAAACAAAATTGACCAATCAAAAACAAAGTGTGACACAAATTGGCATCAAATGGCCAATAAGAAACACCTATTTAAAAAGGAAAGAAAATTAGTGGAAAAAATAGGAAAAAAAAGAAAATATTGATAGTGCAGCACAAGAGATTCAAACTTGTGACCTTATGCTTGTAAGCTTCATTCTTCACCAATTGTGTTGTGTTACTCATTTGTAAATAAACTCAATTTGAAAGAATCTAAAAGGTGTGCAGATATTTGCTATCTTTAAAAATACAAATAATTTGAAATGAATCATTATATTTTTAAATAGGTTTGGAAGCGAATATTTTAAAAAATAAAATAATATTATAAAAACAAAGTTTAGAATTTTTTTGACTGGACTTGAGAATGAACATCTATAAAAATCAAATAATATTATAAAAACAATGTTTAAAATATTTTTGACTGTTGAAATAAAAGGGCGGGAAAATTTGGGGTATGACAACTGGAACCTTTACATTGGAAACAGACAGAGTTCACTGACATTCTGTCCAAACAATTCTTTTCCTCGAAGGGCCTTCATTTCCTTATGCGTCTCATTGAATTGGTCTTGAAAGTCATCCAACCGGTCATAGAAACCCACACTTTCACTTGGTGGAGGAACCAGACAATAAACTTCATCATTAGCAGACGACATAGCATTCACCGAAGGAGGTGCAGTATAGTGGATCTCATTTCTAAAAGTAGGAGTAATATGCACCACAACAGGTGCGAGAGTAGCAACAGCTTTCACAATTGGAGAAGCTTGAGTGTCAAGATTAAAACCTTCAATTATGAAGTTCTCTGGCATTCCCCACGGGTAACCATGAGGCATACGGCTCTAAGTGACAGTAACTAGAGTAACAAAAACGAAATTATCAGAGCTTCAGAAGTGACCTTTCCAAAATGTCCAAGAACATGAGCAAAGCTTAAAAATTGAGCAAGTTATGCCTTGTAGAAGTTGGGAAATATTTGGATATTTTGAAAAGTCAACATTGCTTCAAATGTCTTAAAAATGCTAATGGGCCTCTTTTTCTTCCAAGAATCATTATCCAAGGCATGTGCACGACCATTTGGCCCAAAGGGAAGTTTTTCATCATTTTTATTTATTTATTTGAATTTTTAAATGCTAATAATTCATTTAATTAAAATAAATATGTGGAAAATACTAAACCTAAGTTTTTAAATCTTTTTGTGCATGAAATAGTCTCAAGATTTCGTGCATGATCTGATTTAGAAAGAATCCATGTGATTGGACATGATTTGAAGCAAAATAGCATGAAAAAGATTGAAAACTTATGGCATGGAAAATCAAATATTTTCTCATCAATTCATTGATTCTTTGGACCAAATTTCCAACCCTAATCATTCACACATATATACTAATGCCAACCCTAATGTTCAGAACCTCCCAGCTGCGCAAGAACCTCATCATCACTTTTGCATTTTTTATGAAAAACTCAAATACTGAAAACTAGGTTACAGTGCGATTCAAGGCCAAATACCTATTCCATTGTGTTCCTGAAGCTTCAAGGAAGGAGTTTGAATCAAAACCATAAGCTCTAACACCAAGAAACGTGAGAATAATCGTGTCCTGTACAAAAATTTTTTCACATTCTTGCATCATGATTCATGCGTCTTTAGTAATTTTTAATGATTGATTTATGTTCCTTGATTAATTCTAAAGCTAATTGTGTGCTTTGATTGAGTTTTCACGCGTTATATGAAGAATCACCATTAAAGGATGCTAGGGTTCTTCGAACTTGAAATTGGGGGTTTCTGACTACTGTAAAATTGAGACACCATAATACCATGGTTGAATTCAGAAAGCTTGGACGATTCTAATGCAATGCTCGCGCCTAATTTATGTGATACTATGGCTTGTTCGCTATTATTAAAAAATGCATATTTTGGGGGGGTTTAAAACCCCCATTAACCTCTTTTATATTTCAGGAAAAAAAGCAAAACGGAGAAGATGATGAAGTGTCAAGACCTGATTGAGTCATTTGAATTTTCGCGCGAGAATGTCCACTAACGCCTGATTTACCTTATGTTATTTGTCTTCCATATAATAATTAAAACGCGTTGGTAGCTCCACTGGTCAAGCGAAGGGTTGGTGATCTCTAGGACCTGGGTTCGATCCCAGGTCCCCATCCCTTTCCATATTATTTTTCCTAACGTCATTATGTGTAGTTTCTATGCAAGCGACCATCATACATCCATCCTCCAGATATGCCACGCGTATAGCAAGATCCATCAAAAGGCCCAGATCTGAAGAACATGATAGACCCCAGTCAATGCACTCACGCGCTAGCACAAAAAGTCAGACAAGGCCTTGCAATAAGTGGGCCTAATTGCTAAGTACACCTCCAATTGGGGACAGAAACCCCCCAAGGTTTTGATTTTTATTTTATTCTTATTTTATTTATTTCCATTATTCCTTATTTTAATTTATTTTCATAAACTATATAAAATATCAAAAAAATCAGAAAAGACAAAATTAAAAATATTTTTTATTTTAATATTTTTTAAGTAAATATCATTAATTAATTTAGCTTTGTAAAATTAGGTTTAATTCAAACATTTTTCTTAATAAACTTAAAATTGGTAGAATTAGGTTTTAATCAATTTTTATCTTTTTTTCCTTTCTTTCACAATAATTAATTATTAAATATTATTTTTGTAATTAAATTACCATGTAAAGAATTAGATTAATCTTAGGTTTAATTTTAACATGTTTTCTTAATAAATTAAAAAAAAACAACTAGAATTAGGGTAATGTTTTAATTTCATTTAATTTTTCTCATAAAAATCCAAAAAAATCTCAAAAAAAAATTTCTTTTTCATTTTAATTTCATTAATTTAATAATCATAATTTAATTTCATTAAAAAAGGGTCCAACGCCCTCGTTTCCAATTTCAATTCATATTCGCGCATTTTATTTATTTCTTATAATATTAATGTAATTCTCCCAAAGCCTTGTAAACTCGGACATTTTATATTTCTCGCACTTTATTTCTTTATTTTCTGTCAAATCGGGTCCTGGATTAAATTTGGCGATGTGGACCCGCGCCTTTGTAATAGTTTAGGAACTTTTATTTCTCGCAATTTCTTAACTGTTACTAATGGCATGCAAGAATGAATGACAAAGATAAAAACAAACGCGTAGATCACCATGACATGACAAAAGACAAAAATAAATGAAAATGACACACAAATCACACACCACCCCTAGGGTACGCCTCATTGTTGCCTTGCCTCGAAAGGTGATCGTCGAGTAGAAGATGTTTTAGTAAGTCCTCATGATCCGGGAACCTGGCATGAGGGTAGCTTCTAAGGTATCTTCCTATTACTCTGGTGATCACACTGTTGCCTTGTCCCTCAAAACGTGGTCGCCGACTATAGGACGTCTTAGTGAGTCCTTATGTCCCATTGATCTGGTTGCCTCGAAACAAGTTGCCTCGGAATAGTTGCCTCGGAATGAAAGATCAATGGCATAAGGGTAGTTCCTAAGGCATCTTACCTTTGCTCGGTGACCACACTGTCCCTAAACTCGAATTGACCCGAACACCTCCAACGGTGGTGCTACCTACCTCTCAATGGTGGGATGGCACTACTTTAAAGGACATTTACACAGACGAAATCCTTAGGGTAGGTAGACGACTCTAGATACTTGCTCTAAATTCAAAAACAAATCAAAAATACTTTTCACACCAGCACCCTTTTCAAAAAGCTTTCGAAAGCAATTTTTCAAACACTCTTGAGGACCGATACAAGAGTCGAACTGGAATTTTCAAAAGAAACTTTTTAAAACCCACAGTTGAAAAGCAAACAAACCATTTTTGAAAACACAAATGAGCAAGTATCTAAGAGCCCATGGATAACCATGGATGGAAAGGGTGCTAATACCTTCCCTTTCTATAATCTACCTCCCGAACCGAGAGCAATCTCTTTAAGGAATTTTTCTGTGCTTTTGTCCTTTCCATTTGGAGAAAATAAAAGACGATGGCGACTCTTGCTTCCGCGACATCTTCGCGAACCAGCGTTAAACAGTCAGTTCCAGATCCACCGATCACACCCCTACTTCTGATATCACCCGTAATTAGTCCTTTGTTTCGTATGTAAATATTTATGAGCAGCAATTAGGGTCAAATGCATATATCAAAAATTAACAATGGACGTTCTTTGCAAAACAAAACAGATAAAGGGAAAACAATTTGAAATTTGTCTGAAAACGAATTTGTATTGATTTTGAAGTTTGCCTGTAAATAGGCGCTTTTGTACAAGAGGCTGATGTCCTAGTAAGAGAACGCCGCCGAACAAATAGGATTTATACAATTTGTGAAAAGAAAACAAAGCAGCTATGTGAATAATCCCACTGGGTTCCAACTCTGCTATTGCCTTTATATCTTCAAGCGTCTCATCACTTTGCTGCTTAGTTGAAGATGAATCTGATTGATTGGTGCCGTCCAAGCCTGATAGTTGATACCGAAGTCTGGATGCAGGGTGATCCAATGAGACATAGTGTTACGCTTATCCCTAACTTTTTCCTGGACCGCCCTTTCGGGTTTTCAGTCCACCGGGATACCCATTTTTGCCCAAGCCGCCTTTTCAAGTTTTCGACTTGCCGGGTGTACATATTTTTATTTTCATCCCTTATTTTTGCCCGAACCTTTTTGGTTCGCCGGGAAGCCCTTATTTTTGCCTAGGCCAGTCAACCTAGCGGGTCTTTGATTCACGCGCAGTATATTTTGACTATGTCCATTCCCTCAGGATGTAGAGAGGTGTCATTGTCGGTAGTGTTGTGTTGCCATACTACCAGAAGATCTTCATTTGATCATGCAAGATTCGTTGCTGGAATTCATGTCCCATGCCCCAATTGATTCAGATGGAGATTTGCCCCTGGCTATTTGGCATTTTGAGAGATTCCTTGAATCTTGACTTGACTGCCCCAGATGATGGAAAATGATCATGTCTGCCCCTTGGTTGGAAGTGTTTCTTCCACTTGAGATGACCCTTTTTATTGAAAAGGTTTTTGTTCACTAGATATTCGTCGTGCGAATTTCTCTGTTGTTTGAACAAATAGTCATATACAAACAATGTTATTTTAAGAATGCAAAGCTTATGTCTGTCTTTTGAAATTTTTGAAAATGCATTTTTCCAGTAAAACAGGCAAAAAAATTTTTGTAAAATGTGATGTCAACTCAGGATTTACAACAAGCCCTACAGGAGTCAGGATACCTTTTGTAACAGTATGCTTTCGAACTAACTCGTGCTTCAGCTAGGACTTTTAAGGGTTATAACGTGGCCTGGTTCACGGTTTAAGAAACAAATGATAAAGGCTCAAATTTTATTTGTACCCACCCGTTCTTCGTGATGTTCTTCGATCCTAAACTCAACTAATTGTGCATTAGATCTTGTTTGAGTCTTTGCTCTGATATACCAGTGATGGTTTAGATACTGACAATTTATTTTGAACAAGCGGTCATTTTGTTGAGAGTTTTTAGGACCTCTTTTTGATTTTATTATCCCTGTCTTTTGCCTGAATTGTTTCTTTTTGTGACTACAGTCAGCGGGATGCCCCAGTTCTCCTTCATAGGTTTTAACTTATTGGGCTTTTATTTCGAGAGATAATGACTGCCTGTCTTGACGAATATACCGAACCAACACCGTCTTTTGTTTCGGAAGGACTTCTTTGATGCCATTCATTGTGCACCTGGATCAACTGAGCAAACTACCCTGCCCCAGGTTGTGATTACGGGTTTTAATTTGTGAAAAGAAAAACTCCAACTTCTTTGGCTCAAAGGGGTTGACTAGGGATTATCTTCCTTATAACTCCGCTGTTTAGAATTTGAAACAACGCATGTACATCGTCAGCGGGGTCTGTTCAAAAGCATACTGTAGAGATTTTGGCATCATTTTCGTCATCCTCCCTCTAAAGGCTTATAATTTTTTAATCGAGAGTTGATCATCACAAAAAATAAAAGCAATTTGAATATAGTGAAATACGAATGGATTGACTCAAAACAGACATATGCAATGCATTGATAAAGTAATAAAGTTCGACATGATAATAATTGTTTGAATAAGCAAAGAAAGATACAACTTCAGAATTTAAATAAACAAAAGTCTCTTAATTTGAACTAGTCGTTTCAGGTGGAGAACCCTCAATGGAAGATTTTCATTTCGCCATCCGGCATGAATTCCAGCACTCTTCCGTCAATCGAGTCTTGGATCTTGTTTTTCAAAGCCCAACAGTCATCGGTGTCGTGCCTAGGACTATAGGAGTGGTATGCACAAACTGCGTCGGGATGATAGCTAGGAGCAGAGGTATTGGGATTCCGGGGAGGATCCCTTAAAGGAATCAGATTGATCTCCAACCAGCATTTCATTATTAGAGATGATGGTATATCAGTCTCAGAGAAATGTCTTACAAACGTATTTTGCTTACACCGACTACCCCGTTGACGCTGGCGAGGTTGATGTTGGGCTTGTGACCCTGAAGCAAGCTGAGGAGCTTTTCCCTTGTCTTCTTGCCCCAAAGGTGGTTGAATGATGACTTGATCTTAAACCCTAGTTGTTTACCCCACTTGGTTATTTTGAATCAGCTTGTTGACGAGGACCCTGAGCTCTTCTTGTCTTTGAGCTAAGTCTTGAATGAGAGCCATCTTGCCCACCAGTTGTCCCATCATCTGGATCTTCATTGTTGCCAACTCAATTTGTATCCCTTCCAACTGGTCATTCCTGATGCCTCCTGGATTCCCTAGGACCAAGCCCCTTGTGAGGAGAGCTTTTATTTCTTCTTGCCCCTGGGATAGGTTCAAGAACATTTCTTGAAGTTGGGCGTTTTGAGCCCGGAGATCTTGGTTGTCTGGTTGGAAAGCCATTGCTGAAATAAACAGCGAGAACATGAGAGACCTGTATTAGGAGACCTGTTATGCAATGATATGTATGATATATGTATGCAATGTTTTCAAGGATCTCGCGGGGTAAACAAGAAACTTGTTAGAATCTGTTAGAAGAAACTTCATGTCGTTAAGAATCCTTCTTCAAGAGTCAAGCTCACCATATCGAGTGGGTCATAGCCCTTGACTCAAGTTATCATGTTTTGATCTCTAGACGGCGTTGGCTAGAGGAAAATAAATCCCCTTGCCCCTTGCTAGACATTTGATTTACCATAACCTGCATCACCGACCCTTGAGATCTTCGAAATGGTTAAGGAAATGTTAAGGTATGATGTTATGATGTGTATGCGATGCGTTTAAGAAAAAGTGTGAAGTGATGTAAGTAAACCATGCAATAAATCCAAATTATTGGATAAGGACTGTAAACAAAACCTGTAAGGAACTCACGTTGTCAGATAACAAGAATGTGCAAGTAGTTCAAGTTTGAAGGCACACAAGTCACACAAATAGCCTTAAGTTTAGGCTGGCATGGAGTTTAGGTATTACCCTCTTTCAATTTAGTTGGTTTAAACCTGTCCAAAAAATAGTAATCGGGTTCTAGAGGATCTCAATATCACTGACTACCCTCAATCGGTCATAATTCCAGTTTAGCAACCTTTTCTTGCGGCCGGAATCATCGCGAGAGTTTAGTCTCAATGAGGGTAGCATACTGCTACTGTTCTATGTCCAAGTTGGTCAATTTAAGGTTCTAAGGTCAGTTGGTGCTTAATGACTCCTCAGAAGACCCATATTCTCCTCGTTCCAACACAAGGGATATCGATACAGACCAAGGTGTCACACCAACGTAGCTACTGCTTCATCCGTGTCGGTCTACGCCGGACATATCCCTCACAGTTTATTGCTACTTACCTAAAGGGTATCCCCAGATCTGGGTTAGGATCTATAGAAACTCCGATACAATCCCACAAATATAAATCATACAAAGCATACAATTGAAAACACAATGATCTAATCCTAAGGTATACCTCACTTATAGATATCCCCAGCAGAGTCGCCAGTTCTATGATCGGTGGGAATGAGAACTTACTATTTTGGAATGCTGGTTCGCGTTTGCGTTTGTTTTTGCAAAATGTCGCGGTAAGCAAGAGTCGCCACCGTCTTTTATTTTATCCAACAAGGAAAGGACAAAAGCACAGAAAAATTCCTTTTCGAGATGTTTCTCGGGTTCGGGAGGTAGATTATAGAAAGGGAAGGTGTTAGCACCCTTTCTATCCGTGGTTATCCACGGGCTCTTAGGTACTTGCTCATTATGTTTTCAAAATTTTGCTTTTCTTTGTGTTTGTGGGTTTGAAAAGAGTTTTTTGTTTGGAAGAGAGTGAAAGTGCGAAAAGTTTTATTTTTTGTTTTCAAAAGAGCAAGTACTTAAGAACATCTACCTACTCAAAAAGGAATTAAACTGTGCAAATATCCTTTAGACAATGTTATCCCACTATTGAGGAGTAGGTAGCACCGTCGTTGGAGTTTTCGAGTCAATTTGATTTAAGGGACGTGTGGCCACTAAAGCAATGTTAGGACGCCTTAGCGGTAACCCTAATGTCAGATCATTTTTCCAAGGCAACCGTTTCGAGGCAACTTATGATCTTTGGACAAGAGGGCGACCTCTAAAACTTCCTATACTCAATGACCACGTTCGAGGCAACCAAGTGAGGCATACCCTAAGAGTGGCATGTGCGAGTGTATTGTTTTTCAGTTTATATTATCTTTGTACTTGTTATGGTGAGCTACGGTTGATTTTAAATTAAAGGTTAATCTTGTCATGCATAGCCTATTATTCAAACATCTAGCAGTTAATGGTTGCGGAAAACAAATTGCGGAAAATAAAACTAAGCTATTACAAGGCGTCGGGTATTTACATCGCCAAAAACAACCCTTAAAATTAAATGCGAAAAAGTAAATAAAAGCGGTAAATAAAATCCTAAGTTAAAGTCGTTACATTCTCGGAGCAATTACAATTACATGGATCAAAAATAATATGCACGCGAGAAAATTGAATCGGAACATCCTAGGGTTTTGACCCTTTTTTCATTAAATAAAGCATATTTTTTGTCATTTTTTATTTGAGAATTAAGCCTAACTAATGATTAATTAATTAAAAAGAAAATATCTTTTGAGTTTTATTTTAATTAAGGAAATAAAATTAGAAAGGTAAAAATATATCAAAACCCTAATTCTAAATCAACTTTAATTTAATGCAAAATATGTTAAGATTAAACCTAATTAAAAAAAAACTAAATTAATTGGTTAATGGTTTATTTACAAAAATAATAAAATTAATGATAAAAATAATATATTTTTGTGATTTCTGGTTTTTTATATAAAAAAGGTTAATTTGTTAATTGGTTGGAAAATAAAAATAACGCAAATTAAACAAAAGAAATATAGAAAAGAGAAAGAATAAACCAAAGGGGGGTTTGGGCCTAGAAGGGAGGTTGATTCAGCAATTCCAGGCCCAGATTCAATCAGCCTTGTTTGACTTTCAGATTGCTTGGGCGTTTGTTGACCAAGGTTCATGGTGAACCTCCATCCTTAGCCATTGGATATGCCTTGGTAACCACGTAGCCTTTGAGATCTGGAGGTATATGGTGCTCCCTGCCTGAAGTGCTGCATGTGAACGACTGAAATAAAATAATAACAACGTTTGGGGGAGCTGGGATTCGAAGGAGCTTGGGTTGCCCTTCGATCCAAGGGGCTGATTGAAGGTGCCTACGAGACTGCACGTACGGGGCGTTCGATCTGGATATGACATCCTCCGATCTAGAATTCTGCAAGGAAGTTTGTTAGAAACACAAAATATATGACCTGGGTATCGAACCCAGGTCCTTTTTGCTGCAACGCCTCTTCCTCACCAACCTAGTTGAAATATATTTATTGGTACAAACGAATCTGCAATGTTACATTAGAAACAAAAACACAGTATTTAATTTAAATATCGAATCTGCATGCTTAGTTTCCCCCTATGGTGTTAACCCATCGAAAACGAGTTATAGTTGCGCAAATTGAAGGTAAGCTCAGATCGTGCCTTCTTACTCACATGTAACACACTCAAACACACATGAATATTAGCAGCAATATGTATATATGTTCAACATGAATTTAAATCATACTTAAAAGTTTGAGATCAAAGGAAAAATTACCCACAGGGGGGTTGTATGAGGGATTCTTCACAATTCAAATGTTAGTCTGGACAGAGACTACGCGCAAAACCGACTTTTAGTGTGACAATCTTTGGCAACTTTATGGAATCTCATGCGGCAGGCAGTGTTTTCTTCTAAGGAAACCTCTGTGCGTTTTTTCCTTTCTGCAGAGTTTTTTCCCCTCCTTTTATTTTGATTTGTGAGGCTTGCTTGTATATAATGGAATGAATTAGGGTTGAAAACCTGGCCTCAATCTTCCTCCATCAATGTCTTGATTCTTGATTTGATTCACTTTGAATATCATTCCAAAAATAGCCTAATTCAATCTTTTTGTCCACGCCATGCCTTTACACGGATTTGATTTGATTTCTTCATAAATACTTTCTATTTTTGATTCAATCACGTGCCAATCTGATTTCATGCGTTACTGCCAGCCTGTTATGAGCTGTTTAGGCCTCCAACCTGATAAAAATCGAAAGCTGACCTACCCCTGCGGGTCCATTTCCCTTTGAATTTGCTTTCTTCGATGGCTTCAAATTCCAATTCAAACTAACTTTCCCTAGTAGAACCTTGCTATCCTTACTGGTTCTGAGTCGAATTGTGCCAGCTTCAATACTAGGGCTCCTTCGATTGAACCACCCTTTGCTTCGATCTCCTGTCCTTTTGAAGAAAATTCCCTATTAGGCAACTTCGACCAGATCTTGGCCTTGTGATGAGTCTAAATTCTGATTCGAAGTATTCAGAACTTCCTTCATCAGAGCATCTCAGATTAAGGCAAACTCTATACTGAAATGCCACTCGAAGGTCATTTCATTCAGCTATTCCGATTGAGGGAAACTCTGAAGTTCCAGTCGAAGGACCTTTATCAAAATGCCAATCGAAGGCCACTACTATAATACCAATCGAAAGATACTTGTTAAACTACCAATCGAATTCCACTGCTACAACGTCAGTCGAAAGATACTTGTTAACCTGCCAATCGAAGGACACTATTACAATGTCAATCGAAAGATACTTTTATAATGCCAATTAAAAGGTGCTTGTTAAAATGCCAATCGAAGATGCCTTTGTTTGGGTGCCAATCTAAATACATTGTTAAAATGCAACTGAAAGGCCTTGTTAACAGGCCAATTGAAGGACCTTTGTCCATGCCAATCAAAGGGAGCTATGCAGATGCCAATCTGTGATCGGTGGATCTGGAACTGACTGTTTAAAGCTGGTTCGCGAAATGTCGCGGAAGCAAGAGTCGCCACCGTCTTTTATTTTCTCCAAATGGAAAGGACAAAAGCACAGAAAAATTCCTTAAAGAGATTGCTCTCGGTTCGGGAGGTAGGTTATAGAAAGGGAAGGTGTTAGCACCCTTTCTATCCATGGTTATCCATGGGCTCTTAGATACTTGCTCAATGTGTTTTCAAAAGTGTTTGTTTGCTTTTCAATTGTGGGTTTTAAAAAAGTTTCTTTTGACAATTTCAGTTCGACTCTTGTGTTAGAGTGTTTGAAAAATTGATTTGAAAGCTTTTGAAAAGTGTCGGTGTGAAAAGATTTTTTGTTTGTTTTGAAGAGAGCAAGTATCTACGAGAACCTACCTACCCTAAGGAATTCGTCTGTGTAAATGTCCTTTAAAGTAGTGCCATCCCACCATTGAGAGGTAGGTAGCACCACCGTTGGAGGTGTTCGGGTCAATTCGAGTTTAGGGACATTGTGGTCACCGAGCAAAGGTAAGACACCTTAGAAGCTACCCTTATGCCATTGATCTTTTATTCCGAGGCAACCGTTCCGAGGCAACTTATCCGAGGCAACTTTGTTTTAGGAAACTAGATCAATGGACACAAGGACTTACTAAGACGTCCTATAGTCGACGGCCACGTTTCGAGGGACAAGGCAACAGTGTGATCACCGGAGTAATGGGAAGACACCTTAGAAGCTACCCTCATGCCAGGTTCCCGGATCATGAGGACTTACTAAGACATCCTCTACTCGACGATCACCTTTCGAAGGCAAGGCAACAGTGAGGCGTACCCTAGGGGTGGTGTGTGCGAATTGTGTGTCGTTTTCATTTGTATTTATCTTGTCATATGATTGGTGTTCTACGCTTGATTTTATTATGTCCATTCATTCTTGCATGCTTATTTAACAATTAAAAGTTGCGAGGAAAAGTAACTCTAAGCTATTACAAAAGGCGCGGGTCCACATCGCCAAAATTAAACCGGACCCGATTTGACGGAAAAGTAAACAATTAAAAGAATTAAAAAAGTGTGAGAAGTAAATGTTACAAAGCTTTGGGAGAGGTACATAATTATTCAAGCGACATAAAATAAATATGCGAAATAAAAGAATTAATAACATGGGCGTTGGACCCTTTTGCAAAAATTAAAGTTAATGAGGAATTAAAATTAAAATTTAAAAGAAAATGTTTTTTTTTTGGTATTTTAGTATTTTATGATTTAATATGAAAAAGAGAATTAATTAAAATTAAAATTGAATGCAAACCCTAATTCTAATGGCTTTTAAATTTATTATGAAAAAGATTGAATTTTAACCTAATTTAAACCTAAGTTAATTTACATGCAAATTTAATTATAGAAATAAATAAAATAAACATTATTATAAAAAAGAAAAATTAAAAAGGAATAAAAACAATTATTAAACCTATTTCTACATTTTTTGTATTTTTATTATTAAAAAAAAGTTAAAGTTAAAACACCTAAATTAAAACTAAATTTATTTACATATGAATTTATTTATAAAAAAATATTAAAATAAACTATTTATTATGTTTTTTTTATCTTTTCTGATTTTTTAACCATTTTTTGTATTTTGTAAAAATAATTAATTAATTTAGACAAATAAAGAAAATAAAACAATAATTAAAAATAGAATATAAGAAATATGAAAAATTGCAAACCAGGGGGGGTGGAAGTCCCAATTTAGGAGGTATGGGCTCAGCAATTCAGGCCCATTTGTATCATGGCCTTGTTGACTTTGATGCACGCGTGTGGGACGGTTGACTCATCCTCATGGTGTTCATCAATTCCCAGCCCTGAATGTGAATCTCTTGGACGCGTGTACACTTGGATCTGGTGGTGTATCATGGATCATAACATAGGCGCTTCACCTGAACGTTAGAGAAAAAATATTATTGAGAAAGCATGAGACCTGGGACTCGAACCCAGGTCAAGTGTATTGCAAGCCTTGATGTGTGCCAACTGAGCCAATTGCGCGTTGTTAATATATAATAACAATCAAATAATATAAAAGAAAAACAAGGTTAGTGGGAGTCAGCGCGCGAATTTTCAAACCGGCCTATCATTCGTTGACAACACACCATCTTCTTCATCACCCCTGTCAAACAAAACACAAAGGCAACGTTTTTTAACGCGTTGCGTTAGGAGGCTTTAGAGAAAATAGCGAATAGCGCTATGGTGTCCATAAATTGGGCGCGATAGGTGATTCTTGTTCGTCCAGATACACTGATGCTAATGGTCATGGTCTTGAGTCCTAATTTTACTTCGTTTCAAAAGCCCCAAATTTACAACCCTGTAAACCCTAGAAATCGCGCATGGTACAATTGTATATACAGCATAATAATCAAATTAAACATCATGGTTAGCTTTAAAACATCACAATGAATATAAATCCACAATTAGAATGCCATGAGAATGCCTAGAATTAAAAATACGATCTTGACTTTTTCTCTGCACAGGGAAGGTTCTCATTACCAATTCTTGGGGTTTGAATCGATGTTAATGACTGGAATGTATTCAGGGAGACTTGAGGAAGCTAATGGGATGGTTTTTGTGCTGCGAATCAACCTGTAAAGGGGTTTACAGTTTTGAATTTTTTGGCCAAAATTTCAAGTTTTTTGAGAGCTTTTCTGCGCAGCTTTGAGTGTATCGTGATTAGGGTTCTCATCTAGCATTTGTACTGAAAGCATTAGGTCAACAAAACTCAATAAAATCCAATGCAATAATGGTCTTTGGAAATTTGATTTTAAGGATCTTTTTCATATCTTTTTTCAAGTGTTCTTGGTTCAAAATCATGCCAATCACTCCAATTCTTTCCTAATTTGTATATGCACGAAATCTTGATGGCAAAACCTGTATAAAAAGATTTTTTTAGGTCAAGTTATATATCTTCCACATATTTAAATGATTTAAATGAATTAATATAAATAATAATTCAAATAAATAAATAAAAAATGGGAAAATACTTCCCTTTGGGCCAAGTGGTCGTGCATATGCTTAGAATGATGAACCATGGAAGAACAATGGGCCCATTAGCAATTTTAGGTCATTTGAAGTAGTGTTGACTTTTCAAAATTTCCAAAAATTTCCCAACTTCCACAAGGCATAACTTGCTAAATTTTTAAGATTTTCTCATGTTCTTGGACATTTTGGAAAGGTCTTTGAGTCCTCTAACCAATGTCTTTGGTCCCATGTCATTTTGATTTACCAATCTCAAGTTATGGCCTTTTACCTAAAGTCCCTTTTTGTTGACTTTTGAAAATGACCTATAATGTTGAAATTGATAACTTTTTGTAAGAGCATTTCTTGGACTTGAAATATGAATATGAGTTGTAGGAAATGTCTTTCTCTTCAAAATGAGCTTTGGATGGGATTTTTCTGATAATCCATGTGAAAGTTATGCCCTGGTCAATTTCAGTTGACTTTTTCAGCTGTCCAAATAAGGAAACTTTTGCATCTTGATGATTTTCTGAGCCAAATTTTGAGAATCATGATCAAGCATTGATCAAATGATGTTTATGGCTTCAAAATGATATGTTGACCAAAAATTTGAACTTTTGACTGTCAAATGACCATTTTGCCCCTACAGTTGACTGTAGTGCAATTTAGGGTTTTGACTGTGCAATTTTGAGCTGAATGCCTTGAAACTTGATATGAGGATACTTGACCATATTTGTAGGCATGTGAGACTTGATTGGACCTTTGAAAACTTCATTTTTTTGATCAGCACACAAACCCTAGTTTTGACTGTATAGGAGACCTTTGACTGTGCAACCCTTGGAGATTTTGTGACTTGGCTTGGCAATTTCTTGGAGAATATGGGAGGGAAAATTTTGGGGTGAAACAGTTGCCCCTGTTCAATCTTCTTAGACCTGAGGATGCAGATTGGCGGACGTGCCTTTCGTAATCCGAGGGTAGAAGATGATTGAACACTAGAGTGCCCAGAAATTTGCGCTCACATGTTAGCAGTGTGATGGAAATGGGCTTATAGATGCCATTTTGGAATTGCTGGATAGGATGATGGGCTTATAGATGCCATCTGGATGTTGACCGCGTAGGATATTCCTTAGCGAGAACCTGCATACCTGCAAAACAGAAAATGAATACCTGACACGTTGCAGGAGTTGATTTTTAGATGCTTGGTATAAATATGTCCTGACTGGTTACAGGAGCTGAATCTGGAGCTTCAAAAGATGATGAATGAACCAGGGATGGTTACCGCCTTAGCATAAATGGTAAGAGAACCTTGGGCAACTTTGACTTCAACAACGCTCGTTGAGAAAAAATCTTGGGTGTCTTCTACTGGGATAAGAATCAGGGAGATCTTAGGGTCGATCTGACTGAACCAGAAGAGGCCTTTGACTGGGTAAGAATCAGGAAAATCTTAGGGTCGATTTAACTGAACCGGTCTAGGTCTTGAAATGTCTTCAACTGGATAAGCATCAGGGAGATCTTAGGGTCGATCTGACTGAACCAGAGAAGGCCTTTGACTGGATAAGCATCAGGAAAATCTTAGGGTCGATTTACTGAACCGGTCTAGGTCCTGAAATATCTTCAACTGGATAAGCATCAGGGAGATCTTAGGGTCGATCTGACTGAACCAGAGAAGGCCTTTGACTGGATAAGCATCAGGAAAATCTTAGGGTCGATTTAACTGAACCGGACAAGGTCTTGGAATATCTTCAACTGGATAAGCATCAGGGAGATCTTAGGGTCGATCTGACTGAACCAGAGAAGGCCTTTGACTGGATAAGCATCAGTAAAATCTTAGGGTCGATTTAACTGAACCGGACAAGGTCTTGAAATATCTTCAACTGGATAAGCATCAGGGAGATCTTAGGGTCGATCTGACTGAACCAGAGAAGGCCTTTGACTGGATAAGCATCAGGAAAATCTTGGGGTCGATTTAACTGAACCGGACAAGGTCTTGAAATATCTTCAACTGGATAAGCATCAGGGAGATCTTAGGGTCGATCTGACTGAACCAGAGAAGGCCTTTGACTGGATAAGCATCAGGAAAATCTTGGGGTCGATTTAACTGAACCAGGCTAGGTCTTGGAATATGATTGAGAATTTCAACTGCATCTTTCCTGAAAGGTAGAAGTCAGTCATATGCAATGCATGATATGGATCAAGCAATGATGTTCTCAACATAAATGAGATTTGTATGATATGATGCGTCTATGCATGCTATAATGATGTATGTGAAGTTTTATGTATGTTTTTATCTAGGAAAGTGAATCATTGACGGGTGCCGGGAAGTCGTATCCTGGGCTGATGTTGAAGAGTAGATTTTGATTCCGCTGGGGATGATAGCTGTAAGAATACCGGTAGGAGAAGATGACTCTGTTGAGGAATAAACTTGGCAAATGAAGGATTCTACGGGGAGAAAAGATACTCTAGCGACCATGCTGGGAAGCAATACTCTGTGGGGAGAGGGATGCCTTGCTGAGTGTAGATAATAATTTGCTGGGGATAGGAAGACTTTGTCGACGACGCTCCTTCCGTGGCTTTTGGCTGAGGATAACCCAGTTATATCCTGTTAAGGAAATAACTCTTTAAATCAAGCCGGACGACGCGTTCGTGCGCTGCGAGGATAAGCTTCCAGAATTTACTGGGAATAAGCTTACTGCTTGGGGATATGAATTCCAACTTTCCTGGGGAAACTGGATTGGACTCTTCTGGGGAGTTTTGGAACTGCGGGGGAGTGATTCCTTTGAATGTTGATATACCGCCGGGGAACAATCTTTAGACCAAGACTGCCGGGGATTCTTGTTAATATATATATATTGCTGCTGGGGAAGTATTGAGATCTACGGGAGGATACTCAATTTCCTTGAGATTTGATAATTTGCTTGGAGAGGAATGTACTGTTTTGCTGAACCACTCTCTGGGGATTTAATATGTACTTGGTCTTGTTCTTTAGCTGAACCTACCTTGGTACTTTGGAGGATAGAACAATTAGACTGTTCAGACAACTCTTTTATTGCCCCTGTTTCTAGTGTCACCTGCAATTAATTCCTTTGTTTCGTGTGCAAATATTTATGAGTTAGCAAATTATTGTCAATGCATATATAATAAATTGAACCTTGGACGTTCTTCGCAAAACAAAACAGAAAAAAGAAAAACACTTGGCACGTTTAACTGAAAATATATTTGTATTGATTTTTGAATGGCCTGTGAATAGGCGTTTTGTGTACAAGAGGCTGACGTCCTAGTAAGAGGAACATCGCCGAACAAAAGAGTTTATACAAGTTTTGTACAAAAGAAAATAAAACAGCTGTGTGAAATATGAATGATCCCACTGGGTTTCAATTCTGCTATTGCCTTTATAACTCCGAGCGTCTCATCACTTGATGACCTTGGTTGAAGGTGAAGCTGACTGATCGATGCCGTCTGAACTTGATGTAGATACCGGATTCTGGATGCAAAGTGATCAATGAGACATAGTATTACACTTTTATCCCTAATTTTTGCCTGGATCGCCCTTTCGGGTTTTCAGTCCGCCGGGATACCCATTTTTGCCCAAGCCGCCTTTTCAGGTTTTCGACTTGCCGGGTGTACAGATTTTTTCATTTTCATCCCTTCATTTTGCCCGAACCCTTTTGGTTCGACGGGAAGCCCTAATTTTTGCCTAGGCATGTCAGCCTAGCGGGTCCTTTTTTATGCGTAGTATCTTTTTACTATGTCTGCATTGGCGGGGTGAGGAAGGTCGTCACCATCCATGTTGGTCAATATCATGGCTCCTCCTGAGAACACATGCTTAACCACAAATGGCCCTTCGTACGTAGGGGTCCATTTTCCCCTTGGATCACTCTGAGGAAGGATGATTCGCTTGATTACCAGATCCCCAACTTGATATTCCTGTGGTCTGACTTTTTTGTTAAATGCCCTGATCACCCGTTTCTGATACGTCTGACCATGACAGATAGCAGCAAGTCTCTTTTCGTCAATGAGGTTGAGTTGATCAAGTCGTGTCTGGATCCAATCATCTTCGTTCAGATTTGCATCCTTCATTATCCAGAGAGAGGGAATTTGTACTTCGATCGGTAAGACTGCCTCCATGCCATAAACCAGAGAGAAAGGAGTTGCCCCGGTTGACGTCCTAGCTGAGGTACGATACCCATGTAGAGCGAACGGTAACATCTCGTGCCAATCTTTATAGGTCACTGTCATCTTCTGCACGATTTTCTTGATGTTCTTATTTGCTGCTTCTACAGCCCCATTCATCTTCGGTCTGTAAGGAGAAGAATTGTGGTGCTGTATTTTGAACTGTTCGCAGAGCTCAGCGATCATCTTATTGTTTAGATTGGTACCGTTGTCTGTAATAATCCGCTCAGGGACGCCGTACCGACAGATCAGATTATGCCGAATGAACCGTGCCACAACAGTCTTGGTTACCGTAGCATAGGATGCCGCCTCAACCCACTTCGTGAAATAGTCAATCGCCACTAGGATGAAGCGATGCCCATTAGATGCCGTAGGTTTTATCTCGCCGATCATGTCTATGCCCCACATTGCAAACGGCCAAGGCGCAGTCAGAACATTCAGGGGAACCGGAGGGACATGCACCTTATCTGCATAAATCTGGCACTTGTGGCATGTCCTGGAGTGTTGGTAGCAGTCAGCTTCCATTGTGGACCAGTAATATCCTGCCCGTAGGATTTTCTTAGCCATAGTATGTCCACTGGAATGCGTACCAAAGGTCCCTTCATGTAGCTCTTCCATGATTCTTTCTGCTTCAGTCTTATCCACACAACGCAGTAAGGTTGAATCATGGTTTCGCTTGTACAAGATGCCGTTGCTTAGGAAGAACTTGGCTGCAAACCTTCTCAGGAACTTCTTATCATTGACAGAGGCACCTTCAGGGTATTCCTGAGCTTCCAGATATCTCTTCACTTCGTGGTACCAAGGCTTCTCAGTCACCAATTCAGTTTCGAGGTCACAACAGTATGCCAGTTCGTCCAGTTTCCAAATGATGATTCGGGGAGCCTCATTATCCCATTTGACCTTGAACATTGAAGACATTGTAGCTAACGCGTCCGCTAACTGATTCTCTTCTCTTGGAAAGTGCTCAAAGGTTATCTCTGTAAAGTGGGGAATCAGGGTCAACACACATTCTCTGTAAGGAATCAAGTTTGAATGTTTCGTATCCCACTCTCCTTTGATCTGATTGATCACAAGAGCGGAATCTCCGAAAACACTTAGAAATTTGATCCTTAGGTCGATCGCAGCTTGAAGACCCATGATACACGCCTCATACTCCGCCATATTGTTGGTACAGTTGAAACATAGTCGGGCAGTGAGTGGAGTATGAGTACCTTGTGGAGATATGATTATGGCGCCGATACCATTTCCCAAAGCATTGGAGGCTCCGTCAAAGTGCATAGACCATCGGGATCCTGGTTCAGGTCCTTCATCCGGTCCAGGTACTTCACAATCAGTTACTATCATGATGCTTTCATCCGGAAACTCGAAGTTCATTGATTGGTAGTCATCTACAGCTTGATGAGCTAGGTGGTCTGCCAATACACTTCCCTTGATGGCTTTCTGGGTCGTGTACTGAATGTCGTATTCCGTCAAGATCATTTGCCATCTTGCAATTCTCCCAGACAGAGCAGGCTTTTCGAATATGTACTTTATCGGATCCATCTTTGAGATCAACAAGGTAGTGTGAGTCAGCATATACTGTCTCAGCCGGCGAGCAGCCCATACCAAAGCGCAGCAAGTTTTCTCAAGCAGTGAGTATCGGGTCTCACAGTCGGTAAACTTTTTGCTAAGGTAATAAATGGCATGCTCTTTTCGGCCAGACTCGTCATGCTGCCCCAGCACACACCCCATTGAATTGTCCAGCACTGTCAGGTATAGTATCAGAGGTCTCCCTTCAACCGGTGGTATAAGGATAGGTGGTTCTTGGAGATACTCTTTGATTTTGTCAAAAGCAGCCTGACATTCATCGTTCCAACGCACTACCTGATCTTTCTTCAGCAGCTTGAAGATTGGCTCACAGGTAGCGGTCAGATGCGAGATGAAGCGAGCAATGTAATTCAGGCGTCCTAAAAAACCTCTGACCTCCTTCTCTGTCTTAGGGACTGGCATCTCTTGAATGGCTTTGATCTTAGTAGGATCCACTTGAATTCCCTTATCACTGACCACGAAGCCTAGCAACTTCCCAGATCTTACCCCGAAGGTGCACTTGTTCGGGTTCAATCTCAGCTTGTACAGTTTCAACCGGTCAAACAACTTCTGCAGATGATCTAGATGCTCTTCCTCAGTCTGGGACCTCGCGATCATGTCGTCCACATACACCTCTATCTCGTGATGGATCATGTCATGAAATAAGGCGACCATGGCACGTTGGTAGGTTGCCCCAGCGTTCTTTAATCCAAATGGCATGACCTTATAACAGAAGGTGCCCCACTGAGTAACAAATGTAGTTTTTTCCATGTCTTCAGGTGCCATCTTGATCTGATTGTAACCTGAAAAGCCATCCATGAAAGAGAACACCTTATGCTGAGCTGTATTATCGACAAGGACATCAATGTGAGGTAAGGGGAAGTCATCTTTGGGGCTGGCCCTGTTTAGATCCCTGTAGTCGACACACATTCTGACCTTACCGTCCTTCTTAGGTACCGGAACCACATTAGCAACCCACTGAGGGTAAGAAGTCACTGCAAGAAACCCAGCATCAAACTGTTTCATGACGTCGGCTTTAATCTTCTCAGACATCTCTGGACGCATCCGACGGACCTTTTGCTTAACTGGAGGACAGTCTTCCTTAGTTGGCAAATGATGGACCACAATATCGGTATCCAACCCGGGCATGTCTTCGTAGGACCAAGCAAAGATCTCCATATAATCATGCAGCATTTTGGTTAACCGTTGCTTCACGCTGAGCTCTAGGTTGGCACCAATCTTTACCTCTTTCCTGTCTGTCTCAGTACCCAAGTTTATGATTTCCACTGGCTCTTCATGGGGTTGAATTGCCCTCTCTTCCTGAAGCAACAGTCTTGCAAGCTCGCCAGGCACTTCGCAATCATCTTCACCTTCGTCTTCGGCTAAGTTGATCGGATTTTCGAAGTCATAATTGGCAGTAGCAGAATTGTTATCAGTGAGATCCAGAGTGGATTGGAACCTGTATGAGTGAGTGTGTGTGTAAATACAGCTGTTTTGAAAATTATGTAAAGGAAAGGAAAGACAGAAAAGGAGCACAATATTTGCAATGCGAAAAATACGTCCAAGATTTTCATTCATGATATATGAAATGACACTTTGTATGCCCTCACAAATGATACCACGGTGCCTCGGGTAAGACACCGGGCCATAGAGTTTATCATTGTTTATTACAAAATAACGAAACAAAGAAATTTATTACTGCGTCACAAAGGTAATAGGAGTATGGTCCTTAGCACTCCAGTTGTTCAATCCGCCTTCGGTCGTCGGATAGATCCAGCTGTTGAATTCAGCTTCGTCCACTTCATGGTCTTCCCCAACAGCATTCACTCCTGAACTTTTAATAAATACCGGAGGTCTTCCGATCTTCGCTTTCCTCATGGCTCTCTGACCTTCTGTGGTAAAACCCAGCCCAAGTTTATCAGTCTTCTGAGTAAAGTCTGGAAGTCTGCCCCAGTCGGCACATTCACCCTTCTGAACCACAGCCCGGGCATCCTTCAGGGAAACCATCTTCAAAGAACCACCTTCTTCTGTTGCTGTTTCTGCTGCAATTGGAAACACCTCCTCGAAATGCTGAAAGGGGGTTTCAATAAACTCCCCATCCATCTCAATGTACCTGAAGGAGTTCATGTGGCTTACCATATATTCTTCCTCTCCTTGTACAGTGACAATCTTCCCTCTGACGGGGTACTTCAGCTTCTGATGCAAGGTAGAGGTCACTGCCCCAGCCTTATGTATCCAAGGTCGACCCAGTAGACAAGAGTAAGATGGACGGATGTCCATCACATAAAAAGTGGAGTCGAACACCTGAGAGCCCACACGAATCGGAATGTCAACCTCTCCATGAACCATCCTCTTTGAACCATCAAAGGCCCTGACGATGATATTGCTGGGTTTTAATTCCAGGCCTTCACAATCTAGACGGTCCAAGGCCTTCTTGGGTAGCACATTCAAAGATGACCCAGTATCCACCAACACATGTGCCAAGGTAGTGCCCCTGTATTCAATAGAGACATGCAGAGCATCATTATGGTCTCTTCCCTTTGCGGTCAAGTCAGCATCTGAGAAACCCAAGCCATTATCTGCCGTTAGACTTGCCACGCAATCAGTGAACTGGACTGCAGAGGTTTCATGTGGCACATGGGCCGTCTTGAGGAATGAGATTAGGGCCTTAGCATGGGCCTCGGAGCACAGCAATAAAGAGAGCATGGAGATCTTGGAGGGCGTATGCCCCAGCTGTTCCACAACATTAAAATCGCTCTTCTTTATGATCTTCAGAATCTCCTCCATCTCTTGTGGGGAGGCCTCAGCAGCTATGGGTACGGGTGCTTCCATCTGGGCAGGCTCAACTTCAATTCCCTTACCCCGAGCATTGGATGACTCGACGGCAGGAGAAACAATCGGATCAGCAGCAGGAACAGGTATACTTGCAGGGGTTATGAGGAGTGGTCTTCGGACAGCAGGCGGTGCAATGTCAGGCGAGAAGAGCCTGCCACTGCGGGTAACTTTGGCTGGGCCAGTGATGTCACAAATGCTGGCGCCAGTGTTGAGCTCTTGTTTAATCCCGTTTACATATACATCTGCCCCATAATGCCAGGGGACAGCTTTGTCAGATACATAGGGTAGGGGCCCTGGAACAGTGATAATAACAGGCGCAACGGTCATGATTTGGACGGGCTTCTTCGGGAGAGCCGTGACCGGATTACTGAAGATAGTTACCACAGAAACTTCTTCCACTGGAACCAACCGAACAGCAGACTTCTTGAATAGAATCTCCTTGCTATCCATTAAGCTTTGGATGCCTAACTTTAGCAAGGGACAACCAGATGGGGACACAGCACAGAACAGGCAACCCTCACTACAACCCGGAAATAAACCGGCCTGCAGTAGGTTCTTTTTGACAATCTTTAGAGGAGTGGCTAGATCATCCACAGAAACAGCATAAACGTCTTTATCAACAGCATTTACCCCATGTTGAGGCATAGGGGCAGTAACTGCATTTGGCTTTGCAGGCGCTTCGAACTGTATCTCCTTTGCGTCGATAAGGTCTTGCACCTTATTTTTTAATGCCCAACAGTCATCAGTAGAATGCCCCGGGCTATCTGAATGGTAAGCACAACGAGCATTCGGGTTGTACTTAGGAGATGCAGTGTTGGGGAACTTCGGCGCCTCCCTGACAGTCACTAAATTGGTTAAGAGTAACTGTGGCAGGATCTGCGACAAAGTCATGCTTAAGCGGGTGAATTCTCTCCGGGGTCTTTCAACCTTCTGAGGATTGTTTGGTCGGGGAGCGGCAGCAGGCTTAGCAATCATTACCGCACTGACAGATTGGCGGTGCTCATGTCTCTCTGATTTCCTGGAACCATATACGGCACTAGACTCCTTCTTGAAGGGTTTCTTCTCAGAACTAGATGATGCACCCTTCGGAATTTTTCCAGATTTTAACCCAGCTTCAATCCTTTCTCCAGTCAAGATTAGATCAGTGAAACCAGCAGAAGAATTCCCAATGAGATGGTTGAAAAATGGCCCAGATAGGGTCCCCAAGAACATGTCTACCAACTCCCGATCAGTCAACGGTGGCTGCACCCTACCAGCCAGGTCTCTCCACTTCTGAGCGTACTCCTTAAAACCTTCGCTTGCACCTAACGACATACCCTGGAGTTGGGTACGTGTGGGGGCAAGGTCGGCATTATATTGATACTGCTTGTAGAAAGCAGTAGCCAACTCCTCCCAGTTACGAACCTTGGTCCCATCCAGCTGATAGAACCATTCGAGATGAGTCCCTGAAAGACTCTCCTGGAAGAAGTGTATCCATAAATTCTTATCCGCAGAGTACGGCTGAATTTTCCGAACATAGGACCTTAAATGCAGCTTGGGACAAGACGCCCCGTCATACTTAGAGAAGGATGGTGCTTTGAACTTGTGGGGGATGATCACACCAGTTGACAGACCCAGATCTCCGAAATCTAGCCCAGGTACTTGTTGAACCTCCATAGCCTTCAACCTGTCCTCCAATTGCTTATATCTGTCGTCTGTAGGAGGGTACTGCTCTTCATCAAAATATGTCTCGTTGTCGGAGACTACCGGACTAGGGACCTTTACTTCTGCCTGAGAAGGACTCTTGCCAACAGAAGAACCAGCCTCTTCATGCTGCAGAGTATTGCCAAACCTTCGGCCCGAGTTGAACAGAACAGTTCTTCTTTTCTTCTTCTTCTCCTTCTTCAGGAGCATAGCCTTCAGTTCTTCTTGGCCTTGAGCCAGACCCTTGATTAATTCTTGAAACTGCGCGTTCTGCGCCTGAAGAGCCTTGATTGATGTCTCAGTTGATGCAGATTCGGGATTCATGATGCTGAAATAAACAGCGAAGAACTGTAAGCAACCTGAAAAGAGGAAAAACCTGCTATGCACATGATGAATGAGATGTGGTTATGCAATGCATTCAAGGGTTCGAAAGTTCAAATTTGTTGTAGACAAAAAGGAACACACGTTATCATTAAGGAAATCATTGTTTAATACATCAAGGCCTCATGGGCAAAAAGTACAAAAATCAAATCAATCCCAAAATACACTGCGCATCCTCTTTGGAGCTATGTAGGTGTTGAGATTCCTCTCCTCATGCAACAGGCGGGTGAGCTCCAAGACCTTCTTTTCACTGGCATGTAGGCTGGTCTCAAGAGAATTCCTTTCCTCCTTAAGCTGGATCCAGCTCTTCTGCATCTCTTCCCAGGATGTGGGCATATCAGGGTGCTGAATAGTGTAGGACACTTCCCCTTCCAAGACTGGTTCTTTGATTACCGGGAGCATGTGAGGATAAGGCATCACTAACTTCTGAGAGCGGGCGCGTACCCACTTGAGATAAGGTTCCAATGGGATGGAGTTCTTGTGCCCCAGTGTCTTGCTGTCTATCCTACTGGGCATCCTCCAAGCTCTGATAAATCTCTGGCGAAGTCCTTGAGTATCGTTGTCGAAGTCAAAAACTATGTCAGGAATTAACATGTCATGAGGACCGTCCCTCCGAGCATAACCAAATTGTCTCCAAGCCAGGCATGGGCTATAAGTAATACATCCTCTGATTCCAAGTAAAGGAACATTAGGGTACTCCCCGCAACGATCAATGATGGTGACATCTTCTCTGGACCTAGGACACCAATGTATATCTGCATGTGTAAGAGTCATCAACCGTTGTGACCATCTCAAACCCCGCTCATTCTTCAAGACTGATTGCGGAAGGTGCGAAATAAACCACCTTCCCAGGAGAGGAGTGCAACACATAAGGACACCTCTTTTTCTCATGGTTCGAGTGTAACATGAGTGAAGGATGTCCCCCAGCAACGTAGGTATAGGATTCCTGGACATAAAGATCTGAACAGCACTGATATCAATAAGTTGGTCTGGATTAGGGAACAACACCAAACCATAAACAAGGAGGGCCACAACCTCTTCAAAATCTTGCAAGTCAAGGGAATTCCAACATTCATGGGCCTTTTCAAACAGAAACCTGGCTAAGAACCCTTTGATACCACTTCTAACTTCCCAATGTCCCTTGAGGTCAGATGACTGTAGGTGCAAGGCTTTAGCAATCTCTTCAAGCTTAGGTTCCTTTTCTGTACCGTTGAAGGGTAGCTGATCAAGGATAGGGATCTTCAGGAGCCGGGAGAACTCCTCCAATGTAGGTACCAACTGATAGTCCAAGAAGGTGAAACAGTGATGCAGAGGGTCAAAGAACTGGAACAGGACCTTTATCATATCTTCCTCAATGTTGGTGTTGACCAAGCTGATGAGGCTTCCATGTCTTTCACTGAATGAAGAGTTCTCGGGAATCCTGGATATAAGCTCCTTAAGCTGAGGAGGGATCCTTACAAGATTGATTTGAATTGTCTTTCTATGAACAGTTTCCATGTCCTACAAAACAAGAACAAAGATGAAAATCCGAACCCCTGAAATGGTTAGTCAATGCATATGATGCTGGATGATGTCATGATGTTATGATTAAACACACCACAGATATTTACAAGGACAAACATGTAAGGCACACAAGGCACACAAGACAAGCCCTTAAGGTTTAAGGCCAGCATGGGGTCTGGGTAGTACCCTCTTGAAGTTGGTGGGTTCAACCTGTCCTAATCAAAGTAACCGGGTTCTAAGGTTCCCAATATCACGGGATTGCTTTCATTGTTCATCGTTTCGATTTAGCCACTGAACTGGCGACCGAAATATTCCAGGAAAGCAACCCTCAATTGAGTGTAGTATCGAGTATCAACCAACCTCGGACTGCACCAAAGTCAGTTATCTCACTACCCTAAAGAGGCCAAGATAGTTCAATTAAGGTTCCTAAGGTCTGTTGATGCTTCACGACACCACGCGGAGGCCCCGTACTCTCCTTGACTGAACTCAAGGGTTACCGGTACACACCAAAGTGCCACATCAACGTAGCAGACTGCTTCAACCATGTCGGTATACCCCACACAGTTCCCTCACAGCCTTGTTTCTACTTTCTAAGAAGGTATCCCCCAGATCCGGGTTAGGATCTATAGAACTCCCAAGCAACCCACAATTTAAAGCAAGCAATTCAGACAATTGAAAACACAGTTATGAACTATCCCTAAGGTACACCTCACTTTTATAAGTTTCCCCAGCAGAGTCGCCAGTTCTGTGATCGGTGGATCTGGAACTGACTGTTTAAAGCTGGTTCGCGAAATGTCGCGGAAGCAAGAGTCGCCACCGTCTTTTATTTTCTCCAAATGGAAAGGACAAAAGCACAGAAAAATTCCTTAAAGAGATTGCTCTCGGTTCGGGAGGTAGGTTATAGAAAGGGAAGGTGTTAGCACCCTTTCTATCCATGGTTATCCATGGGCTCTTAGATACTTGCTAAATGTGTTTTCAAAAGTGTTTGTTTGCTTTTCAATTGTGGGTTTTAAAAAAGTTTCTTTTGACAATTTCAGTTCGACTCTTGTGTCAGAGTGTTTGAAAAATTGCTTTGAAAGCTTTTGAAAAGTGTCGGTGTGAAAAGATTTTTTGTTTGTTTTGAAGAGAGCAAGTATCTACGAGAACCTACCTACCCTAAGGAATTCGTCTGTGTAAATGTCCTTTAAAGTAGTGCCATCCCACCATTGAGAGGTAGGTAGCACCACCGTTGGAGGTGTTCGGGTCAATTTGAGTTTAGGGACATTGTGGTCACCGAGCAAAGGTAAGACACCTTAGAAGCTACCCTTATGCCATTGATCTTTTATTCCGAGGCAACCGTTCCGAGGCAACTTATCCGAGGCAACTTTGTTTTAGGCAACTAGATCAATGGACACAAGGACTTACTAAGACGTCCTATAGTCGACGGCCACGTTTCGAGGGACAAGGCAACAGTGTGATCACCGGAGTAATGGGAAGACACCTTAGAAGCTACCCTCATGCCAGGTTCCCGGATCATGAGGACTTACTAAGACATCCTCTACTCGACGATCACCTTTCGAAGGCAAGGCAACAGTGAGGCGTACCCTAGGGGTGGTGTGTGCGAATTGTGTGTCGTTTTCATTTGTATTTATCTTGTCATATGATTGGTGTTCTACGCTTGATTTTATTATGTCCATTCATTCTTGCATGCTTATTTAACAATTAAAAGTTGCGAGGAAAAGTAACTCTAAGCTATTACAAAAGGCGCGGGTCCACATCGCCAAAATTAAACCGGACCCGATTTGACGGAAAAGTAAACAATTAAAAGAATTAAAAAAGTGTGAGAAGTAAATGTTACAAAGCTTTGGGAGAGGTACATAATTATTCAAGCGACATAAAATAAATATGCGAAATAAAAGAATTAATAACATGGGCGTTGGACCCTTTTGCAAAAATTAAAGTTAATGAGGAATTAAAATTAAAATTTAAAAGAAAATGTTTTTTTTTGGTATTTTAGTATTTTATGATTTAATATGAAAAAGAGAATTAATTAAAATTAAAATTGAATGCAAACCCTAATTCTAATGGCTTTTAAATTTATTATGAAAAATATTGAATTTTAACCTAATTTAAACCTAAGTTAATTTACATGCAAATTTAATTATAGAAATAAATAAAATAAACATTATTATAAAAAAGAAAAATTAAAAAGGAATAAAAACAATTATTAAACCTATTTCTACATTTTTTGTATTTTTATTATTAAAAAAAAGTTAAAGTTAAAACACCTAAATTAAAACTAAATTTATTTACATATGAATTTATTTATAAAAAAATATTAAAATAAACTATTTATTATGTTTTTTTTATCTTTTCTGATTTTTTAACCATTTTTTGTATTTTGTAAAAATAATTAATTAATTTAGACAAATAAAGAAAATAAAACAATAATTAAAAATAGAATATAAGAAATATGAAAAATTGCAAACCAGGGGGGGTGGAAGTCCCAATTTAGGAGGTATGGGCTCAGCAATTCAGGCCCATTTGTATCATGGCCTTGTTGACTTTGATGCACGCGTGTGGGACGGTTGACTCATCCTCATGGTGTTCATCAATTCCCAGCCCTGGATGTGAATCTCTTGGACGCGTGTACACTTGGATCTGGTGGTGTATCATGGATCATAACATAGGCGCTTCACCTGAACGTTAGAGAAAAAATATTATTGAGAAAGCATGAGACCTGGGACTCGAACCCAGGTCAAGTGTATTGCAAGCCTTGATGCGTGCCAACTGAGCCAATTGCGCGTTGTTAATATATAATAACAATCAAATAATATAAAAGAAAAACAAGGTTAGTGGGAGTCAGCGCGCGAATTTTCAAACCGGCCTATCATTCGTTGACAACACACCATCTTCTTCATCACCCCTGTCAAACAAAACACAAAGGCAACGTTTTTTAACGCGTTGCGTTAGGAGGCTTTAGAGAAAATAGCGAATAGCGCTATGGTGTCCATAAATTGGGCGCGATAGGTGATTCCTGTTCGTCCAGATACACTGATGCTAATGGTCATGGTCTTGAGTCCTAATTTTACTTCGTTTCAAAAGCCCCAAATTTACAACCCTGTAAACCCTAGAAATCGCGCATGGTACAATTGTATATACAGCATAATAATCAAATTAAACATCATGGTTAGCTTTAAAACATCACAATGAATATAAATCCACAATTAGAATGCCATGAGAATGCCTAGAATTAAAAATACGATCTTGACTTTTTCTCTGCACAGGGAAGGTTCTCATTACCAATTCTTGGGGTTTGAATCGATGTTAATGACTGGAATGTATTCAGGGAGACTTGAGGAAGCTAATGGGATGGTTTTTGTGCTGCGAATCAACCTGTAAAGGGGTTTACAGTTTTGAATTTTTTGGCCAAAATTTCAAGTTTTTTGAGAGCTTTTCTGCGCAGCTTTGAGTGTATCGTGATTAGGGTTCTCATCTAGCATTTGTACTGAAAGCATTAGGTCAACAAAACTCAATAAAATCCAATGCAATAATGGTCTTTGGAAATTTGATTTTAAGGATCTTTTTCATATCTTTTTTCAAGTGTTCTTGGTTCAAAATCATGCCAATCACTCCAATTCTTTCCTAATTTGTATATGCACGAAATCTTGATGGCAAAACCTGTATAAAAAGATTTTTTTAGGTCAAGTTATATATCTTCCACATATTTAAATGATTTAAATGAATTAATATAAATAATAATTCAAATAAATAAATAACAAATGGGAAAATACTTCCCTTTGGGCCAAGTGGTCGTGCATATGCTTAGAATGATGAACCATGGAAGAACAATGGGCCCATTAGCAATTTTAGGTCATTTGAAGTAGTGTTGACTTTTCAAAATATCCAAAAATTTCCCAACTTCCACAAGGCATAACTTGCTCAATTTTTAAGACTTTCTCATGTTCTTGGACATTTTGGAAAGGTCTTTGAGTCCTCTAACCAATGTATTTGGTCCCATGTCATTTTGATTTACCAATCTCAAGTTATGGCCTTTGACCTAAAGTCCCTTTTTGTTGACTTTTGAAAATGACCTATAATGTTGAAATTGATAACTTTTTGTGAGAGCATTTCTTGGACTTGAAATATGATGATGAGTTGTAGGAAATGTCTTTCTCTTAAAAATGAGCTTTGGATGGGATTTTTCTGATAATCCATGTGAAAGTTATGCCCTGGTCAATTTCAGTTGACTTTTTCAGCTGTCCAAATAAGGAAACTTTTGCATCTTGATGATTTTCTGAGCCAAATTTTGAGAATCATGATCAAGCATTGATCAAATGATTTTTATGGCTTCAAAATGATATGTTGACCAAAAATTTGAACTTTTGACTGTCAAATGACCATTTTGCCCCTACAGTTGACTGTAGTGCAATTTAGGGTTTTGACTGTGCAATTTTGAGCTGAATGCCTTGAAACTTGATATGAGGATACTTGACCATATTTGTAGGCATGTGAGACTTGATTGGACCTTTGAAAACTTCATTTTTTTGATCAGCACACAAACCCTAGTTTTGACTGTATAGGAGACCTTTGACTGTGCAACCCTTGGAGATTTTGTGACTTGGCTTGGCAATTTCTTGGAGAATATGGGAGGGCAAATTTTGGGGTGCAACACAATCAAAAGGTATTTTGGAGGTGCCAATAGATAGGCGCTTTGGGGATGTCAATCAAAGGAAACTTAAAAACATCACTCATGAATATTCCTTTTCTTTAGGTAAAGGTTTGTGACCAACCATGTAGGGGAAAATCATGGGAAACATGAGAGGGAAAATTTTGGGGTACAACAATACCTGAAACAAGACAGGACAACTATCTGTGGATGACTAATTGTAGATTAATACCTGAAACTAGACAGGACAACTATCTACATGAATAGATTGGAGATTAACACCTGAAACCAGACGAGAAAACTATCTTCCTTTCTCTAAGGTTAGAGATTAATACCTGAAACTAGACAGGACAACTTTCTCAAACGACCAACAAAAACAAGTTCCAAATTAATACCTAAAACAAGACAGGACAACTATCTGTGGACGACTGATTGTAGATTAATACCTGGAACCAGATAGGAAAACTATCTACATAAGCAGATTAAAGATTAATACCCGAAACCAGACAGGAAAACTATCTTTCTATCTCTTAGGTCAGTGATTAATACCTAAAACCAGATAGGACAACTATCTCAAACGACCAACAAAAACAAGTTCTAGATTAATACCTGAAACAAGACAGGACAACTATCTGTGGACGACTGATTGTATATTAATACCTGGAATCAGACAAGAAAACTATCTACATGAGCAGATTGAAGATTAACTCCTGAAACAAGATGGGGAAACTATCTTCCTTTCTCTAAGGTCAGAGATTAATACCTGAAACCAGACAGGACAACTATCTCAATGACCAACAAAAACAAGTTCTAGATTGATACCAGAAACAAGATAGGACAACTATTTGTGGATGACCGATTGTAGATTAATACCTGAAACCAGACAGGAAAACTATCTATATGAGAAGACTAAAGATTAACTCCCGAAACAAGACAAAGAAACTATCTTCCTTTCTCTTAGGTCATAGATTAATTCCTAAAACCAGACAGGGCAACTATCTCAACGACCAACAAAATCAAGTTCCAGATTAATACCTGAAACAAGACATGACAACTATCTATGAACAGTTGATTATAGATCAATTCTCGAAACAAGACGGGGTGACTATCTACACGACCAGATGAAGCAATATTACACGGATTCCTTCTCAATTTCCAAATGCAGCTTTACACGAGCTCATCCTGAAATTATCTTACACAGATTCCTTCTCAATTTCCAAATGCAGCTTTACACGAGCTCATCCTGAAGTAATCTTACACAGATTCCTTCTTAATTTTTGGATGCAGTCTAACACAGACTCATCCTAAACTGGCCCTACACAGGCTCCTTCTCATATATCTCCAGATGTAGTCTAACACTGACTCATCCTGAAACAGCCTTACACAGGCTCCTTCTAATATATTTTTAGATAGCAATTAATTTCATTCTCCTCAGCAAGTTACTGTGAAGCCTGGATTTCAACCAGAAAACAACAAACTTTCATCTCTCCAATCCAGAAATAACTCCTCAGTAGAGCCATGGACAACTAAAGCTCCTAAGATCTATTCCCCACAGAGTTTTCCTCAAGCAGGAGAACAATAGAAATTAACATTCCCTAGCGGAGTCCTCCTCATCCAACAAGAATAGGAATCCCCATTAAGAGACCCCTTATGAAGTCGGCCTCTACATTGAATGGCATCTTTAAGCCCATCTCTGATAACTCTCAGTCATCTTCTCCAAATTACATCTTGAAGCCCATTCCCCACACAATCAACCATCACATCATGCGAGTGCAAATTTATGGGCACTCTAGTGTTCAATCATCTTCCACCTTCAGATCACAAAAGACAAACAAGTCAATCTAAATCTCCAGGTTTAAGAAGATTTATCAGGGGCAGCTGTTGTACCCTAAAATTTGCCCTCCTTTTTCTTAAGACATTTTCTTACAAGGATTTTCAAAAGGGCATGTTTGCACAAGTACAATTGTATTTTTGGCTCTCAAGCATCAAATCAAAGAAGAGCAAGTTTGCTTGGATTCATAAGCTTCGATTGGGTATTTGGCCCCTTTCGATCATGCTTTGATTCATAAGCTTTGATTGGGTATTTGGCCCCCTTCGATCATGCTTTGATTCATAAGCTTCGATTGGGTATTTGGACCCCTTCGATCATTCTTTGATTCATAAGTTTCGATTGGGTATTTAGCCCTATTTGATCATACTTTGATTCATAAGCTTCGATTGGGTATTCGGTCCCCTTCGATCAAGCTTTGGTCCACCAGCTTCAATTGAGCATTTGGTCCCCTTCGATCAAGCTTTGGTCCACCAACTTCGATTGAGCATTGGGTCCCCTTCGAGCAAGATTTGGTCCACAAGCTTCATTTGGGCATAAGGCCCCTTCAACTTGCCATCGATCGACTAGGCAAAGGCCCCTTCAACTTGCCTTCGACCCACTAGGTAAATCCCCCTTCAACTTGCCTTCGATCCACAAGGCAAAAGGCCCATTCAACTTGCCTTCGATCCACAAGGCAAAGGCCTCTTCAACTTGCCTTCGATTCACAAAGCAATGGCTATCTGCATGCAAGCTTCGACTGGGAAATGTCTATCCTCATGCTAGCTTTGACTCCACCTCTAAACCCTTCAACACACAATTTTCTACACTTTGACATATAGTATGGTCCATTCGAAGAAACATACAAATGGTGCCTTCAAAGGACATATATTTGGTCCATTCGAAGGACACACAAACGGTGCCTTCGAAGGACATATAGTTGGTCCATTCGAAAGACACACAATTGTTGGAAACAAGTTTGTTTTGCCTTTTGATGAGTCTGGTTCAAGATGCTTGCTGGCCAAAGTCTACATGCTGCCAAGCCCAAGACTCCTTCATAATTTCATTCATGACAAATGAAGCTTCGACTGGCCATAATGAAGTTTTCGATTGGGCTAGTTGGGTATTTTCATAGCCAATCGAAGAATAAGGCAAATAAGGGCTCAATCGAAGAAGCCACAATAATGAAGCCCATAGCCATCGAAAGGAGCAATTCAGGGCCAATCGAAGAACAAAGCATGGAGGCATTCAAAGGAGTCAGGGAGTGAAACATGTCCAGATTCATCCCAAAACCTAAAAGGATAGGAATTCATCAAAGATGACAATCCTTTAATTTGTCTAATTTTTCCTTAAAAGTCTGGTTAACGGTCGTCCCTTGCCATTTCCATTCACCTCTACCCCCTATAAGTACAGGCCTAAAGATACATTGCCAGGGACAAACAAAAAAAAGAGAGACAAGAAAAACATTGCCACAGAAACATTCTTACAAACTTCATCACACAGAATACCAATCGAAGTTGCAGACACATTGCCAAGCGAAAGTATTTTTGCCACACACGCACGTTACCCCACAAGATCTCCATAAAACTTCCAAAGTTCCAACAAGGATTCCAGAATCGAAGCAACCTCTTTAGACATCCTCAATCCAAAACAAGCACCCCACTGGTAACAAACCTTCGATCTCAAATTCATTTCATATGTAATTTAATTTTGATTGTATATTCATGTTGCATAAAGTTTATGATGGTTAATGTTTTACATGTAAAGTCTAAAGTAACAGGATACCTTTACTAAGGTATATGAAATGGATTCCTTCGAATCTTAAATCCAGCTCAGATGGTGAAGAAGGATGTGTGCAGTCGAAAGGACCTGGGTTCGATACCTAGGCCTTGCAATTTATTTTTTCTAACATTTTATGCATATTCAATGCTTTCTGGCTACGCACGCTCACCATACACCATCAAGTCCAGGCCATCAGATGCACATCTGATCCGGATCCAACTCCCTAAGCACACAACCTCACCATGGACTCTCCTGGGGATCTCCCCACTAAATCCAAGGGAAAATCTGGGCTTCTCTCACTTGGGCCCAGCGAATTTCACTTCATACCCCCTCTATTTCTTTTTCTATTAGGCCCATTTATATTTTTGTTTTATCTTTACTATTTACTGCTTATAATTTTGTTTTAATTTGTTTAATCAGTAAAAACAAATAAAATCACAAAAAAACATTAGGTTAGTACTTTTTGTTAATTAAACTAATTCTATAAATTAACTAATAATTATTTAAACCATTTTCTTATTTTTAAAATTAATAGAATTAGGATTTATTTGAATTCAATTTTCTTCATGAAACAAAACAAAAACAAACAAAAAGATTTCCTTTTACTTAGGTTTTAGACGTCTTTTCCATTTCGCGCGCGTTTAATATTTCTACTTTATTTTCATATTAATGTATTTGCTTATGGGATGTAATAGACTATAATTAGGACTTTTTACATTACTGCTTTCTTTATTTTCCCCAAAGTTTTGGACATGTAAATAATCCCCTCCCTGAAGCCTTGTAATAGCTAGGATTTATAATTCCCACACTCTTAAATTCTGCAAATTATTAACTGTTTAGATGCATGCTAACTAGGATTCTATGGCAAGAATAAAACAAAATTCTAGCAAACCTAACATAAGTTAAAAATAACTGAATACAGCCCACTCTCACATATACACCTCTAGGGTATTCCCACTTTGGTTGCCTTCGGAAATCAGTCACAATTCTCAAAACGTGAGAGACTTTAGTGGCTACCCTCCAGTTTAAAAAGATCATAAGTCCCTCGATGACCCTCTCGACGTTGCCTCGGTAAAAATGATCTTAAAACCCTAGGGTAGTTACTAGGATTTCTTGCCAAGTTGTCTTTGTGACTATAAACATCCCTACGAATTTCCCTCAAACGTCCAACGACTAGGGCTACCTACTCACTAATAGTAGGATAGCACTGTCTAAAGGAAAAGAGGAAAAGAATGACCCTTTGAGTAAAAGTAGATAGTTTCTATATGTTATGCTCAAATACAAACTTTTTACACTTACACAAAACAATTTTCAAAAACCTTTTGAAAATGCTTTATCAACACTCTTGAGGATTGATACAAGAGTTATCATAAAGAAAATTGCCGCACTAAGGCATTTCAAAATACTTTTTCAAAAACACACAAACACACAAGGTATTTCAAAAATGAGCTAAGCATCTAAGAGCCCGTAGATAACTACGGATGGAAAGGGTGCTAACACCTTCCCTTTCCATAACCTACCCCTCTTACTCAAATAATCTCGAAAGGTCTTTTTATGTTATTTTCACCCTTTCCTTTGTTGGATAAAAGAAAAGTCGATGGTGACTCTTGCTTACCGCAACATTTGCGAATACAAATGCAAAACCAGTATAACAGTTAGTTCTGCCACCGTATCACACCCTCTATTTATAGGGAAGAAAATGGGATGCTCAACGTGTGGAATGATGAAGTTTGAAGGGAAATCGTGTGAAGTTGCAAGTATGAAAAGTGTGACTCGTACTTTGCTTAAAACTCAACCAAAACTTGTAATTTAAGGTGCTAATCACTTCTAGAAGATTTTTAAACATGATTAGAAGTAAAAACATGCAAAAATTTAGTGATTAGAAGCTGAATTGTGCATTTCAAATTCCGACATGGGGGAAAAATATGTTTCAAGGTACCAACTTTGAATCAAAGGCATTCACAACTCAAGGAGTCTTAGGGCATGATTCTTGAAGCAATTGAAAGATAAGGTCACAAATTTTACAATGTGAAAAGAATGGGATCAAATGGATAATTGATCTAGGAGTTGTGATGAGTCAAAGTTGAGAAAAAGATGTTGACTTTTTGTATTTGTAAAAATTCTTAGTTTTTCTTCAAAATTGACCTATAATGTTTTGCAACCAAACATGGCCTTGCACCCAAAATTTTCTTTTGACCAAAAAATATAGCATGGAGTAGATTTCTTAAATGAAATTTTGATATTTGAACCACTTAAAAACTCCAAGAATTGAGAAAGTTATGACTTTATAAAGTTGGTGAAAATCCATGAAATGACATATAACCTTTTTCATTCTTAGGGCATCTTACATCCATTTTCAAGATTTTCTCATAAAAGAAGAGTTGAAGTTCACATCCTTAAGATTATTTTGGTAAAAAAAAGGGTTCAAGGAGATAAAAATTGATCAAGTTATGACTTTTTGAAGTTACATAAGGGAATTTGATGGCCTATCTAGGGGACTTGTAATCTTTCTTCATCATTAGGAATCTTCCACATAAAATTTTCTTGAAACTTTTGAGGTGATTGGTTGATAAATCTTTAAAGATAAGCATGTATTTGGAATCACTCAAAAATACCAAAAGATGAGCAAGATATACCCCTTAGAAATTCAAAACCCTAGCTCCTAGAGCACCAAAATAACTTGGAAACCTCTTTCAATTTTGACCAACTTTCTTGCACAATAACTCTTTCCATGTGAATAGAAGTTGTTATGGATGATAATAAGAATAAATAGAAACAAAATCCACCTTCAAATATTAATAAATGAGAGAGTTATGCACTTGTGACCAAGAATTTAAGAACTTGTCCAATTAGGTCAAACTTCTTCAATCAACTCTTGCATCTTTTAATTTTCTTTGACAAATTAAGGCATGATAATTCGTAGTAGACCTTGTCATGATATTAATTCAAAGTATCTCCGATGATGAAGCTTGACTCTAAATGAAGCTTTGTTGAAGAAGGCATGGAAATAAACTCATGAACCTATAAATCAAATTGATGAAATGTGTTGTGCCCTTACCTAAAATATCATCAATTAGAGAAAAAATGCATTGTATTTATTAGTTAAAAGTTAATCAATACAAAACATATATAAATCAAGGTGCTTGGTGATTCCTCATGAGAAAACCTAGAGATAGGGGGAAGAACCAAACCCAATTGTGATCTTGATATGATTGAGTTGATATGAGATGATAGAGGAATTTTAGGGGGGAAAATTACAGATGGGCATCCTCGTGTGGCCGAGAGCGGGATGATGAAGAGGCGGTCATCTTGTCTCTATAGTTCTGCTCGAGACCGACCATGTCGATTCGTTCTTGGCGTTGTTATTACCAATGTTATTGTTGACGTTGTTGTTGAGGTTCGCGAGATGGGTGTTTAGGTTATTGTTGGCAGCTGGGTCGGCCTTGACAATCACAGAGTTTGATAATTGCTTTAGTCTTAGGTAAATAAAGACGGGGAGGCAGATTTTCCCACAGACGGCGCCATTGATCGTACCTGACCAAAATGGATTGTCAAAACCCACAAGCTATGAGTTGAGCAGCAGTTGAAGGTGAAGTGGGGGGGGGGGTACCTGCAAGACACTCTGATGCCAAAGTGAGGTTCATAGCTTAATGCAAGTAAGAGAGTATGAGAGTGTGAATGATTCAATACCCGACCCTCCCAAGTGAGAGGGTATTTATAGCCCCCAACGCTGGGCCAAGGTCTCCAACATTGGGCCATGATGAGGCCTAATAATGAAGACTGCCAGGGCTTACGTGTGTATGGGTTCCAGCACGTGGCCTCCCCCCTGGTCAACTGCCCCCAAGAAAGTAGGAGTTGGACCCGTTGTTCTTAGAGGGTAGGATGATGATGTTGATATGGACACGTGGATTACGTTCCCCAATGGACATGTGAAGAGTTTCCCAATGGTCCCCAACTTGGGTTGCTTGCCTTTGGGCCTTATGCAAAGGTGTGGATTGGGCCTCCCCAACGGTGGGGCAAGCGCTGGCCCAATCTAGACCATCTTCCTTTTAGGAGAGCATAAATTTTGAAGCTTTAAGTATGAATTATATACTTTCATAAAGTTAACAACTTCTGAACACTAAATATAAAGCAATATTACTTTAATTTCAGTAAGTTTATAACTTATGAATTATGTTTGATACATCTGTTTGAATATTCATATATTCACAAAGTGTACAACTTCTTAGATATGAGATCAGAGTTGGTTTCATCCATAAGGCTTTCAACCTTAGCATCAGGATCTTCATCTTCAACCTGTCTTAAGAATTCTTCATGAACTTGTTCAAAGTTCCCAGATTGAAACATCAAACAAATGTTAGTAGCAATAACATTATAAATATTATCGAAATCACTTTTACTTTCTTCCGCTTTGTCAGAAATAAAAAAGGTGAGGAAGGTGAGAAAGGTGAAAATAGAAGAAAGCAGATTCTATGGATAGAATAAACACGAGAAAATATATTTCGGAGAAAACATAAATCACACAGGTTAAACACAGAGCAATTAGAAGACAACATATATTATCTGTAAGAGACTGCGGATTAGAAAAAATAAACACACATACAATAATCAGAAGACATAATGAAATATATTAAGAATACATAATCAAATTAGAAATTAATTTAATAGAAATGAATGGTAAGATTAAGTGTAGATTAAGATATTAAGACAAAAAGATAAACATTGAAGATACCCAACAATTAAAAAAAACTACATTAATTACAGAGGTTCAAAAAAGTAAAAAATATTAAGTTCTAAGAAACTGTCTAATCCTAAGATTCCTTGTTAAACTTATCCATGAATTGCTTCAGCATTTCAACCAATTGACTGAAAGAGGTTGCGCGAGCTAGACTTATTTCCTCTTGTATTTCCAGACACTCTTGGATAATCTGATTTGGTTCTTGCATCTTCTTCAGAGTTTCATTTATCCCATAAATTTCCTTTTCAATATCCAAAGAAGGTTTCATGCCAGAGCATGAGGGTTGGTTTTAGGCATTTACTAACACAGTATCAGAGGTATATAAAGGGCGCACAACTTCTAAACTAAGAACCACTTGTCTTGTAGGTTCTGGAGCAGGAAAACATAAGGGAGGTGAGCATAAGGAGTCAAGGAGGTCTTTATATTTCTGATCTTACCGGTTGATCAGAACCTGCAAGGTGGCTGGGTGGTGATTTGTAGTCAGGCTATGATGTCAAGGAGGAAAAAGGGGGTTGTACCTGCAAGGCACTCTGACGATCAAGTAAGAGTGGGAACAATGAGATACAAGAAAAGTGTTAAGGTATTGGTGGTGAATAGTGAATATTTGATACCTGGCCCTCTCTAGTGTGAGGGTATGTATAATTCCCCTGATGCATGGCCATTGGTTCCTATTTTGGGCCTGGATATACGGGTCCTCAAAAATAGGTAACTGTCAGGACTTGGTCAAACCGGGCAGATGTGCCTGTAACTAGCCGTTGGGTCTGAGGAGTGGGTAAGTTACGGCCAGTGGTCTGGTTGGTTCCTGGTTGTCTTCACGACTTGAGGTTGGGCATACTGAGAGGTGCTCGTCGATCATCTTAGATCAGTGCCGGTTTGGAAGGGCAAAGGGTCGATATTGCCCGACAGAGAGCAGGGGAGGTTCGGGCCATAGACGTATGGAACGTATCAAAAGAAAGGGTTAGAATGGGCCCATTCTAGCTGTCGGGGCAGTTCAGAATAATATCCCCCTAAGTCATTGCTTCTGGGCACATGAGTGATGACTTTAACACCTGTTCGTGGAATGGGGCGTGTCTTACAGGGAGAATGAGTGTCGCCCGTTGTGCCTTTCTCGTGGGGAGATGAGGAGTTGGTCGTTAGGAGCTTAGAACTTGAAGAGGTAGTGTGTTTCGGGTAGTGTGCTGGAGAAGCGGCACAATGATTGGCTAGGGTGTAATGATGACGATCCTAGGGTTTTCCAGGCGCGTGTCTCGCACGCACTAATGGTCCCAGCTATAAATACGAGAGGAGTAGGGAGTTTAGTGTTTTTGTTCTCTCTCCTAACTGTTCGTAATCGCTCGTATGTCGACCACTATCGTTTCTTGATATTTGTTGCTCGCTGCTGCTACTTCCAGCCTTCCTTCTTCTTTAACCGGTAAGTTTTCAGTTTTTTCATTGTCGTTTGCTTTCAGTAGTTCAGGTTTTCGTGATTTTCTTCCTAGAAATGCATGCAGCTAGGTTTAGCATTATGTCTATTAGGACACCCTTGGGGAGTGTTGGTGGCAGGCCGTGGTTCTGTAGTTTATAATCGTTGGAGCCGCTGTGGATCCTCCCCGAGCATTTCATAATGCATCGTAGATGGTCCTTTAGGTCATAGGGCTCTTTCTCGAACTTCTTCTTGTTTATGCACTTTAGTGAGGGTTCTGGTCGAGGACACGATCCTTGTTTCTCAGCGCCCTTTCACTTGATTAGTGGTGGAAGGGTGGTTCTGGCATTAATGTCGAACTCATATTTATCCTATGCTTTTCAGGTACTATGGTCGACAACGTCCGGGTTGATCTCTTGAGTGAGTCTTCTGGATCTTCAAGAAGTTCTTCGGATGAGGCGAGTAGCTCGTTGAGTATTCTGGAGATTTCCAGGGACGAGCTGAATCAACCGGAACAGCAAGTGGGGGGAGGCGATGTGGATATGGCCTCCGCTGATCAAGGTTGCTTGTTTCTCCTCGGGGACGAAGAGGATCTGTGGGCTTGGGTCAGGAACAATCCCTGGGATTGGCCCTCTTATTTTTTCGAGCATCAGGATGATGTTTTTACTGAGGTGTATACTCACGAGGAAGGAAACAAAGGAGAGTGGTCGCTATATATTCTCAGGAAAGAGAGTAGGATCTACTCGAAATATGATAGAAGGCGGATTCCCATGTACGACATCTTGTTCCAGGAAATGGGTCTTAGAATCCCTTTCTTGTATTTCGAGGTGGCCGTATTCAGGCATATGCGACTGGCTCCTTCCCAACTTCATCCCAATGGTATCGCGTTCATACGAGCATTCAAGATAGTTTGTGATTACTTGAAGATAGGGGCCACCATTCCCTTGTTCTTTTACTGCTTTCATCTCCAGAGGAGTAAGATCGATGGAAAATGGGGATGGTTTGCGTTGAAACAAGGCAACATGAAGCTGTTTAAAGCTTATCTGGAGTCTGTTCGTCACTTCAAGGATAAATATATACTGGTGTATCCTTCTTCGAGCAAGGTGATGCTGAATGTTTTTAGGACTGTACCGACACATGACGAGGATGGTACTCCCTATTTGAACAAGCTGGGAGACCTTGTGGTAAAACTGGCTTAGCCATTCCAGTTGACGAGGAAGCACTTTGATAGCGAAGTGGTTTCCTACGTCTGGAGGGAGGGGAGCTCGGAGTCGAGGACCTGGAGAGCTTCGCCGTCTTGACTGCTTTAGTGGCCCAAATCCCTCGTGTCCACCAAGTGGGCTGGGGAGGTAGGCCCGTGATCGACAAGAACGGGGAGGTTGTATACGAGCAGGGTCTTATAATCGTCAAGGAGCTTCTCGAGAGCGAGGATCCCGTCAATTATTTGGGTATTTATGTTTTGAATAGTTGTATGCGATTGTTGCTTATTCGACCCCTTGTTTGCTAACTACGTTTCTTTTTGTTTGTTTTGCAGATAACATGAATCCCGCCCAAGAGTGCATATCCAAGACTCTTTCCACTAGAGAGAGGAAGGCTCAGAAGGATGCTCAAACTGGCTTAGAGGTCGCTCCTACTTCGGGGTCGGTCGACTCGCCTTCGTCCCAAGCTACGGTTGCTCTCCCTCTTGCCCTTGTATTCTCGAAAGTGAAGAGGCCGCGTGCCGAGGGAAGCGTAGAATTAACCGGGGAGAAAGGGAAAGGGACGTACGACCTTCCCCCTTGCTGGATAGAGAAGGCTTTCTTCCAGGGCGCAGCTCGTCGCCTTTCTCGGGCCGAATCCCTTCATCTCGAGGGTTTGGGCCGCCCGGAGAAGAGGGCGATGCTGGCGTAGGATGTCAGTGGTTTAATGCAGATTCTGGAAATTGTCGTTTCCTATATCGAGGGAAGTTCCTCCCAGGAGGCCGACTTGAAGAATCTTCAGGCTAAGCTGGCTGTGAGCGAGAAGACCCAAATTGAGGAGGAAAAGGCCCAGAAGCTATCTGAGGAATAATCAGGGAGACTCTCCGAGGAACACAGGTTCCTGTTCCTCGAGAAAAAATATCTCGAAGATAAGGTAGTGGTCCTGACCGCCAAGGTGACGCCTGCTGAAGACGAACCGAAGGACACAAAAGATATAAAGACTCGGGTTGAGCTTGTTGCTCGTTTTTAACTAGCGGTGGATAATGCTCAGGCTACGTCCGAGAGGAGTTTTGAGAATGCAGTGAAGCATATCCATGCACTAAACCCCGGGGTCGAACTCAACACTTCGGGTATGGGGGTCAATTATTACGTGGATGCTGGTAAGATTTTGGTCCCCGATTACCTTAAAGATATTATTGCTCAACCCGTCGGGGGTCCTGCCCAGTTATCGCCCGTCGTCAAGGAAGAGACCAAAGGGTGACTACTAGTTGTTTTATTTATTCTGGCCTGCGTTCCGTATTGTTGTAGTTTTGTTTCTCCGGGCTTTTTCCTGTTTATGTAATCTCTTAACAAGTGTGGTATCTGTGGACACAAATTTATTCTTTTGGATGGGGCATTAAAGGCCTTCTTTGTTGTAATATTCACATAATAGCGGCCCAGCTGGTCGTTTCTTTTAGTTTTTCGGCCATGATGGTCATTTGTTTCGAATATTTAACTTGTGTTTGCATGTTTACTGATAAACGTGTCTTCTTGGGACATCTTTTATTTTGCTAAGAGTTTGTAGCGGGGATTTGCTCATTTAGTTTGTGTGTTTTCCAGTGTGGGGAAACTGATCAAATGACCAAGGTGAATATTGGGCATGGGCCGAAACTCAGGTCTCGTTTCGAGGGACCTGGGTTTAGCGGCGTGAACTTCCCATCCCGAGCCGGGCGTTCTACCTTCGTGGCACGAGGACTATGGAACTCGATCGAGTTATCCATGTCAGCCTGATAGTGCGCTTGTTATAAGAGCGGAGCTTCGCCCCGTCTAAATATTTTGGGTGCCATGCTTGTGCCTAGGCATGCATGCGTGATCGGGCCTGGGTGAGTTTGTCTCATCAAGCAAACTCATCGGATGCTTAGTGTTTTTAACTGTAATATTGTTTTAGCTTTTCAGTGTTCTATGATCGAACGAGTTGTTCCCCTTGTAAGTTTTCCAAGTAATACACTCCAGTCCATGTTTTCGTGTAGAAGTGATAAGGACCTTCCCAGTTTGCTGCGAGATTTCCCTCACGAGATTCTTTGTGATTTCTCTTCAAGATAAGGCTTCCGACCTTGAAGTCATATAACCTTGGTGTCGTAGTGCATGGCTATTTTTTTTTTTGAGTGAGGCCTCTCGTAGGGCTGCTCCTATTCCGATTTCTTCTACTAGATCCAATTCCTCACGAAGGACGACGTCGTTTATCTCCTCGTCTGGAGGAGCCTCGGTTCGTCTGGAAGGTTCTTTGATCTCCACGGGAATGACGACCTCTGTCTCGTAAGCTATTCGGAAAGGGGTCTCCCCGGTTGACGAATGTGCAGTTATTCATATCCCTAGAGTACACTATGTAACTCCTCGACCCATATTTTCTTGGTTTCATCCAATCTTCGCTTGAGGTCCCTGAGTATTACTCTCTTTGCATATTCGGCTTGGTCGTTCATCTGGGGATGCTCGACAGAGGCGAAGTGTTGGGATGGTGCCTAGTTTGGCAAATAATTCCTGAAAGGTGTGGTATATGAATTGAGTCCCGTTGTCGGTGACTATCGATTGTGGGATACCGAACCGAGGGAGGATGTTTATTTTATAGAAGCGAAGGACATTTTGGGCGGTGATTTTGGCCAAAGCTTCGGCTTCTATCCATTTTGTGAATTAGTCGACCGTTACGATTAAATATTTGTTCTGATTGGTTCCGACCATGAATGGACCGAGGAGTCCAATCCCCACCACGTGAATGGCCAAGGAGAGGAGAGGGACCTGAGCTCGTTGGGAGGAGCTAAATGCATGTCTCCATCGTTGGCATTTTTCACATTTTTTTACGTGCTCTTTCGCGTCATGCTGCATGGTGGGCCAATAATATCCCGCTCGCAAAGCTTTTCTTGCGAGGGATCTTCCGCCCAGGTGCTGGCCGCTAATACCCTCATGGATTTTGAGCAAGACATGATTTGTGCCGCTTCAATCGATTCACTTGAGAAGAGGGATGGAAAATCCTCTCTTGTAAAGTTTTCTCTCGAGCAAGACGTACGAGCAAGCTCTTTGTCTGACAACGGATGCTTTTTTCGGGTCGTTGGGTATTTTTCCTTTAGTGAGGTAATCGTGTACGGGGGTCATCCAGCAATCGTTGTCCCTGATGGCGAACACTTCTAAGGTAGAGGATGTCTTCTGGGTTCTCGGTTGATGAAGGATTTCCTGTATTACCGACTTATTCCCTCTTTTCCTCTTCGTGCTTACCAGCTTAGATAGGATATCTGCGCGGGCGTTATGCTCGCGGGGAACATGCTGCATGTCCATAGATTTAAATTTCTTTTTCCTTTCTTGGACCAGGGTGAAATATTCAGAGAGTTGGTTATTTTTGACCTGATATTCCCCTTGGACTTGAGAGGCGACCAACTGAGAGTCGGTGGAGATCTTTACTTCCCCGACTCCCACATCTTCGGCCAATCGTAATCCTTCCAAGAATGCCTCGTATTCGGCCTGATTATTAGAGGTCGGGAAAGATAATGCGAGGGAGGCCTCTATTAGGGTCCCTTCTTCATTTTCCAATATGATGACAGCTCCACTTCCTGTTGAACTGGAGGCACCGTCAATGAAGATCGTCCAACAGCGTGATCCGTCGGGGTCTGCGGGCAAGGTCATTTCATCTACGAAGTCAGACAAGGCCTGAGCCTTAAGGGCTTTCCTGCTCTCGTATTAGATATCGAATTCAGAGATCTCTAAAGACCATTTCAACATTCTTCTGGCCATGTCTAGTCTTTCGAGCAGCCGCTTTATTGGCTGATCTGTTCGGACGAATATGGTGTGGGCCAGAAAGTTATGTTTGAGCCTCTTCGCTGCGTTAAATAGGGCTATAGATACTTTCTTGATTTGTTGATATCTCGCCTTCGGGCCTTGCTCATGAAATAAATTGGTCTTTGTCCCTTTGGAGTTTCTCTAATCAATGTCGCGCTTATCGCCTCGGAGGCAACGGCCAGATAGAGGTAAATGACCTTGTGTTTCTCGAGTCAATAAAGGACATGCGGTTGTGACAACGCTTGCTTTAAGTGAATGAGGGCTCGCTCACATTCGGGTATACATTTGAAGGCAGCTTCCTTGCGAAGGAGTTTGAACAGGGGAAGCGCGTGCTAGGCGGACTTCTCCATGAATCGAGAGAGAGAAGTGAGCATGTCGTTTAGGATTTGGATGGAATTTTTCGAGGTGGGCGTCAGGAATTCATAAAATTCCCAACATTTGTCGGGGTTTGCTTCAATGCCTCATTCTGTTAGGTAGAATTCGAGGAACTTGTCTACCCGTACGCTGAAGGTACATTTTTCCGGGTTGAATCGCATCTGGCACTTTCGAGCCTGCCTGAAAAATTTCTTTAAGTTGAGGGCATGGTTGAGCTCTTTTGTGGACTTGATGATCATGTGGTCCATATATACTTTGAGCATGCCGCCTATCTCGTTGCGAAAAACTTTATTCATCATGCGCTGATATGTAGCGCCCGCATTTTTTAGGCCAAAGGGAATTACATTATAGTAATAGTTTCCTGATTCGGTCATCAAAGCGGTGTATTTTTTGTCTGTTTTTGCCATTGGGATCTGGTTATAACCAGAGTATGCATCCATAAATGATAGCAATTTGAAACCGGCCGAGTTGTCGGCCAGTTTGTCAATATTAGGGAGGGGATAAGCATCTTTCAGGAAAGCCCGATTGAGATCGGTATAATCAATACACATGCACCCTTTTCCATTATATCTTTTCACAAGAACTACATTTGAGAGCCAGGTTGTGTACTAGGCTTCAGAAATAAAACGCGCCTCTAAGAGGTCTTTTAAAGCTAGTTCTGCAGCCTCTGCTTTTTCGGAGGACTGTTTTCTTCTATGCTCGGCGACCTCCTTGAGGGCGGGATCTATAGTCAAGTGATGGCATGCAATTTCTGGATCTAATCCGGGCATCTCAGCCGCACTCCAGGCGAATAGATCAGCATTCTCCCTTAGGCAATCCTTGAGTTGCCTTTTTTCCAAGTCAGGGAGGTCTGCTTCAATCTTCACTCCTCTGGTAGGATCTTCTCTCGGAGCTGCCTTCCAGGATTGACCGTGCATGACCCGGGGGTTCGTTTCAATCTGTAGAGGGGGTCGAATCTTCCCCTTCGACCATGGGATCATTTCCCTTCTTTCTTTGCTCGAAACGGTCTTCCTTGGAGAAGCGGCTGTCGAGGTCAATGGTGTCGACCCTCGGCAGTGGCTTGACTTCCTCGGAGCTGGAGGGAAGTATGGATTTGGTGGTCATTCGGGGTTGAACGTTGATGAAACTGAGGCCCCTAGATGAAGCTTCAAAACACCTTTTTGTTGCTTGGATATCCCTGTGGAGGGTGGTGACCAAACCTTCGACGATATAGTACTTCATTTTAAGATGCACAGTGCATGGAACTACGATGAGTTCAGTGAGAGTGAGTCTTCTGAAGATGCACTGGTAGAGAGACGGGAAATCCACCACCAGAAATTGGGTCTTGATGGCTTTGTCCGTTACCCCTCTCCCGAAGGCGACAATCAGCTCGACATATCCCAGGATTTCGTGTTGGCTCCATTGAAGCCCTGGAGGACTGATCTTATGTATAGGGTCAGATGGCTTTCATTCAGCTACAAGGTGGTGAATAGCTGTGTGTACATGATATCCACCGAGCTTCCTTGATCGACCAACATGCGTCATACGTCGAAAATTGCCATGCAAGCTCTCACGAGTAGTGGGATGGTCGAATTAGGGGCTCTGCCCGACACTTCCTCCCTGTAGAAAGCAAGGGGATGGAAGCCTTCTCGGAATTTATCCAGCTTGGAATCCATGTCTGAGTTAGCTTCGATGAACTGGTCGAATCTTCTCTTTACCAACCCAACTGTATGCCTGTTGAATCCCTTGCCGGAGATGACCATGACTGTGGGGAACGATTTCAAGGACTGTGGGAGGATAAGTACAGCGGGACATCCTCCATGTTTAGGTAGTAGAAATCTTCCGGCCACGAGATGCTCATGGCGACCGGTATGATGTTGATGTCGGGGGACTCCTTCCCCTCTTCGATGTTTTTAGTTTCTAGTGCTTCTTCACGGGCGCCCCCTTCTTCTTGTATTGTTTGAGGTGCCCATCTCGAGTCAGTATTTCAATTGCAACCTTGAGATGAATGCAATCCTTAGTGTTATGCGAGTGGCTTTTATGGAACCTGCAATATTTTCTCTTGTCGGTTCCTGGTTTGGAAGGTGTTTGTCGGGGGAAGCTCACTCCGACCTGCTTAAATTCAGAATTAGCGCATTCAAATAGAATACGATTACTTGAGGTAGTTATAGGGGTGTGGTCTTGGAAACGACCAGCTGGCCCCTTGTAGTCCTTGGAGTCTCGGGACTTGTCTTCCCGTTTATTTTCTCCCCGACGGGATGTCGAGGGCTCGTCATTCCTCGAGGACTTGGCACTCTCTATGTGCCTTGATTCCTTGGTGTTGTTGGCGGATTTCTTCTCCTCGTATTGGATGTATGTATGGGGCTTGAGGAGGAGGATGTCGAGTTGGGCCGGTGATTCAATGCCCACAGCTTTGGAAAAGTCGCTGCGGGGATGGAGCCCACGCTCGAGGAGATATTTTTTCATGTCGTCGGTCGTGGAGACCTGCACTGCTTCCTTGTTGAAGCGTTTGATGTATGCCCGTAAAGATTCATCTCTAACATGGATGATTGCTTGGAGAAAATCCTATGACTTTGTGTGTCGACGAGAGGCGGTGAAGTGTCTCAAAAATATCCTTCTGAGCTGCTTCCAAGAGGTGATGGACTCGTCTGGGGGACTCTTGTACCAAGACATTACTCCCTTCCTGAGAGTGGTTGGGAACAATCTGCATTTGATGGCCCCTCTAACTCATCGATAGTCGAGGAGAGTGTCAATGTTCTTAATATATTCGTCAGGGTCCGTTGTTTCATCGTAAGTTCCCAACGGAGGTGGCTTCTCCAGGCCGACAGGGAGTTAGGCTTCTATAATTTCCCTTGATAGCGTGCCATGGGGCTCGGCGTCTTCACTATCTGCGGGGGATGGAGAAGGGGAGTGATAATTTCTACCCTGTCGATCATCGCGGTCTCGTCAGGGGGAGGGACTGCTTCATTTCTTTCTTGGTTCGGGCGAAGGTAATCAAGTGCGGTCGATTTGACGGTCGTCTTTCCTCTTCTTGGATAAAGGAGAGTCTTGATCTTTCATGGAAGGAGTGTGATTGCATTTCTTGAAGAAAGAAACATCGCGTTTCTCCTTTCTTGGTGGAAGGCCACGCCTAGGTGGAGATATGCTGAGGGAGTCTCGTTGTCGCGCTCTTCGAGGAGGATACCTCGACCGCTTATTCCCTTAGGCCCTTATCCTTTGGTTTTGTTGTAGGATGAGGGTGTTGGTCTGATTGATGGCATCGAGCAACGGTGTAATGGTAGGGTCGCTGCTGAGAGGGATGTGAACTAGTTGCAGGATCTCTGGCAGTTCCTCGGTGGGATTCTTGGGATGTCCCTTGTCTAAGAATTGGTTGTCGCTGCGTCGGGCGTCAGTTGAATCTGGAGACGCAATCTGTCAGTCTAGAAAACCTAGGTTATCCTCGAGGTGAGGATGTTTCTAGCTTCCGTCGGTTTTGTGTGTAGGGGAAAGAATAACCTTTCCGAGCAGCTGGAGATCATCATGGTCGGTCATGATTTGTGAAAGGAATCTTGAAAATTTTCTTTGATCCTTGAGTTTCAAGGAAAGAAAGATGAGAAGAGCAGTTTCCCACAGATGGTGCCATTGATCTTACTGTTTTATCAGAACCTATAAGGTAGCTGGGTGGTGATCTGTAGTCAGACTATGATATCCAGGAGGAAAAGAGGGGGTTGTACCTGCAAGACACTCCGACGATTAAGTAAGAGTGGGAACAATGAGATACAAGCAAAGTGTTAAGGTATTGGTGGTGAATAGTGAATATTCGATACCTGGCCCTCACAAGTGTGAGGGTATATATAATTCCTCTAGCGCATGGTCATTGGTTCCTGTTTTTGGGCCTGGATATTCGGGTCCGCAAAAATGGGTAGCTTCTAGGACTTGGTCAAATCGGGCAGATGTTCCCGTAACTAGTTGTTGGTTTCGAGGAAAGGGCAAGTTACAGGCAGCGGTCTGGTCGGTTCCTAGAGTTCTGCACAACTTGATGACGGGCAGAATGAGAGGTGCTCGTCGATCATCTTAGGTCAATGCCGGTTTATGAGGGAAAAAGGTTGATATTTCCTGATGAAGAACGGGGGAGGTTCGAGCCATGAACGTATGGACCGTACCGAAAGAAAGGGTTAGACTGGGCCCATTCTAGCTGTCAGGCCAGTCCAGAAAAATTTCCTTTTAGCTTCTTAACAACAGACAGATTGCATCATGTCTGAATTGACATCCATTATTCTTCTTAAGCTAATCCATGTAGCTTCAGTTTTGAATGGATCCATGTTGGAAGAAGAAATTCTCTAAACATTCTCAAGAGAGATTAAGGAAAGTTGTTTAAACTTTTGGAAGAGTTCGGATGGGGTTAGTGGCGTGATTGAGGTTTGATAAAAGGTATGATGAAAGGGTGTTGGTGGCAAGTTGTAGGATGTTATGGATGGAATATCTACTTGAACTATTTCTTATTGGAAATCAGAATGAGCAGATGAGTAAGATAGGTTATTGATCAGTGCATTTTGATGGACATTCTTCCATGTTTTTACTTTAGCATTTCTATGTTTTACTTTGTTTATTTTTATGTTTTATATTTTTCTAATCTAATTTATTTTTTGTTTAATTTGATTTTCGTATTTAATTTTCAACTTTGACAGTTTTCATTAAAAAATTCATAACTGGAGCTACATGAATTGGATCAAGGTATTCTAATATGCGTTGAAAATCTAAGAAAAAGAGCTACAACTTTCATGTTGGAGCTAGAAGCTAATTCGGAATGTAGCAGGCTTGAATATTTCGTTGAAGTTGCATCATTAGAATAGTTTGTTTTTGGGTCTTTATAGTGGGTCTGGGTTATGTTTTTGACCCGGTTCTTTTTGTAAGTAGAAACCCTTATTTTATTTTATAAGGCTTGCAACTACTAGAGAGGTGTTACATATTATTCATGAAAAATATTTTGTTTTGTACGCTTGCTATGGAGAACTATTTTCCGAAGGCAAATCCTGCTGCTTACGGGTTCCATTATTTTGAGGTTATTCTAATACCAATTTATTCAATTTCTGTTCAATTCTTCTCTATGAAATCATTTTCTTAATTTAATTTCACTATTAAATTGTTGTTCATAGGATAAAATTGATTAAATTCGATTGTATGCATGTTCCTAAATTTAATTGTGTGTTATCATTTGCTTAATTCGCTAACTCGTCATATTCTTAATTGTTTGCTTAATCCAGCAACACGGACATAATTCGTATGATTTTGATAAGCGCTTGTATAATTGATATCATAATCGAATAGGATCGAAACCGTTTAGGGATTGGTGTTATCATAACCGATGATAAGGCAGAACTTGAATCGGTAGGATTAGCCGTTTTAGCTTATTGAATAATCACTTATTTTAATATGTTTTTATAATTCGACCCTAAAACAAACCCCCCTCTAAATTTGATTCCTATTATTTCATAATAATACAATAATCCTCACGATACTATACTCGAGTTGTTGTTACCGTAACTATATTTAAAATTTACTCGTTTATTATCAGTGGGCGACAGCAGATCAGTTATGACGAAAATTGATAAGGGATCCAAGATTAGGTAAAGGATCATATTTTTGTGGAGGAGAATCAGATTCCCAATGATTAGTGTGAAAAGGTGATTCAGTTTCCTTTTCAGAGATGGATGACTTTTCATCTATATCAGAAGAGGCAAAGGATAATTCCTTATCAGAGGTTTCAAGAGAGTTTGCAACTTGATGAGGATTTTCAAAGGTGGAGGCAGACAGCGTAGCGAGAATGGTTTGAAGTAGGTTTATTCTAACATGATGCATAAGAAGGTAGATTAAAATTATATTTGAAAAGACCATATAGTCTAAACTAACTCCTATAGGTCGAAAGTTGATTAGCAGAAGTTGAAACCAAACTTTGGCTATGGGAAGAAGATGTTTATGATTGCTTGGCTCATATCCTTCAGAGGTGTTATGAATGGTGTTAAGTCTTTCAGCAAAGGAGAGAGGATGTTGAAAATATTCCACTGTGGTTCCAGTTAGAGGGCACCTAATTGTAGTAGCAATTGATGTTGGACTAATGGTAATATTGTTAACGAAAAAGATTGAGTGGATAGAGTCACTGTCAACAAAGACGTACAACCAGAATTCCTTGACAAGATAAGGGTAGATGGGTCCATGAATCATGGAAAAGTAGTTAGACCAACCATTCCAGATGATACTTTGGTTAAGACCAAGTTCATCAGATCTTATCCTGGGAACATTAGGGTGAAGTTTGCAAATCACCTTAAGGAGATCCTCAAAACCACAAAAGGTTTTTGAAGCCATTAGCAGAGAATAGGAGATTTAGTGAGATGAGAAAAGAAAGATCAATAGACTTTGTGAGGAGGCTTTAAAAGGATGAAAGAGAGAGAAACATACATATTTAGAGTTATGAACATATAGCTGGATATATGTAGACCGACAACACAGTGAATGAAAAATAGTGTGGAAGGATGTATCTACAAGTTTCAAGACACGTGACGGAAGATATAAAGATACCTAGAGAGAGAATAGATATAGGCACTAGAGCTTTAGGATGGAGGTTACAACAAGAGTTAGATTATTTAACATGTTACCTAATATTTGATAATGACTATTAGGAAGAGAAGGAGAAACGGAACGGTGATTAGAGCTGGGGATGAGCTAAGAGGAAAGAATTTTAATTATCCTAAGAGAACCTATTGTTGGACAAATTTAAGTTTATTATTATTCTGAGATATGATGGTTCAGACTGAGGTTAAGATTATGCTAACCAAGAAAGATTGAACAAGAAGAAAAAAGTATTACTAAAATTAAAGACACTGTAAATGAATTTTTGTCAAATGAGACAAAAGATTTATCCTAAACAGGACAGTTCCTAACTGGTAGAAGGACCTAGAAGTACTTTGTTAGAAAGTATGTAGATACTAACCTGGGGTTTACTTGAAGAGTTTACCTTTATTTGATTATAATTTTATAATATGTTGAACACTTCTTGTAATTCAGATTTCATTCCTCGCCCTGACATATCTCCAGAGGTAAGAGTCCTTGCCTGAGCTTCATAAGATTCTGAGTAGGTAATCTCCATAATTGTAATCTTTAATCCTATTGTGCTTCCTTTGACCAGGTATCCTTAAGCAGCTATGCCTTCTTCAAATTTTGAAGGTAGATTCCACAACTTTAGTTTTCTTGACTAGCTTCGATCTTCTTATGCTCACTTCAAAGCATTTTTTCTGAAGGGCTGGCTTGATACTCCTTGAATTGTTGGATACAAATTGCTGATCTGAGACGCTTTCTTCAGGAGGTATAACTTCTGATATTTTCCCAATCCTATTTATACTTCTAAGAGAAATATTAATCCTTTCAAAGCACTTGACGGACCCTCTTGGGATGATGTTGATTTGATCCTTTGCAGCTTGCAGCGTTTTTTCATTTGGATGACAACTTCAGTTGATGATATGTACCTTTGCTTCTGATTGAAAGCTTCTGACGTTTGAGAAGAAGGGTTCCCTTTCCATCGAGTACTTGAGCCTTCAAAATCCAGAGAGCTTGATTCCAGAGATTCTGTCTTCATATTTCTGATTCTTGCCCAGAGTTTTAATTCCTCTACAGAACGGGTTTTGAAATAGAAAGTCTTTCTATCATTTTAGTGATATGAAGCTATAGAATTTTCTCTTACTGGATCTCTCTACATGGTTAAGTGTTTGATTCTTAAATCAATAACAGATCCGAGCTCTGATACCAATTGAAGGTAGAGTAAACACAAGAAAGGAGGGTGGTTGAATTGGGTTTACATAAAACATTTTTGTTTAGAAACTTAGAGAACTCAAATCATAATAACTATAAAGACTATGAAGAATAAAGGACACAAGGATTTATCAAGGTTCACCTTAAACAATGTTAATCTTTTCCACCCCCTCAAGGATGATTTCGTCTTCACCAAGGACTTAATCCAATATAACCAAATTGATATCAAATGCACGTGCAACAGCTGATGACTAACACACAAGGATACACTCAGGAATCCCGCAGGATATAACATTCATTGACCCAATAGAATTTGATCCCTCAAGATCCTCTATTCAGATTTCCTATAACTAGAAACAACCATTGTCTTCTTGAGATCAGACCTTCACTCAGTCTCTCAAGGAGCTTTCCAATGATATGTTTAATGATGCGATTTAACGAATATAATAATCATAGACCCAATAGAATCAAATCCCTCAAGATCATCTATTCGGATTTCCTACAACGACCAACAATTATTGTCTTCTTAAGATTAGACCTTCACTCAGTCTCTTAAGGAACTAATCAACAACAGTTGATGAGGTTCTTGTGTTTACGTGATTTCTTCTTCTAAGAATATTACACAAGTGTTTTAAGCACATATTATTTAACACATCTTTGAGCAACAACTCTAGAGTTAAAACAATTTACATGAAAAGATTTAAACTGAAACACAATATGAGCAAAAACTATTGTGTTCATTACAATGTTCTATTAAGATGTATATGATCATAAGTTGAGTAGCATATTATAGTGTTCTTCTTATTCATCTTCTTGTTGAGCAAGTTACGAGCAACAACTCCTTTCTTCTTTTGAGATCTACCGAGATGTATTTGATTAGAAGTTGAATAACATCTTGTAGTCTTCTTCTTCTTGAGCAAGCTACGAGAAACAACTCCTTGCTTCTTATATTTCAATCAATATGTATATGACGATATTTGTATGACATCTTGATGAAATCTTCTTTCTTTCTCTTCTCTCTTCTTTAGTGGTCTTCATAATGTGTGTAATATGGTGGCAGAATCGACTGTTATACTGGTTTTGCATTTGTATTCACAAATGTTACGGTAAGCAAGAGTCGCCGTTGACTTTTCTTTTATCCAACAAAAGAAAGGGTGAAAAGAACATAAAAATACCTTTCGAGATTATTTCTGAGTAAGGGGGTAGATTATGGAAAGGGAAGGTGTTAACACCCTTTCCATATATAGTTATCTACGGGCTCTTAGATGCTAGCTCATTTGAAAATACCTTGTGTTTGTGTGTTTGAAAAAAAAGTATTTTGAAAAGACGCCTTAGTGCGGAGAACTTTGTAATATTTCTCATATTGTTGAGAACGTATACAAAGTGTTTTTGAAAATATTTTTAAGAAGGAGTGCAGGTGTGGAAAATATTTTGTTTTCAACAAGCATCTAAGAACTATCTACCTGCTCAAAAAGGTTTGTTCTTTTCCTCTTTTCCTTTAAACCGTACTATCCTACTATTAGTGACTAGGTAGCTCCATCATTGGATGTTTGAGGGATAATTGAGGATCATCGTACAGTTACAAAGGCGACTTGGCAAGATACTTTAGTAACACTCCTAAGGTTTTAAGATCATGTACCGAGGCAACATCAAAAGGGTCATTTTATGATCTTTGAACCAAAGGGTTGCCACTAAAATCCCTCACATTTGAGAGTTGTGACTGTTTTATTCCGAAGGCAACCGAAGTGGGAATACTCTAGAGATGCACATGTGCGGGTGTGTTGTGTTTCAGTTATTGTTTATCTTTGATGTTAAGGTTTTCTAACGTTTTCTTTTTAGATCTTGCCATACACGTCCTAGTTACTACACGGTTATATATATATATATATATATATATATATATATATATATATATATATATATATATATATATATATATATATATATATATATATATATATATATATATATATATATATATATATATATATATATATATATATATATATATATATATATATATATATATATATATATATATATATATATATATATATATATATATATATATATATATATATATATATATATATATATATATATATATATACATGCATAACTATAAGTGCGGAAAATAAAATGCGAGAAAGTAAAGACCTACAACTATTACATCCCATAAGCAGTTACATAATAGAAAAAATGTGAGGAAATGTAAACTGCAACTATTATAAAATTACCCGTGCGACCTATACATTTGTTTTCTAGAATTTAAATAGAAAAGGAATAATTAAAAAAAAAGTAAAGGACAAAATAAAAAACTAAAATTCTAAGCAAGAATTTTTTTTTTTGGTTTTTTTATGAGAAATTTTTTTTTTGTTAATAATAATTTGAATTTGATTTATGAAAATAAATTAATTATAAAACCCTAATTCTAATTAGTTAATTAATTAAAAAAAGTTATTAAAGTAATTAATTAAAATTAATTTAATTAATAAACACCTAAGTCTAATGTTTTTGTGATTTTTTTATTAAAATATGATTGATTAAAAAAGAAAGTAGTTAATCAAAACACAAAAAAGAAATGAAAATGGGCCTGCTGAGAACAAGTAAGTGGAGGGTGAAGATGTGAAAAACACAAGAAGGGGGGGTTGAATTGAAAACTAGAAATCTAAAAGCTCAATGACACAGTAATTTTATCCTGGTTCGTTTGATCTCAAACTACTCCAGTCCACCCGTAAAGGTGATTTCGCCTCTCTCCAACAAGGTCTTAATTCACTAATCTCAACAAGATTCCAAAGGCTACTTTAACAACTGTTAAAGTCTTCTTGAGTACAACCACAGCCTGATTAATCTCAAGGAACACTATTTCAGTATAATTATACAAGATGTGTGTGTTGTTGTTTTCTTAACAAAAACTGTTTATCACAACGGTGATAAATTACACAGGATTATAGCTTGGAAATGTAAATGAAATTGCTTGCAGCTTTGAATATGCGTGATTGATAACATGGAAAAATCAGTGTTGATTTTGAAAGTTGACTTTGTTTATATAGGCAGTGGAATAACGTTGATCATAAAGCATGTTTAATGTCATTAACACGCTTTCCTTTTGGAGAAGATCCTGTCTGAAAGAAGCCGTTGGAATTGATGCTATCTTGAATGATCAGTAACGCTTCAGAATCTTTTCTCCTTACTTGCTGATGACGCTTCAAAATACTGATGACTTGGATTGGTATGTTCTTGTTCAGAATCAGAGTTTACTTTGATTAAGCGCAGGTTCTGGTCATCAATCTTCCGCGCATGTTCTGATTGCTTCAGCGTGAAGCTCTTATGGCTCATCTTCTGATGGATATGGTCAGAACTTCTGCATTCATAAAACATAATTTTTAGGTGCATATTTGTTCTTTGAATTTATTATTTATTCTTTGTATTTGTTATCATCAAAACTCTAACCAAGGGTTGTAGAATCAAACTATGTTCTAACAGAGGGGGTGTGAGGAAGGAGAACAATGAGCCCAAAACGGATGAGTCTAGGAGCTTTGCTCTGATCCAGTGGGTAACGCGCCTTGGGGTGCACCATGGTCATGATTGTTATTTTTGCCTCCATGCTTACATGTAAAACGTTAGAAAATTGTAGAAAATGCATATAAATGAAACTAACACGTTTACATAGATTTAAAGTGTGAAAATCTTGAGAACACGAAACCTACCAACTTACCAACCGGAATCGATGTGAGGGTGTTTTCTAGGGTTAATTTGCAAAGAAAAATGATTGATTCTGACTATTGGCCTTCAGGAGGACAATGAAAGGTTTGGATCAATTTGAAAACCGCTGGAGATGCGAGATATGATTTTCACAATTTCTTCGAATTTAGAGAATTTGTTTTAGAGAGCTTTGGTGCAAAATTTTGTGGTGTTTTGGCTTGAGTTGTTGTGTAATATATAGAGGAAAGAGAAGAGCAAGTATGGCAAGAAAACAAAGCTTTCAAGGCCATGAGACAAAAATCCAACATATTGAAAGTTTGTCATATTTGAAAGTTTGTCATATTTCAAGGATTCTTGCCAAAAATGAAATATCTCTTGCAATTTTAGTTTGCTACATGAACTTGGACATCTTGGGTGTATCTTGCACGAATTTTTGGGCTTCATGATGAATCAAGCCAAGCCCATATGCACTAGCCCATTAGTTTTTTCATTTTATTTGATTTAATTCATATTTAAATGAATAAAAATTCAAATAAATAAAAATAAAATCCAAATGATGCATGGATATGCTTAGAGGTTTTTGGACATATCATGAGTATGTTTGAACTCCAAAAAGTTAGGCCCAATAACTTAAAATCACAAATTTACTCATTTGAGATTTCATGCATTTCTTTAAAATTGCCCAACTTGTGCAACTCATAACTTTCTCAATTTTCATATTTTAAGGATGATCTATGACATTTTGGAAAGAACGAGATGTCCTCTACAATCTATATGTTGATCATATTTGCTTTAGAAAAATTTATCTTGATGTAAGTTTCCTTGACAAAAAGTGTCTTTTGTTGACTTTTGAAAATGACCTATAATGTATGAGCTCATATCTTTCAAATGAAGCATCTTCTGAACTTGAGAATAAAATCAAAGTTGTAGATAATTGAATTTTATTCAAAATGGGCTCTATTTGGGGAAAAGTTAATGAATCATGTGAATGTTATGCCTGGTCAAAGTTCAGTTGACTTCTCCTAAGGAAACCCTAATTTGGCAATTCTTTACTTTTGATGATCTGAGGACATTCCTTGAGGAATCATGATCAACCCTTGATCAAATGATGAATATCACTAAAAAAAATTTAGGTTGACCAAAAATCTTGAATTTTGACTGTATATTGACCATAGTTGACAATTTTACCAACATAGTTGATTTTCAAACATTTGAGCCATTGACTGAGAAAACTTGTGATGTAAGACATGAAACTTGGCATGGATATTCTTGAGGACATATTAGGACCCATTGGAATAACTTGAGGCCTTTGAAACCCAAACTTCTTTGTGATAAATGAAACCCTAGTTGGAGATCTATTGCTTAGGAGTAGAATTTGTCTGGTCAATTCTTAGTCAACCTTGAGCATTTGAGGAGCTCAATGAGTATGTCTTGAATAAAATGAGCGGGCAAACTTTGGGGTACAACAATGTGTAACATTGCATCTTTAATATCTTCAGCATCCACTTCTTTCCTTTCACATGATGAAGCTTGATGTCCAACGACTATTAGCATTCCAACTTCGGCTTCAGCGTAGGCATCGACAGGCTTTCTTTAAATCTTTGATCTTCTTTTATAGCCTTCAGAGAGTGACGTTGTTTGGATAGAAAAGTACTTTCATGCACCAACGGTTAGTTCCAACGGATGAAATAAGGTGTAAGAGTTAAACAATATAAAATAATAGTTTCTCTATCCTGTCACTGTTAATGATAGCTTTTCACCTTTTATTATTGAATAATATTTTTCTAATAAGCTTGTAAACAGAAATCAGTTGAGTAAAGAAATATAGCTGTAAATCCAGTCATTTGGCTATAAATGATGTGTACAAATATAAGATGTTGGAGATGAGAAAAGAAGTATTTTTTGTACAATTTTTGCACCCGCCGTAGTTGTCAACCTTTAGTGCCTATGTACCGTCTTCCGTGCAATAGGGGATCATGGTACTCGTAGTACACCTCAAAAATTTTAAAACACATGTTTGTTGGTTAATTTTAAGAGAAGAAACATCTCGTCATATCCGAGTGGAAAACGTACTTACTACCCACAATTATGAGAAAAGAGCATTTGCATTATCTCAAAATGGATGATACAACTTGGATTTAAAATACTTCACTCAACTCCCAAGTGGAAAATAACTCTTTTCACTACATATCGTAGAAGTATAGTAGCTTGCGTCGGTACAAGAATCAACAAGAGTCTAATATTTGAGAAAAATTTAAAAATAAAAATCCAAAATGGAAAAAAAAAGGTTTGGGTGAGGTTAATGACTTTTAGTATTTCAAAAAAAAGATGTCAAAGTATGGTTAAATTGATTAAAGTTTGATTAAGAAAATATTTTTGAAAATGCATGGACCTAAGTCCAAGTTTGTTATGAAAGCGGTTCAAGTTAGAAAATAAGAAGAGTTTTGAAAAGGAGAGAGAATATTTTTGAAATTAAAGAAGATAGGAGGAGATGAAGGAACTATCCTAAGTACACAAAGTAAGAGCTAAGGAAAAGAATTGTCTAACCAACGAGAAGTAAACACTTGACATAAAGAAGTCAATATAGAATTCTCATCCTTTGGATTAAAATCAAGCAAGCAAAAATACTAAACTTCTGAGGAATACCAAGCTTCAGATGAATTAAGAACCAAGCAAAGTCTTCATTGATAAAAACTGGCCAGAGTAACAACTGTATACGGAGGAATTCTCAATCACAAGCAAAGCATGAAAATCAGAATAACCTGCACACAAAAAAAATTCAAACCAATACCTTGGAGTAAACCCTAAGGATTTCAAAAGATCTTCACAAAAATATCAACCATAAACCACAGAGTTCCAAGGTCTCATGGCTTCTAATCCTAAGTCTCACGAATCCACAACTCCACTGTGCTAGGGATGGTAACCAAGTAGTCTAAGTAACCTCAATAATTTTTAATGTCTAAGTTGATTATTAAGTATATTTATAAAAAAGAAAAAGAAAATAAAGCTCAAGTGAGAAAAGATAAAAAGGAAGAAAATAAATTCTCAAGTGAGAAAAAGACAAATAGAATGAGATGTAAATGCTAAAAAATAAATGGTACATAAAAGTAAAGGCACAAGATAAAGTTAATTGTTAGTGAATTAGGAGTTAGAGGTCATGTATAACAAAATGTTAGTTAAATTACAATCTTGAAGCTTGCTTTTGAAAACTCATTAGAATATTGATAAAATCAAAGCCTTTCAACAAAAAGTTTCATTTGCTTTTTGTAAAGTATATCATTCATTTCGAGTACTCAAAGCCAACACATATGACCAACGATAATTGAAGATCAAACTTAGGCCAAAGTTGATGAAGGCTTGTTAGAGGATTGGTAAGACCAAAGCCTCATAACAACAATATTCAAAGGTTTTGAATAAAAATCCAATAATCAAATATACTTCGGCTTTCAAACATAAAGTTTGGGCTACGAATGATCATTTTTCAAATCATAATAAATTTAGCGTTATGTTAAGAAATCGTAAGTGGACTTATATAGAAGCCACACATATTTTGAGGTCGATCAATAGAAATATATGTACCATTTTTGTACCCCAAAATTTTCCCTCTCATTTCTCAATTAATCTCTCACAAGATCTCCTTTGGTTCAAGACTGCACAAGGGTTGATCAGCTCAAGATACCTCCTCAAGCACTGATGACTGAAAATTAGGGTTTGAGATTGCACAAGGACAAATGGACTTTTAATGCCTCATATGACTTTAATGGATCATTTTTGACCTTCAAGATTTCTCATGTCAAGTTTCAAATCTTGGATCACATTTTTGCACAGTATATTGATCAGTTGACCTAAAATCAGTTGTATTGGGGGAAAAGTCAATTATGGTCAATTTACAGTCAAACTTCATAATTTTTTATCCATACCAACATTATGAACTCATATATGTCATTTGATCAAGTTTGGATCACAATTCCTCAAGAAATTTGATCAGATCATCAAAAGGGCAAAATAGTCAAAAAATAGGGTTTTGGCTGAGAAGGTGCAATTTCTGATTTTTGACCTAGCAAATGACTTATTGGTTCAAGGCATGATCTCAAGGATTAAAATTCATCATTTTGACCTAATGGAATGGATCAAAACATTCCTCAAGATCAATTGATTGATAGTTAAATTTCAGTCAACTGATGAAAAGTCAACTGTACATTGAAAAGTCAAACTTTGACTTTTTAATCAAAATCAAGTATCAAAGATCACAATTCATCAAAACATGTCAAAATATGAAACTTATTCATCAAGAAATTAAAAAGTCAAGATTTTATTTTGAAAAGTCAAAATTTGTAAACTTAGAAATTTTTCTAAGTGTTGGAAAATTCATTTTTTTCATAACTTTGAGCCAAATTTTCACCATGATGCAAGATGATTCAAAGGAAACTTCCAACATGAAAGTTGTAGATATCAATGAGATCTAAAACATTGTAGAGCAGAAATTCTTTTATAAATGCATGGATTTCAAGTTATGATTTTGTGAAGACATGTTCATGAAACTTGGAAACTTAGTGAAATTTGGCCCTAGTTTAGGCAGGATTTTGACCTAACTTCATGGAAATTTTTCACATAGTTCCAAGATGAATCCTCAAAAATGTCTAAAATAGAGGTTGTATAGGATGTTACAAGCTTTCCAAAATGTCCAAGAACTCATTGAGATTATACTTGATGAAGGAGAATCGAAGGCAAGAAGTTAGGGTTTCATTCTTGAATTACAAGTCATTTCTTGATGAACACATAACTCAATTTCAATGTTAGGCTGCATAATCTTGCTTTGCAGGCCTTCTAACTTGTGTATCTATCCATCATTAATGGATTACATAAACGTTTGAGCTATAATCCAAGTGGTTTATGCTTTATCCAATTCACATTGCCATTTTGGGAAGAAAGTGAAGAATGCCATTCTTGAAAAGCAAGCTTTATGCACAAAGTCAATTCTTGAGCCTCTAACTTGTTCTCTCTGATCACACTCCATCTACAAAGTCATAAGAAAACTTGTTTAAAGCATAACCACTCTACATTAGCAAGTACACAAGACTTTGAAACTTGGATTTCTCAGAAATCACATGTTGAGCTTAAGCATTTGTTTTTAAATTTTGATCAACAACTAGTCTCCAAACTTGTTTCTTATAAATAGATGCACTATTTGTGAGCTAGGACACAAGCATTAATACCCTGAAACACTTCCAAACTCCCTCAAATCAGAAATTGCCCAAAAACTCCATTGTTGCATAGTTTCTGACCTTGAACTCCAAACTCATGTTTCCCTCGTGTGTTTCTTGGCCTTTTGGTTCCTAAATTCCTATATATCAAATATAACCTATCTTTGTCCCTGTTACACGATTGTAACTCCATTTCTATCATCCTCCATAACATAAAACAGAGCATTGCAGGTTGAGTTCTCCAAGCCATTCCAGCCATCCATTGCTCAAGCTAATCATTGTATTAGCTTCTTGGGAACTTGAGGAAGCTAACTTGATCATTGCAGCACCTTGAATCAAGCTCAAACTAATTTCACGATTTCCAGTTTTGAGGTATATTTTCCGAACTTCTATCTTCTCATTTAGGCATTGTTAGGCTTGCATTTGCAAAGACAAAATGTAGACATCATTGCCCTGAAGTTGTACATGTCCATAGATTTCATTTATTTTGATTGAGCTAGGAGAATTTTAGGATTCAATCTCTGAAAATAATTAGGTCAGAATTTGGTACTTTTATAAATTCTCATTCATCTTTAATTTATAGCTTATAGTATTTAAATGGTTGGATTTGTATGGAAAAATTGAGCAACTTTCATGTTTGCATATTTCATTTTTGTTGAGAAATGGTGAAGTTACAGATGTTCTGGCTGGAGGTTGAAGATGAAGTTCCATATTCAGGACTTGATTTGTGTTATATGTTTATTATTTCACCAATGTTAATGGATGTACAGCCACCCCAGTGGCAAAGGTAGCGCACGTGTGTATTAGAGGTCATGGGTTCAACACCCAGCGCTACATTTTCTCTTTTTTCACATTTTTTCACTCTTTTTTGTTTCAGCTTCAGGCGCCTGGGCCTCTCCTTTGGGCTTTTGTTTTTTTGCTTTCTCTAACCCCCTCTTTTTACTTTTGCAGGCTAGCCCAATTTCTTTTATTATTTCATATTATTTTCTTTTTCTTTTTCCTATTTTTATTTTATTTCAATTTTCTTTCATTATTTATTATTATTATTATTAATAATATTATTTTTATTAGTAAAAAATCCAAAAATATTTTTATTATTATTTACACTTATTTATTTTATTTTCTTTATAAAACAAAAAAAAAAGAACAAAAACATTTTTTCTTAACAAATTAATTTCTTTTTCTTAAATAATTAATATCTAGACTTAGGTTTAATTATTATTTTATTTTCTTAATTAAAATTAACTTAGAATTTAGTTTTCTTTTAATTAATTAATTTCTCATTTTATTTTTATTAATTTAAAACCTCTTCATAAAAAACCCTAAAAATCCTTTTTTAACTTAATTTCTTTCTTAATTAGTTTAAGTTTAATTTTGCTTAATTTTAATTAACCATCTCTCTTAATTAGGTTAAAACCCTTTCATGAAAACCAAACAAAAATCATTTCTTTTTTCCATTTGCGTTTGTATATTATATTTTTTTTAATTCTTGTACATTATTCAATATGGTTGTAATAGTTAATTAGGTTTAATTTTCTTGCAAATCCCCATTTGTAAATTTGTATACCCCTCTCCCCAAATGATGTAATAGCGTAGTAATTTTACTTTCCGCAATTTATCTCTTTTATATAAATGCTAGTAAATTAGGGTTTGTATGGAAAGATAAAATCAACATGTTAGCAAACCCTAATTCAAGATAACAATGCATGTAAATCAACACACTTGCACCCTTAGGGTAATTCCACTTTGTTACCTTACAAAAATAGTTATGTTATGAATATGGGATATCTTAGCCAAAAGCAATCAAAAATATAAGATCATAGTCCCTCGATGACACTATCAATGTTGCCTTTCAAAATGATCTTGGTCCCTCAAAGAAAAATGCTAAGATATCTCACAACATTTCTATCATGGCTATACGATGACCCACGCCCGTCCCTTTACATCCAAAGATAAGGCTTCTTATCAATCAATGGTGAGATAGGAATATCAAAGGAAAGGAATAAATGAACTAATAATTTTGAGTAGGTAGATTCTTCCTAGTTGCTTGCTCAATTTCAAATCAAACATCCTAGCTTATTTAAAAAAAACACCAAATACTTTCAAAAACACTTTCAAAACCTTTTCCAAACTTGAAACAGTTTCAAAAGCTCAACACTTTGTATACATTCTTACGAACGAGAACTATTACAAAGTTTTCCTAAACGATGGCGCCTTTTCAAAATACGCTCAAAAACCACACAAAACACATTTTCAAACAAAAGCAAGTGATCTAGAAAGAAACTAAGAGCCCATAGATAACTATGGATGAAAAGGATGCTAACACCTTCCCTCTTCATAATCCACCCCCCGAACTCAAGAAACAATCTAAAAGGTCTTTCCTCTTCTTTTCAGCCTCTCCTTTTGGATAAAAGTAAAGTCGGTGGCAACTCTTGCTATCTGCAACATTTGCGATAAAACGCAAAACACCCAAGTCAGTTCTCCCACCGTATCACAGAACTGGCGACTCTGCTGGGGAGAATCAAAAGTGGGGTTACCTTAGGGCTATATCACCTTTACTTGCTTTCAATGTTTTAATTGATTGTTTTACATTTTGGTTCCTTGTTTGGGCTTGTTCTAATCCTCTACCCGGATTTGGGATACCTTATAGGTAAGTAGCAATACGTTGTGGAAACTGTGTGGGGTATACCGACATGGTCTAAGCAATAGCTATGTTAGTGTGACATATTTGTGGATACCGGTAGCCCTTGAGTAGTCTAGGAGAATACGGGGCCACTGTGTGATGTCATGAAGCACTAACTAACTTTTAGAACCTTTACTTGACCAACTTGGCCATTAGGATGTAGTGAGATAACCGGCTTTGGTGCAATCCGAAGTTGGTTGATACTCGATACTACACTCATTGAGGTTTTACTTTTCGGGATATTTCGTTCACCGTGAAAGAGGCTTGCGCTGAAACAATGCCCGAGAAGACAGATCAGTGATATTGAGATCCCTTAGAACCCGATTACTATTTCTATGAGAGGTTTGAGCCAACTAAACTTTAAGAGGGTACTTACCTATGAGACTCCATGCAAGCATAAACCTAAGGACTTGTTTTCCTTTTTTGTATATACTTACTTGTACATGACATCATAAACATAATAACATCATACTCATTCTCACTAACCATTTCAAGGATTATTAGGATTTATCTTTGTTCTGTTTTGTAGGACAAGACTTCTATCCGCATGAATACTATCCAAGCCAATATCATAAGAATTCCTCCTCAAATCAAAGAGTTAGCATCAAGGGTTCCTGAGAATTCTCCATTCACCGAAATACATGGTCGCCTCCTACGCTTGGTTACCTCCAACACTGATGAAGATATGATGAAGGTTCTCTTCCAATTCTTTGATCCTTTACACCATTGCTTCACTTTTCCCGGTTATCAACTTGTGCCTACTCTAGAAGAATTTTCACAACTCTTGAGGATTCCCATTCTCAATCAACTACCCTTCAACGGTAAAGAAAGAGATCCAAAACCTGAAGAAATTGCCCAAGCATTACACTTGCAACAATCTGATATCACAACTAATTGGGAAACAAGGAGTGGTGTCAAAGGTTTCTTAGCCAAGTTCTTGTTCGAGAAAGCTCAAGATTGTTGGAACTCTTTGGAATTACAAGATTTTAAAGAAATCTTGGCCCTTCTCATATATGGGATGGTTTTGTTTCCAAACCCTGATCAACTCATAGATGTAAATATTGTCAAAATCTTCATGTCTCGCAATCCGGTGCCTACTTTGTTGGGAGACATCCTACATTCTTTTCACTCTCGCACTATGAGGAAAATAGGGATCCTTATATGTTGCACTCCTCCCTTGGGGAGATGGTTTATTTTGCATCTTCCCCGATCTGTGTTGAAGAATGAGTAAGGTTTGAGGTGGTCCCATAGGCTGATGACGCTCAAACATTCTGATGTTCATTGGTGTTCTCGATCCTTGGAGAACATTACTATCATCGACCGTTATGGGGAATTACCTAATGTCCCTTTGCTTGGCATTAGAGGAGGTATCACTTACAACCCATTCTTAGCCTTACGACAGTTTGGTTACGCCCGAAGGGATGGTCCACATGAGATGCTTATCCAAGGAGTGGTATTCGACTACGAGAGCGACAATCAAAGTTACCGTTAGAGGTTTATACGAGCTTGGAGGATTGTAAGCAAAGTGGATAGCAAGACGCTGGGACATAAGAATTCCATTCCCCTCGAGCCTTACCTTAAGTGGGTACGATCTCGTGCTCATAAACTTGTGATGCCTTATCCCTCTATCTTATCAGTTATCATGGAGCTTGTGGTTGAAGGAGATGTTCCCTACACCATCCTCCATCCCGGCATGCCAACTTCTCTCGAAGACTTGCAAAAGGGTTGGATTCAGCTAAAGGAAGAACGAGATACTTTCGAAGCTCAACTCTATGCTAGCGAGAAGAGGGTCTTGGAGCTTACAAAGCAGTTGCAAGAAGAGCAAAGTGTGAACGCCTATCTCGCGCCGAAGAGGATGCGTTCAGTCTTTTCATCTTAGAGAGTTACTTTGTAAGCCCAAAAGGCATGTTGTAAAATTTTGAACTAATTAATGAAAATTGACGTTTGTTCATTATTTTTTCCATACAAATTTAAATTTAATAAATCCTTGAAATCATTTGCATATACATCTTCCATGCATCATAGCATGATAAGTTTTCACACAACGGGTTTCCTTATCTCTCTGCTGTTTATTTCAGTAAGATGGATCTAGAGAAAACTGTGAAGGATCTTCAGGCACAAAACTCTCAATTCCAAGAGACTCTACTGGCCCTAGCCAAGGGGCAACAAGATATGATGGCACCGCTGACAGTTAAAAAGAAATCCAAGAAGAGAGCCCTGGTCAACATGGGCAGAAGGTTCAAGGAGTCGTTTCGTCAAATCCCGATATCGGAAGACTCATCTAAAGAAGACGAGAATCAGATTGGTGAGGTTAAGAGTACCCGGGCTAATTGTGTTAATGATCAAGCGTCTGATGATGATTATTTCGATGAGCAGTATCCACCCGTTGATGTCAAATACAAGCAGTTAGAAGACAGATTGAAGGCCATCAAGATCCAAGTCGTCCCCGGTTTAGATTTTGAGGATTTGGGTTTGATCTCTGGGGTTGTTATTCCCCATAAATTCAAAATACCAGTCTTTGCAAAGTACGATGGAGTTTCTTGTCCAAAACTTTAACTAAAATCTTATGTACGCAAGATACAGCCGCACATCGTTGATAAGAAACTTTGGGTTCACTTTTTTCAAGAGAGCTTGACCGGAACGCAACTAGAATGGTTCTACCAAGTGGATGGTTCCCGTATCAATACTTGGGAAGACTTAGATGTCGCCTTCTACCATCAGTACCAGTATAATGCCGACTTGGCGACGACAAGAGTTCAGTTGCAAGATATGACAATGGGAAAGAATGAAGGATTTAAAGAATACACACAAAAGTGGAGAGACCTGGCCAGTAGGGTTCAACCGCCTTTGACTGATAGGGAGCATATTGACATTTTTATGGGCACTTTATCTGGTCCTTTCTTTAATCTATTGGTCTGTTGTTCTTCTTTCGGCTTCACCAGGTTAATCTTAACCGATGAAAGAGTTTAAAGCGGTATCTAAAGTGGGAAGATTCCCATGGCATCTGCATCCACTTCAAATCCTGTAAAGAAACCTTTTGCTGCAAAGAAGGAAATCAATGTTGTGTACGGGGAAAGGGCCCGTACCAAGAAGAATAACCATCCGTCTGTTAATGTTGTCTAAATCTCCAATCCAACTCCTGCTCCAAGACCATCTGCAAATCATCAACGTTTTAAAACTCCGGGAAGACAATTTACGAGGATAGGAATGTCACTATCCCAAGTCTTGCAACACTTGCTAAAGGCTAATTTGGTGACATTGTGCGATCCTCCTGCCAACCCAGATACCTCTTTACCAAAGTACAATCCGAACGCTAAATGTGCTTAACTCAAGTAGCCTCGGGCATGAGACTGACCAGTGTTGGGCCTTGAAAAACAAAATTCAGGATTTGATCGATAACAAGACTATTGAATTTGATCCTCCTCCAACTCCGAATGTAATCACTACACCTATGCCAAACCATGGCAAGGGTGTTAATTCTGTTGAAGATACAATTTTTGTTGCTTCTGTCGAAGACTTAACTACTCCTTTGAATATCATCAAAAAGAATCTGTTGAAAGCTGGGATCTTCCCTGGCTATATGAAAGACTGTGTTTGTTGTACTAAAAAACTCAATGGATGCAAAGGGCTGAAGGAAGGCATTCAACGTCTGATGGATAGCCACGAAATTCTATTTGAGAAGACTCTGTCTGCCGAAAGTTTGACTAACAAATGTGAAGATATCTTCATTATCACAATCTCAAACAAGCCTCTTAGGATCCCCTACAAAGGTCCTATCAGGATTTCAAATGAACCAACTGTTGCTCCCTTAATAATTACCAATCTCAGACCAATTCCCTACTCTTCAAACAAGGCAGTGCCATGGAACTATGGTGCTGATGTATTTTACCATAGGATAAAACAAGACGCTTGGATCGAAGAAGAAAAAGCTAATGATGTTGGTAACATAACTGGCTCAAGTAAGGTAACTCGAACTGGGAGAATATTTTCACCCAATATCTCACCACCAGTTATTACAAAGGCACCCATCCGCATCACTGCTGCTAGGCCAAGTAATGATACAAGAGGGAAGGAGAAAGTTGTTGAGCTGGTCGTGACATAAATACCCGCAAAGGACGTTGATGATGGAGAACCGTTTGCTCGTGAGATGGACGAAATCTTGAAAATAATTAGAAGAAGCGATTTCAAGATTATGGAACAGTTGGGGAAAACCCCTTCTAAGATTTCTATGTTGTCATTGCTACTCTATTCCGATGCCCATGCTTGGACATTAATCAAATTCTTGAAAAAGGCTCATGTCCCTCATGAGACCACAACAGACCAGTTTGAGAATTGCGTGGCGAGCTTGACGGTTGATAATGGTTTGGGATTTTTCAGATGCTGATTTAACACCTCTTGGGAAGAACCACAATAAAGCTCTACATGTTTCTGTCGAGTGCAAAGGGACTACCTTAGCACATGTTTTGGTCGACACCGGTTCTTATTTAAAAGTGCTACCCAAAGGGGCGTTAGACCGTCTAGACTATGAAGGTTTAGTCTTGAAACCAAGGGATATCATCGTGAGGGCCTTCGATGGATCAAAAAGAACAATTCATGGGGAGGTAGATCTTCCAATCAAGGCGGGCTCCCAAATTTTCAACTTCACCTTCTACATCATGGATATCCGTCCTGCCTATTCTTGTTTGTTGGGTCGCCCTTGGATCCATAAAGCAGGGGCAATAACCTCAACTCTTCATCAAAAACTCAAATATCCAGTCAAGGGAAGAATTGTCACCGTCTGTGGAGAGGAAGAGTTTATGGTAAGCCACCTTAACTCTTTCAAGTACGTGGAGATGGATGGGGAATTCATTGAGACCCTGTGTCAAGCCTTTAAAGTTGTACCACCAATGGTTGCTTCTACCAAATGTTCCTCTAAGGTATCTAAAGCTGTCAAGGTCATGCCGAAGATGGTTTCAGTCAAAGATACACGTGCTGCAATTGAAGAAGGAAGCTATGATACTTGGGGGAAACTCCTAGATATCCAATTCAAAGCGGACAAGTTTGGTTTGGGTTTCACCGTCAAGGCTCAGAAGGAAGTAAGGTCCGCCCTTGCAAGAAAGCCACCTTTCCATATTGGAAGCCATGAGGTCAACACTGTAGGTGATTCTAATGATGAAGTTGCATTTGAAGATTGGGTGTATCCTACTACAACGGAGCTGAAAACTTGGCATGCAAAAGACTTCGTGCTCATCTCCTTCATTGAGGAGTAATCTACTTGTTTTTTTTCTTTTTATTGAATTCAAGAACATTTTGTCTGTAATATTTAACAATGACTTTTAAGCCATGTGCCTGGCCCGGGGCACTTTGGTCCATTTGTCAAGAGTTTTATTTATGTTCATCTAATCATATGATGATTCAATACAAATCATTGGACTCTTTTGCATTCAAATCTTTGTGTTCATTGTCTTTCTTTTCTTCAAATACATTTTTCAAAATAGCCATGTATCTTACATGCACACACACACACACACTCTTGCAGGTCCTCATCCACTCTGGATCTCATTACCAATGACTATACTATTGCCGACTATGACTTTGAATGTCCAATTAACCAAGTCGAAGATGAAGGCGAGGAAGATTGTGATATACCGGGAGAACTGGCCAAACTTCTATTACAAGAGGAAAAAGCTATTCAGCCGCACGAAGAGTCATTTAAAGTCATCAATTTGGGTACCAAGGCAGACAAGAAAGAGGTTAAGATCGGTGCTAACTTAGAAGACAGTATCAAGAGTAGGTTGGTTTAAATGTTGCATGACTATGTGGAAGTATTTGCTTGGTCGTATGAAGATATGCCAGGGTTGGATACTGACATGGTAGTTCATCGTCTGCTGACAAAAGAAGATTGTCCTCCTGTCAAACAAAAGGTTCGTCGCATGAGGCCTGATATGTCTGAGAAGATAAAAGTTGAAGTGATGAAACAATTTGATGCAGGGTTCCGAGCCGTGACATCCTATCCCCAATGGGTTGAAAATGTGGTGCCAGTGCCAAAGAAAGACTGAAAAGTTCGCATGTGCGTAGACTATAGGGATCTTAATAGGGCAAGCCCCAAGGATGACTTCCCTCTACCACACATTGACGTCTTGGTCGATAATACCGCTCAGCATAAATTCTTCTCTTTCATGGTCGTTTCTCCAGTTATAATCAGATAAGGATGGCTTCTGAAGACATGGAGAAGACTACTTTCATTACGCAATGGGGCACATTTTGCTACAAGGTCATGTCGTTCGAATTGAAGAATGCAGGGGCAACATATCAAAGGGCTATGGTAGCTTTGTTTCATGATATGATTCATCATGAAATAGAGGTATATGTGGATGATATGATTTCCAGATCACAAATCGAAGACAAACATCTTGATTACCTGTATAAGCTATTCGAAAGGTTGAAAAAGTACAAGTTGAGGTTAAACCCTAACAAGTGCACATTTGGAGTACGATCTGGAAAGCTTCTAGGTTTTATTGTCAGCAATAAAGGCATTGAAGTTGATCCTGCCAAGGTGAAGGCCATCCAAGAAATGTCGGGACCTCATTCTGAAAAGGAAGTTAGAGGATTCTTGGGTTGTATCAATTACATTTCCCGCTTCATATCTCACTTGACTGCTACTTGTGGGCCAATCTTCAAACTCTTGAAGAAAGATCAGGTAGTCAGATGGAATGATAAATGCCAAGCTTCCTTCGACAAAATAAAAGAATATCTACAAGAACCTCCTATTCTCATGCCTCTAGTTAAAGGAATACCCTTGATCACGTACTTGACAGTACTAGAGAACTATATGAGGTGTGTTTTGGGCCAACCTAACGAGTCTGGCCGAAAAGAGCAGGCTATTTATTACCTGAGCAAAAAGTTTACCTACTGTGAAACCAGATATTCACTGCTCGAGAAAACTTGTTGCTCTCTGACATGGGCTGCTCGCCAGCTAAGACATTATATGTTGACTCATACCACTCTGTTCATTTCTAAGATGGACCCAATCAAGTATATCTTCGAGAAACCCGCTCTTTCTGGACAGATAGCTAGGTGGCAAATGATTTTGATTGAGTACGACATTCAGTACACAACATAAAAGGCCATTAAAGGAAGCGTACTAGCAGATCATTTGACCCATCAAGCGGTCGGTGATTATCATTCTATGAACTTTGACTTCCCGGATTAGAACATCATGCTGGTGACCGACTTTGCGAAACATGGACCGTATGACAGACCTAAACAAGGATCTCAATGGACTATGGTCTTCGATGGGGCTTCTAACGCCTTGGGTAACCGAATTGGTGTTGTGGTTATATCCCTTTAAGGTTGCCACACTCATTTTACTGCCAGACTATGCTTCAATTGCATGAATAATATGGCTGAGTATGAAGCATGCATTTTGGGTCTGGAAGCTGCCATTGATTTGAGGATCAAGCATTTGAACGTGTTTGGGGATTCCGCTCTGGTGATTAGCCAAGTAAAAGGATATTGGGTCACTAAACAGCTAATCTCATACCTTACAAGGAACTTGTGCTATCCATGATTCCCTACTTCGAAGAGATCACCTTTGAACACTTCCCTAGGGAAGAAAATCAGTTGGCTAACGCCTTGGCAACCATGTCTTCAATGTTCAAGGTCAGGTGGGACAACAAATCCCCTATGATTACGATTGAGAAATTCAACGAATATGCACACTGTTGTGAGCTTGACACTGATGTAGAAAAGGCTTGGTACCATGAGGTGAAGAGATACCTTGAAGCACAAGAATATCCTGAGGGAGCATCCATCAATGACAGGAAGTTCTTACGAAGATTTTCATCCAAATTCTTCCTAAGTAACAGAATATTGTACAAACGCAACCATGATTCTACTCTACTCTGATGTGTGGACAAGAAGGAAGCAGAGAAAATTATGGAAGATATGCATGATGGTCTCTTTGGGACTCACTCAAGTGGACATACGATGGCCAAGAAAATCCTGAGAGTTGGTTACTATTGGTCAACAATGGAGACTGATTGCCATCAACACTTTAGGACTTGTCACAAATGCCAAATCTATGCTGACAATATCCATGTGCCTCCTATCCCTATGAACGTCATGACCGCTCCGTGGCCATTTACAGTGTGGGGCATTGACATGATTGGAGAGATCAAACCCACCGCTTCCAACGGACATCACTTCATTCAGGTTGTTATTGATTATTTCACCAAATGGGTTGAAGCCACCTCATTTGCTTCAGTCACCAAGAATGTGGTAGCCAGATTCATTAAACATAACCTCATCTTCCGCTATGGTATCCCCGAAAGGATCATCACCAACAATGGGAATAACCTCAACAATGTTATAATTACCGAACTTTGCACTCAGTTCAAAATCAAGCATCACAATTCTTCTCCATATAGACCTAAAATGAATGGCGCAGTCGAAGCGGCCAACAAAAACATTAAGAAGATTGTGCAGAAAATGGTAGTAACATACAAGGATTGGCATGAGATGTTATCGTTTTCTCTACATGGCTACCGAACGTCAACTAGAACATCAACTGAGGCAACTCCCTTTTCCTTAGTCTATGGCATGGAAGTTGTTTTACCATTGGAAGTTCAGATTCCCTCATTAAGGATTATGAATGAGGCAGGCCTAGGCGAAGACGGGTGGATTCAGACAAGATTGGATCAGTTGAACTTGATCGATGAAAAATGATTGGCTGTTGTTTATCATGGTAAGACGTACCAAAAATGGATGATCAAGGCTTTCAACAAAAAGATCAAGCCTCGAGTATATCAAGCTGGTGACTTGGTGATAAAACGCATCATTCTACCACAAGGAGATCCTAGAGGCAAATGGACCCCCACCTGCGAAGGGCCATTTGTTGTCAAGAGAGTATTCTCTGGCGGTGCCATGATGCTGACTACCATGGATGGTGAAGACTTCCCGCATCCTATAAACGCGAACATAGTTAAAAAATACTACGCTTAAAGGACCCGCTAGGTTGACACACCTAGGAAAAATAAGGGCATCTCGACAAACCAAAAGGTTTGGGCAAAAATTAGGGATATATGCAAAAGATTGTACACCCGGCAAGTTGAAAACCCGAAAGAGTGACTTGGGAAAAAATGGGTATCCTGGTGGGCTGAAAACCCAAAAGGGCAGTCCAGGCAAAAGTTAAGGATTCAAAGCGTATGACTATGTCCCGTGGAATCACCACGATCAACTTTATCACCAAGGTCCGAGTTCAAACGGTCTAAGATAAATCCAATCAACTTCTGTCAACGGCAAGGGACATTCGAAGACATTGGGGCAATAGTAGAGTTGGAATACAATGAGATCATTTCCACATGGCTATTTGTTTTGTTTTCAATCTTTGTTTTCCTTTCGACGATTTCCTCTTACTATGATCTTCGTCTCTTTGTATAAAAAAATGCCTATTCATGGGCAAAGTATCAATACAAATATACTTTGAAGTGAAAATTTTTCTATTTTTGTTTTGAATGCAAAATTATCCAATGACTAAAATTGAACGAACATATGCATATGAACATAATTAAAACTATTTGGCACGTGTGTCTTGCTAAGCAGTAACAAGCATCTCTTTAATGTATATAGAATATCCCCACAGAGTTATTTCATTAACATTATCCCCACAAAGTCTCTTTGTATAAGCTGATCTCCAATCAGAGTCTCAATCTCTTGGTAGCTCTCTCCCCATCTAAGTTGATCATACAAGTAGAAGCCTTGTGGATCTCTTCCTCAAAGAACTCACCTCATCAGCAGTACACAAAGTATTCATCAACAAGGTTTATTTCCCCAACAAGGTTTATTTCCCCAACAAACAACGAGTAGCATAACTCCTCAGCCGAGTTCAAATTCCCCCGGTATAGTCTGACTTCCCCAACTGATTTTGTTATCCTCAACTGAGCATATCCCAAACTGAGTATATCCTTCCCAAGCTGAGTATATCCTCCCCCCAAGTTGAGTATATCCTCCCCAAGCTGAGTATATCCCCAAGCTGAGTCTGTACTCCCCAATTGAGTCTTCACTCCCTAGTTTGAGTTTGCCTTTCGGTCTATTACAAATCATAGGGCCACAATCCCTAGTCCCCAGTAAAGTCATCAAAAAATCCTTTACTATCTCCAAAAGATACTATGAAGACTGGACCCGGCCTGATATTAGTACAACTTTCAAACTACCATGAAGTCTGGACTCGACCAGATAATAACCAACTTCTCAAGTCACTATAGAGCCTGGATCCGACGAGATAATAGTGTAACCTTTCAACTAACTATGAAGACTAGATCCGACCGGATAATAGTTAACTCTGCAAGATATTATGAAGACTGGATCTGACCAGATAATAGTTCAACTCTTCAAAGATATAGAAGAACCTGGACTCAACCAAACCAGGGTTTAACTTCATTTCCCCAATAGAGTTTGCCTCTATCCCAACAAATTATTGTGAAGCCTGGATCCGACCAGATAGCAATTCCCCTCAGAAATTTATTGTGAAACCTAGAAGAGATAACAACTAAATTCCAAACAAGTTACTGTAAGCCTAGACTCGACTAGATATCAGTTCAACTCTATCTCTTCAAACAAGTTTATTGCAAAGCCTGAACCCGACCAGATAGCAACTAACTTAATCCACCTCAAAACTATGAAGCCTGGATCCGACCAGATATCCGTTTTCAACTTTGCTTGTTCAAGCAAGCTATTGTGAAGCCTGGAGCCCGGCCATATAACAACTAGCTACATTCGCCAGCAAGACACTATGAATCCTGGACCCGACTAGATAATAGTATAACTTTTCAAAAACTATGAAGCCTAGACCCGACCAGATAGTAGTTACCACTTCAAGTTATTGTGAAGCCTGGACCCGACCAAATACTAGTTCAACTTCATCCTTTCTAGAAAAGTTACTACAAAGCCTGGAATCCGACCAGATAACAGTTAACTTCCTTATCCCCAGCAAGTTGCTGTGAAGATGGAATCCAACCAGATAGCAGCCTAACTCCACTCTCCCCAAGAAATTTTCTGCAAAGCCTAGATCCGACCAGATAACAGTTAATTTATCCTTCCCCAGTAAGTTACCGTGAAGCCTGGACCAGACCAGATAGCAGTTGACTTCCTCATCCTTAGCAAGTTGTGAATCCTGGACCCGGCTAGATAACAGCTAACATACAAGAGATATTCCCCAATGGAAGCATCCTTTCAACAAGTTTGAAGATATGTATATTCTTCATCCCCAACAGCAATCCGGGATTCAACTTCTAGGAACTCCTCAGCAGTAGTCAGGGATTTATTTTCCCAGACAAACATACATCTCACATTCATACATCATAGCATACACATACAAAATGCATCTAGCATAATACCATATCTTGTGAACATCATGCATACATCTGCATTTTACTAACCCTTTTTTCCCACAGGTGAAACATTTAGTTTTAGTCTAAATCGACCAAAGATTGGTGTTGATACTTCTTCCAGTGTTTACCAATATTCCTCCAAATGGCATCTATAAACCCATTCACAATACATCTTCGAGTGCAAATTTCTGGGCACTCTAGTGTTCAATCATCTTCCACCTTCAAGTCACGAATGGCGGATCCGCCAATCTAACTCTTTAGGTATAAGAAGATTGAACAGGGGCAGCTGTTGTAACCCAAAATTTTCCCTCTCATTTCTCAAGTAATCTCTCACAAGATCTCCTTTGGTTCAAGACTGCACAAGGGTTGACCAGCTCAAGATCCCTCCTCAAGCACTGATGACTGAAAACTAGGGTTTGAGATTGCACAAGGACAAATGGACTTTTAATTCCTCATATGACTTTCATGGATCATTTTGGACCCTTAATATTTCTCATGTCAAGTTTCAAACCTTGGATCACATTTTTGCTCAGTCAATTGATCAGATGACCTAAAATCAGTTGTATTTGGGAAAAAGTCAATTGTGGTCAATTTATAGTCAAACATCATAATTTTTTATCCATATCAACATTATGAACTCATATATGTCATTTTATCAAGTTTGGATCACAATTCCTCAAGAAATTTGATCAAATCATCAAAAGGGCAAAATGGTCAAAATTAGGGTTTTGGCAGAGAAGGTGCAATTTCTGATTTTTGACCTAGAAAATGAGTTATTGGTTCAAGGCATGATCTCAATAATTCAAATGCATAATTTTGACCTAATGGCATGGCTCAAAACATTCCTCAAGATCAATTGATTGACAGTTAAATTTCAGTCAACTGATGAAAAGTCAAATGTACTTTGAAAAATCAAACTTTGACTTTTTGATCAAAATCAAGTATCAAAGATCAAAATTCATCAAAACATGTCAAAATATGAAACTTATTCATCAAGAAATCAAAAAGTCAAGATTTCATTTTGGAAAGTTAAAATTTCTAAACTTAGAAATTTTTCTAAGTGTTGGAAAATTCATTTTTTTCATAACTTTGAGCCGAATTTTCACCATGATGCAAGATGATTCAAAGGAAACTTCAAAAATGAAAGTTGTAGATATCAATGAGATCTAAAACATTGTATAACACAACTTCTTCTATAAATTAATTTATTTCAAGTTATGATTTTGTGAAGACATGTTCATGAAACTTGGAAACTTAGTGAAATTTTGCCCTAGTTTAGGTAGGATTTTGACCTAACTTCATGGCAATTTTTCACATAGTTCCAAGATGAATATTCAAAAATTTCCAACATAGAGGTTGTATAGGATGTTATAAACTTTCCAAAATGTCCAAGAACTCATTGAGATCATACTTGATCAAGGAGAGTCGAAGGCGAGAGGTTAGGGTTTCATTCTTGAATTACAAGTCATTTCTTGATGAACACATAACTCAATTTCAATGTTAGGCTGCATAATCTTGCTTTGAAGGCCTTCTAACTTGTGTATCTATCCATCATTAATGGATTACATAAACTTTTTAGCTATAATCCAAGTGGTTTAAGCTTTATCCAATTCACATTGCCATTTTGGGAAGAAAGTGAAGAATGCCATTCTTGAAAAGTAAGCTTTATGCACAAAGTCAATTCTTGAGCCTTTAACTTGTTCCCTCTGATCGCACTCCATCTAAAAATTAAAAATCAAACTTGTTTAAAGCATAACCACTCTACATTAGCAAGTACACAAGACTTTGAAACTTGGATTTCTCAAAAATCACATGTTGAGCTTAAGCATTTGTTTTTAAATTCTGATCAACAACAAGTCTCCAAACTTGTTACTTATAAATAGAGGCACTATTTGTGAGCTAGGACACGAGCATTAACACCCTGAAACACTCCCAAACTCCCTCAAACTAGAAATTGCCCAAAAACTCCATTGTTGCACAGTTTCTGACCTTGAACTCCAAACTCATATTTCCCTCGTGCGTTTCTTGGCCTTTTGGTTCCTAAAGTTCCTATACATCAAATATAACCTATCTCTGTCCCTGTTACACGACTGTAACTCCATTTCCATTATCCTGCATAACCAAAAACAGAGTATTGCAAGTTGAGTTCTCCAAGCCATTCCAGCCATCCATTGCTCAAGCTAATCATTGCATTAGCTTCCTGGGAACTTGAGAAAGCTAACCTGATCATTGCAGCACCTTGAATCAAGCTCAAACTCATTTCACGATTTCCAGATTTGAGGTATATTTTCTGAACTTCTATCTTCTCATTTAGGCATTGTTAGGCTTGCATTTGTGAAGACAAAATGTAGACATAATTGCCCTGAAGTTGTACATGTCCATAGATTTCATTTGTTTTGATTGAGCTAGGAGAATTTTAGGATTGAATCTCTGAAAATAATTAGGTCAGAATTTGGTACTTTTAGAAATTCTCATTCATCTTTGATTTATAGCTTATGATATTTATATGGTTGGATTCGTATGCAAAAATGGAGCAACTTTCATGTTTGCATATTTCATTTTTGTTGAGAAATGGTGAAGTTACAGATGTTCTGGATGGAGGTTGAAGGTGAAGTTCTATATTCAGGACTTGATTTGTGTTATATGTTTATTATTTCACCAATGTTAACGGATGTACAGTCATCCCAGTGGCAAAAGTAGTGCGCATGTGTATTGGAGGTCATGCGTTCAACACTCAGCGCTACCTTTTCTCATTTTTCACATTTTTTCACTCTTTTTTGTTTCAGCTTCAGGCGTCTGGGCCTCTCCTTTAGGCTTTTGTTTTTTTGCTTTCTCTAACCCCCCTGTTTACTTTTGCAGGCTAGTCCAGTTTCTTTTATTATTTCATATTATTTTCTTTTTATTTTTCCTATTTTTATTTTATTTCAATTTTCTTTCATTATTTATTATTATTATTATTATTAATATTATTTTTATTAGTAAAAAATCCAAAAATATTTTTATTATTATTTACACTTATTTATTTTATTTTCTTTATAAAACAAAAAAAAGAACAAAAACATTTTTTCTTAACAAATTAATTTCTTTTTCTTAAATAATTAATATCTAGACTTAGGTTTAATTATTATTTTATTTTCTTAATTAAAATTAACTTAGAATTTAGGTTTCTTTTAATTAATTAATTTCTCATTTTATTTTTATTAATTTAAAACCTCTTCATAATAAACCCTAAATATCCTTTTTTAACTTAATTTCTTTCTTAATTAGTTTAAGTTTAATTTTGCTTAATTTTAATTAACCATCTCTCTTAATTAGGTTAAAACCCTTTCATGAAAACCAAACAAAAATCATTTCTTTTTTCCATTTGCATTTGTACATTATATTTTTTTTTCAATTCTTGTACATTATTCAATATGGTTGTAATAGTTAATTAGGTTTAATTTTCTTGCAAATTACCATTTGTAAATTTGTATACCCCCCCCCCTCCCCAAATGTTGTAATAGCGTAGTAATTTTACTTTCCGCAATTTATCGCTTTATATAAATGCTAGTAAATTAGGGTTTGTATGGAAAGATAAAATCAACAAGTTAGCAAACCCTAATTTAAGATAACAATGCATGTAAATCAACACACTTGCACCCTTAGGGTAATTCCACTTTGTTGCCTTATAAAAATGGCCACGTTATGCATGTGGGATATCTTAGCCAAAAGCAATCAAAAATATAAGATCATAGTCCCTCGATGATGCTATCAATGTTGCCTTTCAAAATGATCTTGGTCCCTCAAAAAAATGCTAAGATATCTCACAATATTGCTATCATGGCTATAAGATGATCCACGCCTGTTCCTTTACATCCAAAGATAAGGCTTCTTACCAATCAATGGTGAGATAGCAATATCAAAGGAAAGGAAGAAATGAACTAAGACTTTTGAGTAGGTAGATTGTTCCTAGTTGCTTGCTCAATTTCAAATCAAACATCCTTTCTTATTTTCAAAAACAAACACCAAACACTTTCAAAAACACTTTCAAAACCTTTTCCAAACTTGAAACATTTTCAAAAGCTCAACCCTTGTATACGTTCTTACAAACGAGAACTAAACAATGACGCCTTTTCAAAATACTTTCAAAAACCATACAAAACACATTTTCAAACAAAAGCAAGTGATCTAGCAAGCAACTAAGAGCCCATAAATAACTTTGGATGAAAAGGGTGCTAACACATTCCCTTTTTATAATCTACCCCCCGAACTCAGGAAACAATCTCAAAGGTTTTCCTGTTTTTTTCAGTCTTTCCTTTTGGATAAAAGAAAAGTCTGTGGCGACTCTTGCTAACCGCAACATTTGCAATAAAACGCAAAACACCCAAGTCAGTTCTCCCACCGTATCACAACCATACATGTTAGAGAAATGATACGTAGATCATTCTTCAAAAAATGTAGCACAAGTAAAAACAAGAAAGGGATAAGATGAAGAGGGAGAGGATGGTCAAGATGGAACCACAAGTTCACATGAATCATAAAATTAGGTCACGCTATCATTAATATCATTCATCTAATTTAATGGATTTGGTTCTTTCAAACCTATCAACATCCTAAATCCAATGATATTAATAAAGTTGAACCAAGGTATCACAAATTATGTCCAAAATCCAAAGTCAGAACCAATCCCAAGAGAAATAAAACCTCAATTAAAATCATTTAAAAATGATTTTTATTTGGCAAAATAATAAGAAATTATTGATGAAGCACTCATAGAATATCGAAGCACCAAATAAATTTCAAACGAGACCATTATAAAATCAGAAAAACTATTTTAGATTTTTAGAAAAGATTTGGTATTTTCAGCAACCTAAAACTATTTTTAAACTAATTAAAATCGAGCTAACAAGTAAAAAATTATAAAAAATAGAAAAATAAAAATAAAAATGTGAAAGAATAAGAATCAAAAAGAGAAAATTAAAAGAGAATTTTAGCAAAAACTTTGGTATTTTTTCAATTAAAAATGAAGGAGATATTAATTTTTGAAGTTAAATCAAATTTGAAAAATAAATAAATCAGAATTAATGTGGACCATCTGATATTGTTTAAACGCATTAGTAATCGGATCTAAGAGATCTGGCGCTGTGCATATCATGGACTCTAGCGAAAAAACCATAAGATCAAACGTTTAAAAATTTTTTTTTTAAAACGTGCCATCACGTCATTGGTTGAAGAGAGACATGTCATTGTCTTCAACCTCCAGCCACCTCCAATTTGTGATTCCAAAAACGGTAATATCAAGAGCTTAGACCAGTGTCATTTTCTTCATCTCTTCAAGACGATTCCAATATTACCCTCACGAAAAATTTATATTTATAGTAGCTCAGTCGTTTTGAAAAAAACCAGAAGAAAAAATTGAAAAGGGATTTAAAAACAGAAGTACCAAACCTAGTTACAGTTGAAAATGAACTATGCTATAAGCATCAGTCAACCAAGAGTTGCATTGTAGCAAGAAATTTGAAGGGAATTGATGAAGCATTTTACTTGTAGAAGTTCAACTTCAGAGCTCTGAAACTGGAATTGGTATGCTTGATTCAATGCTCGATTCTTGGTGGTAAGAGTATGGTTAGCTTCAGAGAAGTTCAATGAAGCTAACTGAATAGAGATTTTGGTGAATGAGGGTGAGAAATAAAGAAAACAAAGATACAAATCTAGATATCATATGAGGTCTGAAGAGGGCTTGTTTGGCTCTCTAAAGCTTTAGGAAAAAAGTGAAATGTGTCCCTTATTTATAGTTGAGCATGATAGAAACAAAAAGTGAGATAAATGATCAGGTATGAGGGGAATTCATGTGCACTTGCATCATGAACAAAGTGTGACTTGCAAGTTGTCAAAACTCAACCATTTCTTGTGTTTTAATGTGATAAACCTTTCAGGCAACTTAGTTAATCATGTTTAAACATCAAACGCGTGAAAAATTTGTGTTTAGAGGCCACACTAATCAAAATCAAATCTGACTTTGGTGAGAAACTTCATTTCCAAGGTACCATCTTTGAATTCACGGTGCACATAATTCATAAGGCTTTATGGGATGCTTCTTTAAGCTTTTGAAAGATCACATCACCATCTTCACAATGTGCCAATAAAGACTCCATTTGATGATCTGAGCTTAAAGTTATGATCAATTCAAATCAAGAAAAACGCACGGATCTTTGTACTTAGAAATATTTCTAAGTGTTGATCTTCAAAATGACCTATAATATTCTCCAAAGTTACATGGCCTTCCACTAAAAATTTGATCTTGATCCTTGAAGATAAAATGAAGTAGACTCTTCAAATTGAATTGTGGAATTGAGGTCACTCAAAAATCATAAAAATTAAAAGAGTTATGGTCTTTGGAAGATGATGAACAAATTTGGGGAAATTCACAAATGACCTATAATCTTTTCAATTCTTAAACAAACTTCCAAGTATTTTCAAGCCTAGCACCTTGAAACAAATTTGTAGTAGACATCCCAAAAATTATTGTAGAAAAAGAATGAGCTCAAGGAGATAAAAGATGATCAAGTTATGATCCATTGAAATCACACAAGAGGATTTGATAGCCTTTTCAAAGGACTTGTAATCTTCTTCAACCATTAGTGATCTTTCACTCAAAATTAGCTTTAGATCCTTAAAGAGAATTTATTAAGGACTCTTCAAAGAGAAGCATGGCTTTAGAATCAAATTAAAATCTAAAAAATTGAGTAAGATATGGTCCTTGGAAATCAACCAACCCTTACTCAGAGAGTGTCAAAATAATTTGGAATCCCTTTCAACTTTTGATGATTTTTCTTGCACAATTGGATCTAGTCATGTGAAGAGAAGTTGTTGTAGATGATGATAAGAACCCATAGCAAAAAGAAACAACTCAAAATATTCAAAATTGAGAGAGTTATGCACTTGTGATCACTTAATCAAGCACTTGCTCAATTAGGTCAAACTTGTTGAATCAACCTTGAATCTTTTACAATTTCTTTGCCAAATTAGAGCGTGATGGATCACATTAGACCTTGAAATAATGTTATCTTGAAACACACTCAAAGATGGAGCTTAAGTCTCAATGAAACTTGTTGAAGAAGACATGAAAATAAACACATGAACCTATGAATCTTCTTGATGAATACCACCACCAACTTTGAGAAAAACTTGACCTAAATAAGGTGAGAGAGTTCTTTGAACCAAAAAACTTTGATATCATAGACATAGCCTTGAAGCTTAAGCTCTTGCAATCCATTGAAGAATCACTTGACTGAGGATTATCCCTTAAAACCCTAGGTTAGATGGTGAGATGGATGCAATTGTGTTATCACCTACAATATGAACATCCAAAGAAATATATATACATATTTTGGTGTTAGTTAAAAGTTAATCCACCTAAAAAAACACATGTACAAGATACACAATTCAAGGTACTTGGTGATTCCTCAAGAGAAAACTTAAAGATAGGAGGAATATATAAGAGAGAATCAACTCTAATGTGTGATCTTGATGTATTGATAATATGAGATGATAGGAGATCATAGGGGGGGAAATTGAGGTATAACTTGTTGATATTTTTTATACGATTATGTAGAATGTTTTCGAATTATCTTTGAACCTTGTCTGAGTTTAAAAAATGAATACTCGTAAATGCAATTAGAGATTTTGATTTGAAGGTAATATTATTCAATACTTTTTTAAAAATGATTTTGAATTTTTATTAAATTAGTAAAAAATATTTGATTGTAAATTAATTATTTTAAGTTAGGTTGATCGATAAAGAAAAGTTGATTCACCTCTCATAACCATATATTTGTTTTGCATTTCATTGACTTTTCAAAGGTTACCCAACAACCTATTACATACTGACGATTTTATAAAAAAGAAAAAAACAAAAAAAAAACAAAAAGCAGTAGTATCGTACAAAAACAACTACAGAAAGGAGCAAACACAATCTTCTCTTCTTACGTTACTCCTTCCTTCTCTTTCTCTAAACTCATTCATTTTTCCAGTTATAATCAAGTGCAAATTCCACAGAATTCATTGATAATTGCACATAATCAACAACAAATAATCATTACAAGGAGTATCATGGTGGAGAATAAAAGAAAACAAACCCAAGGCCGATCGGAGACAGTGTTTTTCGGCGGTGGTAGCAAATTGAGGTGTGCGGTGTTCGAAACGATGGATCGCGGCCAAAATCAGTGGTTGTTTTTAATCTCCTTATGTTCTCCATTATTTTAGTCACGATCCCGTTACCATTGCAGGTTGTTTTTGAATGACCGAAATTTGTTTTTTTGATGTTGTTATATTAATTTGATGTTGTTACATGGTTGGTTATTATTAAAAGGGTAATTTAGTATTTGCTATATTTAGAAGTTTATCCACTTTTAAGCCTATGTGTCATTCTTATCTTTGTTATCTTTGTGTATAAATAGGTGTACCTAGGTCTCATTAATATAATTCAATTCCTTTACCAATCATTAGCAGTCGTCGTTCTTTCTTTCTTTCCTCTCTTCTTCCTCAATTTCATCACCTTGCACCAACAAATTAGTATCTAGAGTTCTTGGTTGTTCTGAATTTCTGGGAAACACGAGCGAAAGTGAGCTGTGTGTTTGATTTTGGTTCTTGATTTCTGTTGACTCTTGAACAAAATCTAAATAGAATCACACTGATTCTGTGAGTTTGGGAAACACTGAGTGAGATCTGAGATTTGTGCAAGGTTTAAGATGAGTGGAGGCAGTAGTTTGAACATTAAACTTCCAGTTTTTGATGGTAAAAGTTGGAACAGATGGATGATACAGATGTGTGTGCTATTTGGTGCTCAATATGTTCTAGATCTTGTTACCAATGGTTATGTTCCAGCTACAGCAGATGCTACTGAAGAACAGAGATCTGCAGAAAAAGCTACGAGGAAGAGGGATCAGAAAGCTCTGTTCTATATTCATCAGTGTGTGGATGAAAGTGTGTTTGAGAAGATTGTTGATTCGACGACGTTGAAAGAGTCATGGGATATACTGGTCAAATGTTACGGTGGTGACGCGTCAGTGAAGAAAGTGAAGCTTCAGTCCCAACATGAAGAACAGTGAGAAAGTTTCTGAGTACATCTCCAGAATGATTCTGATCACTAATGAGATGAAAGCTTGTGGAGAAACACTTTCTGAACAGGTAATCATAGAGAAGATTATGAGGTTGCTTACTCCTCAGTTTGATTACATTGTTGTTTCTATTGAACATTCTAAAAATCTGAAAACCATGAGAATAGAAGAGTTGCAAAGCAGTCTAGAAGCGCAGGAGTTTCTTCTGACTGAAGGAACTTCTGAGAGGAAAGTTGAGCAAGCTCTGAAGGCTTTTTTTGTCAAGAAGGACCAGAAGCAGAATAGACGTGGTGATAAATTCCAGAGGTCAGAAACCTCAATTTTTTATGAAAAGAAATATCAGAAGGGAAAGGAAAGGTATGATAAGAAGAAGGTTCAATGTTACTCTTGTAAACAGTTTGGCCATTTTCCAGAGATTGTAGAAACAAAGGAAGGAAATCAAAATAAGCAAATATAGCCAGGGGAGATTCTGATGATGAACCTGTGCTACTGATGGCTTCTGATTCTGATGGAAAACGTTCAGAAGATTGGTGGTATATGGACACTGGTTGTTCAAACCACTTGATTGGGAACAAACAATGGCTGATAGACTTTGACTCCAGAAGGAGAACAAAGATCAGATGTGCTGATGATAAGTATCTTAATACAGAAGGTATGGGAAATGTCAGAGTCAGAGTGAAGAATGGAAAAAACATTCTGATAAAAATTTTTTGGTATGTTTCTGGAATTAAAAGCAATCTGATAAGTGTGGGTCAGATCATTGAGAAAGGTTTCTCAGTTGTTATGAAGGACAACCTCTTGATGTTATATGATTCTAATAATTAGTTGATTATGAAGTCTGAGCAGGGAATCAACAGAACATTCAGGGTGAATGTAGAAACAGCTGAAGCAGAGTGTCTTAGTGCAGAAGGTGCTGAAGGTGACAATAAGCTATGGCACAAGAGGTTGGGGCACTTGAACTATAAAATATTAGGGCATCTAAGTTCTAAGAAGCTTGTACATGACATTTCAAAGATTGTGAAGCCTGAGAAGTCATGTGAGATATGCATGAAAGGCAAGAAACCTATATTTCCATTTGCATCAGAAGTATCCCCTAGAGCGAAGCATGCTTTGAGAGTAGTATATTCTGATGTGTGTGGACCATTTCCAGTATCTTCACTTGGAGGAAACAAATATTTTGTGTCTTTTGTGGATGAGTTCACAAGAATGACATGGGTAACACTCATCAAGTTCAAGCATGAAGTGTTTACTGAGTTTTAGAAGTTCAAGGTGAAGGCTGAGAAGCAGAGTTGTCAGAAGTTGGAGATTCTGAGAACGGATGGTGGAGGTGAGTATAACTCTACAAAGTTCCAGAAGTTCTGTAAGGAGAATAGAATAGAACATAAGGTTACTGCTCCATATACTCCTCAGCACAATGGTATTTCTGAAAGAAGAAACAAAACTTTGCTTGATATGTCCAGAAGTATGTTGAAAGAGAAGAAGTTACCTCACATGTTATGGGGAGAAGTTGTTGTCACATCAGCATATGTTCTGAATAGGTGTCCAACGAAGAAGCTGAAGGAAATTGTTCTTTTAGAAAAATGGACTGGAGATAAGCAAAGTGTTAGCCATCTGAGGGTGTTTGGTTCTGTATGTTACAAACACGTTCCAGAAGCTAGAAGACGGAAACTGGATGATAGAAGCAAAATAATGTTACTGGTGGGGTACCACAGTACATGTGCTTATAAGCTTTATTATCCAGAAACTAACAAAGTTGAAATCAACAGAGACGTTATTGTGAAAGAGTCAGAGACATGGGATTGGAACAAGTCTCAATCAGATTCTGGTGTAGCGCCAACACCAGAGTTAGTTTCTGAAGATTCTTCAGAAAGTTCTCAAGACGAGTCAGAGTCAGAAGATGGATATGATTCTGAAGACTCTGGAGATGAGTCAAAATCTCAGGGAGATTCTGATAGTGGATCTGATTTTGATCCAGATTCTGATGATGATCCAGTATCTAGTTGTGATTATATTTCTGAAAGGGAAAACTCTGAAGACATAGGGTCTGAAGGAGAAGCTTCCAGAAGTAACTCTGAAGGTGGTAATTCTGAAGGAAGTAGTTCTGGAGAAGGTCCATAAGCTAGTATTGTTCCAAGTTCTGGAGAAGCATTAGAACAAGTTCAGAGGCCATAGAGAATCAGACAAATACCAAGTAGGTTTGCATATTTTAACATGTTGCATGACACTGAGGTAGATTCTGAAGGAGAAATCGTTCAGTGTACCATGTTAGTAGATTCTGAACCAGTGGGTATTGAAGTAGCTCTCAAGAAGAAAGTATGGTTGAATTCCATGAAGGAAGAACTTGAGGCTATTAAAAGAAACAAAACTTAGAAGTTGACAAAGCTTCTAGAAAAGAAGAAAGTCATCAGCGTCAGATGGGTTTTCAAGGTGAATCTTAAGTCAGATGGATCAATTGGAAAACACAAAGCGAGACTAGTGGCTATAGGTTTTCTTCATAAACCTTGGCTAGATTACTTTGAGGTGTTTGTGCATGTAGCTAGACATGAAATAATCAGACTGGTGATTGCTTTAGCTACAAACAGAAATTAGCCTTTGATACATCTGGATGTAAAGTCTGCATTTCTGAATGGTCCATTACAAGAAGAGGTATATATGTCACAACCTCCTGGATTTGTGAAAAAGAATCAGGAAGGGATGGTATACAAGTTACATAAAGCCTTGTATGGATTGAAACAAGCGCCCAGAGCTTGGAATCTGAAAATTGATTTGTTTTTCAAGAGGCATAAGTTTCAGAAATGTGAGATGGAATATGGTGTGTATGTGTAGCATTTTGGTGGCAATATGATTATGGTGTGTCTATATGTTGATGACATATTGCTAACACGAAGTTGTCCAGAAGATATAATCAAGTTCAAAGAAGTTCTGATGAAAGGATTTGAGATGACAGATCTGGGAAATATGGTATATTTTCTAGGAATGGAGATTCTGTACTCAAAGAAGGATATTATTCTACATCAGTTGAAGTATGAACTTGAACTTCTGAAGAGATTTAAGCTACAGAATTGTAAAGTTGTTGTGACACCATCAGAAACCAATCATAAATTGGATTCTGATTCTGATGGTGATTATGTGGATGCTACGACCTTCAAACAGTTGGTTGGTTCTCTTAGGTATTTGTGCAATACTAGACCTAACATTTGTTATGCAGTTGGAATAGTTAGCAGATTCATGAGTAAACCAAAGTGGTCTCATTACCAAGCTGCTGTTAGGATTCTGAGGTATATCAAGGGAACTCTGAAATATGAAGTGCTATTTCCTTCTGGAAGAAAGACCGAATCATAATTAGTAAGTTATTCTGATTCTGACTGGTGTGGAGATAGAGTTGACAGAAGAAGTGCTTTTAATTACTTGTTCAAGTTTTTGGGAGGTCCTATTTCTTGGAGTTCCAAGAAACAGTCTGTTGTGGCTCTGTCAACGTGTGAAGCTAGGTACATTGCAGGTTCTGTAGCTGCATGTCAAGCTGTTTGGCTTCTGAATCTTCTGGAGGATTTGAAGATTGAGATAGAGAAACCTCTGAAGCTGTTGAGTCAAGTGTAGAAAGGAGTGTTAGAAGTTCTGCATTGTAGCACCCAGAAACAACTGACAGATGTTCAGACGAAGGCAATCAAAATAGACCAATTTCTTCATTTGAGAAATGAAATTGGTGTTGTTATTTTCTGATAGATACTAAATTAAGGGATGATATTAAAGGGTAATTTAGTATTTGCTATATTTGGAAGTTTATCTATTTTTAGGGCCTATGTGACATTCTTATCTTTGCTATCTTTGTGTATAAATAGGTGTACTTAAGTCTCATTAATATAATTCAATTCCTTTATCAATTATTAGCAGCCGTCATTTTTTTTCTTCCCTTTTTTCTTTCTCAATTTCATTACCTTGCACCAATAATTATGGTGTATAGATATCATGTTAGCATTACAAAAACATGTTAGGGATTGATGGATGTGCAAAGTTTTCAAATAAGAAAGATAAAATAGTTTAGAAATTGAGTGAGTATGTACAGAGTGTGTAATTTGTTTTATTGTAAGAAGAAAAATCCACTTGTTAGTGGTGATGACCTTGTTAAGAAAATGTGAGAAGACCTTTTAGAAAGAGTTTGATTAAAAACACAGATTTTTCTAAAAAGGTACTTTTAATGGTAAAAAAAGGTAGCGATGTATACGGTGAAAAGGCAAGTAGAGGTAGGGAGTTAGACTTTGGTGTCAAAAGTTAACAATAATAATAATTTTTAAAGAAAACTATCACATAAATCATCACTTGGTTGAAAATTGAAAACAAAAAGGAGAGTGACTTCATATTTAATATTAGCCAATAAAATCACTAATAAAAAAGAAATTATAAATAAAAAATGTGTGTGTAGAGAGTGTCTACCTATGAATTGTCAGAGATTGTGAACGGCCGTACAAGAATTTATAACGTGAAAAATTCGCCTCTTTCAAAGATGAAAAGAATATCCTTTTTATAGATTAAATTAAGTCGATAGAAAAGGAAAAAATTAATTTGACAATTAAAATAATCAAAAGTCTAAAAACCATTTATGTAATTTTGATTTTGTGATTATATCTAATCATTAAGTTAATTCTCTCTTTAAAAATAAGATCTCTATCCTAAAATGCATTATAAAAGAAAAAGTGAACAATATCTTTCTAATTTTTTTTGTATTTTAAAAGTTTGACTATTTTTTTTTAATAAAAGTGAATAAAAAACAAAAGAAAATATTTTATTAAAAAATACGAAAATAAATAAAAATTTATTAAAAAATACAATATTAATTTTTCTGTTGTGATTTTTGAATATGATGAAAATAGAAAATAAAAGTAAAAATCAAGGGAAAAAATGGGAATCAACCTCGGTTCCTCCCACAATTGCGTACCTTACTCTTCTTTCATTACCACTAAGTCATGACGCTCATTCGAAATGGAAATGCATTTGAAAATTTATGAAGGGTGGCCAAATATTTGATATTTAAGAAATAAAAATAATTTAAAATAAATTATTATATATTTTTAAATAATAAAATAAATTGAAAATGAATATTTTTAAAACCCAAAATGTTAGTGTAAATAAACTAAAGAAATTTATAAAATTCAAGTTTGAAAAATAATTTGATTGTTAGCAATAGGGTAGCAAATTTGGGGTATGACAAGCTCCAATGATACATTATTTCCTCTGAAGTTACATTCTTTTAAGGTTCCCCTTTTTTCCTTGCCTTTGTGTCACCCGATGAGACTTGTTACTTAGATGCTCAAGGTCCCTTCTGTCATCCCCACACCCATTAACCCCATTACAGGTCTACCAACGACGGACACCCCGTCCATCGGAAGTTAGAGATGATATTAATCCACCAGCACCACCTCCTACTCCAAATATTCCTCCAGCTACGTCACCTAAACTTGACCTCCCAATAGCATTACGAAAAGGCATTTGATCTCGTACTCTAAATCCTAAATATGCATGTGTTTTAAATTATGATTGTCTTTCTACTTCCTATCTTTCTTTTGTGTCTGCTTTGGATTTTGTGTATATTCCTAAGTCTACAGGTGAAGCTATGAATGATCCCAATTGGAGTTAGGCGATGGTGGAAGAAATGGCTGCATTACATTCAAATAAAACTTGTGACATTGTTGTTTTACCTTCAGACAAAACTACAGTGGAATGTCGATGGGTTTATAGTTGGAAAGCTGGACCGGATGGTCAGATTGATCATTTCAAAGCTACTTTGATAGCCAAGGGATACACATAAATATTTGGCCTTGATTATAGTGACATATTTTCTCTAGTGGCCAAGATTAGTTCAATCAGTCTCTTCCTTGCAATGGTTGCTATTAATCATTGGCCGCTTCATCAGTTGGACATCAAAAATGCATTTTTACACGGAGAATTGGAGGAGGAAGTGTATATGGACCAACCTCCAGATTTTACAGTTCTTGATAACTCAAGACTTGTTTGTCGGATTCATCGTTCTCTTTATGGGCTGAAGCACTCTTCACGTACTTGGTTTGGCTACTTCAGTTCTGCCTTGATACAATTTGGTATGACTAGATGTGAAGCAGATCACTCTGTTTTCTTCCTTCATTCCTCCACCGGTAAACACATCTTTCTTGTTGTCTATGTTGATGACATTGTTATTACTGGAGACGATATAGAGGGTATCCAGCGACTCAAAGCTCATCTTTTCAAAAACTTTCAGACAAACAATTTGGGTCCACTCAGATACTTCTTAGGTATTGAAGTTGCTCATTCCTCATCAAGCATTGCAATTAACCAACGTGAGTATGCATTAGACATCCTAACTGAAATCGGTATGCTTGACTGTCATATGATTTATACCTCTATGGATCCTAACATAAAGCTTCTTCTATGTCAGGGGGAGCTGTTGAAAGACCGGGGAAGTATCGATGTTTAGTAGGTAGACTCAATTATCTTACTGTCACCAGACCGAATATTACTTTTACAGTAAGCATTGTGAGTCAGTTCTTGAATGCTATGTGTGATACTTATTGGAATGCAATTTTTCAGATTCTCATAAATATAAAGAATGCACCCAGAAGAGGTCTATTATATTTCTAAGTTCTCTAGTTTTAAGGATTGGCATTAATTTTTGTAAAATAAATAATACAATAATATGTTAGATAGAATGTATTAACTTGCCAACAAGAACAGGTTGAGCAAAAAGTCCTATCTTATGTTTGGACATGTTAAGTTGAAGTGTTTCAACATCTGGAACAACATGTCGAATGAGATGTCCTATGAAGAAGCATACAACATCGCACCTGAGCTGAACTGGACTGTTATATTCTATTAAGTCACAAAAAACAGAATATACTTTGAGGATAATAAAGCATCTATATTATCTTATGTGACACTATTTTATAGGTCATGAAGAATCAAGAAGAATATCGACTTTCTAAATATGGAGATAATTTTGGAAGATTTGATTGAAGACCTTGTTTGTAGCAGAAGTTACTACTGTTTGTAACAGCCAAAGAGTTGTTATTTGAAGGCCCAAATCCAGTTGGGTATAGGTTATAAATATAAGCTTTGTAACCTAGGATTTGTACCAGCCAAGAATGTAACTTTCATATTATTAGGGCTGAGTCTGTGCATCGCTCTCTAGAAGAGTTGGTCTGTGTGATCCACTCGGGTTGTGAGTTGGACTGTGTTATAGAGTTGTAATCTCTATTATTGTTCTCACTCAGAAGTTGTGAAGTAATGAGTTGAGTATTGTTCTTGGAGGAATCTTTTAAGCAACTCTAAGTATGTCTGTCAAGAGTCTTGACCATACTTGATATTGGAAGGGGTATGTCATACTCCAAATTTACCCCATTACAATAGTCATATTATCACTATGTTTATAATTTATAATCATATTATTTTCTTATTTTGAATTATAATTCTGATAGGGGTCTAAAGTTTAGAGATGGGTGCATTACTCCAAATGGATCATCAAAATATGATGGCCCATTAGGATTTTGAGACCCATTTGTAAGTAATATGGGTGCATCGTTATTATTGGCCCGTTTCAGTTTTGGCCCGTTCAAATTATAAAAGAGGGGGTGTATGCTTAGAGGGACCCATTGCTTCTTGTTTTCTAAATTAGCAGATCCATATCAATTTGTTTGATTGATCCATTTACTTTCATTTAGAGTGATAGAAGAGGGGTGCATTTTTTGTATAAATGCCTAGTTACAATAAGTTACAAGGGGGTGCATTTTTTAAAGAAGGCTGACCCAATAACTGAATAGTTATTAGCCCGTTTCAAATTTTTGAGCAAGAATCCATATGTCATTTTTTTACAATTATTATTATTTTCATTATTTATACTAAATCAGTTTCACTAATAAATATTTTATAATCATATTATTATAATTATTAGTTATTTTATTAATACTATTAGTAATATTAATTTTATTATTATTAATTTGTTTATTTCATTTTTGAAACGTTTGACCAAAGTCAAAATAAGGCACAGAAAAACCCTAGTCCCGTATCTTGCAACGGCGCCGCTAGCACTGTTCACTCTCTTCAACCCTAATATGCATCTTCACTAGGCAACCCAACTCAAGCCCAGAATCCAGGAAAAAATGCATGGGTCAAAAGAAAACAAATCAATAACAGATCAAATCAGATCTTCGTATAATCAAATCATATTACAAAATCAAATCTTTGAAGGAATTACAAGTACAAATCAACTTAAATTACAACAAATATGAAACTAATCAATTACGATCAATCTAATTCCTAATTTCTAACACAATCATCTAAAATATAACGGAAATCACCTAAATATTTCCTAAATCAATCTCTAACCTAAAACTACATATACCCTAAGTTTCTAAAGAGGAGGGGGAATTTTTACAAAAAAAAGAGATTAAGAAGAAGGATAAGAGGAATCCGAGTTTCAATTTCTGAAACCCTAGATCTGAGCTACGCTACTGCCACCTTCGATCCATCACCACCATTGTACTCGCCGCACCTCATACCTACAAGGAAGAAGAAAGAAGAATATTAGAAAAGGGAATAAAAATACCAGAAGAGGGCTAATACAAGAAGAATTATTGCAGAAGAGGTAATCTGAATCACTTAGCTTAGGTTTATAATTGTTGAATTTATGTGATTGGTGTTTTATCTTGGGATTTCTAGAAATTTAGGAGTAGAGTTCTTGTTAGGGTTAGGGTTCTTCATACTTAGGGTTAGTGTTCTTCAACACTTAGGGTTAGGGTTCATAGTTTGGTGTTAGGATTCTTCAATCTTCACCTTTCTAGGTTGGGGGTAGGTTAGGGTTATTAGGGTTTGTGTTGGAGATTGTTAGGGTTCGATCTTCAAAGGGTTAGGGTATAATACAATGGTTCTAGGTTTCTCGCGATGGTGACTGATGAAGGTGGTGGTGCCTTGTGTCATACCCCAAATTTGTCCTACCCTTTAACAAGGATCGTCTGGCTTATGCATCTTGTATCCTTCGTGTACATAATTTTACATTAGGTCATTTAACACATCATGCATCATTAATCAATATACTTGACATTGTGATCAAAGACTTTGCAAATTAGGGTTCTAGTTCAGTTTTAGGTGTACATATCAAATATGATTGGTTCATCTGGTTCTTCCTTGAACATTGGACTGTGGAATTAGGGTTTTGGTTCAGTATTTATGGATTTGTTTTGCATTAAGATACAAGGTCTTCTCCATCCAATTTCATCAAGGCTTGGTCTTTGGAGTTAAGGATCATGGAATTAGGTTTTCACATTGTCAACAGGGTCTCATTTATTTTGCAGGGTTATTTCAACTGAAGAGACAAAGATCGAGGATTATGGTTTTAAAGATGTATTGAGCCTTCTTCTTTTATACCTCAAGTCACCCTTTTTTTAAAAGAATTTCAATGCAAGACTTCTAGGGTTTCATCACTTACTCTTTTGAGGAGAGATTTCATGGCCAGGGTATTATTATGAGCTTTAAGACTTATCAAAGGAGTTCTTTGAGGGCATTAGCCTTGTGTTTAGGTCATTGGTTTGCAAGCTAAGTTGTCATGAGGATTGAATTACCAAAAATTTGGGCCATGGCACAAGATATTGAGCTTATGGATTCTTCTGGACAGAGAAATTTACAAGTTACTTGTCACTTAAGGTTTGAAGACAACGTCATCCAAGGCGTGGTTCAAGTTGTCATTTTCAAAATCATGCAACACCGTTCTTCTTTATAAGGTCATAAAAAATTTCAGTTGACAACGTTTGTTGTACCCCAAAATTTGCCCTCCCATTTTCACTCAAGACATGCCTCTAGAGGTCCACAATTGCTCAAGGACGACTAAGAATTGACCAGACAAATTCTCCTCCTAAGGCAATAAACCTCAACTAGGGTTTCCATTTTAAACAAGATGTATGAGTCCCAAGGATCCCAAATGTTCTCCATTGTCCTAATATGTCCTCAAGATCATCCATGCCAAATTTCATGCCTTGAACAACAATTTTGCTCAGTCAACTGCTCAAATGCCTGAAAATCAACCGTGTTAGGTCAAAAGTCAATTATGGCCCAAATACAGTCAAACTTCAAGATTTTTGGTCAATATTAACATTTTTAAGTAATATCCATAATTTGATCAAGGGTTTATCATGATTCCTCAAGAAATGCTCCTAACTCATCAAAAGTCAAAAATGGCAAATTAGGGTTTCTATAGGAAAAGTCAACCAAACTTTGACCAAGCATAAATTTCTCATACTTTATTAGAAAGTTTTTATCCAGGGATCATTTTGAAGAGAATCCAATTCCCTACAACTTCTCTTCATCCCCCAAGTTCAAGAAATGCCTCAATCAAAAGATACAAGCTCAGACATTATAGGTCCTCTCAAAAAGTCAACAAAAACACCTTTTGGGTCAAAACTCCTTACATGAACATGAAAGATCCAATTGAGATGAAACTAAAAGGGTTGTTTAGAGGACATACTAAGATCTCTAAAAAGTCAAAGAATAGCCTCTTAGGGTTAAAATTGAGAGAGATATGCCTTGCTAAAGTTGACAAATTTTTGGAAAAGTGCATGAAGCCAATATTGACCAAACTTGAATTTTTTCCAAATGGGCCCATGTTTTCATGATTGAAACTTGTTCCTAACATGGCCCATGACCCCTGATCTCATTCATACTTTATTTCATTATTTTTTATTATTTATTTGATTTTTATTCATTAAAAGTGAAAATTAAATAAAGAAATAATAGGAAATATGTAAGATATGATTTGAAGATCTTTTCTCATCAAATGAAGATCAAAACATGGTGGCAACTCAAAGGAAACGCGTGGGAATTGTTTGAGCAAGTTTTGGCCAAAATAAGAAACATAAAATTCCAAAGGGAAAATCAAATTTTTTTCTACATAAATCTTCAAGATTCAGTCCACTTTTGTTACCCTAATACATCCAGATATATATGCATAACATTGCCAAACCAAAAAAACAAGGATTGGCCGCATAGAACACACACAAAAAGTTCCAATTTTTTCAAAAAAAAAAAGTGGCAATCAGATTGATAGTTACAGAGGGATTCAAGGAGTTTTGACGTTTGCAATCCATTCCTGGGGATATTTTAAAGCTAACAGCATTATCCCCAAGCATCAAATCACCCAGAATCATCACTTACATCATCACAGTTTGCACCTTATTTTTTGAAATCGATTTTGATCATACACCTGTTAGAAATAGATTTTGAGTATGCATTCTTGTTTGTATGAGCATTTAGAACGTAGTTGAATGGTTAATTTCCAGTTTTGATGCATATATGATAACCTGCCATTGTTTGGGTTTAAACGTTCGTTTTAAGGTTTTCAGGTACAGGAGAAATTTGGCCCATCATGCTCAGGGGATCAAACCCAATTGATTCATGTCTTTAAATTGAATTCATATTGTCTGTTGTAAATTCTGGAGATTTGCAGGTGTTTTAGTGACGGATATAGTCCGTAGGTAAAAGTGTTAGGCTAAAATGACGAACAACTGAAGAAGATGATGGCGTGGCATGACCTGGTTAGACCATTTGAAAACAGCGCGCGTTTTTTTTTCTTAAATAAAGTTCTGGGCATTTATTTGATTATATTGTTTTGCGTTTGTTTGTATAAACGAATGAACACTTGGCTCAAATGGTAAAGGAAGCGCGCTGGAAGGGAGAGAACCTGGGTTCGAGTCCCAGGTCCAACGTTTTATGTTTTCTAACTTATTTCTTTCAGATCCAATGCGTTTCTTTCCCATGCGTACACCATACACCATCAACTCTCCATCTATGAGATCCCAGGTGTCCAGATCCAGCGCACCAAACTTGCAGTTCCATGGTGGATCTTCCAGAGGCCACATACTGAATCACATGCAAGGGGTTCTTGGGCTTGTGAACCCGGGCCTTGCAAATCCAACATGCACCCCCCAGATTGCTAACACACTTCAGGCCCATTCTTTTTTTCCTTTTGATTATTTTTTATTTAATTTGTTTGTTATTTTTAATTACTTCAAAAATCATTTTTTCTATTTAATCATAAAAATCAGTAAAATCACAAAAAATAGGATTTAAGGTTTTTTATTAAAATTAATTTTGTAAATTAATTTGATGTAATTATTTTGATTTGTTTCTTTAAAATAAAGTCAATTTGAACCTACATTTAATTGCAAAATCTTTTTCTTCAAAAATATCAAAAATATTAGTTTTTTTTATTCAGAATTAATTTTTTTAATTAATAATTTTTCCAGTTAATTAATTATTTTCTTTATCATTTAATTTTTTTTTGAAATAAAAAACAAAAAAAATACTTTTCTTTTAACCTATGCGCGTTTTAGAGTTTAGACGCTTCGTTATTCTTCGTGTATTTGTTACTTTTGCCGTATTATTTTCTAATTATGTAATTGTTCCTAGTTTGTAATAACTAAATTAGATTTAAATTCCTGCATCTAATTATGTAACTTCCCCAAGGCCCTGTAATAGTTAGGAACTTTATTTTTCCGCAATTTATTTTCCCGCATGATAAACTGCTTAGATGAATGGTTAATAGGATTATATGGAAAGATAACGATTAATGGAACATAGATAACCCTAAATGCGCAATATAATATATCTGAATCAAGCACACTTGCACATGCTCACCCCTAGGGTATCTCCCACTTTGGTTGCCTTCGGACGCGGTCACAATTCTCGAAATGTGAGAATTTCTAGTGGTTGTCCTTGAGTCTAAGAGATCACCAGTCCCTCGATGACCCTCTCGACTGCTGCCTCGGTTAAAAGTGATCTTAGGGCTTTAGGACAATTACTAAGAGTTCTTGCCCAGTTGCCTTAGTGACCGTGACGTCTCTTTCGATAGTCCCTCAAACATCCAACGACTAGGGCTACTTACTCACTAATAGTAGAATAGCACTTTCTAAAGGAAAGGAGGAAAAAACACCTCTTTCGAGTAGGTATATACTTGTTAAGTACTTGCTCAAAACAATTCATTTTTACACCACACTTTCAAACATTTTTCAAACAAAGTTTTCAAAACGCTTTATCACACTCTTGAGGACTGATACAAGAGTTATCATAAAGAAAACAAACTTTTTAAAAAGCACACAAACACGAAAGCAATTTTCAAAATGAGCAAGTACCTAAGAGCCCGTAGATAAATACAGATGAAAAGGGTGCTAACACCTTCCCTTTTCATAATCTACCCCCTTACTCAGAAAATCTCAAAAAAGGTCTTTTTCTGTTCTTTTCACCCTTTCCTTTGTTGGATAAAAGAAAAGTCGGTGACAACTCTTGCTTACCATAATATTTGCGAACAAAAAACACAAACCAGTATTAACAGTCGATTCTGCCACCGTGTCACAGAACTGGCGACTCTGCTGGGGAGAAATAATAAAGTGGGGTTTACCTTAGGGTCTAGATCATTTTAAAATTGCTTCTTTGATTGTTTTGATTGCTTTATTTATAAGGGTACTGTTTGGGATTACTATAGATCCTACACCTATATCTGGGGAAACCTTTTAGGTAAGTAGCAATAGATCGTGGAAACTGTGCGGGGTATACCGACACGATTGAAGCGATGGCTATGTTGATGCGACACTTTAGTTGATATCGATAGCCCTTGAGTTAATCAAGGAGATACGGGACTGCTGCATGGTGTCGTGAAGCATAAACTGACCTTAGAACCTTAATTGAACAACTCATCCATTAGGACGTAGTGAGATGGCCGTCTTTGGTGTATTCCCAAAGTCGGCAGATACTCGATGCTACACTCATTGAGATTTGACTCCCGAGTTTTGTTTGGTTGCAAGTCAGTTTCCTATCAGAATGAAACTTGTGGGAAAGATCAGTGATATTGAGATCCCTTAGAACCTGATTACTATTTATAGGACAAGTTGAACCGATCCAACTTCAACAGGGTATGACCTTAAAACCCATGCAAGCCTTAAACCTAAGGTTTTGGTGTGATTTGCTTGTGCTTGCTATATATGTGATTTCTTAGCATAATCATGACATCATAACATGGAATATCATACTAACCATTTCAAGGATTTTCTAGGGCTTATCTTTGTCTTATTTTGTAGGACATGACATTCGCTCGCAGGAACACTATCCAAGTCAACCTTGTGAAAGTACCTCCTCAACTCAAGGAATTAGCATCAAGAATTCCTGAAAGCTAACCCTTCACTGAAAAACATGTCCGACTTCTCAACCTAGTCACTTCAAACCCTGGTTAAGAAATGTTAAAGGTGCTCTTTCAGTTCTTTAACCCGTTGCACCACTACTTCAGTTTTCCTGATTACCAGTTAGTGCCTACTATGGAGGAGTTTTCTCAGTTACTAGGGGTACCTATCCTTAATCAACTACCATTCAATGGTATGGAAAGAGACCCAAAGCCTGAAGAGATTTCTCAAGCCCTGTCTTTACAACGGTCTGATATAATGGCAAATTAGGAAACTAGAAAAAGTGTCCAAGGATTTCCAGCTTAGTTTCTGTTTGAGAAAGCTCATTATTTTTGGGATAATCTGGATTTACAAGCTTTTGAAGAAGTGTTGGCCCTTCTCATCTATGGGATGGTACTATTCCCTAAGACAGACCAACTCATAGATGTGAATGTGGTTAAGATTTTTCTATCACATAATCTGATGCCTACTTTACTTGGGGATATTCTACACTATCTGCATACTCGCACTTTAAAGAGAAGAGGGACCCTTATGTGTTGCACCTCTCTATTGGCAAGGTGGTTTATTTCGCACCTACCTCGGTCTGTTTTGAGGAATGAGCAGGGTATGAGATGATCTCATAGACTGATTTCCATTACACATTCGGATATTCATTGGTGTTCTCGGTACTTGGAGATTGTCACCATCATTGATTGTTGTGGGCAATTCCCTAATGTACCTCTCTTAGGCATTAGGGGGGGAATCGCTTATAATCCTTGCTTGGCGCTGCGACAATTTGGTTATGCTAGAAGGGATGGTCCTCACGACGCACTTGTCCAAGGAATCACATTTTACTATGAGAATGATGTTCAGGGTTATCGCAAGAGGTTCATTCAAGCTTGGGGCATGATAAACATGGTTGATAGCAAGACACTGGGGCACAATAACTCTATCCCTCTTGAGCCTTACCTCAAATGGGTGCGAGCTCGTTCTCAATGTCTTATGATGCCTTACCCTGCCATCTTACCTGTGATTATGGAGCCGATTGCTGACGGAGACATTCCTTATGTTGATCTTCATCCTGATATGCCAACTGATCTTGAGGAGCTACGGAAGTCCTGGATCCAACTCAAAGAAGAAAGGGATACTTTCAAAACCCAATTCTACGCCAGCGAGAAGAAGGTTTTAGAGCTCACCAGGTTACTTCACGAGGAGAATAGTATAAATGGTTATATTGCACCAAAGAGGATGCGCCTGTGGGAAGCTTGAGTCCTCTTTTTCTTGGAGAGTTTTTACTTTTGCTTTGTTACTTCCCTTGTAAGCCAAAGAGGCATTATTGTGATCAATAAGACATCTTAATACAATTAATGTTTTTTCTCTTTCTGTTTAAGAAAATTTGAGTCTTAGAAATCCTTGAAAACATTGCATACATATATCATACATATCATTGCATAAACAGGTTTCATGGAAAGTTTCTCATCCTCTTCGCTGTTTATTTCAGCAATGGATCTAGAACAAATAGTGAAGGATCTATAGACTCAGAATGCGCAATTTCAACAGATGATCATGGATCTGGCCAAGGGGCAAGAGGAAATGAAAGCCCTGATTGTGAAAGAGAAGACAAAGAAGCCAAGGAAGACAACTAGTGTGGTAAATCTGGAAAGGAGGTTCAAAGGACCTCTAAGGCAAGTGGTTGAGCTAACATATTCATAAAAAGAAGGTGATAATAAAGAAGGGGAGGCAAGAGAGGAAGACCCCAGTCCAAGGAAATCTGACAATGAGGCTGACTATAATGAAGAGCAGTATCCTCCGGCCGACGAAAAGTACAAACAACTGGAAGAGTGTCTGAGTGCAATGGAAATCCAGAAAGTGCCTGGGCTAGACTTAGAAGAGCTGGGTTTGGTCTCTGGGGTTGTCATCCCACAAAAGTTCAAGGTGCCGGTGTTCGCCAAATATGATGGGGTTTCATGTCCCAAGATGCACCTCTGATCTTATGTGAGGAAGATCCAGCCTCACACTGCTGACAAGGTCTTGTGGGTTCACTTCTTTCAAGATAGTCTATCTGGAACTCAACTAGAATGGTTCTACAAGATGAAAAGGACCAACATCTGTAATTGGAAAGACCTGGCTGCTGCTTTCTACAAGTAGTATCAGTACAACGCAGACCTTGCTCCCACCCGTACACAACTCCAATGTATGTCTATGGGCTCGAGCGAAGGCTTTAAGGACTATGCTCAGAAGTGAAGGGACTTAGCAGGATGGGTCCAGCCTCCCCTGTCTGATAGGGAGCCATTGAATATGTTTCTGGGTACCTTTCCTGGTCCATTTTTCAATCACCTGATTGGAAGCTCCTCAGCCGGCTTCACTGAATTGATTTTAAGGGGAGAAAGAGTGGAAGCTGGAATTAGGAGTGGTAAGATCCAAAAGGATGCATCCTTAAGTACAGTAAGGAAGCCATTTTCTAGGAAGAAGGAAGTCAGTGCCACATATAACCAAAGGAGACAGGATAGAACTGAACTCCGTCCAGTGGTAGGAGCTGTCATGATCTCTAAACCTGCACCTATTCAACAAAGGAATAATAAGCCTAGAGCAGAAAGGCCGGTAAGACAGTTTACCCAAATAAATATGACTATGTCTCAAGTCTTGACTCACCTACTGAAGTTTAATCTGGTAACTTTGTGGGAAGCTCCTAAGAATCCCAACATCGCCTCTCCCCGCTACAATCTGAATGCTCGTTATGCTTACCATTCAGAAAGTCCAGGTCATGATACAAACCGTTGCTGGGATTTGAAAAACAAGGTGCAAGACCTTCTCGATGCGAAGGAAATTAAATTTGACGCACCTGAGATTCTCAATGTTATCACTGCTCCTATGCCCAAGCCCGGCCGTGGTGTTAATGCTGTTGAAGATGATGTGTTTGTTACTTCTGTTGAGGAACTTGTTACTCCTCTCCTGATCGTCAAGTGGAACTTATTAAAAGCCGGTTTATTTCTTGGTTGTGGCAAAGGTTTCCACTTATGTTTATCTCTACCGACTGGTTGTCATTTATTAAAGGCAGGTGTTCAACGCCTGATGGATGATAGAGAGATTTTGTTTGAGAAGACTCCCGTTCCAACCATTTCCTGCAAGGATATTTCAATAATAACCATTTCCGCCAATCCTCCTAGGGTCTCCAACAAAAGACCCGTCAGGATTACATCTGCTCCGAAGTTGGCTCCACTGATTATCATTATACCAGGGTCAATCCCATACTTCTCAGACAAAACTGTTCCATGGAACTATGGGGGTGACATCTACTACCACAACGTTAAGCAAGAGCTGCTGGCTGTTGAAGACCAGGTTTCTGAAAATGCTGATCTCGACATTGGAAACATTGTCGGAACCAGCGAAATAACAAGAAGTGGAAGAGTGTTCTCCCCTGAGATTTCCCCTCCAAAAGTTGTTACTGGTCCTGTGATCATTCCTACTTTTGTTCTCGCTGATACTACTATTGCAATTCCTATGATTACCCCTGCTGACACCCCTATCACCGAGTCAGCCGAGACTCAGGGAAAATACGTATTGATTGAGCCTGTCCAAAAGAAGGCGTAGTCAGTATCTATCCCAGAGGCTTCTAAGAAGGAAATGGAAGAAATTTTGAAAATTATAAAGAAGAGTGACTACAATATGGTCGAACAGCTGGGGCAGACCCCTTCAAAGATTTCTATGCTAGCCTTACTGTTGTGCTCTGAAGCTCATGCGAAGGCTTTGATGAAGTTCCTTAAAACGGCCCATGTGCCACATGAAAACTCCGCTGACCAATTTGAAGATTGTGTAGCCAGTTTGACTGCTGATAACAGTTTGGGTTTTTTTAATGCTTATCTAACACCCAGAGGGAGAAAATGCAATGATGCGCTACATGTCTCCGTTGAATGCAAGGGAACTACTTTGGGCCATGTTCGTGTAGATACTGTTTCCTCATTGAATGTGCTTCCCAAGAAGGCTCTGAACAGATTATATTGTGAAGGTTTGACCTTGAAACCCAGTAACATAGTAGTGAGGGCTTTTGATGGTTTGAAGAGAATATTGCATGGGGAGGTGGACATCCCCATCGAAGTTGGCTCTCAGACTTTCGACTCTACCTTCTACGTGATGGATATCAGACCATCCTATTCTTTTCCTGGTCATATGAAGACATGCCAGGACTTGACACGGATATTGTGGTTCATTGTCTTCCAACTAAAGAAGATTTCCCTCCGATAAAGCAGAAGGTCCGTCGTATGCGCCATAAAATGTCAGAGAAGATCAAAGTAGAAGTTATGAAGCAATTCAACACTGGGTTCCTAGCTGTCACTTCTTATCCCCAATGGGTTGCTAACTTAGTTCCGGTGCCTAAAAAGGACGGCAAGGTACGGATGTGTGTGGACTACACAGATTTGAACATGGAAAGCCCTAAGGATGACTTCCCGCTTCCCCATATTGGAATTTTGGTTGACAACACCATACAACATAAGATCTTTTCCTTCATGGACGGTTTCTCTGGCTACAATCAGACCAAGATGGCACCCGAAGACATGGAGAAGACAACCTTTGTCACACAATGGGGCACTTTCTGTTACAAAGTGATGCCATTTGGATTGAAGAATGCTGGGGCAACCTATCAGCGAGCCATGGTAGCTTTGTTCCATGACATGATTCACCATGAGATAGAGGTCTATGTTGATAACATGATAGCCAGGTCTCAAACTGAAGAAGATCACCTTGATCATCTACAAAAACTATTTGATAGGTTGAAGACGTACAAGCTGGGGTTAAATCCGAACAAGTGCACCTTTGGGGTAAGGTCTGGTAAACTCCTAGGTTTCATTGTCAGTGACAAGGACATTCAGGTAGACCCTACAAAGGTGAAGGCTATACAAGAGATGCCAGCTCCTCGCACTGAGAAGGAGGTTAGAGGCTTCTTGTGACGTCTAAATTACATTGTCAGGTTCATTTCCCATTTAACTGCTACTTGTGAGCCCATCTTCAAACTCCTGAAGAAAGATCAAGTGGTAAAGTGGAATGACGAATGCCAGACTTCCTTAGAGAGAATTAAGGAATACCTTCAAGAGCCTCCAATTCTGATGCCTTCAATTGAAGGAAGACTTTGATAATGTACCTAACAGTGTTAGATAATTCAATAGGGTGTGTGCTAGGGCAGCATGACGAGTCCGGTCGAAAAGAGCACACAATATACTACCTTAGCAAAAAGTTTACCGACTGTGAAACAAGATGCTCACTGCTCGAGAAAACTTGCTGCACTTTGGCATGGGCTGCTCGCCGACTGAGACAGTATATGTTGACCCTGATCGCACTGAATCGCACTATGTTTCTGACTCAAATATCACATGTTTTCCTTAGTTTTTATTGTCATTTTCTCGTATTATGTTCCTTTTTCCTTTGTTTTCAGGATTCTTGTCATTTCAGAGCCTTCTGTGAAGAAACAAGCCAAAACGCCAAGAAATTAGGGTTTTTCAAGATATTCTGCACTTATGGCGTTCAACGCCGCGCTGGCTACAGGGAACGCGATGACGTGGCCCACTTTCACCCAGAGATCAACTGCCACGTTCCCATGATGTGGCAGTTCTAGCCACCGCGCCCGCGGCCACCCCCACCGCGCCCGCGGCCACCCCCACCGCGCCCGCGGCCTTCACAAAAAGCTTCCCGCTCAAAAGAAGTTAAGGGGCATGCTGGTCCTTACGCACCTCAAGGATCCTCTATAAATAGTTTTCGATTTTCATTCTTTAGTTTCATCCAAGCTTAGTACAATCTTAAGCCATATACTATCAGTTTCTGTAAAGTGATAATCTCTTCACATCGGGGAGTTATTGCGGTGTAGATTGAGTTGTAATCGAGTCTTGGAGCACTTTGGTTGAAGTTCATCATACCAGCCTTACCTTTCCGTAGATTTGTATCAGATTCAAGTCTCCGACTGGAGCAAGGTTCTATTTTATTGCATTTCTTTATTTAATTGCTCTTACCATAGTCTACACGTTTTATAGACTTTAAATGCTCTTACCACAGTCTACACATTTTATAGACTTTAAATGCTCTTACCATAGTCTACACGTTTTATAGACTTTAAATGCTCTTACCATAGTCTACACGTTTTATAGACTCGCACTTATTATGTCTGGCTAAACTATAAAGGTTAGGATGTAATGATTGTCATCATGGTTGCGTTCCAATTATCATGCTAGTGAAAATACTCTGGGGATGTTTTGCTTCTAACTTAAGTCAATTGTGTTTAAATGTTTATTGGGTAAGATCGAAAGCCGTCCAAACTAATGATACGACTTGATTATTATTTAACCAAACAAAAAGAGCGAAAGCCGTTGATTGGTTAAATAGGAATCATTGACCTTTTTAGAAAATGATTTTGAAACTATTTTCGGACGCGTTTGTAGGTTTGAAATCTGACTCTTGGTCAAAAGCCAAAAGTCTCTTTAAGTTAATCTTTCCAAGCAAAATCACTTTTCTGTTAAGTCAAAACTATCAATTTCTTAAAAATAGGTTTACCTCTTTAACGCGGAAGGCACCCTTTATATGTGACAATAAAGGAATTTAATTTAAAGAGTAAACTCGGTTCTTAGTAGTCAAAAGCTACAAGTTCCCGTTAAATTGATTCTTTGCTATCAATAGAAAATACTGCCCCATAAGTAGGTTCATCTACGCATGACCGGACCAATATCTGATTACATGATTTACATTCCAACCTGTCTTTTAAACTGTTATTTACCTCGCTCATTTACTTTGTGCACTGCACTCACATCAATATTCTTGTTCGCCTTAGATAAGCACCTTAGCAATAGAGTTGATAGATTGACAATTGGTCTCTGTGGTTCGATAATCTTATATATTACTTCGATAGGCTGTACACTTGCAGTACTACATTTAGGCTATACGTTACAAATTAAACCCATCAAGTTTTTGGCGCCGTTGCCGGGGACCAACTTCGTCAAATTTCGTACCCTATTGTTATCCCGTTTAGACTAAGGCTATTCTAGCCGGTAGATGCGTAGAAATCGTAGCACCGGTAACCTAATATATCCTTTAGTAGAACCTGAACGTTACGCTCGTGCCCGTCTTTTTATACGCAAGATAAGAAGAGCTATGGCAGAAGATCGTAACCAAAGACCGCTCAAGGAATTCGCCCAACCATCTAACGAGGAACCTAGTTCTAGTAGTAAACCCTGCTATAACTACCAACAACTTTGAACTAAAACCCTCCTTATTACAATTAGTACAACAAAACCAATTCGCTGGTCTCGCTACCGAGAACCCGAATCAACATTTAAAGGTATTTATCCAGTTAGCTGACACCCTTAAGGCAAATGGAGCCACACCCGAAGCTATCCGTTTAAGACTGTTTCCTTTTTCCCTTAGAGGTAAAGCTCACGACTGGTTAGACGCCCTTCCAACTAACTCAATAACAACTTGGGAAGACCTTAGGAGAGCTTTTCTTGCGAGGTATTTTCCACCAAGCAAGACCGCTGTTCTTAGGAACCTGATCACTTGTTTCACCCAAAACCAAGGCGAATCACTTTTTGATGCCTGGGAGAGATATAAAGAACTTTTAAGAGCTTGTCTGCACCATGGCCTGGAGCAATGGTTAATCATACATACCTTCTATAATGGACTCCATTACAACACAAAGATGTCCATAGACGCTGCCGCTGGCGGAGCGTTGATGAACAAACCTTACCCTGACGCTTGTGCCCTAATAGAGGACATGGCCCAAAACCACGCCCAGTGGGGATTAGAACGAGCGACAGTAGAGAAAAAGGAGAGCCATGGAGGAAAGCATGAGGTAAGTTGCATGGACATGATTAATGCCAAAATGGACGCCCTAGCTTTGAGAGTCGAGAACATGTCTCAAAACCCAACCACAGTAGCAGCAATCCAATCGGAATGCGAACTCTGTGGAACTCAAGGACATCAAACCGTTGACTGTAACCTTTTGAACGAATCTAGCTCAGACCAAGTTAACTATACCCAAGGGAACCCTTTCTCGAATACCTACAATCCTGGATGGAGGAACCACCCGAATTTCTCTTACAAAAACAACAACCCTATCCAAAATCCCGGACCTTCGAGACCTCAAGGATTCCAAACGCAAAAACAAAACCAACCTATGCAAATAGTGCCCCCAAGACCAAACCTTAAAGAAACCATAGACACCTTTATTCAGGCTCAAACCCAGCAAAATAAGGAGTTTATGAACCAACACATTCACACGAACAAACTAGTTACTCAACTGGCAACCAAGTTTGACCAGATAATAACCCACACCAAAATGCTTGAGACTCAGATTTCCCAAGTAGCACAAAACACCTCTGTACAAGTTGCACCTGGAGGACAATTTCCTGGACAAACTCAACCAAATCCAAAAGGCCAAGCAAATTCTATCACATTAAGAAGTGGAACTGCTTATGAAGGGCCTAGAAATCCTAACTTAAGCACATCAGAAAAACCTATGGAAGATGCTACGCCTAAAGACCAGGTAGAGGAACCAGAGAAACCAGAAAAGCAATCAAAACCAGAAGTAGGGAATAACACTCAACAACCTTATAAACCACCTATTCCGTTCCCACAGAGGCTGAAAAACACCAAAGTAGAAAACCAGTACCAAAAGTTTATTAAGGTAATAGAGAAACTCCATGTTGAGATTCCTTTTACTGAAGCTATAACCCAGATACCATCATATGCTAAGTTTTTGAAAGATATTTTAACCAATAAACGGCGACTCGATGATCCCAAGCCTTTAGAATGTCATTCTATATCCGAAAATAAACTCGCCAAGAAAGATAAAGACCCTGGAAGTTTTTCTATCCCTTGCATCCTAGGTAACCATATGATAGACAAAGCATTTTTAGACCTAGGAGCAAGCGTAAGTCTGATGCCTCTGGCCGTCTGTAAGAGGTTAAAATTAGGAGAACTTCAACCTACTAAGATGTCCTTACAACTAGCTGATAGATCTGTCAAATATCCCATGGGTATTTTAGAAGACATACCTGTCAAGATTGGTCAGTTGTACATTCCGACCGACTTTGTCGTAATGGATAATAAAGAGGATGAAGACATCCCAATCCTCTTAGGAAGACCCTTCCTATCGACCGCCGGAGCTATAATAGATGTTAAGAAAGGGAAACTGACTTTCGAGGTAGGAGATGAAAAGATTGAGTTCATTTTATCAAAATTTCTAATGGCGCCAGTGATAGGAGATGCGTGTTATGCCATCGACGTCATTGACGAATGTGTAAATGAGCTCGAACTAAACGAATCTCTAATCAAATTACCATCAACCCCTATTTTAGAGGATGCCAGATTTAAGAGTATCGAACCGTACATTGACGACAACCTTTTCGAATGCTTAGCTCTTACCCCTGACCTTATGCCGCGTACTGAGAAAACCACTTTAGAACTTAAGGAACTACCCAAGAATCTAAGATATGAGTTTTTGGATGAGGAGATGAATAGACCTGTTATAATTAGCGCCGCTCTAAACCAAATAGAAACAAATCAACTCTTAGATACCTTGCGAAAATATCCCTCAGCTTTAGGGTATAAAGTTTCAGATTTAAAAGGTATAAGCCCATCCGTATGCATGCATCGGATTATGCTAGAAGAAGATTCAAAACCCTCAAGAGAACATCAAAGAAGAATAAACCCTATCATGAGTGATGTAGTCAAGAAAGAAGTTCTTAAGTTATTAGAAGCTGGTATCATATACCAAATTTCGGATAGTGAATGGGTAAGCCCAGTCCATGTGGTACCCAAGAAAGGAGGTATCACCGTTCTGAAAAATGAGAAAGGTGAGCATGTGGCAAAACGAACAGGAGGAGGATGGCGTATGTGTATTGATTACAGAAAGTTGAATAAGGCAACGAGAAAAGACCATTTCCCTCTCCCATTTATAGATCAGATGCTTGAACGTCTAGCAAGACACTCATGTTTCTGCTATCTTGATGGGTATTCTGGGTTTTTCCAAATCCCTATTCACCCAGAGGACCAAGAAAAAACCACATTTACCTGCCCTTATGGAACATTCGCTTATAGACGAATGCCCTTTGGACTCTGTAATGCACCTGCCACTTTCCAACGTTGTATGATGTCAATTTTCGCAGACTACCTAGATGGAATTATGGAAGTATTTATGGACGATTTTTCAGTGTGTGGGTTTGATTTCAAAAACTGCCTCTCGAACTTAGAGAAAATCTTAAAAAGATGTGTGGAAGTAAACCTTGTGTTGAATTGGGAAAAGTGCCACTTTATGGTAAATGAAGGGATAGTCTTGGGACACATTATTTCTAAAAGAGGTATAGAAGTCGATAAGGCCAAGATAGAAGTTATAGAAAACTTAAACCCACCTAAGACCGTTAGGGAAATAAGAAGTTTTCTAGGACATGCCGGGTTCTACCGACGTTTCATCAAGAATTTTTTCGGAATAACAAAACCTTTAACTAACTTATTGATGAAAGATGTCAAGTTTGAATTCGACCAAAAATGTCTTGAGGCCTTTGAAGTTTTAAAGAAAGCTCTTATTTCAGCACCTATCATAAGACCACCTGATTGGACACAACCCTTTGAAATCATGTGCGATGCTAGTGATTTCGCTGTAGGAGCTGTACTAGGGCAAAGAAAAGACAAGAAACTGCATGCAATTTACTACGCTAGTAGAACACTAGACGCCGCCCAGCTAAATTATACAACCACAGAAAAGGAATTTCTAGCCGTAGTTTTTGCTATTGATAAATTTCGATCTTATTTGGTGGGAGCAAAAATAATAGTATACACAGATCATGCAGCAATCCGGTACTTGTTAAGTAAGAAAGATGCTAAGCCTAGATTGCTCAGATGGGTACTTTTACTCCAGGAATTTGACTTGGATATTAAGGATAAAAAAGGAGCTGAAAACTTAGTAGCTGATCATCTCTCTAGGTTAGAACACCTTAAGCCTGAACTTATACCTATAGGCGATCACTCTACTTATGAAAGATTGATAGCTGGGATAAACTCAACTGAAGAAGAGACCTATGAGGAAATCTCAACCATGAACAACATACCATGGTACGCAGATATTGTGAATTATCTAGGCGCTGATATCATACCCCCTGACTTAAGCTACCAACAGAAGAAGAAGTTTTTTAGAGATGTTAAACACTTCTTTTGGGATGAACCCCTCCTATTCAAAAGAGGAATAGATAATATATTCAGACGATGTGTGCCGGAAGAAGAAGTAGGCAACGTCATTAAACATTGTCATGCTTCACCTTATGGTGGACATGCAAGCACATCTAAAACGTGCGCCAAAATATTTCAAGCAGGTTTTTATTGGCCTACTGTATGGCGCGATGTTCACACTTACATTACAAAATGTGACCGATGCCAACGCACTGGGAACATCTCAAGACGTGATGAAATGCCTTTAAGTAACATCCAAGAAGTGGAAATATTTGATGTCTGGGGTATAGATTTCATGGGACCTTTTCCTTCCTCAATGGGTAACAAGTATATCCTAGTAGCTGTCGATTATGTCTCAAAGTGGATAGAAGCTGTTGCATCACCCACAAACGATACAAAGGTAGTTCTCAAACTGTTTAAGAATATTATTTTTCCTAGGTTTGGAACCCCGAGGTTAGTCATAAGTGATGGAGGATCGCATTTTATATCTAAGATATTTGACAAGCTTCTAAGCAAATACGGAGTAAAACATAGAGTAGCATCACCATATCACCCGCAAACCAGTGGCCAAGTAGAAGTATCGAATAGGGAGATTAAGCAGATCCTAGAAAAAACCGTATCATTATCCAGAAAAGACTGGTCTGGAAAACTTAAAGACGCCTTATGGGCTTATAGAACGGCTTATAAAACCCCTATTGGAACAACTCCTTATCAATTGGTTTATGGAAAGTCCTGTCATTTACCCTTCGAACTAGAACATAAAGCCTATTGGGCCATTAAATCCTTGAATCTAGATTACCTAAAAGCCGGAGAAAAACGTATCTTGGACATTCACAAGCTGGAAGAGCTTCGCTTGAATGCCTATGAGAATGCCATCATATATAAGGAAAGAACCAAGATGTGGCATGATAAAAAAATCATCAAGAAAGATTTCAACATTGGTGACCCTGTTCTCCTATTTAACTCAAGGTTACGACTTTTTCCTGGTAAGCTTCGTTCAAGATGGACAGGTCCATTTGAAGTGTCAAAAGTTCTAAAGTCTGTTGCAGTAGAAATCAAAAACAATTCATCCGCTCCATTTGTGGTAAATGGACAAAGACTGAAGCTATACAAAGGAGGCGATTTGCCTGTTGACTACTCTAGTCATATTCTTATAGACCCACCAATACCCACATAAAGTAAGATCTAATTGTCAAGCTAACGACGTTAAACAAGCGCTGCATGGGAGGCAACCCATGGTTTATTCTTAATTTTATTTTATTTTATTTTAGTAATTTATATATTTTATCAGGACTAATTTCTTGTGTTTATATTTTCAGGATGCATTACCCCGATGGTATGGTTATGATTTTCAGAGATGAAGCACAAAAAGCCCGATTTGCTACCTTATCTGCTAGACCTATGGTACCCACTAGGTACCCCCGATCAGAGCTGCATGGAGGCACTCGGGATTGAGCCAAGTATTAGGTATCTGTGCAACCAACTTGGCTGGGATTCTTATGCTGATGATGTCCACAAAACCTACAGAAACCTTACTCTGGAGTTTCTTAGCTCTATGGATTATAACCCACGAGTGGGTGAAGGAGATGAGCGAGGATGCCTAAGTTTCAGATTGTTTGGTACCGAGTATACCCTGACTACCAAAGAATTTGGGGATTTGCTTGGTTTCCAAACTGGACCGACCGCTATCACTGAGTTTCCATTCAGTTACTACATGGACAGAGATATCGATAAATTTTGGCAGGACATTACTGATAGAGCCAGCCTTGACCCCTCTACCCAGCTGTCCCGGAAGATCCATAACCCGGCTTTCCGATACTTCGAGATGGTTCTGTGCCACACTTTCTTTGGGAGGAGTTACTGTGACCACTTGGTCACCGCTGAGGAGATCCTTTTCCTATACTGTGCCAGTCAGTCCAGACCTATAGCTAGTGGAGGTTTTTTGATAGAGAGCCTCGAGCAGACTGCTCGATCCGCTGTAGGACTCATTCATTCCGGAGGGAATGTGACACAGATAGCTTCTGCTTTGGGTTTGGATAGTATGATAGCACAGCTAACCCCATACTGTGGATATACTTTTCTGGATTTAGACTTTTGCATGGATCGTGGGCTCATGAGGAGGGCCTCTTTCCACCCATATCGGTACAGATTGCTCATCGATGACCAGACAGTTTACACCTTCACAATGCCAGACCCTCAGATGACTTGTGTTTCCAACCCTGCTAATTGGAACTATTTTGTAGAAGGTTGGGGTGAGATATCAGAGTACACTCCAGAATACACTCCTGCTTCCGAAGACCTCACTCCAGAATACACTCCTGCTTCCGAAGATCTCACTCCGGAATACACCCCTGCTTCCGAAGATCCCACTCAAGACTACACTCCTGCTCCCGAGGACTCCACTCCAGATCACACATCCCGACCCGAGGTTACACACACTACTGTTCTTACTAATAACCTCAGCTTGCAGGAACCTGATATTCGCACTCTGTTGACTGCTATGCGCACTGAGATAACCACTCTCCGCAATGAGGTGGCTGACCTTCATTTGCAGTTGGAAGTGAATGATGTTACCTTTGCTAGTGAGTTAGATGAATTAGCTCACGAGGTGGCAGAGATTTGACGCCAGCTGACTGAGCTGCGTGGCCCAGACACTCCTGCAGCGCATCCTACCGGTTGGCAATAGATCTGTATTGTTCACAAGATATCTAGTTCCAGTATTATTAGTACTATGTTGCTTTCCTTTTCAGACTCATTTTTATTTGCATTATCTATTTCCTGCGTTGTTAATAATTATTTTGGTGACCCGATGTCCGTACCTATATATATATATATATATATATATATATATATATATATATATATATATATATATATATATATATATATATATATATATATATATATGCATGTGTTTCATTTATTTACTAATGTTTTTATTTTTCTGGTCACCATAATTTTAATATAAAAATAAATAAATATAAATGTATATATGTATTCACATACATATATGCACATTCATAAGAAAAATAGGTACACCTCCAAATTGAAGCTAATGGCAAGGAAGGAAAAGCCCAATGGAAAGGAAGCCAGACCGGCCCAACTTGCCTCGACCTCACTGCGCCCGCGGTAAGCCCTGCAGCGCCCGCGGTGACGCAACGGTCACCTAACGGCTAGTTGCTCGTTTTTCCCCCCATTTTACCACTTTTTCCATTTCCAATCCCATTTTCTTCCATTCTTAACCCACCATAACTTCCTTTATTACCCATACCAACCCCACTACATTTATTCCCATTATTCCCATCATAAATATTTACAACCACCATTTTTCTTCCCTACCTATAAATACCACCACTATTTCATTTTTTCCTCACACCTTCATTACTTCTACATCCCATTTCTTCTCTTCATTCATCCACAAGAAAATCCTATGGAGTATCACGGCTACATTTTGCGAGGTGGCCAAGCCGGAGAAAGGCAACTAAAGCGGCTTGAGAAATTGCTGACAACACCAATACACTCTACCAGGTATATCGATGAAAACTGTCTATATTCATTAGGTATATACCATAGTGTATTTTTCCTTCTCGACAAAATAGGCATGCATGATATTTTTGCTACTCAAGCACCAACATACCCTAGGCTGACGTTCGAATTTTTAAGTTCTTTAATTTATAACGTCTCGCCTAACACTGCTAGCACCGTAGGTGGAGTCAAATTTAGAATGTTTAATGTTGAATATGACTACTCCACTGACGGTCTAGCTGCCATGTTAGGATTGCCTTATGGGGATGGTGCCATTTGTGAAGCACCTTTAGACACGGATTGGGCATTTGAAGCATTTTGGGCCAGAATTACTAAACAAAATGCAACATCTTTTGATGGCCTACTTGCTTCTCACATCCACAATCCTGCCCTTCGTGTCTTTAGATTTCTTTTAGCATCCACCATCTTTGCTCAGGAAAACCCAAACAAGGTGAATGCTAAAGAATTAATTATCATGCAAAGCTGCCTCACAGACACCAAAGTTAATCCAGTCCCATTCATGATTGCCTACATGCACCATGTTTTAAGAAAAGGTGGGCCGATTTCCTTTGGTGGACTGATTACTACTATTGCCCGTGCCATAGGATTGGATACGGAACTTGCCACCCTTGAGCCACTTCCTCCTCGTATTGCAAATCTTAAATTTTTCAGGGATATGCGTTTATGCAAGACGAGGTGGTTACTTCCTCATGGTTGGAGGTGCTGCTGTACCCAGTGTTGTTATTCCTTGCACACGTCGTACTGATATTAGATTTGAGCGTAACTGGACCTACGATCTCAACGCTCCTGCTTTTATTGGTCCGTTGCCCCCAAATCTACCTTTAAATGAGGGTAACAACACTGATGATGAGTACGATTTCCAAACAGAGGAACCACCCCATTTTTCACCACCACACACGACACCATCTACTTCTAACCCACATGCAGGTACAGCTCCTAGTTTCCATGTCACTGAGGACATGTGGCGTGAGCATATGGCCCGAGAGGCCTAGAGGGACACCCTCCTTGCTACCTTGCAGCAACAGGCGGCCGATAACATGGCCTTCATGCAAGCATCCCAAGAACAAAATGCTAGCTCTCTGCGCACTATTATGGAAAGTCAGCTGGCTTTCCAGAGAGAACAACACCTACAACAGACCACATACGCTCGTCACTTCCAATTGATGGAGGCAACCCAAGGCACCCTCATTGGTAGGACCCAAGAGCTACAAGCGGCAAATGCCGCCTTGTCAGAGAGATTGGAGCAGCTTGTTTTGGACCGAGATAGCCGCCGTCGCAGCCGTAGCCGCAGTTCCGGTCGTACCAACCAGGATGGTGAAGGTCCTAGTGGCCCCCACTAGTGTTTTCAGGTACCTCCTCCTACCTTATTTTGGAACATTGAGGACAATGTCTGATTTAAGTGTGGGAGGAGCATTTATCGCTTTTATTTCCCGTTTTCGCTTTTATTTTCCGCTTTTATTTTCCGTTTTTCCTGCTTTTATTTCCCTTCCGCATTTTTCCTTTTAGGTATGTTATATTCGTAGTTAATAAAATGCATGTGATAGGCGAGTCTTTCTGCGTAGTGTACCCTTTCATTTCCCCCACCTTTTAGCCTTACAAAATTTTTCTTTTTCAAAGATTTATGGTTGTTTTTAAGGATTTGGGCTATGAGACAGGTCCTAGATAAGGTCTATTTCTTGGACACTCACTTTTTGAAAAATTCGTTATCGTTTTACACCGTAAGCCTTTTTGAACATTTAGATTAGATCCTTTCTCCCCAATATGCTATGATTTTGAATAAAACTGTACAAATAGGTCTTCAAGTAGTTTATCTTAGCAGTCAGCTCCGGCCTAAGCATGCTCTAAGTGTGGGATCGATGAATATAAGTGAATGATCTCTATTTTGCCTTAAAAGTTATAAAATAAAGTATGAATACGACTACGAGTTGGGAGATCCTCACAAAGATTACTCAACTCAAGAAAGTTGTAAGCACTAACAAAAGCAAAGAAAAAAAATATATAAGGCATATCCGTTGTAGTTGGTCCGGAGGTATCTGGTGCTGGACTTGGTAGGGCGGACTACGGTCCGATCCCCCGCAACTGCAAATGGGTAAAATAAAAAGGGATTAAACCAACTCTTGTACCAGAATCCCATCACTTGAGATCAGAGTCACTAACCGGTCACTACACCATGAGTATGTACGGATAACGGGCTTAATGTGATTGCGCCTGAATGAAAAAGGACCTCGTAAAAAAGGAAGTCTTAGCATAGTAAGGATATTAGGATCGATCTGTATTCTTATGAGGTTTATGTCCGCATTTCTGCGAGTAGTGTAATTACGATACCCTTGATTCAGATAGTTAGTGCCTGACAACACACCCTTACTCGGACTTAGAAGCCCTCTTTGCCCAAAACCTGTATACACCATAATTTTCTTTCATCTACTTCTAAGAGTTGTTGCTTGAGGACAAGCAAAGGTCTAAGCGTGGGAGGATTTGATCGCACTGAATCGCACTATGTTTCTGACTCAAATATCACATGTTTTCCTTAGTTTTTATTGTCATTTTCTTGTATTATGTTCCTTTTTCCTTTGTTTTCAGGATTCTTGTCATTTCAGAGCCTTCTGTGAAGAAACAAGCCAAAACGCCAAGAAATTAGGGTTTTTCAAGATATTCTGCACTTATGGCGTTCAGCGCCGCGCTGGCTACAGGGAACGCGATGACGTGGCCCACTTTCACCCAGAGATCAACTGCCACGTTCCCATGATGTGGCAGTTCCAGCCACCGCGCCCGCGGCCACCCCCACCGCGCCCGCGGCCTTCACAAAAAGCTTCCCGCTCAAAAGAAGTTAAGGGGCATGCTGGTCCTTACGCACCTCAAGGATCCTCTATAAATAGTTTTCGATTTTCATTCTTTAGTTTCATCCAAGCTTAGTACAATCTTAAGCCATATACTATCAGTTTCTGTAAAGTGATAATCTCTTCACATCGGGGAGTTATTGCGGTGTAGATTGAGTTGTAATCGAGTCTTGGAGCACTTTGGTTGAAGTTCATCATACCAGCCTTACCTTTCCGTAGATTTGTATCAGATTCAAGTCTCCGACTGGAGCAAGGTTCTATTTTATTGCATTTCTTTATTTAATTGCTCTTACCATAGTCTACACGTTTTATAGACTTTAAATGCTCTTACCATAGTCTACACGTTTTATAGACTTTAAATGCTCTTACCATAGTCTACACGTTTTATAGACTTTAAATGCTCTTACCATAGTCTACACGTTTTATAGACTCGCACTTATTATGTCTGGCTAAACTATAAAGGTTAGGATGTAATGATTGTCATCATGGTTGCGTTCCAATTATCATGCTAGTGAAAATACTCTGGGGATGTTTTGCTTCTAACTTAAGTCAATTGTGTTTAAATGTTTATTGGGTAAGATCGAAAGCCGTCCAAACTAATGATACGACTTGATTATTATTTAACCAAACAAAAAGAGCGAAAGCCGTTGATTGGTTAAATAGGAATCATTGAACTTTTTAGAAAATGATTTTGAAACTATTTTCGGACGCGTTTGTAGGTTTGAAATCTGACTCTTGGTCAAAAGCCAAAAGTCTCTTTAAGTTAATCTTTCCAAGCAAAATCACTTTTCTGTTAAGTCAAAACTATCAATTTCTTAAAAATAGGTTTACCTCTTTAACGCAGAAGGCACCCTTTATATGTGACAATAAAGGAATTTAATTTAAAGAGTAAACTCGGTTCTTAGTAGTCAAAAGCTACAAGTTCCCGTTAAATTGATTCTTTGCTATCAATAGAAAATACTGCCCCATAAGTAGGTTCATCTACGCATGACCGGACCAATATCTGATTACATGATTTACATTCCAACTTGTCTTTTAAACTGTTATTTACCTCGCTCATTTACTTTGTGCACTGCACTCACATCAATATTCTTGTTCGCCTTAGATAAGCACCTTAGCAATAGAGTTGATAGATTGACAATTGGTCTCTCTGGTTCGATAATCTTATATATTACTTCGATAGGCTGTACACTTGCAGTACTACATTTAGGCTATACGTTACAGATTAAACCCATCAGACCCATAGTACTTTGTTGATATCTAAGATGGATCCAATCAAGTATATCTTAGAGAGTCCCACTCTCTCCGAAAGAATAGCAAGATGGTAAATGATCTTGACCGAATACGGAATCCAATACATGACCCATAAAACAATCAAGGGAAGTGTACTAGGTGATCATTTGGCTCATCAGGCTGTGGATGACTACCAATCCATGAACTTTGAATTCCTGGATGAGAACATTATGTTAGTGACTGACTGTGAAGAACCTGGACCGAATGAAGGACCTGAGGAAGGATCCCGATGGACCATGGTTTTTGATGGAGCCTCCAACACACTCGACAATGGCATCGGTGCTGTAATCATATCCCCCAGAGGCTGTCATACTCCTTTCATCGCCAAATTATGTTTCAATTGTACCAACAATATGGCGGAATATGAAGCATGCATCATGGGTCTCAAAGCTGATATTGACCCGAGGATCAAGCTCTTAAGCGTATTCGGGGATTCAGCCTTGGTAATAAGTCAAATCAAAGGCGAGTGGGACACGAAGCATCCGAATATCATCCCTTTATTAGAACATGTGCTGACACTGCTTCCACACTTTGAAGAGGTCACCTTTGAACATTTTCCACGAGAAGAGAACCAGTTAGCCGACGCGTTAGCTACTATATCATCTATGTTCAAAGTCAAGTGGGACAACAAGGCTCCTCAGATCACTATTGAGAGGTTGGATGAACCGTCATACTGCTATGAGATTGATACTGAAGAAGTAGCAGACAAACCTTGGTTCCATGAAGTGAAGAGGTATCTCGAGGCCCAAGAATATCCTGAGGGGGAGTCTGTCAATGATAAGAAGTTTCTGAGAAGGTTCCCTGCAAAGTTCTTCTTTAGTAATGGAGTCCTCTACAAGCACAACCATGACTCTACTTTACTTAGATGCATAGACAAGAGCGAAGCAGAGAGGATTATGGAAGATCTACACGAAGGTGCCTTTGGCACCCATTCTAGTGGACACACCATGGCTAAAAAGATCCTAAGGGCAGGATACTATTGGTCCACTATGGAAGCAGACTGTTATCAGCATTCCCGAACTTGTCACGAATGCCAGATATATGCTGATAAAGTACATGTACCTCTGGTTCCCTTGAATGTCTTGACGGTTCCCCGGCCCTTTGCAATGTGGGGCATTGACATGATCTGAGAGATTAGACCTACCACTTCCAATGGGCATCGCTTCATCCTAGTGGCCATTGATTATTTCACAAAGTGGGTTGTGGCTGCCTCTTTTGCTACTGTTACCAAGAATGTCATGGCGCAGTTTATCAAGCATAACCTAATTTGTCGGTATGGTGTTCTAGAGAGAATCATTATAGACAATGGTACGAATCTCAACAATACAATGATCATCGAACTCTGTAAACATTCAAGATCCACCATCATGATTCTTTCCCTTACCGACCGAAGATGAATGGCACTGTGGAGGCTGCTAACAAGAATATCAAGAAAATCATACAGAAGATGACAGTGACATACAAAGACTGGCATGAGATGCTACCATTTGCTCTGCATGGTTACCGCACCTCAGCACATACGTCAACAGGGGAAACACCTTATTCTCTGGTATACGGTATGGAGTTTTTCCTGCCTATTGAGGTCCAAATCCCTTCTTTAAGGAACATGAAGGATGCGGGCTTGAACAAAGACGATTGGATCCAGACTCGACTTGATCAACTGAATCTGATTGATGAGAAAATGCTTACTGCTGTCTGCCATGGTCAAATGTATCAAAAACGGATGATCAAGGCTTTCAACAAAAAGGTCAGACGTCAGGTATATTAAGTGGGTGATCTGGTAATCAAGCACATAATACTTCCACAAGGTGATCCCGGGGGGCAAATGGACTCCCACATATGAAGGGCCATTTGTGATCAAAAGCATATTTTCCAGTGGAGCCATGATTCTGACCACCATGGATGGTGCCGACCTTCCTCACCCTGTTAATACGGACATAGTGAAAAGATACTACGCGTAAATAAAGACCCGCTAGGTTGACTGGCCTAGGCAAAAGTAAGGGCATCTCGGCGAACCAAAAGGGTTCGGGCAAGAATTAGGGATAAATACAAAAAAAAATCTGTACACCCGGCAAGTCGAAAACCTGAAAGGGCGGCTTGGGCAAAAAAGGGTATCTCGGTGGACTGAAAACCCGATAGGGCGGTCCAGGCAAAAGTTAAGGATTTGAAGCGTATCACTATGTCCCATTAGATCACCTTGCGACCAGACTTCAATATCAAATATCAAGCTCAAACGGTACCGATCAATCTAGTTAGCTTCGGATAAGTAGCAAAGTGATGAGACGCTCAAGGACATAAGGGCAATAGTAGAATTGAAACTCAATGGGATTTTTACACATAGTTGTTTTCTTCTCTTTGTACACTATTTTGTGTAGTTTTCATTTCTTACGACGGTGTTCTCCTACTAGAACGTCAGTCTCTTTGTACAAAATGCCCGTTATAGGCGAACTTTAAAAAATCAATACCACTCATTTCTTTGAAAATACACAACTATTTCTTTTTTTATTTTTATGTTTTGATTTGCAAAAACGTCCAATGATTATTTTTGACATATGCATTTAAATATGATCATTATTCACGAATACTTGCATAAGAAATATAAAGACAGTTGCTAATGACTTTAAGAAATAGGGCAAAGTCTAAAAAACAATTTGCAGTCCTGACAGTTACTCTTTCCAGCATGGTACAGGGGCAGGGACAGTTTGAAACAAAGTTGTCGTTACATACAACCCCGTGACATCTATGTTCCCTACAGAGCAGAAACAACCAAAGTTTAAACCTCTCCTTCCCCAAGCAGGAATTACTTCCTCTAGCAAAGTTCCAGTCAAGAGCTGAAATCTGTGTTCCCCCAGCCGAGCTTTATAATTACAAACAGTTTATAAAATCTCCTCTCGGGTAGAGTTTATTTCTCTAACTATAAAAGTTCAGGCCCCAACTGAGTTTATTTCTCTACATCGGCAAAAACTTTCAACAAAGCATTAGCTCCCTCCATAGAGTTATTCTCAAGCAGAGTCGATCCCTGATAGAACATCCCCAAACAGAAAGAGGAAATCCCCGGCAAATCATATCCATTCATCATCCTCAGCGGAAATGAAGAATTCAGCCTCCTTATACTCTTCAGCAGTAGTTCGAGATTTACTTTCCCATACTAAGAAACATCATAATAGCATTCCATATTCATACATCATGGCATGCACATGCACATCGCATACAACATAATCTCATTTATTTTGAGAACATCATCACAATGCATTTCATACATCATGACATTGCATACGACTAACTCTTTACCATTTTCAGGAAAAAAATCAAATTAATAAACACCGTTGGCTACCTACGATACCTGGTAGTCTTCTCCAAAGCTACGTCTAACGAAAGTCTATTTCAGCATCTTCCTCAGAACGACGTTCTCAGAATACCTTCTCTGGTTCAGTCAGATCGCCACTAAGATCTCTCTGATTCCTATTCCAATTGAAGATATTCCAAGACTTTTTTTTTGGTTTAGTTGAATCGATCCTAAGATTCTTATGATTTCCATTCCAGTCAAAGTTAATTAAAGACCTTCTCTGGTTCAGTCAGATCGCCACTAAGATCTCTCTAATTCCTATTCTAGTTGAAGATATTCCAAGACTTTTGTCTGGTTCAGTTGAATCGATCCTAAGATTCTTCTGATTTCCATTCCAATTAAAGTTAATTAAAGACCTTCTATGGTTTAGTCAGATCGCCACTAAGATCTCTCTGATTCCTATTCCAGTTGAAGATAGTCCAAGACTTTTGTATGGTTCCGTTGAATCGATCCTAAGATTCTTCTGATTTCTATTCCAGTCAAAGTTAATTAAAGACCTTCTCATGTCCAGTTAGATCGCCACTAAGATCTCTCTGATTCCTATTCCAGTTGAAGATAGTCCAAGACTTTTGTCTGTTTCAGTTGAATCGATCCTAAGATCCTTCTGATTTCCATTCCAGTCAAAGTTAATTAAAGACCTTCTCTGGTTCAGTCAGATCGCCACTAAGATCTCTCTGATTTCTATTCCAGTTGAAGATATTCCAAGACTTTTGTATGGTTCAGTTGAATCAATCCTAAGATTCTTCTGATTTCTATTCTAGTCAAAGTTAATTAAAGACCTTCGCTGGTTCAGTCAGATTGCCATTAAGATCTCTATGATTCCTATTCCTGTTGAAGATATTCCAAGACTTTTGTCTGGTTTAGTTGAATCGATCCTAAGATTCTTCTGATTTCCATTCCAGTCAGAGTTAATTAAAGACCTTCTCTGGTTCAGTCAGATCGCCACTAAGATCTCTCTGATTCCTATTCCAGTTGAAGATATTCCAGGATTTGTGTCTGGTTTAGTTGAATCGATCCTAAGATTCTTCTAATTTCCATTCCAGTCAAGGTTAATTAAAGACCTTCGCTGGTTCAGTCAGATCGCCACTAAGATCTCTCCGATTCCTATTCCAGTTGAAGATATTACAAGACTTTTGTCTGGTTCAGTTGAATCGATCCTAGGATTCTTCTGATTTCCATTCCAGTCAAAGTTAATTAAAGACCTTCTCTGGTTCAGTCAGATCTCCACTAAGATCTCTCTGATTCCTATTCCAATTGAAGATATTCTGAGACTTTTGTCTAGTTCAGTTTAATTGATCCTAAGATTCTTCTGATTTCTATTCCAGTCAAATTTAATTAAAAACCTTTCTCTGGTTAAGTTAAATCGACACTAATATTTTCTGATTTTTATTCTAGTTTAAGAAACTACAAACCTGGAGCACGACCAGATAGCGGTTTAATCTCATTTCCCTAGTAAGTCATTGTGAAGCCTGGAATACGACCGGATAGCAGTCGACCTTATTATCATCAGCAAGTCATTGTGAAGCTTGGATCCTGACCAGATAGCAGTTCACTTCCGTCTCTTCAGTCAAGAGATGACTCCCCAATAGAGTAATGTGTTAGAACAAAGTTTGGTTCTGATCATATCTTAGAGTTTTGATGATAACAATTAAATAAATTTTGTATAATATATTTTATACTCTGATGTGCATGTTTTCTAATTCAGATGATGTTCTGACTCAAGCATTCTTAAAAGAGAAACATCAGTCTACGCAAGTCTGAAGCAAACTCTGAAGGAAGCACTCCAAGGAAAACTCTGATGAAAAGAAATCATAAGAAACCTCTGATAAAACTAGCTGAAGCAAAGATTTGAAAGAAGCACGCTGAAAGCAACATCTGATAATGCAAGCTGAAGCAAACTCTGATGAACATAAAATGAAGAAAAACTCTGATAGAAGAAAAGATATAACAAACTCTGATGGAAGAAAAGATATAACAAAATCTGATGGAAGAAAAGATATAGCGAACTCTGATAGAAGAAAAGTTAAAGCAAACTCTGAAGTAGCAACGCTGCAAGCAAACTCTTAAACTTGCAGAGATAAGCTCTGACAGTACCGTTGATCATTTAATGCTAAGACGGCTAACGCACTCAAGTGGTACTACGCACGAGAGCATTGGAAATATAAATACCAAGCTAACACGCATCATTAAATGCATACACTCTCTTCAAGGCAGTAACGGTCAAGACCAAGCTATATATAAAAGACCATTTGTTTCAAAGCAAGGTTACTGATCCACGTAAAATATACTAAAGCTCACTATTTTCATTCTTGTAAACTCATTGTATATAGTGGGTAATGCTTAAGTACTGGGCTAAAATCTTAGTGATTAATCACAGTTTGTGATATAGCTTATTAGAAGCATTCTGATTCACTACTGTTAAGAGATAATCTTTGTAATTGTACCTTGAGAGACCAGTTGGGTCAGATTTCTCAAGAGGGCTAGGACTAGTTGAGTCTTAGAGGTGTTAGTCACTTGCAGTTGGCTTGTGCATTTTATTGTTAGTCACAACAGCTTGGTTGTGCATTTGTAATCAGTTTGATTATAGTGGATTAAGTCCTCGTTGAGAGAGACGAAATCACCTTGGCGGGTGGACTGGAGTAGTTTGGGTTTCAAACGAACCAGGATAAAAATACTCGTGTCCTTCAATTATTATTGCATGAGAAAAAGAAAAAACTTATTCGACCCCCCCCCCCCCCCTTCTAAATGTTTTCTCACCCTTCAATTGGCATCAGAGCTCTAGTTCTGGGTGCAAACACCTAACAGTGTCAGAAAAAGATCCAGAAGGAAAACACTATGGCGACTGAACACAACAACAACAACAACACCAAGCCTCCTGTGTTTGATGGAGAATACTTTGAATACTGGAAGGATAAACTAGAAAGTTTCTTTCTAGGTCATGATGCTGATCAATGGGATATGGTCCTAGATGGTTACACACATCCAGAAGACAAAGAAAGAAACAAGATTGATAGAAAGAACATGGATAAACAACATAAATTAGATTTCAAAAATTACCACAGAGCCAAAAATATCTTTCTGAACGCTATCTCTAAAGGGAATATGAGAAAATCACCAACAGAGATACATCACATGACATGTTTGAGTCTCTCAAAATGACTCATGAAGGAAATGCTCAAGTAAAAGAGACAAAAGCTCTGGCTCTCATCCAGAAGTATGAAGCCTTCAAAATGGAAGAAAATGAGTCCATTGAAGCTATGTTCTCAAGATTCCAAACTCTGACCGCTAGCCTGAGAGTTCTGAAAAAAGGATACACCAAGGAAGACCATGTTAAGAAAATTATCAGAAGTTTACCCAGAAGATGGGGACCTATGGTTACTGCATTCAAAGTGTCAAAATATTTGAATGATGTATCTCTTGAAGAACCTATCAGTGCATTAAGAAGTCATGAGATAGAACTTGATGAACATGAGCCTCAGAAGAAAGGTAAGTATGTCGCCCTTAAATCTATTAAAAAATGTGAAACTAACGCTTTTCAGGAAGAAGAAGGAAACTCTAAAGACTCTGCATCAGAAGAAGATGAGTTATCTCTGCTCTCCAGAAGGATCAACCAGATGTGGAAGCACAAACAAAAGAAGTTCAGAATCTACAAGAGGTCAGAAGATAAACCATAATCTTCTGGACATAAGAAGTCAAGCAGAAGAGATATAGTCTGCTATGAATGTAAAGAACCAGGACACTACATAATTGATTGTCCTAAGCTACAAAGAGAAAGACCAAAGAAAAAGTTTGGAAGAAATAAAGGCATGATGGCCACCTGGGATAATTCATAATCTTCTGAAGCTGAATCTAACTCAGAAGATGAGCATGCTAACCTAGCGTTTATGGCTACCACAGTAGATGACGATGACTCAGACTCTGATTCATAAACGAAAGAGGTATTCTCTGAATTCTCTAGAGCCGAACTTGTAGAAAGCTTATCAAAACTTATTGAAAACTACAGTCAACTGAAAATCAAATACAAGAAACTCAAAAAGAATCTTGCATGTGATTTTGAGAAACTTAAAACAAAAAACTCTGAACTTAAAGAAAACATTTTTAAACTCAAAGAGGAAGTTCAAAAAGTTCAAAATATTTCTATTTCAGATTCTACTTCAAGTTCAAGAGATATTCTTAAAGAATATGACTCTAGTTTTCAAATATTTCTTGCTAAAAGCATAGATAGAAGCAAAATGGCTTCAATGATCTATGGTGTTAGTGGAAATAACAAAAGAGGAATTGGATATGAAACTCCCAAAGGGAAAGAAACATATAAACCTAAACCTGTTAAGGAAATGGTTATCACATATAAACCACGGCACAAACAATTTAGTTTTGGGTACACACATGATATCAAATACACATCTCACTTTGAATTTTTTTTATGATAAATCAAAGTTCAAACAGAACTTTAGAAACTCTAACAAAAAAGGACCCAAAAAGATATGGGTACCTAAGGAGAAAATAATATATGTTGCAGATGTCCTTAACAACACAGTTGAAACACCAGTCATGGTACCTGGACTCTGGATGCTCATGATATATGATGGGAAGAAAGTCTATGTTCCAAATTTTGGAACTTAAATCTGGAGGAGATGTCAAATTTTGAGGAAATCAGAAAGGAAAGATTATTGGTTCTGGAACCATTGGAAACTGTAACCTTCCTTCTATAACTAATGTTCTGTTGGTAGAAGGATTAGCGTATAACTTGATGTCCATAAGTCAATTAAGTGACAACGGTTATGACATAATCTTTAATCAAAAATCCTGTAGAGTTGTTAGTCAAAAAGATGGAACAATCCTTTTTACTGGTAAGAGAAAGAACAACATCTATAAAATTGATCTTTCCGATCTTAAAACTCAGAATGTAAAATGCCTTATGTCTGTTAGCAATGAGCAATGGGTATGGCACAGAAGATTGTGACATGTTAGCATGAGAAGAATATCTCAAATTAACAAACTCAATCTGGTCAGGGGACTTCCCAATCTGAAGTTCAACTCAAAAGCTCTGTGTGAAGCATGTCAGAAAGGAAAATTTTCAAAACCTTCTTTTAAGTCAAAAAATGTTGTTTCTTCCTCTAGGCCGTTGGAACTTCTTCACATTGATCTGTTTGGACCAGTTAAAACTGCATCCATCAGAGGCAAGAAGTATGGATTGGTCATTGTTGATGACTACAACAGATGGACATGGGTTAAGTTTTTAAAACACAAGGATGATTCACATTTTATGTTCTTCGACTTCTGCAACCAAGTGCAAAATGAAAAAGAGTTTAGAATCATAAAAGTTAGAAGTGATCATGGAGGAGAATTTGAAAACCATTATTTTGAAATTTTTTTTTTAAAAGAAAATAGCATTTCTCATGATTTCTCTTGTCCTAGAACTCCCCAACAAAATGGAGTTGTAGAACGAAACAATAGAACTTTGCAAGAAATGGCCAGAACCATGATTAATGAAACCAATATGGCTAAACACTTCTGGGAAGAAGCGGTGAACACAACATGTTATATTCAAAATAGAGTCTCTATAAGACCTATTCTTGAAAAGACTCCTTATGAATTATGGAAAAACAGAAAACCCAACATTTCATAATTTCATCCTTTTGGATGTACTTGTTATATTCTAAATACTAAAGATAATCTGAATAACTTGATTCTAAGGCACAAAAGTGTTTTCTTCTTGGATATTCTGAACACTCAAAAGGCTATAGGGTATACAATACAGAAACTCTAATTGTTGAAGAATCAACCAAAGTCAGATTTGATGATAAGCTTGGCCAGCAAAAGCCAAAGCAGAATGAAAATCCTGCAGGTACAGAAGATCAGCTTACAAACTCTGAAGAGTTAGAAGCAAAGTACAAATCAGAAGATCATTCTATTGCAAATGCTTTGGAGAATCTAAGAATTTCTGAACAAACCTCACAAAATAGATTCCCCAAAATCACATCAGCATATCCAGAAAATGTGATTATTGGAAAGAAAGAAGATCCCATCAGAACAAGATCCTCCTTCAGAAACAATGAAGAATCATTGTTTGGATTGGTCTCTCTGATTGAGCCAACTTCAATATAGGAGGCTCTGCAAGACAATGATTGGATCCTAGCTATGCAATAAGAACTAAATCAATTTTCCATAAATGATGTGTGGGATCTAGTTCCAAAACCTAAAGGATTCAATATCATAGGAACAAAATGGGTTTTCAGAAACAAGTTAAATGAGCAAGGAGAAGTTGTCAGAAACAAAGCAGGACTGGTTGCACAAGGTTATAATCAACAGGAAGGAATTTATTATAACGAAACCTTTTCCCCAGTCGCCAGGTTAGAATCAATTAGATTGTTAATTTCTTTTGCTGTTCAACATAACATTTCATTATATCAAAAGGACGTCAAAAGTGCATTTTTAAATGGTTTCATAGAAGAAGAAGAAGTTTATGCCCACCAACCTCCGGGTTTTGATGAGTCAAAATATCTAGAACATGTTTTTAAACTTAAAAAGTCTCTGTATGGTCTGAAACAAGCTCCTAGAGCTTGATATGAACGTCTAAGTAACTTTCTTTTAGAAAAGAATTTTACCAGAGGGAAAATGGACACTACCTTATTCAGAAAAAACATTTAAAAATGACTTTTTAATTTGTCAAATATATGTAGATGATATTATTTTTGGAACTTCTAATGTCTCTCTTGGAAGAGAATTTGCTGAGTCTATGCAAGCTGAATTTGAGATGAGCATGATGGGAGAACTAAAATTCTTTCCGGGAATTTAAATAAATCAGACTCCATAAGGTACTTACACACATCAAACAAAGTATTTTAAAGAACTCCTGAAGAAATTCCAGCTATCAGAAAGTAAAGAAGCAAAGACACCAATGTATCCTACATGCATTTTGGGAAAAGATGAGGTAAGTAAGAAAGTAGATCAGAAACTCTATAGAGGTATGATTGGATCTCTTCTCTATCTGACTGCATCTAGACCAAATATATTATTCAGTGTGTGTTTATGTGCAAGATTCCAATCAGATCCTAGAGAACCTCACTTAACTACTGTTAAGCAAATTCTAAGGTATCTGAAAGGTACTACTAACCTTTGACTGTGTTACAAAAGATCCAAAGAGTTTAAACTCGTAGGATATTGTGATGCTGACTTTTCTGGAGATAGAATAGAACGAAAAAGCACCTCTGGAAGCTGTCAGTTTCTGGATGATAACATTATCTCATGGTACAACAAGAAGCAAGCCACTATTACACTATCAACAACTGAAGCAGAATATATATCTGCTGCTGGATGTAGCACTCAGATGATATGGATGAAGAGCCAGCTGGAAGATTATCATCTCTATGAAAGTAAGATTCCTATCTTCTGTGATAATACCTCTGCTATTTGTCTTTCAAAAAATCTTAACTTACATTCTAAGGCAAAACATATAGAAATTAAACATCATTTCATAAGGGACTACATTCAGAAAGCAATCTTAAGTTTAAACTTCATAGACACAGACCATCAATGGGCTGATATTTTTACTAAACCCCTTTCTGAAGATAAATTTAAATTCATTCTGAAAAACATCAGTATGGAATTTTGTCCAGAATGAAATTTTTTTTATATGTTTTCAGAATATTCTGAAATGAATGTTCTGATTAACTAGTCTTAAGAAGTTAGAAGAGGAGTTACATCAGAAAGAATTTATAATGTTCTGAAATGTGTCTAAGGTTTCATTACAAGATTGGTTCAGAAGTTCATTACATTAAAACAACTGTCACACGCTATCCTCAGAAGTTGAACGCGTGTTTCAACTCTGAAAGGTCACGCATGCGTGCACTCCTATTGAGACGCTGTTCCTAGGTAACTGTTCAAATTTGATCAAAATCTCACGCATCCCCTTAATGTTAAATTTCGTTAGTTGCTTGTAATGATTTTTTTAATTCAATAATTCTAAATTCTTTACCAGTTTTATTAATTTAAAATTCTTTTTTCATAAGCTATAAATACTTTGCCAAATTCCTTTTTTACTTTTTACTCTCTCTCTCTCTCTCTCTCTCTCTCTCTCTCTCTCTCTCTCTCTCTCTCTCTCTCTCTCTCTCGCTCTCTCTCAAATTTCAACCACTTCTGAGTTTTGAGCAAACTCTCTCTCTTTTATTTCAAAATCCTAAACCTAAGCATTCTATCTGGCTTAATCTTCATCCCCTTCCGAAAGCATTCCTGTTTCTTCAAGAAGCTCTCAACATGCAAAAAGATATGTCACTCCTGAGAGAACAACACTCATCCCTGTTGATAGCTTGGAAGTGGTTTGTGAACTAATGATTGATTTTGAAAATTTGAAAGCAAATGGGTTTGATCTGTTTCCGGCTGTAGAGTTCCAAGGGTGGAAAAATTTCTTTGATCGTCTAGTTGGATCAGTGTTCCCTCATCTTGCCAAGGAATTTTGGATTCATGCCATCGCTTCACCAAAGGCCATTCTATCATTCGTAATGGGCAAAGAGATTTCCATCACTGGGAATCTCATAAGGAGGCTACTAGGTTTTGAAGGTAATGGTGTTACTAAAATCTCAAGTGGAAGAATGGATATGTCTAAAGTTTATGCTGATATTTTCAGTACTGGGCAAGCATCCAACATGGTCAAAGATTTGAAGAACAAATACAAAATATGGGCAAGAATAATTCATGGTTGCATTCATCACAGGAAGGAAACCAGTTCCCCTGACTACATCAATGCTGACCAACAATATCTTTTGTTCTGTCTTGGCACAAATGTGAAGATTGATCTGCCCTATCTTCTGTTCAACCATCTCTGGACACATGTAAAGGAAAACAAGGAAGATGATTGACAAACTTCTGGTGGAACCTACTCAATATGTGTCAGCAACTGTCACCAGAAGGAGAATCCCTGTTGCAGATTTTCCTCTCTTCAACTCTGGTGATCATCCTGAGATCATTCTGAACTTTATTGAAGCTTACAAGGAAAGTGGCATTCCCATTGACCCAGCATGGCTTCAAGGAAGGAATGTACCTGCTCCAGAATTTTTCCTCCATAATCAGAAGAAAAGGCAAGCAGGAGAAGGTCCCTCTGCACATCCTCATAAGAAGAAGAAGAAATCTTCAGGTATATCCTATGAAACCATCTCTGTTTGTGATTCTGCGTGTATAACAACATCTGCTGAACCCCAAACTCTAGGAGATATTGAAGTTGACATAGACCTCACTATTCCCTCTGAACCCCTATAAAATAACCCTCAAATTGATCAGGTATTATCTGACATAGACAATTTTGATACTGTAGTTCCTCCATAAACTCAACCACAACCACCATTCTCTCCATATATCTCTCAACCTGAAATCTCTACATCTGCTCCCCACCAACAAAATCCAAATATTCATGCTGAAAACCCTCTTCAAACATCCCCCATCAGACCTTTATCTCCAAAATCCTCTGAGTGGTATGATGGTTCTTGGAGATTACCAGGAATCAATGTGCCTTTGGCTACACAACCTCTGTCCTTCATCCTTCCCTCTGAAAACATTTTTGCTCTGAATGAATCCTCAACACCTATTCCTCCTTCCTAAGCTCAAACCACCATCATCATCTCTCCTGACATCACACCACCTACGTCACCATAAATTCTCTCACCTACCTCACCAGAACCCTCATCACCTCACTCTCCAGAACCTACCTTCAGTCCATCTTTATCAGAACCTCCTGAACCATCTGAACCATCTGACTTTCTTAGGAATAGGTTTGATCTTGAATCTCTATGTTATATACAAATTAAGAACACCAAGAAGGTTGTTCCCAAACAAACCCCAAAACCTGTTCAGTCAGATGTTAATATACGTTTCCAGAATTTTGCAACAAAAATGCAGACTTGGATAGACATGTTGAAGGCAAACAGTGCCAGCAACCTGAACCTAGCTGCATCTGATTTTCTATGGGAAGCATTCAGAAGGAAATTCAATGATGAATCCTTTAAAATGCAAGATATGTGCTATTCTCAGGTTCTTGAGAATTTCACCCAAAATCGGAATGCCTTCAAGACATAAGTGGTAAATATCTGGGATAAGAAGTCTCTTCTGTAGAATGCCAACTCTCCTTTACCACTTGCTGATCACATGGAAATTTCAGAAGATGAATCTGAAGACGGCTGAGTCAGATCCAAATCCCTTGGCAATGACTCTGTATAACCAACCTTCTGCTCAAGTTGTCTCCGAGAAAGTGCCAATTCATTTGATTGATCTTGGCACCCTTCTCTCTAATGTTGTAGGCTCAGACTCTGCTGGTTTTGCTCCAAAGGTTGTATCATCTGAAGCTGCTTCAACATCTGCTCCAACTTTTCTAGTGATTGACACTCTGAATGAGCTAAAGAAGGAAAATGAAGCCATACATGAACGTCTGGACAAACAAGATGAAACAAACAAAGAAATCAGAACTTGGATGATGAAACAAGAGGAGTCCTCAACAGAAATCAAGAATCTTCTTCTTTCTCTTGTCTCTCGTCAATCTTAGTTTTAATTTCTTTTTCCAATTTTATATTTTTTTTGTACTTATGTCTTTTGACATCTTCTATTTAAAAATCTTTTGAATCTCTTTATTTTTTTGCTTTTTGATTATGACAAAAAGGGGGAGAAAATGTGATTTTGATCAGATCCATGATAGCAGTTATGGGACTAAGTCTCAAACATTCCTAACAAAATAAAAAGTTTCTTTTCCTGTTTAAGAGATATGCATGGGCCTTAAGACTCTGAAAGACGGAGCTCTGAACATTATCTGGTAAAGATCTGCTAAAGAAACTCTGAAGAAAAGATCAGGAGCTTTTAAAGAAACTCTGAAAGAAAATGTCTCAAAGCTTTGAAGAACAATCTCAGGAAGTTTTCCTTATGCATTTAAATTCTTTTTTTATTTATTTCACAAGAAGAAATATTTATCTCAGGGGGATATTATCAATCTCAGGGGGAGATTCTCACTCTTGTACAAATTGTTTTTTAATCAAAATCTGAATTGTTTTCTCATCATCAAAAAGGGGGAGATTGTTAGAACAAAGTTTGGTTCCGATCATATCTTAGAGTTTTGATGATAAAAATGAAATAAATTTTGTATAATATATTTTATACTCTGATGTGCATGTTTTCTAATTCAGATGATGTTCTGACTCAAGCATTCTTAAAAGAGAAACATCAGTCTACGCAAGTCTGAAGCAAACTCTGAAGGAAGCACTCCAAGGAAAACTCTGATGAAAAGAAATCATAAGAAACCTCTGATAAAGCTAGCTGAAGCAAAGATTTGAAAGAAGCACACTGAAATCAACATCTGATAATGCAAGCTGAAGGAAACTCTGATGAACATAAAATGAAGAAAAACTCTGATAGAAGAAAAGATATAACAAACTCTGATGAAAGAAAAGATATAACAAAATCTGATGGAAGAAAAGATATAGCAAACTCTGATAGAATAAAAGTTAAAGCAAACTCTGAAGTAGCAACGCTGCAAGCAAACTCTTAAACTTGCAGAGATAAGCTCTGACAGTACCGTTGATCATTTAATGCTAATACGGCTAACGCACTCAAGTGGTACTACGCACGAGAGCATTGGAAATATAAATACCAAGCTAACACGCATCATTAAATGCATACACTCTCTTCAAGGCAGTAACGATCAAGACCAAGCTATATATAAAAGACCATTTGTTTCAAAGCAAGGTTACTGATCCACGTAAAATATACTAAAGCTCACTATTTTCATTCTTGTAAACTCATTGTATATAGTGGGTAATGCTTAAGTACTGGGCTAAAATCTTAGTGATTAATCACAGTTTGTGATATAGCTTATTAGAAGCATTCTGATTCACTACTGTTAAGAGATAATCTTTGTAATTGTACCTTGAGAGACCAGTTGGGTCAGATTTCTCAAGAGGGCTAGGACTAGTTGAGTCTTAGAGGTGTTAGTCACTTGCAGTTGGCTTGTGCATTTTATTGTTAGTCACAACAGCTTGGTTGTGCATTTGTAATCAGTTTGATTATAGTGGATTAAGTCCTCGTTGAGAGAGACGAAATCACCTTGGCGGGTGGACTGGAGTAGTTTGGGTTTCAAACGAACCAGGATAAAAATACTCGTGTCCTTCCATTATTATTGCGCGAGAAAAAGGAAAAACTTATTCAACCCCCCCCCCCCTCTTCTAAGTGTTTTCTCACCCTTCATAATGGACAACTGAAGCTTCTAAACTTTATCTCCCGAACAAAGACCTACATTCCTCGGCGTTGTCCTCCCCAACAACAGGCATAGGGATCCCCACAAAGGAATAGCTCATGAACTAACATTAATCTAGATGGCATCTCTAAGCCCATCTCCGAAGAATCTTCTGTCATCTTTTCCAAATGGAATCTATAAGCCCATTCCCTATATTATTCACCAACAATATCACTTCAGACGAGTGCAAATTTCTGGGCACTCTAGTGTTCAATCATCTTCCACCTTCAGATCATGAAAGGCAAACCAGCCAATCTACATTCTCAGGTTTAAGAAGATTGAACAGGGGCGGTTGTTGTACCCCAAAATTTTCCCTCCCGTTTTCACTCAAGACATGCCTCTGGAGGTCCTCAATTGCTCAAGGACGACTAAGAATTGACCAGATAAATTCTCCTCCTAAGGCAATAAACCTCAACTAGGGTTTCAATTTTAAATGAGGTGTGCGAGTACCAAGGATCCCAAATGTTCTCCATTGTCCTAATATGTCCTCAAGATCATCCATGCCAAATTTCATACCTTGAACAACAATTTTGCTGAGTCAACTGCTCAAATGCCTGAAAATCAACTGTGCTAGGTCAAAAGTCAACTGTGGCCCAAGTACAGTCAAACTTCAATAATTTTGGTCAACATCAACATTTTGAAGTAATATCCATCATTTGATCAAGGGTTGATCATGATTCCTCAAGAAATGCTCCTAACTCATCAAAAGTCAAAAATGGCAAATTAGGGTTTCTGTAGAAAAAGTCAACAAAACTTTGACAAGGTATAACTTTCTCATACTTTATCAATTTTTTTCCCTCCAAGGCTCATTTTGAAGAGAATCCAATTCCATACATCTTTCCTTCAACCCTCAAGTTCAAGAAATGCATCAATCAAAAGATACAAGCTCAAACATTATAGGTCCTTTCAAAAAGTCAACAAAAACACCTTTTGGGTCAAAGCTCCTTACATGAACATGGAAGATCCAATTGAGGTGAAACCAAATTGGTTGTTTAGAGGACATCCTAAGATCTCTAAAAATTCCAAGAACACCCTCTTAGGGTTAAAATTGAGAGAGATATGCCTTGCTAAAGTTGACCAATTTTTGGAAAAGTGCATGAAGCCAATATTGACCAAACTTGAATTGTTTCCAAATGGGCCCATGTTTTCATGATTGAAACTTGTTCCTAACATGGCCCACGACCCCTAAGCTCATTCATACTTTATTTAATTATTATTTATTATTTATTTTTATTTTTATTCATTAAAAGTTAAAATTAAATAAAGAAATAATAGGAAATATGTAAGATATGATTTGAAGATCTTTTTCTCATCAAATGAAGAGAAAAACATGCTGGAAAATCAAAGGAAACGCGTGGGAATTGTTTGAGCAAGATTTTGCCAAAATAAGAAACATAAAATTACAAAGGGCAAATCAAATCTTTTCTACATAAATCTTCAAGATTCAGTCCACTTTTGTTACCCTAATACATCCATATATATATATATATATATATATATATATATATATATATATATATATATATATATATATATATATATATATATATATATATATATATATATATATATATATATATATATATATATATGCATAACATTGCCAGACCAAAAAAACAAGGATTGGCCACATAAAACACACACAAAAAGTTCCAATTTTTTCACAAAAAAAGTGGCAATCGGATTGATAGTTGCAGGGGATTCAAGGAGTTTTGACGTTTGCAATCCATTCTTGGGGACATTCTGAAGCTAACAACATCATCCCTAAACATCAAAGCACCCAAAATCATCACTTACATCATCACGGTTTGCACCTTATTTTTTGAAATCGATTTTGATCATACATGCGTTAGAAATAGATTTTGAGTATGCATTCTTGTTTGTATGAGCATTTAGACCGTAGTTGAATGGTTAATTTCCAGTTTTGATGCATATATGATAACCTGCCATTGTTAGGGTTTAAACGTTCGTTTTAGGGTTTTCAGGTACAAGCAAAATTGGGCCTAATAAAGGATACCATCATGCTCAGGGGATCAAACCCAATTGATTCATGTCTTTAAATTGAATTTATATTGTCTGTTGTAAATTCTGGAGATTTGCAGGTGTTTTAGTGACGGATATAGTCCGTAGGTAAAAGTGTTAGGCTAAAATGACGAACAACTGAAGAAGATGATGGCGTGGCATGACCTGGTTGGACCATTTGAAAATAGAGTGCTTTTTTTTCTTAAATAAAATTCTGGGCATTTATTTTGATTATATTATTTTGTGTTTGTTTGTATAAATGAACAAACACTTGGCTCAGATGGTAAAGGAAGCGCGCTGGAAGGGAGAGGACCTGGGTTCGAGTCCCAGGTCCAACGTTTTATGTTTTCTAACTTATTTATTTCAGATCCAATGTGTTGCCTTCCCCTGCATACACCATACACCATCAACTCTCTAGCCATGAGATCCCAGGTGTCCAGATCCAGCGCACCAAATTTGCAGTCCCATGGTGGACCTTCTAGAGGCCACAATACTGAATCACACACAAGGTGAAACCAAACGTTTTCAAAAATGCTTTATCACACTCTTGAGGACTGATACAAGAGTTATCATAAAGTAAACAAAATTTTCAAAGCACACAAACACGAAAGAAATTTTCAAAATGAGCAAGTACCTAAGAGCCCGTAGATAACTATAGATGAAAAGGTTTCTAACACCTTCCCTTTTCATAATCTACCCCCCTTACTCAGAAAATCTCAAAAAAGGTATTTTTCTGTTCTTTTCACCCTTTCCTTTGTTGGATAAAAGAAAAGTCGGTGGAGACTCTTGCTTACCACGACATTTATGAACAAAAAATGCAAACCAGTATTAACAGTCGGTTCTGCCACCGTATCACAATGTTCAAGTTGGTATCAAAATTACAAGACATGTCCAAAGTTGGCCATTCATCATACAAGTGGATATTTTGGTACAAATTGAACAAGTTGGCATAATGATTGCAAAATAACATGAACTTTGAATCCTTCGAGCAATATGATTTTGATTCGAATATTGGAAGAAATTAGTTCACGAGTTAGTTCATCACCAAGAATCAAGAGAGGCATTATGTATTGCATAAACATGTCAATATCTTTCAAGTGTTCATTTTTAAGTTTCCATCTTAAGGACATTACGTCAAGGAAAGCTCAAAATCCAAGTGACATTAATACGAGAAGCGTTCTTTATTAGTGTTACAAAATGTGTCGAGTTACCTATGCTTTCAAGAGCTATCTTATGTCATTCTTTCACATTACAAGATTGAAATAAGTATTTGAAACTTCTAATTAAGAAGTCGGGAGAAAAAGAGGGAACTCAAAATTACTTTGAAAAGTCACTACATTTAAAAAACCACTACCATTACACCATTTCTAATACATTAACACCATTCCAAAATTACCAATACATCACGTGGCGTCTCAAAATCACATAGAAATAATTACAAAAAAACTAGCCTAAGCCTAATTCCTAAGCTTTGGTTCCATCTTTTGTCTTCACCGTTCCATGATGTTCTCAAACAATCCATGACCAATCTTGATAAATATCCGTGTTTCCCACATTCTTCATGCCCTTCCTTAAGATTTCATTCATCACCGATAGCGATAAACAATATCAGCCTACATAAACTCCAATCCAAACATGTTGTCAAGAAAAGTCATGCTCATATCAGTACAATCCGAAAATGCCAATACATATAGCCTGGAACCAAACAATCATCATAATCATCTTCATAAACTATCCATATTGAAAAACCAGTTCAAAAGTAATATAAATAAATAAATCCGAAAGGAAAGCCAACCTTACCTAATTAGGAAAAACTCAGAAATAAGAAGAGATCCAAATAATTAGAATCACTAAGCAAAATCATCCCGCATTCAAACACACTAAACCAGTTTCCAAAATAAAATTAGTTCAAAAATTATATCAACAAAGGAGTATAGTCAGATTGGGTCAAAACTCCAAATCAGTTCAACATCTGACAAGTGCAAATTATAGCTATTTTTCTATATAAGTTTTGTTGCACTTATCAACTTTTTGTTTGTTAATATTGTTGAATAATCCCGACTTTTGTGTAAATACATTTAGTTTGTATATAATGCGTTTTCTTGTATAAAGTGTATCATTTGATAGTTTTATATTTATTTTGTAGGTATTTGAGCATTGTTGGAGCAATAGGAATAAAGCTCCAAGATGCATTTTTGAATCAATAAAGGAATAAGGCCAAGATTGGAGACAAAATAAGTTATGCAGAAAAAGCAACAAAAGTTGCTTTCATGTCATGGATCACCGGGCCAAGGGAAGGTGTCGTCGGGTGAAATTCTGAAGACCAATGTTGATGAAAGCTCTGCCTTGCTTTGCTGCTGCATCTCTGGGCGAGGAGAAGATGCATCACTGGGCGATGTGAGTCTGTCGCCGGGCGAAAGGGGATATTTGTTTTAGTTGAGGAAGTGGCTTTTCCCGGGCCTTATATATAAGAGTCGTCGCCGGGCGACACTTTTATATCATTGGGCGATGGTTACAGATCAAATTTTCTTTATATTTACTTTTTGTTTCTTTTGGAGGGTTGTTGGTTTTGGGAGAGATTTTTGTTCTCTCAACTCCATCCACCTCATTTTTGTAGTAGATTAGTTTAGATAACAACACTAGGCTTTGCTTATGGATGATTAGAGGTGGATTTCTCATTGATCGGCGCTGACAAACTGGGAGATTTGTGGTTTATCTCTTCTCCTCTCTATGTATTTCTCTTTTGTTGGGTTTTGTACATGTATTTTACTATGACCTTATGTATATTTGTCGCACATGGCGTTATATAAAACTTTATTTATAAATTTTTATGGATTGTTGTCCTGGATTTTTGCTCTATGCTAGGGATTTGAGTTGTTACAGATATATACTGCTTAGATTCTTATCTAGGATGATTATCTGTTAGTTTCTGAACTCTAGAGATAGATTTAGAGCTGACATCTACATGGGTATCAGAGCTTAATGCCTCTGTGTGGTTGTGTTGTGTTGAGAGATCGTTAGTGCGATTACACAGTTGTCTTTTGTGTTGTTGAGGAGGTAGAGAGATCATTTCCTTGGTGATACTGTCAGTCTCTCGATTTGGGTTAGAAATGACTTAGGTTGTGAGTGATACGTAGTGACATTGATGAGTATTATTAGGTTGAATGTAACTGGTCGATAGATTTAAGTATGTGATGAGTAGATTATATGCAGGCTTGATAAGTTCTTCCTTAGTGTTTACTTTTGTTTACATTTATTTTATGTTGATAATATTTTCTTTACAAACCCGTTTATCCCCAAACTTATTAACGAGAGATTTGTTAAACGACAATTCAATAACCAATCTCCGTGGACACGATAAATTCCCGGATAAATATTTCCAAAACTTTTGTTGCTTGCCGCTACACCGCACCAATAAAATGGCATTGTTTCCAGGGATTGGTTCTATTGTCTTTGCACTGCGATGATTCTTTTGTTTTTGAGATTTGTAATTAATGTATATGTTGTATAGAAATTGTATATTAACTTGTATAAGATATTTGTGCATATATGTGTTTTCACGTATTGTTGGGAATTGTCTCGTTTTTGTAACGTTTGTTGTGTGAATTTTAGGACACTTTCTTTAGGTTTGTGCGGTGTGAAAATACCATGGCATGATGAAATGAGGTTACTAGCTCTCACAATAAAGACGTCGAGCTTACGACGTAAAACAAGAATGTTTGTTTGTATTTGTTTATGTGTGTGGTAATTTGTGTTTTTACAAGTTGAAACAAGGAAATGTTCTGAATTTCAAATCTTCACTTTTCAACTTGTTAATTAATTTTCACCCGGTTTTCATATCGTTGTTTGTATTTATTTTGTTATATCAATTTGTGTTTTTCGAAAGCTTGTTGTGTTTAGCTTGAGGAGTTTTGTTCATTGTATATATTGTAAATTTTGTACATTGAAATTTTGTAGGAGTATTATTTTTCTAATTCTTTTGTTGTTGTTTGGACTCAAGTTTTAGTCCAGTAACTTGTAGAATATTCAGGTGATTTTTCAAGTTTGATCGTTTCAACTTGCAAATGTGTGCTAATGATTTTGTTAAAGTTTTGTACACATTCGAGGTATGTGTTTATCGCTTTCTATACTTTAGCATATTCATGATACTTAGAATTTTTACAATTTTTATGCCATTTATTCTTTTGTATACTTGTTCATTTGTGAATCAGTTTAGTTCCTACCCTTTTTGTGAGGTAGCTTTCCATTGTTCACATATGCTGGAGACCATAATTCTTGTTTTAACTGGATTTTATTATGCTTAATCTTTTATTTGTGTTAATTGTATGAAAGCTTGAACATGATCAAGGCATATTTTTTGTTCCATTTTGAGCACAACTACCTAGCTAAATAGTCAATTCACCTTGTGAGTGTGTGATCATTAGTAAACCTTTGAGATTTTTGTAGATATCCATGTTGTATTTTCTAAATGCTTGTATATGAGTATTTAGTTTCCCTTTTTGTATGGATATTATTTCCTTGTTTTCTTGAACCCTAACTATGATTTATAGTTGAATTTTTAACTTGCCTTAGAAATTATGGAGTATTCACTTTAATGTATGGTTGAATTCAAGTTGGGGAGAAAAATGATTGTGAATTTATTGGTTGATTTCTATAAGGTTGAAAAAGAAAAAGAAAGAAAGAAAAAATGTGAAAAAGAAGTGATTGAAAAAGAGAGTAAACAAATAGAAAAGCTTTGAAAATAAAAATAAAAAGAATATGGAATAATGTTGTGTTGAATAAGTGATGTGAGTTTGTTTGAAATTTGGGATGAAGAAGAAGTTTGATTGAAATTCTATTGTTTGAAACTTTGTGGAAGTAATTACTCCCTTAGGTTTAGGCAAGTTTTTGTTTCGATTAGCTTTAGGACTTATCACTTGTTTGTTAACCAAGCCACATTACAACCTTGAAAACCTCTTGGGATTCTTGCTTTTATATTTTCAATGTAAATTTTTGGATGAATGCATAATTTAGTCTATTGTTTGCAAGATTGTTGGATGAGTGAAAATACCTCATTTTTGTGTGTTTTTCATCTACCGATGATTATGTTTGCTAGGTATGACTCATTTGTGATCAAGTATTGTTTTAGAATGTTTGGCATATTCTTTGTATTTAGCATTTGTTTCATGTTTATGTTATCATCGTAGTTTAGTGGTAAGCATGTTTCTTCGTGTGTACCGTTTTTCATTTGAACCATTGCATTTATTTTCTGCTTTCAAAACCTGTCGATTCATAATTCTTTGATTATCATTGTTTTACCCCAAAATATTCCCCCTCTCTTTTCAAGACTTTTCTAGCAAGGATTTTCAAAAAGCTCAAGTTTGCACAAGTTCAATTGGATTTTTAATTGGGCTTTCAAACATCAAATCGAAGAAGAGAAAGTTTGCTTTGATTCATAGGCTTCGATTAGGAATCTAGCTTCCTTCGAGCAGGCTTAATTCTTAAGTTTCGATTAGACATCTAGCTTCCTTTGAGTAGACTTGATTCTTAAGCTTCGATTAGACATCTAGCTTCCTTCGAGTAGGCTTAGTTCAGAGGTTTCAAATGAGCATCTGGCCTCCTTTGAGCATGCTTTGGTCCACAAGCTTCGATTGGGCATTTGGTCCCCTTCGATCAAGCTTTGGTCCATAATCTTTGATTGGGTATTTGGTCCCATTCGATCAAGCTTTGGTCCACAAGCTTCGATTGGGCATTTGGTTCCCTTTCTATAAAGCTTTGATCCACAAGCTTCGATTGAGCATTGGACTTTTACATGCTTGCTTTGATTCATAAAGCAACGGCCTTCGGCATTCAAGCTTTGATTGGACAAGGGCTACTTTCATACAAAGCTTCATTTGAGCATTGACCTCTTGCATGTTTGCTTTGATCCACAAGGCAAGTGCCTCCTCTGTGCTTGCTTTCGACCCACAAGGAAATGGCTTCCTCTGTGCTTGCATTCAATGCACAAGGCAATGGCTTCCCTTCATGATAGCACCCACAAAGCAGTGGTCTCCTGCATACTGGCTTCAATTCACTAGGCAGTGGCTCCCTTTGAAACTTGCTTTGATTCCAACTTTAAAACCTTTAACACATGTAGTTTCTACACTATGACACACAAATTGGTGGCCCATTCGAAGGACATGTATTGTACCCCAAAATTTTCCCTCTCACTTATCAAGAATTTGCTCACAAGATCTCCTTGGGCTCAAGACTGCACTAGGGTTTGATCAGCTCGAGACACCTCCTTAGGCACTGATGACCAAAATTAGGGTTTGAGTTTGCACAAGTATTTTTGAACTATCAATGCTTCATATGACTTTCATGGACCATTATGGACCCCCAAGATTACTCATGTCAAGTTTCAAACCTTGGATCACACTTTTGATCAGTCAATTGAACAGTTGACCTAAAAATCAGCTGTATTGGGGAAAAAGTCAAGCATAGCCAATTTATAGTCAAACCTCATAATTTTTTATCCACATCAACATTTTAAACCCATATGTATCATTTGATCAAGTTTGGACCATAATTCCTCAAGAAATTTGATCAAATCCCCAAAAGGGCAAAATGGTCAAATTTAGGGTTTTGACCTACAAAATGGTCAATTGGTTTAAGGAATGATCTCAAAAGTCCATTTGCATCATTTTAACCTAATGACATGGTTCAAAACATTGCAAGTCCATTTGATTGACAGATGGATTTTATAGTCAACTAATCAAAAGTCAACTGTATACTGAAAAGTCAAACTTTGACTTTTTGGTCAAATTCAAGTGCCAAAGAGCATAATTCATCAAAACATGTCAAAATATGAAACTTATTCATCAAGAAATAAAAAATTCAGGATTTCATTTTGAAAAGTCAAAATTTCTAAACCTAGAAAATTTTCTAAGTGTTGAAAATCCATGTTTTTTCATAACTTTGAGCCAAATTTTCACCATGATGCAAGATGATTCAAGAGAAACTTCCAACATGAAAGTTTTAGATCTCCATGAAATATAAAACTTTGCTTCACACAACTTCTTCCAAAAGTGCTTGGATATCAAGTTATAATTTCAAGAACATAGGGTCATGAAACTAAACACAGTGAAATTTTGCCCTAATTTGGACAGGATTTTGACTCAACTTCATGGCACTTTTTCATATAGTTCCAAGGGGAATATTCAAAATAAATTCAAATATGGGTTGTATATCACATTGCAAGCTTTCCAAAATGTCCAAGAACTCCTTGAGATCATTCTTGAGTAGGGAGAATCGAAGAGATGAACTTGGTGTTTTGTCACTTGAATTACAAGGCATTTTGTGATGAACAAGAATCCAATTTCAAACCTATGCTGCACAATCTAGTTTTGCAGGCTCCTAAACCTCAAGATATCTCCATAATTAGAATATTACACTTGCTTTTGAGCTATTATCCAAGTGTTCCAAGCATTGTCCAAACCAATTTTCCATTTTTGGAAGAAAGCTACCATTCCATTCTTGAAAAGTTGCTTTAATCACAAAGTCAACTTGTCTTGAGCTTCTAACTTGTTCTTTATGCACACATAACTCCTATAAACCAAAAGCAATGTGTCTAAGACCTAAAAAAGCTCAGAACATGCTTGTACAATACTTGAGATTTGTCATTTCACTTTTCTTCAAAAGCAAGTTATAGAGCCGTAACCCTATAACTCAGAAACCTGGAGTGATTTTGTGCTCTAATCTTTTCCATACATATTAACAAGTTGATTGCAAGCCAAGACACGATTTCAGGCATCCTAAAACTCTCCCAAACACCCTTGCTACACAAGACTGCTCAACTTGACAGTTTTGATCCAAAACTCTCCATCTCCATTTTCACTCGTGCGTTTTGATTCTTAATCATTCAAACACCTTACATATATCATACACAAGTGATCCAAGTCCCTGTTTCAAGATTGCAACCCCTCCATCACTATTCACCATTTTCAAACATCAAGCTTGCAGGTTGACTTGAGTAGGGAGATTCAGGGACTTTCAAAGCAAAGTAGGAGTTGGAATACACTCAAGGAGGTCCAGGCAAGTTAAACAAATTCTTAGGGCACCTCAAAGCTTGATCAAACTCCATACACAAATCCATCTGCAAGAGGTAAGTTTTCTAACTTCAATATCTTGATACAAGCATCCTCTGTACATACATTCTGAAGTAAAAATGTAGACATCATTACTCTAAAGCTAACCATGTCCATAGTTTTCATTTATATTGACAATGTGTAGAGAATTTTAGATTTGAACTTTCTGAAAAAATTAGGTTTCAATTTAGGGGCAACAAAATTAATCTTCATCTTTGACTTTTAGCTTACATAAGTTATATGGTTGGATTCATGAGGAAAAATAGCACAACTTTCATGTTTGCATTTTCAATTTTTGTTGAGAAATGGATGAGATACAGGTGGTCTGGCTGGCTGAAGGTTGAAGACGAAGTACAGGTCATGGATACGTTTTACCTTATGTATTTATTCTTTCATTTAAGTTAACGGATGTACAGCCACCCCAGTGGTAAGGAAGCGCGCGTTATTGGTAGAGGTCATGGGTTCGAACCTCAGCGCTGCCTTTTTGCATTTGTTTTACACTTTTTTGGTCATTTTTTTTAGCAAACAGGCGCTGGGCCTTTTGGGCTTAGCTTTTGTTTTTTTGGTTTTTGCTGACTAACCTCCATACTGGCTCTTGGCACCCCCTGGCCCAGGTAATTAATTAATTTATTTGTTTCATTTATTTTTTTCTTAAATATATTTATTTTTAAATACAAAAAATCATAAAATGCAAAAAATGATATTTTATATTTTGACTTATTTTATTTTATTTTTCCTTAAATAAAAATATTTTTTTATTCTTTATACTTTATTTGTTTATTTAAGTAAATCTTATAAAATTAATTAATATTGTATTATTTATTTATTTTTCTTCACACCATTTAAAATATATTATTTTAATACCAAAAAGACTAAAAAATATTTTATAATGCTATAAATATTTTCAAGATAAAAAATGCCAAAAAAATAATACTTTTCTTTAACTTATTTTCTTTTGATTAATAGAATTAGGGTTTTCATCTAAAATCTTTTCTCAACAATTTCAAACTTAATAATTTATTTTCTTTATTTTATTAGGTTAAGGTAAAATTCCTTTTCATAAAACATCAAACAAAATATCCTTTTTCTTCATATTTACCTTCTTGCATATTTAATTCATCTTGTACCTCATTTATTTCAATACTTGTATAAATTCAATTTGGTTGTAATAGACTAATTAGGGTTTAATTTCTTGCAATCCCCATTTGTTAATTATATACCCCCTCCCCTAAATGATGTAATAGCATAGTAATTTTAAATTCCGCAATTTATCGCTTTATATACAAATGCTAGTAATTATGATTTTGTATGGAAAGACTAAAACCAATCAATAGAAAACCCTAATCAAAGACAAATTAAGCATGAAAATAAATCTACTTACACACAAACACCCCTAGGGTAAACCCACTTGGTTGCCTTACAAAAATGGCCATATTACGCATGTGAGGTATCTTAGCAAAGACAAGCAAAATACAAGATCATAGTCCCTCGATAACACTATCTATGTTGCCTTTTCAAATGATCTTAGTCCCTCAAAAAGAATGTTAAGATACCCTGCAACATTGCTAATCATGGTTATACGATGACCCACGCCTGTCCCGTTTACATCTAAAGATAGGGTTGCTTACCAAATCAATGGTAAGACAACAATGTCAAAGGAAAAGAAAATGAACAAGAAAGACATTTAAGTAGGTAAATTGTTCCTAATTACTTGCTCCATTTCAAAACAAACATCCTTGCTATTTTCAAAACAATCACATACACTTTCAAACATCTTACAAAATTAAAAACATTTTCAAAAGATCAAACATCTTTTTATACATTCTTATGAACGAGAATCATTACAAAGATTGCCTAAATAATGTCCTTTTTACAAAATACTTTCAAAAACCACACAAAGCACAATTTCAAACAAAAAGCAAGTGATCTAGCAAGTAACTAAGAGCCCATGGAAAACCATGGATGAAAAGGGTGCTAATACCTTCCCTTTTCATAATCTACCCCCACGAACTCAAGAAATAATCTCAAAGGTCTTTCATGTGCTTTTTCACCTTTCCTTTTTGGATAAAAGAAAATTCGGTGACGACTCTTGCTAACCGCAACATTTGCGATAAAACGCAAAACCCTCAATTCAGTTCTCCCACCGTATCACAGAACTGGCGACTCTGCTGGGGAAAATTTTAAAAGTGGGGTTACCTTAGGGTTAGATCACATTTAATTGCTTACATTGTTTGACTTGTATGCTTTACATTATGGTTCTTTGTTTGGGTTTGAATCCTCTACCCGGATTTGTGATACCTTATAGGTAAGTAGCAATACGTTGTGGAAACTGTGTGGGGTATACCGACATGGTCTAAGCAATAGCTATGTTAGTGCGACATATTTATGGGTATCAGTAGCCTTTGAGTTAATCAAAGAGAATACGGGGCCGCTGAGTGATGTCATGAAGCACTAATGGACTTTTAGAACCTTTACTTGACCAACTTGGCCATTTAGGATGTAGTGAGATGACCGACTTTGGTTCAGTCCGAAGTTGGTAGATACTCGATACTACACTCATTAAGGTTTGGTTTCTTGGGATATTTCGGCCGCCATTAAAGAGGCTTGTGCTGAAACAATGACCAAGGAAACAAACCAGTGATATTGAGCTCCTTAGAACCCGGTTACTATTACTAGGACAGATTTGAGCCAACTAAACTTCAAGAGGGTACTTACCTATAAAACTCCATGTAAGACTAAACCTAAGGATTTGATTGCTTTGTTTGTATATGCATACTTGTACATAACATCATGAACATCATATACATCCACTAACTATTTCAAGGATTTTGGGATTCATCTTTGTTCTTGTTTTATAGGATATGGATTCACTTCGCAAGAAAACTATTCAAGTCAATCTTGTAAGAATCCCTCCACAACTTAAGGAGCTAGCTTCAAGGATTCCAGAAAACTCTCCATTCACCGAGAGACATGGTCTCCTACTCGACTTGGTCACTTCCAACACAGATGAGGACATGGTGAAGGTGCTCTTTCAGTTCTTTGATCCTTTACACCATTGCTTCACATTTCCCGACTATCAACTTGTGCCTACTTTAGAAGAATTCTCCCAACTCTTGAGGATTCCCGTTCTCAATCAACTACCTTTCAACGGTACGGAAAGAGACCCAAATCTAGAAGAAATTGCTCAAGCTCTACACTTGCACTCATCTGATGTCACAACTCATTGGTAAACAAGGAGTGGTGTCGAAGGTTTCCTAGCAAAGTTCTTGTCTGAGAAAGCCAAAAACTGTTGGAATTCTTTGGACCTGCAAGCCTTTGAGGAAATTGTGGCTCTCCTCATCTATGGGATGGTTTTGTTTCCAAATCCTGACAAACTCATAGATGTGAACACCGTCAAAATCTTCATGTCACGCAACCCGGTGCTAACATTGCTAGGGGATATCCTACACTCTTTTCACACTCGCACAATGAGGAAAAGAGGTGTTCTTATGTGTTACACTCCTCTCTTGGCAAGATGGTTTATTTCTCATCTTCCCCAATCTGTATTAAAGAATGAGCAAGGTTCAAGGTGGTCACAAAGGTTGATGACGCTCAAACATTCAGACATTCATTGGTGCCCCTGATCCAAATAGAATGTTATAATTGTCGACCATTATGGAGAATTTCCTAATGTCCCTTTACTTGGCATTAGGGGAGGAATCACCTACAACCCCTGCTTAGCTTTACGACAGTTTGGTTATGCCCGAAGGGATGGCCCACATGAGATGCTAATTCAAGGTTGTCATTTGACTACGACAACGACGATCAAGGTCTTCGCCAGAGATTTATCCGAGCTTGGAGGATGTTAAACAAGGTAGATAGCGAGACTTTGGGGCATAAAAATTCCATCCCTCTTGAGCCTTACCTCAAATGGGTACGAGCTCGTCCTCTGAGTTTTATGATGCCTTACCCCTCCATTCTCCCGGTAATCATTGAGCCTGTCATAGAAGGAGATGTCCCATACACATTCCTCCATCCTGACAGGCCCACCTCTCTTGAAGACCTACAAAGGGATTGGATACAACTCAAGGGGGAGCGGGATGCCTTCGGAGCCCAATTTTATGCAAGCGAGAAGAAGGTTTGGGAACTCACTAGGCTACTTCATGAGGAGAAGAATATGAATGCCTACATTGCACCAAAGAGGATGCACACTACCTTTTTATCTTAGAGTTTCTTGTATTTGTTTTGCCCAAGAAGGCATTGATGTACTCAAAAGCTTTAATTTATTAATATAACGTGTGTTTCCTTTTTGTCTAAAATGAATTTGAATCTTAAAATCCTTGAAATCATTGCATACGCATTCACCATTCATCATAACATAAGCATGTTTCTTGCAACAAGTCTCCGCATCTCTCTACTGTTTATTTTATTAAGATGGATCTCGAGCAAACAGTGAAAGACCTCCAAGCTCAGAATGCACAGTTTCAATAGTTGCTCTTGACCCTAGCCAAAGGACAAGAAGAGTTGAAGACTTTGTTGGATGAGGAGAAGAAAAAGAAGACAAAGAAGGTAACCGGAGTCCTAAACATGGGAAGAAGATTTCATGGGAAGATAAGAAGGACCCTAGACTTTGCAACGACATCCGGTGAGAGAGACAATCAAGATGGGAAAGGAAAGGAAATCGTTATCCTGTCAGAATCAGAAGAGGAAGAGGAAGAAGATGACTATTCTAAAGAATAATACCCTCCAGCTGATGACAAGTATAAACATCTCGAAGAGCGGTTGAGCGCAATGGAAATCCAAAAAGTGCCTGGCTTGGACTTTGAGGAATTGGGTTTAGTGTCGGGGATTGTCATTCCTCTGAAATTCAAAGCACACATGTTCACAAAATATGATGGAGTTTCATGCCCTAAAATGCATCTCCGGTCCTATGTGAGGAAAATCCATCCCCATACCACTGACAAAGACTTATGGGTACACTTCTTCCAAGACAGTCTGTCTGGAACTCAACTTGATTGGTTTTATCAATTAGAAAGAGCTAACATTCATAACTGAGAAGATATTACTACAGCTTTCTACAAACAATACCAATACAATGCTGATCTTGCGCCTACCCGTACTCAACTCCAGAGTATGGCCATGGTTTCCAATGAAGTTTTCAAGGACTATGCGCAAAAATGGAGAGATTTGGTTGGAAGAGTTCAACCTCCCCTATCTGAAAGAGAATTAGTAGACATATTTTTGGGATCCTTGTCTGGTCCCTTCTTCAATCACCTAATTGGGAGTTCATCGGCGGGTTTTACTGAACTGATATTGACCGGGGAAAGGGTAGAAGCCGGGATAAAGAGTGGAAAGATTCAGAAAGATACATCCTCTGCTGATATAAGGAAGCCATTTATCGGAAAGAAAGAAGTGGTTGCTATTTATCCTCAGAGAAATCAAGATAGGGCTGAACGCCGTCCAATGGTGGGGGCTGTTATGATTCCTAAACATGCGCCTGACCAACAAAGAAACAACCAACCAAGGATGGAAAGGCCAGTCAGACAATTCACCAGAATTAACATGACCCTATCTCAAGTATTGCCACATCTGTTAAGATCCAGCCTGGTGACTTTGAAAGAAGCTCCAAAGAATCCTAATACAATATCTCCTCACTATCATCCTAATGCCCGATGTGCATACAACTCTGAGAGTCCCGACCATGACACTAATAACGGTTGGGCTCTAAAGAACAAAATTCAAGACCTCATTGAAGCCAAAGAGTTTGAATTCGATGCGCCCGAAAACCAAACGTCATTTCTGCCCCTATGCCCAAACATGGCCATAATAACAACACCATTGAATAAGACATGTTTGTTACTTCTATTGATGAACTTATGACCCCACTCCTGACTATTAAAGTGAACTTGTTAAATGCTGGTGTGTTCCCAGGCTGTGATGAAGGCTGTTTTTCTGTTTGTCCTCACCAACTAGTTGTCCTTTGTTGAAAACAGGCGTTTAGTGCCTAATAGATAATAAAGAAATTTTGTTTGAAAAGACTTTTGTTCCACCTGTTCCTTTTAAAGATGTTTCTATCGTTACCATTTCCTCCAATTCTTCCAGGGTATCCACCAAAAGACCCGTTAGAATTACATCAGTTCCGAAAATAACTCCTTTGATAATTACAATGCTTGGACCAATCCCGTATTCGTCAGACAAAACCATACCATAGAATTATTGAGGGGATGTCTACTACCACGATATTAAACAAGATTGGCCAGCCGTCGAAGATTCAAGTTCTGAGAAGGTTGACTCCGATATCAGTAATATCGCCGGAACAAGCAAGATCACTCGAAGCCGAAGGGTTTTCTATCCAGAGATAGCTCATCTAAAAGCTATTTCTAGATCCGTGATCATTCCTATTGTTGTTGCTCCCCCGAAGGCTATTCCCAATCCTAAAATCATCTCCACTAATACTCCAACTGACAAAGCTGATACAATCCCTGCTATCACTCCTACTGACATTCCTGCTGCCGAGTTAACCGAGACTCGAGGTAAAAGTATTCTGATTGAGCCTGTCCGGACGAAGGCTCAGTAATTGGCTATCACTGAGACCTCCCGGAAAGAGATGGAGGAAATTCTAAAGATCATAAAAAGAAGCGACTACGATGTAGTTGAAAAACTGGGGAAAACTCCATATAAAATTTCCATGCTGGCTTTACTACTATGTTTTGAGGCGCATGCAAAAGCCTTGGTAAAATTCCTGAAAACTGCCCATGTACCTCAAGAGACATCTGCCGATCAGTTCCAAGACTGCATAGCCAGCTTGACTGCAGATAATGGTCTACGTTTTTCGGATCCTGATTTAATGGCAAGAGGAAGGAAGCATAATGAGGCATTGCATGTCTCAGTTGAATGTAGGGGCACAACCCTGGCTCATGTTTTGGTGGACACTAGCTCGTCTATGAATGTATTGCCTAAAAAAGCTCTTGATAGGCTTGATTGTGAGGGATTGACATTGAAGCCAAGCAACATAGTAGTAAGGGCTTTTGATGGCTCTAAAAGGATAGTGCATGGGGAAGTGGATATCCCCATAGAGGTTGGAAACCAAACATTCGATTCAACTTTTTATGTAATGGACATCCGCCTTTCGTACTCCTGCTTGCTAGGTCGACCATGGATTCACAATGCTGGCGCTATCACTTCTATGTTGCACCAAATGCTGAAGTATCCAATTCAAGGGAAGATTATCACCGTTCATGGAGAAGAAGAGTATATGATCAGCCATCTCAATTCATTCAGATATGTGGAATTAGATGGTGAATTTATTGAAACTCCATTCCAACACTTTGAAGAGGTCCCATAAGATGTGGCAGTAACCAAGGTTGTTCCCAAGATCACAAGGCCTCCACTCAGGATGTCATCTTTGAAGGATGCAAAGGCAGTAATAGAAGAAGGTGGGTGCACTATCTGGGGACAACTCCCGGATATCCCATACAAGTCAGATATGTTTGGCTTGGGTTTCACTTCAAGTGCTCAGAAGGTTGTACGCCGCACTCGTGCTGGAGGACCACCCCTAAAGATCAGCAACCGTGAAGTCAACACGGTAGAGGATGATGAAGATGGTTGCAACCTGGAGGATTGGATCTTCCCAACTGTTAGTGGAGGGCTCAGCAATTGGGAGGCTAGAGATTTTGTCCTGATCACTTTCATCCCACAGTAATTTGTCTTTACATTTTGTTGGATCTGTAATATTAAAACAATTCAAACTCTTAAAATCTTGTGTCTTACCCAAGGCACAATGGTCCATTTGTAAGGGTTATTATCTCATTTCCATATGACATCAATGAATTATGGACGCTTTGCATACAAACTTTGTGCTCATTGTTTTTGCTTTTTTACATTTTTATTTCTTTCAAAGATAGTTATACCCTTACACACACTCACACTCACAATGCAGGTCTACATCCATTCAGGATTCCATGGGTAACGATTCTGCTATGGCTTTTTGTGACTCTGAAAATCTAATCTACCAAGCCGAAGACGAAGGTGAGGAATATTGTGAAGTACTAGGGGAACTTTCCAGATTACTACTGCAAGAAGAGAGAACCATTCAACCCCACGAGGAACCAGTGGACACAATCAACCTGACTACCGAAGAAGATAAAAGAGAGGTCAAGGTGGGTGCTAATCTAGAACTGAGTGTCAAGGAGCATCTGATTTAGTTGCTACACGAGTATGTTTAGGTCTTTGCCTGGTCGTATGAAGACATGCCAGGACTCGATGCAGATATTGTGGTACATCGTCTGCCTATAAAAGAGGATTGTCCACCAGTAAAACAAAAGGTTCTTCGAATGCGACCAGATATGTCAGAAAAGATTAAAGCAGAAGTCATGAAACAATTTAACACTGGATTCTTGTCCGTCACCTCCTATCCCCAATGGGTTGCCAATGTTGTTCCCATACCCAAGAAAGACGACAAGGTACGAATGTGCATGGACTACAGAGATTTGAATAGGGAAAGCCCTAAGGATGATTTCCCACTTCCCCACATTGACATCCTAGTTGAAAATACGACACAACACAAAGTGTTTTCCTTCATGGAAGGTTTCTCAGGCTACAACCAAATCAAAATGGCGCCTGAGGACATGGAGAAAACAACATTTGTCACACAGTGGGGCACATTCTGCTACAAGGTGATGCCATTCGGGCTGAAGAATGCTGGGGCAACCTATCAGAATGCCATGGTAGCTCTATTTCATGACATGATACATCAAAAAATAGAGGTCTATGTGGATGACATGATAGCCAGATCTCAAACAGAAGAAGAGCATCTCGATCACTTACAAAAACTGTTTGAGAGACTAAAGAAGTACAAGCTGAGGTTGAATCCAAACAAATGCACGTTTGGGGTACGGTCTGGTAAACTCCTAGGCTTTGCCTTCAACAATAAAGGTATTGAAGTAGATCCTGCCAAGGTAAAAGTGATACAAGAGATGCCTGATCCTCGTACTGAGAAGGAAGTCAGATGGTTCTTGGGACGTTTGAACTACATTGTTAGATTCATCTCTCACCTGACAGCTACTTGTGAACCAATCTTCAAATTGTTAAAGAAATATCAAGTATTCAAATGGAATGACGAGTGGCAAGTTTCTTTTGACAAAATCAAAGAATACCTACAAGAGCCTCCTGTGTTGATGCCACCAGTCGAGGGAAGACCATTGATCATGTATCTGACTGTTTTAGAAAACTCAATGGGGTGTGTATTGGGGCAGCATGACGAGTCTGGCCGAAAAGAGCATGCTATTTACTACCTGAGCAAAAAGTTTACCGACTGTGAAACCATATATTCACTGCTCGAGAAAACTTGTTGCGCTCTGGCATGGGATGCTCGTCGGCTAAGACAGTATATGCTGACCCATACTACCTTATTGATATCTAAAATGGATCCGATAAAATACATCTTCGAGAAACCTGCTCTCTCTGGGAGAATAGCAAGATGGCAGATGATCCTGACGGAATATGACATATAGTATACTACCCAAAAAGCTATAAAGGGCAGTGTATTAGCTGATCACCTTGCTCACTAAGCTGTAGAAGACTACCAATCCATGAAGTTCAAATTTCCAGATGAAGACATCATGACGGTAAATAAATGTGAAGAATTCAGGCCATATGAGAGACCTGAACAAGGATCCCGATGGACCCTGTTCTTTGATGGGGCATTCAACGCACTTGGAAATGGTATCGGTGTTGTACTCATATCTCCGGAAGGGTGTCATACTCCCTTTAATGCCAGACTCTGCTTCAATTGTACAAGCAACATGGAGGAATACGAAGCATGCATCTTTGGTCTCAGAGCTGCCATAGACTTGGGGATCAAATCCTTGGATGTATTCGGAGACTCAGCTTTGGTCATCAGTCAGATCAAAGGGGAATGGGACACCAAACACCCTAACCTTATCCCTTACAAAGAACATGTTTTGACATTGCTACCACATTTTGATAAGATTACCTTCGAGCATTTCCAGCCAGAATAAAATCAGCTAGCAGACGCTCTAGCCACAATGTCATTTATGTTTAAACTTAATTAGGATAACAAGGCTCCCCAGATCACCATCGAACAAATGGAGAACCAGCACACTGTCACGAGATTAATACTGAAGAAGTAATGGACCAACCTTGGTTTCACGAAGTCAAGAGGTATCACGAGGCTCAAGAATATCCGGAAGGAGCTTCAGTTAATGATAAGAAGTTCTTAAGGAGATTCTCTGCTAAATTCTTCCTTAGTAACAACATTTTGTACAAACGCAATCATGACTCGGTGTTACTTCGGTGCAAAGATAAGGTTGAAGCTAAAAGGATCATGGCTGAGTTACATGAAGGCACTTTTGGAACCCATTCCATTGGGCATACGATAGAAAAGAAAATCCTACGGGCAGGCTATTACTGGTCTACCATGGAAGAAGATTGCTATCAACACTCTTGAACCTTCCACAAGTGTCATATTTATGCTGACAAGGTGCACGTACCTCCGGTTCCTCTGAATGTCTTAACGGCTCCTTGGCCCTTTGCTATGTGGGGAATTGATATGATTGGGGAAATCAATCCAACGACCTTCAATGGACACCGCTTCATCCTAGTGGCCATTGACTATTTTACAAAGTGGGTTGAGGAAGCCTCCTTTGCTTCCGTTACCAAGAATGTTGTTGCCCGTTTCATCAAGCAAAATCTCATTTATCAGTATGGTATCCTGGAAAGGATCATCATTGATAATGGTACAAATCTCAACAACACTATGATCACTGCCTTGTGCGAGAAATTCAAAATCCAGCATCACAATTCTTACCCTTACCGGCCAAACATGAATGGTGTTATCGAAGCGGCAAATAAGAATATTAAAAAGATCATACAGAAAATGGCAGTCACATACAAATTCCGGCATGAGATGCTACCATTTGCTCTCCACGTGTATCGTACAATAGCTCGCACATCGACCGTGGCAACACCCTAGTCTCTGGTTTACGGCATGGAGGATGTCTTGCCTATTGAGGTCCAGATCCCCTCTCTGAGGATTATAAAGGATGCAGGGCTGAACGAAGATGATTGGATCCAGACTCAACTTGATCAACTGAAATTGATTGATGAGAAGAGACTTACTGCTGTTTGCCATGGTCAAATGTATCAAAAACGGATGATCAAGGCTTTCAACAAAAAGGTCAGACGCCAAGTGTATCAAGTTGGGGATCTAGTAATCAAACATATCATACTACCGCAAGGTGATCCCAGGGGCAAATGAACTCCTACATACGAAAAACCATTTGTAATAAAAAACATAATAGTGTAGTAATCCCTATTTGTAATAGACTAATTAGAGTTTAATTTCTTGCAATCCCCATTTGTAATTTATATACCCCTCCCCTAAATGATGTAAAAGTGTAGTCATTTTAAATTCTGCAATTTATCGTTTTATATACAAATGCTAGTAATTAGGGTTTTGTATGGAAAGACTAAAACCAATCAATAGAAAACCCTAATCAAAGACATATCAAGCATGAAAATCAATCTACTTGCACACAAACACCCCTAGGGTAAATCCACTTGGTTGCCTTACAAAAATGGCCATATTACGCGTGTGAGGTATCTAAGAAAAGACAAGCAAAATACAAGATCATAGTCCCTTGATGATGCTATCTATGTTGCCTTTTCAAATGATCTTAGTCCCTCAAAAAGAATGCTAAGATACCTTGCAACATTGCTAATCATGGTTATACAATGACCCACGCCTGTCCCGTTTACATCAAAAGATAGGGTTGCTTATCAAATTAATGGTAAGACAACAATGTCAAAGGAAAAGAAAATGAACAAGAAAGACATTTTAGTAGGTAGATTGTTCCTAATTATTTGCTCCATTTCAAAACAAACATCCTTGCTATTTTCAAAACAATCACATACACTTTCAAACATCTTAAAAAATTGAAAACATTTTCAAAAGATCAAACATCTTTGTATACTGTGATCGGTGGAAATATAACTGACTGTTTTTAGCTGGTTTCACAAAATGTCGCGGAAGCAAGAGTCGCCACCGTCTTTTATTTTCTCCAACATGGAAAGGAAAAAAGCACAACAAAATTCCTTATGAGAACGTTTCTCGGTTCGGGAGGTAGATTTATAGAAAGGGAAGGTGTTAGCACCCTTTCTATCCATGGTTATCCATGGGCTCTTAGGTACTTGCTCTTATGTTTTCAAAATGTGTTTGCTTTTCAAAGTGTGAGTGGGTTTGAAAAAGTTTCATTGAAAGATTTCTGAGTGACTCTTGTATCTGTCCTCAAGAGTGTTTGAAAATTTTGTTTTGAAAGCTTTTGAAAGTGTCAGTGTGAAAAGATTTTTATTTGTTTTTTAGAGAGCAAGTACCCATGAGTCATCTACCTACCCTAAGGAACTAGGCTGTGTAGAAGTCCTTAAGGTAGTGCCATCCCACCATTGAGAGGTAGGTAGCACCACCGTTGGAGGTGTTCGGGTCAATTCGATTGTAGGGACAGTGTGGTCACCGAAGCAATAGTAGGACACCTTAGAAGCAACTCTAATGTCCTAGATCCTTTTTAATCCGAGGCAACCGTTTCGAGGCAACTGTTTCGAGGCAACTGGATCTTGGACATAAGAGCGACCGCTAAAACGTCCTATACTTGACGACCATGTTTCGAAGGCAACGAGTGAGGCGTACCCTAGAAGTGGTGTGTGCATTGTGTGTTGTTTTCATGTTATGTTTTATCTTTGATCATGGTATTGTGAGCTACGAGTTGTTTTTAATTACCATACATTCTTTCATGCGAGTTTAGCAGTTAGGAGTGCGGAAAATTAAAAGACGGAAAGATAAAAGCTACGCTATTACAAGGCGCGGGTCATTACATCTCCAAAATACAAAGACCCATTTTTGATAAAGATGCGGAAAGTAAAAAAAGCAGTAAACCTAATTACTATTACATCCGGAAAGCAGTTACATAATAATCAATAAGAAAAATAAGAATAACGTGCGAAAGGATAAATTAAACTGAACGTCCGAGGGTGTTGGACCCTTTGCTCAAAATTAAATTGAATTAAAACCTAATTAATTATTTAATTAAAGAAAAGAAAGTGTGTTTTTATGTTTTTTGTATTTATGAAAATAAAGAAGTTAAAATTAAAAGGAAACCCTAGATCTAAGTTTATTTTACTTATTAATGAAAAAGGTCAAAATTAGGCTAATTAACTAAATTATTTAATTTACATGTTTATTTACAAAATAATAATAATTAATAATGATCATAATAATTAATTAAGAAAAGATAAAAAGTGTCAAAAATATGTTATTAGAAAGTGTCAAAAATAATTAATTAAGAAAAAGATTGAATTTTAAAACTAAATTAACCTAGATTAGTTATTAGAATTTATTTACAAAAATATGTTAATGGCAAATTTAAATAAATAAATAAAAAAACATTTTTGAGTTTCTTATTTTATTGGAAAAAATTAATTTATGGTGAATTAAGAAAAAAAAGTTAAAACAATTAAAAGTATTAAAAAGAAAAGAAAATAAAATTTTAAATATGCAAACCAAGGGGGTGTCTGACCCAAAGTGGAGGTGAACTTTGAGGAATTCTGGCCCATTAGCACAAGGCCTTGTTGACTTTCCTGATCGTGTGCATGTTCATTGACCAAGGCATAGAGTGTTCATCACCTCCTGGCCTTCAGATTATGGATCAAGGCCACTTGGCAGGCTAACGCGTGAGGCTCATGGTAGGACGTTGGATGAGGCGCTGCACTAGAATACGTTAGAACAAAAATTATCAATTATGTGGGGGGACCTGGGAATCAAACCCAGGTCCCAGTGATCATTGGACAAGTCATCTACCACCAAGCCAAACGCGTGCTTTTGTTAATATACTGGGTGATGAATATTATATAAGAAAACAAATATTATGACGTGAAATCAAAATAACGCGCGCTGAATTTGAATCTTCCAACCACAGGCTTCCACCTATTGTCTTCTTCGTTTTTACCTGTAAACATAAACAAGATAGCGGGGGTTTTAAACCCCCACAAAGTAAAAGTCCCAAGAATAGCGAATAGCTCTATGGATCACATAAATTGAGCGCGAGGGTTTGGTTGAATTCGTCTGGCCTTGACGAATTCAACCATAGTCATGACGTGGTCCAATTTTTCCTTATGCCTAAAGCCCTAATTGCAAGCTTCAGAAACCCTAGATTTCGTTCATGGTGGATTTTGATTCAGGCAGCATTAGTTCAATTAAACTGTCTCATTAGCTTCAGAAGGTCCCTAACAACACACACCAATAAAAAAATGGATTAAAAGCACGTGAAACATGATATGCAGATTTAAAGAATAAGGCAAACCGTGTGGCTTATTGTCTTTGATTCTTTGCATGTTTGGACGGGTTCTTGATGCCAATAGACTCCTGGAGACTCAGGCAAGGTGATTGAATCCTTTTTAGGCTTTGAAACGCGCTGCAAGTAGGAAATCAGTTTCACACTTTTCTTGAGTTTTTTGCAATTTGGCTATGGAGTCTTAGCAGCTTTCACGTGTGTCCAAGAATATGGTTAGCTTGTGCCTTTGTATGTGAATGGAATTAGGTTAAAAATAAGCCCAAAAGTCCATGGCATTATGACTTGAATGTGTGATTGCCAATCATATCTTTTTCCAATCTTTTCTTTCATGAAACTTTGCCAATCATGGATATTTTGCCTTGTTGATTGAGAAACGAGTTGCCAACTTGCCCTAGTCATATTTGCTGCACAAAAAGATCTAAAAAACACATCTTTTGAATTTTCTTATAATTAAAACCAATTAAATGAATTAATATAAATATAAATTCAATTAATTAATTAAAAATAAGAAAATAAATTATTTTGAGCTCAATGGGTCGTGCATAGGCTTTGGGTAAAGATTCAAGAAAGAATTTGAGGCCCATTAGCAAAATTTAAGTGTTTTAGGCAACGTTGACTTTTGAAAGTTCCCAAACATTTTCCCAACTTCTCCAATGCATATCTTGCTCAATTTTGAAGCTATGAACATGTTCTTGGACATTTTGGAAAGGTCTTGAAGTCCTATAACCAATGCCTTTGGTCCCATGTCATTTTGATTTACCAATATCAAGTTATGGTCTTTGACTTAAAGTGCCTTTTTGTTGACTTTTGAAAATGACCTATAATGTTGAAATTGATAACTTTTTGTGAGAGAATTTCGTGGACTTGGAGTGTGAATATGAGTTATAGGAAATGTCATCCCCTTCAAAATGAGCATTGGATGGGATTTTTCTGATGAACCATGAAGAAGTTATGCCTTGGTCAATTTGCAGTTGACTTTTCAGCTGTCCAAAAATAGAAACTTTTGCATCTTGAGACTTTTTGAGCCATGCTTGTGGAATCATGATCAAGAATTGATCAAATGATGATTGTGGCTTCAAAATAAGATGTTGACCAAAATTTTTGTCTTTTGATTGTCAAATGACCATTTTGCCTCTACAGCTGACTGTGAAGCAATTTAGGGCTTTTGACTGTGCAATTTTGATGTTGTGAGTCTTGAACCTTGTCATATGGATGCTTGACAATGTATATAGGCATATGGGTCTTGATTGGACCCTTGAAAACCTCAATTTCTTTGCAAGAACCAAAACCCTAATTTTGACTGTGTTAGGAGGCAATTGGACTGTGCAATCTTTGAGAGTTTTTGAAGCATGATCTTGCCAAATCTTGAAGAATATGGGAGGGCAAATTTTGGGGTACAATAGTTGCCCCTGTTCAATCTTCTTAGACCTGAGGATGTAGATTGGCTGGCGTGCCTTTCGTAATCCGAAGGTGGAAGATGATTGAACACTAAAGTGCCCAGAAATTTGCACTCACATAGTAGAATGTTAGCAGTGTGATGTAGGGAATGGGCTTACAGATGCCATTTGGAGAGATGGTGGATTGGGAGATGGGCTTATAGATGCCATTTGGAGGTGTCGATCGCGTAAGAGATTCCTTAGCGAGAACTTGCGTACCTGAAAAAGAAAGATAATTACCTGGCCTGTTACAGGGGTTGATCTTCGAACTCTTTATGTAGATATGCCCTGGCTGGATACAGGTATCGAATCTTCAATCAGTTACTCACATATGTGCCCTGGCTAGATACAGGAATCGAATCTTCAAACTCTTTAGACGTGCCCTGGCGGGATACAGGAATCGAGTCCGGAAATAGTCGTCAACAGATACACCCTGGCTGGATACAAGAATCGGATCTTCAAACTCTTCAGACGTGCCCTGGCAGGATATAGGAATCGAGTCCGGAAATAGTCGTCAACAGATACGCCCTGGCTGGATACAGGAATCGGATCTTCAAACTCTTCAGACGTGCCCTGGCAAGATACAGGAATCGAGTCCGGAAATAGTCGTCAACAGATATGCCCTGGCTGGATACAGGAATCGGATCTTCAAACTCTTCAGACGTGCCCTGGCAGGATACAAGAATCGAGTCTGGAAATAGTCGTCAACAGATACGCCCTGGCTAGATACAGGAATCGGATCTTCAAACTCTTCATACGTGACCTGGCAGGATACAGGAATCGAGTCCGGAAATAGTCGTCAACAAATATACCCTGGCTAGATATAGGAATCGAATCTTCAAACTCTTCAGACGTGCCCTGGCTGGATACAGGAATCGAGTCCGGAATTTCTCTATGCAGATATGCCCTGGCTAGATACAGGTGTCGAATCCACAAGTAATTGCTCACAGATATGCTCTGGCTAGATACAGGTATCGAATCTGGAATTGTGACGGTTGATAGTAATCATCTTTGTATTGACCTTTGTCTTGAAAAGACAAAACGTTAGTTGTATGCAATGTCATGATGTATGAAATGCGTGATATTCTCAAAATAAACGAGATTGTATGTTCGCGATGCGTATGTGCATGCTATAATGTATGAAGATGTGATGTTTATGAATGTATTTTTGTCTAGGAAAATAAATCCTTGACGAATGCCGGGAGCTCAAATCCTGGGCTGATGTTGAAGAGGAGAGTTCTTCGTTTCCGCTGGGGATGATGATTGCAAGAACAAACCGGTAAGAGAAGATGATTCTGTTGGTGGATAAATTTGCTGGAGAGATTATTCTGCGGGGAAATACTCTGTGGGGAAGAGATGCTTCGCTGAGGTTTGGCGATAACTCCGCTGGGGATTCCATTGATAAGTTTTGTTGGAAGATTTGATGAACTCCGCTGGGGAACAGGAAGAACTTCGCCGAGGACGATCTTTCCGTGGCTTTTAGCTGAGGATAACCCAGTTATAAGCTCTGGTGGAGCATAACCTTTGAATAAATCCGGGGAGACGCGTTCGTACCCTGCAGGTGATAAGCTTCCAGAATCTACTGGGGATAAGCTTCCTACTGGGGAGATTATTTCAACTCTCCTGGGGAGATCTTTTGAACTGTACTGGGGAATGGCTCCACTGGATGTCCGGTATACCGCCGGGGAACAATCTTAGATTAAGACTGCCGGGGATGCTTGCTAGGAATGTCTATATATTCCGTTGGGGAATTGTTGAGATCTTATGGGGATACCCACTTCCTTGAGGCTGACAGTAGACTAACTCTGCTCGGGGAGAGTGTTGTTGACTTGCTAGGGAATGTTGTGCCTTTTCAGGGCTGATTGGAGACCAACTGCTTGGGAGAGTATTGTTGAGTCTTATCTTACTCGGCGGGGAGTGAAGGTATATGGGTTACATTCTTCAGCCGAACTTACCTTGGTACCTTGGTGGACAGAGCAATTAGATTGCTTAGACAACTCATTATTGCCCCTGTTTCTGATGTTACCTGTAATTAATCCTTTGTTTTGTATGCAAATATTTATGAGTTAGCAATTAGTGTCAAATGCATATATCACAATTGAACATTAGACGTTCTTTACAAAACAAAACAGAAAAAGGAAAAATAATTGGCAATTTAGCTGAAAAGTGAATTTGTATTGATTTTTGAATTTGCCTGTAAATAGGCGTTTATGTACACGAGGCTGACGTCCTAGTAAGAGAACGCCGCCGAACAGAGTTTATACAATTTTGTGAAAAAGGAAAACAAAACAGCTATGTGAAAGGAATAATCCCACTGGGTTCCAACTCTGCTATCGTCTTTATGACTTCAAGCGTCTCATCACTTGGCTGCTTAGTTGAAGATGAAGCTGATTGATTGATGTCGTTTGAACTTGATAGTTGATACCGGATTCTGGATGCAAGGTGATTCAATGAGATATAGTATTACGCTTTAATCCCTAACTTTTACCTGGACCGCCCTTTCGGGTTTTCAGTCCACCGGGATACCCATTTTTGCCCAAGCCGCCTTTTCAGGTTTTCGACTTGCCGGGTGTACAAATTTTTCATTTCATCCCTTATTTTGCCCGAGCCCTTTTGGCTCGCCGGGAAGCCCTAATTTTTGCCTAGGTGTGTCAACCTAGCGGGTCTTTTATTCATGCGTAGTATCTTTTTACTATGTCTGCATTGGCGGGGTGAGGAAGGTCGTCACCATCCATATTGGTTAGAATCATGGCTCCTCCTGAGAACACATGTTTAACCACAAATGGCCCTTCGTACGTGGGGGTCCATTTGCCCCTGGGATCACTTTGAGGAAGAATGATGCGCTTGACTACCAGGTCCCCAACTTGATACTCTTGTGGTCTGACTTTCTTGTTAAATGCCCTGATCATCCGTTTTTGATACGTTTGACCATGACAAATAGCAGTGAGTCTCTTTTCGTCAATTAGGTTTAATTGGTCAAGTCGAGTCTGGATCCAGTCATCTTCACTCAAGCCTGCATCCTTCATTATCCGGAGAGAGGGTATCTGGACTTCAATCGGCAAGACTGCCTCCATGCCGTAGACCAAGGAAAAGGGGGTTGCCCCGGTTGACGTCCTTGCTGAGGTACGGTACCCATGAAGAGCAAACGGTAACATCTCGTGCCAATCTTTGTAGGTCACCGTCATCTTCTGCACAATCTTTTTGATATTCTTATTTGCTGCTTCTACAGCCCCATTCATCTTCGGCCTATAAGGAGAAGAGTTGTGGTGCTGTATCTTGAATTTTTTGCAGAGCTCAGTGATCATCTTGTTGTTAAGATTGGTACCATTGTCTGTAATGATCCTTTCCGGGACGCCGTATCGACATATCAGGTTGTGTCGAATGAACCGTGCCACGACGTTCTTGGTTACGGTAGCGTAGGACGCCGCTTCAACCCACTTTGTAAAGTAATCTATCGCCACCAGGATGAAGCGATGCCCGTTGGATGCTGTAGGTTTGATCTCGCCAATCATATCAATGCCCTACATTGCAAAAGGCCAAGGTGTTGTCAGGACATTCAGAGGGACTGGAGGAACGTGCACCTTATCAGCGTAGATCTGGCATTTGTGACACGTCCGAGAATGTTGGTAACAGTCGGCTTCCATTATGGACCAAAAATATCCTGCCCGAAGGATTTTCTTTGCCATGGTATGTCCACTGGAATGCGTTCCGAAGGTACCTTCATGTAGTTCTGCCATGATTCTTTCTGCTTCAGTCTTATCCACACAACGCAGTAAGGTTGAATCATGGTTTCGCTTGTAGAGAATTCCGTTGCTGAGGAAGAACTTTGCAGCGAACCTTCTCAGGAACTTCTTGTCGTTGACAGATGCACCCTCGGGGTATTCTTGAGCTTCCAGATACCTCTTCACCTCATGATACCAAGGTTTTTCAGTTACCACCTCAGTCTCAAGATCACAGCAATATGCAGGTTCGTCCAATTTCCAGATAATGATCCGGGGAGCCTCGTTGTCCCATTTGACTTTGAACATAGAAGACATCGTAGCCAACGCGTCCGCCAGCTGATTCTCCTCTCTTGGGAAATGTTCAAAAGTTATCTCCGTGAAGTGGGGGATCAACGTCAACACACATTCTTTGTAAGGAATAAGATTTGGGTGTTTCATATCCCACTCGCCTTTGATCTGATTGATCACGAGAGCGGAATCTCCGAAGACACTCAGAAACTTGATCCTTAGGTCAATTGCAGCTTGAAGACCCATGATGCATGCCTCATACTCCTCCATGTTATTGGTGCAGTTGAAACATAGCCGGGCAGTAAGTGGAGTGTGAGTGCCTTTTAGGGATATGATCACAGCGCCGATATCGTTACCCAAAGTGTTGGAAGCTCCGTCAAAGTGCATAGACCATCGGGATCCTTCCTCAGGTCCTTCATCCGGTCCAGGTACTTCACAATCAGTCACTACCATGATGCTCTCGTTTGGAAACTCAAAGTTCATTGATTGGTAGTCGTCCACTGCCTGGTGTGCCAAGTGGTCTGCCAATACACTTCCCTTGATTGCCTTCTGAGTCGTGTACTGGATGTCGTATTCTGTCAAGATCATCTACCATCTTGCTATTCTTCCGGACAGAGCAGGCTTTTCGAAGATATACTTTATTGGATCCATCTTTGATATTAACAGAGTAGTGTGAGTCAGCATATACTGTCTTAGCCGGCGAGCAGCCCATACCAAAGCGCAGCAAGTTTTCTCGAGCAGTGAGTATCGGGTCTCACAGTCGGTAAACTTTTTGCTAAGGTGATAAATGGCGTGCTCTTTTCAGCCAGACTCGTCATGCTGCCCCAACACACACCCCATTGAGCTGTCAAGTACCGTCAAGTATAGTATTAGAGGTCTCCCTTCAACCGGTGGCATAAGAATGGGTGGTTCTTGGAGATACTCTTTGATTCTATCGAAATCGGCCTGACATTCATCATTCCAACGTACTACCTGATCTTTCTTCAACAGCTTGAAGATTGGTTCACAGGTAGCAGTTAGATGCGAGATGAATCGGGCAATGTAATTCAGACGTCCTAGAAAGCCTCTGACTTCTTTCTCTGTCTTGGGAACTGGCATCTCTTGTATGGCTTTAACCTTGGCAGGGTCCACTTGAATACCTTTGTCGCTCACGACGAAGCCTAGCAACTTCCCAGATCTTACCCCGAAGGTGCACTTGTTTGGATTCAACCTCAGCTTGTACAACTTCAGACGGTCAAACAGCTTCTGCAGTTGGTCAAGGTGTTCCTCCTCAGTTTGAGACCTTGCAATCATATCATCGACATATACTTCTATCTCATGATGGATCATGTCATGAAATAAAGCAACCATGGCACGTTGGTAGGTTGCCCCAGCATTTTTCAACCCGAATGGCATGACCTTGTAGCAGAAGGTGCCCCACTGAGTAACAAAGGTAGTCTTTTCCATATCTTCAGGAGCCATTGTGATCTGATTATAACCTGAAAAACCATCCATGAAGGAGAACACCTTGTGCTGAGCAGTATTGTCAACCAGAACATCGATGTGAGGCAGGGGGAAGTCATCCTTGGGGCTCGCCCTGTTCAGATCCCTATAGTCAACACACATTCGGACCTTACCATCTTTCTTAGGAACCGAAACCACATTGGCAACCCACTGAGGGTAAGAAGTCACTGCTAGAAACCCGGCATTAAATTGCTTCATGACCTCAGCTTTGATCTTCTCGGACATCTCTGGATGCATACGGCGAACTTTCTGTTTAACTGGAGGGCATTCTTCCTTGGTAGGCAGGTGATGGACCACAATGTCGGTATCTAACCCAGGCATGTCTTCATAGGACCAGGCAAAGATTTCCACATAATCATGCAACATCTGAATCAACCGCTGTTTTACGCTGAGCTCTAGATTGGCACCAATCTTAACTTCCTTTCTGTCTATCTCAGTACCCAGATTTACCGTTTCCATGGCTCTTCATGTGGCTGAATGGCCCTCTCTTCCTGGAGTAGCAGTCTTGCAAGCTCACCAGGCACTTCGCAATCATCTTCACCTTCGTCTTCGGCTAATTTGATCGGATTTTCGAAGTCATAACTGGCAGTAGCAGAGTCGTTACCAGTGAGATCCAGAGTGGATTGAAACCTGTATAGGTGAGTGTGTGTAAATATAGCTGTTTTGCAATATATAAAGAAAGAAAGAAAGGGAGCACAAGATTTGAAATGCGAAAAACGTCCAATGTTTTTATTCATGATATATGGAAATGACAAGTAATAAGCCCTCACAAATGAAGCCACGGTGCCCCGGGTAAGGCACCGGGCCATAAAGTTTCAATTTATTGTTTATTACAAATTTAAAAAACAAAGGAATTCATTACTGAGTAACAAAAGTAACATGTATGTAGTCTTTTGCAGTCCAATTGTTCAGTCCACCGTCGGTCGTTGGGTAGATCCAGCTGTTGAACTCAGATTCCTCCACTTCGTCACCATCCCTGATAGCATTCACTCCATGGTTAGGCATGGGAGCACTCACCACATTAGGCTTCTCGGGCGCCTCGAACTGAACCTCTTTAGCATCAATAAGGTCCTGAACCTTATTTTTTAGGGCCCAGCAATCATCAGTAGAATTCCCCGGGCTATCAGAGTGATAAGCACAACGGGCGTTGGGATTGTACTTCGGAGAGGTTGTGTTTACCACCTTCGGAGCTTCTCTGACGGTTACCAAGTTGGTCGATAGCAGTTGTGGCAAGATCTGCGACAAGGTCATACTAAGCCGAGTATATTCTCTTTTGGGTCTCTCACCCCTTGGTTGGTTAGGTTGCCGAGGAGCGGCAGCAGGCTTTGCAATTACCACCGCGTTGACAGTTTGGCGGCGTTTCGGTTTATTTTGCCTTCTGGGCCCATACACAGCACTGGCCTCCTTCTTGAAAGGTTTCTTCTCAGAACTTGAGGACGCACCTTTCTGTATCTTCCCTGATTTCATCCCAGCTTCTATCCTTTCCCCAGTTAGAATGAGGTCTGTAAACCCTGCAGACGAATTATCGATCAAGTGGTTGAAGAATGGCCCAGATAGGGTCCCTAAGAATATGTCCACGAGTTCACGGTCGTTTAACGGCGGTTGCACCCTGCCAGCCAGGTCCCTCCACTTCTGCGCGTACTCTTTAAAACCTTCTCCCGATCCTAGCGACATACCCTGGAGTTGGGTACGCGTAGGAGCGAGGTCGGCATTGTACTGATACTGCTTATAAAAAGCAGTAGCCAAGTCCTCCCAGTTACGAACTTTGGTTCCATCCAGCTGATAGAACCATTCGAGATGAGTCCCTGAAAGACTCTCCTGGAAGAAATGGATCCATAAGTTCTTGTCCATGGTATATGGTTGGATCTTCCGCACATAAGATCTGAGATGTAGCTTAGGGCAGGACGCCCCGTCATACTTTGCGAAAGATGGTGCTTTGAACTTGTGTGGGATCACCACACCAGAAGATAGACCCAGGTCTCCAAAATCCAACCCAGGCACTTGTTGAATTTCCATGGCATTCAGGCGATCCTCTAACTGCTTGTACTTGTCTTCAGCTGAAGGGTACTGCTCTTCATTGAAATCAGTCTCGTTGTCAGAGACCACATGACTAGGAACCCTTCCCCCTTGGGGACTGCCTTTCCCTATGGAAGAACCATCTTGATCAGCCTCATTTTGTAGTGTATTGCCAAACCTCCGGCCAGTGTTGAATAGTACAGTTCTCTTCTTCTTCTTCTTTAACAGCAGAGCCTTCAATTCCTCTTGACCTTGGGTTAAACTCATGATCAGCTCTTGGAACTGGGCGTTCTGGGCCTGGAGGGCCTTGATGGATTGCTCAGTAGATGATTCAGGATTCATGCTGGCTGCTGAAATAAACAGCGAAGAACATTAAGCAACCTGAAAAGAAGAGTACCTGTGATGCATATGATGAATGGAATGCGTATGATTTATGTTTTCAAAGACAATCAGGATTCAACTTTGTAAACAAAAAGGAAACGCACTTTATTAGATTCAACTTTGAAATTTAAATTGTTCAACAGATTGCCCTTGGGCATTACATAAAATGGAAATACTGAAAAGGGAAATAAAAACTGTAAAAGAACATCCAAAGCTCATCATTGATCCCAGGGTCTCCTCTTCTTAGTATGGATGTAGTCATTCAAGGCCCGCTCGTTCTTGCTTACCGTGGTTATTGGTAAACAACCGCTGATCTTCCAAATGGTTACTTATTTGGTTACTCGCAGGATCGATCAGATTGATCCTAAGACATGGTTGATTTTGGGGTTTTGATTAAGTTTGATAATGGTTAAATGACAAGGAAATAAAGAAGCTTTATGTAAATTGCATGAAGAAGAGAACCTGATAAAATAAATGAAGGCTTGAAATAAAGGCTTCGACAGGAAAAGTAAAGGGGAAAGCAAGTAAAGTTTCTGGAAAATAAATGACTTTGATTAATAAAAGTGGTGTTTCACACATACATTCTCAACAATTCTTTCTCACACGCTGGGTACTCGAATCTATATGAGTGACTCGTATATAATTGTGAACACACGCCAAAAACTGCGTGAACTACTAATATTTATACTAAACATCCCAAGTAACCGTCGGGCAGTTACACTGCTTCGAGATGACTCCACTTGGCACGTTCTCAGCGTTCGACGCTTCAGATCTTTGCACGTTGCACTTGGTAACCGCTGGGAACCGTTTTCCCTCCAAACGTTTGAATTTCAAACCGTTCCACTATGAACAATCGAACACCTTCGTCGAGAAGTATCTTCGACGAGAAACACCTTCGACGTCGAAGGCAACCAAATTCTCCCTTGGAAGAAATCCTCTAAGTACATTGCCATCTTCTGATGGGCATTTCGACAGACCCAGCTGGTCGAAAACATCCTTCAGCTTTAATGGCTGATATTAATAAAAACAAGGGTGTCGAATTTAGGAGCCAACGGTTCTCCAACTGCTTTGTCAGCTTATGGATCTTCAATTCCTGCTCATTGAACTTTTCCCGATAAGAATCCCGTTCTTCTTGTAGTTGCGCCCAGGACCTCTTTAGTGTATCAACATCAGTAGGTATCTGAGGAGGGAGAACAGTTGGAGCAGCCCCATCTCTATCAGGATATTCAAGAATGATGGGTCTGACAGCTTCATATGGCATACCTAAATTCTGAGCACGGACGCGGACCCATCTGTAGTAGGGTTCCATAGGTAGAGAAGTCTTCGGTCCCAACTCTTGTGGGTCAGCCCTGTGAATTCTGTCCCAAGCCTTGATGAATCTACGACGCAGCTCGTCACTATCTACCTGAAACTCAAAACTGATGTGAGGCACCAACATCTCATGAGGCCCTGCTCTTCTGGCTCTTCCAAACCGACGGAGAGCTAGACATGGATTATAAGAGATTCCTCCTTGGGTACCAATCAGAGGAACATTAGGATATTCTCCGCAACGATCGATAACAGCTACCTCATCCAAACCCCTGAAAGTCCAAATGATGTCATTATCGGTGAGAGACATTAACCTATAAGCCCAACCTCTTCCTTCTTTTTTCTTCAGCACGAACTTGGGGAGGTGAGAAATAAACCACCTCACCAACAAAGGAATACAACACCACAGAGTTCCTCGTCTTCGGGCAGTACGGGCATAGAGTTGTTGCAGGATATCACCCAAGAGAGTGGGCACAGGGTTCCGAGACATGAAGATCCTTATGGCAGTGACGTTAATGAAGTTATCAAGATTAGGAAACAAGACTAGACCATAGATTAAGAGAGCCAGGATGTCTTCATACGCTCTGAAGTCTAAGTCATTCCAGAAATTGTTAGCTTTACCAATCAGAAACTTGGCCAAGAAACCTTTAACTCTACTTCTAGTCACCCAGTTGTCCATTACCTCCTTGGTGGTCAAAGGGAGGGCTGCAGCAATCTCCTACAGCCTAAGAGTCTTTTCCCAACCAGTGAAGGGAGTCTGATCCAAGATAGGGATACCCAGCAAATCAGAGAATTCTTCCAGGGTAGGGACCAGCTGGAAGTCTTGAAAGGTGAAGCAGTTATACAAGGGATCATAAAACTGGGTCAGGACACTCATCAATTGTTGGTCCCACTTGGCAGTGACTAACCCGAGAAGAGAACCATGCCTCTGGATGAAGGAGGTAGTGTTTGGAATTCTGCTAACCAACTCTTCAAGCCACTCAGGTGGGTGAACAAAATGAAACCGGATAGTGTTCCTTCGCACAGGCATCATGATGTCCTACAAAACAGAGCAAAGGTGAAACCCTCTTGTCTTTGAAATGGTCAGTCCTTATGCAGGATGCATGCGATGTCTATGATGGTATGATGTCATGATAAAGCACACCACAAATATTCACGAAAGCAAACATGATAAGGCACACAAGTCACACAAGACAGCCCTTAGGGTTTAGGCCAGCATGAAGTTCAGGTACTACCCTCTTTCAGTTTGTTGGTTAAGACCTGTCCTATCAAAAGTAACCGGGTTCTAGAGGATCCCAATATCACTGACTACCCTCAATCGGTCATAACTCCAGCATCGCAATCTTTTCTTGCGGCCAGAACCATCGCGAGAGTTTAGCCTCAATGGGTGTAGCATACTGCTACTGTTCTATGGCCAAGTTGGGTCAAATTAGGGTTCTAAGGTCGGTTGGTGCTTAAGGACTCCTCAGAAGACCCATATTCTCCTTGTTGCGACACAAGGGATATCAGTACAAACCAAGGTGCCACACCAACGTAGCCACTGCTTCACCCGTGTCGGTCTACGCCGGACAGGTCCCTCACAGCTTATGCTACCTAACAGGGTATCCCCAGATCCGGGTTAGGATCTATGAAACTCCAAGACAATGCCCATAATAATAAAGCAAACAAAACAAAGCAATTGAAAACACAAGTATGAGCTATCCTAAGGTACACCTCACTTTAAGTTTATTCCCCAGCAGAGTCGCCAGTTCTGTGATCGGTGGAAATAGAACTGACTGTTTTTAGCTGGTTTCGCGAAATGTCGCGGAAGCAAGAGTCGCCACCGTCTTTTATTTTCTCCAACATGGAAAGGACAAAAGCACAACAAAATTCCTTATGAGAACGTTTCTCGGTTCGGGAGGTAGATTTATAGAAAGGGAAGGTGTTAGCACCCTTTCTATCCATGGTTATCCATGGGCTCTTAGGTACTTGCTCTTATGTTTTCAAAATGTGTTTGCTTTTCAAAGTGTGAGTGGGTTTGAAAAAGTTTCATTGAAAGATTTCTGAGTGACTCTTGTATCTGTCCTCAAGAGTGTTTGAAAATTTTGTTTTGAAAGCTTTTGAAAGTGTCAGTGTGAAAAGATTTTTATTTGTTTTTTAGAGAGCAAGTACCCATGAGTCATCTACCTACCCTAAGGAACTAGGCTGTGTAGAAGTCCTTAAGGTAGTACCATCCCACCATTGAGAGGTAGGTAGCCCCACCGTTGGAGGTGTTCGGGTCAATTCGATTGTAGGGACAGTGTGGTCACCGAAGCAATAGTAGGACACCTTAGAAGCAACCCTAATGTCCTAGATCCTTTTTAATCCGAGGCAACCGTTTCGAGGCAACTGTTTTGAGGCAACTGGATCTTGGACATAAGAGCGACCGCTAAAACGTCCTATACTTGACGACCACGTTTCGAAGGCAACGAGTGAGGCGTACCCTAGAAGTGGTGTGTGCATTGTGTGTTGTTTTCATGTTATGTTTTATCTTTGATCATGGTATTGTGAGCTACGAGTTGTTTTTAATTACCATACATTCTTTCATGCGAGTTTAGCAGTTAGGAGTGCGGAAAATTAAAAGACGGAAAGATAAAAGCTACGCTATTACAAGGCGCGGGTCTATACATCGCCAAAATACAAAGACCCGTTTTTGATAAAGATGCGGAAAGTAAAAAAAGCAGTAAACCTAATTACTATTACATCCGGAAAGCAGTTACATAATAATCAATAAGAAAAATAAGAATAACGTGTGAAAGGATAAATTAAACTGAACGTCTGAGGGTGTTGGACCCTTTGCTTGAAATTAAATTGAATTAAAACCTAATTAATTATTTAATTAAAGAAAAGAAAGTGTGTTTTTATGTTTTTTGTATTTATGAAAATAAAGAAGTTAAAATTAAAAGGAAACCCTAGATCTAAGTTTATTTTACTTATTAATGAAAAGGGTCAAAATTAGGCTAATTAAATAAATTATTTAATTTACATGTTTATTTACAAAATAATAATAATTAATAATGATCATAATAATTAATTAAGAAAAGATAAAAAGTGTCAAAGCCTAATTCTATGTAATTTTTATTTATTAAGAAAAAGATTGAATTTTAAAACTAAATTAACCTAGATTAGTTATTAGAATTTATTTACAAAAATATGTTAATGGCAAATTAAAATAAATAAATAAAAAAACATTTTTGAGTTTCTGATTTTATTGGAAAAAATTAATTTATGGTGAATTAAGAAAAAAAAGTTAAAACAATTAAAAGTATTAAAAAGAAAATAAAATAAAATTTTAAATATGCAAACCAAGGGGGTGTCTGACCCAAAGTGGAGGTGAACTTTGAGGAATTCTGGCCCATTAGCACAAGGCCTTGTTGACTTTCCTGATCGTGTGCATGTTCATTAACCAAGGCATAGAGTGTTCATCACCTCCTGGCCTTCAGATTATGGATCAAGGCCACTTGGCAGGCTAACACATAAGACTCATGGTAGGACGTTGGATGAGGCGCTGCACTAGAATACGTTAGAACAAAAATTATCAATTATGTGGGGGGACCTGGGAATCGAATCCAGGTCCCAGTGATCATTGGACAAGTCATCTACCACCAAGCCAAACGCGTGCTTTTGTTAATATACTGGGTGATGAATATTATATAAGAAAACAAATATTATGACGTGAAATCAAAATAACGCGCACTGAATTTGAATCTTCCAACCACAGGCTGCCACCTATTGTCTTCTTCATTTTTACCTGTAAACATAAACAAGATAGCGTGGGTTTTAAACCCCCACAAAGTAAAAGTCCCAAGAATAGCGAATAGCTCTATGGATCACATAAATTGAGCGCGAGGGTTTGGTTGAATTCGTCTGGCCTTGACGAATTCAACCATAGTCATGACGTGGTCCAATTTTTCCTTATGCCTAAAGCCCTAATTGCAAGCTTCAGAAACCCTAGATTTCGTTCATGGTGGATTTTGATTCAGGCAGCGTTAGTTCAATTAAACTGTCTCATTAGCTTCAGAAGGTCCCTAACAACACACACCAATAAAAAAATGGATTAAAAGCACGTGAAACATGATATGCAGATTTAAAGAATAAGGCAAACCGTGTGGCTTATTGTCTTTGATTCTTTGCGTGTTTGGACGGGTTCTTGATGCCAATAGACTCCTGGAGACTCAGGCAAGGTGATTGAATCCTTTTTAGGCTTTGAAACGCGCTGCAAGTAGGAAATCAATTTCATACTTTTCTTGAGTTTTTTGCAATTTGGCTATGGAGTCTTAGCAGCTTTCACGTGTGTCCAAGAATAGGGTTAGCTTGTGCCTTTGTATGTGAATGGAATTAGGTTAAAAATAAGCCCAAAAGTCCATGGCATTATGACTTGAATGTGTGATTGCCAATCATATCTTTTTCCAATCTTTTCTTTCATGAAACTTTGCCAATCATGGATATTTTTCCTTGTTGATTGAGAAACGAGTTGCCAGCTTGCCCTAGTCATATTTGTTGCACAAAAAGATCTAAAAAACACATCTTTTGAATTTTCTTATAATTAAAACCAATTAAATGAATTAATATAAATATAAATTCAATTAATTAATTAAAAATAAGAAAATAACTTATTTTGAGCTCAACGGGTCGTGCATAGGCTTTGGGTAAAGATTCAAGAAAGAATTTGAGGCCCATTAGCTAAATTGAAGTGTTTTAGGCAAAGTTGACTTTTGAAAGTTCCCAAAAATTTCCCAACTTCTCCAATACATATCTTGCTCAATTTTGAAGCTATGAACATGTTCTTGGACATTTTGGAAAGGTCTTGAAGTCCTCTAACCAATGCCTTTGGTCCCATGTAATTTTGATTTACCAATCTCAAGTTATGGTCTTTGACTTAAAGTGCCTTTTTGTTGACTTTTGAAAATGACCTATAATGTTGAAATTGATAACTTTTTGTGAGAGCATTTCTTGGACTCGGAGTGTGAAGATGAGTTGTAGGAAATGTCATCCCCTTCAAAATGAGCATTGGATGGGATTTTCTAATGAACCATGAAGAAGTTATGCCTTGGTCAATTTGCAGTTGACTTTTCAGCTGTCCAAAAATGGAAACTTTTGCATCTTGAGACTTTTTGAGCCATGCTTGTGGAATCATGATCAAGAATTGATCAAATGATGATTGTGGCTTCAAAATAAGATGTTGCCCAAAAATTTTGACTTTTGACTGTCAAATGACCATTTTGCCCCTACAGCTGACTATGAAGCAATTTAGGGCTTTTGACTGTGCAATTTTGATGTTGTGAGTCTTGAACCTTGTCATATGGATGCTTGACAATGTATATAGGCATATGGGTCTTGATTGGACCCTTGAAAACCTCAATTTCTTTGCAAGAACCAAAACCCTAATTTTGACTGTGTTAGGAGGCAATTGGACTGTGCAATCTTTGAGAGTTTTTGAAGCTTGATCTTGCCAAATCTTGAAGAATATGGGAGGGCAAATTTTGGGGTACAACATATACATTCTTACGAACGAGAATCATTACAAAGATTGCCTAAACAATGGCCTCTTTACAAAATACTTTCAAAAACCACACAAAGCATAATTTCAAACCAAAAGCAAGTGATCTAGCAAGTAATTAAGAGCCCATGGAAAACCATGGATGAAAGGGTGATAATACCTTCACTTTTTATAATCTACCCCCCGAACTCAAGAAATAATCTCAAAGGTCTTTCATGTGCTTTTTCACTTTTCCTTTTTGGATAAAAGAAAAGTCGGTGACGACTCTTGCTAACCGTAACATTTGCAATCAAACGCAAAACCCTCAAGTCAGTTCTCCCACTGTATCACAACATGTATTGGTGGATTTGAAGGACATACATGGGTTTCCCATTTGAAGGACAAACATTGGTGGCCCATTCAAAGAATTGCAAGTGGTGCATGTGGTTCATTGGAAGAACACACATGTGGTCCATTCGAAGGACACAATTATTGGAAACAAGTTTTGTTTTGTCTTTTGATATATTCAAGATGCTTGCTAACCAAAGGCCCATGCCTGCTGTACTGGCCACAACACTCCAAAACTGCTGCAAAGCAGCCCTTCTATGCTGCTCCTATATTTGCACTAAATTGGCATATAAAAACTGCACCTCGAAAGCTACAAAAATAGCATACCCAATTTGTTCAAATTTATTTTTTTCGCCCTCAAATCTCAGCCAAATTCTTCTATAAATAAGATGTTCCACAACACATATAAGGGGGGATTTTGTGTGACTGGAGAGAGATTTGTTGGCAAGGAAAAGAAAAGAGAAAATACTTAACACACTCTCAAACCCAGAATCAAAAGACCACACCTTTGTTTTTGTTCTTATCCAGAACTAAAGAAACGCAACACTTGTTTATTTTCCTTCGAATCCAGCACCAAAGAAATACAACTCTACTTTTCTTGGCTTTCGAATCCAGTCAAAGAAACACAACACTTGTTTCTCTCCCTTCAAATCCAAGAGCATCTAGGGCAATCACTCAAGGTCTAGAAGCACCAACTTCAGATTCAAAGTAAGTCTTCCTGACTTTAACCCTTTTGTTTCAAGCATGTAAATAACCTTTTACTTATTTCTTTTCTACCCTTTTCGTTTGTTTTCTTTTCATGTCCAAATATATGTTAGAGACTAACTTGTGCAGGCCATATTAGCATGGCTTCGACCCATACTTCTATCATGTCCCAAACGAAAGAAAACAGAAAAATGTGTGTGAGTCGAAGGGAGTGCTTCAATACTCACTGATGTGCAGGCCCAAACAAAAGGAAAGGATGTGTGAATCGAAGGATGCAAGCTTTGATACACACAGGTTGCAGGCCCAACCGAAATAAGGAAAAGTGTGGGAATCGAAAGACACATCCTTCATTTCATGATGTCTTTGCTTTTTCTCTTTTACACTATTTTTGTCTTTATATTTTCTATATATTTACATTTCCTTGCTATTCAATATGGTTGTAATAATTAGGACTTTTATTTCTTTTCAACCTCCATTTGTAAACTTGTATACCCCCATCCCCCAAAACATGTAATAGCGTAGGACATTTATTTTCTGCATTTTTATTGCTTTCATAAATGTTAGTAACTAGGTTGTGTATGGAAAGTTAAAATCAACAAGTAGACAACCCAAATTCAAGATAAAATGCATGCAATCAAACACACTATTCACACACATGCACCTCTAGGGTAATCTCACTTATTGCCTCAGAAAATAGTCATGTCTCTCGAACATGGGATTTTTAGCAAAGAACCTCGATAAAAAGATCGTAGTCCCTCGATGTCCCTCGATGTTGCCTTCGATAAACGATCTAGTCCCTAAACGAAAATTGCTAAAACGTCTCATAGGTTGCCTTCTATGACTATACGATGACCCACACTCATCCCTTCACATCCAATGATGGGGCTTCTTACCAATCAATGGTAAGATAACAACATCTAAAGGAGGAGGAAAATAACACTAGACCTTTTGAGTAGGTAGGACGCTCGTAGTTGCTTGCTCTTGAACTAAAACCATTTTCCACACATACACTCACAAAACACCTTCAAAAACAAACATCTCTTTGAAGTATTTTTCAAAACCAACACTTTTTACGCATTCTTATAGAGACGAGAATCATTAAATAGTTTTCCACAACAAGGCATTTTGCAAAATACTTTCAAACTTACACATACCACAAGCATATTTTCAAATAAAAGCAAGTGATCTAGAAAGCAACTAAGAGCCTGTAGATAACTACAGATGAAAAGGGTGCTAACACCTTCCCTTTTCATAACCTCCCCCTGAACTCAAGAAAACATCTCAAAGATCTTTCCTGTTCTTTTTGCCCTTTCCTTTATTGGATAAAAGAAAAGTCGGTGGCGACTCTTGCTACCCGCAACAATTGCGATTAAACGTAAAACAACCAAGTCAGTTCTCCCACCATATTACAATCGTCTTTTGCTTCTTTAAGTTTATTTGCTTTGTTTGAGGAAAAAAATGATTCAAGTTGGGGAGAGTTTGATAAGTGCAAATTGTAGCTATTTTTGTATATACGTTTTGTTGCACTTATCGACTTTTTGTTTGTTAATATTGTTGAATAATCCCAACTAATGTGTTTTCTTGTATAAAGTGTATCGTTTGGTAGTTTTCTATTTATTTTGTCGGTATTTGAGCATTTTTGGAGCAATAGGAATAAAGCTCGAAGATGAATTTTTGGACCAATAAAGGAATATGGCCAAGATTGGGGCCAAAATAAGTTATGTAGAAAAAGCAAAAAAAGTTTCTTTCCTGTCATGGATCGCCGGGCGAAGGGAAGGCGTCGCTGGGCGATATTCTGAAGACCAATGTTGATGAAAGCTCTGCCATGCTTCGCTACTGCATCGCTGGGCAAGGAGAAGATGCATCGTCGGGCGATGTGAGTCTGTCGCCGGGCGAAAGAGGATATTTTTTTATTTGAGGACATGGCTTTTCCTGGGCCTTGTGTAAGATCCATCGTCGGGCGACACTTTTATATCTCCGGGCGATGGTTGCGGATCCGATTTTCTTTATATTTCCTTTTTGTTTCATTTGGAGGGTTGTTGGTTTTAGGAGAGATTTTTTTTCTCTCAAATCCATCCACCTTATTTTTGTAGTGGATTAGCTTAGATAACAAAACTAGGGCTTTGCTTATGGATGATTGGAGGTGGATTTCTCATTAACCGATGCTGACAAACTGGGAGATTTTTGGTTTATCTCTTCTCCTCTCTATGTATTTCTCTTTTATTGGGTTTGGTACATATATTTTACTTTGACCTTATGTATATTTGTCGCCCATGGCGTTATATAAAACTTTCTTTATAAATCTTTGTGGATTGTTGTCCTGGATTTTTGCTCTGTGCTAGGGATTTGAGTTGTTATAGACATATACTGCTTAAATTCTTATTTAGGATGATTATCTATAAGTTTCTGAACTCTAGAGATAGATTTAGAGCTGACATCTACATGGGTATCAAAGCTTAATGCCTCTGTGGTTATGTTGTGCTGAGAGATTGTCAGTGCAATTACATAGTTGTCTTTTGTGTTGTTGAGGAGGTAGAGAGATCATTTCCTTGGTTATACAGTCAGTCTCTCGATTTGGGTTAGAAATGACTTAGGTTGTGAGTGATACATAGTGAAATTGATGAGTATTATTAGGTTGAATGTAACTGGTCGATAGATTTAAGTTTGTGATGAGTAGATTATATGAAGGCTTGATAAGTTCTTCCTTAGTTTTTACTTTTGTTTACATTTATTTTATGTTGATAATATTTTCTTTACAAACCCATTTATCCCCAAACTTATTAATGAGTGATTTGTCGAACAACAATTCAATACCAATCTCTGCGGACACGATAAACTCCCAGATAAATATTTCCAAAACTTTTGTTGCTTTCTGCTACACTGCTCCGACAACATCAATGCCCAAAACAAAATCGAGGAAGCAATGCAATTCAAACTGATCCAGTAACAAAATCCATTCACTAAATCAGCTCACTCATTCACTTGAATTCCCATAACTCTCATAACAAAAACAACTAACTAACTTGTAATAGAATTTCTAAGATCCTAACATCAACTAACAAAATTCTCTAACAGATCTAATAACATAAATAATAGAAATTTAGAGGGAATTTATTAACCCAGAAAATCATAACATAAAACAGGTAGCCAAAGCCTTACATCAGGAGATGATAAAACCATTTCACAACAAATAACAACTCAACTTTTAACAGCATAACAAACTTCCAACCGATTCGATCTCAAACAGATTTCTAACAGAATATATTAACTGATTCTTACCTGATTCATGCTCATTCTTCATCATTTGGAGAATCACCAATAAAACCATATAAAATTTCTCTCTCTCTCTCTCTCTCTCTCTCTCTCTCTCTGATTCAATCCACCAAACTTCATCTGCAATCATCATCCTCAATCTGCAGAATTCTCTGCATCTCCATCTATTATCCAACGCACATGTTTCATCTCTCCTCTACATCGATTATCATCTTCAATCTTCAACTGCAAGTCATATTTCATCAGCGTTCCTGGTCATCTTCTCCATAACCTTCAATCATCTTTTATAACGTCACATAACTTCAATCACCATCAATTTGCATGACCATTAATTTTTCCTCGTTAATCCACAAGAAACAGAAACGCACACGAGCTCATAGAAGAGGAAGATATGAAAATAAGAAGTAAGAAAGAAGATTTATGATACCATTGAATCTGTCCTTGCTGAGAATCATCTTCACAACCGTCTCCAAATCTGTTGATATTGGTCATCTAAATCTCTTCTTTTCACCCGTTCATGGTGTCGAGACGCAGTTCTTGGTATGCTGAGCCTAGGCCCTCGCCCAATCGCACCGTTGAATGTGATTCCATCGCTAAATTTTCGTTGCAGCTTCGCTAGGGTTTGCATTTGAGCGTAGATCATCAGAATGTAATGTAGGTTTAGATGAAAAGAGATGAAGATAAACTAAGTGGTGGTAGTTTGAGATGGTTTAGACCTCCTTTACAGACGCCAGAGGAGATCTCTAATGCAGCGACGCTTCAATGGTTATCGCAAGAGAGAAACAAACGAAGAGAAAGGGAAGTATGAGAATTTCGAAGGGAAGATGAAAAGCCACAATACATGTGAAGCCAAAATGCACCATTTTACCCTCTTTATTTTTTTTATTTATTATCATTATTATTTTGATTTTTTTCAATTGTTTACAATAATGGAGTTTTCAGCATGAAAATTTACTTTGGGTGAGAGACTGGATAACGGGCCGAATCATAATCCATCTGAAGCCCGACGTGAACTTATTGACATGATTTAATTGCTTTTGCAAACAAAAAATAGTATTATGGGTTCAAACTAAATGAGCCTAACGCCAAGATTTCCATTGTTGGATTACACCATCAGATCCAACTTCACACCCCCGCTGTTTATAATTTTAATTGGTTTTCTCTATTATTTTTCTTTCCTTTTCATGATTCTTATTGATAAAAACATGTGAAAAAATAGATTGCAATTTGCTGTGATTATTGGTAAGTAAAAGAAATGTTATTGAAGAGTTTTAAGAAGATTTCAAAGCAAACGAAGAGTGCAATTTCCATCGAGGAAGCTTATGTAGAATTTTATTATCACTGGCGTGACTTTGAAGAGGCAACGAACGTTCTTCGTTAGGTTTATCGTGTGATAGACGAATATGTTTGAGTTTCCGATTGTGATTTATTTTCACATTAATTATTCTTCGACGCTTAGTCCTAGTATTTAATTCCTGACTCTTATTTGTTGCTTGGCGAAGCTTACTTAATTTTTTTTGGGTTTCTCTGCTTTGCTTGTTGTGCTATAAACTTTTATTCGTTCGGTATCATTCTGACTCCAGTTTATCTTTTCGCACTTTATCACATTTCTTTACTGCTTCCTAGATATCATGAGAAATAGGAACTTTACTGATTTCTGATGCCATGAGAAGTAGGAATAGAGATGTATGATGGGGGTCTCCGTTTCTGATTATGTTAGGAACCCCTCTGGTTTAATTAAAGACCCGTTTAGGGCAATTCCTCATTATTTGCCACTATGTGCTACTTGTGTGTGGTTTGTTTAAAACTCTACCTTTGTGTAGGTATTTTGCAGGTGTGTTTATATTTATGCTCTCATATGTTACAGATAATAAGCCCTCAAAAGGGAGGCGAGCAGAAAGGGTTCATAATCAACCCCCGCATTTCTTCTATGTCATCCTTAGCTCGTGACACACCACGATGCTTCAGAGTTATGCCTACTCTTGTTGTCGAGTCGTCAAGTGGAAAATGGTTTCACAATCGAACCCCCACACTTTGTCAGGAGTTTGCATTGGTCGATGCTGACACTCAGTGATTGTTCATACTGCCTTATGTATCCTACCTCAATCTTCTATATCTTAGTTAGGTGTTTAGTAGATTTGGACATCACGTTTTTGTTTTACATACTATTCCCGCTTGTTTGCTTCGGGTGATCCTCTCCCCTTAGATAAAGCATTTCTCTTCTTTTATATTTCACTCCCGCTTATTTTCCTCGGGTGATCCGCTCCACTTGACTAAAGCATTTCTCTTCTTTTCTTTACCATTTTATGTGTGTACTCTTTTGAGCTTGTTTGCTCGCTTGTTTCTATACCATGTTCCCTTAGAATGTGCTTGTTCCTTTCGGATGCAAGTTAGACTTTAGGTTGCAAGCCATGCATGCTAACATTAGGTAGACGTTTCCCTTTTGTTAATCCAAACTTTAGCACAACCATTGTATGATAACATTAGGATTATAATAATCTAGTCTCCCGTAGACTCTTTTCTTCCCCCCTTTTGCATATGCATTAAAACTAAAACTTAGTTTTTCTTGGAAAATCCTAAAACATCTTAATAGCACTTAAACCCTTTTTCAAGGTAACAAAACACAAACCAGTCAAATGTGGCATCTTGCCTTGAGGGCATAACTCAAAACCATTTTCAGTTAAGGACATGTTAATTTACTTCTATGACAACGTGTGAGTCTCCAAAGATCGAGCCGCGGCAGAAGGAGGAATTAACATTGTTCATAAAAAATACAAAACAAACAAAAGCATGTGAGCCAAACTATGATAACTCGGATTCCTCAAAAAGGATATGTAGGCATTGGGGTAGGCCCAAGCGAGCACAACTTTATTTTCCCTACATTTTTTCTCTTTTCTTTTGCATGCATTCTTCTTCAGCAATAAGCAGTAGACATAGATTAAACACACACATAAGATAGATAACAAGAGTGGATACCATAGAGTACTACGGGTGTCTTGGGTGCTAATACCTTCCCCTCGCATAACAAACTTCCTTACCTGATCTCTCGATCGCAAGATCGTGACTTCTCCCTTCTTAAGTTTTCTCTATGTTTACCTTTCCCTTCTTGTGGGATAAAAGATGTTTGATGGTGACTTCATTGTTTGATGATTGCCAGCCCGTTGTTTCACCCTGGAGAAGCCGCCGATGGAAGTGATTTTAGGACGGTGGCGTCCAGGGCGGGGTGATTTCCGATGACCGCCTTTCTAGAGAGAGGCGAGAGCATCTCTCTCTAGAATGCTCGAAGGGTTTTGGTTGTTTGGTGTAGAGAGAGAAGGAAGATAAAAAAAGAGCCAAACACGTGAGAGAGGAATATGTAACCTCCACTTATCCCCTGTGTGGACGCTTACCATGCACCCTCATTCTCCACCCTTAGGATCTAAATAAAACGGCCAAATCATGCGCCCTCACCTTAATACCACGCGCATGCCCACATACGATGAAAACATATATCTTCTTGTTCAACTTTGGGCCAGGCCCAATTTCTAACCACACCCCTAGTTTGTACTTTTCTATTTTCATACAACCCACCACACCCCTAGCATAACTGGACTCCAAACGAAATCAGGGCTAAAGCCTAATGCTATCTGTGCCTCCAATATTACTTCCTCAGTTCCAAAATACACCCTCCTTGCATTTTGGCCCAGTTCAATATCTGAACTTGGGCCCCTTAGGTTTAACACCTCCAGATTTCAGTTTCACACCACTGGCCAATTATTTCTTTTTTTAATTATTTATTTTTATTTTATTAATTTACTCATTATCACATTTTAGCATTTTCACATATAAATTATTGAATCTTTTTAATGTTTAATATATTTATGATAAATTATCAATCAAAATTCTTTTCAAAAACACTAATTTTTCTTTAATCACATTAAATATTTTTCTCATGCATTAAAACTTATTTTTCTCACATTGCATCATATATTCGAAAACACCTAATCAATCAAATATTAACTTATTTTTACTAACATAATTCAAAAGTATTTTTTTAAAAATGGATTATGGGAACTTCTTCTATTGACCGCAAACTTCGTCTATAATTCCACTATTCACACACCCATACTTGACTCAATGGGAATTCGAGTTATTTCCATAATCCATAAAAAAACTAGGTAGATAGGGGTGCCTAACATCTTCCCTTCGTCTAAAGCGAGTCAATAAATTAGAATCTCCGATCCAAATTAGGTTTATTCCATTATATTCCTTTCCTTAGGATAAAAATTAATGGTAGCGACTCTATAATTTTCAGAAGGTTATTACAGCTGACGACTCTGCTGGGGACTCTAGCCCAGGGTTTTAGTTTCTTCTCTCTTTTAGGTTCGAGTTTTTTTTTAGGGTTTTTTATTGCTTTCCATATTTATTTATATGTATTTAATTATTTATTTATTTATTTATTGTTATTTTTATTATGTTATTATATCTGTGAGGGATTTTTAAATTCAAAATATATATTTTTAAAATCTTAGAAAGAAGGTTCGTCTATTGACCAAGGGGATACATCATCCCTATGAGTTTTTGTGACGACTTCGCCTAGAGTCGGTGGAATTCTAAAAAAGAAATATGTCTCAAGAGGTATCTTTGGGGGTAGGATTTTGGAATGAAACTTGTGACTTTTTGTATAACCCTTAAACCAAAATCTCATGGTGAAACCTTATATGACGTTAGAGATGAAAGTTTCGGTCTACAAAGAGGCTCCGCTTAAGGGAGGCCCTTGTACCTTTCCCTCTAGTGTTATCCATGACACCTTTAAGAAAACCACCTTATGGGGACGGTAGAATATTCGTAGGCTGAAACTAGGAACCTACCAACTAAATATACCCTTCATAAATCCCGTCACTATGTTGCGTCATCATGCATTCATACATCTTGCATTTCAAATGTTCATTATTTTGCATTTTTTGTTGTCTTACTCACAGGATTAAAAAATAATAATCAAAGGTTTTTTGGTGAAGTATCTTAAAAATGGATGCCAAAGGGAAACAACTTGTCCATGTTAGTGTCGTCAAGCCAGATATGACGAAGATCAAGATTATCAAAGGGAAATTATCTGAAAAATCTATGAAGATGTTTGTTCACCGTTACGGAGATACCCTTGAGCTGACAAAAATGGATGTACAATTGGATGCTATTTCTGCCTTGGTTCAGTTTTACGACCCTCTGCTAAGGTGTTTCACCTTTCAAAACTTTCAGCTAGCGCCGACTTTGGAAGAATTTGATAGGATCTTGAATTTTTCTAAGGAAAAAGCTTATGTGGGAATTGGACAGGCGATTGATGTTAAGGATTTAGCAAAGGGTTTATGGATCTCTTACTAGGATTTTCACTTAACTACAAAAAAGAACGTGATGTACAAGGGATTAAAAGACAATATTTGGAGGCTAAAGCCCTTTCTTTTGCCAATAAGAAAGAATGGGAGTCTTGTCTTGACTGTTTGGGACTACTTGTCTTTGGTGTAATTCTGTTTCCACATACTTTGGACTATGTCGACCCTACAACTATTAGTGTGTTTTGGGGCGTGAAAGCTTTAAATGCGGACCCAACTCCTGCTTTACTTGCTAATATTTACTATGCTCTTCACACTCATTACGAAAAGGGGAGGGGTACACTGAACTGTTGTATCCCGCTTCTATATTCTTGGTTTATGTCTCATCTCTATAAGGAGAACTACATGATTAAAACTTTGACACAATATGAATGACCTCAAAAATTAAGGTCTCTTACCGTTGATTCTGTGTTATGGTATGAAAGGAAGCTAAACATTAAAGATATCATTTACAGTCGCGAAGATTTTCTGAATGTTCTGTTGATTGGGTCACGTGGTTGCATCAATTATAACCATACTTTGGCTTTACGACAACTTGGGTACCCTCTGGAGGATACAACCTCCGATGAACAACTTCAACAATTGATCATTCACGACATGGGCAAAAATCACCGAGAACTGCTCATCAAGATCATTCAAGCTTGGAATAGAGTTAACAAAAGAAAGGTCGAAAGGAAGAATGTTGTGGCGAGGGAACCTTACACTTAATGGGTGTTGGATAAGGTGCAAGTTGTTAAACTACCATTTAATGTTGATTCTGAGTACAAGCCAGATATCCTAGACCCTCTTCCTATGTCTTTAGAAGAGATAGACAACTTAAAGAAAACCTTGGATCAAGCTCAAAAGGAGAAAAAAGAATTGGATCTTAGCCTTCATAACCTTGCTAAGGAGAAAAGACATATGCAACACGAGCTTGTGTCAAAATACCAACAGATTCAGAAAGACCGTGAAGCATTTGAAAAGGAAAAGTCTTAAGCCAGAACGTTCGACTGAAGGATTGTTGAGTGCTACCTTAAACTTGGATTCCCACAACACACATTTGGAGGAAGCTACTAGGGAAATGAGGAATATAAGTAAGTGGTATGAAAGAGTGATGCAAGACAAAAATAAGATGGAAGAAAATTTGAGGGCTCGAATTCAAAGTTTGGCCCAAGCTTCTTTAGATCAATAAGAGAAAATTCGGTACGTTACTAAGAGACTCCAAGATAGCCAAGAATCAGATGTAGGAGAACATCTCAAGAGGATGAAGGCAGAAAGACTTCTCACCCAAAAGACGGATGAATACGCATAAGTTTGTCATGAGTTAAAATACCTTTGAAAGAATTTCCTTATACAGAGGAGACTCTATACGGAGATGAGGGTTGAAAAATTATATTGGGAAGAGAAGCATGCAAAAACCACCAAAGAAGGAAAGAATAACCATAAGATAATTCTGGAACTCTACCAGGAAGATCGATTCTACAAAGACAAGCATGCAAAACTTGCCTTCTTAGCCAACAATCTCATTGGTGACATCCCCATAAGTTTGAGAGATGCAGAAAATGTGATGGTCTTGCTTCCGAAAGATGTTGAAGACTTCTTCAAGATTTGTAGGAAGATGGTGGATAGTTTTAGAGTATATATCGGCAAGCGCTCTTAGAATATTTTTTGTTTCCCTTTGTTATTTTCTTTCAGAAATTTAATTTTGATGTTTTGGTTTGAATATTTTTCAATATCTGAATTATATTCCCTTTTTTGAAAACAATTGTGATTTCAATAAAAGTAATTTGTTTCCATATTCTATTTGTGTATTTATTTTTGAGATGCTCACCTATAAAAAGCAAAAACTAGAAAAAATATATAAAGGAATCCAATGTGAATAAAACTAAGGTAAAATTTTTTTAGCATATTCATACGCATTCATGCATAAGCATTGCATTTCACATTTCATAACAAAAACTCATTATTTTCAAAATCATCTCTAGTTAAACCATTGGTAAAAAAATACCACCTCTTCGACCGTCATATCAAACAAGAGCCCGTCAAAAGAAAGTGATAGAAAAATCGAAGAAAACCAAGCTGCCTTCAAGGAAGATTTGGAGCAAGTGAAAGGAAACATTGACTCGGTGAACGGAGACATGAGTCAAGTTCTTTTAGCCTTGAAAAACATCATTGAGAGGCGGGAACAAATTCCTAGGGAAGCCTTTGAAGAAGTAGCTCAAACTATTGCTACATTGAGCGATCACCAACCAAGAAGAGAACCAGAGTCAGGACCTTAAAAGTCAATTATAACACAACAAGAGGTCAAACAAATTAATACTGAAGGGTTTGTCCCACCTCCACCGAAGGTAGGGGTATCCCATACTTTGCAAATTCCGTTCAATAATGCATACTACTACATAGATCTACAATATGGAGATCTTGATTTGGAAGGTGTTACTCAGGCACACCAACCTAATATTGGTGAGAATCCCTTGGCTCTCAATCCTTATAAAGCTTTTGAAGAAAGGTTGAAGGCTGTGAAGGATTACGAAGCTTTCGATGTCGATACTCTCGAAATGGGTCTAGTTCCAGATGTGGTGATCCCACCAAAATTCAAAGTACCTGACTTTGGAAAATATAAGGGACTCACATGCCAGAGGAACCATCTATGCATGTATTGCAGAAAAATGCATGCCTATGCTCAAGATCAAAAGTTGATGATCCATTGTTTCCAAGACAGTTTGAGTGGGGCATCTCTAAATTGGTACATGCAGTTGGAGTGAATTCATATCCAAACATGGGCAGATCTTGCCAACTCTTTTCTGAGATAGTACAAGTACAATTTGGACATGGTGCCTAACCGCATGCAGCTCTAAAACTTATCTCAGAAGAAGGACGAGTACTTCAAATAATATGCTCAAAGGTGGAGAGAAATGGCAGCCCGTGTGCAACCACCACTCCTGGAGAAAGAATTGGTTGACATGTTCATGGGTACTTTAGAACGATTGTATTATGATAAGATGGTATGAAGCGTCTCTTCCGGATTTTCTGATTTGGTAACCATTGGTGAAAGGATTGAAGTAGGCATAAAGAGTGGCAAGATACAAGGGGTGTCATCCAGTACCCCTTACAATTCAAAAAGACATGTCCCTAACTTCTTGAAAAAGAAGGAAGGAGAAATTAATGTTGTCGCATCGCATCCAAGGGTACCATAACCTTTGGTAATTCCATGGGAACAACAACAACATAATAGGTTTGAAAGACTTCCGAGAAGATTTGATCATCTCCCTATACCACATAGTCAATTATTGCAACACTTACTCAAAGCATCTTTGATAGAGTTGAAGCCTCTAACTCCTCCAATTGGGGAACTCCCGCCAAAGTATGACACAAATTCTAGGTGCGAGTATCATGCCAATTCTATGGGGCATACCATAGAAAAATGTTTGGCCTTCAAACATAAGGTTCAAGATTTGTTGGATTCTCAGGATATCACTTTTGACAAACCAAACATCAAGACGAACCCCATGCCTCCGCATGGTGGGCCAATTGGTCCGCAATTGAAGTGATGACTGACTTTGGGACAGCCAGATGAGTAAAAGCCTCAAAATATCTCTTGAAAGAATATTTGTTTGAATGTGGGTTCATTTTAGAACATAATTAAGCTTTCGAGAAGACATTACAAAAATTCATGAATTTAGGGATAGTCCAATTCGGGAAATACCCTAAAGAAAAATATGTAGTTGCTATCGATGGAAGTGCAAAGAAGCCATTGGTAATTCCCTGCCAAGGGCCAAGTCCTAATAAGAAAACTCTTGTGATTCCATGGTGAGAGTAAAAAAAAGCACCAATGATGATACCACGCCAGACTCTGAGCGTTCCAATAATCCTGAAAACTATAATGATGGTTAGGGGGCCATATCCCACTCCTTATGAAATTACAAAGCAGTACCGTGGAGTTATGATTTTCCTATCTATTTCAATGGTTTAAAGAAAGTATGTGATCCATTTACAAGTTAAGGATATGTGATCACAAATATAGCTAGAACATGGGGCATGACTCGTAGTGGACGAATCTATGGTCCCGAACCATAAAAAAATAATGATGATATGGTTAAGGATAAAGGGAAAGTTGTGATAGAGGCAATCCAAGAACAAGAACCTTCAAGCAAGAATTTACCAACCAAGAGGCGGAAGAATTCTTGAAAATAATTAAGAGGAGGGATTATAGGGTGGTGGATAAGCTTCACTAAATCCTGACCAAGATTTCAATACTCTTGTTGCTCCTAAATTATGAAGTGCACCGAGACTCTCTAATGAAGGTTCTAAGTTCTGCTCATGTTGCAAAAGAGATTACAGTGAATTAGTTTGACAATGTCGTAGCAAACTTAACATTTATATCATACCCAGGCTTCAATAACAATGAGTTGCCTCTACAAGGTAGAGCTTACAACAAGACGTTGCACATTTCCATTCAAATAGGTACAACTAACCTGTCCAGGGTACTCACTAATACTAGTTCTTCCCTCAATGTGTTACCGAAATCCAGCTTGATGAAATTAACATTAGATGGTGTTGTTATAAGGCCAAGTTCTACGATTGTCAAATCTTTTGATGGTTCTCAAAGTTCAATGTTTGGAGAAGTGGATCTTTCTGTCAAGATCAGTCCACATATGTTTTATATTACCTTTCAAGTAATGGATATAGAGCCAGCATATATGTGTTTGCTCGGACGACCTTAGATTCATGCTGCGGGGGCTGTTACTTCAACTCTACATCAGAAATTAAAGTTCCTCGTTGAAGGAAGATTGGTTATAATCAACGGTGAAGAGGACATCTTTGTAAGTCACATAGAGTCCTACAGATATATCAGTGCATATGAAGACCACATAGCAACACCATTTCAAGTCTTAGAGGTTTCTTCAATGGTAACCCTAACAGTGGAGAAAATCAAGAAACCTACTATGACTACAGAGTTTTACAAGCAACTGTGGAAGATGGTACCTCAAAAGGTTGGGGAAAACTTGTGGAGATAACTGAGAAGAAAAATCGTTTTGGTTTGGGCTAAGAATCATCAAAGGCTACCCCAAAAGGAAAGGCCCAATTTCCTCCCATTCAAGAAACCTTTATCAATAAAGGAGTAGAGCACGGTGGACAAGTGGCAATGATATCTAACAAAAGCAACACCAAAAGAGCATTTGACTTCATCCGTGAGTGTGCTCCAGGAGAAGAAATCAAGAATTAGACAACCATGGATATTCCAGAGATTTTTTTCTTTCCAAAGTAATTTTTCTTGTTTTTAAGGATCATGTGTCAAGCTCGAGGCATAAGGGGTAGCTTGTAAGGGTCCCCCGATTTGTTTCAAACAATATTTTCAATTAATAAGAGTTATGTTTTATATTCAATTAAGATTTATGTCTTTCTCTTGCATTTATCTCTATTGTTTTTAAAGTGGCAATACTTTTCTTCATATGCATTTTCAAATTCACATACTAAAACTGCACCAATCACCGATAATGTTACTACTGCTATCCGATATAATTTTGATGCACCCATCAACCAAGGGAAAGAGGAAGATGATGAAGATCTTTAACTCTCCAAAGAGTTGGCAAGGGAATTAGATAAAAAAGATAACAGTATACAACTATGCCAAGAATCTATTGAGACCATCAATCTTGGCACAAAGGAAGATCCGAAAGAGATCAAGCTATGGGGATATATTTTCCTGGTATTACAGAGATATGCCGGGATTAGAAACATATATTGTGGTACATAGAGTACCTCTCAAGGAAGGTTGTTCTCCAGTTAGAAAAAAGATTAGAAGAACTCATCCAAACATGTCTAGTAAGATTCGAGAAGAAGTACTTAAACAATTTGATGCAGGGTTCTTAGAGGTGGTAGATTATCCACCTTGGATAGCTAACATCATTCCATTTCCAAATAAGGATGGTAGAGTACGAATATGTGTAGATTATCGAGATATGAACAAAGCAAGTCCCAAAGATGATTTCCCTTTACCTCACATAGATGTTTTGGTGGATAATACAGCTCAAGCTTTGATATTTTCATTCATGGATGGTTTCTCAGGTTATAATCAGATCAAAATGGCACCAAGGATATGGAGAAGACTAATTTCATGACTCCATGGGGAGCTTTATGTTACAAGGTGATGCCTTTCGGTCTAAAGAATGCAGGGGCAACTTATCAATGAGCTATGGTCACACTATTTCACGATATGATCCACAAAGAAGTTAAGGTATACGTAGATGATATGATTGCCAAATCTCATACAAAGGAGGGTCACATCATACATTTACAAAAGTTATTTGGGCATCTTTGAAAGTTCAAACTGGGTTTGAATCCGAACAAGTGTACATTTGGTGTTAGGCCAGGCAAGTTACTGGGTTTTATTGTAAGTCAGCATGGTATTGAGGTAGATCCTGACAAGGTGAGATCCATACAAGAAATTCCAGCTCTAAGAACATAAAAGGAGGTTCATGGTTTCTTAGGACGATTGAACTACATTTTGAGGTTCATATCGCACCTAACTGCTACATGCGAGCCTATATTCAAATTACTTTGAAAAGATCAGACGGTGGTGTGGACTGGTGATTGTGAGACAGCCTTCGAGACAATAAAGCAATATTTACAAGATCCACCAATCTTGATGCCACCAGTTCCTAGAAGACCGCTCATCATGTACTTAACAATGCTTTATGGGTCAATGGGATGTGTATTAGGACAATAGGATGAAACGGGTAGAAAAGAGCATACAATTTACTACCTCAGTAAGAAATTCACCGACTGCGAAACCAGATACTCACTTCTCGAGATGACTTGTTTTGCATTGGCTTGGGATACTAAACGATTGAGGAAATATATGTCAACTCACACGACATTGTTAATAGCAAGAATGGATCCTTTGAAGTATGTGTTTGAAAAACCAGCTCTTACAAGAAAAATTGTCTGATGGAAAATGTTACTATTCGAGTACGACATCCAATATGTTACTCAAAAGGCCATCAAGGGTAGTGTACTAGATGATCACCTAGCTCATCAGCCATTTCTAGAATATCAACCAATGAAGTTCGACTTTCTAGACAAAGATGACATGGTTATATGTGACTATGAAATACCAGGACCCGACTAAGGACCTGAACCAGGGGCACGTTGGACACTCATGTTTGATGGTGCTTCAAATGCACTAGGGCATGGTATTGGGGCAGTGTTGACTTCTCCGAATAATTTTCACAAACCTTATACTGCAAGGTTATGTTTTAACTGCACTAAATATCGCTGAATACAAAGCTTGTATCTTGGGACTAGAAGCTGCTATTGATCTAAGAATTAAACCCCTTGAAGTGTATGGAGACTCAACATTAGTCATATACCAAGACAACGGTGAATGAGACACTAAACATCCCAAACTGATTCCATATCGGGATCATGTTTTGAAGCTAGCTACGGAATTTACGAAGGTTATGTTTATTCATATTCTACGAGAAGAATATCAAATGGCAGACGCCTTGGCAACGCCATGTTCAAAGTGACCTGGCCAAATCATGAACCACACATTACAATTAGAAATTTTGAAGAACCTGCACATTGCCTTGCCATTGAAGGAGGACTAAATAACAAGCCTTGGTTCTATGACATCAAAAGGTATCTCGAGAAGCAAGAATATCTAGAAAATGCCTCTGTGATTGACAAGAGAACTCTGCATAAGCTAACTTCAAAGTTTTTTTAAATGGTGATGTGTTTTACAAAATAAACTACGATATGGTGTTGGTCATATGCATGGAGAAACATGAAGCGGATACACTTATGAGATAAATCTATAAAGGCACTTCCAGAACTCATACAAATGGACATGCCATGGCTAGAAAGATCTTACGAGCGGATTATTATTGGTTGACAATAGAAGTTGATTGCTACCATTATACAAAGACGTGTCACAAATGCCAAATCTATGCCGATAAAATACATGTGCCACCGGTTCCTTTGAATGTCCTGAGTTCTCCTTGGCCATTTTCTATATGGGGAATTGATATGATAGGAATGATCAAACTGAAAGCCTCTAACGGACACCAGTTCATACTAGTTTCCACATATTACTTCATCAAGTGGGTGAAGGTTGCGTCATACGCAAATGTGACAAAACAAGTGGTTACTCGGTTCATCAAGCATAATCTTATATGTAGATATGAGGTTCCTAGCATAATTATTACTGACAACGGGTCCAATTTGAACAACAAAATGATGAAGGAGTTATGCGATGACTTCAAGATCGAGCATCATAATTCCTCACCATATTGACCCAAGATGAACGGGGCCGTTGAAGCTATCAACAAAAATATCAAGAAAATCATTCAGAAAATGGTGAAAACATACAAAGATTGGCACGAAATGCTCCCCCACTCTCTACATGGCTATTGTACTTATGTACGTACGTCAACAGGTGCAACTCCTTTATCTCTAGTATACGGCATGGAGGAATTACTCCCTTTGAAGTAGAGCTTCCATCGCTATGAGTTCTAATTGTTATACCCCAATTTTTGGCCCTAAGATCCCTCACCATACTCTACATCTCACACATAGCATTGGTCCCATGGTTACATGATCAAAGAGTTTGGCATTATGGTTTTTCTATGTAGACTAATGTTGTTACATTTTTCATGTTGATCCAGGTGTTACTCTCATTATTCTTGGTATGAGATTATGGTTTTAGATCTCAAGCAACATGGGCATCTTCGCTAGCAGGGTTCCTCGAGATATAAGGTTTGTGTTTGGATTCTGATTATGATTTATTTTCACATTGATGAAATATCGACACCTATTCCGAATATCCGATCTCTGACTGTTTGTTTGTTGATGCCAGCTCGCGCAAACTATTTTGGGTTTCTTTCCTTTGGTTGTGCTTTTAGCAGACTTTATTGTTCGTTTGGTATTATACTGCTTCCAATTTATTTTTCTGCGTATTTATCGCTTTCTAGATATCATGAGAAGTAGGAAATAAAGAGCGTGCGCTCGAAGTCGCTGTTTAAAGACCTTTAGCAGGAATTCCGCAATTCATTTATCATATGTGTCGTGTTTGTGTTTGTCTCCTTTCTTGTTGATCAATGATTCACTCAATTTAGAAATTGAGATCACGACTTCTCTCTCAATGCATGCTCCATATAGGATTTTATCGCTTTCCTTTATTTCTTGTTGATCGATGAGTCACTCAATTTAGAAATTGAGATCGCGACTTTGCTCTTATTGTATGTTCCCTATAGGACATTTTGTTAGATTTTCTTTGGCATGCTAACCTTGATAGAATCACTCATTATGTGATAACATTAGGTTAGTCTCCCTTTAGACTTTTCTTTCCCTTTTTGCATTTGCATTAAAACAAAAACTTCTTTTTCTTGCAAAATTCAAGACACTTAAAGATTACTGATGAGAGTCATACCTTTGTTGAGTATGGGAAATGATAAGCGAGTTTCTTCTTAATCTTATTGTTCCTCCATTCTAAGCCTTGGTGTGGTTCAAGTATCAAAGACTTACTTCATGAATAAGTAGAGAAATGGCTAATATCTCTCTCTTGAGATTAACTAGCCGTTATCTGTAGCAAAAGCACCAACCAACACAAACTATTTTCCCTTTGGGCTTTTCTTTCAAAATTCTTTCTAAAAGGACATGTTAAGTCACTTTTGTGCCGACGCGTAAGTCTCCAAAGGTCGAGTTGTGGCAGAAGGAGAGATTAATATTGTTCGTTAAAAAATACAGACAAACAAAATATATGAGTCGAACTATGGCACTCTGATTCCTTAAAAGGGATACATAGGAATCTGGTCACGGGGCTCAGCCGAGCAAAAATTTGTAAATATTTCCTTCTTTTCCCCGTGTTTTCTTTGCATTCATTCCCTCTTAGTTTATAACTCTTAAGCATTAGATTGAACACACCCTTTTATTAGAATAACGAGATTAGATCCCGTAGAGTACTATTGACGTGCGGGGTGCTAATACCTTCCCCTTGCATAATCGACTCCGTTACCCAATCTCTCGGTCGCAAGACCTTGATTTCCCCTTTAGGTTTTTCTTAGATGATTTTCCTTTCCCTTTTATATGGGATAAATAAATACTCGGTGGCGACTTTATTGATTTTATCGCTACACTAATGGAAACCAAACTTGAAGAAGCACAATGACTTCAAAAGTGACTTGATCAACTTAACCTCATTGAAGAAAAGCGCTTGATAGTTATGTACCACGGTGAGTTATACCAAAAGCGGATAAAAAAAGAATTTGACAAGAAGGTTCGTTCTCGAGTGTTCAAAGAAGGAGATTTGGTGCTCAATAAAATTCTACTACCTTGCCTTGATTCATGTGGTAAATGGACACCCAACTACGAAGGTCCATATGTGGTAAAAACAGGATTCTCGGGTGGTAGTCTTATCCTCACAACAATGGATGGGGAAGAACTTCCATATCTGACAAACTCTGATGCAGTAAAAAATACAATGTACAAAAAGCCCACTGAGTTCAAACCATAAACGGGAGACTCAGGCAAAAAGGGGAATCCTAGTGGATTGAAAACCCTAAAGGGCGATACAGGAAAAAATTAGGGACATGAACAAAAAAAATTATCCCACTGGATGGAAAACCCGAAAGGGAGGTCCAGGAAAATGTTAGGGATCTTACTCAGAAATAAAGAACAAATAGACTGAAATCTAAGAACCACGACTACAACCACAGAGGAGAGGGATTGATCTAAATCATTTGACTCATAAGAAAAGGAGATCAGAGCTGTCAAAAGGACATAGGAGAAACAACAGTAGCAATTATCATTTTCATTGCCATTTTACAGTTTTTGTTAAAACTCTCTGTGATTACCTCTTTCTAGGAATTGCATCTTGTACTCTCACCTACTAAAAGACATGTTTATCAATAAAACATTTACTTTTTCAAACTTTTCAATTTGTGTTTTTTGGACTTGTTTGCAAAATACTACGATTATTTCTTGTGAATATTGTGTTGAAATCATTTTAGGAATTTGAAAAACACAAAGAAGCATTTAATAAAACATCAAAAAGAATTTTGGTTAGAAAAACATTGAAAGAAGATCCACGACTGTGACTATAGCCACACTGACGCCTGCGACTATAGCCACATCCACGCCTATGTCCATAACTACGACCATACCTACGCCTGCACCTATGATACAAATATCAAAATCTTACTGACACTTATTCATCGTATTCAAATCAACTTAAAGATACCAAAACAATGCAATATACAACGTTGGGAAGTCGGTGACATAAAGGAAAACCAATGGTTTAAAAGAAGAGAATACCAAAAACAATTGAGGCATATACAAACATTTGGGGGCGTGTACAAACATGTGGTGCATATATAGACATTAGGGGCATATACAAAAAAATTCAGTGCATGTACATTTGGGTTCCATATCAATCTAGGACATTATGCATATATATCATGCATGGCATTTTTTCAATTCCATTTTGGTTAAAACTACGAACTTTTTTTGGGGCCCATTATTGAATTATCTTATCTGCAAAAAAAACAAACACCTTGGTTGAGAACAGACACAACCAGTAAACTTTGATCTTATCTTTAGTTTAGTTATCTAAGGATTTGATTATCAAAACACTGTTCAAATATCTATACACTAGGTTGTGATAGATAGGCGAATTATCTGGATTATGTTGTTCACCCTCTAGGTCGTGATAAATGCACAAGTTTTTCCCCGTATTATCTATCCTCTAGGTTGTGGTAGGTATGTGAATTATCAGGATTATGTTGTTCATCCTCTAGGTCGTGATGAATACATAAGCCTATCCTCGTGTCATTTATCCTCTAGGTCGTGATAAATGTACATGTTTATCTTCGTATTGTTTACTCTCTAGGTTGAAGTAAATATATGAAATATGCAATATAATTCATTGTGTTAGTCTCCATGCAACAACTGAACAGTTATTGGCCCATTTCAAATTTTTGAGCAAGAATCCATATGTCGTGTTTTTACAATTATTATTATTTTCATTATTTATATTAAATCGGTTTCACTAATAAATATTTTATACTCATATCATTATAATTATTATTTATTTTATTAATACTATTATTATTATTAATTTTATTATTATTAATTTGTTTATTTCATTTTTGAAACGTTTGACCAAAGTCAAAATAAGGCACAGAAAAACCCTAGTCCCAAATCTTGCAACGGCGCCGCTAGCCCTGTTCACTCTCTTTAACCCTAATCTGCATCTTCACTAGGCGACCCAAGCCAAGCCCAAAATCCATGAAAAAACACACGGGTCAAAATAAAACAAATGAATAACAGATCAAATTATATCTTCGTATAATCAAATCATATTACAAAATCAAATCTTTGAAGGAATTACAAGTACAAATCATCTTAAATTACAACAAATCTGAAACGAATCAATTACGATCAATCTAATTCCTAATTTCTAACACAATCGTATAAAATATAATGGAAATCACCTAAAAATTTCCTAAATCGATCTCTAACCTAAAACTATATAAACTCCTAATTTTCTAAAGAGGAAGGGGGGATTTTTAAAGAAAAAAGACATTAAGAAGAAGGAGAAGAGGGATCCGGGTTTCAATTTCCAAAACCCTATATTTTAGCTACGCTGCCGCCACCTTTAATCCATTGTTGTCGTTCTACTCGCCGCACCTCATACCTGCAAGGAAGAAGAAATAAGAATATTAGAAAAGGGAATCATAAGATCATAAGAGGGATAATACAAGAAGAATCATTGCAGAAGAGGTAATCTGTATCACTTAGCTTAGGTTTATAATTGTTAAATTTTTGTGATTGGTGTTTTATCTTGGGATTTCTGGAAATTTAGGTGTAGGTTTCTTGCTTTGGGTTAGGGTTATTCATACTTAGAGTTAGGGTTCTTCAAGATTTAGGGTTAGTGTTCATAGTTTGGTGTTAGGGTTCTTCAATCTTCACCTTTGTGGGTTGGGGGTAGGTTAGGTTTCTTAGGCTTTATGTTAGACATTGTTAGGGTTCTTGTCTTTAGGGTTCAATCTTCAAAAAGTTAGGGTATGATACAGTGGTTTTGGGTTTCTCACGGTGGTGATGGATGAAGGTGGTGTTTCCCTGGAGCAGCCTCCGGCGGAAGCCATTTCCATCTGGTGGCGCCCAGGGCGGGGCAATTTGCGGTGATCGCCATTCTAGAGATATGCGAGAGCATCTCACACTAGAATGCTCAAAGGGTTTTGGTTGTTTCATGTAGAGAGATAAGGAAGAGAAAAAAAAGAGCCAAACGCGTGAGAGAGGAATATATAACCCCCACTTATCTCCCTGTACGTACGCTTACCATGCACCCTTAATCTCCACCCTTACGATCTAAATCAAATGGCTAGATCACGCGCCCTCACTGTAATTCCATACGCTCTCCCACATACGATCCAAATAGATCTCTTCTTGTTTAACTTTGGGCTAGGTCCAATTACTAACCACGCCCCCAGTTTGTACTTTTTCTATTTTCAAACAACCCATCACACCCCTAGCATAACTAGACTCCAAAAAAAATCTGGGCTCAAGCCCAATGCTATATGCGCCTCCAATATTACTTCCTCAGTTCGAAAATACATCTTCCTCGCATTTGGGCCCAGTTCAATATCTGAACTTGGGCCCCTTAGGTTTAACATCTCCAGATTTCAGTTTCACACCCCTTGACCTTTTAATAAATTAATTTAATTTTAATTATTTATTTATTTATTTTTATTTTATTAATTTACTCATTACCATATTTTTTCATTTTTGCATTAAATCAATTTGGCATATTAATAAATAGTTTATTGAATATTTTTAATATTAATATATTTATGATAAATTATCAATCAAAATTCTTTTCAAAAACACTAACTTTTCAGGAGGAGACTGGATTATCAATAATAGGGGGAGTAAAAGTCTTGTCTATGGGTTGCTGCTTCCATGGTGTGGATTCTGTGGAGCCTGCGTGTGGTTCAAACTTAAGGAGGAAGTGATGTCACATAACATGTCGTGACATGTGGCTATAAGTGTTTGTTAGGGCCAAATTTATGGTCTGTTTGGAGATACCACTTGTAATGTTGTGGTATGTTGGACTATGTCACTCTTGAAGGTTGAAAGAAGTGTAATTGAAGATCAATGAAAGATTGTTTTTGGGAATCTTGGTCTTAGTTGAATAATTGTTGGTAAATGTTGGTTTAGTTATAGCAGACATTGTCTGACAGGAAGTCAGGACTTTGTTCAGGACATTTGTTTTGGGAAATCAACAAAAGAGGTTTTGAATGGTGGTTTAAAGCACATGTCAGAAAAGAGAATTCTGCAGGGTCTGACTATGCATGTGCATATGGTGACAAATGACATCTCCAAAAGGACCGGTCTAAATTTATTTAACAAAGAAAAAGCTATTTTGGACGGTACACATTTGGTGCAGTCTTGTTCTTCTAAAATAACGTTCCTATCTGACCAAGTACTTGAAACAATCAAGGATTGTTATGTTTCAAGTGGATTATTAGCTATTTATAGAAGTTACTTCTTCCCTCTTCCACCTTGTGAGTGTTTGGTGTTTCTGTTATGGAGTTTGTTCGAATCTAGTTGAACTGCGCTTAAACATAGTTCTGTGAAGGCTTCCTTTGGCAAAGTTTAGATAAAAGGGGGAGAAAGGTGCACAAGGTGGTGCTCATTTTAAGTTGAAGGCTGGTTTTTCAGATATGTCACAAAGGTGTCGAATAGGATGCTCTGTTCTTTCTGATTTTTGGTGTTGGTTTTTGTGACTTTTGATTTGAGTTATGAACACAGTTGTGACCTGTGCTCTGAGTTACCCAGGTTGACTGGTGGGTGCTTCATGGTTCTCGATTGTCACCAGTTAAATTAAAGGCCTATTCATCTGTGACAAGAATATGTTCCTGGGTTAAGGAGGAGTGAAGAATATCTTCTTCCTTGCGTGCATCATGTGCATCAGATGGCCTCAGGAATCTCCTTCCTTTTAGCCCGAGGTTGCTGCTCTTGGATGCTGAAGTTGGTTGTGCAATGGAGATGATATAAGAAGATGTCAAACAAGATGTTCTGACATCGTTACTGAAGCCTGACTCCATGATGTTGTATTGTTGTACTTAGTAGCTTCTGAAGACTAACTTTTGTTTGTTTTTGTATTGCTCTAACATTGGGTTTTAATTTTTAATGTATTCGTTTTAGCCAAAATTTGCCAAAGGGGGAGATTGCAAGTTCTCTAATTTTAAGAATTGGCATTAATTTTTGTAAAATAAATAATACAGCAATATGTTAGATAGGATGTCTTAACTTGATAATAGGAACATGTTGAGCAAGAAGTCTTATCTTATGTTAGAACATGTTGAGTAGAAGTGTTTCAACATCTAGAACAACATGTCAGATGAGATTTCCTATGAGGAAGCATACGATATTGCGCTTGAGCTGGACTGGACTGTTATATTCTATTAAGTCACAAAAAACAAAATATACTTTGAGGATAATAAAGTATTTATATTTTTCTATGTGGCGCTGTTTTGTAGGTCAAGGAGAATTAAGAAGAATATTGACTTTCTAAATATGGAGATAATTTAGGAAGATTTGATTAAAGACCTTGTTTGTAGCAAAAGTTACTGCTGTTTATAACCACAAAAGAGTTGTTATTTGAAGGCCCAAATCCAGTTGGGTATAGGTTATAAGTAGAAGCTTTGTAACCTAGGATTTATACCAGTCGAGAATGTAACTTTCATATTATTAGGGCTGAGTCTGTGTACCACTATCTAGGAGAGTTGGCCTGTATGATCCACTCGGGTTGTGAGTTGGACTATGTTATAGAGTTGTAATCCCTATTATTATTCTCACTCAGAAGCTGTGAAGTAATGAGTTGAGTATTGTTCTTGGAGGAAGCTTTTAAGAAACTCTAAGTATGTCTATCAAGAGTCTTGGTTGTGCTTGATATTAGAAAGGGTGTCCTTCAAATAGTTTGATGTTGTTACCGAAGGTTGTAACAATTAGGTATCACTAGGGAGTGAGCAGAGGTTCTCTTATCTTAGATGGTGTTCTGAGATAAATATTACATTGGGTAATGATTAGGTAAACCGAAGGTTGTTTACCCATAAACTGAAGTATGTTTACATAAAATAATACTACTGATAATGGAATCTTCTTCCTGCCTTGGTAGCCCCCAAAGTAGGTGTTGTTGTCACCGAACTGGGTTAACAAGTCTGTGTGTTGTTTATACTTTTCAGTACTGTTTTTATATTGCTATACCTTGCCTATTTGTTTGTGTCGAATCAGATGTCTCAATATCCTTATCGGACATTTGAATTCTGTGATACCAAAATTTCAATATGAACATAAGGGTGATGCTAAAATAAAGTGTTATTCAGATGCGGATTTGGCAGGATCGCTGTCGAATAGGAGATCCACTTCTGGATATTGTGTTATTATTGGAGGAAATTTGATCTCATGGAGGGGAAAGAAGAAAAACACAATTGCACTATCAAGTGTTGAAGCTGAATATCTTGCTATGGCAGCAACATTAAAGGAACTTGCATGGCTTAAGAATTTTCTATCAAAACTTAGGTTGGGAGACCTTCGGGCCACAAAAATCATACGCGACAATCAAGCGACACTTCATATTACATCCAATCCGATTTTCATGAACGAACCAAACACATAGAAATAGATTGTCACTATATAAGAGAAAAGGTACTATCAGGAAAAATAACCACAAATTTTTTCAAATTTGAAGATCAATTAGCTGACATATTTACCAAGTCTCAAGGGTTCTCTTGTGAATTATATTTGTAACAAGCTCGAATCATACAATATACAATCCGGCTTGAGGGGGGGTGTTGAGAATCAATATATAATCAATTAGTATTGATTAGTAATCAATTAGTCATAAGTGTAAATTATAATATTACCTATTGTGTATATCTCTTTTGCATATAAATATACATCAAGTGTGATCATATTCGACACACATAAATACAATTACAATAGTGTTTATATGGAAAACCTAGAAAATGGGTATCCTTTTTTATTTTAAAACCCATAATATGATGAAGAATTTCAGTGAATACGATGAGGGTGATGACACAACTTCCAAGTGGGATGCCTCGTAGGCCAAAATAAACATTGCTAGAAGAAAATATACAGTGAGAACGTATGCGACACAATTTGAATAAATAAAGGACGAAAATGGACTTTTTAAAAGTTAATTGACCAAAATAGATCCCAAGCTAAAGATAAGGAGAGAAAAGGGTATTAAGCCTACTTAATAAATTATGTTTCTTTTTCAGAACAACAACTAAGCACTATTGCAAATAAATATATAAAGGACACTGTTTCTCCCATCATTAGTGATGAAGAGTCACCCTATGTAAACTGAAAATTACTCTTAATTAATCCATAAGTATATATTTAGATGCACCAATATACACCAAATTCACGTGTAAGTGAGACACACCCTCATCCAGTTGCAACTTAGTAACGCCCTCATTTTGCCATAATATAGTCCAGAGATGCATCTCTGTAACAATATACGAAAATGGACTTTCATAATCACCCTTTAGGTAGTAAATTTTGAAATTTTATAATAAATATATTGATGTAATAGGTCATGTATTATAACTATATTATCATGATAATTTTTTAGGAATTAAACGATACACTGATGTAATAAGATTAAAATGTCATACATTAAAATCAATCCAAAATCCATAATATTATCAAATTGACAAATTACAAAACCATAATACTATCCATAATCCATAATACAAATACTATCAAATTTTACTGGGTATATCAGACCCCCTGTTCCTTCTCTGTCTCTTACATTACAATGTCATATATACCTCAGATAGAATGACATCTAGAATGGCCCTCATAGAAGTGTCTTTACTCGCTCGCACAGTATCCATAATACAATGACATATTGGTACCATATTAATGGCATGATCAACCCTAGCTTGCTCTCATCTAACATCCTTTGATAAGTTGACCTAGGTGGATCTCTGAGATTATTTGGTGTCATGTAAGGATGTGGCACTCTGAAATACCACTGGATATAGCCAAATACACTACAACGTTCATGAGGAGTTAGCACACTTTGTGATTCATCTAGTACCATATAATTATAGAAATAATAGTACATTGTATCTACATCTCTACGGACCATAGTGGGAGGGGCAAACACGAAGGGTTATCATGGAATATTTTGCATAAGCCCGAAATGACGCATGAATCACTAAGGCAGGTGTGGATACATTAGACATGACTCACAAGCTAACCATCTAGATTAGAAGCATATGTCATGCAAAGGATGTGTTTGACACTGATTGTCATACGACTGAAAGTGTATATCATCTGCTACACTGCAGTCAAGAAACACTCTTAAGGGCTCATACGACTGATTTCCTTTGAGCGAGACAAATGCACAAGCACATGATAGTTCCTCAGTGTAGTCATCAACATATGATTAGCCAAAGATGTGTGAAAAGTACTAGAGGATCCATTCTTGAAAATGGTACATGTGAATTGTTAGTAATGACCTAGCTCAAGTGTTGTAAAAATGGTACAATAACAGTAAAGGTACAAATATATTATTGTAAACATCGTGTAACTAGTTGTCATCTATTTGGTTTTCCAAAGACAATCTTAAGCTAACTTTGAGTACATGTAAATCAAACAAGAGGCCCCAATGTAGGCTTCATTAGGTTATTGCTTTTAATTATTTATTAATTTGGGTTGGACATGGTATTAACTAAAAATACGAGGTCCTTGGTATTTAGAGGTTATGTGTAGTGGACTTGACTACACATGCTCAAATTTGGCCCTTCCATAAGGTATCGATCAAGTGTAACTGAGTAGTTTTATTCTGTAGATTATGTGGTTGATAATTTGTTGACATGATTCAGATAAGTGATTGTTATGGGCCAAATTGTGTTAATATTTAGTATAGTTTAGTGGTGCCTTTTAACTTAATTCATTGTGTATTCGTGTTAAAACCTCAACTTTAGTTTAAATAATAGCTTTATAGTTTTATCATGTAAATATTATATATATTAATCATTTTTATATTATTTTGTAGGATTCTTCGCGTTCTTGAAGCATTGGGAATTAATCGGCACAAATACAACTTCAAGTGCATTTTTGGATGGAAATAAAAAGCATCAGGTCGGGCTAAGCGCGGTCCTAGCATGCTAGCGATTTTGAGGACATGAGTGACCATGTTAAGCGCTGGATTCATGCTCTTAGCGCGGTTAGGGTGGTTTGATGAGTAATAAGTGGAAACGTGTGATTTTTCATGTGTATAAATAGAATTCATAATAGATTTTTTAGGCCATTCACCATTTCTTAGAGGTGTGATCAACATTATTTGAGTAGAGAGGCTTAGAAAACAACATTAGAGGTTGCATCTTAATGACTCAGAGTTGGATTTGCATCAATCATCTTGATACCGCGAGAGTTGTCGGTTCATCTTTCTTCTTCTCTTTGTATTCTTTATTGTTGGAGTTTGTTTGTAAGTGTACTCTGATTTTATGTATATGTATTGATCATGGTGTTGCATAAGATCTAATTTACAAACCTATATCGATGTTATCCTTGTTTACTTGCTTTATGTTTGGATATGGGTTGCTATAGACATATACTCTTCAAATATGGATTTAGAATGAATATCTATTAGGTTCTAAACTCTAGAAATAGATTTAGATCCAATATTCACAGTGAGTATCGGTTCTTAGTGATCTGTGTTGCTTAGTTACGTGAGACATCACCGATGAGACAATACAGAAGAACTTTCATAGGTGCTTCAAACATCAACGCTGATGTGAGGGATACGTGATGATATTGACGAGTGTTTTAGGTTGTGTACAACTGATCGATAGATTTAAGTATTTGATGGGTATATGAAATCCAATCCCGACGAGTTCTCTCCTCTATAAAGAATGCATTATTTATTTGTTCATATGTTTTACATTCCATATTTTACACTTTTAAACCATTTAAACCAAACTTAGAAATGTAGGACTATTGAACGATATATGACCCCTCACACTAATCCCAGTGGAGACGATAAAACAAAAATACTTACTTTTGCTTGCTGCTTTACTGCAACAACAAAATGGCGCCGTTGCTAGGTGTTGTACCCAAAAATTTGCCCTCTAATTTCTCAAGAATTTTCTCACAAGATCTCTATTGATTCAAGACATCACAAGGTTTGATCAGCTCAAGATACCTCCTCAAACACTGATGACTCAAAACTAGGGTTTGAGTTTGCACTAGTACAATTGGACTTTTAATGCCTCATATAGTTTCCATGAATCATATTGGGATCTCAAGCATCAGGTCAAAGATGGAACTTCTGAATCCTCGAAAGGAAGAAGAGAAAACTGTCGAAAGCACAAAGCAGATAAAAAAGGTGTGCAGTTGCAGATAACCATGTAGAATTCAAAATCTGGTTCAGACTGTTTGAACCACATGACTGATCGAAAGGAGTGGTTGGTAGATTTTTACAAGTCGAAGAAGAGAAAGTTTGCTTCGATCCCCAAGCTTCGACTGGGAAATGGCTTCCTTCGAGCAACCTGCTTCGATCCCCCTATAAACCCTTTGACACACATAGTTTTGACAATATGAATTACAAGTCTATCTTCATGCTTGCTTTGATCCACAAGCTTCGACTGGGAAATGGCTTCCTTCGAGAAACCTGCTTCGATCCACCTCTAGACCCTTCGACACACATAGTTTCAACACTATGAATTATAAGTCTATCTTCATGCTTGCTTCGATCCACAAGCTTCGACTAGGAAATGGCTTCCTTCGAGAAACCTGCTTCGATCCACCTTTAAACCCTTCGACACACATAGTTTAGACACTATGAATTACAGTTTAACAAAAAAACTTACTGATAATAGTTCATGGCAAGAAAAAGGTACCGGCAACATAGTCTTTCAAATGATTAATGGAGGAAAAGTTATGATTAAAGATGTTCTCTATGTCCCTGGAATAAAGCGCAACTTGCTAAGTGTTGGACAACTAGTTGAAAAGAGTTTCTCAGTTGTCATGAAAGATGGACTTTTGAAATTGTTCGACATCAAGAACAATTTGGTCTCAAAATCTCCGTTGTCAAAAAACAGGACATTTAAGACAATGATTAATTCGAAAGAAGTTCAATGTTTGAAAACTGTTCGACCACAAGGATAGTTGGTTGTGGAATTTTAAGTTTGGACATTTGAACTTTTTGACCACTTAATCAATTGATTACTCAAGTTATGGTTACTGGTATTCCAAGTTTTGAGATGCCGGAAAAAAAATTTATGAAGTTTGTTTAGTAGGAAAACAATCCAGAAATTCTTTCGTTTCGACTATACCAATGAGATCATCTTGCATACTCAAAGTGGTACATTCAGACGAATATGGTCTATTAGAAGAACATAAAATTGGTGTAAACAAATATTGTTTTATCAGTTGATGAGTTTTGTCGAAACTTGTGGATGTATGTGATCAAAACGAAAGGATGGAGTATTCGATTCAAGGAATCAAGTTGAAGACAGAATTTTGAAAAACATTGATCAAATCCACAGGCCATGCTACACGATCTTGCTTTGCAGGCCTCAAACTTGTGTTTCACTCCATAATTAATTGTTTACAAAATTAATTAACCTCTTACCCAAGTGTTTAAATTATTGTCCAAACCAATTTTCCCTTAATGGCACAAAGTTATCATTGCCATTTTAGAAAAGCAAGCTTTATGCAAATTGTCAATGCATTGAGCCTTGTGACCTTTATCTCTGATTGCAAGAAATATCAAAAGCATGAATCAAGTCTCCTGCACCCAACGAACATCAGGCCATGCTTGTACTTGAACTTTGGAACCATGAAAATCCATTCAACTTGATTTTTTTCATTTTCAACTAAACCATAACATGTTTTCTCAAGATTCTGATTACTACAAGATGTCAAACCTTTTCCATATAAATAGAGACATTATTTGCAACATAAAAGAAGGGAGAGATTACCAGCCTTAGAACACTCCTAAAACTCTCAAAAACTCTAAACCTGCACACAAGCACAAAGCTTGGCATATTCTAACTTTACACGCAAAATATCAAATACCTCTGTGCATTTTTTTGGCCTTTCGATTCACTAAGCTTCCATACACCACATAGGAACTATCCCAGCCCTTAACCCACTTTTGTAACTCCTCCTTCCTCATCCACCACTTCCAAAATCCTTCTGGCTTTCAAAGCAAAGTAGTGATCCCACTAGCTCAAGGAAGGTCCCTGCAAGCTTAATCCATCATCGAACCATTTCTGAAAGTAATATAGAGGTCATTCGAATTTCATTTCTTGAGGTAAGATTTCTTAACTGTGATATTTTGATACAAGCATTTTCAACACATACAAATAAAAGAAAAGATGTAGATATCATATCTAGGAAGCTGACCATGCTCTTAGTTTTGAATTTCATTGCTTGTGTCTTAAGAATTTCAACTCTGACCAGTTAGGTTTTGATTTTAGTACCAAAATAAAGTTCACGCTAACCTTCAATCCATAGCTTTTGAAAATTATGTGGTTAGATTCGTTTTCAAATTTTAGGAAGGTTTGATGTTTACACTTTTTGATTTGGCTGAGAAATGAAGCTTTTAGAAGCTTAACAATGGTGATATACATCCTTACGCACGTGAAGGAAGAAGATGAAGCCATGTTCAAATTTTTAGAAATGAGTTCATTTTATATTTAATGTAAGTTGGATAACTAACGGATGAAACAGACCACCCCAGTGGTACAAATAGCGCGCGCGTAAAGCATTTATGTATAAGGTCATGCATTCGAGCACTAGCGTGACATTTTGTATTTATTTTGTCATTGTTTTTCCAAACTAACATGCAGGTTTATAACATATTGAGTGTTGGCTGTTTTGAATGGAAGGTGTGGAGAACCTGGGTTCAAACCTTGGCAGGACCAAAACAAATTTTTATCATTTGTTTGTTTTCATTTTTTTTAACAAACTTCGAAATTTTTTCAAACCAATCAAAACAACTCCTTTTGAGTTGATTTTTTTGCACTATTTATTTATAATGTCTATTTTATGAATATATAAAAAATATCACAAAAAATATTTTATTTTCATATTTATTTTAATTAACCAAAAGCCTTCCATAAAAAACCCTAAAAAATGATATCTTGATTAATTTGATTTCCTTTTAACTTAGGATTAATTTTCCTATTTTTATTTAACCATATCCCTTTAGGTTAATTAGGTCAAAACAATTTTCCTAATAAAAATCCCAAGAAAAATCCATTTCTTTTTATATTCCTTGTCCATTATATTCATGTCATTTCTTGTAAAAATTTAATATGGTTGTAATAGATAATTAGGGTTTAATTTCTTGTAACCCCCATTTGTAAATTTGTACCCCTCCCCAAATGATGTTATAGCATAGTAAATTTACTTTACGCAATTTATCACTTTCATATCAATGCTAGTAAATTAGGGTTTGTATGGAAAGATAAAATCAATACTTAGAAAACCCTAATTCAAGATAAATCAAGCATGAAAAAAAATACACACTTGCACACTTACACCTCTAGGGTTAACTCCAATTGTTGCCTTCAGAAAATAGTCATAATATGCATGTGAGACATCTTAGCAAAAATAATCAAAAATACAAGATCATAGTCCCTCGATGACGCTTCAAATGTCGCCTTCAAATGATCTTAGTCCCTCAAGAGAAATGCTAAGATATCTCACAACATTTCTATTCATGAATATACGATGACCCATGTCCGTCCCTTCACATCCAAAGATAAGGCTTCTTACCAATCAATGGTAAGATAGCAATATTAAAGGAAGGAAGAAATGAACAAAAGACTTTTGAGTAGGTAGAAAGTTCTTAGTTTCTTACTCGCAATCCATCTCCAAAAAAAAACACCTTTTCAAACACACCAAACACTTTTAAAACATGAAATTTTTTCAAAAAGTCCAACATTTTGTATGCATTCTTATAGAGATGAGAATCATTATAAAGTTTTCCTAAACGAAGGCGCTTTTCAAAAGTACTTTAAAAACTCATCACAAACACATTTCAAACAAAGCAAATTCAAAAGTGATCTAGCAAGAAACTAAGAGCCCATAGATAACTATGGATGAAAAGGGTGCTAACACCTTCCCTTTTCATAACCTACCCCCCGAACTTAAGAAAATATCTCAAAGTTCTTTCCTGTTCTTTTCACCCTTTCCTTATTGGATAAAAAGAAAAGTCGGTGGCGACTCTTACTATCCGCAACAATTGTGATAAAATGCAAAACACCCAAGTCTATTCTCCCACCGTATTACAGAACTGGCAAATTTGCTGGGGATACTGATTTCAAAAGTGGGGTTACCTTAGAGCTAGATTACTTTTACTTGCTTTCATTGTTTGATTTGTTTGCTTTACATTTTATGGATCCTTGTTTGGGTTTGTACTGGTCCTCTAACCGGATCTTGGAACATCATTAGGTAAGTAGCAATAGATTATGGAAATTGTACGACATAAACCGATATGGTTGAAGTAATGGCTACGTTAGTGTGACGCATTTGTTGGTACAGGTATCCCTTGTGTTGAATCGAGGAGAATACGGGGCCGCTGAGCGATGTCATGAAGCACTAACTGACCTTAGAACCTTTAATTGAACAACTTGGCCATTAGGAAGTAGTAAGATAGTCGGTTTCGGTGGAAATCTGAAAATTGGTTGATACTCGATACTACGCTCATTGAGATTGGACTTTTGGGATATTTTGGCTGCAAGAAAAGATTAATTGTGCTAAAACAATGTCCAATAAAGAAAGATCAATGATATTGAGATTCCCTAAAACTCGTTTACTTTGTAGGATAGGTTGAACCAACTAAACTTCAAGAGGGTACTTACCTATGAAACCCATGCAAGCCTAAACATAAGGTATTTGTGTGCTTTGTTTGTGATTATTATTCATGTCATCATAAACATCATAATATCATAATCATTCTCACTAACCATTTCAAGGATTTAGGAATTTATCTTTGTTCTGTTTTGTAGGACATGACTTCCACTCGTAGGAATACCATCCGAGTTAACTTTGTGAAAGTGCATCCTCAACTTCAAGAATTAGCATCAAGAGTTCCTGGTGATTCTCCCTTCACCAAGAAATATGGTCGACTTCTTAACTTGGCTACCTCAAACTTCCAAGAAGAAATGATGTGTGTGGTTTTCCAATTCTTTGATCCTATGCATCATTGCTTCACGTTTCCTGACTACTAATTGGTGCCTATATTAGAAGAATACTATAAATTTGCTAGGAGTGTATGTGCTTGATCAAATTCCATTCACCGGTTTAGAAGAGACTCCAAAACCTGAAGTTATTGCCAAAGCTTTACATTTGAAAAGATCCGACATTATGGAAAATTGGGAGACAAGAAGTGGAGTTAAGGGTTTCTTAGCCAAATTTTTGTTGGAGAAGGCTTGTTTGTTCTGGGAAGATATGGATTTTCAAGCTTTTGAGGATGCCTTGGCTCTTCTAATCTATGATTTGGTTCTATTTCCCAATCCAGAACAACTCATAAATGTGAATTCCGTCAAGGTTTTTCTCTCTCGTAATCCTATACCTCTTTGCTTGGAGATATTCTACATTGCTTCCACACTCGCACCATGAAGAAAAGAGGTACTCTTTTGTGTTGCATTCCATTACTCTCTAAGTGGTTTATTTTTCACCTACCTCGATCAACATTGAAGAATGAGCAAGGCTTGACATGGTCTCAAAGGATGATATCACTCTCACACTCGGATATCCATTGGCGTTCTCGATCTTTGGAGGATATTACCATCATTGACCATTGTGGGGAATTCCCTAATGTACCACTCTTAGACATTTTGGGTATGCACGAAGAAATGGTCCCCATAATACGCTCATTTAAGGTTTGGTATTTGACTACGAGGGAGACGACCAAGGCTATCGTCAAAGGTTTATACGAGCTTGGAGAATGATAAAAAAAGTGGATAGTAAGACATTGGGACATAAGAATTCCATTCCCCTTGAGCCTTACCTTAAGTGGGTACAAACTCGTGCTCAAAGTCTCGTGATGCCTTATCCCGCCATCTACCAATCATCATGGAGCCTGATGCCAAAGGAGATGTTCCATACACTATCCTTTACCCTGATATGCCTACTTCTCTTGAATATTTGCAAAGATATTAGATTCAGCTAAAGGGGGAGTGAGACAACTTTAAAGCACAATTTTATGTAAGCGAGAAGAAGATATTGGAGCTCACGAGACAACTTCATGAGGAGAGGAGCCTGAATGCCTATATCGCTCTAAAGAGGAAGCATCCATAGGAAATTTGAGATATTGTTATTGTATTTTAGTTCATTTTGTTTCTCTTTTTTCAATGTAAGCCCAAGAGGCATGTTATAATCAATTTCAACTTATTAATGCAATTGTTGTTTGTTCCTTTTGTCTAAACAAATTTGAATTTTCTAAATACTTGAAATCATTTGCATATTCATTTTCATGCATCATAACATGAACAAGTTTTCCACCACAGGTTTCCTTATCTTACTACTGTTTATTTCAGTAAGATGGATATCAAATAAACAGTGAAGGACTTGTAAGCACAAAATTCCCAATTCCAAGAAACCTTTTTGACCTTGGCCAAGGGACAACAAGAGATGATGAAACTGCTAACAACAAAAAAGAAGACTAAAAAGAAGGCCTTTATCAACATGGGTAAGAGATTCAAAGGTCCAGTTCGTCAGGTACAGATAGTCGAAGAGTCGTCTGAGGAGGACAAAAATCAAGACAAAGAGGCAAGGAGCACCCGTGATGGGGGTGAAATTGATCAAGCTTCTGAAGATGAAGACTACTTTGATGAACAGTACCCACCTGCCGAGGATAAATACAATCAGTTAGAGGATAAACTGAAAGCTGTTGAAATTTAAGACGTACTTGGTTTGGATTTTGGTGATTTGGGCTGTTGAAATTCAAGACGTACTGGGGTCGTCATTCTCCATGAGCTCAAAATACCGGTCTTTGCCAAGTATGACAGAGTTTCCTGCCCGAAACTTCATCTAAGGTATTACGTGCGCAAGATACAACCGCACACTACCGACAAAAAGCTCTGGGTCCATTTTTTCCAAGAGTCTGGATGGGACCCAACTAGAATGGTTCTATCAATTGGAGGGTTCCCGCATCCACACATGGGAAGATCTAGCCAATGCTTTTTATCATCAGTATCAATACAATGCCGATCTGGCACCAACTAGAGTCCAACTTTAAGGTATGACAATGGGTACTAATGAGGGGTTTTAGGAGTACGCACAAAAGTGTAGAGATCTTTCTGGTAGGGTCCAACCACTACTAACTGACAGAGAACTAGTTGACATGTTCATGGGTACATTAACTGGCCCATTTTTCAACCTATCGATTGGCAGTTCTTCGTCTGGTTTCACTGAGTTGATCCTAACTGGTGAAAGAGTCGAAAGTGGCATTAAGAGCGGAAAAATTCCCATGACATCTGCTTCCGCATCCAACGCTGTAAAGAAGCCTTTCACTGAAAAGAAGGAAACAAAAGTTGTGTATTGGGCAAGGGCCCGTACCAAGAAGGATCCCTGATCCTCTGTTAATGTTGTGTTAATCTCCAACCCTCCACCTGCTCAAAGACAATCATCCAACAATAAATGATCTGAAGTTCCTCGAAGATAGTTCACGAGAATAAGCATGTCACTATCCCAAGCCTTAAAACATCTATTGAAGGCCAACTTAGTGACATTGCACAATCCACCGTCCAATCCAGACATTTCATCACCTAAGTACAATCTGAATGCCAAGTGCGCGTATCATTCCAACAGTCCTGGGCATGAAACTGATCAGTGTTGGGCTCTGAAGAATAAGATTCAAGATCTGATAGACAATAAAATAATTGAATTTGATCCACCTGTCACTCCAAATGTGATAACCGCACCAATGTCGAACCATGGAAAAGGTGTTAATGAAATTTTGATGCTACTTTTGTTTCCTCCATTGAAGATTTAACATCTCCATTAACTACCGTGAAGGATAATCTGTTGAGATCCAGAGTGTTCCCTGGCTGTTCTAAAAATTATGTTTGTTATGGTCAATAAATAAATGGGTACAAGCGGCTGAAGGAAGGTTTTCAACGCCTGATAAATATCCGTGAGATTCTGTTTAAGAAGATTACTATCATCAAAAGTTTAACCAATAAAGATGAAAACCTGTCTATAATAACCATTTCTAACAAGCCGTTTAGGATCCCCTCAAAGGGTCCTATAAGAATTTCAAATGAGCCAACCATTGCTCCTTTAATAATCACTGCCGCTGGGCTTATCCCCTACTCGTCTAACAAAGAAGTTCCATGGAACTATAGTGCCAAGGTTTATTATCATGGGATAAAACAAGATTCTTGGATCAACAAAGATGAAGTTGTTGTCATTAATATTGCAGGTTCTAGTAAAGTGACAAAAATAGGGAGGATCTTTTCCCCTGATATCTCACCACCCACTACTACAACGACTTCCGTCCGCATAACCAATGACAAGTCTAGTGCCAACACTAGAGGCAAAGAGAAAGAAGGTGAGCCTGCTGGGATGAGGTACCTACCAAAAATGCTGACACTGAAGAACCCTCCACTCGAGAGATGGAGGAAATCCTGAAAATCATAAAGAAGAGTGACTTTAAAATAGTTGAGCAACTGGGGAAAACCCCGTCCAAAATCTCCATGCTGTCATTGTTACTCTGTTCAGACGTTCATGCCCAGGCTCTAATCAAGTTCTTGAAGAAAGCCCACGTGCCACTAGAAACCACCGCTGACCAGTTCGAGAACTTTGTAGCAAGTTTAATAGTTGACAATGGATTAGGGTTCTCTGACGCTGATTTGACTCATATGGGAAGGAACCACAACAAAGCCTTGCATACCTTTGTTGAATGCAAGGGAACCACCCTAGCTCATGTCTTAGTTGATACTGGCTCATCTTTAAATGTGTTATCCAAAGGTGCGTTGGACCGGATAGATTGTGAAGGACCGGTACTGAAGCCAAGCGATATTGTCATAAGGGCTTTAGATGGGTCTAAGAGAATGGTTCATGGAGAGGTGGATCTCCCAATAAAAGTTGGCTCACATATTTTCAAATCTACCTTTTATATAATGGACATACGTCTCGCCTATTCTTGTTTGCTTGGACGCCCTTGGGTCCATGGGACAGGAGCAGTAACATCCACCCTCCATCAAAAATTAAAGTATCCAGTCCAAGGGAAGATTGTTACTATTAGCGGCGAAGAATAATTTATGGTGAGCCATCTTAATTCCTTCAAGTATGTGGAAATGGATGGTGAATTCATAGAGACTCCATGCCAGGCCTTCGAAATTGTTCCTCCTATGGTTTCCGCCACCAAAATATCCTCCAATATATCAAAAGATGATGAAGTTGTACCAAGAATGGTTTCGCTTAAGGATGCCCGTGCCATGGTCGAAGATGGAAACTGTACTATCTGGGGCCAACTTCCTGACATTCCGTTTAAAGCATACAAATTCGGATTGGGTTTCACCATCAAATATTAGAAAGAAGTCAGGCGTGCTCGCGTGGGAAAGCCACCTCTCCGCATCGGGAATCATGAAGTGAATGTTGTGGAAGACTCTGATGATGAAAATACTTTTGAAGTTTGGATCTATCCTACTGTCGAAGGAAAGTTCAACAACTGCCATGAAAAGGATTTCACTCCCATCTCCTTCATTGAGGAGTAATTACTGTTTACTATTTTTTGTCAATTCAAGGACTTCTGTATGTAATCTTAATTTCCAAAACAATGACTTTTAAGCCACATGCCTTGCCCGGGGCACTATGGTCGATTTGTTAAGGGTTTTGTACATGTTCATTTATCATGTGATAATTTAATATAAACCATTGGACCTTTTGCATTCAAATTTTTGTGTTCATTGTCTTTTTTTTTATTAAATTTTTTTCAATAGCCATGTATCTTACATGCACACACACACACACACACTTGCAGATTTTCATCCACTCCGGATCTCATTGCCAACGAATCCACCATTGCCAGTTATGACTTCGAACATCCAGTTAACCAAGTCGAAGACGAAGGAGAGGAAGATTGTGAAATACCAGGAGGATTATCCAGACTTCTAATGAAAGAAGAGAAAGCTATTCAACCTCATGAAGAGTCATTTGAAGTTATAATCTTAGATACTGAGACATATAAGAGAGAGGTCAAGAACGGCGGCAACCTAAAAGATGGTATCAAGAGCAGATTGGTTCAGATGTTACATGACTACGTTGAAGTGTTTTCTTGGTCGTATGAAGATATGCCCGGATTGGATACTGATATTGTGGTTCATCGTCTGCCAATGAAGGAAGATTGTCCTCCTGTTAAGAAAAAAGTTCGTCGCATGCGGCCTGACATGTCTGAAAAGATAAAAGCTGAAGTGCTGAAACAATTCGATGCGGGTTTCATAGATGTGACATCTTATCCATAATGGGTTGCAAACGTGGTCCCCGTGCCAAAAAAAGATGGAAAGGTTCACATGTGTGTGGATTATAGGGATCTGAATAGGGCAAGCTCCAAAGATGATTTCCCTCTACCACATATTGATGTCTTGGTTGATAACACCGCTCAACATAAAGTTTTCTCCTTCATGGATGGATTTTATGGCTACAACCAAATCAAGATGGCTCCCGAAGACATGGAGAAGACCACCTTTGTTACACAATGGGGCACCTTTTGCTACAAGGTCATGCCGTTCAGATTGAAGAATGCAGGGGCAACATATCAAAGAGCTATGGTAGTTTTATTTCATGATATGATCCATCATGAAATAGAGGTCTATATGGATGATATGATTGCAAGATCACAAACTAAATAAGAACATCTCGATCACCTACACAAGTTATTTGAGAGGCTGAGGAAGTACAAGTTGAGGTTGAACCCTAATAAGTGCACATTCAGAGTAGGTCTGGAAAGCTTCTAGGTTTTTTCGTCAGTGGTAAAGGCATCGAGGTTGATTCTGCAAAGGTAAAAGCCATTCAAGAAATGTTGGTTCCTCGCTCTGAAAAAGAGGTTAGAGGATTCTTGGGTTGTCTTAACTACATTGCTCGCTTCATCTCTCACTTAACTGCTACTTGTGAACCAATCTTCAAACTCTTGAAGAAAGATCAAGTAGTCAGATGGAACGATAATTGTCAAGCCGACTTTGAGAAGATCAAAGAAGATTTTCAAGAACCTCCTATCCTTATGGCTCCAGTGGAAGGAAGACCATTAATCATGTACTTGAATGTGTTATAGAATTCTATGGGGTATGTGTTGGGCCAACATGATGAGTCTTGTAGAAAAGAGCATGGAATATACTACCTGAGCAAAAAGTTTACCGACTGTCAACCCAGATATTCACTGCTCGAGAAAACTTTTTACGTTATGGCATGGGCTGATCGCTGACTAAGACAATATATGTTGACTCACACCACTTTATTAATTTCTAAAATGGACCCTATCAAGTACATCTTTGAGAAGCTCTCTCTCTCCGGACAGATAGCTAGCTGGTAAATGATTCTGACCGAATACGATATTCAATATACAACACAAAAATACATCAAAGGAAGTGTGTTAGAAGATCATTTGGCTCATCAAGCTGTTGACGACTATCAATCTATGAACTTTGACTTTCCGGATGAGAATATCATGCTAGTGACGTACTGTGCAAAACATGGACCGTATGACGGACCTGAACAAGGATCCCGATGGACTATGGTTTTTGATGGGGCTTCCAACGCTTTGGATAATGGCATTGGTGCTGTGATAATTTCTCCTGAAGGGTGTCACACTCCTTTCACTGCTAGACTATGCTTCGATTGTACGAATAACATGGCTGGGTACGAGGTGTGCATTCTAGGTTTGAAGGATTCTATTGACTTAAGGATCAAGCATTTGGATGTATTCGGAGATTCTGCTCTAGTGATCAGTCAAGTCAAAGGAGAATGGGACACTAAGCATCCTAACCTGATTCCTTACAAATATCTTGTGTTAACTCTGATTCCATGCTTCGAGGAGATCACCTTTGAGCATTTCCCTAGGGAGGAAAATCAGTTAGCCGACGCTTTGGCCACAATGTCTTCCATGTTCAAAGTCAAATGAGACAACGAAGCTCCTATGATAACAATCGAAAGATTTGACGAACATGCACACTGCTATGAGCTTGATACTGACGAAGAGAAACCATGGTACCATGAGGTGAGGAGATATCTTGAGGCACAAGAATATCCTGAAGGAGCTTCCGTTAATGATAAAAAATTATTGCGAAGATTATCATCCAAATTCTTTCTAAGAAACGGAATCCTATACAAGCGCAACCATGATTATACGCTACTCCGATGTGTGGACAAGAAGGAGGTGGAGAAAATTATGGAAGACATGCATGATGGCCTCTTTGGGACCCATTCTAGTGGACACACTATGGCCAACAAAATCATGAGGGCTGATTACTATTGGTCCACAATGGAAATTGATTGTCACCAACACTCAAGAACTTGCCACAAATGTCAAATCTATGATGGTAAGGTCCATGTACCTCTTATCCTTTTAAATATCATGACTGCACCGTGGCCGTTTGCAATATGGGGCATTAATATGATCAGAGAGATCAAACCTACTGCCTCAAATGGACATCGTTTCATCCTTGTTTCCATTGATTACTTCACCAAATGGGTTGAAGCTGCCTCATATGCCTCAGTCACCAAGAACGTTGTAGCCATGTTTATCAAGCATAACCTCATCTGCCATTACGGTATCCCCGAAAGGATCATCACTGACAATGGAACCAACCTAAACAATGCTATGATTAAGAAACTTTACACTCAATTCAAAATCAAGCGCCACAATTATTTTCCGTACAGACCCAAGATGAATGGAACGGTGGAAGCTGCCAATAAAAATATCAATATTATGCAAAAGATGGTGGTAACCTACAAATATTGGCATGAGATGTTACCGCTTTCTCTCCATGGCTACCGTACTTTGGCTCGTACATCAACTGGTGTAACTCCTTTCTCCTTGGTCTATGGTATGGAATCCGTATTACCCGTAGAAGTTCAAATTATCTCTCTAAGAATAATGAAAGGAGCAAGTCTAGGTGAAGACGAATGGATTCATATTAGGTTGGATCAGCTGAATTTGATTGACGAGAAGCGACTGGCTTCTGTTTGCCATGGTCAGATGTATCAAAAGCATATGATTAAGGCATTCAAAAAAAAGATCAAGCCTCGAGTGTATCAAGCTGGCAACTTGGTAATAAAGCACATCATTCTTCCACAAGGCGACCCCAGGGGCAAATGGACTCCCATATATGAAGGACCATTTGTTGTAAAGAAATTTTTCTCTGGTGGTGCCATGATGTTGACTACTATGGATGGTGAAGATTTCCCACATCCTGTGAACACGAACTTAGTTAAAAAATACTACACATAAAATGACCGGTTAGGTTGACACACCTAGGCAAAAATAAGGGCATCCCGGCGAACCAAAGAGGTTCAGGAAAAAGTTAGGGATATATGTAAAATATTGTACACCCGGCGAGTCGAAAAGCTGAAAGGGTGATTTGGGGAAAAAATGGGTATCCTAGTGGGCCGAAAACCCGAAAGGGCGACCCAGGCAAAAGTTAAGGATTAAAGCGTATGAGTATGTCCTGTGGGATCTCTACAACCAGCTTTATTACCGAGGTCCAAGTTCAAATGGTCCAAGATCAATCCAATCAACTATTTTCAACGACAAGGGATAATGTTCAAAGACATAAGGGAAATAGTGGGGTTGGAACATAATGATATCACTTTCACATGGCTATTATTTTGTTTTCACTTTGTATTCTTTCCATTCTTTCGACGATTTCCTCTTACTAGGATCTCAGTCTCTTTGTACAAAAACACTTATTCATGGGCAAAACATCAATACAAATATACTTTGAAGTGAAAACTTTCTATCTTTTTTGTTTTGAGTGCAAAAGTGTCTAATGACTAAAATTGAATGAACATATGCATATGAACATGATTAAACTTTTAACAAATGTATGCTTAAAAACAGTGACAAGCATCTCCTTAAATGCATTTGATATTTCCCAACAGAGTTATTTCAATTACCTTATCCCCACAAATTTGATCCATGCAATCCCCAGCCAGAGTTTCAGTCTCCGGAAAACCTCTCCCCAACTGAGTTGGTCTCAAGAAGAATCCTCGAGGAGTTCTGCCAAAAGAAAACACCTCCCCAGCAGTTCGTCAAATATCCTCTTCAACAGGTTTTATTTCCCCAACAAACTATAGATTCCCCAACTTGAGTTTTCCTCTCAGGCTATTATAAATCAAGGGACCACAACCCCTAATCCCCAGTGAAGTCGTCAACAGAGTCATTTCTATCTCCGAAAGTTGTTGTAAAAGCCTGGAACCCGACCAGATAACCGTCAACTTCATTCATTCAAGCAAGTTACTACGAAGCCTGGACCCGACTAGATACTAGTTTAACTTCATCCTACTCTCAACTTACTGTGAAAACTGGACCCGACCAGATAACAGAAAACCTTGTAGGTGTTTAGTTATTGGCATGCATTTTTGGTAAAACCAGGCGTGTGAATGTCATGACTAATGTCATAACATTCTAATTTATTAGGTACTGGTTTATTAGGTACCTTTGCAGAAAAATAGTGGCATACAGGTACTACTGTTTATGAGTGTGTATCTGAGCATTTTGCAAAAAGATCACATTTATTGTCTTCTTAGTAAACAGGAATTCTGATGTCATAACAAATGTTAAGACATCCTGTACTGATCTAACAGTAGTGCAGTTTGGTTAATTCTGAGATTTTTCAGGAAGTTGGCTCATTCCTTCCAGAACAGAATCTCCTGTTGTCTTTGGGTTAACCTAGCTCAACCCTAAACTGGTTGATAAAGTCTTGTGACCAAGTCTTATTGTTAAACCTAATTAACCCTAGCTTTTTGTGGAAACCCTAACTGAAGAAACAGCAGCTATATATTCAACAGGTCTGCTGTTTGGAAAATATCTCTTTGGACTGAAGATCAATCAGAAACTGTATAGTTTTAACTGCTGTAATCCAAGCAATTATCATTGTGATAAGTGACTTGGAATAGGTTTTGTTTGTAAGGGTTTTTGTACCACTCAAAGCTTTGAAGCAAGAGTGTTTTATGTCTCTTGACTAAAGCTTTGAAGCAAAGTCAAGTTAGGTTTATGTATCACTCAAAGCTGTGAAGCAAGAGTGTTTGTGTTACTTGATTAAAAAGCTGTGAAGCATAATCAAGTGTATGTTTTGAAGAGTGTCTTCATTAATTCATTAGTCAATTGTTTTAAGTATCACTGTTGTGATTGAGGGGGAGTGAGTAGGAACTCAGGTTTAAGTTGTACTTAGATTGAAGTTGCATTGGGTAGGTCTTAAGTGAAGGAGATAAACTGGTTGGTTTATTCCTGAATTAATATCTCTTATAGTGGATTTCCTCCCTGGCTTGGTAGCCCCCAGAGTAGGTGTTGTTTCACACTGAACTGGGTAAACAATTGACTGTGTTATTTACTGTTTTTGTATTTACTGTCTTATAGAAAGTCAGATACGGTGTCACAACATTGACTGTGACATTGAGTATCTACAGCCAGAATTTCAATTGGCATCAGAGCGGGCACCCTGCCTGTATTACTGGGTGAGATCTAGGGATATCACTTTCTGGCACTATGGACAAAGAAGGAGTTTTTGGAAATAGACCACCCATTCTGGATGGAACAAATTATGACTACTGGAAACCTCGTATGATTGCCTTCTTAAAATCTCTGGACAAAAAGGCCTGGAGAGCTGCTGACAAAGGATGGAACCATCCCACCATAACTGAGAAAGATGGGACAATCAGTCTGAAGCCTGAGGAAGAATGGAGTAAAGAAGAAGATGAGTTAGCCCTGGTAAATTCCAAAGCTTTAAATGCCTTGTTCAATGGAATTGATAGAAACATATTCAGACTAGTACATCAATATGAACTGGCCAAGGAAGTTTGGAACACTCTCAAAACTACCCATGAGGGCACTTCCAAAGTAAAAATGTCAAGGCTTCAAATGCTGACTACCAAGTTTGAGAATCTAAAAATGATGGAAGATGAAACCATTCATGAGTTTCACATGAACATCTTGGAGATTGCCAACACCTCAGGAGCATTGGGAGAAAAGATGTCAGAAGAAAAACTGGTGAGAAAGATTCTCAGATCCTTGCCTAAAAGATTTGCAATGAAGGTAACTGCTATAGAGGAAGCCCAGGATATCAGCAAGTTGAAAGTGGATGAACTCATTGGGTCTCTTCAGACTTTTGAGATGGGGATCACTGAAAATGTTGACAAGAAGAACAAGAGCATAGCACTTGTATCCAACACTGAAGATGAAAACAAGGAGGATGAAGAAGAAAATATTTCAGAAGCTATAGCCATGCTTGGAAGACAATTTAACAAACTCATCAAAAGAATAGATCCAAAGTCAAGGTCCAATGTTCATAACATCCCCTCTGACATTGACAGTTCCAGCAGAAGACCAAGGTCAGAAGAGAAGGGAAATCAAGGCAGAGGAATTCAATGCCATGGTTGTGAAGGATATGGGCATATTCGAGCTGAATGTCCTACCTTTCTTAAGAAACAAAAGAAAGGAATGAATGTTACTTGGTCTGACTGTGATTCAGAAAGTAATTCTGAAGAAGAATCTGCCAAACTAGTTACTGCTCTAACTGGTGTTTGTACCTCTAAAAGTGACACTAGTGATGAGGAAGTGACATTTGAAGAACTGGCTGATACTTACAAGAAATTGTGTATCATAAGTGCTGAAGTCTGTGTGCAGAATGAGAAACAAACAAAACTCATCATAAAGCTGGAGGCTGAAAAAAGGGCAGACCTTGAAACCATAAGTCATCTAGAAGAGGAAGTTAAATTGTTGAACTCACAACTGAACCAGATGACCAAATCTGTCAAGATGCTGACAAATGGAACTGACAAATTGGAAGAAATCCTTCAGGTTGGACAAAATGTGGGAAACAAATCTGGACTAGGATTTGTGGAAGCAAAGAAATCTGGTGCAGACAAGAAGATCGGGCCTGTTAAACAAATGTCAAAGCAGATGTCTCAACACAACTCTCAACATCAGGAACAGAGATATATGAAGAAAAGGTACCAAAGATGGAGATGTCATCATTGTGGGAGGTATGGTCACATTAAGCCTTTCTGCTTCAGATTGTATGGATACCCTAATCAGAGCCCAGGTGTTAAACCTAAGTCTAAAAGGGTACCACATACTCCTCAATGGAAGAAAAAGGCTACTGCCCTGATAGCCCACACTTCCCTGAGACTCTCTGCAAAGGAAGACTGGTACTTTGACAGTGGGTGCTCTAAGCACATGACTGGAATCAAGAACATTCTCAATCATGTTAAACCTCACACCACTAGTTATGTGACCTTTGGAGATGGTGCTAAAGGTGAAATCAAAGGAGTTGGTAATTTGGACTGCCCTGAAGTTCCAAATCTGAATGAAGTACTATTGGTAAAAGGCCTGACTGCTAATCTCATTAGTATCAGTCAATTATGTGATCTAGGATTCAAGGTCAACTTCTCAAAATCTGAATGTCTTGTAATTAATGAAAAACTAGAAGTTGTAATGAAAGGAATCAGATCTAAAGACAACTGTTACTTGTGGCAGCCTGAGAACACTAATAACTCCACTATGTGTTCTATTACCAAAGAAGAAAAAGAGGTGAAGCTGTGGCACCAAAAACTTGGCCATCTTCATCTAAGAAGAATGAAAAGGACTATCTCTATGGAAGCAGTCAGAAGGATTCCAAGACTGCAAATTGATAAAGGGAGGGTTTGTGGTGAACATCAAATGGAAAGGCTTGGTAAAAAGAGATATGTCTATGATGTGGTGAATAAATTTGAAGTTTTTAAAGAACTGTGCAAAAGAACTCAAAAAGAAGGGTGTATTGTCAGAATCAGAAGTGATCATGACAAGGAATTTGGAAACAGCAAGTTTAATAAGTTCTGTTTCTCAGAAGGAATGAGTCATGAATTCTCTTCTCCTATAACTCCTCAACAAAATGGAGTTGACAGAAGGAAAAATAGGATCATACAGGAATCTGCCAGAGCTATGATTCATGTCAAAAGAATGCCTTTTCAACTTTGTGCTGAAATAGTAGCAGCTGGTAGTAGCTGTTCTCAAATTATCTGGACAAAACAGATGCTCACTGAGTATAATGTCTCACAAGATGTTGTGACATTGTATTGTGACAATCTGAATACAATCAATATTTCCAAGAACCCTATTCAGCATAGCAGGACCAAGCACATTGACCTTAAAACTTACTTTATCAGAGACCTTGTAGAGGAGAAGACAATTAAACTGGAACATGGTGTCATTAAGCTACAGCTGGCTGACATTTTTACCAAGGCTCTTGATGGAAATCAACTTGAAAACTTGATGGGCAAGATGGGTATTTGCCAACATGAGAAATTATAGCAATTAATTTTGCTCAAAACAAGGGTTGAAGGAGTTATTTTTGTTAAGTCTATTTTAAGTGGGTTAATCATATATTTCCCAAATTCTTTCAAAATTACTGAGAAGTTGGATAGACACACATTTGCCTCCTTCCACTCTCGACTTTGCAACATCTCTTTTTCACTCATTCAAAGTTTTCTCCCTAGTTGCTACTGGTTTTCCAAGTCAATTAAAATGTCTCAAACTTCATCCTCATCCAAGACAACCGTTTCATCTTCATCATCTGATCAAGATTCTCGAGCAATCACCCCATGCATGGATTCTGAAGTCCTGGAGATTACTCCTCTCAGAGAAATAGCAACTAACCCTTCCAAGGTCAAAAAGCTGAGAACAAGGCATGCAGGAAGGTCTCAGGCGATGTCTTCCGGTAATCCCTCTCAACCTTCATCTTCTGTACCTAATAGGGAAGGATCGGCTCATGTACATCAAGAAATAGCTAGGCTTGTTACAAGAATCCTGAGTGAGAACCACTCTGTACCAGGGATTTCTGTTCCATTAAATCAAGAATCAGCAAGCCCAAATGTTGAAGCTAATCCAGATGTCTCTGAGAATGTTGAGACACCAGATGACAACATTCAAAAACTATCTGAAAACCTGGATGACATTCAGAACCCTTCAGAGAAGAATGTTGAACCACCTGTTATTGACGTGGATGAGGAATACTCAGACAATGACCTGATTGCAAATATCAACCCTAGCATAGCTAGGAGAATGATGAACAGAAAGGGCAATCAAGATGCTGCAAAAGGTCTGAACAAAGAGAAACCTGCTGATAAGAAAACCAGGTCTGAAAGGAAGACTGGTACTGTGAAGACTGGAATGTGCAAAGGGAAGGTGAAAGCCCAAGTGCATACTGAGAGTCTCTCAAAACCTGCTAGACAACCAATTACAAAGAAGAGAAAAGAACCTGAGTCTTCTGATTCTGATGAGGAATCAGAGTTTGAAATTAATGCTGAAGAGATTCCTATCAGAAGGAAACTCCCTTCCAGCAAAATGGCTAGAGTTCCTGAAGTCCCAACAGACAATATCTCTTTTCACCACCCTAACAATGCCAACAGATGGAAGTATGTTTGCTTAAAGAGAATAGCTTTAGAAAGAGAACTAAACAATGGTGCCATGGATTGCAAGGAAATCATGGACCTGATCAAAGCTGCTGGACTAATGAAGACTGTGGCAAAATTTACCAAGTGCTTTGAAAATCTGGTCAAGGAATTTATAGTGAACTTGTCTGATGAATGTGCTGATGGAAGGTCAGCTGACTTTGAATGTGTTTATGTTAGAGGAAGAAGGGTTAATTTCTCTCCATCAGAAATTAACAAATTTCTTGGAAGATCAAATGAGGATTACCCTGAACTGGAAGTCACTAACAATGAAGTATGCCAAACCATCACAGCAAGACAAGTCAAGTGCTGGCCCTTGAAAGGCAAGCTGAATGCCAGCAAACTAAGCATGAAATTTGCCATCCTGCACAAGATTGGTGCAGCCAACTGGGTCCCTACCAACCACAAATCAACTATCTCCACAGGATTGGGGAGATTCATTTATGTTGTGGGAACCAAGACTGAATTTGACTATGGCAGGTATATTTTTGAAAAAACTTTAAAACATGCTGGTAGCTTTGCTGTCAAAGGCCCTATTGCCTTTCCCTCCCTCCTTTGTGGAATTATCCTTGCACAGTACCCTGATATCCTGGTGGCAAGAGATACTGCTTGCAAAAGAGCTCCTGCTCTTGGGTTACACTACAAGCTTTTTCAGGGATCTCATGTTCTTGATATTGTCATAACATCAACTGAGACATCATCTGTAAAAACTCAGTCCAAAATATATGTTGTTATAGCTGTATTGAAAGAGACCTGCAAAGAGCTGGAGACTAGGAAAAAGACTCTAGAAATCCTAATTTCCAGGTTAGAACAGGAGGAGGCCGAAGGAAACAGAAGGGAAGAGGGTGATGCTGAAGATCAACTCAATACTGAAGAAAGTGGCTCCTCTGAAGGGGACAGTGCTTAAAGGTTGGTGGAGTTGATGTTGGTTCCTGGTGGAGTTTGCAAGTGTGTTCAGATTTTAGTTGTTGTTTTTATTACTTTTTCTGGATGACAGTATAAACATTTAAGTACATGTATCTTTGGCCCATTTGTGGCTAAAGAGGGGGAGATATTCTGTGGTTAATTACTTGATAAACACTATATTTTTCTGCAGTCACATTTATTCTGCTGCTATCTATTCTCTGATTGCTTAGGGGCTTTAGCCAAAAATCTGACAAAGGGGGAGTTTGTAGGTGTTTAGTTATTGGCATGCATTTTTGGTAAAACCAGGTGTGTGAATGTCATGACTAATGTCATAACATTCTAATTTATTAGGTACTAGTTTATTAGGTACCTTTGCAGAAAAATAGTGGCATACAGGTACTACTGTTTATGAGTGTGTATCTGAGCATTTTGCAAAAAGATCACATTTATTGTCTTCTCAGTAAACAGGAATTCTGATGTCATAACAAATGTTAAGACATCCTGTACTGATCTAACAGTAGTGCAGTTTGGTTAATTTTGAGATTTTTCAGGAAGTTGGCTCATTCCTTCCAGAACAGGATCTCCCGTTGTCTTTGGGTTAACCTAGCTCAACCCTAAACTGGTTGATAAAGTCTTGTGACCAAGTCTTATGGTTAAACCTAATTAACCCTAGATTTTTGTGGAAACCCTAACTGAAGAAACAGCAGCTATATATTCAACAGGTTTGCTGTTTGGAAAATATCTCTTTGGACTGAAGATCAATCAGAAACTGTATAGTTTTAACTGCTGTAATCCAAGAAATTATCATTGTGATAAGTGACTTGGAATAGGTTTTGTTTGTAAGGGTTTTTGTACCACTCAAAGCTTTGAAGCAAGAGTGTTTTATGTCTCTTGACTAAAGCTTTGAAGCAAAGTCAAGTTAGGTTTATGTATCACTCAAAGCTGTGAAGCAAGAGTGTTTGTGTTACTTGATTAAAAAGCTGTGAAGCATAATCAAATGTATGTTTTGAAGAGTGTCTTCATTAATTCATTAGTCAATTGTTTTAAGTATCACTGCTGTGATTGAGGGGGAGTGAGTAGGAACTCAGGTTTAAGTTGTACTTAGATTGAAGTTGCATTGGGTAGGTCTTAAGTGAAGGAGATAAACTGGTTGGTTTATTCCTGAATTAATATCTCTTATAGTGGATTTCCTCTCTGGCTTGGTAGCCCCCAGAGTAGGTGTTGTTTCACACTGAACTGGGTAAACAATTGATTGTGTTATTTACTGTTTTTGTATTTACTGTCTTATAGAAAGTCAGATACGGTGTCACAACATTGACTGTGACATTGAGTATCTACAGCCAGAATTTCAAACCTCAATTCCAAGTTACTAAAAGCCTGGACCCGACCAGATATTAGTTTAACTTCTCAAATTTCTTAAGCCTGGACCCAACCAGACAGTTCAAGCATAGACCCGAGCAGATACCAGTTAAACATTTTGAAGCTTGGACCCAAACAGATAACAGTAAATCTCAAATTTAGTTGCTAAAGCCTGAACCCGATCAGATATTAGTTTAAATCCCTCAATTGCAGAGCTTGGACCCGACCAGGTAACAGTTTGAGTTGCCGAAACCTGGACCCGACCATATAACAATTGATCTCAATTTTAAGTTACTAAATCCTGGACCCGACCAGATAATAGTTTAACTTCTCCAAATACTGCTGAAACCTGGACCCAACCAGATAACAGTTTGAGTTACTGAAACCTGGACCCGACCAGATAACAATTAATCTCAATTTTAAGTTACTAAAGCCTGGACCCGACCAGATAATAATTCAACTTCTTCAAATTGTCAAAACCTGGACCCGACTAGATAACAGTTTGAGTTTCAAAAGCCTAGATCCTACCAGTTAACAGTTCAAGTTATTGAAACCTAGACCCGACCAGATACCAGTTAACCTCCAGTTCAAAATTGTTGAAGCCTGGACCCGACCAGATAGCAGTTTAACTCCTACAAAGTCACTAGTAAAATTCCTCTTCCCCAGTAGAATTTTCTACAATCCCCAATAAGTTACTGTAAATCCTAGAACCAGACCAGATAACAGTTAACTTCATTATCCCCAGCAAGTCGGTGTGAAACCTGGAATCTGACCAGATAACAGCTAACCTTCAAGAGATAATTCCCCACTAGAGCAATAGACGACTAGAAATCCTGAGTTCTCTTCCCCAAGCAGAAACCAACACTTTCCATAGAACCTTTTCAAGCAAAGTCAATGCTCCCCATCAGAATTCTCCTAAAAAATAACAAAGCGGGAATCCCTGGCAGAAACACTCTAAACAAGGTTTAAAGATGCACACACTCTTCATCCTCAACAGCGATCCGAGATTTAACTTCCCGAAACTCCCCAGCAGTGGTCAGTGATTTGTTTTCCCAGACAAAGATGCATTACAATAACATTTCACATTCATACAACATACATAACATATAACACAGCATAATCTCATTTATTTTGAGAACATCATTACACCATGCATACATGCGCATACAACTAACTCTCTTGTCCCTTGCAGCTAAGATCATGGATCCAAAGACCTCTTCTGGATCAGATTTATTTCTCCCAGTTAAAGACAGGCGAGACATCAAGTGTCAGTATGAATCAAACCATCATCTCTCCAAATGGAATCTATAAGCCCATTCCCAAATCAATACATCATCGAGTGGAAATTATGGGCACTCTAGTGTTCAATCATCTTTCACATTCAAGTCACGAATGGCGGGCCCACCAATCTAACTCTTCAGGTTCAAGAAGATTGAACAGGGGCAGCTGTTGTACCCCAAAATTTACCCTCTCATTTCTCAAGAATTTTCTCACAAGATCTATATTGATTCAAGATTGCACAAGGTTTGATCAGCTCAAGATACCTCTTCAAACACTGATGACTCAAAACTAGGGTTTGAGTTTGCACTAGTACAATTTGACTTTTAATGCCTCATATAGTTTCCATGGATCATATTGGGCTCTCAAGCATGAGGTCGAAGATGGAACTTCTGAATCTTCGAAAGAAGGAAGAGGAAACTGTCGAAATGCCAAAACAGATAAAAAAGGGTGTGTAGTTGCATATAACCATGTCGAATTCAAAATCTGGGTCAGGTTGTTCAAACCACATGACTGATCGAAAGGAGTGGTTGGAAGATTTTGACAAGTCAAAGAAGAGTAAATTTGCTTCGATCCCCAAGCTTCGACTGGATAATGTCTTCCTTCGAGAAACCCGATTCGATCCACCTTTAAACCCTTCAACACACATAGTTTTGACAATATGAATTACAAGTCTATCTTCATGCTTGCTTTGATCCATAAGCTTCGACTGGGCAATGGCTTCCTTCAAGCAACCTGCTTCGATCCACCTCGAAACCCTTCAACACACATAGTTTCGAAACTATGAATTACAGTTTAACAAAAAAACTTGCTGATAATAGTTCATGGCAAGAAGAAGGTACTGGAAACATAGTATTTCAAATGAGTAATGGAGGAAAAGTTATGATTAAAGATGTGCTCTATGTACCTGGAATAAAGTTCAACTTACTAAGTGTTGGACAACTAGTCGAAAAGAGTTTCTCAGTTATCATAAAAGATAGAGTTTTGATATTATTCGACACCAAGAACAATTTGGTCTCAAAATCTCCGTTGTCAAAAAACAGGACATTTAAGATAATGATCAATTCGACAGAAGTTTTATGTTTGAAAACTGTTCGACCACAAGGATAGTTGGTTATGGCATTTGAAGTTTGGACATTTGAACTTTCGACCACTTAATCAACTGATTACTCAAGATATGGTTACTGGTATTCCAAGTTTTGAGATGCCTGAAAAAACTTTCTGAAGTTTGTTTAGTAGGAAAACAATCCAGAAATTCTTTCGTTTTGACTATACCAATGAGATCATCTTGCATACTCAAAGTGGTACATTCAGACGAATGTGTTCTATTCGAAGAACATATAATTGATGGAAACAAATATTTCTTTGTCTGTTGATGAGTTTGGTCAAAAGTTCTGGATCTATGTCATCAAAACGAAAGGATGGAGTATTTGATTCAAGGAATCAATTTGAAGACAAAATTTTGAAAAACATTGATCAAATACATAAGCCATGCTACATGATCTTGCTTTGCATGCCTCCAAATTTTGTTTCACTCCATAATTAATTGTTTACACAATTAATTAAGCTCTTACCTAAGTGTTTAAATTATTGTCCAAACCAATTTTCCCTTAATGGCACAAAGTTACCATTTCCATTTTAGAAAAGCAAGCTTTATGAAAATTGTCAATGCATTAAGCCTTGTGACCTTTATCTCTGATTTCAAGCAATATCAAAAGCATGAATCAAGTCTCATGCACCCAACAAACATCAGGCCATGCTTGTACTTGAACTTTGGAACCATGAAAATCCATTCAACTTGATTTTTTTCATTTTCAACTAAACCATAACATGTTATCTCAAGATTCTGGTTACTACAAGATGTCAAACCTCTTCCCTAAAAATAGAGAGATTATTTGCAACATAAAAGGAGAGAGAGATTAGCAACCTTAGAACACTCCTAAAACTCTCAAAAACTCAAAACCTGCACACAAGCACAAATCTTGGCACATTCTAACTTTACACACAAAATCTCAAATCCCTTTGTGCGTTTTTTAGGCCTTTTGATTCACTAAGCTTCCGTAAACCACATAGGAACTATCCAAGCCCTTAAACCACTTCTGTAACTCCTCCTTCCTCATCCACCACTTCCAAAATCCTTCTGGCTTTCAAAGTAAAGTAGTGATTCGACTAGCTCAAGGAAGGTCCCTGCAAGCTTAATCCATCATCGAACCATTTCTGGAAATCATATAGAGGTCATTCGAATTTCACTTTAAGAGGTAAGATTTCTTAACTGTGATATTTTGATACAAGCATTTTCAGCACATACAAATAAAAGAAAAGATGTAGATATCATAACTAGGAAGCTGACCATGCACTTAGTTTTAATTTTCATTGCTTGTGTCTTAAGAATTTCAACTCTGACCAGTTAGGTTTTGATTTTGGTACCAAACAAAAATTCATGCTATTCTTTGATCCATAGCTTTTGAAAATTATGTGGTTAGATTCGTTTTCAAATTTTAGGCAGGTTTCATGTTTACACTTTTCGATTTGGCTGAGAAATGAAGCTTTTAGAAGCTTAACAATGGTGATATACATCCCTGCGCATGCGAACGAAGAAAATGAAGCCATGTTCAAATTTTTAGAAATGAGTTCATTTTATATTTAATGCAAGTTGGATAACTAACGAATGAAAAAGACCACCCCAGTGGTACAAATAGCGTGCGCGTAAGGCATTATTGTATAAGGTCCTAGGTTTGAGCCCCAGCGAGACCTTTTGTATTTATTTTGTCATTTTTTTCCAAACTAACATGCAGGTTTATAGCATATTGAGTGTTGGCTGTTTTGAATGGAAGGTGTGGAGAACCTGGGCTCAAACCTTGGCAGGACTAAAACAAATTTTTATCACTTGTTTGTTTTCATTTTTTTTAACAAACTTCGACATTTTTTCAAACCAATCAAAACAGCTCCTTTTGAGTTGATTTTTTTTTTTGCACTACTTATTTATAATGTCTATTTTATGAATATATAAAAAATATCACAAAAAATATTTTATATTCATATTTATTTTAATTAACCAAAATCCTTCCATAAAAAACCCTAAAAAATGATTTCTTGATAAATTTGATTTCCTTTTAACTTAGGATTAATTTTCCTATTTTTATTTAACCATATCTCTTTAGGTTAATTAGGTCAAAACAATTTTCCTAACAAAAATCCCAAGCAAAATCCATTTCTTTTCATATTCCTTGTACATTATATTCATGTCATTTCTTGTACAAATTCAATATGGTTGTAATAGATAATTAGGGTTTAATTTCTTGCAATCCCCATTTGTAAATTTGTACCCCCCTCCCCAAATGATGTAATAGCGTAATAAATTTACTTTTCGTAATTTATCGCTTTCATATCAATGCTAGTAAATAAAGGTTTGTATGGAAAGATAAAATCAATACTTAGAAAGCCCTAATTCAAGATAAATCAAGCATGAAAAAAATAAACACTTGCACACTTACACCTCTAGGGTTAACTCCACTTGTTGCCTTGAGAAAATAGTCAAAATATGCATGTGAGACATCTTAGCAAAAATAATAAAAAATACAAGATCATAGTCCCTCGATGATGCTTCGAATGTCGCCTTCAAATGATCTTAGTCCCTCAAGATAAATGTTAAGATATCTCACAACATTACTATTCATGACTATACGATGACCCATACCCGTCCCTTCACATCCAAAGGTAAGGCTTCTAACCAATCAATAGTAAGATAGAAATATCAAAGGAAAGAAGAAATGAACAAAAGACTTTTGAGTAGGTAGAACATTCTTAGTTACTTTCTCACAATCCATCTTAAAAAAAACAAACATCTTTTTAAACACACCAAACACTTTCAAAACATGAAATATTTTCAAAAATTCCAACACTTTGTATGCATTCTTATAGAGACGAGAATCATTACAAAGTTTGCCTAAACGAAGGGGCTTTTCAAAAATACTTTTAAAACTCATCACAAACACATTTCAAACAAAGCAATTTCAAAAGTCATCTAGCAAGCAACTAAGAGCCCATAGATAACTATGGATGAAAAGGGTGCTAACACATTCCCTTTTCATAACCTACCCCCCGAACTCAAGAAAATATCTCAAAGATCTTTCCTGTTCTTTTCACTCTTTCATTATCGGATAAAAGAAAAGTCGATGGCGACTCTTGCTATCTGCAATAATTGCGATAAAACGCAAAACACCTAAATCAGTTCTCCCAACGTATTACACTGGGGATTGGTGTTTTGATATTGAAAGAATTGCAATAGTTTCTATGTTTTTGAGCTTTGTACATATTGTCTATATTGTATTTACACTTGTATATTTATACTTGTATATTTACTTGTCTATGTTTTCCATACTTATATATTTATATATGTTTTACATACTTGTCTATATTGTATATATGTTTTCTTTATACTTATTTTCCATACTTGTTTATTCATATATAAGTGTTATCCATCATGTTTGTGTATGTATATATATTTTCTTCCCTTCATGTTTGCTAAATTGTTGGTTAGTAGTAGCCATTGGTGAAGAGTTATCCATGCAAAGAGACAACATGGAAGAGTCTCAATAAATAAAGGCATCGAGCTAACAACATAAAACAAGCAGTTGTTGGGAGGAAACCTAACTTTTTAATATTTTACAACTTTTTATTTAAGTAGTATAGGTAGTAGATGGTGAAAGTCGGCTAAGCAAGTTGAGATTTGATACATTTTTGAAAGACATGACAGTAGGTCTCGCACTAAGAGCGTCTAGAGGGTGCTTATCACTCTCTGTTGCTCTTGTTAAACTTTCCCAGCTCACTTATCCACTTTCACTTATGGTCTTTAGAATATTATATCATAGTAATTAATTTTAAAAATTGTCATTGCTGTTGTTTGTCCACAAAACTTATCTTTGATAGCTTGAAGAAGCTTTGAGTGATGATTTCAAGTTTGAATGTTCCAACATACAAATTTATGGTAATCATAGTGTTTGAAATTTTGGTACATTTTAAGGTACACATATATCGCTTTCTAGAATATAGCATGAATATGAAACTTGTATTTTGTACAAATACCATGCAATTCATTCTTTTCACTACTTGTTCATGATTGGATCACTTTATATCTTACCCCAAATGTGAAGATGCTTTCCATTGTTCACTAAACCCATGGGAGACCAACATTCTTTTTTTAACTAGGTTTTATCATGTTTAATCTTGTATTTGTGTTGAATTATATGAAAGCATGAAAAGGATCAAGACATTTTTCGAAATTGAGCATAACCACCTAACTAAAGTAATTTACTTTGTGAGTGAGTGAGAATTTATTCAACCCTTTGAGCCTTAGTGTCAGGATTCATCTTGGTGTTCAACTATGAACTTGTGCATGAGTAAGCAGTTCATCATGGATTCTAATTTTATTTCTAAAGAACTTGAACCCTCAACCATATATTTTTGTTGGAATTTTTCCTCGCCTTAGAAAGTTGTGAGAATTCATGTCATGATGATTGGTTGTTGTCATACCCCAAATTTGCTCTACCCTTATATTATATTTAGATTTCTGTTTAAATGAATCATATTATAAAGGTTTTATTTCTATGGAGGTGTAAAACATGGAAGAGAGGTGTATTGATCTAAAGTGGACCATCAATATTTGATGGCCCATTAAGGTTTCATTCATGTTTTGAGAGAAAGTGAATTTTTTTAATGGGGGTACACTATTTCGAAAAATCATAGGCCTTTTTAAATCAGAAAGGGTCCATGTAATTTTTTTATTCTATTTCAGATATTGAAAAGGGGGTGCATAAAACAAATCATTTTGCTTAAAGCCCGATATTTAAATCAGGATGGTCCATAAAACAATTTATTTCTTTAGGTGGCCCAATAACTAATACAATTTGGCCCGATCCGCTTGTTGTTTGTTTTTAAAAAAATTGTTTTGTTTTGATTAGAACATTATCATTAACATTACTATTATTTTTACTTTTAGTAATAATTATTATTATTATTATTAAATATTAATTCTTTTTTTAAAATCTATTAGTATTATTATTTTTGAATATATTATAATCATTATTATAATTATTATTAATATCACTATTACTATTATTAAATATCTTTGTACCATATCATAAACTTAATAAATTTTTTTGATTTGTTTTATTGAATAAAATATTGACTATTGAAGTCAGATTGAAAAAACAAAGAGGTTTTCCTTTTCACACGGTTCATTACAGCCCAAATAGGCAGGCCTAGTTCCAAATTAAACAAAGAAACGTTAAAAAAAGGCTTTTTCGTTTTTTGCACAGTCCAAGCCAAACGGGCCCAAGCCCAGAAAAAAGCAGACAAACGCATAATGTTTAAATTATGAGAAAGATAATACACTTTTCAGTACAGAAACACACACTGTTCAAATCGTAAGAAAGAATAATCAAATAGAAGTAAATATTTACATTAAGTTTCAAGAGACATATCAAACTAATACAGAAACTAAATTAATATAAATCAAAACCTAATACAAACATAATCAAACAAAATCAAGTTCATAATCAATACAAAATTAAAATTGTATTAACTTTATAGACATATTAAAAAGTTTCTTAAATCTATGAATCCTAAAAACTCTATAAAAACCTAAGAAGAAATCAGAAGAGAGCACCAACAAAAAAATATAGAGAAAAGAATTAGAGAGAAGAAAATTATTAGCAGGAGGAAAATTTGCAACATTAGAAGGACAAAGAAGCCTCGTCGCTGTAATCCCTGTTCACCGCCGCCTAGGGTTTCAGCATCTGAAACCCTAGATCCAGTCGTCGCACCTCCCCCGCCATCAAATCGCCGCCTTAATCATCATCACCAGCTTCCGCCTGCGAATCGGAAAGAGAGAGCTTAGAAAGGGAGCCGAAACAAAGAAATTTAAGGCGCTGAAAAGTAATCTCTAACTTAGCTTTATGGTTAATTGATGCTTTACACACTCCCCAATTTTACTAGCGCACTAAAAATGTATCCACTTGTCTTATTGGGCATGAATTCAATATCTGAATTCAAGGCCCTAATATCTGCACCCCTCCCCCCATTTTTACTAGCCTAGAATTATTTGCACCCCCTTGCATTTTATTTAATTTTCTTTATTATTTTTATATTTTATATTTTCTATTTTCTTTTTATAATTATAATATTATATTAATAATTATTATTATTAAATCACATGAATATTATTTTCTAAATTCATTCAAAATATTATTTATTTTCTTTGTATAAAAATATTTTTAATCATGCATAAAGATGTTTTCTACGATTAACACAAAAAATATTCAACCAACGACAAATTATTTTTCATAAATAAATTAATTAAACAATTAATTTTCGAAAAGGATTACGAAGCACATTTTAATTAACTGTGCGCTTTGTCTAAATATCTCTGCTATTCACACAGCTAGACCAAGTATGCGGAAAATTCAAATATCTTCGTAATCCATAAAAAAACACAAACCAACTGCGAGCTATGAATTAGGACTCTGATTCCTAATAAGAGGATACGTATGAATACAAATTAAAATCGTAGCGAGTTCCCCTAATAAATAATTAAAACCCTATTTCCAAAAAAAAGCGCTTCTAAACCTAGTATCCTTATGAACAAGGTAGATGAGGGGTGTCTAACACTTTCCCTTCGTCTAGAACCGAGTCAACAACCTAGAATCTCTAACTTTTTTAGGGTTATCCTTTATTTTTCCTTACTTACGATAAAAATTCAGGGTGGTGACTCTGAATTTTAAAACCAGTTGCAACAATTGGCGACTCTGCTGGGGACTCAACCCTAGGTTTAAAAGCCTTGTCTTTTGGTTTTAGGGTTTTTCTTATTTTTTGGGTTTTTTATATTTGTTTATTTAACTATTTTTTTATTAATTTATTTATCTATTGTTATTTTTATCATATTTTTATATCTGTGGTGGGATTTAAATTTTGCAAAAAATATTTTCAAAAACCCTTAGAAAGAAGGTTCATATATTAAATAAGGGGATACATCAGCCCTATAAGTTTATGTGACGACTTCTCCTAGAGTCGGTGGAATTACACGAAAGAAATACGTCTCAAGAGACATCCTCTTGGGAAGTAGGAATTTGGAATGTCACCTATTGTCTTCGTACGAACTTTAAATCAAAATCTCATGATGAGACCTTTCATGACCTAGAGACAAAAGTTTCAGTCTGCGAAAAGGCTCCACTTAAGGAAGGCTCTTGTGCCTTTTCCTCTAGTATTATTCATGATACCCTTAAGGAAACCACCTTATGCGGAGGGTAGAATATCCGTAGGCTAATACTAGAAAGCTACCAACTAAGGACACCTCTCACAAATCCCACTACAACCCCTAAATCCGCAAGGGTTGTCTTTTCTTCCACTACTATCTTTAGCTCGTAAGGATTCCGTCTATGTCATAATCCCTAGCTTGTAGAGATTTCTCATCATCTTTCATTAGGCCATAATCCTAAAGAAATTCCTGCCTATCTCAATCTCTGAGATAATGTACGCTATCGTCATATTCATGTCTATTGTATCCACGTCCTTAAGGAGTTCCTTTCTGTCTCAATCTCGGAGTCATTGTAGGAAATCATCATTTCCATATCTACCATTAAACCTGTATAGGGTATCCCTACGTCTACCCTCATACTACGTCTGTGTCGCATTGCATATCCATGAAACTTTTTTTGCATACCCAAAAGCCAAAAAAATAATTTTGCATACCCATGCATTTTCGTACAATCATACATTTGCATGTCATGCATTTCCACCTTCACCCTTGGTCGCTATCAATCCGGATAACAAATTTCTTGATGCTCAAGAACAAAGTCCAAGCATTTCAAGAAAATCTTATATTAGTGAAAGAAAGGTCAAACTTTGGAGATTCAAAGGAACTTGGTCATATAAATATTATTTTGGAGAGAAGGCGGCCCTTCAGTATACAAGCCTATGCAACGCCTTAGTTTCAACTTTCATTGGTGATTCCCCCATTGCCCTATCAACAGAATTGGTATGCTTGAAGAGAAGTCAAGGGTCATCCCCATTCTTTGACAAGTCCAAAAACTACGAAGCATCTCCTGAAGTCACATGGATCAACAAAGGAGTTCTTCCATAGGATCATTAGGCTTTATTAGTTACAAATTGTAATTTCCTAGTTCCCAAGTTTCATTTAGTGTAAATTTTTATCTTTGGATCAATAATTCTAAGAAAATAATCATGCATGTTTTTGAAATCAATTCATTCGTTTCACTCTTCATCTTTAATTACTTTCCATAAATAACCAACGACTTTCTATTTCCACTATTCTTTTCCATTTTCAAATTTTCTTTAATAAACTTTGAGGGAGAATGACGTAAATTAAATAACTGAATTTTGCTAAAATATGCTTTCAATGGTAAGACCGAGCTGACGATGTAAGGCATTACTTCAATTCCTAAACATTGGAGAAATAAGGAGTTAATCCGTAGCAAACCCCCTCGAGGCAGGAGTTGGAGTTTTGTTCTATTTTAAAAAAAACGTAAACTTAACCAGGGGATAGGTAGTCTTTCAATTAATTCAATGCCGCATTTTATTCTCAAGATAAGTGATTTATCTAAACAAAAGGTTCAAGCATATCTCTTTCCTTGATACATCAATAAGGAAACAATCTAAGAAAAGGCTCAAAACACATCATTTTCCTCGCATTCATCATCCAAGTTTGAGGAATCAACGAAGACAAAGTCCATAATATCTTCTTCCTCAGTACATCAATCAAGATCGAGGAAACGATGAAGACAAAGCTTACAACAATCAGCATGGCAATCACAAGTATCAAAATGGAAAAGCAAAAAGAAATTCAAAAGAAAAAAAATAAAGCTTGCTAAGTCAAGTAAAAATTGAAAAAAAAAACCTGACTTAGGCAAAAGGTAAAGCATCTTGATGGACCAAAAAAATTCAAAAGAACTGGTCCATGCAAAAATAAGGGATTGAAAATAAAATTGGAGAACAATCTTGTGAGTGCCACCTCAAAAATCATTAAGGGATCTTATCAATGCTCGGATCTTATCAATACTTTTCATCGGTGCTTGGATCTTTATCTACACTTCTCATCATCTACGCGACTATAAAATTTCTCTTAGAGATTAAACGCATCTATTGCATTAATTGAAATTGGTACTAGAGAACATCAAGGAGAATGGGGTGGGCTAAACAAATTTTGAGCCTTATATCTTTTGTTTCTTAAACCACGAACCATGGCCATGTTACAACCTTCAAAAGTCCTAATTGAAGCAAAGTTAACCATGAAAGCATACTCGGCAAAATTTGTGTTAAACTGACTCCTATGTTTGTTAAAATTATTACTAACCACTTCTTCGAATCTCCATCTCTAATCATCCATTTCTATTCAAACTTCGATTTCAAAACATGCATGTGCATCAAACAAAATTACTTTTTAAAAATGTACAATTTTATCTATGAATCAATACTTAGCATTAAGGAGATCTCAAAAAAATTGGTTTAATCAAAAGCGATCCATTTCAAGGGGAAAAGAATCTAAGGAAGAAACCTATAATCATAGGCAAGACTAATGATCATAGGGGTATATCAAATTAAAATACTATTGACAAGGGTGACCATTCCGAGATTAAATAAACTTGGATCAAGTTTCAAAACACTGCTCAATCCGGGGCATACCTTTCGAAGGAGCATTCCTTAATCAAGTTATATCACAATAGGGCATGACTCGGTTTCCTTGTTTTAACAAACCTCTCAAGGCCTTGATAATCAGGGGAAACCTTCCAAGATTCAAATGTTGGGGCAGTACGTACCAAGTTCATCCTACTACACGTAGGGTCTAAATTTCCCTTCAAGCAACTTCAAGTACAAACATTTCAAGCTTCGAATACTTAGGGTAATCTATGTCAAGTTCATGGTGAGGTCTAAGTTCTTTATAAGGGTACTTCCTCCATATCCTGGAGATTAAGGGGCACATCTTTCAAAATTTGAATGTTGGGGCAAACCACTGCAAGGCTCGATCAAAAGGAGTTGATTCAAAATGGTTCATCAAAGCCAAATATTTTCAAGATTTTTTTTAATCAGGGGCATAATGCAAAATAGTGGGGTCATTCATAGTATGACCAAACTATTTCCAAGCTCATATCAATGAGAATCTTCTTCAAGATCCTACCAACAATTTAGGGAAAAACAGTCCACATAGGGGTAAGCTCTCCGCATACTTTCATAATCTCCAATGGATGTTTCTCCTACATCATGTGACAAGAAACCTTGTTTCATAGGAAAACCTCTACGCTTTAATCATCCACGACCCATCATAGGGGCATCAGTCAAAGACAAACGAGTCTGCATAAATCATTGTCATGTACTCATTAGGTTACTTTGATCCAGAATCAAGTTATGATTATCATCTCATAAGGCTGACGAATTTCAATAGCATGGGTCGGACATATCTCAAAAGGCCCAATTATGCAGTCACATTTCAAAATCCAATATCCATTTACACATATCCAAGTCACTCACTACATGCATCGGTCAATCATTACATTTCATGCATAATCATAAAGCATAATGCATAACATAAAGTCATGTTTCATGTGGAGACAATAATCATTGTCGATCAAGTCATCGACTCTACGCAGAATCTCGACAGTAAATTCTCCTAGTTAATCTCGTCAGTTGATTATCCAGAAGACCTCGGCAGAAATTAATTCTACATCTAATCTCGACAATAGATTCTCCTGATTAATCTCGACAGATGATTATTTAGAAGTTCTCAACAGAAGGTAGTTTCACAATCAAATCTAAGCAGTAGATTCCCCTAGTTAATCTCGGCAGTTGATTATCCAAAAGACCTCGGAAAAAGAAAATTCTACATCAAATATCGGAAGTAGATTCCCCTTATTAATCTTGGTAGATGATTATTAGAAGACCTCAGTAGAAGGTAGTTTCATAATCGAATCTCGGTAGTAGATTCCCCTGGTAAATCTTGACAGTTGATTATACAGAAGACCTCGACAGAAGGTAATTCTACAATGAATCTCGACAATAGATTCTCCTGGTTAATCTCGACAGTTGATTATCCAGAAGAAATCGACAGAAGGTAATTCTAGAACGAATCTCGGCAGTAGATTCCCCTGGTTAATCTCGACAGATGATTATCTAGAAGACCCCGACAGAAGGTAGTTTCTCAATAGAATCTCGATAGTAGATTCCCCTGGTTAATATCGGTAGATGATTTTCCAGAAGACCTTGGCAGAAGGTAGTTTCTCAACAAAATCTTGGCAGTAGATTCCCCTGGTTAATCTCAGCAGATGATTATCCAGAAGACCTCGACAGCAGGTAGTTTCTCAATAAGATTTCGACAGTAGATTCCCCTGGTTGATCTCGACAGATGATTTTCCAGAATACATCGGTATAAGGAAGTTTCTTAATCGAATCTTGACAGTGATTCCTTGGAAATATCGACAGTAGATTTCCCGTTAAGAGCCTCACATCAAGCATGACGTACAGATAGCCATATGAAAATATCAAGGTCATTCATGACAGTTGGTGCATCTGACATACAGAAATACCAAAGAGCATTTGATAAGACATTCAATTTCATTTAGTTGTCATGTTAAATTTGGGGTTTATTTTTCATGATGATAGTCTTGGTTGAGAACAGACAAAACCTACATAATCATTGAATTTTGGGGTCTATTTCTTTATGTTGAAAGCCTTGGTTGAGAACAACCACAACCGATATCATCAACGAAACTTTGATCCCGATCTTCAAACCTAGCATTTTTATGCTAAACAATTACCTTGGTTGAGGACAAACACAACCGGTAAAAAAAATCCGATATCATCTCTGATTTAGTTATCTAAGATTCGATCATCAAAAACAACTTTTTTACGCGATATAACTCATTGCATCAGTCTCCATGCAATGATGTGTTTCCTCCTCTGCGATATATCTCATTACATCAGGCACCATGTAGTAATGTGTGAAATTTGCGATATAACTCATTGCATTAGTCTCCATGCAGCAATGTGCGAAATCTGCGATATAACTCATTGCATCAGTCTCTATGCGGCGATGTGTTTCCTCATCTACGATATAACTCTTTTCGTCAGTCTCCATGCAACGATGAGTTTCCTCCTCTATGATATAACCCATTGCCTCAGTCTCCATGCAGCGATGTAGTTATCAAGCTTTTTTCAATTATCTATCTCCTAGGTCACAGTAGATATGCAAATAACTCTATGTAATCTATTGCATCAGTCTTCATGTAGCAATGTATTATCAAACTTTATTTTATGTATCCCCTAGATTGTGATAAATACACAAATCCCTCATCTGCGATATGACCCATTGCATCAGTCTCCATGCAACAATGTGTGAAATTCGTGATATAACTCATTGCCTCAGCCTCCATGCAGCGATGTAGTCATCAAGCTTTTTTCAAATATCTATCCCCTAGGTTGTGATAGATATGCAAATAAATCTGCGTAATCTATTACATCAGTCTCCAGGAAGCAATGTGTTATTAGACATTATTTTATTCATCCCCTAGGTTGTGATGAATAGACAAACTTACCATATTAGTCTCCAAGCATTAGTAAGTCAGTGTTTTCAAAACTTATATTTTTGTAAATATGCAAAAGAATCTACAATCTCTTAGATACTGACGAGTTATCGAGAATATCGTGTCTATGTTCTAATAAAAACTTCGGTTCAAACGTTGGTTAGATGATACATCATCATCTATGCTTACTCTTTATACTCAATGGAACACTGTACAACGCATCCTTATAATCTTTCGAATAAATTTTGGAGTCTTCCAATATCTAATAAATTTCCGATCGAACGTGTGAGACCTACGTATTCTCACACTATTCAATAAAAAAGTGATTAAATAAGGGCAGTTGTCATATCCCAAAATTTCCCTACCCTTATATTATATTTAGATTTCTATTTAAATAAATCATATTGTGGAGGTTTTATTTCTATGGGATTGTAAAACATGGAAGAGAGGTGTATTGATCTAAAAGGGACCATGAATATCTGATGACCCATTAAGGTTTCATTCATGTTTTGAGAGAAAATGCATTTTTTTAATGGGGGTTCACTATTTTGAAAAATCATGGGCATTTCTAAATCAGAAAGGGCCCATGTAATTTTTTTATTCCATTTCAGATATTGAAAAGAGGGTGTATAAAACAAATTATTTTGTTTAAAGTCTAATATTTAAATCAGGAAGATCCACAGAACAATTCATTTTTTAGGTGGCCCAATAACCAATACAATTTGGCCTGATCAACTTGTTTGTTTTAAAAAAAATTATTATGTTTTGATTACAACCTTATCATTATTTTTATTAACATTACTATTATTTTTACTTTTATTAATTATTATTATTATTATTATTATTAAATATTAATTCTTTTTTTACATCTATTACTATTATTATTTTCGAATATATTATAATCATTATTATTAATATTACTATTACTATTACTATTACTAAATATCTTTGTACCATATCATAAACTTAATAAATTTTTTTGATTTGTTTTATTAAATAAAACATTGACTATTGAAGTCAGATTGAAAAAACAAAGAGACTCGTCTTTTCACACGGTTCATTACAGCCCAAATAGGTAGGCCCAGTTCCAAATTAAACAAAGTAACGTTAAACAAAAAAAATATTTTTCGTTTTTTGCGCAGTCAAAGCCAAACGGGCCCAAGTCCAGAAAAAAACAGACAAACACATACGGTTCAAATTATGAGAAAGATAATACACTTTTTCAGTACATAAATGCATACTATTTAAATCGTAATAAAGAATAATCAAATAGAAGTAAATTTTTACATTAAATTTCCAGAGATAATATCAAACTAATATAGAAACTAAATTAATACAAATCAAAACCTAATACAAACATAATCAGACAAAATGAAATTCATAATCAATACAAAATTAAAATTGTATTAACTTTACAGACATATTAAAAAGTTTCCTAAATCTACGAATCCTAAAAACTCTATAAAAACCTAAGTAGAAATCAGAAGAGAGCACCAACAAAAAAATCAGAGAGAAAAGAATTACAGAGAAGAAAATTATTAGAAAGAGGAAAATTCATAACAGAAGACAGAAAAGCCTCGCCGCTGTAATCCCCGTTCACCGCCACCTAGGGTTTCAACATTTGAAACCCTAGATCCAGTCGTCACGCCGCCGCCGCCATCAAATTGCCGCCTTAATCATCATCACCGGTTTCCACCTGCCAATTGAAAAGAGAAAGCTTAGAAAGGAAACTGAAACAAAGAAATTTAAGGCGTTGGAAGGTAATCTCTAACTTAGCTTGATGGTTAATTGATGCTTTACACACCCCCCCAGTTTTACTAACACACTAAAAAATGTACCCACTTGTCTTATTGGACCTGAATTCAATATCTGAATTCAAGGCCCTAATATCCGCACCCCCCATTTTTACTAGCTTAGTATTATTTGCATTCTCCTTGCATTTTACTTAATTTTCTTTATTATTTTTATACTTTATATTTTCTATTTTCTTTTTATAATTATAATACTATATTAATTATTATTATTATTAAATCACATGAATATTATATTTAAAATTCATCCAAAATATTATTTATTTTCATTTCATAAAAATATTTTTAATCATGCATTTAAATAAAGATGTTTTCTACGATTAACACATAGAAAATATTCAACCAACGACAAATTATTTTTCATAACTAAATTAATTCAACAATTAATTTTCGAAAAGGATTATGAAGCACATTTTAGATAACTGCACATTTTATCTAAATATCTCCGCTATTCACACACATAGACTAAGTATGCAGGAAATTCAAATATCTTTGTAATCTATAAAAAACACAAACCAGTTGCGAACTACGAATTAAGACTATGATTCTTCATAAGAGGATACGTAGACATACGACTTAAAATCGTGGTGAATTCCCCTAATAAATAATTAAAACACTATTTTATAAAAAAAAACGCGCTTCTAGACCTAGTATCCTTGTGAACAAGGTAGATGAGGGGTGTCTAACACTTTCCCTTCGTCTAGAACCGAGTCAACAAACTAGAATATCTAACTTTTTTATGGTTATCCTTTATATTCCCTTTCTTAGAATAAAAATTAAGGGTGACGACTCTGAATTTTAAAACCAGTTGCAACACTTGTATTCAAGTTGGAGAGACAAAAGATTGATTGCTTAAAGGTTGATTGCTATGTGGTTGAAAAAAAATAAAATGGTTGAAAAAGAAAGATAAAAAAGAGAAAGATGTAAAAAAGAAAAGAAAAGAAAGAAAAAGAAAAATAAAAAAATAAGATCAAGGTTGGAGCAAATGAACAAAGAGGAAAGGGTGAATAATTTTTTATTGCTTAAAAATATAGGAAGTGATTGCTCTCATGGAATTAGACAATTTTATTTCAAAGACCTTTAGATATGAACCTTCTTTGTAAATCAAGCCCAATTACAACCCTTGAAAGTCCTTGTGATTCTTGTTTTTATGTTTTCAATACGAGTTTTTTGGATGAATGTATAATTTAATCTATTGTTACCAAGATTGTTGGGTGAGAGTCAAGTCCCTCATGTTTGTGTGTTTTTCATCCATTGATGATGTTTTTGCTAGGTGTGATTCATGATTGAGCATGTGTTATTTTGGAATGTTTGGGGCATATGACTTTTGTACTGAGGATTTGTTTTATAATCATGGTATCATTGTAGTATAGCTGTAAGCATTACTATGTTTGTACTTTTGATTTTGAACCATCCATTTTTTTTCATTTTTCAAACTTGTTGATTCATGATTTTTTGGTAGTTGCTTTTGTTTCTTTAGGTTTATGTGACTTTTTTTTAAGGACAAACAAAGTTCTAAGTTTGAGAGAGTTGTTAGCGGCTAAATTTTGTTAATATTTAATATAGTTTAGTGGTGCCTTTTAACTTAATTCATTGCATATTCATGTTAAAACTTCAACTTTAGTGTAAATTATAACTTTTATAGTTTTATCATGTAAATATTGTATAGATTAATCATTTTTATCTTATTTTGTAGAACTCTTTGAATTGTTGAAGCATTGAGCATAAATTGACACAAATAAAACTTCAAGTGCGTTTTTGGATGAAAATAAAGAACGACAGATTGGGCTAAGCGCGATCCTAGCATGCTAGCAATTTTGAGGACATGAGAGACCACACTAAGCGTCGGATTCCCGCACTTAGCGCGGTTTGAGCGGTTTGATGTGTAATAAGTGGAAGCGCGCTTAGCGTGCTCTGACGGGGCTAAGCGCGATCTGGGATTTTTCATGTGTATAAATAGAATTCATAATAGTTTTTTAGGGCATCCTCCATTTTTTTAGAGGTGTGATCACCATTTTTTGAGTAGAGAGGCTTAGAAAACAACATTAGAGACCGCATCTTAATGATTCGGAGTTGGATTTGCATCAATCGTCTTGACAACACGAGAGTTGTCGCTTCATCTTCCTTCTTCTCTTTGTATTCTTTATTATTGGGATTTGTTTGTAAGTTTACTCTAATTTTATGTATATGTATAGATCATGACTTTGTATAATATCTATTTTACAAATCTATATCGATGTTATCCTTGTTTACTTGCTTGATGTTTCGCTTTAAGTTGCTATAGACACATACTCTTCAGATCTGGATTTAGGATGAACATCTATTAGGTTCTAAAGTCTAGAAATAGATTTAGATATAATATTCACTGTGGGTATCACTTCTTAGCCCTTTGTGTTGTTTAGTTGCGTGAGACATCACCGATGAGACAATACAGTAGAACTCCTATAGATGCTTTAGACATGAACATTGATGTGAGGGATATGTGATGTATTGACGAGTGTTTTAGGTTGCGTACAACTGATCGATAAATTTAAGTATTTGCTGGATAGATGAAATGCAATACCGATGAGTTCTCTCATCTCTAAAAAATGCATTATTTACTTGTTCATATGTTTTACTTTCCACATTTTACACTTTTAAATCATTCAAAGCAAGCTTAAAAACGTAGGACTATTAAACGACATTTGATCTCTCGCACTAATTTTTGTGGAGACAATAAAATAAAATACTTACTTTTACTGACTGCTTTACCCACAACAACAGTAATGCAAAATATTTTAAAGAGATTAACCTAGTACACGACTGAACCCAATAATCTCTTTGTTGAAAAAAATATTTTTACAAATTATCTAATCACGATAACAATATATAAAATAAAATTATGAAAAATATTTATGTCTTTTTGTTAGTTTTTTTTAAATGTGCCTGAATTAGCCAACTAAATATTTATTAAGTAATAATTTTAATATTTTAACTAATTTATAAAATTAATATCATATTTTAAATTTAAATAATTTTAATCTTTTATTTTAATTGGTTCATAAAATTAATCATTATATTTTAAATTTAATCAGCTTTGATTTATCTTTTATTTTTTTACACTAAAAAACTAATGAGTATTTATTTTTAAAGTATATCTTTTGTTTATAAAATTTCTCAAAAGCTTCTTTTATAATAATTGTTTTGTTTCAAAAGTGATACACTGTTTAAAAAAAGTCATATTGTCACTTTTAAATGTAAAAATTGAAAGTATGATTAAAACTATTTAATTTGAATTAAACAAATTAATTTCACGAAAAAGATAAAATTAGGAAAAAAAGTATATAAATAAATAAAAATATTATAATTATATGGATTTATTTAGATAAACAACTTATTATATGGAATTATTTAGATAAACAATTCATTTGTAGCTTATAGCACAAATACTTATCAAAATAAGTATTTATGAATAAGTTTTTATAAATTGTTTTTATCAAAAAATAAAAATATATTTAAATTATTTGTATATATATGTTATAAGTTGTTTTCACCTGTTATTTTAAAAAAATATATATAAATTATCCTAAATTATTTTAATAAAATCTTTCAGATAATTTATAATAAATAAATTCAAATAAGTTAATCCAAACAATCTCTAGATATTTTAAACGAATCAAATAGTGATATATTATGTATACAGAAAAATATCAGTGTAACACAATTAATTTAATTTTTCAAAATAAATTATATTAATCATTTATGTTATTACAATTTTTTAATTTAATATAACTTTAGACTTTACAAAAATTATCTGTGTGTTTTTTTACATACAATATTTCCAGATATATTTTAACATATTAATTAAAATTAAAATTAATTTATCAAATTAATCATTCATTCTTAAACTCGTGAAAAAAAATAAAGAATCAAGAAACAAATAGACCGTGGAAGTGTTGTGTTTGGGCTTTCCCATAAACCAGCTCAGTCAGTGTTTGTGCTATAAAGTAAAAAAAAAACTTAAACTACAAAATTCAGTTTTTTTTTTTTATCACACTACAAAATGCAGCTTGAATTCAACAAAGTGAAAAAGAGTAGTCGATTTATATTTGAGAGAGTACCAAGATGAATGAAACTAAATCATCTACAAGCTACACAAGCAAACTTTACTCGTAATGTCTGTTGTTCTTAATATTATAAATTTTGGAATTGAGATGTGGGCATGTAGCAAAGTTATTGGAACACTTTTTTTTTACACGAGTTATTGGAACACTTTAGTTAACTATATATTGTGCAATTATTATGTGGATTATTTTTGCAATAAAAACTCAACACGTTTAACTTTATTTCTTAATATAATCAGAAACTTTATCTACTAGTTTAAGAATATGTTAGAATATGTTAGAAAATTATATATGTAAAACTAGATTTGAATTCAGTATCTTTAACAAATAAAAAACAATATGTTAGAAAAATTATATTAGTATTAAAAAAAGCATGTTGTTAACCCTCGTCACATAATAAGATAACATAATCAATTAGTAACTCTAAATGAAATGAAAGCAATTCGCTAAGCATGTCATAATAATACAATAATAATACAAACCTTAATGAAAGATAAGAATGACGTAAAAGGGGAAAGCATTATTGGTGGTGAGTGTTTGTTTAATATATAAAAAATGGTGAAGAAGCTATGTTTACCATTTAGTCAAAAAAGCATTGGATCTTTTTCACAAAGTGGAGAGGCACGTGTGCATCATGTGGTCCACAATCCACATTAAAAAAACCAAGTTTCCTCGAAACTTCCTTTTCCTTTATACAAACCCTACATAAAGTTGATGAAGTCATATGGAAAGTGAATCCAATGTATAGTTGAGATTTGAATATGTCATCTGTTTTCTAGTTGCCGTTGGTAATTGGTGTGCGTATGTTATGTCATTATCCACGTTGATTAGCTTTTGCCAAGAGAGCTTTGATCACTAGTCACTCCAACTAGTCTTGTGGTACCTGCCAAGTCATCACTTCATGGTTCTTGAAATAGTATGCATCCATCTGATGTATCCACAGCTTATCAGCTTTAGCTTGAAAATTTTATAAAAGTTTACTTATAGTTGCTTGATTCCATTCCACCAATGAAGTAAGAAAGGACAATAATAGACTACTAGTTTGTATGATTGAAGAAGAATTAGAGGAATACCAAGGTAAATAAAGCACATCTCTTTCTTATGAAGAGTGTTTTTTAAATGTGAGAGAGATTACTAACTCTCCAACCAAATTTGCTTTAAAATGGATTTTTTTCTAAAATATGAACTTCAACTTTTGTTGTTGTTGAATTTTGGAGATATTATCTAAGTTTTTTAAAAATCGGCTTATGAGCTCTTTATTGTTAATACTAGAGTAGGGGGAGGTCTCTCTCTCTAAGAACTCAGTGTGTTATCTCCTCCTTTTCTCTTAGGATTTGTGACGGCTATTTTCTTCCAGATTCATCTGCTGTTTTCCTCTCCTTCTTGTGGCGACTATTTTCTTTCAGATCCAACTAGCTGTTTTGCTAGGCTATTTACAGTTCACATCCTCAATACTTGAAGGCTACAACAGTGGGTTTAGGTAACTGACACCATAGTGGTTCCTCCCCAACTCTTTCTTCATCCATCCTCCATCAAGTTTGCCCTCTTCTTCGCCATCAACCATCAAGGATTTGTGTTGTACCCCAAAATTTTCCCTCTCATTTCTCAAGACATTTCTCACAAAGATCTGCGAAAGCTCAAGCTTGCACCAGTATTGACTAGGTCAAGCCATCTCCTCAACACTGATACCTCAAGATTAGAGTTTGAATTTGCATAAGTACAATTGGACTTCTAATACTTCAAGTGACGTTCTTGGATCATTATGGACCTTCTAGAATGCTCATGTCAAGTTTTAAGTCTTCTCAGTCAATTGATCAGTTGAACTAAAAATCAGCTGTATTGATGAAAAAGTTAACTGTAGCATCAAAAGTCAAACTTTGACTTTTTGGTCAATATTAAGTCTCAAAGATCAAAATTTATCAAGACATTCAAAAATATGAAACTTGATCATCAAGAAATCAAGAAAGTCAAAAGTCAATGTGAAAATTCAAACTCTTCAAGACTTAGAAATTTCTCTAAGTGTTTTTTATACATGATAATTTCATTTCTTCATGCAAACTTTTCACCATGATGTAAGATGATTCAAGAAAAACTTCTAACATGAAAGTTGTATATCTCAATGATATCTAAAACTTTGTAGGGCAGGACTTTTTCTAGAAATGCTTGGATTTTGAGTTATAAATTCATGAAGTCATGGCATTTTTGAATAAACACTTAGAGAAATTTTCAGCAGTTTTGGTCAGGATTTTATCCCAAAATCTTGGTATTTTTTCACATAGTTACAAGATGATTTTGTCAAAATGGCCAACATGAAATTTATAGAGGTTGTTTCAAGTTTTCCAAAACATCCAAGAGCATGAATTTATCATATTTGAACTAGGAGATTCAAGGATTTTAAGTTGGACATTCATTCTTGATTTACAAGGCAGATTTGTGATGAACAAGGAACCAAAATCTTAGTCATGCTGCATAATCTTCACTTTGCAGGCCTATTGACTTGCAAACCTATCTATAATCATATGTTTAAACAATTGATTGAACTATTATCCAAGTGGTTCAAGTATTGTCCATTGCATCTTTCCATTTTTGGCACAAAGGCACCATTGTCATTCTTGCGAAGTTCACTTTAATCATAAAGTCAATTTCTTTAGCCTCTAACTTGTTGTTCTAATCACACTCAACTTCTATAAGTCAGAACAAACATGTTTAAAGTGATCAACCACTTTAGATAGCTTGGTACAAGCATTGGAAACATGTTCTTCATGCTTGCTTAAAAAACAGGCAAGATAGCCATAACATGTGATTCAAAATATGAGTTGTTTGAAGTCTCAAACCTTCTCTATAAATAGAGAGGCCAATTGCAAGAGAAAGAGTCAGAAAAAAGAAGGGGAAACTAACATTCAAAATCATTTTTGCTATCAAAAACCAGAATTGTACACAAAACCTCCCTTTTTGAACTTTGAAGTCCAAATCTTTGAATCTCATACCTTGTAAGTTTTCTCCAAACAAACCATCTAAACGCTCCATATACATCATATAAAAGTTGTTCAAACACAAGAAAAACTTTTGTAACATCTCTATCATCACTTCTCAAGCTCAACAACAGCCCATACAACAGCTCAAACTCAAAACACAAATTTCAGTTTCAAGGTAAGTTTTCTTGACTTTGAACTCTTCATACAAGCATCATAATGGTTCATTTGTGAAGATAAAATGTAGATATCATTTTCTTGAAGCTAACCGTATGCTTGCTTTTCATTTTCACTAACCATGTGTTGAGAACTAACTTTTACATGTAGCAAAATAATGATAATAGCAAAAAACAGCAGTTATGCGTCGACACGAAATGCTATGAGTCGACACATACTATGTTTAAAACAGGTTATGAGTCGACATGAAACACGTATGCATCGATATGAAATGGTTATGAGTCGATACGAAACCAGTATGCGTCGACTCATACTGAGTTGTTTTGACTTCCAGGAGCAAGAAACATACATGAGCCAACACATGAGCCAATACGAAATCTGCATGAGTCAATACGAAATCTACATTAGCCAATACATAAGCTCACGTATCAGCTCATAAAACTTTGTTTTTTTAATCTTTTTTTAATTTTAATTATATTTTTTCTTTATACTTTTATTTAGATATGTACGCATACACTTTTGTTTTATTCCTTTTTTCTAAACTAAAAAAGACAAAAACATTTCTTATTAAAATCAATTTCTTTTCTTAAAATTAGTTTAATATTTAGACTTAGGTTTTATTTCAATTTTTTTATTTTGATTAAATTAATTTAGACATTAGGATTTTAATTAATTTCTTTTGAAATCAATTAGAACCTTCTTCATTAAAAAAAAAACATAAAAACACTTTCTCTTCTCTTTATATTTCTTTGTACATTTTATTATTTCGCACTATAATTATGTAATTGTCAAAGCCTTGTAATAGTAAATTAGGTTTATTTGATTTCATCTCCCCATTTGTAAATTTGTACACCCCCTCCCCTAATGATGTAATAGCGTAGTAATTTTACTTTCCGGAATTTACCGCTTTAATATAAATATTAGTAATTAGGGTTTGTATGGAAAAACTAAAATTAACAATTAGTAAACCTTAATTGAAGATAAACAATGCATGTAAATCAAATACAGTTGCACACTTACACCCTTAGGGTAATTCCACTTTGTTGCCTTACAAAAATGGTCATGTTATGCATGTGAGATATCTTAGCAAAAACAAATAAAAAATACAAGATCATAGTCCCTCGATGACGCTACAAATGTTGCCTTTCAAAATGATCTTAGTCCCTCAAAAATAAATGCTAAGATACCTCACAACATTGCTATCATGACTATACAATGACCCACGCCCGTTCCTTCACATCCAACGATGGGGTTTGTTACCAAAACAATGTTGAGATAGCAACATCTAAAGGAGGAGGAAAAAAGACCTTTTGAGTAGGTAGATTCGCTCCTAGTTGCTCGCTTGCTCACAACAACAAAAAACATTTTATACACCAACACACTCATTTGAAACATTTTCAAAAGACAAACACTTTGTACGCGTTCTTATAGAAACGAGAGCCATTACAAAGAAGACACCTTTTCAAAATCTATTTCAAAAACACATTCCACAAACACCTCTTTGAAATATTTTCGAAATAACACTTTGTACGCGTTCTTATAGAAACGAGAACCATTACAAAGATATTTTCAAGATACTTTCAAAAACCACACCACAAGCGCACAGTCAAACAAAAGCAAGTGATGTAGCAAGCAAATAAGAGCCCGTAGATAACTACGGATGAAAATGGTGCTAATACCTTCCCTTTTCATAATCTACCCCCCGAACTCAGAAAACATCTCTAAAGGTCTTTCCTGTTCTTTTCAACCTTTCCTTTTGGATAAACGAAAAGTCGTTGGCGACTCTTGCTAACTACAACATTTGCGATCTAACGTAAAACAACCAAGTAAGTTCTCCTACTGCATTATAGAACTGGCGACTCTGCTGGGGAAATTTTAAAGTGGGGTTACCTTAGGGCTAGATTACCTTTACTTGCTTTCTTTGTTTGACTTGGTTTGCTTTACATTTTGGTTCTTTGTTTGGGTTTAAATCCTCTACCCGGATTTGGGATACCTTATAGGTAAGTAGCAATACATTGTGGAAACTGTGCGGGATATACCGACATGGTCTAAGTAATATCTAAGTTAGTGTGACATATTTATGGGTACCAGTAGCCCTTGAGTAGTCAAGGAGAATACGGGGCTGCTGAGTGATATCATGAAGCACTAACTGACTCCTAGAACCTTTAATTGACCAACTTGACTTTTAGGACGTAGTGAGATAGCCGTCTTTGGTGTAAACCCAAAGTCGGTTGATACTCGATGCTACACTCATTGAGACTTGACTCCTTAGCTTTGTTTGGTTCTGAGTCAATCGCCTATCGAATGAAGCTTGTGGGAAAGGTCAGTGATATTGAGATCCCTTAGAACCCAGTTACTATTAACTAGGACAAGTTGAGCCAACTAAACTTCAAGAGGGTACTTACCTATAAAATCCATGCAAGCCTAAACCTAAAGATTTGTCTTCTTTGTGTGTATATGTTTATTTGTATATAAACATGCTTACTTTGCATCCTTATACATAACATCATAACATCAGACCATAACATTTTCAATAACCATTTCAAGAATTTCGAGGTCCTTTCATGCAGGGTTACATTGAACCAAATGTTTATCAAGGGGGAAGAGGATTTATTTTCCTCTAACCAAACGACATCAAAGATCAAAGCATAACAACTTGAGTCAAGGGCTACAACCCACTTGACATGGTGAGCTTAATTCTCGTGGAAGGAGATCCACCAATACAAAGTTCTCCAATCAAAGTTGTAAGTAACTACTGACATTTACCCCGCTAGATCCTTGAAAACATGCATCCATATATCATGCATCATATCATGACAATTTTCTCCCATACAGGCCTCCTTATCTTCCTACTCTTTATTTCAGTAAGATGGATATGGAACAAACGGTAAAAGATCTCCAAGCTCAAAATGCTCAATTCCAACAAATGTTCCTGGCTTTGGGTAAGGGGCAAGAGGACCTGAAGAATCTTCTCAAAGACAAGAAGAAAAAGTACAAGAAGTCAGTAGGCGTCCTGAACTTGGGAAGTAAACTTAAAGGACCAGTAAAGGGAGGTATAGATCTTCCAACTCCATCCAACATGGGGGATAGTCATGAAGAAGACAACAGTCTGGAGATTGATGAAGTCGAAGCTAACTACTCAGGAACAATATCCTCCTGCTGATGAAAAGTACAAACAGTTGAAGGATCGCCTCAATGCTATGGAGATTCAACAGATACCTGGCTTGGATTTAAGAGACATTGGTTTGGTTTCTGGGGTGGTCATCCCGCCAAAGTTTAAAATCCCTGCCTTTGCCCTGTATGATGGAGTCTGTTGCCCTACGATGCACTTAAAGTCTTATGTTCGCAAGATTCAACCATACACAACTGATCTGAAGCTTTGGATCCATTTCTTCCAATAGAGCCTAGTAGGGACTCAACTTGAATGGTTCTATCAATTAGAGAGTTCTCGCATCCGCACCTGGGAGGATTTAGCTGCTGCTTTCTACAAACAGTACCAGTACAACGCTGATCTTGCACCAACTCGTGTGCAACTGCAGAACATGATCATCAGTTCCAATGAGAGTTTCAAAGGATACGCCCAAAAGTGGAGAGATCTGGTTGGTAGGGTGAAACCCCCTTTAACTGACAGGGAGATGATTGACATATTTATGGGAACTCTGGAAGGACCTTTCTTCAAACACCTAATTGGAACCTCCTCGGTCGGGTTCATCGAGCTAATACTGACTGGAGAAAGGGTCAAAGCTGGCATCAAAAGTGGAAAGATCCAAGGAGTTACACCCTCTAACGTTAAGAAAAAGCCATACAATGGAAAGAAAGAGTCCAATGTTGTGTACGGACAAAAGAGTCGTCATGACCAACACGTAGGAGCAATCTTGATCTCTAATCCTACGTCTGCTCAACAAAGACAGGGGAATCAGCGTAAGGAGGTCACACCTAAAAGACAATTCACTAAGATCAACATGTCATTGGCTCAAGCGCTACAACACATGTTGAAGGCAGAGCTGATCACGTTAGAGGCTCCTCTCCGGAACCCAAACACTTCTGCTCCTACCTATCATCCCAATGAAAGGTGTGCATACCACTCTGATAGTCTGGGACATGACACAAACAACTGTTGGGCTCTGAAGGACAAGGTCCAAGACATGATTGATGCCAAGGAGATCGAGTTTTACCCTCCGGAGACTCCAAACGTGCTCACTACTCCTATGACGAATCATTGAAAGCTTTTGTTCATTTGAATGTTCAAGTTGTAATCTCTTTCATTGTTCAAACACTTATCTATTAATGTTAAACTTTGTTTCATTAATGCATTGCATATGTTTGTCTTGATTTAATCCACTCGTTTTCATTATATTTAAACTATGATTTTTTTACTCCCTTTATGATATTCAACTCTTGTTTCAAAAAGTTGCAAGTCTTTAGAGGGAGGATGACGAAAACAATGCCATAAATCTCATAAAATATGCTTTTGAATAGACTTTGCTGACGATGTACAAGTGTTCTTTCAAATCCTAAACACTGGAGTTATAAGGAAGATAATCCCTAGTCAACCTCTTAGAGCCAAAGAAGTAGAAGTTTTCCTTTTTACACAAATTGAAAACTTTAATCAAAACTTGGGGTAGGGTAGTCTCTCAGTTATTTCAAATGCGCATTTGGCCGCAAACTCTCATATCGTAATACAATGAATGACATCAAAACATTACTATGGAATCAAAAGACGGTGATGATTACCTATCACATAGGCAATCATTATCTCTCAAAAAGAAAAGCCCACTAAGTCAAAACCTACAAAGGAGACTTAAGAAAACCGGGGCACCCCGCTGACTGTAATCTCAAAACAAGAACAGTCAGGCAAAAATCAGGGATAACAAATCAAAAAGAGGTCACTATAAATCCTTAACAACATGAAAAAGGTTGCAAAAAAATGATGAATGCCTTACGATAATCTTAACTTGTCCGAACCATCACCAAAACGTCATTCCAGATTCAATTGGAGTTCAAATGCACAATTAGCTGAGTTTAGGACCGAAGAACATCACGAAGAACGGGCAGGTACAAATAAACTTTGAGCCTTTACCCTTTGTTTATTAAACCGTGAACCAAGCCATGTTACAACCTTTCAAAAGTCCTAATTTAAGCATGGATTAGTTTGAAAGCATACTGTTACAAAAGGTATCCTGACTCCTGTAAGGTTTTACTCAAAATCCTGAGTTGAATTTTTCTTACAAAATTTCTTACTAAAAACGCATTTTCAAAATTTCAAGACAAGCATAAACTTTGCATTATTTGAATATCGTTGTTTGCATATGACTATTTGTTTGACAGTGGAGAAATTCACACAACATCCAGTGAACGAAAGCTCTCTCAGTGAACAAAATCACTTCAAGTGGGATGACACTTCCAACGATAAATCTCCTATAAACAAGGGGGCATGACATGTCACTACCCAACACACCTGGAGCAGTCAAGTCAAAATTCCAAAAGAAATGCTGAATAACCAGGGGCAGGTCTCCATCTAAATCACTTGGGGCATTAAATTCAAATCCCGACAAAGGGTTACGTACAGTCAAACATTTCCTAGAAGTGCCATAAACACTCGCTACTAGGGGCAGTGACAAATCTCCCCAAAATCCTTCTCATAGGATGATTCCCAGCCAGAGTTTCAATCTCTGATAACCTCTTCTCAGCTGAGTTCAAATGCATAATTAGCTGAGTTTAGGACCGAAGAACATCACGAAGAACGGGCAGGTACAAATACACTTTGAGCCTTTACCCTTTGTTTATTAAACCGTGAACCAAGCCATGTTACAACCTTTCAAAAGTCCTAATTGAAGCATGGATTAGTTTGAAAGCATACTGTTACAAAAGGTATCCTGACTCCTGTAAGGTTTTACTCAAAATCCTGAGTTGAATTTTTCTTACAAAATTTCTTACTAAAAACGCATTTTCAAAATTTCAAGACAAGCATAAACTTTGCATTATTTGAATATCGTTGTTTGCATATGACTATTTGTTTGACAGTGGAGAAATTCACACAACATCCAGTGAACGAAAGCTCTCTCAGTGAACAAAATCACTTCAAGTGGGATGACACTTCCAACGATAAATCTCCTATAAACAAGGGGGCATGACATGTCACTACCCAACACACCTGGAGCAGTCAAGTCAAAATTCCAAAAGAAATGCTGAATAACCAGGGGCAGGTCTCCATCTAAATCACTTGGGGCATTAAATTCAAATCCCGACAAAGGGTTACGTACAGTCAAACATTTCCTAGAAGTGCCATAAACACTCGCTACTAGGGGCAGTGACAAATCTCCCCAAAATCCTTCTCATAGGATGATTCCCAGCCAGAGTTTCAATCTCTGATAACCTCTTCTCAGCTGAGTTCAAATGCACAATTAGCTGAGTTTAGGACCGAAGAACATCACGAAGAACGGGCAGGTACAAATACACTTTGAGCCTTTACCCTTTGTTTATTAAACCGTGAACCAAGCCATGTTACAACCTTTCAAAAGTCCTAATTGAAGCATGGATTAGTTTGAAAGCATACTGTTACAAAAGGTATCCTGACTCCTGTAAGGTTTTACTCAAAATCCTGAGTTGAATTTTTCTTACAAAATTTCTTACTAAAAACGCATTTTCAAAATTTCAAGACAAGCATAAACTTTGCATTATTTGAATATCGTTGTTTGCATATGACTATTTGTTTGACAGTGGAGAAATTCACACAACATCCAGTGAACGAAAGCTCTCTCAGTGAACAAAATCACTTCAAGTGGGATGACACTTCCAACGATAAATCTCCTATAAACAAGGGGGCATGACATGTCACTACCCAACACACCTGGAGCAGTCAAGTCAAAATTCCAAAAGAAATGCTGAATAACCAGGGGCAGGTCTCCATCTAAATCACTTGGGGCATTAAATTCAAATCCCGACAAAGGGTTACGTACAGTCAAACATTTCCTAGAAGTGCCATAAACACTCGCTACTAGGGGCAGTGACAAATCTCCCCAAAATCCTTCTCATAGGATGATTCCCAGCCAGAGTTTCAATCTCTGATAACCTCTTCTCAGCTGAGTCGACCTCAAGAATCCTCGAGGATTTCTGTCAGTGAAGTCGTCACCTCTCCAACAGACTGGCAACAGGTTTTATTTCCCCGACAAATGGCAGGATTCCCCTAGCTTAAGTTTGCCTCTTTGACTACTACAAATCAGAGGACCACAACTCCTTTTCCCCAGTAGACTACTATACGATCCCCAACAAGTTACTGTGAAGCCTGAACCCAACCAGATATCAGTTCAACTTCTTCCATCAAGAGATTACTCCCCAGTAGAGCAACATACAACCAAGACTCCTGAACTCTTTTCCCCAAACAGGAATCAACACTCTCCATAAAGTTTTCTTCTCAGGCAAAGTCAACTTCCCCAGCGGAGTTCTCCTCAAACAACAAAACAGGAATCCTCAGTGGAAACATTCTAGGAAAAGTTTGAAGACACACCTACTCTTCAACAGCAGCCTGAGACTTGATGACTCCCCAGCCTTTGTCAAGGATTTATTTTCCCAGACAAAGTTACATTTCAACAATGCTTCACGTTCATACATAATATAACATACATGATATATGCATACAACATAGCTTCATTTTGAGAACATCATTACATAATGCATCTCGTACATCATGACATTGCATACAACTAACGTTTTACCTTTTCAGGAAAAGGTCAATCGACAGATATCTATCATCAACAATTTTCAACAGTTCCAGGTTAATACCTGAACAAGCCAGGAAAACTATCTGAGAACAACTGATTGTAGATTAATACCTGTAACAAGCTAGGAAAGCTATCTACATGAGAAAATTGAAGATTAATACAAGTGACAAGCCAGGAAAACTATCTTTATTTCTGAGGTCAGAGATTAATACCTAAAACAAGACAGGGAAATTATCTACACAACCAGCTGAAGCAATCCTATACGTTCTCCTTCTCATACACTCTTCTAGAAATAGTTCAGATGCGATCCAAATATGGCTGACATTCTGATACTTACTCCAGATTCCCTCTAGAAACAATTCAGATGCAATCCAGATATAGCTGACATTCTGATACTTACTCCAGATTACATTCGAAACAGTTCAGATACGATCTAGAGAAGGATATTATTCTAATACTTATTCTAAAATTTTCTCCTAAATACAGTCCAGATACGATCCAGACACGGATGTCACTCTGCCACTCATTCAACATACCTTTCAAATACAGTCCCGATACGATCCAGATACGGATGTCATTTTACCACTCATTCAGCATACCTTTCAAATACAGTCCAGATACGATCCAGATACGGATGTCATTCTGCCACTCATTCAGCATACCTTTCAAATACAGTCCAGATACGATCCAGATTCATATGTCATTCTGTCACTCATTCAAAATACAATCTAGATACGATCCAGATTTGGATGTCATTCTATCACTCATTTAAAATACAGTCCAGATTCAGATGTCATTCTGTCACTCATTCAAAATACAGTCCAGATATGATCCAGATTCGAATGTCATTCTGTCACTCATTCAAAATACCGTCCAGATACGATCCAGATTCGGATGTCATTATGTCACTCATTCAAAATATAGTCCAGATACGATCTAGATTTCGATGTCATTCTTTCACTCATTCAAATATGGATCAGATACGGATATCATTCTGATACTCCTTTCAGAATACCTTTCTGTTGTACCCCAAAATTTTCCCTCTCATTTTATCAAGATTTCCCCTCACAAGATTCTTTGAACTCCAGACAGGATTAGGGTTTTGCATTGCTCAAGACTTTTCCTTGCACTGATGACCTAAATTAGGGTTTGAGTTTGCACAGGGATTTTTGGACTTTCAATGCTCAAAGTGACTTTCGTACTTCATGTTGGACATATAATATTTCCTCTACCAAGTCTCAAGCTTTGAATCAAATTTTTGCCCAGTCAATTGGACAGTTGACCTAGAAATCAGCTGTATTGGGGAAAAAGTCAATTGTGGCCAATTTACAGTCAAACCTCATAATTTTTTATCCACATCAACATTATAGACTCATAAGAACCATTTGATCAAGTTTGGACCACAACTCCTCAAGAAATTTGATCAGATCATCAAAAGGGCAAAATGGTCATTTTTAGGGTTTTGACTGCACAAGGGCAATTTCTGATTTTTAACCTAGCCAATGGAAAATTGGGTTCAAGCATGGATTCAAGGACTCAATGACATCATCTTGACCCATTCACAAGGTTCAAAAGATCTCAAAAGCATTGGATTGACAAATGAATTTTTCTGTCAACTGATCAAAATTTGACTGTACACTGAAAAGTCAAACTTTGACTTTTTGGTCAAAATCAAGTGCCAAGGGTCATTTTTCCTCAAGATGAGTCAAAACATGAAACTTGTTCATCAAGAAACCTAATTTTGCAAATTAGGGTTTAATATTGAAAAATTTCATAACAGAATTTTTCTAAGTTATGAAATTTTCTTAATTTTTCCTGACTTTGCCCAACATTTTCACCATGATGCAATTGGTTTCAAACAAAACATCCAACATCAAAGTTGTAGTCCTCCACAAAATCTACAATTTTTATTCACAAAGTTTTCCCTAAAGAAGCTTGGATCTCAAGTTACGATTTTTGGAATAAGGGTCCATGAAACTTTTAACTTAGTGAAATTTTGCCCTAGTTTAAGCAGGATTTTGACCTATCTTCATGACCATTTTTCGCATAGTTCCACTTGGAATCTCAAATTTCATTTCAAATATGGATTGTAGAGCATGTTACAAGCTTTCCAAAATATCCAAGAACTCTCCAAAATAATTTATGGTTAGGGAGAATCGAAGGTTTGAATTTTCCAAAAACTCACTTTTGATCCATGGCATTTTCATATTGATACAAGTTGCAACTTCCACCCAGCATTGTTTGTACTTGATTACAGGTCCCTAAACCCTTTCATACTCAATAATTAAATGCAAATCCATTGTTTTGAAGCTTTGTTCTAATCATTAGAGGATTACACAAGAGATTAATCCAAAAATAACAAAAAGGCAACATTGCCATTTTTGTCAAAATCTTGCTTTATGTCAAATTGCATCCTTGAGCCTTGAACAAAATCTTGTACAGCAAACAATATCCACAAACTGAGGGGGCCAATATCATAAAGTGAAAGCTGGTAGATAGCCTGTACAGGCCTGTCTTGCATCACTTCTTACTTTTGCTTAAAATACAAGAAAACTAGCATATCTATTAGAACCAACCCTTGCAAGCTTTTGAAACAAGTTTTGTGCATTGCCTTGAGCCAAAAACACGAATTATTGAACCCTCAAGCCTTCCAAAATACAAAATCACCTTCCTCTTGCAAAACAGGGTAGCTTCTGCACTTTGAGTTCAATCTCACAAACCACTCGTACGTTTTGCCCCAAACCTGTTCAAACACATTCCATATAACCTATCCAAGCTATCCCAACCATTGGACAGTGACTGTAACTCCATTTACAAGCTTCACCATTTCTGTTTTCAGCTTGTGCAGGTTGAGTTCTACAAGCTTGTTCAAGCACATCCAAAGCAAACTAGGCATTGGGGAAGATCAAAGGAATTTCAGGTAAGCTCCCAAGAATCTCAGGCCTCACTGAAAAGCTCCACATTGCCATACACGAGTTCAACTGAAACAGGTTTTTATCAACTTCCTATCTCTCTATTTAGGAATCATTAGGCTTAAGTTTGTGAATAAAAAAGGTAGTACTCATAGCCCTTAAGCTGTACATATGCTCAATTTTGATTTAAGTTAAGTGTGCTAAGAGAATTTGATTCATGAATTTCCTGAAAAAGTTAGGTTAGAAATTAGGGCCAGAGAAATTCTCTCTGGTCTTTGAGAGTTAGATTAAGTTTCTTATATGGTTGGAATCGTCTTGAAAAATGCTATGACTTTGGTGTTATAAGTTTTTGCTTTAGAGCACGTATGCAGGATCTGGACATTTTGTACAGGACGCGCGTTTTCTGAGTTTCAAAGGTTGAAGATGAAGTTCAGTGGGCTGGGCTTTGGCTTGGCTCACTTTCTGCACCCCCTGCCTTGCTGACTGTACCCCACTGGCCCATTTCTTCATATTTTTATATTTTTCTATTTATTTTTCATTTCTGATTTTATTTTATATTTTCTAAACATAAAAAAAAAATACCAAAATTATTTTTATAAATTTTCATATTTATTTTTATATTTTATTTTATTTTTCTAACATGAAAATAATTATTAATTAGTATATACTTTTATTTTTCTTTAATAAAAACAAATAAATATTTTAGAGATATTATATATTTTGTTTTATTATTTATACATATAAAATAAGATTTTTCCACATGTTTTTATTTCTTAAATATCTTTTTATATATTTATATTTATTTTCTTGTACATAAAATAAATAATATAGTATATATTGTCTTAAAACAAAAAAACTAGGATTTCCATCCCTTATTAAAAAATAATATTTTTTCTAATATATTTTATTTTTGGACATTTGAATATATTTTTTATTATTTATTTTATTGTACATAAATAAATAAATATTATAATTTTCATATGTATTCTTAAAACCAAAAGTTAGGGTTTTACCCTTAACAAAAAAATAATAATCTTTTATTTCTTTTTTTTATACATTAAATATTTTATTTTTACATATATAAAAATAAACAAAAACATTTTTTGCATATTCACAATATTTTGCATATTTATTTAATTGACCATTTAAATACTTGCCTATTTATTTATTTGTACCATTTATTCAATTTGGATGTAATAGTAAATATTAGGATTTTAATTTCTTGCAAAATAATCCCTTATCCAAAAATTGTATCCCCCTCCCCATATCAATGTTGTAATAACTTAGGTTTATTTTACGCATTTATAACTGTCAAATATGCCATGATAGAGATTAGGGTTTGTATACAATATTCCAAAATCAAAACAAATAGTTTGACCTAATACAAGACCTAAATGCATGAAAATGACAAACACAATGCACACATGCATCCATAGGGTTTCATCCACTTGTTGCCCTTTAAATGGCCATGGTATGCATGTTGAGTATCTTGGCAAAACAAAAACAAAACAAAAAGATCATAGTCCCTCGATGACGCTATCTTGGTTGCCTATACAAAAATGATCTAGTCCCTCCAAAAATTTGCTAAGATACTTGGCACAATTGCTATCATGGTCAATACAATGACCCCCGCCTGTCCTGTTTAACATCCAAATACAAGGTTGTTTACCAAATACAATGATAAAACAACAATGTAAAAGGGTTAAAAATATGTAGGAAAGATCTTTGAGTAGATAGGGTAGATAACTCTTAGTTACTTGATCAAAACTTGCAAAAACATCCTTGCTATTTTCAAACACACATCACAACACAATTTCAAAACATTTCCCAAAACAAACTTTCAAAGATTGAAATATCTTTTCAAAAGACAATACACCTTTGTATACATTCAAACAAGAATCATTACAAAGGTTTCCACAATGATGGCCTCTTTTCAAAAACATTTTCCAAACCACACACAAAGCACCATTTCAAACAATTGAAAAGCAAAAGCAAGTGATCTAAACAAGTAACTAATATCCCATGGATAACCATGGATGAAAAGGGTGCTTGCACCTTCCCTTTTCATAATCTACCCCCCGAACCCAAGAAAACATCTCAAAGGTCTTTCCTGTGCTTTTTGACCTTTCCTTTGGATAAAATAAAAAGTCGGTGGCGACTCTTGCTAAACCGAAACATTTGCAAACACAAATGAAAAATCCCAAGTCAGTTCTCCCACCGCATCACAGAACTGGCGACTCTGCTGGGGAGTAATCTAAAAGTGGGGTTACCTTAGGGTTTAGATCACCTTTACATGCTTATATTAATTGAATTGATTGCTTTTTATTTGGTTCTATTGTTTGGGTTTGAATCCTCCACCCGGATTTTTGGGAAACATTCATAGGTAAATAGCAATACATTGTGGAAACTATGCGGGGTATACCGACATGGTTGAAGCAATAACTATATTAGTGTGGCATATTTGTGGGTACCGGTAGCCTTTGAGTCAATCAAAGAGAATACGGGGCCGCTGAGTGATGTCATAAAGCACCAATAGACTTTTAGAACCTTTACTTGACCATCTTGGCCTTATTAGGGGTAGTGAGATGATCGACTTTGGTGCAGTCCGAAGTTGGTAGATACTAGATACTACACTCATTGAGGGTTATTTTCTTGGAATATTTTGGTCGCCAGTTAAGTGGCTAAATTGAAACAATGAACACAGAAAATAATTCGGTGATATTGAGCTCCTTAGAACCCGGTTACTATTTATAGGACAGGTTGAGCCAACTAACTTCAAGAGGGTACTTACCTATGAAACCCCATGCAAGCCTGAAACTAGGAACTTGTGTGACTTGCTTGTACATATACTTGTGCATACATCATGAACATCATAAAGCATCATTTTCATCCACTAACCATTTCAAGGGTTTGGATCTTCATTTTTGTTCCTGTTTTGTAGGTTATGGAATTACTCTGCAGAAAAACAATCCAGGTCAACCTTGTGAGAATCCCTCCTCTACTCAAGGAGCTTGTTTCCAAGATTCCAGAGAATTCTCCCTTCAGTGAAAGACATGGTAGACTTCTCAACTTGGTCAACTCCAACATTGAATAAGACATGGTGAAAGTTCTTTGACCCCCTACACCATTGCTTTACATTTCCTGATTACCAACTAGTGCCTACTTTGGAGGAATTTTCTTAACTCCTGAGGATTCCTATTCTCCATCAACTACCCTACAACGGTACGGAAAGAGAACCAAAGCCTGAAGATGTTGCTCAAGCCTTACACTTGCAACCATCTGATATCAAAGGCCATTGGGAAACCAGAAGTGGTGTCAAGGGTTTCTTGGCAAAGTTTCTATTTGAGAAGGCACAAGACTGTTGGAATTCTCTATATCTGTAAGCTTTTGAGGAGATTGTATCACTTCTCATCTATGGGTTGGTCTTGTTCCCAAACCCTGATCAGCTTATAGATGTGAATGCTGTCAAGATTTTCATATCTCGGAATCCTGTGCCTACATTGCTTGGGGATGTCCTCCACTCATTTCACACACGAACAATAAAGAAAGGAGGTGTTCTCATGTGTTGTACTCCTCTTCTAGCAAGGTGGTTTATTTCTCACCTTCCCCAGTCAGTCTTGAAGAATGAACAAGGCTTGAGGTGGTCACAACGATTGATGACTCTTACATATTCTGATGTTCATTGGTGTTCTCGGTCTAGAGAAAATGTCATCATCATTGATCGTTGTGGGGAATTCCCTAATGTCCCATTACTTGGCATTAGGGGAGGAATTACCTACAACCCCTGTTTGGCTCTGAGAAAATTTGGGTATGTCCTAAGGGATGACCCTCATGATATGCTGATTCCAGACTTGGTTTTTGACTTCGACAATGATGCTCAAGGACTTCGACAAAGGTTTATCCGAGCTTGGAGGATGCCCAACAAAGTGGATAGTAAGACACTGGGACACAAGAATTCCATCTCCCTTGAGCCTTACCTCAAGTAGGTACGAACCCGCGCCCAGAGTCTTATGATGCCTTACCCCTACATTCTGCCCATGATCAAAGATCCTGTTATGGAAGGAGAGGTTCCATACACCCTCCTACATCCTGACATGCCAACATCATTGGAAGATTTGAAAAAGAGTTGGATACAGCTCAAGGAAGAACATAACATTTTTGAAGCCAGCTTCTACACCAGTGAGAAGAAGGTTTTGGAGCTTACCCGTCGACTCCACGAAGAGTAGGCTCTCAACACCTACATCGCGCCAAAGAGGATGCACAACGTCTTTTTACATTAGAATTTTGTAATATTTTGCCCATGGGGCATTTATGTACTAACAAATTTCTTCTTATTAATATGACATGTGTTCTTTTTGTTTGCAACAACTTTGAATTTCTGAATCCTTGAATGCATTACATGAATACATATCATTCATCATATTCATAAACAGGTCTTCACACCAGGTTTCTTTATCTCTCTGTTGTTTATTTCAGCAAGATGGATATAGAGCAAATGGTCAAAGATCTACAAGCACAGAATTCACAGTTCCAACAACTCCTCATGACCTTGGCAAAGGGTCAAGAGGACCTTAAAGAACTGTTAGAGAAGGAAAAGGAAAAATAAAAGGAGAAAAAGAAAAAAAGAGTTGGTGTGGCCACTATGGGAAGAAGATTTGAGAACCAAGCTATAAGAGTTCTGGATTTCCCTTCAACGACTGATGAAGGGGTTGGCAAAGGAAAGGGAGCTGCAGTACCCTTCGAGTATGAGGCAGAAGAAGAAGATGAAGAGGATGAAGATTACTCTGAGTAGCAGTATCCTCATGCAGATGACAAGTATAAGAATCTGGAAGAGTGTTTGGTAGCCATGGAGGTACAAAGAGTGCTTGGGCTGGATTTCGAGGAACTAGGGTTGGTTGCTGGGATTGTGATTCCCCCTAAATTCAAGGTGCCTACATTTGCTAAATATGATGGTTTGTCTTGTCCGAAGATGCACCTGCGATCTTACGTTAGAAAGATCCAACCTCATTCTTCTGATAAGGATCTGTGGGTCCACTTTTTTCAAGATAGTTTGTCGGGTACACAATTGGATTGGTTCTATCACCTTGAGAGATCCGATGTACATAACTGGGAGGATTTGGTTGTTGCCTTCTACCGACAATATCAATATAATGCAGACTTAGCGCCTACTCATACTCAATTACAGAGTATGAGTATGGTCTCTAATGAAGGCTTTAAGGAGTATGCCCAGAAGTGGAGGGACTTGGCTGGAAGGGTGCAACCACCTTTGTCTGAGAGAGAGCTTGTGGATATGTTTTTGGGGACCCTGTCAGGTCCATTCTTTAATCACTTGATTGGGAGCTCGTCTACAGGGTTCATCGAGCTAATTCTGACTGGTGAAAGAGTCGAAGCTGGCATTAAGAGCAGTAAAATTCAAAAGGATACCTCTGCTTCCATTGCTATCAAGAAAACTTTTCCAGCCAAGAAAGAAGTCTCTGTTGTTTACTCCCAGAGAAATCAAGGAAGAATGGAGCGCCGACCAGCGGTGGGGGCTGTGATGATTCAGAATTCCGCAGCCGATCCACCTCAAAGAAGTCAACCCAAAGCTAATCAAGCCAGGGTGGAAAGGCTTGCACGGAAATTCACCCGGATCAATATGACACCTGCTCAGGTTCTCCCTCATTTATTAAAGTTAAACCTTAAAAACCTGAAAGAGGCGCCGAAGAACCCAAATATATCTTCTCCATATTACCATTCAAATGCAAAGTGTGCCTATCATTCGGACAGCGTGGGGCATAACACCAATAATTGTTGGGCTCTCAAAAACAAGATCCAAGATTTAATAGATGCCAAGGAGGTGGAGTTTGATGCCCCCGAAAAGCCTAATGTGATATCCACTCCAATGCCAAAACATGGTCATAATGTCCATGCTATTGTAGAAGATCTTTATGTTACTGCTGTTGATGACTTAATGACTCCATTTCCAATGATCAAGATGAATCTGTTGAAAGCCAGAATTTTCCCGGGCTGTGAAAAAGATTGTTACCTTTGTTCAACCTTGCAATCCGACTGTTCGCTATTGAAGTCAGGCATCCAACGTCTGATGGATAATCAAGAAATCCTCTTCAAGAAAACTATTATTACTCCTGTTACTCCTGTTACTCAAATCAAAGATGTTGCTATAATCACCATTTCCGACAATCTTTCCAAGGTCTCCAAAAGACCTGTTAAGATTACACCCGATCCAAAGTTTGTACCTCTAAAGATAACAATGCCGGGGCCTATCCCATACAAGTGCAACAAGACAATACTGTGGAATTATGGAGGAGAGATCTTCTACCACGGTGTTAAGCAGATCGAATCAGTTGAAGAAAGTTCCAATGAAGAGACTCCTGATGTAGGAAATATTGCGGGGACAAGTAAGATCACTGGCAGCAGAAGAATCTTCTCTCCGGAGATTGCTCCTCCAAGGGCAATCTTCGGAGCCTCAAGTGCTCCTGTGCCAATCAAGATATTTGTGCGAATCCCAGTGATTGAAAAAATTGTTACTCCCGAAGTTGTACCCTCTGCTGTTACTGCTGATAAAGGTAAGGGGATCCAAGAAGTGCCTGTTAGGACGAGGGCTCAGCCTTTGGTCATCCCCGAGACCACCCAAAAGGAAATGGAGGAAATTTTAAAGATAATTAAGAAAAGCGACTATGATGTCGTAGAGCAACTGGGGCAAACCCCTTCAAAAATATCTATGCTGACCCTATTACTCTGCTCCGAAGCCCATGCCAAAGCCTTGATCAAATTTCTGAAGACGACCCACGTGCCTCAAGAAACTTCTGCGGATCAGTTTCAAGAGTGAATAGCTAGCCTTACAGCCGACAACGGTCTTGGTTTCTCCGACGTTGACTTAACATCTAAAGGGAGAAAGCATAACGACGCCCTGCATATCTCGGTGGAATGCAGAGGGACGACTCTGGAACATGTCTTGGTTGATACCGGGTCGTCTTTAAATGTCTTGCCTAAGAAAGCATTGTACAGATTGGACTGTGAAGGTTTGACCTTAAAGCCCATCAATATCATTGTAAGAGCCTTTGACGGTTCTAAGCGGATTGTCCACGGGGAGGTGGACATCCCAATTAAAGTGGGTACCGAAACTTTCCACTCCACATTTTATGTCATGGATATTTGTCCCTCCTACTCTTGCTTGTTTGGAAGACCATGGATTCATCATGCTGGGGTCGTTACGTCCACTCTGCATCAGAAGCTTAAGTACCCAGTCCAGGGGAAAATTGTGACAGTTCGTGGCGAGGAGGAGTATATGATAAGCCATCTGAATTCATTTCTCTATGTTGAATTAGATGGTGAATTCACCGAGACCCCCTTTCAGCACTTTGAAGAGGTTTCTCCTGAAGTTGCAGTAGCCAAGACATTGACTTCTGTGCCCATCATTACCAAACCTGTGTCCCGGATGTCATCCCTTAAAGATGCGGAGGCTGTGATCAAGGAAGGAGGAAGCACAATATGGGGTCAACTGCCAGATTTTCCTTACAAGATAGATAAGTTCGGCTTGGGTTTCACTGCTGCTAGTCATAAGGCTGTGCATCGCTCCCGGGCTGGAGGACCGTCATTGAAAATCACTCATCATGGAGTTCATTCTTTAGAGGATGATGGAGAAGAAAGCAATTTTGAAGACGGGATCTTTCCAACTATTGAAGGAGGACTGAACAATTGGGAGGCAAAAGACTTCGTTCCCATTACTTTCATCAATCAGTAATTTATCTTTTGAACATTTTCCATTGGTCTGTAATAATTTTAAAACAATTCGTACTCTTTTTGCCTTATGCCTTACCCGGGGCATATAGGTCCATTTGTAAGGGATTGATTTTTCATCTTCATATGCCATTTTTAATGAATCATGGACGTTTTCATATATAAACTTTTGTGTTCATTTTCTTTCTTTTACATTTTATTTGTTTAAAGGTGGCTATCCCTTACACACACCCACACTCACAAAATGCAGGTACCCATCCATTCCGGATTCCATGGGTAACAATTCTGCTATGGCCTTCAATGACTCTGAAGATCTGGTCAATCATGCCGAATACGAAGGTGATGAAGACTGTGAAGTGCCTGGAGAGTTGGCTAGACTGCTACAATAGGGAGAAAGGGATATTCTGCCCCACGAGGAGTTGTTAGAGACTATCAAATTGGGAACAGAGGAAGATAGAAAAGAGGTCAAAGTAGGTGCCAACCTAGAGCCAAGTGTCAAAGAGCGTTTAGTTCAGCTGTTCAATGAATATGTTGAGATCTTTTCCTGGTCCTATGAAGACATTCCGGGACTGGATACATATATTGTGGTTTACCGTCTCCCTACAAGAGAAGACTGTCCACCAATCAAATAGAAAGTCCGCCGAATGAGGCCCGACATGTCCGAAAAGATCAAAGCTGAAGTGATGAAGCAGTTCAATGCTGGTTTTCTTGTTGTTACTTCCTATCCACAATGGGTTGCTAACGTTGTGCCCGTGCCTAAGAAGGACGGCAAAGTCAGAATGTGCGTGGATTATAGAGACTTAAACAGGGCTAGCCCTAAAGATGACTTTCCACTACCGCACATTGACATCTTGGTTGACAATACAGCTCAACATAAGGTATTCTCTTTAATGGATGGATTTTCAGGGTACAACCAGATCAAAATGGCCCCTGAAGACATGGAGAAAACTACCTTTGTTACACAGTGGGGTACCTTCTGCTATAAAGTGATGCCATTCGGACTGAAGAATGCAGCGGCAACCTATCAGCACACCATGGTAGCTTTGTTTCATGACATGATACATCATGAGATTGAAGTCTATGTAGCCGATATGATATCCCGTTCATAAACAGAAGAAGAACACCTCGACCATCTGCAAAATCTGTTTGTCAGATTGAAAGAGTACAAGCTCAGCCTAAACCCTAACAAGTGCACTTTCGGAGTCAGGTCCGGTAAACTTTTAGGATTCATCATCAGTAACAAAGGCATCGAGGTTGATCCTGCCAAAGTCAAAGCTATACAAGAAATGCTTGCCCCTCGCACTGAGAAGGAGGTCAGAGGTTTCTTGGGACGCCTAAACTACATTGCAAGGTTCATATCTCACCTAACATCTACCTGTGAACCAATCTTCAAGCTGTTGAAGAAAGATCAGGTGGTTAAATGTAATGATGACTGTCAAGTTGCTTTCGATAAGATCAATGAGTATTTGCTAGAACCTCCTATCTTGATGCCTCCCGTCGAAGGAAGACCTCTAATCATGTATCTGACTGTCCTGGAGAATTCAATGGGGTGCGTACTGGGCCAACATGACGAGTCTGGCCGAAAAGAGCATGCCATTTATTACCTTAGCAAAAATTTTACCGACTCTGAGACTCGCTACTCACTGCTCGAGAAAACTTGTTGCACTTTGGTATGGGCTGCTCGCCGGCTAAGGCAGTATATGTTGACACATACCACTTTACTGATCTCTAAGATGGATCCGATCAAGTACATCTTCAAGAAGCCTGCTTTATCCGGAAGAATCGCTAGATGGCAGATGATCCTCACCGAGTATGATATACAATACACGACCCAAAAAGCCATAAAGGGGAGTGTTCTAGACGATCATCTGGCCCATCAAGCTGTCGAAGATTACCAATCCATGAGGTTCGACTTTCCCGACGAGGATATCATGACTTTGAGCAACATTGAAGAAAACAGACCGTATGACGGACCTGAACAAGGATCCTGATGGACTATGTACTTTGATGGTGCCTCCAACGCACTTGGGAACAATATCGGCGCGGTACTTATCTCTCCACAAGGTTGCCATACACCTTTCAACGCTAGACTCTGCTTTAGCTGCACCAATAACATGGCCGAGTATGAAGCTTGTATCTTTGGTCTCAAGGCTGCTATTGACTTGGGGATCAAATCTTTGACTGTATTTGGGGACTCAGCTTTGGTTATTAGTCAAATTAAAGGAGAGTGGGATACTAAGCACCCTAACCTCATCCCTTATAAAGAACATGTCCTGACATTGTTACCACATTTCGAGCAGATCACCTTCGAGCACTTCCTGCGAGAAGAGAATCAGCTAGCAGATGCGCTAGCTACAATGTCCTCCATGTTTAAACTTAACTGGGATAATGAGGCACCTCAAATCACCATCAAACGAATGGACGAACCTGCACATTGTCACGAGATTAATACCGAGGAAGTAGTGGACCGATCGTGGTTTCATGACGTCAAAAGGTATCTCGAAGCACAAGAATACCCTGAAGGAGCTTCTGTCAATGACAAAAAGTTCTTAAGGAGGTTTGCGGCCAAGTTCTTTCTGAGCAATGGTATCCTATACAAGGGCAATCTTGATTGTGTCCTACTCCGTTGTGTGGACAAGGTTGAAGCTAAGAAGATCATGGCTGAAATACATAATGGCACCTTTGGCACCCACTCGAGCGGTCATACACTGGCTAAGAAGATTCTACGGGCAGGCTACTACTGGTCTACCATGGAAGCTGATTGTCATCAACATTCCCGTGCTTGTCACAAATTCCAAATCTATGCTGACAAGGTACATATTCCTCCAGTTCCTCTCAATGTCTTAACGGCTCCTTGGCCATTCGCGATGTGGGGAATCGACATGATTGGAGAGATCAAGCCTACAACATCCAATGGACACCGTTTCATCCTGGTGGCCATTGATTACTTTACCAAGTGGGTCGAAGCAGCTTCCTTCGCCTCCGTTACAAAGAATGTCGTTGCCCGCTTCATCAAGAAGAACCTCATATGCCGGTATGGTATCCCCGACAGGATCATCACTGACAACGGTACAAATTTGAACAATACTATGATCATCGCTCTGTGCGAGCAGTTCAAGATTCAACATCACAATTCATCTCCCTATCGGCCTAAGATGAACGGTGTTGTCGAAGCCGCAAACAAAAATATCAAGAAGATCATTCAAAAGATGACAGTCACCTACAAGGACTGGCATGAGATGTTACCGTTTTCTCTGCACGGGTACCGTACCACGGCACGCACTTCAACTGGGGCAACACCCTTTTCTTTGGTATACTGCATGGAGGCTGTCTTACCTATCGAGGTTCATATTCCCTCCTTGAGAATCATGAAAGATGCTGGTTTGAGTGAATACGATTGGATTCAAACCCGGCTTGATCAACTCAACTTGATTGACGAAAAGCGACTTACTGCTGTTTGCCATGGTCAGGCGTATCAAAAACGTATGATTAAGGCCTTCAACAAGAAAGTCAAGAGACAAGTATATCAAGTCGGGGACCTTGTAGTCAAGTGGATCATATTGCCGCAAAGTGATCCCAGGGGCAAATGGGCTCCTACTTATGAAGGACCATTTGTGATCAAAAACATCTTTTTTGGTGGGGCAATGATCCTGACCACCATGGACAGTGAAGACCTGCCGCACCCTGTGAACGCAGACATAGTCAAAAGATACTACGCATAAACGACTCGACAAGTTGAAAACCCGAAAGGGCGACTTGGGCAAAAATGGGCATCCCGGTGAATCGAAAACCCGAAAGGGCGGTTCAGGAAAAAATTAGGGATAAATAAAAAAATCTGTACACCCGGCAAGTTGAAAACCCGAAAGGGCAACTTGGGCAAAAAAGGGTTTCCTGGTGGGTCGAAAACCCGAAAGGGTGATCCAGGCAAAAGTTAGGGAATTAAAGTGTATGACTATGTCTCGTCGGATCACTTTAAGGACCATCTCTTCATGAACAAGCTCCAAGCTTCTGATCAATCCAATCATCTGCGGACGAAGCAACGAATGGACAAGATACTCAGAGTTACGAAGGCTATAGCAGAATGGGAACCCCATGGAATTGTTACACATAACCATCTTTCTTTATATAAATTTTTCTCAATTTTATGACAACATTCTCTTACTAGGATGTTTGTCTCCTTTGTACAAAATACTTACACAAAGTTAATACAAAGATACTTCAAAGTGCAGACAACTATTTGCCATTTATTTTTCTCTTTACACTTGTGTTTTATTTGAAAACGTCCAATGATTTATTAAATGAGCATATGCATTTGAATATAATCACCGCTTACAAATATAACGAAATGAGGAAAAAATAATTACTGACAGATTGAAAGTATGGGAAAAAAAGTCTTTAGGCTGTTCCAGGAGAAATCCTCAGCAGAGCTAAAGCTTTGAAATACATATCCTCAGCAGAGTTAAGTTTCAAAATCCCCCATCAGATTTAAGTTTCCAAACTCACAACCCCCAGCGGAGCAAAACTTTGAACTGCAAACCCTCAGTGGAGATAAAACTTTCTTCCCCAACAGAGTCCAAAATTTCAACCCTTAAACCCTGGTGGGAGACCATCTAGTTTCCTCTAATTCCCCAGGGATTTGTCTTAAAATCAGAAGATTCCCCTACAAGGCTATCTTAGAAACCAGACGACGGCTTCGGATAATTCCTCAATAGATTGGCATATAACCAAGCCCTTGAGAACTCTTCAACAGAATAAACATTCTCCCCACAGAGTTATTTCCCAGCAGATCGAAGATTCTCATTCTCATTTCTCTAGTGGAAGCCTCCAAGGTTTCATTTCCCCAGTAGAGATCGTCAGAGTTTTCCTTATTCCCCAGGAAAGTCATGAAGGATTCTCACATCCCCGCGGAAGTTGTCAAAGTTCTTGTTAGTCTCCACAAGTCACCAAGGATTTTCTATCTCCAACAGTGGTCCAAGGATTTCTCATTCTCAACAATCAAAGATTTTGAATCTCCAACAACAATCAAGGATTTATTTCCCCTAGCAGCAGTCAAAGATTTCATTATCTCCAGCTATCAAGGATTTATTTTCCTCAGCAAGACAGCTAATCAGCTTACATGCGCATCCATTACATTCATATATCATAAACATTGATAGACCACATTTTATTGCATCATACATGTCATGCAATATAACTTTGTGTTTTAGCTAACATTTTACCCTTTCAGGATAAGATTAAAAGCTATCGTTAACAACTATTCAAAGATTTCAGATACAGTATGGATACACTCCAAGACATGGAAGTCATTCTGCTACTCATTCGGATCTCTTATTCAGATACAGTATAGATACACCCCAGACGCGGAGGTCATTCTACTACTCATTCAGACTTCATCAATCAGATACAGACTAGATACGTTCCAGACACGGAAGCCATTCTATTTCTAGTCCAAATTCAACCATCAACTTCAAGTTCAGATACACTCCAGACACGGAAGTCATTCTGTCATTTGTCCATATCCCAGTTATAGTACGAATACACTCCAGATACGAAAGTCATTCTGCTACTCATATAGATCTCAACTTCAGATACAGTCCAGATACGCTCTAGACACGGTTGCCATTCTGTCACTCATTCAGAATTTATCCCCAGCCCAGAGATGCTCCATACACGGATGTTTCTCTGTCGCCCATTCAGAATACAAATACACTTCAGACACGGCAGTCTTTCTGATATTCATTCAAGAATCAAATACGGTTACTGCTCGGATACGATCTAGACACGGACGCCATTCCTTTGCTCATACGAATCCAATCTCCAGATACAACTCAAATACGTTCCAGATACGGATACCATTCTGGTGTTCATTCTCCTGATTTTCAACAAACAGTCTTGGATGGAATCTCTAAGCCCATCTCCAGCAAGATTCTACCCTCTCCAAATGGCATATTTAAGCCCATTCCCTCATTTACATTTTGACGAGTGCAAATTTATGGGCACTCTAGTGTCCAATCCTCTTTTACCTTTGAGTCACGAAAGGCAAACTCGCCAATCTAACTCTTCAGGTTTAAGAAGATTGAACAGGGGAAGCTATTGTACCCCAAAAATTTTCCCTCTCATTTTATCAAGATTTCCCCTCACAAGACTCTTTGAACTCCAGACAGGATTAGGGTTTTGCACTGCTCAAGACTTTTCCTTGCACTGATGACCTAAATTAGGGTTTGAGTTTGCACAGGGATTTTGGACTTTCAATGCTCAAAGTGACTTTCATACTTCATGTTGGACCTATAAGATTGCCTCTACCAAGTCTCAAGCTTTGAATCAAATTTTTGCCCAGTCAATTGGAAAGTTGACCTAAAAATCAGTTGTATTGGGGAAAAAGTCAAATGTGGCCAATTTACAGTCAAACCTCATAATTTTTTATCCACATCAACATTATAGACTCATATGAACCATTTGATCAAGTTTGGACCATAACTCCTCAAGAAATTTGATCAGATCATCAAAAGGGCAAAATGGTCATTTTTAGGGTTTTGACTGCACAAGGGCAATTTCTGATTTTTAACCTAGCCAATGGAAAATTGGGTTCAAGCATGGATTCAAGGACTAAATGGAATCTTCTTGACCCATTCACAAGGTTCAAAAGATCTCAAAAGCATTGGATTGACAAATGAATTTTTCAGTCAACTGGTTAAAATTTGACTGTACATTGAAAAGTCAAACTTTGACTTTTTGGTCAAAATCAAGTGCCAAGGGTCATTTTTCCTCAAGATGAGTCAAAACATGAAACTTGTTTATCAAGAAACCTAATTTTTCAAATTAGGGTTTAATATTGAAAAATTTCATAACTTAGAATTTTTCTAAGTTATGAAATTTTCTTAATTTTTCCTAACTTTGCCCAACATTTTCACCATGATGAAATTGGTTTCAAACAAAACATCCAACATAAAAGTTGTAGTCCTCCATAAAATCTACAATTTTTATTCACAAAGTTTTCCCTAAAGAAGCTTGGATCTCAAGTTACGGTTTTTGGAATAAGGATCCATGAAACTTTTAACTTAGTGAAATTTTGCCCTAGTTTAGGCAGGATTTTGACCTATCTTCATGACCATTTTTCACATAGTTCCACTTGGAATCTAAAATTTCATTTCAAAGATGGATTGTATAGAATGTTACAAGCTTTCCAAAATATCCAAGAACTCTCCAAAATAATTTGTGGTTAGGGAGAATTGAAGGTTTGAATTTGCCAAAAACTCACTTTTGATCCATGGCATTTTCATATTGATACAAGTTGCAACTTCCATCCAGAATTGTTTGTACTTGATTACAGGTCCCTAAACCCTTTCATACTCAATAATTAAATGAAAATCCATTATTTTGAAGCTTTGTTCTGATCATTAGAGGATTACACAAGAGATTAATCCAAAAATAGCAAAAAGGCAACATTGCCATTTTTGTCAAAATCTTGCTTTGTGTCAAATTGCATCCTTGAGCCTTGAACAAAATCTTGTACAAAAAACAATATCCACAAACTGAGGGGGCCAAGATCATAAAGTGCAAGCTGGTAGATAGCCTGTACAGGCCTGTCTTGCATCACTTCTTACTTTTGCTTAAAATACAAGAAAACTTGCATATCTGTTATAACCAACCCTTGCAAGCTTTTGAAACAAGTTTTGTACATTGCCTTGAGCCAAAAACACGAATTGTTGAACCCTCAAGCCTTCCAAAACATATAATCACCTTCCTCTTGCAAAACAGGGCAGCTTCTGCACTTTGAGTTCAATCTCACAAACCACTCGTGCGTTTTGCCCCAAACCTGTTCAAACACATTCCATATAACCTATCCAAGCTATCCCAACCATTGGACAGTGACTGTAACTCCATTTGCAAGCTTCACCATTTCTGTTTTCATCTTGTGCAGGTTGAGTTCTACAAGCTTGTTCAAGCACATCCAAAGCAAACTAGGCATTGGGGAAGATCAGAGGAAGTTCAGGCAAGCTCCCAAGCATCTCAGACCTCACTGAAAAGCTCCACATTGCCATACACGAGTTCAACTGAAACAGGTTTTTGTCAACTTCCTATCTCTCTATTTAGGAATCATTAGGCTTAGGTTTGTGAATAAAAAATATAGTACTCATAGCCCTTAGGCTGTACATAGACTCAGTTTTCATTTAAGTTAAGTGTGCTAAGAGAATTTGATTCATGAACTTCCTGAAAAAGTTAGGTTAGAAATTAGGGCCAGAGAAATTCTCTCTGGTCTTTGAGAGTTAGATTAAATTTCTTATATGGTTGGAATCGTCTTGAAAAATACTATGACTTTGGTGTTATGAGTTTTTGCTTTAGAGCACGTATGCAGGATCTGGACATTTTGCACATGGTGCGCGTTTTCTGAGTTTCAAAGGTTGAAGATGAAGTTCAGTGGGCTGGGCTTTGGCTTGGCTCACTTTCTGCACCCCCTGCCTTGCTAACTGCACCCCCCTGACCCATTTCTTCATATTTTTGTATTTTTCTATTTATTTTTCATTTCTGATTTTATTTTATATTTTCTAAACATAAAAAAATACCAAAATTATTTTTATAAATTTTTACATTTATTTTTATATTTTATTTTATTTTTCTAACATGAAAATAATTATTAATTAGTATATACTTTTATTTTTCTTTAATAAAAACAAATAAATATTTTAGAGATATTATATATTTTTGTTTTATTATTTATACATATAAAATAATATTTTTCCACAGGTTTTTATTTCTTAAATATCTTTGTATATATTTATATTTATTTTCTTGTACATAAAATAAATAATATAGTATATATTATCTTAAAACAAAAAAACTAGGGTTTCCACCCCTTATTAAAAAATAATATTTTTTCTAATTTATTTTATTTTTGGACATTTGAATATATATTTTATTATTTATTTTATTGTACATAAATAAATAAATATTATAATTTTCATATGTATTCTTAAAACCAAAAGTTAGGGTTTTACCCTTAACAAAAAAATAATAATCTTTTATTTCTTTTTTTTTATACATTAAATATTTTATTTTTACATACATAAAAATAAAAATAAACATTTTTTGCATATTCATAATTTTTGCATATTTATTTAATTGACCATTTAAATACTTGCCTATTTATTTATTTGTACCATTTATTCAATTTGGATGTAATAGTAAATATTAGGATTTTAATTTCTTGCAAAATAATCCCTTATCCAAAAATTGTATCCCCTTCCCCATACCAATGTTGTAATAGCTTAGGTTTATTTTACGCATTTATAATTGTCAAATATTCCATGATAGAGATTAAGGTTTGTATACAATATTCCAAAATCAAAACAAATAGTTTGACCTAATACAAGACCTAAATGCATGAAAATGACAAACACAATGCACACATGCACCCCTAGGATTTCATCCACTTGTTGCCCTTTAAATGGCCATGGTATGCATGTTGAGTATCTTGGCAAAACAAAAACAAAACAAAAAGATCATATTCCCTCGATGACGCTATCTTGGTTGCCTATACAAAAATGATCTAGTCCCTCCAAAAATTTGCTAAGATACTTGGAACAATTGCTATCATGGTCAATACGATGACCCGCACCTGTCCCGTTTAACATCCAAATACAAGGTTGTTTACCAAATACAATGGTAAAACAACAATGTAAAAGGGTTAAAAATGGGTAGGAAAGATCTTTGAGTAGATAGGGTAGACAACTCTTAGTTACTTGATCAAAACTTGCAAAAATATCCTTGCTATTTTCAAACACACATCACAACACAATTTCAAAACATTTCCCAAAACAAACTTTCAAACATTGAAATATCTTTTTAAAAGACAATACACCTTTGTATACATTCAAACAAGAATCATTACAAAGGTTTCCACAATGATAGCCTCTTTTCAAAAACATTTTTAAAACCGCACACAAAGCACCATTTCAAACAATTGAAAAGAAAAAGCAAGTGATCTTAATAAGTAACTAAGAGACCTTGGATAACCATGGATGAAAAGGGTGCTTGCACCTTCCCTTTTCATAATCTACCCCCCGAACCCAAGAAAACATCTCAAAGGTCTTTCTTGTGCTTTTTGACCTTTCCTTTGGATAAAATAAAAAGTCGGTGGCGACTCTTGCTAAACCGAAACATTTGTGAACACAAACGCAAAATCCCAAGTCAGTTCTCCCACCGCATCACACTTTCCAATACAGTCCAGATACGAATGTCATTCTGACTCTCATTCAGTACATCTCTCAGATACGAGTCAGATGTAATTCATTTATGAATATTATTCTATTTCTCATCCAAGACCTTTACTGGTTCAGATAAATCTCTCAACGATTTATTCTGATTCTTCACCAAATCCATGCTGGTTCAGTTTAAATCTCTCAATTGCTTATCCTGATTCTTTCCCGTAGACAGTTTCTCTGGTTCAGATAACTCGCTCCAAGATTTATTCTGATTCTTTCCAGTTAAAGAAAATTCAAGACCTCTACTGGTTCAGTTTAAATATCTCAATGGTTTATCCTGATTGTTTCCCGTAGAAAGTTTCTCTGGTTCAAATAAGTCGCTCCAAGATTTATTCTGATTCTTTCCAGTTAAAGAAAATTCAAAACCTCTACTTGTTTAGTTTAATCTCTCAATGGTTTATCCCGATTCTTTCCCGTAGACAGTTTCTCTAGTTCAGATAAGTCGCTCCAAGATTTATTCTGATTCTTTCTAGTTAAAGAAAATTCAAGACCTCTACTGGTTCAGTTTAAATCTCTCAATGGTTTATCCTGATTCTTTCCCGTAGCAGTTTCTCTGGTTCGGATAACTCGCTCCAAGATTTATTCTGATTATTTCCAGTTAAAGAAAATTCAAGACCTCTAATGGTTCAGTTTAAATCTCTCAATGGTTTATCCTAATTCTTTCCCGTAGACAGTTTCTCTAGTTCAGATAAGTCGCTCCAAGATTTATTCTGATTCTTTCCAGTTAAAGAAAATTCAAGACCTCTACTGGTTCAGTTTAAATCTCTCAATGGTTTATCCTGATTCTTTCCCGTAGACAGTTACTCTGGTTCAGATAAGTCGCTCCAAGATTTATTCAGATTCTTTCCAGTTAAAGAAAATTCAAAACCTCTACTGGTTCAGTTTAAATCTCTCAACGGTTTATCCTGATTCTTCTCAAGTAGACATTTTCTCTGGTTCAAATAAGTCGCTCCAAGATTTATTCTGATTCTTTTCCAGTTGAAGTCAAGTTTAGACTTAGTCTAATTTCCCCCGACAATCACCTTCGGATTGCATATATAAGCCCAAGTCCAACAACTATCCATCATTTCTCCAAATGGCATCTTTTAAGCCCATTCCCTACACAATCAACCACCATATCATCGAGTGGAATTTTTAGGCACTCTAGTGTTCAATCATCTTCCACCTTCAAGTCACGAATGGCAGACTCGCCAATCTAACTCTTCAGGTTTAAGAAGATTGAACAGGGGCAGCTTTTGTACCCCAAAATTTTCCCTCTCATTTCTCAAGACATTTCTCACAAAGTCTGCGAAAGCTCAAGCTTGCACCAGTATTGACTAGGTCAAGCCATCTCCTCAACACTGATACCCCATGATTATGGTTTGAATTTGCATAAGGACAATTGGACTTCTAATACTTCAAGTGACGTTCTTGGATCATTATGGACCTTCTAGAATGCTCATGTCAAGTTTCAAGTATTCTCAGTCAATTGATCAGTTGACCTAAAAATCAGTTGTATTGATGAAAAAGTCAACTATAACACCAAAAGTCAAACATTGACTTTTTGGTCAACATTAAGTATTAAAGATCAAAATTCATCAAAACATTCAAAAATATGAAACTTGATCATCAAGAAATCAAGAAAGTCAAAAGTCAATGTGAAAATTCAAACTCTTCAAGACTTATAAATTTTTCTATGTGTCTTTTATACATGATAATTTCATTTCTCCATGCCAACTTTTCACCATGATGTAAGATGATTCAAGGAAAACTTCTGACATGAAAGTTGTAGATCTCAATGAGATCTAAAACTTTGTAGGGCAGGACTTTTTCTAGAAATGCTTGGATTTTGAGTTATAAATTCATGAAGTCATGGCATTTTTGAATAAACACTTTGAGAAATTTTCAGCAGTTTTGTTTAGGATTTTATCCCAACTTCTTGGAATTTTTTCACATAGTTACAAGATCATTTTGTCAAAATGGCCAACATGATAGTTATAGAGGTTATTTCAAGCTTTCCAAAACATCCAAAAGCATGAAGTTATCATATTTGAGCTAGGAGATTCAAGGATCTGAAGTTGGATATTCATTCTTGATTTACAAGGCAGATTTGTGATGAACAAGGAACCAAAATCTTAGCCATGCTGCATAATTTTCACTTTGTAGGCCTCTTGATTACAAATCTATCCATAATCAGATGTTTATACAATTAATTGAACCATTATCCAAGTGGTTCAAGTATTGTCCATTGCATCTTTCCATTTTTGGCACAAAGGCACCATTGTCATTCTTGCAAAGTTCACTTTAATCATAAAGTCAATTTATTGAGCCTCTAACTTGTTGTTCTAATCACACTCAACTTGTACAAGTCAGAACAAACATGTTTAAAGTGATCAACCACTTTAGATAGCTTGGTACAAGCATTGGAAACATGTTCTTCATGCTTGCTTCAAAAACAAACAAGATAGCCATAAAATGTGATTCAAAATCTGAGTTGTTTGAAGTCTCAAACCTTCTCTATAAATAGAGAAGTCAATTGCAAGAGAAAGGGTCAAAAAAAAGAAGGGGAAACTAACATTCAAAATCATTTTTGCTATCAAAAACTAGAATTAATGGTTCATTTGTGAAGATAAAATATAGATATATTTTCCTTGAAGCTAACTGTATGCTTGCTTTTCATTTTCACTAACCATGTGTTGAGAACTAACTTTTACATGTAGCAAAACAATGATAGTAGCAAAAACCAACAATTATGCATCGACACGAAATGCTATGAGTCGACACATACTATGTTTAAAACTGGAGCAAGACTCACACTGAGTTGTTTTGACTTCTAGGAGCAAGAAGCATACATGAGCCAACACATGAGCCGACACATGGACCAATATGAAATCTGCATGAGCCAATACATAAGCTCATGTGTCAGCTCATAAAACTTTGTTTTTTTAATCTTTTTTAATTTTAATTTTATTTTTTCTTTATACTTTTATTATTATTATTTTCATATAAAAAAATCAAAAACATATATATTTTATTTAGATATGTACGCATACACTTTTGTTTTATTCCTTTTTTCTAAACTAAAAAAGACAAAAACATTTTCTTATTAAAATCAATTTCTTTTCTTAAAATTAATTTAATATTTAGACTTAGGTTTTATTTCAATTTTTTTATTTAAATTAAATTAATTTAGACATTAGGATTTTAATTAACTTATTTTTAAGTCAATTAGATCCTTCTTCATAAAAAAAACATAATAACACTTTCTCTTCTCTTTATATTTCTTTGTACATTTTATTATTTCGCACTATAATTATGTAATTGTCAAAGCCTTGTAATAGTAAATTAGGTTTATTTGCTTTCATCTCCCCATTTGTAAATTTGTACACCCCCTCCCCTAATGATGTAATAGCGTAGTAATTTTATTTTCCGCAATTTATCGCTTTAATATAAATGTTAGTAATTAGAGTTTGCATGGGAAGACTAAAATTAACAATTAGTAAACCCTAATTCAAGATAAACAATGCATGTAAATCAAATACAGTTGCACACTTGCACCCTTAGGGTAATTCCACTTTGTTGCCTTACAAAAATGGTCATGTTATGCATGTGGGATATCTTAGCAAAAACAAATAAAAAATACAAGATCATAGTCCCTCGATGACGCTACAAATGTTGTCTTTCAAAATGATCTTAGTCCCTAAAAAAGAAATGCTAAGATACCTCACAACATTGCTATCATGACTATACAATGACCCACGCTCGTCCCTTCACATCCAACGATGGGGTTTCTTACCAAAACAATGGTGAGATAGCAACATCTAAAGGAGGAGGAAAAGTACATTTAAGACCTTTTAAGTAGGTAGATTTTCTCCTAGTTGCTCGCTTGCTCACAACAACAAAAAAGCATTTTATACACCAACACACTCATTTGAAACATTTTCAAAAGACAAACACTTTGTACGCGTTTTTATAGAAACGATAGACATTAAAAAAAAAAGACACATTTTCAAAATCTCTTTCAAAAACACATTCCATCAACACCTCTTTGAACTATTTTCAAAATAACACTTTGTACGCATTCTTATAGAAACGAGAACCATTACACATATATTTTCAAGATACTTTAAAAAACCACATCACAAGTGCACAGTCAAACAAAAGCAAGTGATCTAGCAAGCAACTAAGAGCCCGTAGATAACTACGAATGAAAAGGGTGCTAATACCTTCCCTTTTCATAATCTACCCACAGAACTCAAAATATCTCTAAAGGTCTTTCCTGTTCTTTTCAGCCTTTTCTTTTGGATAAGAGAAAAGTCGGTGGCGACTCTTGCTAATGGCAACATTTGCAATCAAACGCAAAACAACCAAGTTAGTTCTCTCAGTCATGGAAGACGGCCTCCACCAGAGCCTCCACCTCCAGAAGTTTTGGGTTTCATGAGGTTTTGTGTGTGTATCCCTATTTTGTGTACTATTATTATGCTCGTGTTGTTGTGGTTTATGTTGTGTATGGTTTTGTTTGTTTTTGTGTGTATTTTGTTCTTAGATTTTGGTTGTAGTATGTTTGTGCTCAAGTTGTTTATGGGTTTTCCTCAAAGAAGCTTAGATGAAGGAGTTTTGCTTTTGAGGGAGAATTTGTTTATGACTGGCACAACTCAACCTCTTCCTTTCGATCAACAATTGATTCCACCATAATTTGTGAGTTTGTTCAATCTTGGAAGTCCGTATAATCGATTTGTGTGTGATAAAGCTAAAGAAATGATCCGTAACTGTATAAATTTAAAGATTATGGTTCCACTGCTCACTTGGGTTTTGCGAAATATCTTTGCTTGGTTACTTGGATCAAGGTTTTGGATTGGTACCTTCCTTATGGTTTTCAATCTCTCAAAGGTGTTTGATATCCATAACTTGTTTGGTTTCATTTTTAGTGTTGTTAAATTATGGTTGGAGTATATCCTAACGCAATATCTTTTCCATTGTTTGTACTCTCCCTTCTTCATCTATTGAATGAGAAGTTTTTTTGTAAAAAAAAGTTCCACTGAAGGAAAAAAGTGGAATTAGTTATGGGTTCGATCCCTGGCAACATTATGGGTTCAAGTAGGATGCATAGGCGTCTTTTCTATCTTGAATTCAGATAAGTCAAACTTCTTTAGAAGTTATTTGGTATACTTGATCTGATGGATGAACGTCTCTTCTAGTCCTTGATTGATTTGTATTCCCAGAAAGAACTTGAGTTCTCCCATTAAGCTCATCTCTAACTCAGCATGTCAACTGGTGCAAAGATTTATGTGTAGTAAACCCCTACTTGCTGACTATAATCTTGTGCAATCAATCGAGCCTTATTTCTTACCACATATCCTTTTTCATTGAGCTTGTTTCTGAAGACCCAGTTGGTTCTAATCACATAAGTTCCTTTAGGTCTTGGCACAAGATACCACACATCATTGATGGAGAATTTATTCAACTCTTCTTGCATATCAAAAATCCATTATGTGTCAAGAAGCGCTTCATCAACTGATGTAGGCTCTATGAGAGACACCAAACCCATACATGTTTCTTTAGAAGGTTTGAAGGAAAATATGGTTCTGACTGGCTCAGATCTATCGCCTATAATCAATTCTTCAGAATGTAAGGATCTGGTATTGGGCTTCCTCAGAGGAGTCTGAACTTCAACAACTTCTGGTTGAGCTTCTTCAAATTCCTTCTGAGTCTGAAAAGGTAATCTCCAAATCTGCAAACTTTTCAACTAGCTTTAACCTTTCAAGTCAAGCTCATAAATGAATCTAATAGATTCCTCAACAATAAGAGTTTCATTGTTATACACTCTGTAGCCTTTTGAGCATTCAAAGTATCCTAACACGATACACTTTTGTGCCTTAGAATTAAACTTGTTTAGATTCTCTTTAGTGTTCAACATAAAACAATCATATCCAAAAGGATGAAAATATGAAATGTTGGGTTTTCTATTCTTCCAAAATTCATAAGGAGTCTTATCCATAATAGTTCTTATAAAGAGTATGTTTTTAATGTAACATGTTGTGTTGATTGCCTCTGTCCAAAAATACATTGTCATGTTAGTCTCGTTGATTATAGTTCTGGCCATTTATTGCAAAGTCATATTCTTCCTCTCCACAACTCCATTTTTTATTTTCAAACTCGCCACCATGACCACTTTTGACTTTGACAATTCTGAGATTCATCTCATTTTGCACTTGAGAGCAGAAGGTAGTAAACACAAAATGTGGCTCATTCTCATGTTTAATAAACTTAACCCATGTTCAACGACTATAGTCATCAAAAGTGACAAATACATACTTCTTACCATTGACAAAAGCCGTTTTCACTGGTCCAAACAAGCCAATGTGCAAAAGCTCCAATAGCCTAGAGGTAGAAACAACACTTTTTGCTTTAAAAGAAATTTTCGAAAACTTGCCCTTTTGGCATACTTCACAAAGAGCTTCTTAAGAGAACTTCATCTTTGGAAGGCCTCAGACAAGATCTGTCTTATTTAGCCAAGAAATTATTCTCATGCTAACATGGCTCAGACGTCTATGCCATATCCATTGATATTCATTAACATACATAAGGCTTTTTATGTTTTGTCTTTAAGATCAGAAAGTCTGATCTTATAAATTTTGTTCTTCCTCTTTCCATTAAAAAAGCATTGAGCCATCCTTTTAACTAACAACTTTACAAGAGTTTTGATTTAAGATTATATCATAACCACTGTCAGTTAATTGACTTATGGATATAATAAGTTATAACTTAATCCATCAACAAGTAAAACATAATTCATTGAAGGGAGAGAACCGTTACCAATTGTTTTGGAGCCTATGATCTTCCCTTTCTGATCACCTCTGAAACCCACGATGCCTCCAGGCTTAAGTTCCAGGATTTTGAACATATTCTTTCTTCCCGTCATGTGTCGTGAGCAACCATAGTCCAGGTACCATGATTGGTGTCTTGACGTCGCTGCTAAGGATATCTGCAACATAAATTATCTGCTTCTTAGGTACCCATAGCTTCTTCGGTCCTTTTTTGTTAGGCTTACCAGAGTTGTTTATAACCTTGGGCTTACGAGTAGGATAAACATATTTAATTACATTCTTGAAACAGGACTTTGATTTAGGATTAGCCATAGGAACAAAAAGAGTTTTATATTTTTATTTTACCTTAGACTCGAAACCAGCAGTGACAAAATAGGAATAAAGAATATTTGGTTTATCTTCCTTTTCAGAATCAGATTCTACGTAAGAGTCACAACCAATACCTTTTGTACGGTTTTTGCTTATGCCATAGATCATTGAAGCCATGACGCTTCTACCCAGGCTAGCAAGAAATTTTCAGAATAATTTGTTATATTTTTTATGACATCATCTATGCTCACAGAAGCTTCTGAAAGAATTTACTTCTCAATACTGAAACTCTTTCTCTTGAGAACAGAGTAATTAATATTAAGAATATAATTTTCTTCTCTTAACGATGAAAATTCTTCCTTAAGTTTGTTGTGTTCTTTAGAAGCAGATTCATGGACTTTTTTAAATTCCTTGAATTCGTTCTTATGCAACTTATGTTTTTCCAGAATTTCAAGTAAATAACAAGTTAATTCAAAGTTTGAAAGGTTAGAAAATACCTCTTATATGTCTGAATCAGAATCAACATTAGCTTTTGGTTAAATCACCACATCAGAAGCTCAGATGCTTTCCATCAGTGCCACATTGGGTTGTTCTTCCTTAGAGTAATCTCCTGAGGAATTAGAGTCATGTAGCTATTGGCCCTTTCTTCTTTCCTTTGAAAGATTTCTTCAGGGGTTTGTCCTTCTTGAGCTTGGGACACTCATTCTTGTAATGGCTTGGATCATTACACTCATAGAAAGTGACTTCTTTGTTTCTAATAGACTTCATTTGTCTAGAGGTAGACTCGAAGCGACCACTAGTCCTCCTAGCTCCTCTAAATTTGTTGCCTTGCTTTCTCTTCCAGAGTTGCTTGACCCTTCTGGACAACACTGAAAACTCATCTTTATCTTCACCAAAATATTCTTTTGAATCCCCAATCTCTTCTGCTTGAAGAGTGAAATTCTGGCTACAGATACTCAATGTCACGTCCAATGTTATGACACCGTATCTGACTTACTATATGACAGTAAATACAAAAGCAGTAAATAACACAGTCAATTGTTTACCCAGTTCAGTGTGCAACAACACCTACTCTGGGGGCTACCAAGCCAGGGAGAGAATCCACTATAAGAGATGTTAATTCAGGAATAAACCAACCAGTTTATCTCCTTCACTTAAGACCTACCCAATGCAATTCTAATCTAAGTTACAACTTAAACCTGAGTTCCTACTCACTCCCCCTCAATCACAGCAGTGATACATAAACCAATTTGACTTGAGAATTGATGAAGACACTCTTCAAAACACACACTTGATTAAGCTTCACAGCTTTTTAATCAAGTAACACAATCACTCGTGCTTGACAGCTTTGAGTGATGTACACAATTAACTTGACTCTGCTTCACAGCTTTAGTCAAGTAACATTCAAACACTCTTGCTTCAAAGCTTTGAGTGCTACACAACCCTTACAATTGAAACCTATTCCAAGGCACTTATCACAATGATAATTGCTTGGAGTACAATAAACAAATCTATACAGATTACAAAATTGATCTTCTAATCAATCAGCAGGGATCCCTTGAAAAACCGCAGCTCTGTTGAATATATAGCAGCTGCAACTTCAGTTAGGGTTTCCAAAAACCTAGGGTTGATTCCGTTTGACCTAAAGACCAGGTCACAGTACTTTCTTGATCAGGTTAGGATTGAGCTAGGTTACTCCTCAGAAAACGCAGGATTCTGTTTAGAGGGGACTGAGTTATTTCCTGAAAAAACTCAGACTTATCCAATCCTGCAATCCTGTTAGTTCAGAACAGGATGTCATAACATCTGTTATGACATCTGAGAAAACCTGTCTACTGATTAGCAAAATGTGATCATTTTGCAAACATGCTCAGATACACACTTCTAAACATCAGTATTTGAATTACAATATTTTTCTGCACATGTACCTATTGAGTTAGTACAACCTGAACTAGAATGTTATGACATCAGTCATGACATTCACACATACACTTGGAATTTACCAAAAATGCAAGCCAATACCTAAACACCTACAAACTCCCCCTTTGGCAGATTTTTGGCTAAAGTCCCTAAACAATCAGAGATAGATAGATAGCAGCAGAAATAAGTGACAGCAGAAAAATATAGTGTTAAGTACTAATTAAGCAGTACCAAAAATATTCTCCCCCACTTTAGCCACAAATGGGCCAAAGATTACATGTTTATAAAGTTATACAGTTATCCAAGGCAAAATAATGAGATCAGCAGCAGACAACAGCAGAACATACTTCCAAACTCCACCAGCAACACCACCAAGCAGCAATCATCCTTCAAGCACTGTCATCAGACTCAGAGGAGCCAATTTCTTCAATGTTGAGCTGTCCTTCATCTTCTTCCCTCCTGCTTTCTTCAGCTTCTTCCTTTTCTAGCCTGGCAATTAGAGCTTCTAGGGTCCTTTTTCTAGCATCCAGATCTTTGCAAGTTTCTTTTAAAACAGCTATGACATCTGATGTTTTGGACTGGATCTTTGCAGACGATGTCTCAGCTGATGTTATGACAATGTCTGGAGCATGGGATCCCTGAAACAGTTTGTAGTGCAGGCCAAGGGCAGGGGCTCTTTTGCAGACTGTATCTCTTGCTACAAGGATGTCAGGGTATTGTGCAAGGATGATTCCACAAAGGAGGGAGGGAAAAGCAATTGGTCCTTTGACAGCATAACTGCCAGCATGCTTCAAGGTTTGTTCAAAGATGTACCTTCCATAGTCAAAGGCAGTCTTGGTTCCTACAGCATAGATGAATCTCCCCAATCCTGTGGAGATGGTTGATTTGTGATTTGTAGGCACCCAGTTTGCTGCACCTATTTTATGCAAGATGGCAAATTTCATGCTGAGTTTACTAGCATTCAACTTCCCTTTCAATGGCCAGCACTTTACTTGCTTGGCAGTGATGGTCAAACATACTTCATTGTCAGTTGCCTCTAGATCAGGACAGTCCTTATTTGTTCTTCCAAGAAACTTGTTGATTTCTGATGGAGAGAACTTGACCCTTCTTCCTCTAACAAACACACTCTCAAAGTCAGCTGACCTCCCATCAGCACAATCATTGGACAAGTTCACTACAAACTCTTTAACCAGATTTTCATAACATTTGCCAAACTTCATCACTGTCTTCATTAGCCCAGCATTCCTGATCAGCTCCATGATGTCTTTGCACTCCAAAGCATCATTGTTGAGTTCTCTCTCCAAGGCTATTCTCTTCAAGCAAACATACTTCCATCTGTTTGCATTATCAGGATGATGAAAGGAGATGTTGTCAGTTGGCACTTCAGGCACTCTAGCAATCTTGCTGGAGGGGAGCTTCCTTCTGATGGGAGTATTGTCAATGTCAATCTCAATTTCTGATTCATCATCAGAATCAGAAGTTTCAGGTTCTTTTCTTTTCTTGGAGATTGGTTGTCTAGCAGTCTGCACCTGTGCCTTCTTCCCTTTTGTCTGAATTTTCTCAGCCAACCCTTCAGCCTTGGATTTCTTAGCATCAGGTTTAACAGTCTCACTACTCTTTCTTTTCATCAATCTCCTAGCAATGTTAGGGTTCACATTTGCAATCAGTTCATTATCTGAGTAATCTTCATCCACATCAATGATAGGTGGATCAGCAGCCTTTTGAATGTTGTCTTTTGGTGTCACAACATCCTTAGTGACATCTATATTTTCAGAACCTTCCACATTTGGACTTTCTGATTGATTCAAAGGGATAGAAATCCCCGGTACAGATTGGTTGCCACTCAGAATGCTAGAAACCAGTCTAGCAATAGCTTGGTGTACTTGAACTGATCCTTCTTTATTAGGTGTAGAAGACGAAGGAAGAGAGGAATTACCAGAGACTGTAGCTTGAGCTCTTCCTGCATGTCTGGTCCTGAGCTTTTTGACGCTGGCTGGGTCAGTTGCCATCTCCCTGAGAGGAGTGACCTCAAGAACTTCAGATTCTACGCATGTAGTGATTGCCCTAGAATCTTGATCAGATGAAGACGATGATGAGTGAGACGAAGCCGCCATGGTGGAAGACGATGTCTGAGACATTGTGTGTAACGTTGAGTGATAGTAGCAGTTTGAGAAAATTCTTTGATTGGGAGGAGGAAACAGGTTGCAAGGACGAGAGAGGTAGGGAGTACAAGGGAGTCTCTTCAACTTCTTAAGGATTTTGAAGGAATTGTGAGTGAATATGATTAACCCACTGAATATAGACTTAATAAAATTAATCCCTTCAACCCTTGTTTTCAGCAAAACTAATTGCTATAATTTCTCATGTTGGTGAATACCCAATCTGCCCCTCAAATTTTCAAGTTTATTTCCAACAAGCGACTTGGTAGAAGAATCAGTTAGTTGAAGCTTAGAGAGCCTATGTTTCAGTTCAAATGACTTCTTTTCTCCAAAGGAAATGTTGAATGTTTTCAGATTATCACACCATAATGTCACAACATCTTGTGTAACATTGTCCTCAGGTAGCATCTGTTTTGACCAGAATTTTTGAGAACAGAGTTTATGAGACTTGTTCTTTGCCACATCACATATATTATTAGCCTGTAGTTTAGAAGTTCTTCTGACATCTTCCATAGGAATAGCTCTTTTCATTCCTTCAAGCTTACGCTGCCACTGTTTCATCTCTTTTTCTTCTTTGATGATTTGACTCATAGTGGAGATATCAGTGTTCTCAGGCTGCCACACATAACAGTTATTTTTGGATTTGATTCCTCTCATTACAACATCTAGTTTTTCATTAAACACTAGACATTCAGATCTTGAGAAGTTGACCATGAATCCTAGATCACATAATTGACTGATGCTGATGAGATTAGTAGTCAACCCTTTTACCAGCAGTACCTTATTCAGACTTGGAACTCCAGGGTAGTCCAAATTACCAACTCCTTTGATTTCTCCTTTAGCACCATCTCCAAAGGTCACAAAACTGGTGGTGTGAGGCATAACATTATTGAGGAGATTTTTGAATCCAGTCATGTGTCTGGAACATCCACTGTCAAAGTACCAATCTTCCTTTGCAGAGATCTTTAGGGAAGTGTGTGCTATCAGTGCAGTATCCTTTTTCTTCCATTGAGGAGCGTGTGGTACCTTTTTAGACTTAGGTTTGACATCTGAGTTCTGTTTAGGATATCCATGTAATCTGAAGCAGAAGGGCTTTATGTGACCATATTTCCCACAATGATGACATCTCCATCTTTGGTACCTTTTCTTCATATGTCTCTGTCCCTGATGTTGAGAGTAATGTTGAGACATTCGTTTTGACATTTGCTTCCCGGTACCAAATTTCTTTGTTTCCACAAATCCTAGGCCAGATTTATTTCCCATATTTTGACCAGCCTGAAGGATCTCTTCCAATTTGTCTGTTCCATTGGTCAACATCTTGACAGATTTGGTCATTTGATTCAGTTGTGAGTTCAGCAGTTGAACTTCTCCTTCTAAATGACTTATAGTTTCAAGATTTGCCCTCTTTTCAGCCTCCAGCTTTACAATGAGTTTTGATTGTTTCTCATTTTGCACACAGACTTCACCACTTCTGATACACAATTTCTTGTAGGTATCAGCCAATTCTTCAAATGTTACTTCTTCATCACTGGTGTCACTTTCAGAAGTACAAACACTAGTTAGGGCAGTAACTAGTTTGGCAGATTCTTCTTCAGAATTGCTTTCTGAATCATAGTCAGACCAAGTAACAGTCATTCCTTTCTTTTTCTTCTTAAGAAAGGTAGGACATTCAGCTCGAATATGTCCATATCCTTCACATCCATGGCATTGAATACCTCTGCCTTGGTTTTCCTTATCTTCTGACCTTGGTCTTCTGCTGGAACTGTCAATGTCAGAAGGAATGTTATGAACATTAGACCTTGACTTTGGGTCCATTCTTTTGATGAGCCTGTTGAACTGTCTTCCAAGCATGGCAATGGCTTCTGATATGTTTTCTTCTTCATCCTCCTTGTATTCAACATCAGTGTTGGATACAAGTGCTATGCTTTTGTTCTTCTTGTCACCATTATCAGTGATCCCCATCTCAAAAGTCTGAAGAGACCCAATAAGTTCATCCACTTTTAACTTGCTAATGTCCTGGGCTTCCTCTATGGCAGTTACCTTCATTGCAAATCTGTTAGGCAAGGATCTGAGAATCTTCCTCACCAGTTTTGCTTCTGACATTTTTTCTCCCAGTGCTCCTGAGGTGTTGGCAATCTCCAAGATGTTCATGTGAAACTCATGAATGGTTTCATCTTCCATCATTTTTAGATTCTCAAACTTAGTGGTCAACATCTGAAGCCTTAACATCTTTACTTTGGAAGTGCCCTCATGAGTGGTTTTGAGGGTGTCCCAAACTTCCTTGGCCAGTTCATATTGATGTACTAGTCTGAAGATGTTTCTATCAATTCCATTGAACAGGGCATTTAAGGCTTTTGAATTTCCCAGAGCTAACTCATCTTCTTCTTTACTCCAATCTTCCTCAGGCTTCAGACTGATTGTCCCATCTCTTTCAGTTATGGTGGGATGTATCCATCCTTTATCAGCAGCTCTCCAAGCCTTTTTGTCCAGAGATTTTAGGAAGGCAATCATACGAGGTTTCCAGTAGTCATAATTAGTTCCATCCAGAATGGGTGGTCTATTTCCAAAAACTCCTTCTTTGTCCATAGTGCCAGAAAGTGATATCCCTAGATCTCACCCAGTAATACAGGCAGGGTGCCTGCTCTGATACCAATTGAAATTCTGGCTACAGATACTCAATGTCACGTCCAATGTTATGACACCGTATCTGACTTACTATATGACAGTAAATACAAAAGCAGTAAATAACACAGTCAATTGTTTACCCAGTTCAGTGTGCAACAACACCTACTCTGGGGGCTACCAAGCCAGGGAGAGAATCCACTATAAGAGATGTTAATTCAGGAATAAACCAACCAGTGTATCTCCTTCACTTAAGACCTACCCAATGCAATTCTAATCTAAGTTACAACTTAAACCTGAGTTCCTACTCACTCCCCCTCAATCACAGCAGTGATACATAAACCAATTTGACTTGAGAATTGATGAAGACACTCTTCAAAACACACACTTGATTAAGCTTCACAGCTTTTTAATCAAGTAACACAATCACTCGTGCTTCACAGCTTTGAGTGATGTACACAATTAACTTGACTCTGCTTCACAGCTTTAGTCAAGTAACATTCAAACACTCTTTCTTCAAAGCTTTGAGTGCTACACAACCCTTACAATTGAAACCTATTCCAAGGCACTTATCACAATGATAATTGCTTGGAGTACAATAAACAAATCTATACAGATTACAAAATTGATCTTCTAATCAATCAGCAGGGATCCCTTGAAAAACCGCAGCTCTGTTGAATATATAGCAGCTGCAACTTCAGTTAGGGTTTCCAAAAACCTAGGGTTGATTCCGTTTGACCTAAAGACCAGGTCACAGTACTTTCTTGATCAGGTTAGGATTGAGCTAGGTTACTCCTCAGAAAACGCAGGATTCTGTTTAGAGGGGACTGAGTTATTTCCTGAAAAAACTCAGACTTATCCAATCCTGCAATCCTGTTAGTTCAGAACAGGATGTCATAACATCTGTTATGACATCTGAGAAAACCTGTCTACTGATTAGCAAAATGTGATCATTTTGCAAACATGCTCAGATACACACTTCTAAACATCAGTATTTGAATTACAATATTTTTCTGCACATGTACCTATTGAGTTAGTACAACCTGAACTAGAATGTTATGACATCAGTCATGACATTCACACATACACTTGGAATTTACCAAAAATGCAAGCCAATACCTAAACACCTACAAAGAGGTCTAGACTTCTCAGATCTTTTGATGGATTTAAAATCAACAATTTTTCCTCTCTTACAAGGTTTATCTTGTTCCAGCTCAATCTCACGACTTCTCAAAGAACTCACTAATTCATCTAGAGAAGTATTGTTCAGATCTTTAGCCAATTTAAGAACAGTTACCATAGGCCTCCATTTAGATGGAAAACTTTTGATAATATTCTTCATATGATTTAAAGTAGAGTATCCTATGTTCAGAACCTTAAGTCCTATAATAAGTATTGGAAACCTTGAGAACATAGTCTCAATTGTTTCATCTTCTTCCATCTTGAAGGCTTCATATTTTTGAATCAAAGCTAGAGCTTTGGTCTCCTTAACTTGAGTGTTGCCTTCATGGGTCATTCTTAAAGAATAAAATATATACTTATTTGAGTCTATATTTGTTATCTTTTCATACTCAGTATAAGAATTCACATTCAGCAAAATGGTTCTTACTTTATGATGATTCTTATAGTCTTTCTTTTGTTGTTCATTCGTAACTCTTTTTTCAAGCTTATTTTCATTAGAATTTGTAGGATGTTCGTAGCCATCAACTACTAAATCCAAAAGATCAACATCATGACCTAGAAAGAAACTTTTTAGTCTATCTTTCCAATAATCAAATCTTTCACCATCCAAGATGGGAAGTTTAGCATTGTAGTTGTCTTTATCATTTGGAACTTAAACCATTTGTGTTGGTGCAATGGCCATAGTGTTTCTAAAAGGTCTGGATCTTTATCTGATACGGTTAAGTGTTTAATAACTATCAATACTAGAACCAGAGCTCTGATACCAATTAAAGGTTCAAGAAACACAAGAAAGGAGGGAGTTTGAATTGGGTTTCACAAAATAAAATTTCTTGAAACTCAAACACTAACTCTTAACAGAAGAATAAAAATAATTGAACACAATTATTTTTATCTTGGTCCACTATTAACAAAGTTAATCCAGTCCATCCACCAAGGTGATTTTGCCTTCTCAATAAGGACTTAATACATTATAACCAAACTGATTACAAAACCACAACATGACTAACTGTCACTTTTGCCAACGACAAAGACTAATTGTCAATGTCTTCTTAATAATACCGACTAAATCCCTAGTCTCTCAAGGAAAAAATCTCAAAGGTAAATTGTCAATAACTTCTTGAGTATAAAGACTAACCCTTAGTCACTCAAGGAACAATCTACTCACTGTTGAATACACGTTTTTGTGTTTACAAAATTGCATCTTAAAAGAAGATTACACAAGATTAAAGTACAAATAATAACATAAAAGTGTTCAGCATATTAGCGAACAAAATTTACTTGCTAGGAAGTTAACGAGAAATAACTCCTTGCTTTACAATTACACGGTTGTTTTGGCAGTGTTTCAGCAATTTGAATCAGCGTGAGTTTTTCCGAAGTTTTTCCTTTTTTTTATTCCAATTATTTCAAGTCTTCTTTTTATAGCCAAAAAGAGATTCGTTGGACGATATAATAGGAATACCAAAATTCTAGTTGTCTTCTTGTGACGGTCTGTAAGAGTTGTATACCACCTCGTACAATAGTATTATCCTTGCGCCATAAAAATAATGTAATGGAGGAAAGGTGATGTTGTACCTTGTACTATTACTCACATGAAACCTTTGTATATTATCTTTTAATCTTCATAGACTTCTGGATGTATAATGGTTAGAGCATGTATAGAGAGATCAAAGATAAGTATCTAGAACCATGTCATCAGAGTCTTCAGAACTTGTTCAACCTGAACCTTGCCTTCAAAGTCTTCCGCACTTGGTCTTCAGAGTCTTTACAACTTTTTCTTAAAAGTCTTCAGAACTTTGTTCAATAGAACCTTATCTTCAGAGTCTTCAGAAGTTGGTCTTTAGAACTGTTGATCTTTAGAATCTTTAGAACTCATTAAACATAACCTTGTCTTTAAAATCTTCAGAACTTGGGCAAGAGAACTTGGAATCTTCAGAGCTTGAGAATATATCAAAAGCTGTACTATTCGAGTCACAGTCAGAAGCTTTAAAACTAACGTTCTATCATAATCGTTATTTTATAAGCATCTAAGCTATGAAACATGAACTTGTATCCTTCAGTGTGTTGAGTCCAGAATCCGATGACGACACACGTCAATTCTTTAGAGTCAGAACTTGATAGTAAAAATTACACACTAAAGAAACCATTAGGGTACTAAATTATTATCTAATCACCCATGTAATGTTATCATCAAAAATCAAGGCCAGATACAAAACCTAATCTTATTCTTACATATTCTTCAGTTGGTATTCCTTCATCTTTGAGTAATTGAACTAGTTCATTCAACTTCTCTATAATTTCCTTCTTCCTAGATTTTTCTTGAAATTCATGAAGGATGTCATCTTTCTATTTAAGATTTGGATTAAACTTCCAATTCTTAATTCTTATATATATTTTAGTGATACAATTTCCAATATTTCTAAACCTTGAAAAACATCTATGAATGGTATATTCATCTTTTTCGCCCCCGCGTGTTCACTTCTCTTGTTTGTTACTTGGACAAACTCTATATATCTTTTCAAGAGCATCCTGTATTATCCTAATTGCTTGGGGCTCATTTTTGAAATGAGCTAACATATTATATAAAGTTCTAATCGATTAACAAAGATAAACATTTTCCTAGAGCTATTTTGATAGCTTCAAATTCATCTAGCTCAACTTCAAGATATTTTTGAAGATATTTTCTTGAAAGAAATTAGTTTGAAAATATGCTTTAGTGTGTGAGTGCTTTAGCCACCCGCTTTTACAAAAAAGTCATTATGCTTTACAATTTTTTCACTCATTACTTCAAGACTTTGTCAGATGCTTTCTCTTTTGTAGACACTTTCTTGAGTAGCTTGAGACGAGGCTTGAGTTATATTCCACTTGATTACCATCAATGAATAGTCAATTCCATTAAACCCTAATACTTAGGTTTGCATCTTTAATCATTTAATCATTTAGGCTTGACTTCTCAGAAGATTAGTTCACATTAGTCGTCGTCTTAAAAAGTTTTTGTCCTTATTAAAGGCATATGCAATATTTATCGTCTAACCTGGTTAACCAATACAATAATATTAAGTTTCAAAAGTATATGTAATTGTTAAACCTAAATCCATCTTCAAAGTTTTAGCATCTAACATATGAAAATATTTGATCTAGTTAAGAAAAGTATCTCTCAATATCAATTCAAAAGCATATCAAGTTATAAGTACTAGTTTATAACAAGATTTAAGAATGAAGATAGTAATCAATATTAATGAATAACTAGAACATATATAACACCATGATCAAGATGAACATATGAGTGTTTGGAAAATTACATCTAACATCAATGACAATTTCTATAACTGGACGGAGCCTCCACCATCGATCTTAAATACCTTACTTGGTATTTACCCCTCTCAATTCTCTCAGTTGTTTCTTTATTCAATTTCTCTTTAATATGCAGTTATATGACAGAATGGTGTATTTGTGGGCAAGTTGTAACCTTTATATATAAGGGTTTGAGCAGGTTGTGACCTTTTTTTTTTCTCTTTGATATTTGTTTTTATTTTCTTTTTCTTTTTATTTTTCTTTTCTTTTTTCAACTTATCTTAATTTTCCTTTTCTTTTAATCACCAATGTCAACATACTTGGATTCCTTATTTTATAAAAGCTATCTCCCAAACTTAGCATATTATGGTACCTTTTCTTTTTCAATGGTGATGGGTTATAATTTTCAAAAACTAAAATTTTCATGTTTTATCTCAATAAGGTTCATCAAATGATCACTTCCCTATTAGGTAGGCTTTATTTGACCAAGCATTTTTACTCAATAAAGAAAATTGCTTTGATAATTTACATGACATCATGCACATAATTTAATAGAAACAACTATGCAAAATAAATATAATTATATTCATGTCTACTCTCTCTCACCCTGTCTCTCTCTCTCTCTCTGACTAGGATTTGTATGATTCTGATTCTTGTCAAAATTCTTTCACCAAACAAGTGAAATCTAACCTTAACCAAGCAACGGTTTCATGTTTATAATATCATTTATAGATAATCATAAAAAATCAATCTTGAATGAAGAATTTAAAAAGAACATTCAAACATGTAGCTTTGTTTTGATTTTGTCATAAACATGGATATATGGATTCCCACACATCTGACTATTCAACCAATGAATCATATGAGATTTGTTTCAATCCCACGATATAATATGGAAAAATTCAAGAACAAGCACACATTTTTAAATTATCTATAAAATTATCCAAAACATGGCTCATGTAGTAGAAATAAATCTTGAACATGTTCATGTTCTTAGTAAAAATACTAACATGTTCAAGTTTTTGTCTTTGTTCAACATAAACAACAAGAAACTAAATTGTATACAAAATGAATCACAAGTTGTCATATCCTAATTTTTACCTCTAAGATTCCACCTATCATATCATTTTCATCTAAACAAAGATCACAAGCATGGCATCCTCCCAACCTTTACCGCTTTGGTTTAGCCTTTGTGGGAAATCATCAAACACCATTTGTGTTTCTTTTTTCATCTATGCTTATTTATATTTTAACTTTGCTAACCTTATTCAAAATACAAAAATATGTGTTGCTTTATTTTCTTATTATACAAGGTATGAACTTGAAATTAAAGGATAAAAAAGAGTATCTAATGCCTAAGAATACCTTATTATATGGTTAAGAATGATTAGAGATTCAAAGTTATTTTATTTATGGTTGAAGACATCAAAGGGTCAAACTTGGTTTCTAAATTATGGTTTTAATTCCCAAGGTCAAAGTTTTGGTCAACAAGTGGTCCTCAAGAGATTTTACTTCAAGGCATGACCTATAATTTTAGGTCATGTTTATGTCAAGCTTCATTCAACATGATTTGGTCAAGAAAATTTCAAGTTTGATGCATGACTTCAAAGTTGATTCAAGTATGGTCCATGTATTTATTTCCATGTCATCTCCATGAAATTATCAAAATTATTCAAGGGATAATCAAGATGTATTCATTTGGTATTCAAGTGTTCATCATTGGGCCATTGGATGCAAGGAAATATCAAAATTATAAGTTGGTGCATGGTTGGATGACCTAAAATTCTAGTATGACATGTCACTTGGTCACAACACCATAACTCTCTCATTTCTCAACATTCTAGGAATCTACTTCGAGTAAAATGTCATATTTGAACCCCTATACAACTTTGTTTCAAGGGTTAAACATCAATTTTGCTTCTAAGTACCTCAATTTTAGAAATGGACAAGATACCCATGTATGCATAAAATTTGGTCCTGGTTTGACCTATTGCCTGACCCAAAAATCAAGTCATAGCCTGAACTTGTCATCCATGCCATTTTAACTCAAGCATCCTTTTGATATGATTATTTTTGAATTTTATTCTTCATTATAAAGAGATCATTTGGCAAAAAGAACATTTCAGAACGCACGAAGGAATCTCATTTGGCCCAAGTCCAAACATGGTGCCATGGACTCTGCATTTCACGCATGAATTGAAACCTAAAATCACCAAATCTTCACTATGGACCACCAACACATGTGCAAACTTGTTTTTGTTTCAAAAGGATGAAGTGCTAAATGATCGGGTTTCATGTCAAACTCATGCTTTTCACCCTCAGTCACACAGATTGCAAAATGAAAAATTCCAACTTGGTTCACACGTTCTAGATCTGAATTCACACGTACCACGACTTCAACTCATTTCCTATAAATAAAGGATCATTTTTCCTTCATTTAAAATCTTAGAGAGCCACAGAACTTGTGCCATTTTCACTCACAAAAAGATCCAAAAAACTTGAAACGCTCTTTCTATTTTAAGCATGTTTTAGCTTCATTTCTCTGCCTATGATCACTCATAGGCACCATCTGAAGCTAACTGAAGCATTACTGAAGCTTGAGACCTCATGGAACCTTCAACTCAATTTCACCATTGTTGACCTCTGAAGCTTTAACTTAAAAGGTAGTTAGGAGTTAAATTTCTGAGCAAACGAGTTACCACACTCTTTGTCTTGATTCACTAATTGAAAGCCCTCACTTACCTAGATTTTATCTTTTTATTTTTCGTTTAATTTTACTTTGAAGAATTAGGTTTCTTCGTGTTTTTGAGCAAATTCTCTTTGCTCAGAACCAGTAAATGGTTCTGAAGCAAAGAAACATGAATGATGACATGCGTAGAAGCACAAACATGTGTTGTTTGAGCTTAAACCTCAGAGTCATGAATCTGCAAAAATCACTCAAGGTTGAAGACGATGAAGGAAGTGCATGCTCTGGTGAGAAAATTCAAATTACATCCAATGAGAGTGCGCCGCGCCTCCTAGCCATTGGCCTTTTTATTTATTTTTCTTTTAAATTCATTTTAATTTTCATTCTCTTTAATGATTTATTTTAAATAGCTCCTTTGACCCTTTTGACTCCAATTTTTTTTATAAATAACTAAACATATTTTCTACTACATACTTTTTTCTTCAGATTTTTAAAATCATTTTTAGCATTTTTACTATTTTATTTCTATTTTATTTTTAATTTTCATTTAACAATTAATTTTCATACATTTTGAAATATTTTTCTCTTCAACTTTTGAGATCTAATTACTTGTAATATTTCTTACTTTGTCAAAATTTCTTGGGAATTTATTTGATGTTTTGATACCTCTTTGGAACTTTCCATTTATTTTCCATTTTAAATCTTTTTAAAATATTTTTTAATCTATTTTTAATCATACTTTGATCTATTTATGTTTGACTTTTATTGACTTGGATAATGACTTGGTTGATCAATGTTTCATCAATTTCAATTGGTCTTTGAATTATGTTTTGGTTGTATGAACTTTTGTCATTTCAAACTTATTGACTAAATGATCATTTGATCATTTCTTATACTCTGGATTAGTGATAAGTTTATCCCATTGTATTGTGAGCTTGAATGATTGAAATTAATGACAGATGATTCCTTGTTACATTTCAAATGTGTTTAATCATCTCTCGTTCTCCATTCTCTAACATGTATGACACATAAATTTCTATTGATCGTTCTCATATAGGTGTGACTTCTACATAAGTTAACATATGATATCTTAACATAGCTTTAAGTTGTCCCAAGTCGGTTGAATCCTCATTAACACTAACATTGACATATTAATTGTGCTAATATCTAACTTTTACTTTTATGCGCTTTAGTTTTATTTCCATTTACATTCATGTCATTTACATTCATGTCATTTACATTTTTTCTTGTATTTTTTTTTGCATTTTACTTTATGCCTTTTATTTATTTTCTTCTCTTGCTTTATTACTTTAAAAAGAATAAAAACATTATAAATTGTATAAAACCCTAAAAAACATTCATATGATCTTGTGGACTTTATGTTACTATCTCTTGCTTGAGAAGTATTTTAGAATTTGGAGCTTAGGACTTAGTGTTTTACTTTTCTTGGAGTGGTTTTATTTTAGGCTTTGTGATTTATCTGGATCTTTGAACTTTAATTCAATACTTGGCCTTATTCTGAGAAACTTGATCTTTACTTGAAGACTTAGAATTCTCTTTGTGGCTCTGTGACCTTGATATTCTTTTAGACTTTTTGGTGTTCATCTACTTCCATTGCTTGATCTCGGTGTTTCATTTGCTTATATGCTTGCTCACATGATTTGCTTATCTCGTGGCTTAATCCAAAGGGAAATAAATGCTCATTTTGACAAATTTCAAATGCTTGCTCCATCTTGTGTTAGTACTCTTGCACACCCAAAGGCTTTCTCTAGGGCTACCTTACAATGAAACCTTTTATTTCATGTTATTTATTTTATGTTTTAGGATAGTCTCTTCACCTCCTATCCACTTCTTTAATTTTCAAAACTTCTCCCTATTTTCAAAACTTCTTTCTTCAAACTTTAAACATTTTCTTAATAAACATTGACCTTGTCAAGTGATCCCGAAGTTTTTTTTCTTAATAAATGCTAAAATACTTAAGCATATTCAAACTCTTTTTAAAACTTCTAAAAAAGGAAAAACTCATCAAATTTCTTTTTGTGCCTTTGTGAACTTTCCTTTTAAACCTTTTGAAAAGATTGGATATTAGATTATTCTAGTAGTGATGCAAACCACTATACTTCTATAATATGCTGTGATGTGATTGACGTTTTTCACTTGAATGTTGTGACATGCTTGTGAGAAAGTCCAAGTAAAAAGTTCTCCATATCAAGATGATGCAAATGCTCACTTTATCATACTCGTGGGTAGTAATTTGTGTTTTCCTCTCAAATACGATGAAATGTATTTTCAATTTTAAAATCAATTAACAAACTTTCGTGGTTATTTTTTCCATGAACTATGAGGTTCTAACTTCTCCATTGCACATGGAGGATACGTAGGCACATGACTCTTGAAGTCTTGGCGGACACAAAAATAATAAAATGCTTCTTTTCTCATCACCTCATTCTTTTTGCAAACAACCCATTTTTACGATAACACAGATTTTTAGGAGGTTCCAATGGAGTACCATAGATGTGAGGGATTCTAATACATTCCCCTTGCATAACTAACCCCCATATCCAGATATCTCTTTTGTTTTATTTTAGGTTTTATCGATATTTTCACTTTCCTTTGGAAATAATAAAGTTTAGTGGAGACTCTTGTTTTTTTCGAGTTAAGTTAATCAATAGCTTAATCTTAATTTTTCTGTCGTGACACAAGTGTTTTTGGAGAGTGAGCAACTTCAATCTTCACTTTGGCATTATGTTCTTCAATATCTTCTTCTCCATTTCCTTCTTCAACCCTTTCTTCTTTACTCTCCTCTTCATTTTCCTCTTTTGTATTGCTAGACCTTCTTGGTGCACTTCTAGTATGAACCATCCCTTTCAGTTAAAATGGTCTGTATTGGCTGGATATGCACTTGTTTCGCCCTACGAATTTTCTGCTACTCTGCTTCAATGATTTGTGGTTTTCTTGGATATTTTTACTTGTACTCATGGATAAAATGGTCACAATATTCATAGAGACATTTTATATTCTTTTTATGATAGATTCAAGGTTTTATATGTGGTTTCTTGTGTTTTAAGTTAATAAGTGCTTATGTAGAATAAGTATTATTGTCACATATCAATTATTTTGGAAGCTCATGCCTCTAAGCACGTAGAAGTATTTTTTGTTTGTCATTGACAATACCATCAACGGAATTTAGAAAGTTAGGAACAATGCTAGATTCATTGGTATGATTATTAATTGGAAAACAACTTCTATTGCAATGTACTTTGAAGTTACTTTATCAGGAATCATAATCAAAGCTTAAACAAAGGTTTCTATTACTGATTGCGTTCTTCTCAAGGCTTTCAACCAGAAAATTCTACCACTTATATCTCACATAGAGAATGAAATCTCGTGGACATCTTCTATATTTAATTGGATTAAAGGAAATATTGATGGTGCCTCAGTTGAAACCTCTATTATTTTCGCCTATGGTGGCTTGTTTAGGGACCTCAATACTAACCATATCAGTATCTTTGTCTTATTTCTTGGTAGTAGTAATACGTTTTTTGCTGAACTAATAAGGGTCATCCTAGCCATGGACCATGACATCTCCTCAGTTTGGCCCTGTTTTTGGTTGAAAAGTGTTTCAATGTGAGTGGTTAGAGAAATTTCAAATTCAACTTTAGTTTCTTGGAAGATAAGAAACATGTGAGCTAACTGCCTCACTGGTCTTAACTTTTCTGGTCACCCACATATATAAATAGGGTAACAAATATGCACACATCTTATCTAATTTAGATCTAACATCCGGAAAGTATACTTTATGAAATGTATGGAGTTCAATAAAAACATGCTAGGTATTCCTAGCTTTAGAGTTGAGACCTCTTAGGGCTTTGACCCAGCCCTTCTAATTTTTGTATCTATTTTATATTTATACCATGAGCACCTTGCCCTTTTTTGACTAAAAAATATGATTAAAGGTCAAATTGCTACATGTTTTAAAATGATTATTATAATTTTTTTTAAATAGTAAAAGTTATTTTATATATTTTTTATAAATAAAATATCAATTTTTGTATAAGATAACATAAATATACACTATTAAATATCAAAACACGGTAAAAAAATATAATTTTTGAAAATAATAGATTTTATAAACTAAGTTTTATGAAAATTATTTAAAATTGCTTTAATTTAAGTGATTGTTTTGAATTTAATATAAAAAATTATTACACAATAATAGAATACCTAAAAAATATTTTATAAAAAGTTTTTAATCTAAATTTTCTTTTTGATGTTTTTTTAATTCTTCATATTTTTTTTATAAACAAAAATATGTTATAACATAATAATTTATTTTTTAAAAGTTAAAACAAATGGACCTAAGTGTGTAGCCGGAAAGTAATTCTCTAAACTCTAAAGTATGTTTTTTTTCTTTTAATTTTAAAATATAATTTTTATTGAAACTTATTTTAAAAATTAAAATAAGTCCCTAGTCTCTCAAGGAAAAAATCTCAAAGATAAATTGTCAATAACTTCTTGAGTATAAAGACTAACACTTAGTCACTCAAGGAACAATCTACTCACTGTTGAATACACGTTTTTGTGTTTACAAAATTGCATCTTAAAAGAAGATTACACAAGATTAAAGTACAAATAACAATAGTATTATCCTTGCGCCATAAAAATAATGTAATGGAGGAAAGGTGATGTTGTACCTTGTACTATTACTCACATGAAACCTTTTTATATTATCTTTTAATCTTCATATACTTCTGGATGTATAATGGTTGGAGCATGTATAGAGAGATCAAAGCTAAGTATCTAGAACCATGTCATCAGAGTCTTCATAACTTGTTCAACCTGAACCTTGCCTTCAAAGTCTTCCGCACTTGGTCTTCAGAGTCTTTACAACTTTTTCTTAAAAGTCTTCAGAACTTCGTTCAATAGAACCTTATCTTCAGAGTCTTCAGAAGTTGGTCTTTAGAACCGTTGATCTTTAGAATATTTAGAACTCATTAAACATAACCTTGTCTTTAAAATCTTCAGAACTTGGGCAAGAGAACTTGGAATCTTCAGAGCTTGAGAATATATCATAAGCTCTACTATTCGAGTCACAGTCAGAAGCTTTAAAACTAACGTTCTATCATAATCGTTATTTTATAAGCATCTAAGCTATGAAACATGAACTTGTATCCTTCAGTGTGTTGAGTCCAGAATCTGATGACGACACACGTCAATTCTTTAGAGTCAGAACTTGATAGTAAAAATTACACACTAAAGAAACCATTAGGGTACTAAATTATTATCTAATCACCCATGTAATGTTATCATCAAAAATCAAGGCCAGATACAAAACCAAATCTTGTTCTTACATATTGTTCAGTTGGTATTCCTTCATCTTTGAGTAATTGAACTAGTTCATTCAACTTCTCTATAATTTCCTTCTTCCTAGATTTTTCCTGAAATTCATGAAGGCTCTCATCTTTCTATTTAAGATTTGGATTAAACTTCCAATTCTTAATTCTTATATATATTTTAGTGATACAAATTCCAATATTTCTAAACCTTGAAAAACATCTATGAATGGTATATTCATCTTTTTCGCCCCCGCGTGTTCACTTCTCTTGTTTGTTACTTGGACAAACTCTATATATCTTTTCAAGAGCATCCTATATTATCCTAATTTCTTGGGGCTCATTTTTGAAATGAGCTAACATATTATATAAAGTTCTAATCGATTAACAAAGATAAACATTTTCCTAGAGCAATTTTGATAGCTTCAAATTCATCTAGCTCAACTTCAAGATATTTTTGAAGATATTTTCTTGAAAGAAATTAGTTTTAAAATATGCTTTAGTGTGTGAGTGCTTTAGGCACCCGCTTTTACAAAAAAAGTCATTATGCTTTACAATTTTTTCACTCATTACTTCAAGACTTTGTCAGATGCTTTCTCTTTTGTAGACACTTTCTTGAGTAGCTTGAGACGAGGCTTGAGTTATATTCCACTTGATTACCATCAATGAATAGTCAATTCCATCAAACCCTAATACTTAGGTTTGTATATTTAATCATTTAATCATTTAGGCTTGACTTCTCAGAAGATTAGTTGACATTAGTCGTCGTCTTAAAAAGTTGTTGTCCTTATTAAAGGCATATGCAATATTTATCGTCTAACCTGGTTAACCAATACAATAATATTAAGTTTTGAAAGTATATGTAATTGTTAAATCTAAATCCATCTTCAAAGTTTTAGCATCTAACATATGAAAATATTTGATCTAGTTAAGAAAAGTATCTCTCAATATCAATCCAAAAGCATATCAAGTTATAAGTACTAGTTTATAACAAGATTTAAGAACGAAGATAGTAATCAATATTAATGAATAACTAGAACATATATAACACCATGATAAAGATGAACATATGAGTGTTTGGAAAATTACATCTAACATCAATGAAAATTTCTATAACTGGACGGAGCCTCCACCATCGATCTTAAATACCTTACTTGGTATTTACCCCTCTCAATTATCTCAGTTGTTTCTTTATTCAATTTCTCTTTAATATGGAGTTATATGACAGAATGGTGTATTTGTGGGCAAGTTGTAACCTTTATTTATAAGGGTTTGAGCAGGTTGTGACCTTTCTTTTTTTTTCTCTTTGATATTTGTTTTTATTTTCTTTTTCTTTTTATTTTTCTTTTCTTTTTTCAACTTATCTTAATTTTCCTTTTCTTTTAATCACCAATGTCAACATAATTGGATTCCTTATTTTATAAAAGCGATCTCCCAAACTTAGCATATTATGATACCTTTTCTTTTTCAATGGTGATGGGTTATAATTTTCAAAAACTAAATTTTTCATGTTTTATCTCAATAGGGTTCATCAAATGATCACTTCCCTATTAGGTAGGCTTTATTTGACCAAGCATTTTTTACTCAATAAAGAAAATTGCTTTGATAATTTACATGACATCATGCACATAATGTAATAGAAACAACTATGCAAAATAAATATAATTATATTCATGTCTACTCTCTCTCACCCTGTCTCTCTCTCTCTCTCTCTCTCTCTGACTAGGATTTGTATGATTCTAATTCTTGTCAAAATTCTTTCACCAAACAAGTGAAATCTAACCTTAACCAAGCAACGGTTTCATGTTTATAATATCATTTATAGATAATCATAAAAAAACAATCATGAATGAAGAATTTAAAAAGAACATTCAAACATGTAGCTTTGTTTTGATTTTGTCATAAACATGGATATATGGATTCCCACACATCTGACTATTCAACCAATGAATCATATGAGATTTGTTTCAATCCCACGATATAATATGGAAAAATTCAAGAACAAGCACACATTTTTAAATTATCTATAAAATTATCCAAAACATGGCTCATGTAGTAGAAATAAATCTTGAACATGTTCATGTTCTTAGTAAAAATACTAACATGTTCAAGTTTTTGTCTTTGTTCAACATAAACAACAAGAAACTAAATTGTATACAAAATGAATCACAAGTTGTCATATCCTAATTTTTACCTCTAAGATTCCACCTATCATATCATTTGCATAAAAACAAAGATCACAAGCATGGCATCCTCCCAACCTTTACCGCTTTGGTTTAGCCTTTGTGGGAAATTATCAAACACCATTTGTGTTTCTTTTTTCATCTATGCTTATTTATATTTTAAATTTTCTAACCTTAATCAAAATACAAAAATATGTGTTACTTTATTTTCTTATTGTACAAGGTATGAACTTGAAATTAAAGGATAAAAAAGAGTATCTAATGCCTAAGAATACCTTATTATATGGTTAAGAATGATTAGAGATTCAAAGTTATTTTATTTATGGTTGAAGACATCAAAGGGTCAAACATGGTTTCTAAATTATGGTTTTAATTCCCAAGGTCAAAGTTTTGGTCAACAAGTGGTCCTCAAGAGATTTTACTTCAAGGCATGACCTATAATTTTATGTCATGTTTATGTCAAGCTTCATTCAACATGATTTGGTCAAGAAAATTTCAAGTTTGATGCATGACTTCAAAGTTGATTCAAGTATGGTCCATGTATTTATTTCCATGCCATCTCCATTAAATTATCAAAATTATTCAAGGGATAATCAAGATGTATTCATTTGGTATTCAAGTGTTCATCATTGGGCCATTGGATGCAAGGAAATATCAAAATCATAAGTTGGTGCATGGTTGGATGACCTAAAATTCTAGTATGACATGTCACTTGGTCACAACACCATAACTCTCTCATTTCTCAACATTCTAGGAATCTACTTCGAGTCAAATGTCACGTTTGAACCCCTATACAACTTTGTTTCAAGGGTTAAACACCAATTTTGCCTCTAAGTACCTCAATTTTAGAATTGGACAAGATGCCCTTGTGTGCATAAAAGTTGGTCCTGGTTTGACCTATTGCCTGACCCAAAAATCAAGTCATAGCCTGAACTTGTCATCCATGCCATTTTAACTCAAGCATCCTTTTGATATGATTATTTTTGAATTTTATTCTTCATTATAAAGAGATCATTTGGCAAAAAGAACATTTCAGAACACACGAAGGAATCTCATTTGGCCCAAGTCCAAACATGGTGCCATGGACTCTGCATTTCACGCATGAATTGAAACCTAAAATCACCAAATCTTCACTATGGACCACCAACACATGTGCAAACTTTTTTTTGTTGCAAAAGGATGAAGTGTTAAATGATCGGGTTTCATGTCAAACTTATGCTTTTCACCCTCAGTCACACAGATTGCAAAATGAAAAATTCCAACTTGGTTCACACGTTCTAGATCTGAATTCACACGTACCACGACTTCAACTCATTTCTATTAAATAAAGGATCATTTTTCCTTCATTTAAAAGCTTAGAGAGCCACAAAACTTGTGCCATTTTCACTCACAAAAAGATCCAAAAAAATCGAAACGCTCTTTCCATTTTAAGCATGTTTTAGCTTCATTTCTCTGCCTATGATCACTCATAGGCACCATCTGAAGCTAACTGAAGCATTACTGAAGCTTGAGACCTCATGGAACCTTCAACTCAATTTCACCATTGTTGACCTCTGAAGCTTCAACTTAAAAGGTAGTTAGGAGTTTAATTTCTGAGAAAACGAGTTACCACACTCTTTGTCTTGATTCACTAATTGAAAGCCCTCACTTACCTAGATTTTATCTTTTTATTTTTCGTTTAATTTTACTTTGAAGAATTAGGTTTCTTCGTGTTTTTGAGAAATTTCTCTTTGCTCAGAACCAGTAAATGGTTCTGAAGCAAAGAGACATGAACGATGACATGCGTAGAAGCACAAACATGTGTTGTTTGAGCTTAAACCTCAGAGTCATGAATCTGCAAAAATCACTCAAGGTTGAAGACGATGAAGGAAGTGCATGCTCTGGTGAGAAAATTCAAATTACATCCAATGAGAGTGCGCCGTGCCTCATAGCCATTGGCCTTTTTATTTCTTTTTCTTTTAAATTCATTTTAATTTTCATTCTCTTTTATGATTTATTTTAAATAGCTCCTTTGACCCTTTTGACTCCAATTTTTTTTATAAATAACTAAAAATATTTTCTACTACATACTTTTTTTCTTCATATTTTTAAAATCATTTTTAGCATTTTTACTATTTTATTTCTATTTTATTTTTAATTTTCATTTAACAATTAATTTTCATACATTTTGAAATATTTTTCTCTTCAACTTTTGAGATCTAATTACTTGTAATATTTCTTACTTTGTCAAAATTTCTTGGGAATTTATTTGATGTTTTGATACCTCTTTGGAACTTTCCATTTATTTTCCATTTTAAATCTTTTGAAAATATTCTTTAATCTATTTTTAATCATACTTTGATCCATTTATGTTTGACTTTTATTGACTTGGATAATGACTTGGTTGATCAATGTTTCATCAATTTCAATTGGTCTTTGAATTATGTTTTGGTTGTATGAACTTTTGTCATTTCAAACTTATTGACTAAATGATCATTTGATCATTTCTTATACTTTGGATTAGTGATAAGTTTATCCCATTGTATTGTGAGCTTGAATGATTGAAATTAATGACAGATGATTCCTTGTTACATTTCAAATGTGTTTAATCATCTCTCATTCTCCATTCTCTAACATGTATGACACATAAATTTCTATTGATCGTTCTCATATAGGTGTGACTTCTACATAAGTTAACATATGATATCTTAACATAGCTTTAAGTTGTCCCAAGTCGGTTGAATCCTCATTAACACTAACATTGACATATTAATTATGCTGATATCTAACTTTTACTTTTATGCGCTTTAGTTTTATTTCCATTTACATTCATGTCATTTACATTCATGTCATTTACATTTTTTCTTGTATTTTTTTTTGCATTTTACTTTATGCCTTTTATTTATTTTCTTCTCTTGCTTTATTACTTTAAAAAGAATAAAAACATTATAAATTGTATAAAACCCTAAAAAACATTCATATGATCTTGTGGACTTTATGTTACTATCTCTTGCTTGAGAAGTATTTTAGACTTTGGAGTTTAGGACTTAGTGTTTTACTTTTCTTGGAGTGGTTTTATTTTAGGCTTTGTGATTTATCTAGATCTTTGAACTTTAATTCAATAATTGGCCTTATTCTGAGAAACTTGATCTTTACTTGAAGACTTAGAATTCTCTTTGTGGCTCTGTGACCTTGATATTCTTTTAGACTTTTTGGTGTTCATCTACTTCCATTGCTTGATCTTGGTGTTTCATTTGCTTACATGCTTGCTCATCTCGTGGCTTAATCCAAAGGGAAATAAATGCTCATTTTGACAAATTTCAAATGCTTGCTCCATCTTGTGTTAGTACTCTTGCACACCCAAAGGCTTTCTCTAGGGCTACCTTACAATGAAACCTTTTATTTCATGTTATTTATTTTATGTTTTAGGATAGTCTCTTCACCTCCTATCCACTTCTTTAATTTTCAAAACTTCTCCCTATTTTCAAAACTTCTTTCTTCAAACTTTAAACCTTTTCTTAATAAACATTGACCTTGTCAAGTGATCCCGAAGTTTTTTTTCTTAATAAATGCTAAAATACTTAAGCATATTCAAACTCTTTTTAAAACTTCTAAAAAAGGAAAAACTCATCAAATTTCTTTTTGTGCCTTTGTGCACTTTCCTTTTAAACCTTTTTAAAAGATTGGATATTACATTATTCTAGTAGTGATGCAAACCACTATATTTCTATAATATGCTGTGATGTGATTGGCATTTTTAACTTGAATGTTGTGACATGCTTGTGAGAAAGTCCAAGTAAAAAGTTCTCCATATCAAGATGATGCAAATGCTCACTTTCTCATACTCGTGGATAGTAATTTGTGTTTTCCTCTCAAATACGATGAAATGTATTTTCAATTTTAAAATCAATTAACAAACTTTCGTGGTTATTTTTTCCATGAACTATGAGGCTCTAACTTCTCCATTGCACATGGAGGATGCGTAGGCACATGACTCTTGAAGTCTTGGCAGACACAAAAATAATAAAATTCTTCTTTTCTCATCACCTCATTCTTTTTGCAAACAAGCCATTTTTACGATAACACAGATTTTCAGGAGGTTCCTATGGAGTACCATAGATGTGAGGGATTCTAATACATTCCCCTTGCATAACTAACCCTCATATCCAGATATCTCTTTTGTGTTATTTTAGGTTTTATCTATATTTTCACTTTCCTTTGGAAACAATAAAGTTTAGTGGAGACTCTTGTTTTTTTCGAGTTAAGTTAATCAATAGATTAATCTTAATTTTTCCGTCGTGACACAAGTGTTTTTGGAGAGTAAGCAACTTCAATCTTCACTTTGGCATTATGTTCTTCAATATCTTCTTCTCCATTTCCTTCTTCAACCCTTTATTCTTTACTCTCCTCTTCATTTTCCTCTTTTGTATTGCTAGACCTTCTTGGTGCACTTCTAGTATGAACCATCCCTTTCGGTTAAAATGGTCTGTATTGGCTGGATGTGCACTTGTTTCTCCCTGCGAATTTTCTGCTACTCTGCTTTAATGATTTGTGGTTTTCTTGGATATTTTTACTTGTACTCATGGATAAAATGGTCACAATATTCATACAGACATTTTATATTCTTTTTATGATAGATTCAAGGTTTTATATGTGGTTTCTTGTGTTTTAAGTTAATAAGTGCTTATGTAGAATAAGTATTATTGTCACATATCAATTATGTTGGAAGCTCATGCCTCTAAGCACGTAGAAGTATTTTTTGTTTGTCATTGACAATACCATCAACGAAATTTAGAAAGTTAGGAACAATGCTAGATTCATTGGTATGATTATTAATTGGAAAACAACTTCTATTGCAATGTACTTTGAAGTTACTTTATCAGGAATCATAATCAAAGCTTAAACAAAGGTTTCTATTACCGATTGCGTTCTTCTCAAGGCTTTCAACCAGAAAATTCTACCACTTATATCTCACATAGAGAATGAAATCTCGTGGACATCTTCTATATTTAATTGGATTAAAGGAAATATTGATGGTGCCTCAGTTGAAACCTCTATTATTTTCGCCTATGGTGGCTTGTTTAGGGACCTCAATACTAACCATATCAGTATCTTTGTCTTATTTCTTGGTAGTAGTAATACGTTTTTTGCTGAACTAATAAGGGTCATGCTAGCCATGGACCATGACATCTCCTCAGTTTGGCCCTGTTTTTGGTTGAAAAGTGTTTCAATGTGAGTGGTTAGAGAAATTTCAAATTCAACTTTAGTTTCTTGGAAGATAAGAAACATGTGGGCTAACTACCTCACTGGTCTTAACTTTTCTGGTCACCCACATATATAAATAGGGTAACAAATATGCACACATCTTATCTAATTTAGATCTAACATCGGGAAAGTATACTTTATGAAATATATGGAGTTCAATAAAAACATGCTAGGTATTCCTAGCTTTAGAGTTGAGACCTCTTAGGGCTTTGACCCAGTCCTTCTAATTTTTGTATCTATTTTATATTTATACCATGAGCACCTTGCCCTTTTTTGACTAAAAAATATGATTAAAGGTCAAATTGCTACATGTTTTAAAATGATTATTATAATTTTTTTTAAATAGTAAAAGTTATTTTATATATTTTTTATAAATAAAATATCAATTTTTGTATAAGATAACATAAATATACACTATTAAATATCAAAACACGGTAAAAAAATATAATTTTTGAAAATAATAGATTTTATAAACTAAGTTTTATGAAAATTATTTAAAATTGCTTTAATTTAAGTGATTTTTTTGAATTTAATATAAAAAATTATTACACAATAATAGAATACCTAAAAAATATTTTATAAAAAGTTTTTAATCTAAATTTTCTTTTTGATGTTTTTTTAATTCTTTATATTTTTTTATAAACAAAAATATGTTATAACACAATAATTTATTTTTTAAAAGTTAAAACAAATGGACATAAGTGTGTAGACGGAAAGTAATTCTCTAAACTCTAAAGTATGTTTTTTTTCTTTTAATTTTAAAATATAATTTTTATTGAAACTTATTTTAAAAATTAAAAAAATATGTAAAACTCATTTTAAGTTTATTTACTATAAATTAAAAAATAATTTTAGTATCATAAGTATCCATTAATGAATATTAATTCAAAAAATATATTAATTCAAAAAACAAAACAAGGCGATCGTGTAGATCTAGCCCACAACAATGACTACAAAACCTATAACATAATATGAGCTAAGTGTTCTCTCAGCTTCCAATTTTTCCAAGCCCTGTACACTATATTCTCTATGATTTTCTCCACAATATTTCTATTATTCACATTGTTAGCAAATATCATATCATTCATATGCTGCGAGATACCATACACTACTTCAACAACAACATATTTTAAGATTGTAGCCTTCCATCCTTTCCCTTTGGTATGCCCAATAAGCCATTTGCTTTCCTCTTTTCAGTCCTTGGGATCATGTCTAATATCCATCCACATAAGCACTAACTCCCAAATAACCAGAGTGGTCCTGCAAGCAAAAAACAAGTGAGCAACAAATTCCTCTTCGGTCCCACATAGACTGCATTGACTGTCTTGTATCATACCAAATATTTTAAGCCTATCTTTGGTGGGCAAATTTCCATGACAAACCAACCAAAGAATAAGTAATTTTTTTGGCCTAGCCATATTTCACCTGATCAACTTTCTCCAAGGGACTCTATTATTATCATCATTCAACTCAGTATATATTCTTTTCATTGAAAACTTGTTCTTGTGCAACATTAGATCCCAATTCTGTTGAATTCTCCCAATATGCTCTCTTTGATTCAAAATATACTTAATAGTCCAAGAACTATTAGCACCTACAACAACCTCCATCACATTTGTCCCTTTAAAGTAGAACATATGCACCCATTTAACCCATAAATTGTTAGATTTTCTACAAAGATTCCAAAGACATTTCATCATAGTAACCTGGTTCCAGATTTCTAAGTTGATAACATTGAAGCCAACCTGATTAATAGGACTGTAAACCTTCTTCCAAGCCACAAGGATTTTTCTGCTAATGTCATGATTTCTTGTCCAAATAAAGGATCTACAAACAGCATATATCTTCTTTATAACACATTTTGGAATAGGGAAACAATACATCTAATATTGGACTATGGCACAAGAAATACTTTTTACAAGTTGGATCCTACCTGTATAACTCAACAACTTGCTGGTCCAATGCCTAACTTTACTCACAATAAGATCGATCAGAGGCATATATGAGGGGATTGTAAGTTCCTTACTGAATAAGGGCACACACAAATACCCGACAGGGAGAGTCCCTTCTTCAAAGGAGGTGACATCCCTGAGATTCTTCTTGGCATCATTATCAAGCCCCCCAAAGTAGATCCTGCATTTACTAGGGTTAACATTGAGCCCATTAGACATAAAAAACATATTAAAGGACTAGAACATTAATTTAACAGATTTTTGACCCCCCCTACAGAACAATAACACATCATCTACAAAAGTTAGATTAGTAATCGTCAACTTGTCACACTTTGCATGATGGTTGAAGTTACAATTCCTCGGCATCTTTATGAAGCACCTATTCATATACTTCACCATGATAACAAAGAGCAAGGGGGACATGAGATCCCCTTGTATAATTAAAAAAATAAAATATATTTTTTAAAATGATATATTTCAAAAATTATTTTTTATAAAAATTTATTAAAAATAATTTTAAATTTAAGAAATTTTTTTAAATTTTGATATCCAAAAATTATAACAAAATATTAATAACTAATAAATTTATTTTATAAAAAACTATTTAATCCAATTTTTTATTTATATTTCTTTGAAAAAATTTAGACCAAAATATGTAATATTATAAAAACTATTTTTTTTAAAAAGCAATTTGAAACAAACAGGTTTATAATCATGATAGAAAATCAGTTAATCTAAAATTTTCCTAAGTATCTTTTCTTAATTGGTGAAAGATTACTCTATACTCTCCTTCAAAGTAAACTTTTTGCTTCTAAGGTATCTCTTCTATTTATTGTTGAAAGAACACAGTTGGTAAAGTATGTGGTTCAAAGTATACTTATTCTATCTTAATTTATGCCCAACCCATTGCCTTATTGAAACACTTGGAAATATGGATCTAGAACTTCATATGGATTAGGGATACATCTCTAATAAAAATTATCATAGTGGCATGGAAGAAAATTTGCTTCCCATATTGTGAGGGAGGGCTAGGGATTAAATTTTTTAATATTCTCAATGAGGCCTCTAAGTTGCTACTTTGTTTGAAGTTGATGCAATCTGATGAAGATTGTGTAAGAACAAGATTGGTTTTGCATTTGGCATTATTTTTTTATGATAACTTTACATATTATCTTATAGAACAATTATGTACTCTAATGATTTCTGTCTAGTGTGTAGCTTTTTATAAATAGGTTTTGACTATGGTAAGAAGGTGTGTAACATCATCGAACTCTGAACTCAACACTCTTGAAGAATACCTTTGGCGTGTTACAAGTTAAAGTCAAAATTCTGGAATGCTTCTTATTAAACAGTTCTAAGGAATGTTAGTACAAGAGCTTCTCATCGTGACTTTTGTAAGGAAGCTTTGAAGACCTTCTAAAGCTTTACTTATGTTGTTCCAAGTTTTGAAGATGCAGGAGACAAAGTTCTACAGAACAAACTCTAAAGATCTGAAGATATTCTTCTGAAGACCAAGTACTTAAGACTCTGAAGACAAGGGTTCTCTGAACAAGTTTTGAAGATTTAAAGACTTAGGTTATGAAGATGCAAAGTTCTGATCCTTCTACCACATGATTCATCAACATACAAATTAGAAGCCTCTGAAGATATAGAAGACAAAAATCAAGACTGGGGATTGAGTGTGATGGTGAGTATAAAAATACAAAGTACTATGTGACCCCTACTCTAATAGGGTGGCGTCAGGACATACCTTTTGTACTTTTTATCTACCATTCTAACCATTAACGTTGGGAACAAAACAGTTGTATTTGAGTTTCCTATTCTACCCTCCATTTAAACCCCAATTCAAACCAATTCAAACCCATTTTCTTGTATTTCTCGCACATCCAGATTGGGATAGCATAATTATAAGTATGATCCTAAGATCTAATATATGCATTCATCATCATTTCCACTCTTCCATTTGGAGTAGAATTAAGTATGAGTTTCTCATGGCATAAGAAAACTCATATATGGTCATTGGTTTTGCCTCTAAGGTTCTTTTAGGGAGAGATGGATGGGTTAGATCCCAAGATATTTACCAACTCTTTATCCTCCCTTTTCCCTTGTATCATCTTTCTCCATACAAAGTTTGTGATTACTTGAATAATAAGGTGTAATGTTTCCTTCACGAGGCTCTCCAATTCATCCCTTGTTAGAAGTAAGTCATATTCATAAGTAGTTTGTTATTCTGAAGCAGTGACTTCTGATGTTGCTGTTCCAGTAGTTGTGCTTAAGCTTTTGGATTCATTTTTTTGATAGCTTAAGCTTAGTTTTCTTATGTGTCATGCTCATTTTGGTGTTGTGATACGGTGGCCAGAACCGGGGCGTGGTTTCCCTATTTAGTTAAGGAATTTATGCTGGTTTGCGTTTTACGTTTGTGTTTACAAAATGTTGCGGTAAGCAAGAGTCACCACCGACTTTTATTTTATCCAATCATGGAAAAGGAAAAAGAACATAAAAAACCTTTTTTCGAGATTTCTGAGTACGGGGGGTAGATTATAGAAAGGGAAGGTATTAGCACCCTTTCTATTCGTAGTTATCTACGGGCTCTTAGGTACTTGCTCATCATTTTCAAAATTGTTTTCTTTGTGTTTGTGAGCTTTGAAAAGTTTTTGTTTTGACTTCAATTTAACTCTTGCTTCTGTCTTCAAGAGTGTAATGACGTGTTTTTGAAAACTTTGTTTGTAAAGGAGTGTAAGTGTGAGAAATTTGTTTGGAATGAGCAAGTATCTAAGAACTAATCTACCTACTTGAAAAAAGAATCGTTCTATGCTTGTTTCCTTTAGACAATGCTATCCCACTATTAGTGAGTAGGTAGCATCGTCGTTGGAGTTTTGAGGGTCAATTCGAAAGGGACGTATGGTCACTAAAGCAATGTTAGGACGTCTTAGTAATAACCCTAATGTCTTAGATCAATTTATTCGAGGCAACAATTCCGAGGCAACCATTCCGAGGCAACTTTTCGGAATCGGGACTTTGATCTTTGTTTAGACAAAAGGACGACCAATAAAGCAGCCTATACTCAATGACCATTTATCAAAGGCAACCGAGTGGGAGTGTACCCTAGGAGTGCGCATGTGCGAATGATTCAATTTCAGTTTATTTATCTTTGCACATATAGGGTGATCTAACTGTTTTAAAATTAGTCATACATTCTTGTCATGCAAACCCTAATTATTCATACATCTAACAGTTAATAATTTGCGGAATTTAAAATGCGGAATTTAAAGTACGCTATTATAAGGCTTCAGGTATTTACATAGCCAAAAACAAACCCTTTGAAAATAAAGCGATGAAAAGAAATAAACGTCCTAATTAAAACTATTACAAATTGTGAGCAGATACAATAATTGGGTAAAGAATAATAAAGCGCGCGATGAAAATTAGATCGACGAGAAACTAGGGTTTTGACCCTCCTAATCAAAAGAAAAATGTTTTTGTTGTTTTTAATATTTTTTAAAGAAAAGAATTAAGTTTTTCTAAATTAAATACTAAATTAATTAGCGATTAAATTAATTAAAAATAATAATTAAATGACCTATTTTTGGTTTTTGGTTATTTTAGGAAAAAAATATAATTAAGTTAGTAACAAAACCTATTTATTCTAATTATTTTTAAGTTATTTACAAAATAAATTAAAGTTATCTAATTTAATCAAACCTAATTAAATTAATTAATTTATTGATAAAAAATAATATCTAAATCTAATTGGTGGAAAATATTTTTGGTGATTTTTGATAAAAAGAAAATTAATTTTGGTTAGTAAATAAATAAATAAAATAATTAAATGAAATATAAAAAGAAAAAAGAATAAGAGATGGGCCTGAAAAAATGGGGTGTGAAAAGCAATTTCCTGGGCCCAAAAGAGTGAGATCCGTTTGAGTTTCTTGGATCCAGCGTGGCACGCTGACTTTGGCTCATGATGCACCTTCAGTGGTGGCCATCAGATTTGGCCATCTGACACTTGGCATGATTGATTGGGAGAATGTATAGTGATCCTTAGGCTTGTGCATGCATGTGATTGCCTGAAAGAAAATAACATAGAGAAAAGTGGGTGACCTGGGATTCGAACCCAGGTCCTGAAGGCAATTTCCAACGCTTGTAACCAGTTGGGCTGTTGGTTTTTGTTGTACATATAACAAGAAACAAATATAATATATAAAAAAGCATGTTAGTGGATGATGTAACAAAAAATGCGCCCGAGTTTGAATAGGCCAATAGGGGAGTGACAACTCATCGTCTTCTTCCTCTCTCTGTGGGTAAAAGTCTCATACTTTTACCTACGGACATTTTGTCCGTCGCTATAGGCAGTGTTCGTTCCAAAATCCTCTATGGATTACATAAATGACATCTAATGCCATGGTTGTGTTCGTCTCGTCCTCCTGAACATGATAATACCACTTACAAAAGCTAATTTTACCTGCATTCAAAAGCCCTAAAACAGAACCGAAAAACGTAACAATTGTGAAATTCGCTACAGGCCATATAAATGAAATTAAATGATGCAGAAAGCTTGCATATGTCTCATAGATCAAGAATATGTGATTAATTTAATCTAACAATGCCTAAATCATGCTATTCAAATTCAAGAACAGGGTTATGTCGTGAACGACTTACAGAGCTTTTTGGGGCTTGAAAATGCTTGGTTTCAATGGCTTTGGCTTGCTGGGAACCTCAGGAAGGGATTGAGATGGATAGAAAGCCTTGAGGATGCCTCTAAGTGCAAATTCGATCTACCACTTTTCTTGACTTTTTTTCAGTTTTTGTTCTTGCTCAGGCGCCTGTTTCTAACCTCTCCTTTAGGTCTGGCCTTGTTCTATATGTATTAGTGAAGGGATTAGGGTTCCAAAACTGATCAAAATCTTCCTCCTTCAATGATTTTTGATTTGATTTGATACACTTTGAAAACTTTCCAAAATTGGTCCAAATCCAATCTTTTTGTGCACACATGCCTTGATACGAGTTTGAATGATTTGCTAGCTGTAATTGGAACCTGAAACAAGCACAAAATCTCTTACTTTCAATATTTTGGATTTTATTTGATTTGTTTGATTTAAATTGAATTAATTCAAATAAAAATCAAAATAAATAATAAAAATAAGATATGGACAAGTGGAAAAGGCTAGAGCTCGTGGACTATGTTGGCAACTCAAAACAAGTGAAAAAGATTGGGCCCATTTGGCAAAATTTGAAGTTTTGGGCATAGTTGACTTTTGGCAATTTTGCAAAAAAGATCAAATTCACCAATGCACAACTTCCTCAATTTTGACTCTTTGGAGATGTTCTTGGACGTTTTAGAAATCTTGAGATGTTATCTAATCAGCCCTTTTTGTCTCATATCAATTTGATATTCCATGCTCATGTATGAAGCTTTGACAAAAAAGGTGTTTTTGTTGACTTTTCAAAATGACCTATAATGTCCAAATTCATAACTTCTTGTGAGTGCATATTTTGAACTTGGGAGCTGAAGATGGATTGTAGGAAATTGAAGACTCTTCAAAATTAGATTTTGATGGGTCATTTCTCTTAAAGTATGAGAAAGTTATGCTTGGTCAAAGTTGAGTTGACTTTTCCTGCAAAACCCTAATTTAGCAACTTTCGAGTCTTGATGAATTATGAGCAATCCTTGATGAATCATGATCAACCCTTGATAAAATGATGAAATATACTTCAAAATGAGGATGTTGACCAAAAATCTTGAGGTTTGACTGTATATGGGCCACAGTTGACTTTTGCCCTAGCACAATCGATATTTGGGCCTTTGAGCAATTGACTGAGCAAATTTCCTCTGTAGGGCTTGAAACTTGACATGGATGATCTTGAAAACATATTAGGACAATTTGGAGCATTTGGGGTCCTTGGGACTCAAGTATCTTGATGCAACATGAAACCCTAATTTGAGGTAGACTGCCTTAGGAGAGAGCTTGTCTGGCCAACCCTTGGACTACCTTGAGCAACTTGGAGATCTTTCTTGAAATGTTTTGAGAAATATGGGAGGGAAAATTTTGGGGTACAACAGGTGTATTTAAACACCTTGGTGTAACTAACTTGTATGAATGAATGAATGTAATGAATATAGTTTCTCTCTCCAAACATTTTTTGTAACCATTTTCTCTCTCTATTCTCCTTTTCACTCTTCTTCCATCTTCATCTTTATCTTCAACCTTGTTCTCAAACAATTGGTATCCAAAGCTCTGGTTCGATTCACAGGGAAACACGAGTGTACATGAGGCGTGTGTGATTGATTTTGTTTTTACTTGAATTCGCTTTGAATTCACGATCATAATCGTAACAAAAAATCATTTCTTGATTTTACGGGATCGGGAAACGCAAGTGTTTGGTGACATCTGAGTTTTAGTTTTAGTGCATAAGAACGAAGATGAACTTCAAAAATAGTTTAAATACAAAGCTTCTGGTGTTTTACGGAAAGAATTAGAATCAGTGGATGATTCAAATGTGTATGTTGTTCGATGATCAAGATGTTCTTGATCTCATCAACAAAGGTTACATTTTGGTTGTAGCGGATGCGATGGAGGAACAGAGAAAGGCACAAAGAGATACGAGGAAAAAAGATCAAAAAGCGTTTTTCTACATCCACAAGTGTGTGGATGTGAATGTGTTTGATAAAATTGATGATTCGACAAAGACAAATGTTGCGTGGGATATACTGACACAATGCTATGATGGTGATGCATAAGTTAAGAAGGTGAAGCTCTAGTCTCTATGTAAGTAGTATGAGAATCTCAACATGTAGAATAATGAGAAGGTACTTGATTACTTCTATAAAGGGATTTTGATCACAAGTGAGATGAAATCTTGTGGAGAAACTATGTCTGAATAAGTAATCATTGAGAAGGTATTGAGATCTCTTAGCCATCAATTTTTTATTACGTTATTGTAGAAATTTAACATTATAAGAATCTGAGCACCATGAGAATCGAAGAGCTGCAAAGTAGTTTAGAGGAATAAGAGTTGCGTCTGAACAAGAGGAACTATGAAAGAGAGTTAGAGAAGGCTCTAAAATATTCTTTTGTCAAGAAGGACCAGAAGCATTCTTGGTCAAAAGCCAAGAAGAGACATGGTAGTAGTTCTCAGGAGTCAGAAGCCTTCTACCCTGATGAGAAGAAACATCAGAAGGAAAGGATAAGCTTCACAAGAGAAAGGTTCAATGTTACTATTATAATATGTTTGGCTACTTTGCTGATAATTGTTGGCCAGACAAGGAAAGGAAATCAGAAGAAGCAAACATAGTCAGAGGAGACTCTTATGACGAACCTGTGATATTGATTGCTTATGAATCTCATGAGGAACTTGTGCATTGATGATTTTCTAAAGGAGACTCTGAATATGCATCAACATCGAAAGATGACTCTCAATATAAAGTCGAGTATGATTCTGAAGATGTGTCAGAATCAGAAGATGATTTTGAAGTTGAAGTCAGCAGAGATTTCATTATGAAGGAAGCAGAAGCGTGGGAATGGAGCAAGTCTCAATCCAACTCTGGTGTAGTGTCAACACCTGAGGTAACTTCAAAAGATGATTCTGAATCTAAAGAGGATTCTACTTCTGAAGATGAGTCAGAATCAGAAGGTTCTAAAGATGAATCAGAGTCTGAAAGTGACTCTTAAGATGAAGAAGACTTTAAAGGAGAGTCTGACTTCGAAGGTGAATATGATTTTGGTCCAGATTTTGATGATGATCCAGACCCTGGTGGTTAACACTCTGGAGGAGGTCAAGCTTTTGAAGGAGAAAATTCTAATGGTGGTCCAACTTCTGGAGGTGGTCAAGCATCTAATATTGTTCCATAATCAGAAGGAGATTCCGAACAAGTCTAGAGGCCACAAAGATATGGAAAATTACCAATGAGATTCGCAGAGTGACACATATTGCAAGACATTAAAAAATTAGATTTGTGATTGATATAACTGCAAATAAAAATGGCCTTACAAGAAGAGGTATACATGTCACAACCTCCTCAATTTGTGAAAAGAAATCAGGAAGGGATGATGTACATGTTACATAAAGCGTTGTATATACTAAAAGAAACTCCTAGAGCTTGGAGCCTAAAGATTGATTTATTTTTCAAGCTTCAAGGATTCAGAAAGTGTGAGATGGAGTATGGAATTTATGTTTAACATACTTCCAGAACCAATATGATTCTGGTATGTCTTTATGTTGATGACATATTGCTAGGGAGATGTTTTGATGAGATAGTCAAGTTCAAAGAGGTACTGGTGAATGAGTTTGAGATGACTAATCTTGGAAATATGGTATATTTTCTAGAGATGGAGATTTTATACTCTGAGAAGGGTATAATTTTGCATCAACTGAAGAATGAACTTGAACTTCTGAAGAGATTTGAGTTAACAAATTGCAAGACTGCAATCACACCTGCTGGGACGAATCACAAGCTGGATTCTAATGTTAAGGGTGATGATGTAGATTTTGTAATTCTCAAATAGTTATTTGTCTCATTGAGATATATGTGTAACACCATACCTGGAATTTGTTATGCAGTTGGAATGATGAGTAGGTTTATGAACAAACCAAAGTGGTCACATTACCAAGTTGTTGTCAGGATTTTAGGGTACTTGAAAGGGACTCTAAGGTATGGAGTGGTGTTCCCTTCTGGTGTTAAATCTGACTCAGAGGTTATATACTATTCAGACTCTGATTGGTGTGGAGACATAGTTGATAGAAGAAATACTTTTGGATATTTTTTCAAGTATCTGGGAAGTCCCATTTCTTAGTGCTCCAAGAAGCAAGTTGTGGTTGTGTTGTCAACTTGTGCAATAGAGTACATTGCAGGTGTTTTGTCTGTGTGTCAAGTTGTTTGGTTAATGTTAATTCTCTGTTTTTGTGATTGGCATTAATTTTGTTAAAACTAAATTAGCAGGAAATAATAAACAATATATTTCAACTTGTAGTTTCACCATGTCGAATACGATGTCCTAACCTGAAGAGTAGGACATCTGATTGTTATATTTTTTACAGCTTGAATACAATTGATTTAAATTACTTAATATTCTGTGAATATTAAATAATACTATGTGGCATCCAAGACTGAATATTCAAAAATTCATTATGTATTTAGAAGATTAATTTGTTTCATTAAATGTTGAGACATTTTAAGAAACAAATCATTGCAGTCCTATTTTCATGCAGAAGTTTCTACTTATCTGCAATTGATTAACTATGTTTTTGAAGCCCAAATCAGTCGTCTCAAGGTTATAAAACGAAGGCTTCAACCCTAATACAAGTTTGGAACATATTGTATCTTTTAGTAAGAGTTTAGGTTTGTGTTCTTGTGAATTGTGAGCCTCTCTAATATCATCTTGATATAAGAGTAGGAGTGTCTCTTTTGAGTTGTAAGTTTTGTTGATCATTCATAAGCTTTTAAGCATTGAATGATTTTGTGTCATTGAAGTGTGTCTTCTGAAACTTTCAAAGTATTGGTGTCTTTAATCACTATTTTGATTAAAAGGGATTTGAGAAGGGTCTCATACCTAGATGAGTCTCAGGTAGAAGTTAAGCACGGGTAGTGATTAAGTGAATAGACTATAAACTTGAGAGTTTGTTGTGGGTCTACAAATTGATATTATCTAGTTGACTTCATCCCTGGCTTGGTAGCCCCCAAAGTAGGTGTTGTTGTACACCGAACTCGATTAACAATTATGTGTGTTCCTTTATTTTTCTGCACTATTTAAATTGTTATATCTTGTCATTATGTTTTTGTTTAGAGATCAGTGTCTCGACATCTCTTAGGACATCTGAGATCTGAATTCCATAATTTCAATTGGTATCAGAGCAGGAATCCTGCTCTGTATCTGGGTGAGATTCAGGGAAGATACTTTATGGTATAATACACAAGGAAGGAATTTGAAAATAATAAGTTTGGTGAATTTTGCACATCTGAAGGAATTAGTCATGACTTCTCTTCTTACATCACTCCTCAACAAAATGGCATGGTGGAGCGCAAGAATATGACTATTCAAGAATGTGTCAAGGTCATGCTTCATGCTAAGAAACTTCCATATTATGTTTGGGTTGAAGCCATGAACATTTCCTTCCATAATCACAATAGAGTGACTATCATATTTGGTACATATGCTACTCTTTATGAATCGTTGAAAGGAAGAAAGCCAACTGTGAAATACTTTCACGTATTTGGAAGTAAGTGCTACATTTTGGCAGATCGTGAGCAGAGGATGAAGATCGCTCATAAGAGTGATGAGGGAATCTTTCTGAGATACTCTATAAATAGTAGAGCCTGTAGAGTATTCAATTCTAGAGACTCGGCCCTAATGTAGTCCATAAATGTTATGGTTGATGACTCAACCAAAGAAGCTAATGTCACAGATGATGTTGGAACATCTTTTCTAATGTATGATGAAGTTTCTTAAGATGTTACAGACTGCAATGCTAATGATGATCCTGAAGAATCTGAGACAGCTGGCAAAGGACCTTCTATTATGGTTCAGAAAGACCACCATAAGGAGCTTATAATAGGAAATATGAATGAAGGAGTAAAAACCAGATCAAGGGAGGTTGTATAAAATGCTTGGTTTCTTTCAAAATTTGAACCAAAGAATGTCAAAGAGACCTTGACTAATGAGTTTTGAACTCAAGCTATGCAAGATTGTTAATTCTCTATTTTTATGGTTGGCATTATGTTTGGTAAAACTAATATAGCAATAACTTTTTGATAGGATGTTTTATCTTGCTAACAGGAACATGTTGAGCAAGAAGTCTTATCTTTTGTTAGGACATGTTGAGTTGAAGTATTTCAACATCTAGAACAACATGTTGGATAAGATGTCCTATGCAGGTCATACGACATCGCGCCTGAGCTAAACTGGATTGTTATATTATGTTAAGTCACATAGACATAATATACTTTAAGCATATTATATTATCCTATGTGGCGCTGATTTGTAGGTCAAAAAGAATCAAGAATAATATTGACTTTATAAATGTGGATATAATTTAGGAAGATTTGATTGAAGACCTATTTTGTAGCAGAATTTTCTACTGTTTGTAACAGCCAAAAAGCTGTGATTTGAAGGCCCAAATCCAGTTGGGTATAGGTTATAAATAGAAGCTTTGTAACCTAGGTTTTGTACTAACAGATAATTGTAAAGATATAATCATTATGACTGAGTCTGTTAGCCACTCTCTTGGAGAGTTGGTGTGTGTGAACCACTCGGGTTGTGAGATGGTCACTGTGTTCTCACTCAAAAACCTGTAAGTAATGAGTTGAGTATTTTTCTAGGAGGAAGCTTTGAAGAAACTCCAAGTTTGTGTTCTTATTCAAGAGTCTTGGCTAGAGAATTGTCATGGAAGTGTGTCTTCCTGATTGTTTAGAATTGTGTTAATCCAATCGCTGTCTATGTTAGAAGAGGGATTGAGGAGAGCCTAATATTTAGGTTAGTATTAGATAGAAGCCTAGGAAGGGTAACTATTAAGTGAGTAGTTGTAAATTTTGGAGTTTAGCTTCGAATTGATACTATCATAATGGATTTGTCTCTGGCTTGGTATGCCCCCAGAGTATGAGAGTTGCTCTGAACTGGGTTAATAATTATCGTGTGTTGTTTATGCATTTTAGTACTGTTTTAATTGTTTATACCTTTCCTATTTGTTTATGTCAGATCATATGTCCCAACATGTCATAGGACATCTGAGTTATGTCATATCAAAATTTCAATTGGCATCAGAGTTTACATACTGTTCTATTTTTGGGTGAGACCCTGGGATGATACTTTTTGGTCATGGGAAACGAAGAGGTTTTTATTGAAAAGTTTTTTAAACTCGGATAGTTCATATTGTTATTTGAATGGTCCCTTGAAGTGGAGGATGGACTATTTGTGACAGGGTGTGTATTGGACCTGTTTCTGTTGTCATTAGGTATGTAGCTTTGGTGGTCAGCTGCTGTGTTTTGGTTTAATTTATTTTCAAACCTAAGGTTGTTTTGCTTGCACTTGGACTATGGTGATTTTATGAAATATGTTGTTCCTGAAGACTGTTGAGGAGTTTTGTGTTGTTGTGTATTCTACTGCATGCTATTTGTTGTAACCCTAGTTGTTCCTTGTGTCACAAGTAAAGGAATAACATTAGGGTTTGGTCTCCTCAATAAGTTTGGTGTGTGACGTTGTAGTGTTTGTAAGACAGTCTTAACTGATTCTGTGAAGTTGCCAACAATACTTGAGTTTTATATCTCAAGTCCACTTATAAAGGCACTTTTGATGAGTTTGTTGAAGAAAGATCAGATCCATTTATATTGGCTTCATGCAGAGTCTTCCTAATACTGACCTAATTAGGAAAGTGACCCAGAATCTTGCTTTTGTTTGGTCTTATTGAAGCTTGGAATATTTTTTGTGGACCTTAAAGGTGATCAATGGTTATTTTCTTTCTAGAAGCAGTGTTAGGCTTCAAAACCAAGCTTTGTTTTGTGAGTTTCAGAAGAAGGTAACTAATGACCTATGAGATATCGGGATATTGTGTCAGTAGGCATGTAGATTCCTATTGCATAGCAGATGCTATGGGTGCCAGAAAAATGTGTGGTGATCACATATGTTTGGAACCTACTCCTGATTTGGAAGAGAAGGTATATGTGTCGTGTTTTTAAGACAATTGGTTGACTATTGTGACTGGTTGTCATGAAGGAAGAATCAGCTGGTGCCAGACGAGTGCAGTAGAAGAATGTCAGACCAAATATTCTACCTAGTGTGAGAAGGTAGCCTTATATGACGAATGATAAATGCTTTAATGGGAATTGAGTATTTGTCTGTCCTCTAAGGAGGTTGTGCATGAGACTGATGGTGAATAATTTGATGGGAGACTAAGTATTGATCCAAGGAGTTATGCAATTATGCAGTCTAAACAATATGATTCATAAATTTTGTTGAGAATTTATATTTCTCTATGTGGTTGTGATGAGTAGCTTGGGAGAGATAACTACTAACTATTGATAGTTTATTTCTCTCAATGGTGCTCTGGTGTGTGATAACCTAAATCAGCTGTTGAAGCTGATGTCCTAGATGATGTTGTAACATCATACTTGTCAATGGTTGTCCTTATGAAGAAGCTGGGAATCATGAATGTTTTTATACATTATGTTTAGAAGTGGCGGCTCTAAACTATGATGAAGTAGTATGTGAAGCTTTTAGCCCTGTCTTCTAGGGTGTGTAGTGAGTGCTTGATTTCTGTCATGATCGAAGATAACAATTGAACCAGTAAATGCTCAGAGCGGGAGAGGAGTGTTAGATCGGGTGATATAATTAGAATGGGTGCTGAGAAGGTGGTTTCTTCTACTACAAGTGACAGAGTGTGGCAATCTGGATCTTGTATAGCAAGCAAACTAAGGGCATTTGTTCAGGAATATGTGAGAAATTCTAAACCAAGTGTGCTTGTGGAACTGTAAGGACGTCATCAAATGTGTCCTTGTTGTGTGTTTAGCTCAGGGTGCTTGGAGTTATTCCTAAAGAGCTAGTTTATTTGGATTTGTAAAAGTCAAGTTTGATTTTACAATATTGAAGGGGTGTTCATCCAGATATGTGATGTGTTTAAGCATGAGAAAACTTCCATGTTTTTTTTTGTTATCCATGACAGGGGGAGTAAAGTACTTGTCTATGGTTTATTGCTGCAGTAATGCATATATTATGAAGCTTACATATGGTTCTAGCTTGTGAAGATTGTGATGTAAGACAACATGTCATGACATGTGGATGCAAGGTGTAGTTGTTTATGCCCTTAATTATGCCTGTGCGATTCTATCCAGGAGAAGCTAATATGTATTATTCTACTCCAAGAGACAGTATTGTCTGTCTGCAAGAATTTATTTTTTTCTACAGTGTTTGATGGGACCCAGTGTATGGTCTGTTTGGAGATACCACATGTGATGTTTTGGTATCTCGGGTTGTGTCACTCTTGAAGGATGAAAGGAGTGCTTTTGGGGTCCTGTAGGATGCATTGTGTTTATGCTTCTGTAATTATTGATAAGTCTGGGAGTTATCTTAGACTATGTTGATAAAGAAGCTTGCTTGTGTTGTGTGACAATTTCTAAATAGATGTCAGGACATTATTCAGGACTTGTTTCCCTGAGACCAATAAGGAAATATTTTGGACAGTTTTTGATCAATCACATGATTGAAGGGGGGGTGATTGTTACATCTTGTGTTCTTAGTTACCCAGGGTGGTAGTTCATTTGTTCTTAAGTTCCCTCTTATGGCACCATTGGTGTTTGAAGTTCCTGGGATGAGGGAGAGAGTTGTCTATTTTCTTCCACATGTACACCATGACTTCAGGACTTTCTCTTTTTAAATATGCACGGGATGCAGTAAAGAGATTATGGATATTACCTCTTGTTAAAATCCTTTGTCATATTCTGGCTAAAAGGGGGAGAGAATATGTGTTGTACTGTCATGAAGAAGTCTTATTATTGATTTTATAACATCATGTGATGAGAAGACAGTGAAGATTATCAAATGTGTGAAGACTAAGGACTAACTGCTTCTGATGTTTTTAGTTTTTGGTTACTGTTGTGTTGATTATTTAGTAAAGGTTATGTAAATTAGTTTTAGCAAGAATAAGCCAAAGGGGGATTGTTAATTCTATATTTTTATGGTTGACATTATGTTTGGTAAAACTAATATAGCAACAATTTTTTGATAGAATGTTTTATCTTGCTAACAGGAACATGTTGCACAAGAAGTCCTATCTTTTGTTAGGACATGTTGAGTTGAAGTATTTCAACATCTGGAACAACATGTTGGATAAGATGTCCTATGCAGGGTCATACGACATCGCACATGAGCTAAGCTGGACTATTATATTCTGATAAGTCACAGAGACATAATACACTTTGAGCATATTATATCATCCTATGTGGCGTTTATTTGTAGGTCAAGAAGAATCAAGAAGAATATTGACTTTCTAAATGGCGAGATAATTTAGGAAGATTTGATTGAATACCTATTTTGTAGTAGAATTTTCTGTTGTTTGTAACAGCCAAAGAGATATGATTTGAAGGCCCAAATCAAGTTGGGTATAGGTTATAAATAGAAGCTTTGTAACCTAGTATTTGTACCAGCTAAGAATTTTAAAGATGTAATCATTAGGGTTGAGTCCGTTATCCACTCTCTAGGAGAGTTGGTATGTGTGAACCTCTCGGGTTATGAGATGGTCGTTGTGTTCTCACTCAGAAACCTGTAGGTAATGAGTTGAGTATTATTCTTAGAGGAAGATTTGAAGCAAATCCGAGTTTGTGTTCTTAGTCAAGAGTCTTGGCTAGAGAATTATCATGGAAGTGTGTCTTCCTGTTTGTTCAGAATTGTGTTAATCCAACCGCTGTTTGTGATTGAAGAGGGATTGAGGAGGGCCTCATATCTAGGTGGGTCTTAGATAGAAATATAGAAAGGGTAGTGATTAAGTGATAATTTGTAAATGGGGGAGTTTAGCTTCAAATTGATACTATCATAGTGGATTTGTCCCTAGCTTGGTATGTCCCCAGAGTAGGAGAGTTGCTTCGAAGTGGGTTAACAATTCTGGTGTGTTGTTTATTCTTTTTAGTATTGTTTTAATTGTTTATACCTTTCTTGTTTGTGTATGTTGGATCATATGTCCCAACATGTCATAGGACATCTGAGTTCTTTCATACCATAATTTCAAAGATGAACTTAGTTAACTAAAGAGAAATGAGGTTTGAGACTTGGTACCAAGACCTGAAGGAGTAAATGTTATTGGTACTAAATTGGTGTATAAGAACAAGTCAGATGGTAATATCACCAGAATCAAGGCCAGACTTGTTGCTCAAGGGTTTGATGAAACATTTTCTCTTGTAGCTCGTTTGGAATCTATCAGACTACTACTTAGAGTGACATGTCTCTTAAAGTTCAAGATGTTCCAAATGGACGTTAAGAGTGCCTTCTAAATTTCTATCTAAATGAATAAGTATATTTTGAACAACCAAAAGTATTTGTTGATCCTACTTTCCTAGATCATGTGTTCAAAGTAAAGAAGGCATCATATGGTTTAAAACAGGCTCTAAGAGCATGGTATGAGAGGTTGATTGAGTATCTCATTAACCATGGATATAGAAAGATAGGAATTGACATAACTTTCTTTGTCAAAGAGAAAGGTGGAAAACTGATGATAGCTCAAATCTATGTGGATGATATTGTTTTTGGAGGGATGTCGAATGAAATGGTCCAACATTTTGTCAAACAAATGAAATCTTGGTTTGAGATGAATTTGATGAGTGAATTAACATTGTTTATGGGGTTGCAAGTCATGTAGATGGAAGACTCCACTTTTCTTTGTCAAAGAAAATATGCAAAGATTATTTTGAAGAAATTTGGATTGGAGAATGCCAGCCATAAAAGAACTCCTGCTCCTACACACTTGAAGCTATCCAAAGATGAAAAGGGAGTTAATGTTTATCAAAGTTTATATAGAAGCATGATTGGTAGTCTTCTATATTTTACAGCAAGTAGGCCAGATATAGCTTTCGTTGTTGGAGTTTACGCTAGATATCAAGTAGAACCCAAAGTGAGTCACATTAATCAAGTCAAGAGAATTCTGAAGTATGTCAATGGTACATATGAGTATATAATGTTGTATTCTCATGATTCAAATTTAGTGTTCGTGGGATATTGTGATGCTGATTAGGCTGGTAGTGATGATGACAGGAAGAGTACCTCTGGTGGATGTTTCTTCATGGGAAACAATTTCATTTCATGGTTCAGCAAGAAACAAAAGCGTGTATCTCTATCTACAGTTGAAGCTGAGTACATTGCTGCAGGGAGTAGTTGTTATCAACTTGTATGGATGAAACAGATGTTATCTGAATATAATATCACACAAGTTGTCATGACATTATTTTATGACAACTTGAGTATTATTAATATTTCCAAAAATCCTATTTAGCATAGTAGGACTAAGCACGTTGATATTAGACATCATTTCATTAGAGAGCTTGTTGAAGACAAAATCAGAACTATTGAGCATGTTAGCACCGAAAATTAGCTTGATGATATATTTACTAAAGCTTTATATGTAGTTCAGTTTGAAAACTTGAGAATGAGACTAGGGATCTGTATCTATGAGGACTTATAGAAATTATTGTTATTTTTGTGGGTTAATAAAATTCTTCAGTCATACCACTTACATCTTGGTATTTTATTGGCTATTGATTGTGTTAAGAAAAGGGAATCTCCTTTATATTTGTATTATAAATTTTCTGGTGGAAATCATGATCCAAACATTGTTGTGACATCTTTCCAAGTGAAGACCCTACTGAAAGAAGGAATGATGTTGTTGCTGATGGTAAACTTGTTGCATCTGATGGTGCTAAGACTGATGAAGAAGGAAAAGAGAGTGAGGTTTTTGCTAATGCTGATTCATGATTATTTCTTCTGTAATTCCTTTTTGTTTTGCTTTGTGTACTTGTTCTTACTGGTTTATGATTGAATAAGGGCTTAATGCCCAGGATATGTTTAGCTTTGTGCACTCTGTGTTGTTTAATTGTCTGTGCCATTGTGGTTGCTTTTGGTTAGTTACTCACCTTTGTCATATTATGACTAAAAAGGGGGAGTAATGTGTAATGTGTGATGTGTGTGATCTAGCCACTAGCTACTCTTAAGGGGGAGTCCCTACTCTGGAATGGACTGCAATGAAAAGTTGCCAAACATAATGTCCTGACATTTCGAGAATATATGTTTCTCTTAGCTACAATATTGAGTAGCTTCCACTTTTTGATACTCTGATATTTTTTATGCTCATATCTCTGATGAATTTATTTCTACTGTTGTGCCTATGAGATGCGTATGTTTGATTTATTTTTAGCCCTGTGTTTTTTTGCTGGAATCTGATATGTGGATTGTAAAGTTGTTTTAGCTAAAAAATTGCCAAAGGGGGAGATTGTTAATTCTCTATTTATGTGATTAGCATTAATTTTGGTAAAACAAACTAGGCAAAAACATGATTAACAACATGTTTCAACTTTCAGTTTCAACATGTCGAATGTGATGTCCTAACCAGAAGAGTAGGACATCCGGTCTATTACAGTTTTTATAGTTTGGATACAGTTGCTTTAAATTAATGAATATTCTGTGAATATTAAGTAATTCTATGTGGCTTCCAAGACTGAAGAATAAGAGATTCCTTATGTATTTAGAATATTAATTTGTTTCATTAAATGTTGAGACATGTTAGGAAACAAATCATTATAGTCCTATTTTCATGCATAAGTTTCTGTTGATTTTCAACATATCAGCTGCGTTTTTGAAGCCCAAATCTAGTCCTCTCAAGGTTATAAAAAGAAGGCTTCAACCCTAATACAAGTGTGGAACGTATTGTATATTTTAGTAATAGTTTAGGGTTTGTGTTATTGTAAATTGTGAGTCTCTCTAATATCATCTTGATATAAGAGTTGGACTGTCTCTTTTGAGTTGAAAGTTTTATTGATCATTCATAAGCTTTTAAGTATTGAATGATTTTTTGTCATTGAAGTGTGTCTTCTGAAACTTTAAAAGTATTGGTGTCTTTAATCACTGTTGAGATTAAAAGGGATTTGAGAAGGGTCTCATACCTAGATGAGTCTTAGGTAGAAGTTAAGCACATGTAGTGATTAAGTGAGTAGATTGTAAACTAGTGAGAGTTTGATGTGGGTCTACAAATTCATACTATTTGGTTGACTCCATATTTGGCTTGGTAGCCCCAAGAGTAGGTGTTTTTGTACACCTAACTGGGTTAACAATTTGGTGTGTTCCTTGCAAATGTTCTAACGAAAGCTGTCAAGACTGAACACTTTGTCTATTTGAGGGATGGAATTGGTGTTGTAGAGCTTAGTTAGCTGAATATAAATTAAGGGATGATGTTAGAAGTAAGTCATATTAAGAAATATTTTATTAGTCAGAAGTAGAGGCTTTTGATGTTGTTGTTCCAGAAGTTGTGCATAACCTTATGGATTTTGTTTATTTTGTTAGCTTGTTTTAGTAGTGACTATGTGGCATAGTTTTCTTACGTGTCATGTTAATTTTGGTGTATTTAAACATCTTGGTGTAATAAACTTGTATGAATGAATGAATGGAGTGAATAAAGTTTCTCTCTTTAAAAAAACTTTGTAACCATTTTCTCTCTCTTCTCTTTCTCACTCTTCTTCCTTCTTCATCTTCATCTTCAACCTTGTGCTTCAACATCCCTGACCTGCATAACTGGATGGACCATGTAGTTAAGGTGTGAAAAAAGGCAAGAAAGGGAGATTTGAATTTGGGTTTCCTTTCTCAATAAACTTTAAATTCTTAACATTCTTGTGTTGAGTGATACTTTTGAATGTGTTGTAGAAGCATAAACAATTAAGCATAAGTAGAAGTAAGTAACACATGTGTTGCACCCCAAAATTTTCCCTCTTCATTTTACCTTTCATGGCTTATGCTTCATCATATATACTCATACATTCTCATGATAAGGATTAGGGTATCTTGATTCCCAAGTTCTTCTACAAGCTATAAGAGGTGTTTGTTTGGTCAATCAGTGTAAAAGAATATCTCATATCTTAAATCTTTAAACTCTCTAGAGCTACAAGGGTTTCTTATATTTCAATACATTTCATTTGTTCCATATGATCATTAGAAGTTGTAAATTTGCAAAGTTTGGAGAAGAGTCCCATTTCTACTGTTCATTTCTCAAGATTAGGGTTTTGGCCAGTTGAAGAGGTTGAGGCTTGTAGGAGTCAAGTGTGTGAAGTATTACCTTCTCATCATCATATAAGGCATCTTTGTTCAAATAATCTCTCAATTTGTCCAGAAGAATGATGGCTTTGAATGTTGATCACTATCACCTAACACAGAGGGCTAAAATTAGGGTTTTGATTTTAATCAGGAAATCTCTAATTTTTTGGGCAAGAATTAATTCCATGCCTCTCTATATGTGGATAAGCACCTATGATTGAGAGTTTGGGTGCCAATTTTGACTGAAAGAAGTTCATTTGATCAAAAGGGGCAAAATGGTCATTTTAACCAAAAGTCAACCAAAGTCAAAGTTGACCAAGTGGACTTTTGGTCAACTATCAATTCAAGTACCCTATTTTCATATTTCATGATCATTGGTATCATAAAATCAAGAGAAGAGGTCAAAATGGAGATAACTTGTTCAAGAAGTTATTTGGACATTTAGAAAAATTTCTAATCCTTAAGTCTCCATAGTACTGAACTTTGGACACCCATAACTTTCTAATCTTTTATCCAATGAAGGAAAACTCTACATGCTTAGAAAGCTTGAGAAAAACCTACAAGTTTGTTAATGTGTGCTCAAGCCTCAAAAGTGAAGCATTTGTGATTTATTGAGCTTAGGAGTTTAGGGCATAAAGATGGCAAGTTACAAGTCATGCTTGCACACCAAGGCCAACATTTTCACAAACACGTGGTGTGCCCCTATTCATGATGCTCTATATCTTAATACAAGTGATAAGTGAATTTGAAATTCAAAAAGAAGTTGTAATTGGGAATGTAAGCTACAGCTTGATCTTTGAATCACTCAATTTGGATCATTATTGAAAGAGATAATAGGGTTTGAATATTGGTTCTTCAAACTGGCAAAACTTCCAGCATATAAGCCATGTATATGCGCGCATGCCCTGGCCTGACAAGCTTTGTTTTTTCAAACTTCCCACATCAATTTCCCCATGACACAAGCATCATTTTCAGTAAATTAAAGCTTCATAATGAAGCCTATCATGAGATCTTTTTAGAGGCCACTCAAGCACCAAATTAGCACGTATAAATTTAGAGTTGTTTGAGCCATAAGTCATCTGATCAAAAGGGCCAGGTTGAGTCAGTTTTGCATAGGTTTGTTTTAGTTTGAACTCAGTCACATGGTTGGCACGAGTTTCCTTCACTTTTCTTACCAAAAAAAAGCTAATTGACTCACCTCATAAGCATGAGACTCATGCTATCGTGATTTACCATTTTTGGAAAAAATATCTTCTTTCAAAAACCACCCATGTACAAATAAAGACAAATCATCAAATAAACTTATTCCATTTCATTTTCATTCCTAAATTCTCATCAAAACGACTGTGAAGACTAAGCTAAAACAACACAAAATGTATGCCACATAATTCTTCACTCAAATCCACTAGTTGTAATGTAACTTCCCTCCAACGGTCTTCAAGCCTGCAAAGACCTTCATACCCTCAAGCAAACTTCCTCTGCACTCTTCTTCACTCTATAAAAGTTCACTTCACTCTCATTTTGAAGAGAAGAAAAATTTTGCACGAAAAACAGATCTCACTTCTCATTTATTTTGTGCTTGCATTTGATTTTATTTTCCTCCACGCCAAAGCTCTCATATTCATCCATTTACTTCCATTGAAGCATATCATACAAGATCAAAGAGGTTTTCATACAAATCCTGGGGCAATAGTTGAATTTCTTTTTCAACTCACAAGGTATGATTTCAAATCTATAATTCTTCACTCCAACATGTTTAAATTGATGCAAAGCTTGATTGTGCATTCATAGCTAGCCAGGCATTAAGCTTGATGTATAAACTTGCTTAGAATTGAAGAATAAATCAAGCTATGAGTTTTTGAAAAATCTATAAAATGTGAGTTTCTGTGACATTCTTGTTGTAATCTCTACTAGATCTTTTGATGATTTTAAATTTCGTAAGATGTATGGTGTAGAGTGCCAAGAGATCTTTGATTTACGATTTGAATCATGAATTTGGGTCAAGAATTGAGGAAGAAATCCATTTTTGAAAATCAAGAGTTGGATCTGCACATTTTGATAAGTTGATATATTGTTTTCAGTGATTTTCACCTAAACTTTTCTCCTTGATTTATGAATCATTTTTGAAAATCTTTGATCCTATGATAATCTACTCAGTGATATCTTTAATTTGATCACAATTTTATTCGTGTTGTAAAAGGCTTTTGCCATTTTTGAATTTTTAATAAATTTTTAATTTTTTTCTTATTTTTGTTTTAATTTTTTTCTCTTACTAAAAATTATCAAAAAAATAAATTAGGCATTTTTTACTATACTTTCATATTCTAGTTTTTATTTCTTTTTTATTTATTTTTTTAGAAGAATCAAATAATGCAATTAATCAAATTAGGGTTTTCTTCATCATTAAACTTTTAAATTTTTAATTTTCGACTTTTATTAATCTGAAAATTATCAAAAAAATATATTAGGTTCCAATTTGAATATATATCATAAAAATAATTTTTGTTTGATTTTAAAAAAACTGTGATTAGAAAATAAAATCAATCCTTGATAATACCATTTCTTTACTTTTTTTCTCACATTGTGTAAATAATTTTTGTTTGATATTTTCCTCTAGCACTAAAATTCCATAAAAATAATCTTTCTGACTCTTAGCCATTAAGCTAACTTTCTATGATTTTTAATTTAATTTACACTTCAATTTTCCTTTTTTTCTAAGTTTTTAGAAATTAATTTTGGTTTTTGACCTAGGTCTTAAGAAACATTTTAAAACCTAGCTTCCTCTACTAGTAAAAATCAAAGAAAATATGTTTAATTTCCTTGGATGAATTAAAATCACAAAAATCATTTGTTTGTTAAATTTTAACTTTTGATTTTACATTTTTCACAAATATTATACTAAAACTCTCTAGTTTGACCCTTTTATTAACTAGTCTTGGTAATTCCTAATCATTTCTAACTCCTCAATTTAGTCCAAGGAATATTAATCATGTTTTTGACTTTTAAAAGCCATTAGAAAATTAAGTTTTAATTGGCTCAATTTTATAAAATTTTCCTTCTATTTTTAAAATTAATTTTGATTAGAGAACATATTAGGGTTTCACCTTGACTAAAATGCTTGTGTTTAAAAATTTATGTGCATAGTTTAGGGATTGATTCTATCTTTCTTAATTCTCTCACACCTCTAACACATTTCTCTCCCAATCAAACCTTGAGTATTTCTTATCTGCCTCTCTTGGTGTGTTTAAGATTTCCATTCCTTGTTTTGTTTGTTAGTGTTGTTTGATCTTGATGCTTGGTCATCTCTTTTCTCTTTTCCTGTAAACCCACCTCTTGTATGCTCCTCATAAGTTTTTAATTTACTCTTCTCCAAGTGTAAATTGAATAGACCTTAGGCTTATACCCATGTATGCTAATATTAGGTAGATATTCCCCTCTTTTATCCTCAACTATTGGATCAATATCGCATGACAACTCTAGGGTTATTTTGCTAGTCTCCCCTTAGACTTTTCCTTTCTCCTTTGCATTTTCATTAAAACAAAAACCTCTTTTTATGGAAAACTTCAAAACACTTAATTACTAATGAGAATCATACCTTTGTTGAGCATGGGAGATGATAAGCGGGTTTCTTCTCGATCTTATTGTTCTTCCGTTCTAAGCCTTGGTGTGGTTCAAGTCTCAAAGACTCCTTTCATTAATAAGTGGAAAAGAGGCTAATATCTCTCTCTTGAGATCAACTAGTTGTTATCCACAATAAAAACACCAACCAATATAAACTCTTTTTTCCTTCGAGATTTTCTTTCAAACTTATTTTAAAAGGACATGTTAATTCACTTCTGTGCTGACGTGTAAGTCTCCAAAGGTCGAGTTGCAGTAGAAGGAGAAACTAATATTGTTCATTAAAAAACACAAAACAAACAGAACTTTTGAAGCTGAACTACAACTGCTCTAATTCCTTAAAAGGGATACGTAGGCATTGGGGTAGGGCCAGAACCAGCACAACATTTTATTTTCCCTACAATATTTTCTCTTTTCTTTTGCATTCATTCCCCTTTTACATCTTTCTTTTTAGCTCTTAAAGATTTAGACATAGAATTTACACACCCTTAGATTAGAACAACATTCCCCTCGCATAACTGACATCCTTACCCGATCTATATGCTTGCAAGACCGTGATTTCACCCCTTCATGTTTTCTCGATGTTTTCCTTTCCCATCTCGCGGGATAAAAAAAATTCGATGGTGACTTCATTGAATTTTATCTTTGATGATTTTTAGCCAGTTGTTTTAGCTGGTGACTTCACTAGGGAATCGTTGACCTATTGTTGGTCTATCCTTAGCAAGTCAGTTCTAGCTTATGTTTGTTTTCTTTTCTTGGATGTTTATGTGTCTATTTGTTTATATGCTTTGATTATATGCTGTCAAACATTTCATTTTATTGCTTTCCATACTCTGGATACTGTTGTTGTGTTGTTTCTGTGGGGTTAGGATGCTACTTAAGGTAAAAGGCCCATTACCCAGGCCAGAGTTGTGAACTCAAAGGAAACCTAGGAATAGAGTATGCACATGACGACTATAGAACGTGGTCCTATTAGTGCATTCATGTCATATACCACGCTCGGGTGAGGTTCAAGTGAAGGTACTTTCATCATGCACGTCTGTGTTGCGATGATTTTACTTTCATGTAGACCCGTGATTTCTGAGTTACCCTTGCCTTACCCTAACCTAGTCTTAACCCGTAAGTGGGATGGATGATTTCTTACAGGTACAGTTGGTGACTTTGATTATCTTGGTAACTCTGGTTCTGAAGGTGACTTTGGTTCAGTTGGTGACTTTGATTATATTGGTAACTCTGGTTCTAAAGGTTACTTTGGCTCAGTTGGTGACTTTGATTATGTTGGTAACTCTGGTTCTGAAGGTGACTTTTGTTCAATTGATGACTTTGATTATGTTTGTCACTCTCTTTCTGTGGATAACTTTGGTTCTTGATTATTATCAGTGACTGTCTCCAAGCTTTAAATCTATGACTCTATACAGCAGAATAGCAGTGTCCACCACATTGGAAACCATAGTCCTATAATGTTACATCATAGCATATTTACTTTTCAAAAATATATATGTTTTGCAATAAAATGATTAACCTGTATATGCATTGTCATTTCCAGGATTTTCCAGAGTTTTCTTTTCCTCTAAGAATGGCAAACAACGCTGATATCTTCATGAGGACCAAGAGGGATAACTTCAGCTACCTGTTTCGTCCAAGTGTTTGGCCATTTCTTGAAGAGCTCAGAGATCTCATAAATTGTCAACAGATTGGTGTTTTTGGTGAAAGATATGGGAATCTCCTATCTTAGTTGGATGCCCGAGTTGATGATAAGGTTGTTCAGACTTTGCTACAGTTTTATGATTCAAAGTTGCATTGTTTCATATTTCACGATTATCAGTTGGCACCCACTCTTGAGGAGTATTCTCATCTTCTCCACATCAAATTTTCTAATCACATTCCATTCATCCAGGTCCCTGTTGAGCCTGACTATGAGGCTATTGTTAAGGTTCTTTATTTGAGTCTTAGTGATGTAAAAGTAAAGTGGAGACATAATAAAGTCACTTGTGGTCTTCTGGTATATTTCATGGCAGGAAAGATCAAAGAAATGGAAAGCAAGGGACATTTGGATTCTTATTATGCATTATTGACTTCTACCATTTATGGGGTTGTTCTTTTCCCTGAGATTAAGGAGATACTAGACTTGGCGTCTTTGTGGGTCTTCATGAATAAAAACCCGATACCTACCTTATTAACTGACACTTACCATGCCATTAACTCTAGGTATGGGAAGAAGGGAGTAGTGGTATGTTGTGTTCCAATGCTTTATAAATGGTTCATGGCACTGTTGTACCCCAATTTTTGCCCCTAAGATCTCTTCATCATACCATGTTGATTCAATCACAACAAGATCACATTAGGGCTTTTGGTTCTCCTCCCTATCTTTAGCTTTTATCTTTGAGAGATCACCAAGTACCTTGACTTGTTTTTATTTTGTGATTATGCATGTTTTGTTTTGAATTTCTTTATAATTAACAAAATGCAATTTTGGTTAGTCTTACTTTTTAATAATGTGGGTCAAGGAAATTGGCTTAGCAAGTTGATCCATAGGTTCATGAGTTTATTTCCATGCCCTAGTCATTAAAGCTTGATAAATTAAAACCTCACCATTGAATTTATTTTGGAAGAAATGGAATGGCAAGGTTCATTTTGGTTCACCATATTTCAAAGTTATCAAGATTGATTCAAAAGTACAAGGGGTTGATTGAAGAAGTTGTCATGTTTGGACAAGGTCTTATTCCCATTGGTCACAAGTGCATATTTCTATCAATTCTCAAGATATGGAAATGGTTTTGGTTGCTATGATATCTCATTATCATCCTCAACAACTTTTATTAACAAAGCAAAAGTTTTGGTACAAGAAGTTTGTCCAAAATTGTCAAAGTTCCTCAAAGCATTTTCTTGATCTAGGAGCTAGGGTTTTGAACTTCAAAGAAGTACATCTTTCTCATCTTTTGGTATTTTCGAGTGATTCCAAAGACATACTTCTCTTTAAAGGGTTATCAACAAATCTCTTCAAAATTTTCAAGGAGTTTTCATGTGGAAGAAACTTAATGTTGAAGAAAGATTACAAGTCCTCTAGATGAACCCCCAATTTCTCAGGTGTAACTTTAAATGATCATAACTTGGTCAATTTTTATCACCATGAACCCATTATTTTTACATAATGATCTTGAGGATGTGAAATTTATGCCTTATTTTATGTGAAAAGTGAGAAAATGGATGGAAGATGCCCTAAGGATACAAAAGATTATAGGTCATTTCATGATTTTTTGCCAACTTCAACAATTCATAACTCTCTCAATTTTTGGATATCTTGAACGGTTCAAGTCTCAAAATGTCATTCAATAGGTATATTTCATGCCATCTTTTTTGGTCAATATCAATTTCCAAGTGTAAGGCCATGTTTGGATGTAAAACATTATAGGTCACTTTTGCAGAAATATTTGAAACATTTCTAAGTATGGAAAGTCAACCTTGTTTCCCCAACTTTGACTCATTGCAACTTTCAGCTCAAACATCCATTTGATTCCATTCTTTTTAAATTGAAAAGCTTGTAATCTCATCTTTCTAAAGCATCAAGAATCATGCCTTAAGACTCCTTGAGCTGAGAATGCCATTGGATTGAACTTGGTAACTTGGAACTGAAGTTTCTTCATAAGTCATAATTTGAAATTCATGTTTTGGCTTCTAAACATCAAATTAGCACGCGATTGTGATCTAAAGATGTTTAACCAAGTTGCCAAAGTGGATTAGATCCTTAAAACACAAGGATTGGATGAGTTTTGATGTAAAACAGATCACACCTTGCTCGTGTATCAGGTTCACATGATTTCCTTCCAAACTTCATCATTTCACACGCTTGAACATTCCATTTGATTCCCTATAAATAGAGGGTCATCTCCTATTCATTTCCTCAAGATTTGAGAGCCAAATAAACTCTGTCAAAACCTCACACGAACTTCAAATATTTGAAATCAATTTCTGAGATTCAAGCCTTTTCTTCCAAATTTCTTTTCACATTCATCATCCTTCAACATCTTACAAACTCTCCAACACTTAAACCAAGCAAAATGAGCCATAATTCAAGCTACAGAAGTCCAGTTTAAGAACTTCTTTCTTGAACTTCGAAAAGGTAGAATTCTCCACCATTTGGATCCAAATAAAACACTAACCTATTCTACTCTTTCTCCTGATTTTTGTGCTTCTTAAATTTTTTAAATCAATTGAGAATTGATAGAGAAATCTAAAATTGAAGGTGTTCGCTATTTTCTGGGTTTTTGATTCATATCTCTTTGCATACCTTATATAAATTTTGCGCGATGGTGCTGTTAGGATCGTCTTGAAGAGACGAATCCAATGATACTAGTCTGGGATCCTAATTTTCCCATTTGAAGGATCTCATAAAATCTCTATTGCAAAGTGTCTAGAGGTTAAAGACGATGACATGTCTCGTCTCAACCAATGATAGCGTGTCAAACGTTTTAATTTCATTGGTTGCCTTTTTTCTGATCCTATTCGTATCTCACTAAGGTCCATGTCTAGCACAACGCGTCTGGTCCATTTGATCAGCTTACTAACGTGTTTTGACTATGATCAGATGGCCCACATCTTTTTGGTTTTATTTTATTTTTTGATTTTATATTTTAATTGATTTAATTTTCAAAACATTCTTACTCTTTTATTTTTTATCCAAAAATTATGAAAAAAATCACAAAAATACTTGGAATTATTTCTGATCTCATGACTATTTTTTTCACATTTTTTTATTTTGACATTTGATATTTTTTTTATATTTTTTGCATTATTTGCTTCCTTTTAATTACTTTAAAAATATTTCTGACATTTTTTAATTCTAAAAAAAATTCATAAATATCATTTTACATATTTCTGACTTTTTGAAAATTTTAAAGAATTTCATATTGATGTTTACTATTTTTTATCTATTTTCTATTTGTTTGAGCAATTTTAATTAATTTAAAAATAGTTTCTGACTTTAAAAAATTACCAAAAATTTTACAAAAATATTTGAGTCCATCTATGATTTTTCTATGGTCTTACTTATTATTTCTTGATTAATTTGAACATGGTTGATATTTTTCTCTTTTATTTTTTATTTAAAAACATTTTAAAACCCTTTATTAATGTATATAATAAATGTATTATTATTTTATGATTATTTTCTGGCTGATCTTGTGTTGAATTTTTGATCATGAACTTTGTTAACATCATTGGATCCATGGTGTTAAGTTTAACTCCATAAAAATGGATGAATGATTTTAATAATAGTTTGATTAAAATTTAATTTAAATGTGATTTGTATATTTTCCCCCACCCTTCTTCATCTCATCCCTTTCTTATTGCACTAAGTGTTATTGGAGCATGACCTCTATATCATGTCTCAAAACAAACGGTGCATAGATTGCTATTGACCGACCTTAAAATATGTGCGACTTCTATATAAGTCCGCTTACGATTGCTTAACATAGCACTAAATTTTGTCCCGATTCGAATAAATGATCATTCATGGCCTAAACTTATGTTTACAAGCTCAAGTATGTTAATTTGATCTCTTTTATCTAAGAACCTTGAGATTCATTATGTGGAGGCTTTGGTTCTACCAATCCTCTAATGGATCTACAACACTTTTGGTCAACGCGGATCACTTAAACATTGTTGATCATTAAATGGTACTTTTAAGAATTCCAAATGTATGATATACTTGACAAAAAGCAAATGCAACTTGTTGTGTGGTGACTTTGGTTCTACAAATCCTCTAATGAGTTCCAAATACAAGTTTCAAGATGGTCATCCAACTAACCACTAATTATTAAATTGTTTTACTTTATGCTTATATTTTTATGCTTTATGTACCATTTACTTTAAGCATTACATTTCATGCCATTTTTATTTTGCTCACTTGAGCATTTATATTCTTGTCATTTTTATTTTGCTAACTTGAGCTTTTCTTTTCTTTTTCAAGACACCTAATGTGATCGGTGGAAATAGAACTGACTGTTTTGAAATGCTGGTTCGCGTTTGCGTTTAGCAAAATGTCGCGGTAAGCAAGAGTCGCCACCGTCTTTTATTTTCTCCAACAAGGAAAGGAAAAAAGCACAGCAAAATTCCTTTTCGAGATGTTTCTCGGTTCGGGAGGTAGATTATAGAAAGGGAAGGTGTTAGCACCCTTTCTATCCGTGGTTATCCACGGGCTCTTAGGTACTTGCTCACTATGTTTTCAAAAATGTTTGCTTTTCTTGTGTATGTGGGTTTTGAAAAAAAAAGTTTGTTTGAAAACTTCTAGGTAACTCTTGTATCAGTCCTCAAGAGTGTATGAAGTATTTGTTTGAAAACTTTTTGAAAGTGTAGGTGCAAAAAGTTGTTTTTTTGTTTTGAAAGAGCAAGTACCCAGGAGAAATCTACCTACTCTAAGGAATTAAGCTGTGTAAATATCCTTTAGACAGTACTATCCTACTATTGAGAAGTAGGTAGCACCGTCGTTGGGGTTTTCAGGTCAATTCGATTATAGGGACATGTGTGGTCACCAAAGCAATAGTAGGACGCCTTAGCGGTAACCCTAATGTCCTAGATCCTTTTTTATCCGAGGCAACCGTTTCGAGGCAACTTGGATCTTTAGACAAGAGGGCGACCTCTAAAACACCCTATACTCAATGACCACGTCGAGGCAACCAAGTGAGGTGTACCCTAGGAGTGGCATGTGCACGCGTGTCAGGTTTCAATTAAATTATCTTTGCACATGTTATTGTGAGCTACGAATTGATTTTAATTTTCAGGCAAGTCTTGTCATGCATAGTTAAGAGTTAATAATTTGCGGAAAGTAAATTGCGAAAAGTAAATCTACGCTATTACAAGGCGTCGGGTATTTACATCGCCAAAAACATAACCCTTGAAAAGTAAATGCGAGAAAATAAAGAAAGCGATAAAAGGGTCCTAATTATCTATTACATCCTCGGAGCAATTACATAAATATAATCAAAAATAATAAATCAAAAATAAATATGCGCGCGAAAGAATTGAATCGGAGAAGTCCTTAGGGTTTTGACCCTTTTTGAGAAAAAAATGGAATTTTGATCCTTTTTGCAATTAATTAAACCTAATTCTAATTAAATAATTAAAAGAAAAAAGTATTTTTTTATGTTTTTTATGTTTTAATGAAAATAAAATAAAAAGGATTAAAATTGTCAAAAGAAAAACCCTAATTCTAGATTGATTTTATTTATTGTGAAAAAAGTCAAAGTTAACCTAATTAACTAAATTAATTTATGTTAGAATTTATTTACAAAAAATAATTAATAGTGAAATTAATAAATGATAAAAATAAATAATATTTTAGGTTTCTGAATTTATTATGAAAAATAATTAATTTGTGAGTTAATTAACTAATAATAATAATAATTAATAAAATAATTAAATAGAAATTAAAATAGAAAAGAAAAAGAATAAAGAAACCAGGGGGTGATGGGCCAGCTTTGGGGGTGAAGAAGCAATTTCTCAGGCCCATTAACAATCAAGCCCTTCTGACTTTTGAGATAATCCATGGCATAGTTGACTGGGAACATGGTGGTCTACCCATCTTGACCATTGGATTAATGGTTGCGGCCACTTGGCATGCTGAGGCGTGAGGGACATGATGTTCATCCTTTGGAAGCCTGCATAGGATCTTGTTAAGAAAAATAAGAAACAATTATTTTGGGGGACCTGGGATTCGAACCCAGGTCCCAATGATTACCAGCCAACTCACTAGCCACTACACCATTACGCTGCATTTGTTATTATGATAAGAAGCAATTATAATATATAATAATTAATTCACATGCTGCCAAAACGAAAACACGCGCGCCCCATTTGAATGCTCCAATAGCATATCAATGCGTCATCATCTTCCCCAATTGTTCCTGCAAAATACAAACAGGTAGCGGGGGTTTTTAACCCCCACAAAACATGATGAGGAATAATAGCGATTAGCCCTACAGGCTACAGAAATATTTTGCGATGGTGGCTTTTGATTCGTCTTGTCTCAACGATTTCAACCATAAGCATTAGAGGTGCTAATTTTTCCTGGGCTGTAAAGCCCCAAATTCAAAGCTTGGAAACCCTAGAAAACGTTCATGGTGTCTTTGGATTCTGGGTGTTTTAATCCAATTAACCTATGCCAAAAGCTTCGTACAGTTCCTATTAACACAAAACAATCAACAAAATATGTCAAATGTACATGAATAATGAGATGCGATTCTGAAAAAAATGTTCAAACCGTGAAACGGTTCTTGGGTATTTCTTGAGCTTTAGCACTTGGTTTGGATTACACTATGTCTCTGGGAACCCCTGCAATAGATTAGAATTAATAAAAAGCTTTGAATTGTGCTAGAATATGGAAATCAGTTTTGACTTTTTCCTTGAATTTTTTCAATATGGTTAGGGCTTTCTTGCAGCAAATTCACGTCCATGGCATTAGGTTTTGCTTGTGTATATATAGTAGAAGAGAATTAGGTTAAATCTTGCACAAAAAATCCATTGCATGATGGTTTGAATATTTGATTTGCAATCACATCTTTTTGAATCTTTTTGATTGAAGAAACTTGCCAAACTTGGAGATTTTTGTCCCTTTGATTTGCACACGAATTGCTAGCATATCTTGAGCTTGTTTGCTTCACAAAAAGATTGAAAAAATCAAATCTTTGTATTTCCTACATTTTAAATTAATTAAATGAATTAAAATCAATTAAAAATCCAATTAATTAATAAAAAATAAGAAAATAAATTCAAATAATCTCAATGGGTCGTGCATAAGCTTTGAATAAAGTTTCAAGAAGGAATTTGAGGCCCATTAGCAAAAACAAGGTGTTTTAATCAAAGTTGACTTTTGCAAATTCACAAAAATTTCCAAACTTCTCCAATGCATATCTTTCTCAATTTTGATCATATGAACATGTTCTTGGACATTTTGGAAAGGTCTTGAAGTCCTATAACCAATGCCTTTGGTCCCATGCCATTTGGATTTTCCAATCTCAAGTTATGGCCTTTGACTTAAAGTGCATTTTTGTTGACTTTTGAATTTGACCTATAATGTAGAAATTGATAACTTTTTATGAGAGTATTTCTTGGACTTGGAATGTGAAGATGAATTGTAGGAAATCACATCCCCTTAAAAATGAGCATTGGATGGAATTTTTCTGATGAACCATGAAAACGTTATGCCTTGGTCAAGATACAGTTGACGTTTTTGCTGTCCAAAAATAGTAACTTTTTGCATCTTGATGATTTTTGAGCCATTCTTGTAGAATCATGATCAAGACTTGATCAAATGATGATTGTGTACTCAAAATAACATGTTGACCAAAAACTCGGACTTTTGACTGCAAAATGACCATTTTACCCCTGCAGTTGACTGTAGAGCAAATAGGGCTTTTGACTGTGCAAATTGGCACTGTGAGTCTTGAAACTTGGCATGTAGGTGCTTGAGGATGTATATAGGCACATGAGACTTGATTAAGCCATTGAAAACCTCAAATTCCTTGAAAGAAACAAAACCCTAATTTTGACTGGCTTAGGAGGCATTTGGACTGTGCAACCCTTTGAGAAATCTTGAGCCATTTGAAGATGACTCTTGTCAAACTTTGAAGAATATGGGAGGGAAAATTTTGGGGTACAACAGTTGCCCCTGTTCAATCTTCTTAAACCCGAGGATGTAGATTGGCTTGTGTGCCTTTCGTGATCTTAAGGTGGAAGATGATTGAACACTAAAGTGCCCAAAAATTTGCACTCGCATGGTATAGTATCAGCAAGGTGATGTCGGGAATGGGCTTACAGATGCCATTTGGAAAGATGATGGTAGGAGGATGGGCTTATAGATGCCATCTGGAGAGGAGACAGAATCTTGTCGGGGATGGGCTTAAAGATGCCATTTGGAGATGTTGATCGCATAAGAGTTTCCATAGAGAGAACTTGCGTACCTGAGAAAGAAAGATAATTTCCTGGCCTGTTACAGGTGTTGATCTTCAAACTCTTCATGTAGATAACTTTCCTGGCTAGATACAGGTATCGAATCTACAAACAATCGCTCACAGATATACCCTGGCTAGATACAGGTATCAAATCTGGAACTTCAATAGGTTGATCGAGATAGCTTTCCTGGCTGGATACAGGCGTAAACCTCTAATCAGTCGCTCACAGATATACCCTGGCTAGATACAGGTATCGAATCTGGAACTTCAAAAGGTTGATCGAGATAGCTTTCCTGGCTGGATACAGGCGTAGACCTCTAATCAGTCGCTCACAGATATGCCCTGGCTAGATACAGGTATCGAATCTGGAACTTCAAAAGGTTGATCGAGATAGCTTTCCTGGATGGATACAGGCGTAGACCTCTAATCAGTCGCTCACAGATATGCCCTGGCTAGATACAGGTATCGAATCTGGAACTTCAAAAGGTTGATCGAGATAGCTTTCCTGGCTGGATACAGGCGTAGACCTCTAATCAGTCGCTCACAGATATGCCCTGGCTAGATACAGGTATCAAATCTGGAACTTCAAAAGGTTGATCGAGATAGATTTCCTGGCTGGATACAGGCGTAGACCTCTAATCAGTCGCTCACAGATATGCCCTGGCTAGATACAGGTATCGAATCTGGAACTTCAAAAGGTTGATCGAGATAGCTTTCCTGGTTGGATACAGGCGTATACCTCTAATCAGTCGCTCACAGATATGCCCTGGCTAGATACAGGTATCAAATATGGAACTTCAAAATGTTGATGGTAATCATCTTTTGATTGACCTCTTCCTGAAAAGGCAAAACATTAGTTGTATGCAATGCCATGATGTATGAAATGCATGATGTCATGATGTTCTCAAAAATAAATGAGATCGTGTCGTATGCACTTTATCATGTATGTAAATAGGAGATATGAAATGTTTATGCATGTATTTTCGTCTGGGAAAATAAATCCTTGACGAATGCCGAGAGTTTGTTAAATCCTGGGCCGATGTTGAAGAGTAGAGTTCTCCGTCTCCGCTGGGGATGATGAACGAAGATGATCGCAAGAATAAACCTATAGGAGAAGATGACTCCGTTGGGGAATAAACCTGATGGAGAGATTACTCTGCGGGGAATTACTCTGTGGGGAAGAGATACTTCGCTGAGAATTTAACGATAACTCCGCTGGGGATTCCGTTGATAAGCTCTGTTGGGGAATTTTATGAACTCCGCTGGGGATAGGAAGAACTTCGCCGAGGACGATCTTTCCTTTGTAATTTGATGAGGATAACCCAGTTAGACTCTGGTGGGGATAACCTTTGCATATGGCTGGGGAGATATTTGTACTCTGCATGGGACAAGCTTCCAGAATCTACTGGGGAGATGGTTCAACTCTCCTGGGGAAACTTTGGACTGCACCGGGGAATGGCTCCACTGGGGTGTCTATATTCCGCCGGGGAACAATCTTATATTAAGACTGCCGGGGATGCTTGCTGAGGAATATCTGTATACTCTGCCGGAGAATCTTGAGATCTTCTGGGGATACCCGACTCCTTAGGGCTGACAGTAGACTAACTCTGCTCGGGGGAGAGTGTTACTGACTTGCTAGGGATACTGTGCCTTTTCAGGGCTGATGGGAGACCAACTCTGCTTGGGGAGAGTATTGTTGATTTGTCTTACTCCCGGGGAGTGAAGGTATCTTGGTCGTATTCCTCAGCTGTACCTACCTTGGCACCTTGGTGGACAGAGCAACTAGATCGCTTAAACAATTCTCATTGCCCCTGTTTCTGATATCACCCGTAATTAGTCCTTTGTTTCGCATGCAAATATTTATGAGAAGCAATTAATGTCAAATGCATATATCAAAAATGAACATTGGACGTTCTTTGCAAAACAAAACAGATAAAGGAAAAATAATTGGCAATTTGTCTGGAAAAGATGAGCTTGTATTGATTTTGAAATTTGCCTATAAATAGGCGTTTTTTGTACAGGAGGCTGACGTCCTAGTAAGAGAACGCCGCCGAACAACCTAGAGTTTATACAATTTTGTGAAAAGGAAAACAAAACAGCTATGCGAACAATCCCACTGGGTTCCAACTTTGCTATCGCCTTTATGTCTTCAAGCGTCTCATCATTTTGCTGCTTAGTTGGAGATGAAGCTGATTGATTGATGCCGTCTGAGCCTGATAGTCGATACCGAAGTCTGGATGCAAGGTGATCCAATGAGACATAGTATTACACTTATCCCTAACTTTTGCCTGGACCGCCCTTTTGGGTTTTCAGTCCACCGGGATACCCATTTTTGCCCAAGCCGCCTTTTCAATTTTTCGACTTGCCGGGTGTACAGATTTTTTTCATTTCATCCCTTATTTTTGCCCGAACCCTTTTGGTTCGCCGGGAAGCCCTTATTTTTGCCTAGGCCAGTCGACCTAGCGGGTCTTTAATCATGCATAGTATCTTTTTACTATGTCTGCATTGGCGGGGTGAGGAAGGTCGTCACCATCCATGGTGGTTAGAATCATTGCTCCTCCTGAGAAGATATTCTTAACCACAAATGGCCCTTCATACGTGGGGGTCCATTTGCCCCTGGGATCACCTTGAGGTAGAATGATGCGCTTGATTACCAGGTCCCCAACTTGATACTCTTGTCGTCTGACTTTCTTGTTAAAAGCCTTGATCATCCGTTTTTGGTACGTCTGACAATGACAAATAGCAGTGAGTCTATTTTCGTCGATTAAGTTTAATTGATCAAGCCGAGTCTGGATCCAGTCGTCTTCGCTCAAACCTGCATCCTTCATTATCCGGAGAGAGGGTATCTGAACTTCGATGGGTAGGACTGTCTCCATGCCATAGACCAAGGAAAAGGGTGTTGCCCCTGTTGACGTCTGTGCTGAGGTACGGTACCCATGAAGAGCAAACGGTAACATCTCGTGCCAATCTTTGTAGGTCACTGTCATCTTCTGCACAATCTTCTTGATGTTCTTATTTGCTGCTTTGACAGCCCCATTCATCTTTGGCCGGTAAGGAGAAGAGTTGTGGTGTTGTATCTTGAATTTCTCGCAGAGCTCAGTGATCATCTTGTTGTTAAGATTGGTACCATTATCCGTAATGATCCTTTCTGGTACACCGTATCGGCAGATCAAGTTATGCCTAATGAATCGTGCCACAACGTTCTTGGTCACGGTGGCAAAGGAAGCTGCTTCAACCCACTTCGTAAAGTAATCGATTGCTACCAGGATGAAACGATGCTCGTTGGATGCCGTAGGTCTGATCTCGCCGATCATATCAATGCCCCACATTTCAAAAGGCCAAGGTGCTGTCAAGACGTTCAAAGGAACTGGAGGAACATGCACCTTATCAGCATAGATCTGGCATTTATGACATATCCGAGAATGTTGGTAACAGTCAGCTTCCATTGTGGACCAGTAATATCCTGCCCGAAGGATTTTCTTCGCCATGGTATGTCCACTGGAATGCGTTCCGAAGGTACCTTCATGCAGCTTTGCCATGATCCTTTCTGCTTCAGTCTTATCCATACAACGCAGTAAGGTTGAATCATGGTTTCGCTTGTAGAGAATGTCATTGCTGAGGAAGAACTTTGCTGCGAACCTTCTCAGAAACTTCTTGTCATTAACAGACGTGCCCTCGGGGTATTCTTGAGCTTCAAGGTACCTTTTCACTTCATGATACCAAGGATTTTCTGTTACCTCCTCGGTTTCAAGATCGCAGAAATGTGCAGGTTCGTCCAGTTTCCAAATAATGATCCAGGGGGCCTCGTTGTCCCATTTGACTTTGAACATAGAAGACATCATAGCCAGTGCGTCCGCCAACTGATTCTCCTCTCTTGGGAAGTGTTCAAAGGTTATCTCCTCGAAATGGGGAATCAACGTCAATACATACTCCTTGTAAGGAATAAGATTTGGGTGTTTCGTATCCCACTCGCCTTTGATCTAAATGATTACGAGAGCGGAATCTCCGAAGACACTCAGAAACTTGATCCTTAGGTCAATTGCAGCTCGAAGACCCATGATGCATGCTTCATACTCCGCCATGTTGTTGGTGTAGTTGAAACATAGTCGGGTGGTAAGTGGAGTATGAGTGCCTTTTGGAGATATGATCACAGCACTAATGCCATTACCCAAAGCGTTTGAGGCCCCGTCAAAGTGCATAGACCATCGGGATCCTTCCTCAGGTCCTTCATCCGGTCCAGGTACTTCACAATCAGTCACTACCATGATATTCTCGTCTGGAAATTCAAAGTTCATGGGCTGGTAGTCATCCACTTCCTGGTGTGCCAAATGATCTGCCAACACACTTCCCTTGATTACTTTTTGAGTCGTGTACTGGATATCATATTCTGTCAAGATCATCTGCCATCTTACTATTCTTCCGGACAAGGCGGGCTTTTCGAAGATGTACTTGATTGGATCCATTTTAGAAATCAACAGAGTAGTGTGAGTCAACATATACTATCTCAGCCGGCGAGCAGCCCATACCAAAGCGCAGCAAGTTTTCTCGAGCAGTGATTATCGAGTCTCACAGTCGGTAAACTTTTTTCTAAGGTAATAAATAGCGTGCTCTTTTCGGCCAGACTCGTCATGCTGCCCCAGCACACACCCCATTGAGCTGTCAAGTACTGTCAAGTATAAGATTAGAGGTCTCCCTTCAACCGGTGGCATAAGAATGGGTGGTTCTTGGAGATACTCTTTGATTCTTTCGAAAGTGGCCTAACATTCATCATTCCAACGTACTACTTGATCTTTCTTCAGTAGCTTGAAGATTGGTTCACAGGTAGCAGTTAGATGCGAGATGAATCGGGCAATGTAGTTCAGCCGTCCTAGAAAGCCTCTGACTTCCTTCTCTGTCTTGGGAACTGGCATCTCTTGTATGGCTTTCACTTTGGCAGGGTCCACTTGAATACCTTTGTCACTCACGACGAAGCCTGGCAGTTTTCCAGATCTCACCCCGAAGGCGCACTTGTTTGGGTTTAATCTCAGCTTGTATAACTTCAACCGGCCAAACAGCTTCTGCAGATGGTCAAGATGTTCCTCCTCAGTTTGGGACCTTGCAATCATATCATCGACATATACTTCGATCTCATGATGGATCATATCATGAAACAGAGCAACCATGGCACGTTGGTAAGTTGCCCCAGTATTTTTCAACCCAAAAGGCATGACCTTGTAACAGAAGGTGCCCCACTGAGTAACAAAAGTGGTCTTCTCCATGTCTTCGGGAGCCATCTTGATCTGATTATAACCGGAGAACCCGTCCATGAAGGAGAATACCTTATGCTGAGCAGTATTGTCAACCAGAACGTCGATGTGAGGCAGAGGGAAATCATCCTTGGGGATCGCCCTGTTCAAATCCCTGTAATCAACACACATTCGGAACTTACCATCTTTCTTCGGCACTGGAACCACATTGGAAACCCACTGAGGGTAAGAAGTTACTACTAGAAACCCGGCGTCAAATTGTTTCATAACCTCAGCTTTGATTTTCTCGGACATCTCTGGACGCATACGGTGGACCTTTTGCTTTACCGGAGGGCATTCTTCCTTGGTAGGCAGGTGATGAACCACAATGTCGGTATCCAACCCAGGCATGTCTTCGTAAGACCAGGCAAAGATTTCCACGTAGTCATGCAGCATCTGAATCAACCGTTGTTTCACACTAAGCTCCAAGTTGGCACCAATCTTGACCTCCTTTCTGTCTGTCTCAGTACCCAGATTTACCGTTTCCACTGGCTCTTCATGTGGCTGAATGGGCCTCTGTTCCTGGAGTAACAGTCTTGCAAGCTCACCAGGCACTTCACAATCATCTTCACCTTCGTCTTCGGCTAAGTTGATCGTATTTTCGAAGTCATAACTGGCAGTAGCAGAGTCGTTACCATTGAGATCCAGAGTGGATTGGGACCTGTATATATGAGTGTGTGTAAATATAGCTGTTTTGCAATATATAATAAAGAAAGACAAGGAGCACAAGATTTGAAATGCAAAAAACGTCCAATGCTTTTATTAATGATATATGAAAATGACACACAAAAGCCCTCACAAATGAAGCCACGGTGCCCGGGGTAAGACACCGGGCCATAAAGTTTCAAATTATTGTCTGTTACAAATTCAAAACAAAGGATTTCATTACTGAGTGACAAAAGTAATAGGTATGAAGTCTTTGGCAATCCAGTTTCTTGGTCCACTGTTGGTCGTTGGGTAGATCCAGCTGTCGAATTCAGATTCCTCCATGTCATCTTCAATAGCATTCACTCCCAAGTTGGTGATGAACACGGGAGGTCTTCCAATCCTTTCCTTACGAACAGCCCTCTGAGCCTCTGCAGTGAAACCCAAACCAAATTTGTCAGTCTTCGGAGTGAAATCAGGAAGTCGGCCCCAGTTTGCATACTCACCCTTCTCAATCACAGCCCGGGCATCCTTTAAGGAAGCCATCTTCAAAGGAGAATCTTCGATCACAGTTTCTGCTGATGCCAGTGTCTGAGGCACCTCTTCAAAGTGTTGAAAGGGGGTCTCAATGAACTCCCCATCCATCTCTATGTACCAGAACGAGTTGAGGTGGCTGACCATATACTCTTCCTCCCCCTGAACTGTCACAATCTTCCCTCTGACCGGGTACTTCAGCTTCTGATGTAGTGTGGAGGTCACAGCTCCAGCCTTGTGGATCCATGGACGACCCAGCAAACAAGAGTAGGACGGTCGGATGTCCATCACATAGAATGTAGAATCAAAGACCTGCGAACCAACCCTGATTCGAATATCAACTTCACCATGTACCATCCTTTTGGACCCGTCAAAGGCCCGGACAACAATGTTACTTGGCTTGAGCTTTAAACCCTCACAATCCAGCCTGTCTAGAGCTTTCTTGGGTAATACGTTCAACGAGGAACCAGTGTCAACCAGCACATGGGCAAGAGTAATGCCCCTGCATTCAATGGAGACATGCATGGCATCGTTATGGTTCTTCCCCTTAGCAGTCAGATCAGCGTTGGAGAAACCCAAACCATTATCAGCAGTTAAGTTGGCCGCACAATCGGTAAATTGATCAGCTGACGTTTCTTGTGGCACGTGGGCCGTCTTCAGGAAGGTAATCAAGGCCTTGGCATGAACCTTTGAAAACAACAACAGTGATAGCATAGAAATTTTAGATGGGGTGTGCCCCAGCTGCTCCACTACATTGAAATCACTCTTCTTGATAATCTTAAGAATCTCTTCGATCTCCTGCTTGGAAGCTTCAACATTGGTTGTCTTCGGTGCCTCTGTCTGGGCAGGCATATCAGTAGCAATCCCTTTGCCCCGAGCGTCAGATGGCTCGGCAGCAGGGGTAGAAATAGGAACTTGGTCAGGAAGGGAAGCAGGCACACTTGCAGGTGTGATGACAAGGGGTCTCTGGATAGCTGGTGGCGCAATGTCAGGTGAGAAAAGTCTGCCACTGCGGGTGACTTTGGCAGGCCCGATGAGGTTGATGACGCCGGTACTAGTATCAAACTCTTGTTTAACTCCAAGCACATAAACATCTGCCCCATAGTGCCACGGGACAGCTTTGTCGGATGTATAGGGGAGGGGCCCCGGAACAGTGATGATTATGGGAGCAATCTTCTGAGCAGGCATGATTTTGACAGGCTTCCTTGAGGGAGCCTTAGGAGAGTTGTTGAAAATGGTGACAATGGACACTTCTTCAGTAGGGATAGAAGGAACATCAATCTTCTCGAACAAGATCTCTTTGTTATCCATCAGGTTTTGGACGCCCGACTTCAACAACGGACAACCAGTAGGTGAAACAGAACATAGATGGCAATCTTTACTACATCCCGGAAATAAACCGGCTAGCAACAGGTTCCTTTTGACAGTCAACAGCGGAGTAACAATATCATCCACAGAGGCTACATACAAGTATTCCTCAACAACATTCGCTCCATGCTTGGGCATGGGAGCAGTCACAACATTGGGCCTTTCGGGCGCCTCGAACTCTATCTCTTTAGCATCAATAAGGTCCTGAACCTTATTCCTCAGAGCCCAACAATCATCTGTAGTATGCCTCGGGCTGTCAGAGTGATAAGCAAAGCGGGCATTGGGATTGTACTTTGGAGAGGTGGTGTTTACAACCTTTGGAGCTTCTTTTATAGTTACCAGATTGGTTGACAGTAGTTGCGGCAATATCTGGGACAAGGTCATACTGAGCCGAGTGAACTGCCTTTTAGGTCTCTCACCCCTTGGTTGGTTATATTGCTGAGGAGCGGCAGCAGGCTTTGAAATTACCACCGCATTGACAGCTTGGCGGCGTTCCGGTTTATTTTGTCTCCTTGAACCATAAACAACACTAGATTCTCTCTTGAAGGGTTTCTTTTCAGAGCTCGAGGAGGCACCCTTCTGTATCTTTCCAGACTTGATACCAGCTTCTATTCTCTCACCAGTCAAGATCAGATCTGTAAACCCAACAGAAGAATTTCCAATCAGATGGTTGAAGAACGGACCAGACAGGGTCCCCAGGAACATATCAACAAGCTCACGGTCAGTTAAAGGTGGTTGCACCCTTCCAGCCAGGTCTCTCCACTTTTGAGCATATTCCTTGAATCCTTCACCCGTCCCTAGTGACATACCCTGGAGTTGGGTACGCGTAGGAGCGAGGTCGGAATTATACTGATACTGCTTATAAAATGCAGTAGCCAAGTCCTCCCAGTTACGAATACTGGCTCCATCCAGCTGATAGAACCATTCGAGTTGAGTCCCTGAAAGACTATCATGGAAGAAATGGATCCATAAATTCTTGTCTGCAGTATAAGGTTGGATCTTCCTTACATACGATCTGAGATGCAGCTTAGGACAGGAAGCTCCGTCGTACTTTGCAAAAGCAGGTGCCTTGAACTTGTGAGGAATCACCACCCCAGAGGATAAGCCTAGGTCTCCAAAGTCTAACCCGGGCACATGTTGAATCTCCATAGCACTTAAACGGTCCTCCAGCTGTTTGTACCGGTCCTCAGCAGGAGGGTACTGCTCATCATTATAATCTGTCTCGTTGTCGGAGACCACGGGACTAGGAACCCTTCTCTCTTGGGGATTGTCCTTCCCTACAGAGGAAGTAGTCAGCTCAGCTTCATTTTGTAGTCCATTTCCAAACCTCCGTCCATTGTTGAACAAGACGGTCCTCTTCTTCTTCTTCTTCAGAATCAGAGTCTTCAACTCCTGTTGACCCTGGGCTAGGCTCATAACCAACTCCTGGAACTGGGCGTTCTGGGCCTGGAGGGCCTTGATAGCTTGTTCAGTAGTAGGTTCAGAAGTCATGATGATTGCTGAAATAAACAGCGAAGAAGATAAGTGACCTGTAAAAAGGGTACCTGTTATGCATATGATGACATGAAATGCTTATGATTTATGTTTTCAAAGACAATCGGGATTCAACTTTGTAGACAAAAAGGAAACACACTTTATTAGATTCAACTTTGGAATTGTTCAACAAATTTCCCTTAGGCGTTACAGAATGAAGATACTGAAAAGTAAACAAAAGCTGTAACAGAAACATCCAAAGCCCATCAGTGCTCCCATGGCCTCTTCTTCTCGGTACAGATATAGTCATTCAGGATCCGCTCGTTCTCCAATTGCTTTGTCAGCTTCTGGATCTTCTGTTCCTGCTCATTGAACCTTTCTCGATAAGAATCCTGTTCTTCCTGTAGTTGCGCCCAAGACCTCTTTAGTGTATCAACATCAGTGGGTATCTGAGGGTGGAGGACAGTTGGAGGAACCCCGTCTCTGTCAGGAAATTCAAGAATAATAGGTATGACAGCTTCGTATGGCATACCTAATTTCTGAGCACGGATGCGGACCCATCTGAAATAGGGCTCCATAGGCAGAGAGGTCTTTGGCCCTAACTCATGTGGGTCAGTTTTGTGAATTCTGTCCCAAGCCCGGATGAATCTACGATGCAGCTTGTCACTATCTACCTGAAAATCGAAACTGATGTGAGGTATCAACATCTCATGAGGTTCTGCTCTTCTGGCTCTTCCAAACTGACGAAGAGCTAAACATGGATTATAAGAGATTCCTCCCTGGGTACCAATCAATGGAACATTAGGATACTCTCTGCAACGATCAATAACAGCCACCTCATCTAAACCTCAGAGAGTCCAAATGATGTCATTATCAGTGAGAGACATTATCCTATGAGCCCAGCCCCTTCCTTCTTTGTTCTTCAACACGAACTTAGGGAGGTGCGAAATAAACCACCTCACCAACAAAGGATCACAACACCACAGAGTTCCCCGTCTTCGGGCAGTACGAGCATAAAGTTGTTGCAGGATATCACCCAAGAGAGTGGGTACAGGGTTCTGAGAGATGAAGATCCTTATAGCATTGACATTAACAAAGGTATTAGGATTTGGAAACAACACCAGACCATAGATTAAGAGAGCCAGGATGTCTTCGTAGGCCCTGAAGTCTAAGTCATTCCAGAAACTATTAGCTTTACCAATCAGAAATTTAGCCAAAAAACCCTTAACTCCACTTCTAGTCTCCCAGTTATCCATTACCTCTTTGGTGGTCAAGGGAAGGGCTGCAGCAATCTCCTCAAGCCTAAGAGTCTTTTCCCAACCAGTGAATGGAGTCTGTTCCAAGACAGGGATACCAAGCAAATCAGAGAATTCTTCCAGGGTAGGGACCAGCTGGAAGTCTTGAAAGGTGAAGCAATGGTATAGGGGATCATAAAACTGGGTCAGGACACTCATCAGCTGTTGGTCCCACTTTGAAGTGACTAAACCGAGAAGAGAACCATGCCTCTTGATGAAGGAAGTAGTGTTTGGAATCATGTCAACCAATTCTTTAAGCAAATCAGATGGGTGGACAAAGTTGAGCCAGATAGTATTCCTTCGCATGGGCATCATAATGTCCTACAAAATAGAGCAAAGATGAAACCCTCTTGTCTTTGAAATGGGTCAGTCCTTATGCAGGATGCATGCAATGGTATGATGGTATGACGTTAAAATAAAGCACACCACAAGTATTCACAAAGGCAAACATGGTAAGGCACACAAGTCACACAAGACAACCCTTAGAGTTTAGGCCAGCATGAAGTTTAAGTACTACCCTCTTTCAGTTCAGTTGGTTAAGACCTGTCCTAGAAAATAGTAACCGGGTTCTAGAGGATCTCAATATCACTGACTACCCTCAATCGGTCATAACTCCAGCTTCGCAATCTTTTCTTGTGGCCGGAACCATCGCGAGAGTTTAGCCTCAATGAGTGTAGCATACTGCTACTGTTCTATGGCCAAGTTTGGTCAATTTAGGGTTCTAAGGTCGGTCGGTGCTTAATGACTCCTCAGAAGACCCATATTCTCCTCGTTCCAACACAAGGGATATCGGTACAGACCAAGGTGTCACACCAACATAGCTACTGCTTCACCCGTGTCGGTCTACGCCGGACAGGTCCCTCACAGCTTTTGCTACCTAAAGGGTATTCCTCATATCCGGGTTAGGATCTATGAAACTCCGACGCAAGCCCATAAATATAAATCAAACAAAGCATGCAATTGAAAACATAGAATGATCTAATCCTAAGGTACACCTCACTTATTAATCTCCCCAGCAGAGTCGCCAGTTCTGTGATCGGTGGAAATAGAACTGACTGTTTTGAAATGATGGTTCGCGTTTGCGTTTAGCAAAATGTCGCGGTAAGCAAGAGTCGCCACCGTCTTTTATTTTCTCCAACAAGGAAAGGACAAAAGCACAACAAAATTCCTTTTCGAGATGTTTCTCGTTTCGGGAGGTAGATTATAGAAAGGGAAGGTGTTAGCACCCTTTCTATCTGTGGTTATCCACGGGCTCTTAGGTACTTGCTCACTATGTTTTCAAAAATGTTTTCTTTTCTTGTGTATGTGGGTTTTGAAAAAAAATGTTTGTTTGAAAACTTCTAGGTAACTCTTGTATCAGTCCTCAAGAGTGTATGAAGTGTTTGTTTGAAAACTTTTTGAAAGTGTAGGTGCGAAAAGTTGTTTTTTTGTTTTGAAAGAGCAAGTACCCAGGAGAAATCTACCTACTCTAAGGAATTAAGCTGTGTAAATGTCCTTTAGACAGTACTATCCCACTATTGAGAAGTAGGTAGCACCGTCGTTGGGGTTTTCGGGTCAATTTGATTATAGGGACATGTGTGGTCACCAAAGCAATAGTAGGACGCCTTAGCGGTAACCCTAATGTCCTAGATCCTTTTTTATCCGAGGCAACCGTTTCGAGGCAACTTGGATCTTTAGACAAGAGGGCGACCTCTAAAACACCCTATACTCAATGACCACGTCGAGGCAACCAAGTGAGGCGTACCCTAGGAGTGGCATGTGCACGTGTGTCAGGTTTCAATTAAATTATCTTTGCACATGTTATTGTGAGCTACGAATTGATTTTAATTTTCAGGCAAGTCTTGTCATGCATAGTTAAGAGTTAATAATTTGCGGAAAGTAAATTGCGGAAAGTAAATCTACACTATTACAAGGCGTCGGGTATTTACATCGCCAAAAACATAACCCTTGAAAATTAAATGCGAGAAAATAAAGAAAGCGATAAAAGGGTCCTAATTATCTATTACATCCTCGGAGCAATTACATAAATATAATCAAAAATAAATATGCGCGCGAAAGAATTGAATCGGAGAAGTCCTTAGGGTTTTGACCCTTTTTGAGAAAAAAATTGGAATTTTGGTCCTTTTTGCAATTAATTAAACCTAATTCTAATTAAATAATTAAAAGAAAAAAGTATTTTTTATGTTTTTTATGTTTTAATGAAAATAAAATAAAAAGGATTAAAATTGTCAAAAGAAAAACCCTAATTCTAGATTGATTTTATTTATCGTGAAAAAAGTCAAAGTTAACCTAATTAACTAAATTAATTTATGTTAGAATTTATTTACAAAAAATAATTAATAGTGAAATTAATAAATAATAAAAATAAATAATATTTTAGGTTTCTGAATTTATTATGAAAAATAATTAATTTGTGAGTTAATTAACTAATAATAATAATAATTAATAAAATAATTAAATAGAAATTAAAATAGAAAAAAAAAAGAATAAAGAAACCAGGGGGTGATGGGCCAGCTTTGGGGGTGAAGAAGCAATTTCTCATGCCCATTAACAATCAAGCCCTTCTGACTTTTGAGATAATCCATGGCATAGTTGACTGGGAACATGGTGGTCTACCCATCCTGACCATTGGATTAATGGTTGTGGCCACTTGGCATGCTGAGGCTTGAGGGACATGATGTTCATCCTTTGGAAGCCTGCATAGGATCTTTTTAAGAAAAATAAGAAACAATTATTTTGGGGGACCTGGGATTCGAACCAAGGTCCCAATGATTACCAGCCAACTCACTAGCCACTACACCATTACGCTGCATTTGTTATTATGATAAGAAGCAATTATAATATATAATAATTAATTCACATGCTGCCAAAACGAAAACACGCGTGCCTCATTTGAACGCTCCAATAGCATATCAACGCGTCATCATCTTCCCCAATTGTTCCTGCAAAATACAAACAGATAGAGGGGGTTTTTAACCCCCACAAAACATGATGAGGAATAATAGCGATTAGCCCTACAGGCTACAGAAATATTTCGCGATGGTGGATTTTGATTCGTCTTGTCTCAACGATTTCAACCATAGGCATTAGAGGTGCTAATTTTTCCTGGGCTGTAAAGCCCAAAATTCAAAGCTTGGAAACCCTAGAAAACGTTCATGGTGTCTTTGGATTCTGGGTGTTTTAATCCAATTAACCTATGCCAAAAGCTTCGTACAGTTCCTATTAACACAAATCAATCAACAAAATATGTCAAATGCACATGAATAATGAGATGCGATTCTGAAAAAAATGTTCAAACCGTGAAACGGTTCTTGGGTATTTCTTGAGCTTTAGCACTTGGTTTGGATTGCACTATGTCTCTGGGAACCCCTGCAATAGATTAGAATTAATAAAAAGCTTTGAATTATGCTAGAATATGGAAATCAGTTTTGACTTTTTCCTTGAATTTTTTCAATATGGTTAGGGCTTTCTTGCAGCAAATTCACGTCCATGGCATTAGGTTTTGCTTGTGTATATATAGTAGAAGAGAATTAGGTTAAATCTTGCACAAAAAATCCATTGCATGATGGTTTGAATATTTGATTTGCAATCACATCTTTTTGAATCTTTTTTATTGCAGAAACTTGCCAAACTTGGAGATTTTTGTCCCTTTGATTTGCACACGAATTGCCAGCATATCTTGAGCTTGTTTGCTTCACAAAAAGATTGAAAAAATCAAATCTTTGTATTTCCTACATTTTAAATTAATTAAATGAATTAAAATCAATTAAAAATCCAATTAATTAATAAAAAATAAGAAAATAAATTCAAGTAATCTCAATGGGTCGTGCATAAGCTTTGAATAAAGTTTCAAGAAGGAATTTGAGGCCCATTAGCAAAAAACAGGTGTTTTGATCAAAGTTGACTTTTGCAAATTCACAAAAATTTCCAAACTTCTCCAATGCATATCTTGCTCAATTTTGATCATATGAACATGTTCTTGGACATTTTGGAAAGGTCTTGAAGTCCTATAACCAATGCCTTTGGTCCCATATCATTTGGATTTACCAATCTCAAGTTATGGCCTTTGACTTAAAGTGCATTTTTGTTGACTTTTGAATTTGACCTATAATGTAGAAATTGATCTTTTTATGAGAGCATTTCTTGGACTTGGAATGTGAATATGAATTGTAGGTAATCACATCCCCTTCAAAATCAGCGTTGAGTGGAATTTTTCTGATGAACCATGAAAAAGTTATGCCTTGGTCAAGATACAGTTGACTTTTTTGTTGTCCAAAAATAGTAACTTTTTGCATCTTGATGATTTTTGAGCCATTCTTGTAGAATCATGATCAAGACTTGATCAAATGATGATTGTGTACTCAAAATAAGATGTTGACCAAAAACTCTGACTTTTGACTGCAAAATGACCATTTTACCTCTACAGTTGACTGTAGAGCAAATAGGGCTTTTGACTGTGCAAATTGGCACCGTGAGTCTTGAAACTTGGCATGTAGGTGCTTGAGGATGTATATAGGCACATGAGACTTGATTAAGCCATTGAAAACCTCAAATTCCTTGAAAGAAACAAAACCATAATTTTGACTGGCTTAGGAGGCATTTGGACTGTGCAACCCTTTGAGAAATCTTGAGCCATTTGAAGATGACTCTTGTCAAACTTTGAAGAATATGGGAGGGAAAATTTTGGGGTACAACACCTAATAATCAACATGAACCCTAAAAGAGTCTTTAATGATACTTGGACTATTTGGTTACTATCCTTGGTGTCATGCAGTATTAGACTTCTTGGACTTAGGATTAGAAACCTTGGCCTATGTTGGAGACCTTGTGACCTTAATTGATATTTTGTCTGGAGCTCTTGAGGTTTACCTCAAGAAATTGAGTTGTTTTTTTGTTTTGTGCGCAGGTTATTATGATTACATACTTTGTTTGTAATATGGAATTCACTTGTATACAGCCGTTACTCTGCCCAATTTTTGTGAAGACTTAATACATTTGAATTTTGGTTCTCTCAAGAGGTCTAGTATCTCTGCTTTCTTGGTTTCAATGGAATTCTATCTTGACTCATAATGTCAAGTATTGGCTTCTTATTGGTTAGATGGTTCTTATCCCTAGCTTTTACCTTATGCTTTAGGATAGTCCCTTCTTCTCCCCCCATCTTCTTTAATTTCAAAAATCCTCTCCCTCCTTTTTAAAACTCTTATTGTTTCTAAACTTGAACCACTTTCATAATAAACTTGGACTTAGGTCCATGCATTTTCAAAACATTTTTCATAAATAAACTCCAATCAATTTAATAAAACCTTGACCTTTTTTGTGAGAAGACTAAAAGTCAATCAATATCATTTCAAACCATTTTGCCACTTAGGCACTTTATTTTAAAACCTTTCTCAAAAGATTGGACTCTTATCAATCCTTGTAGTGATGCAAACAACTATACTTCTAAAATATGTGGTGAAGAGAGATATTTTCCACTTGGGTGTTGAGTGAGGCATTGTTGATTTTAAAATACAAGCCATATCCTCCACTTTGAGATGATGCAAATTCTCCTTTCTCATGATTATGGGTAGTAAGTATGTTTTCCACATGGACAATGACGATGATGTCTTATCTCTTAAAATTAATCAACACACTTGTGTTTTTTAAAATTTTTAAAGGTGAACTATGTGTACCTTGATCCCCCATTACATGAAAGGTGGTATGTAGGCGGGTGGAAAAATCATAAAAAATAGTTCTTTTCTCACCTCCACCATCTATTTTACATACAACATTTTATAGCCAAAATATATAGATTTTATAAATAGGTTCCTGCAGAGTACCGTAGATGTTTAGGGTGTTGATACATTCCCTTTGCATAACCAACCCCCTTACCTTGAATCTTTCCCCTTCTTTTTGGGTTACTCGCTCTTTTCTCATTCCTTTGGAAATAATAAAGCGCGGTGGCGATTTTTATTTTGATCTATACAAGTCAAGTCAAACCAATGGCTTAGTCTTAAACATTTCTACCGCTACAGAAAAAATGGCGATTTCACTGGAGAGAGATATACCTCTTGCTGGTCCATCCCTAAGTGGGTTAAACCTATCTTTGTTCATATCTGTATATGTGTTATTGTAGCTTATATGTTATATGTTGTATATATGCTTGCCTGGATTTTCCTGGTTTTCAGGGTGCTTGGTGATTACTTATAAGTCCTATACCGAGAATTGAGCAAACTTTAAGATAGGAAGAACGGTATAGTCATGTTAACTTTGAGGGAGTAATCCCAAAAAAGTAGGCATGAGATCCCCCACTCAGTGGAGGCCCCTTTGAATGTAGTGTCGTTTACCGAGTAATCGGGAAGACGTACTACTTTTGACCTGGGAGCCTGCTGAAGCTGAGGACCGTAGAATACCTAACCTATCTTGGCCTTTTAGGTGTAGTGCGGAAGCTATGACGGAGTAATCCGAAAATAGTTTTCACGCGATACTACGCTCGAATGAGTTTTTATTGAGAATATTACTAATTACTGAGTTAATCGGGAAGTTGGTAATATCCGAAGGAAGGATGTAGACTCTGGGAACCTTTAAAACCTTGTTCAGCAGGTGATAAATTTTAGACCAATACCTTATGGGTAGTACCTTCGACCTCATGCTCGTGACGTTGAACCTATAAACCCTATGTTTGTGATCTTGTGTGTGATTGTTGCATCATGCATCCATGCACTCATAAGCATCTTTTGGAGAAATTTCATTTCAAGGGACTTGAAAGTTGACCATTTGTATATATCTCAGGTACCTTTTAACCATCGATTCTGGAAAAAGAAATACCGGGAAATATAGTTTCAAAGATCCCAAGATAGATGAGTTGATCAGTCTAATTCTCGAGATTGAGTGTTCTGCAGATTTTTGGAAGAAGTATGGGTCCATTATTCCTCTCATGAAGCTTAGGATGAAGGAGGGTATTCTCTCGACCTTGGTCCAGTTCTATGATCCGATGTATCATTGCTTTACTTTCCCTGACTATCAGTTGATGCCTACACTGAAGGAGCATTCTTATCTGTTGAATTTACTTGTTACCGATCGTGTTCCTTTTACTGGTTTGGAAAGTGAGCCAAAATCACACGAGAATGCTTCTTTGATCCATCTGGGGAAGTCTGATGTTGAAGCCCATATGACTACTAAAGGAGGAATTAGAGGATTACCAGCTCAGTTCTTATTGGAGAAAGCTCGTTACTTTTCCAGGATGAACAGTACAGTCGGTTTTGAGGCCATTTTTGCTCTACTTGCTTACGGGTTGTTCTTATTTCCTAATGTGGATAAGTTTGTTGACGTTAATGCTATCAGGATCTTCATGATTGGAAACCCAGTTCCTACATTGTTTGGTGATGCTTATTACTCTATTCATCTTCGGAATTCTTATCATGGGGGGTGATTGTCTGTTGCACGCCTCTGTTGTACCAGTGGTTTATTTCTCATATGCCCCAGTCTGATGCTTTTTGGGATCTCGGGAAGAACCCCGTTGGGCTCCTAATATCATGGCACTTACTCACTCGGGTATTGATTGGTATCATCGAGCTTACCAGGATGTAGAGATTATTGACAGTTGTGGTAGTTTCCCCATTGTACCTCTTCTTGGTACAAAGGGAGGAATTAACTACAACCTTGTTCTTGCACGACGACAGCTTGGTTATCCAATGAGGGATAAACTAAATATTATTCATTTGAGTAGTTTCTTTATGAAGGAGGGAGAAGACCATAAGGAAGCTAGGGAGCAGATTGCGAAGGCCTGGCGTCATATTCACATGAAGAGTAGGAAAGACTTGAGACCTAGGGGGGCTGTTTCTTTGGAGCCTTATCTTCAGTGGGTCTAAACGAGAGCTATTCAGTTGAAGATGTTGTATTCCTGGGAAGCACCTATGCCTAATTTGTTTATGAACTCCTCCCTTATTGGATGATATAGAAGAGTTACAACTTGCTTTGGTCAAGATGCAGCAGGAAAAGGACGCTCAGAAGAATAAGTGCCAAACTTTAGAGATTTCCTATAGAGTAGAATTGAAGGAGAAAGATGACTTGATTGAGATTCTTGAGAGTCGGGCTGTAGAGATGATGGAGAGGCAAGGGGATTTATTTTCTCCTAAGCCTCAGTTAGATGCTATTTGCTCACTTTTTGATTCAGGTGATTGGAAGGAGGTTGCCACCAGATATGCGGAAGAAAACCAGAGGTTGAAGGCTCAGATTGCCAGGCTTACAGGGAAGCGCCAACGTATAGAGTGATCTCCATCAACTTTGCTTCTTAGGGTTTTAGACTTTATTTTCATCTTGTACTTGGGATTATTGAAACTTGTAATCCATTTTGAAGTAATTATAATAAAAATTTTCAGTATTTCAAATATGTTATTACTTTGATATTTGCAATGTGTCTATAAATCTTTAAGTCCCTTGAAATATTAAAAAATAAATCATGTGCATTGCACATCATGCATCATATTGCATATATTTCTTGCATTTCTTTGCATATCCAGGTCTCTTACCAAGCTTCTTTACTTCGTTCAGCAAGTTGTCTCACCTATACAACACTTGAGCTAATTTCAGAAGGAAGATGGACAACTTAGAATAAGAGAATCGCGAGTTGCGCGAGGAAGTTTCTGCTTTGAAGGCCGGCATGGCCAATATTACAACTCTGATGGAATCTCTGGTGGCTGCTCAGAATCAGCCACCGAGTGTTCAACCTTAACAAGCAAGCGTTACTACTGAAGCTCCGACTGTTCCTGTGTCCGCTGCTCCAGTTGTTGTTCAGAATCACATGCCTCAAGGTTATCCATGGGTAATGCCAGAGAACTGTGTGCTTGAAGGTTTCAATATGGGTCCTCAAGATACTCTAATTGTTCAGACTACTGTTACTCCTGCACCTTCCGTGGTGCATGTTGCTCCTGTTGCACCTCCTTTGGTGAATATGATACCAGTTGTTAATGATGATATGTGTTTCCCTTTTCCTCCACCAAGTTAAGACTTGGGTCTATATGATAGAATGGATGATTTTATAGAGCATTTTGACAAGATGCAGAGAGAGATGAAGGCCCTCAGGGGAAAGGAATTGTTTGGGCAGAATGTGAATGATTTATGCTTGGTCCCGAATGTCAAGATACTTAGGAAGTTTAAAGTCCCAGAGTTTGAGAAGTACAAGGGAAACACTTGTCCTCGTGCTCATCTTGTGATGTATATAAGAAGAATGTCTACCCATACTGATGATCAGCGTCTGTTGATTCACTTTTTTCAGGATAGTTTGACTGGTGTTGTGCTGAAGTGGTATATGAGTTTGGAAAGCGTCAATATCCATACTTTCAATGACTTAGGAGAAGGATTTATCAGACAATACAAATATAACATGGACATGGCGCCTCACCGTGATCAACTAAGGGCCATGGTCCAGAAAGATAGGGAATCATTCAAAGAATATGCACAAAGATGGCGTGAGGTAATCGCCCATGTGATTCCTCCCATGGGAGAGAATGAGATGACTAAGATTTTCTTGAAGACTCTGGGTGCTTTATACTATGAGAGGATGGTAGCGAGTGCTCCAAGTGACTTTACTGAAATGGTAGGCATGGGTATCCGCTTAGAAGAGGCTGTAAGAGATGGTCGTTTAACAAAGAGTGAAAGTTTTGGAAGTGCGAAGAAGCCATCCTATGGGTTTACCAAGAATAAGGAAGGAGATAAAAATGTTGTTATGCAAGAGAGGAGGGTTAACACTCCTAGAAGAAATTATCAGCGTCATTTGCAAGTCGTATCAATAACTCCAATTGTTGGTGTAGCTCCAACCAACGTTGCTTATCAGCGATCATCCCATCAGGGGAATAAATGGTATAATCAGAGAAGGGAGAGTTATGACCCTATTCCTATAAGTTACATAGAATTACTCCCGACGTTAATTCAGAAGAAGTTGGTCCAGACTAGACCACCTCCCGCTGTACCATCACTGTTGCCTTGGTATTACAAAGCAGACCAAACATGTGCTTTTCATCAGGGAGCACTAGGGAATAATGTTGAGAACTGCTATCCTTTGAAGACTGAAGTATAGAAATTGGTAAAGTCTGGTATCTTATCTTTCAAGGATGTTGGCCCTAATGTGAAAGACAATCCTCTGCCCAAGCATGGAGGAGCAAATGCTGCGAAATGGTGGCCGGTTGTCCAAGCGACTTCTGGATTTTTGATATTAATCTGGTTAGAGGAGATTTGGTTAAAATGCATGTAGACCTCTGTGATTTTAGCTACTATACGCATAACCATGCCGTTTGTGCATTTTGTAGTACAAATATACTGGGTTGTGACAAGATAAAGGCTGATTTGCAAGAGATGATGGATGAGGGCCTCATCCACATAATCAGGCCTAGGGCAGAGTATGAAGAGGTAGTAAATATGGTTTCTGGATGTCCTAGAGAGTTCATAATCTTTGATTTGGAACATATGAATGAGGATCTTGTAAAATTGCACGCTACTTTCCGCCACATGGTTGGTCAGGTAGAACATCAATATGGATCTTGCCAAATTTGATGCCAGGACTCCCGAGGATGTTCAATTGTAAATAAAGGTGTTCAGTTGTTGTTGGATATTGGAACCATCAAGGTTACAAGCCAAAGGGATGATTACCATGAAGTTGATATGATTTAGGTTTGTTTGGCTGAAGAAGAGTCAGATGATGATTATGCCTCTGCAGATGAGTTATTCTCCTCGGATGAAGATTTGTTTTCTAGAGATGACTCTGTAATGAATGAATGTGTTAAAGAGGGAGTAAATGCTATTGTGCCTTGTTTTGGTACGCCTACCCACTTTGAAGTTGAATATCATAGCAAGCCAGCTATTACTCCGTTGGTGATTAGTTTTTCGGGTCTTGTACCCTACAAGTTAGATAAGGATGTACCCTACAAATATAATGCTACAATCTTAGAGGATGGTGGGGAAGTTCCCATCCAGCCAATGCCTAATGTTGGAAATATTGCTGAGACTAGCAGAGTGACCCGCAGTGGTCAAATATTTACACCAGTTGTTCTTGGAGATGTTAGTACTGGAAAGAAAATTGTTGAAGATGTTGAACCCAAGAAGGCAGTGGGTGAATCTAGTGGAGCTACGCTAGAAAAAGAGGTGGACGATATTTTGAAGATAATCAAGATGAGCGACTACAAAATTATAGATCAGCTACTGCAGACTCCTTCAAAAATATATATCTTGGCTTTATTAATGAACTCCTCTGCTCACAGAGAATCTTTGATGAAGGTATTGGACCAAGCTTTCGTGGAAAGTGATATGCCTGTAGACCAATTCAGCAGTGTGGTAGGGAATATTACATCATGTAATAACCTGAGTTTCTGCAACGATGAACTGCCCGACAAAGGAAGGAATCACAATTTGTCCCTCCACATCTCTATGAACTGCAAGAATGATTCATTATCCAATGTGCTGATTGATAATGGATCCGCATTGAACATTATACCAAGAAGCACGCTTATGAAGTTGAAATATCAAGGAACGTCCATGCGCCCAAGTGGTATTATTGTGAAAGCATTTGATGGATCAAGGAAATCTGTTATTGGTGAAGTTGACTTGCCTATTCATATAGGCCCACATTTGTTTCAGATTACTTTCCAGGTCATGGATATTGTACCCGCTTATAGCTGTTTGTTGGGAAAGCCGTGGATACATGAGGCATGGGCTTTCACTTCAACTTTACACCAGAAGTTGAAGTTTGTACGTGAAGGAATAGTGGTAATTATAAATGGAGAACAGGCATTATTGATATCTCATTGACCTCTTTCAGCATTGTGGAGGCAGATGAAGCTGCTGTTGGAACCCAATTCCAAGCTTTATCCATTGATAATATAAGAGGAAATGAGATTTCTATGGTTTCGTTTAAGGATGCGCAACAGGTTATGCATAATGGTTGTAGTGAAGTATGGGGACAGATTGTTGATCCACCTATGAACAAGAATAGAGTTGGTTTGGGGTTCTCTGTGAACAATGATAAAGGTAAGAGCATGAAGCCGAAGTATGTTGCAGGCAAGTATCAAGATATTTTTTGTAGTGGGGGTTATCTTCATCCAACTGTGTCCGGGATTAATGCCATTGTGGAAGATGAAGTTGAGCCTAAAATGCCAAATTATATGATGCACGGAGTTAGGGTACAGAACTGGATCACCATTGATGTTCCCTCTTGCATACATGTTTCAAAGTAATTTGTTTTGTTAATCTTTTTGAAAAGCTTTCACTCTGCCCAAGGTGGAAAGTATTAATATTGTATGGGCTTATCTGTTTGCTGTGATTTTAAAATCAATAATAAAAGTTGTCTTTGTTTCCCAAATTGCGTCTTTATTTTCTGCTTTTTCTTGGAAAATGATAATTATAAAAAACCTTTCAAAATAAATAATAACTGAAATTCAATCTGCATGATCACTTGTTATATGTGTCAGTTTCTAAAAGCAATCATAAATCATATGTGCATATTAATTAAAAAACCCGTTGAATACAATGACCCTGCACCCTCTCCCAACTTTGAATGTCCTGTGTATGGGGCCGAAGAATAAGATTATAATGAGATTCCAGAAGAGGTCTCACGGTTGCTTGAGCGTGAGGAAAATGCCATTCAGCCATATAAAGAGCCATTGGAAGTAATAAATTTGGGTTCAGAAGAAGATCCGAAGGAAGTCAAGATTAGAGCATTACTGCATCCTGATGTGAAGAGTAGGTTGATTGAGATGTTGAAAGAGTATGTGTATATTTTTGCTTGGTCTTACCAAGATATGCCTGGTCTAGATACAAATATTGTAGAGCACTGTTTGCCGTTGAAGCCAGAGTGTCTACCAATCAAACAAAAGTTGCGAAGAACTTACCCAGATATGGCATTGAAGATCAAAGAGGAAGTTCTAAAGCAGATTAATGCTGGTTTTCTTGTGACATCAGTGTACCCTCAGTGGATTGCCAATATTGTCCTAGTAATGAAGAAAGACGGAAAAGTTTGCATGTGCGTAGGTTATAGAGATCTAAATAAAGATAGTCCAAAAGATGATTTTCCATTGGCACACATTGATATGTTAGTGGATAGCATAACAAAATTCAAAGTTTTCTCATTCATGGACGGATTTTCCGGGTATAATCAAATAAGGATGGCACTTGAGGACATGGAAAAAACAACGTTTATCACACCCTGGGGAACATTCTGTTACAGAGTGATGCCCTTCGGGTTGAAGAACGTTGGTGCAACGTACTAGAGGGCTATGAAAACCCTATTCCATGATCTGGTGCACAAGGAAATTGAGGTATATGTTGATGACATGATTTCTAAATCCGAGACTGAAGAAGGGCGTGTAGAAGATTTATTGAAGTTGTTTCAGCGTTTGAGGAAGTATCGTCTCCGCTTGAATCCAAATAAATGTACCTTTGGTGTTCGGTCAAGGAAATTGTTGGGTTTCATTGTTAGCCAGAGAGGGATTGAAGTTGACCCTGATAAAGTCAAATTAATTCAAGACATGTCAGCGTCGAGAACTGAAAAGCAAGTCATAGGGTTCCTCGGGCGTTTGAATTGTATTTCCAGATTCATTTCCCACATGACTGCAACGTATGAACCGATCTTTAAGTTGTTAAAGAAAGATCAAGGTTGTATATGGATAGATGAATTAAAAAAGGCATTTGAAAGTATTAAAGAATATATGCTTGAACCTCATATCTTGCTCCATCCTGTTGAAGGAAGATCATTGATTATGTATCTGACAGTGTTAGATAATTCCATGGGCTGTATTCTGGGACAACAAGATGAAACGGGGAAGAAAGAGTATGACATTTATTATCTCAGTAAAAATTTTACTGATTGTGAATCGCAGTATTCCATGCTAGAAAAGACATGTTGTGCTCTGGCTTGGGAGGCAAAACATTTGCGGCAGTATATGTTGAATCACACTACTCGGTTGATCTCCAAAATGGATCCAATCAAGTACATTTTTGAAAAGCCTACTCTTACTGGGTGGATTTCCCGCTGGCAGATGCTGATATCTGAATATGGCATCGAATACCGCACTTAAAAATCTATTAAAAGTAGCGTGTTGGCAGATTATCTTACTCACCAACCAGTTGATGATTATCAGTATGTGATGTATGATTTCCTTGATGAGGATGTGATGTTTCTGAAAGTGAAAGATTGTGATGAACCATTACCTGAGGAAGGTCCTGATCTTGAATCTCCTTGGAGTATGATATTTGATGGAGCTGTGAATGCTTATGGTAAAGGAATTAGTGTTGTGATTGTCACTCCACATGGATCACACATTCCTTTTACTGCAAGGTTGACATTTGATTGTACTAATAATATGGCAGAATATGAGGCTTGCATCATGGGTATCGAGGAAGCTATTGATCTCAAAATTATAATTCTAGATGTGTATGGCGATTCAGCTTTGGTAATTAATCAGATTAAAGGAGAGTGGGATACTCGTCACCCAGGCTTGATCCCTTACAAAGATTATGCTAGAAGATTGTTACACTTCTTTAATAAAGTTGAATTCCATCACATCCCCAGAGACGAAAATCAAATGGCGGATGACCTGGAAACTCTGGCTTCTATGTATCAAGTGAATACTTGGAATGATATACCTCGAATGATGGTTCGGCGATTGGATAGGCCCGCTCATGTGTTTACAACAGAAGAGGTAGCAAAAGAGAAACCGTGGTATTACGATATCAAGCATTTTCTTCATACTCAGAAATACCCGAATGGAGCATTGAATAAAGATAAAAAGACATTGAGAAGATTGGCAGGAAGCTTTTTCCTCAGTGAAAATGTGTTGTACAAGAGAAATTATGACATGGTTTTGCTCAGATGCATGGATAGACACGAAGCAGACATGTTGATGCATGAGATTCATGAAGGTTCATTTGGCACTCATGCCAATGGACATTCGATGGATAAAAAGATGCTAAGGGAAGGTTACTATTGGATGACAATGGAATATGACTGTTACGAATTTGAAAAGAAGTGCCATAAATGCCAGATTTATGCAGACAAGATTCATGTTCCTCCGACACTTCTCAATGTTATTTCTTCCTCGTGGCCTTTCTCTATGTGGGGTATTGACATGATTGGGTTGATAGAAACTAAAGCTTTGAATGGACATCATTTCATCTTGGTAGCAATTGATTACTTCACCAAATGGGTGGAAGATGCGTCATATGCTAATTTTACTAAGCAGGTGGTTGTGTGCTTCATTAAGAATAATCTTATATGTCGGTATGGTGTGCCGAGCAGAATTATCACCGACAATGGCTCGAATATGAACAACAAGATGATGACAGAACTTTGTGAAGAATTCAAGATCATCCATCACAGTTTGTCTCCATACTGGCCGAAGATGAACATGGTTGTTGAAGCTGCTAATAAGAACATCAAGAAAATTATCCAGAAGATGGTTGTTACTTATAAAGATTGGCATGAAATGCTCCCTTTTAATTTACATGGATATCAGACATATGTCCGCACTTCAACACGAGCAACCCCGTTCTCCCTTGTGTATGGAATGGAAGTAGTGCTCCAAATCGAGGTTGAGATACCCTCTTTGCGTGTGACAATGGAAACCAAGTTGTCAGAGGCTGAATGGGTCCAGAACAGGTTTGACAAATAGAATTTGATCGAAGAGAAGAGAATGACGACATTGTGTCATGGGCAGTTATATCAGAAGAGAATGAAGAAAGCTTTTGATAAGAAAGTCAAACCTCGTGAATTCAGAGAAGGCGACCTCGTGCTCAGGAAGATTATGTCTTTTAATGTTGATTCTAGCGGCAAGTGGACTCCCAATTTCGAAGGCCCATATGTTTTCAAGAAATCCTTCTCTGGTGGTGCATTAATTCTTGAAACTATGGATGGCGGGGAGTTCCCACGTCCCATGAATGCTGATGCAGTCAAGAAATACTTAGCCTAAAGAAATAAAAGAACAACTCACTAAGTTGAAAACCCGAAAGGGCGGCTTAGGCAAAAAGGAGTGTCTCGGTAGGCCAAAAACCCGAAAGGACGGTCTAGGCAAAAATTAGAGACATGAATAGAATAAATTTTCCCGCTAAGTTGAAAATCCGCTAGGGCAACTTAGGCAAAAGTTAGGGACTTTCTTGGCAAGTAACTGCATCAAACAAGACTTAATCATTGAAGCAACAATCTTCTTGGATCCTCACCATACTTCAACAGAAGCTGCTTCTCAGAATTTCAAAGTTGTTAGAGGGAATAGTGGTCATTGTATCTCAATGTATCTTTTCCATTGTATATTACCATTTTCCAAACTTTGTAATTATCCATGGAGTCTCGCCATTCGCAGACTACTATTCTATCAATAAAATTTGAGCTTTTACCCAATTCTTTGTATTTCTCATTTTATTTAGCTTACAAAGACTCCATTTATTATTGATAATAATTTTCAAAGCAAAAAGGATTAAATAACAAAATTGGTTTTTCAAAAAGAATCTACAACTTACTTTTACTTTAAGATTTTGTGATTCAAGAGGAAACCAAAAGTGTTGATCCCAGGAATGGACGAACTCCAGTAGTTTTGAGAAGTTTTGTTTTCCCCGAGAAGGTTTTCTTAGGTTGTTTTCGCTGGTATGCGCGTGTTTATTGTATATTGAAGATGATACCAATTGGCGTAAGGTGCAGTATCGGGTTTGTAATCCCAGTGTCCCCGGTCAAGTGTTGGTTCATTTTCTGACTTTTTGGGTTTGCTTGGTCTGAGGTCTTTATTCCGAATTCCCCAACGAAGTCTTCTCTCGTATAACGAAAGGACTCGTCCCCTTGGTGTGTTGAGATGGGATTATTTGCAAAATGTTGCTCTTTTTGACAGTGTTGGCATTATTGTTGGTATTTATTTCCCAGGTAACTGTACCAGGGAAGTATATTTTCTAAGAAGTGTTGAGGCGGTTGTCAGCTTTTGGTTTTTCAGCTTCCTAGTGTGGAGTTTGATTTAAAATCCCCAAGAGTTTGACCTCTTTCTATATGTTGACTTCTTGATTCCCCAAGAAGGCTATCCCAGGGCATCTTTTGTTGGAATAGGTTTGTGTGATAAAGACTCAATCCAAAATTCCCCAGTGAAGGCCTCACTTAGTTCATATAAGTTTTTCCTCCCCGTGCATGCTGAGATTTGACTCATTTGTGAAGCATCTCCTTTCAGCGGTATTTGCATTTTGTTTGATTTCCCGATAATCAGGAAAGGGCAGTGTTTTATTTAAGAAGTGTAGAATTGGTTATCAACTTTTTGGGTTTTCGCTCTCCAAGTGCTGGGTTTGATTTAAAATCCTCATAAGATTGATTTCTTGATATAATGTTTGACTTCTTAACTCTCCAAGTTGTCATCCCCGTGAGATTTCATACTCTTTCCCCAGAGAAGTTGGTGTGATGCTTACTCTCAAAATTGAAGAATGTATCCTTGTTTTCCCCAGTGAAGAACGTATCTGGGTTTCCTCTCTTTGATGTGGTGTTGACCTCCCCAATGGAGTCAGCACGAAGTCCCCAAGTAATATCTTGATGATAAGGAATTATCTCCCCTAGTGAAGTCTGTATGTTATTTCCCCAATCAAGTCAGCTCGAAATCCTCAGTTGATATTTTTCCAATATGGTTTCCATCCGCCATATTTGAAATCAGTACTGCAATCCCTAGTAGAAGTGCTACGCATGAAAACATTTGTTTCCCCATTGAAGTCTGAGTGCTATTCCTCGGTGAAGCCTAGAGAAGGATGTTATATCTCTGTATCTGTACTATTTTGTCGCTATGATTTGTTTACTTCTGGATTATGTTTCTCCCCAGTGAAGTTAAGCCATGCAGTAGGACTTTGTTTCCTCAGTTGGTGCTTATTTTCTTATGGAATTATCGTCTTGGATGTGATTTAGCCGAGTGTTGATTGTTCCCGAGTTGGTTTTGTTTGTTTATCCCCAGTATTATATGTTTTTTTTGTTAGAATATACATGATAACACTCATACATTCATACATACATCTTGCATAGTTAAATTTAGCAAATCATTGCTCATTCGTATTCATCAATATCTTGTTGACATATTACCCTGTTTTGCAGAGTTGTGTTGTCCTCTCTCCAATAGAGTGTCAGCCTTAGGAAAAAAGTGTATATTCTTTCAATTTCCCCACTGAGTTATCCCTCGTGGAACATTTTTTGCTTTAGCCTTCCTGTACAGCCCTTGGTCTGGATGATTTGGGTTTCCCCCCTTGAGTTTATTTCTCGAAGGATATGTTTTGGCTGACTGTTTTACTCGAGTTTATTTTTGGTTTGAATCTTTTCTTCCCAACAATATTATTACTTTTGATCACTACGAGCTTCGAGCCTTGGTTTGAGTGTGCATTTATTTTGCACGAGAAGACTTTATCTCCTCAGCAGGAATATGTTGGCATTTCCCCAGGAAGCCATTTTGTTTCCCCATGAAGCTATACGTCCTTCCCCGTGAAGTCATGATTCATTCCCCAGGAAGTCATGACATTTTCCCCAGGAAGTCATTTTACAATCCTCCATAACAGCAAGTAGCAGGTCTCTTTATTTGAGCAACTTGTATTTCCCCGTAAAATTCGATGTTACTTTTTTGATATCCTCTCTATGAGTGGATAGTTTGCAGTTCGTTGTCAAGTTACTCCAGCGGATGGCAACTCTCTTCAATATCGCAGAGACAATTCATTGTGAAATCTTTGAAAGTGGTAGTCTCTTTATTTGAGACAGCTTATATATTACCCTTTCCAGACAGAATACCTTGGTTAAAGAAGAAGTTGAGACCCGTTCAAGGAGAAACGCTGAAATTTTGGGAAAAGACTTGTCATCTTTTTTCTACCTTCATTGAACGTTGGTAGTTCATCGTCAGTGAACGGTGATGCTATGATATATTTTCTCTCTACCTTCAGTGGAAGTTGGTAGGTCACCTTCAGTGAAAGTTGGTGATTGTTATCTTTTTGCTACCTTCAGTGGACGTTGGTAGTTCATCGTCAGTGAACGGAGATGTTATAATGTATTTTCTCTCTACCTTCAGTGAAAGTTGGTAGGTCACCTTCAGTGAAAGTTGGTGATTATTATCTTTTTTCTAACTTCAGTGAACGTTGGTAATTCATCGTCAGTGAACGGAGATGTTATGATATATTTCCTCTCTACCTTCAGTGAACGTTGGTAGGTCACCTTCAGTGAAAGTTGGTGATTGTTATCTTTTTCCTACCTTCATTGAACGTTGGTAGTTCATCGTCAATGAACGGTGATGCTATGATATATTTTCTCTCTACCTTCAGTGGAAGTTGGTAGGTCACCTTCAGTGAAAGTTGGTGATTGTTATCTTTTTGCTACCTTCAGTGAACATTGGTAATTCATCATCAGTGAACGGCGGTGCTATGGTATATTTTCTCTCTACCTTCAGTGAAATTTGGTAGGTCACCTTTAGTGAAAGTTGGTGATTGTTATATTTTTTCTACCTTCATTGAACGTTGGTAGTTCATCGTCAATGAACGATGATGCTATGATATATTTTGTCTCTACCTTCAGTGATAGTCGGTAGTTCATCGTCAGTGAACATTGATGATTTTTCTTTCCTCTCTACCTTTGGTAAACATTGGTAGCTCACTGTTAGTGAACGTCGGTGCTATTATTTCGTTCTTCTTTCTACCTTCAGTGAACGTTGGTAGTATCGCCTTCAGTAAAAGTTGGTGTATCCCTTGACCTTTTACCATCCTATATGAGTCGGGTCTTTTTTATTCAGCAGTGATTTATTTTCCTGGTCGGGTTTCTCTTTTGATCCTAATTTCCTTTGCTACATCCTCAGTGGTGTTTTACGTCTCTTTGAATTTGTTCACATGCATTCATGCTCATAAGTATTGCATGGCATCTTAGGGCCAAAAATAAGGTTTGTTTTATTTTTAAGTATCTTCGATCGCGTCGACACGAATATTTTTAACCTTCGTATCTCCAGATAGAAGAAACTTAAATAAGGACAGTTGTTGTACCCCAATTTTTTCCCCTAAGATCCCTTCATCATACCATGTTCATTCAATCACAACAAGATCACATTAGGGCTTTTGGTTCTCCTCCCTATCGTTAGCTTTGCTCTTTGAGAGATCACCAAGCACCTTGACTTGTTTTTATTTTGTGATTATGCATGTTTTGTTTTGAATTTCTTTCTAATTAACAAAATGCAATTTTGGTTTGTCTTACTTGTAAATAATATAGGTAAAGGCAATGTGGCTTAGCAAGTTGATCCATAGGTTCATGAGTTTATTTCCATGCCCTAGTCATTAAAGCTTGAGAAATTCAAACCTCACCATTGAAGTTATTTTGGAAGAAATGGCATGGCAATGTTCATTTTGGTTCCCCATATTTCAAAGTTATAAAGATTGATTCAAAAGTACAAGGGGTTGATTAAAGAAGTTGTCATGTTTGGACAAGGTCTTGTTCCCATTGGTCACAAGTGCATATTTATCTAAATTATCAAGATATGGAAGTGTTTTTGGTTTCTATGAGCTCTCATTATCATCCTCAATAACTTCTATTAACAAAGCAAAAGTTTTGGTACAAGAAGCTTGTCCAAAATTGTCAAAGTTCCTCAAAGCATTTTCTTGATCTAGGAGCTAGGGTTTTGAACTTAAAAGAAGTATATCTTGCTCATCTTTTGGTATTTTTGAGTTATAAAAAATACATCCTTCTCTTTAAAGGGTTATCAACAAATCACTTCAAAATTTTCAAGGAGTTTTCATGTGGAAGAAACTTAAGGTTGAAGAAAGATTACAAGTCCTCTAGATGAACCCCAAATTTCTCAGGTGTAACTTAAAATGATCATAACTTGGTCAATTTTTATCACCTTGAACCTATTAATTTTCCACAATGATCTTGAGGTTGTGAAATTTATGCCTTCTTTTATGTTGAAAGTGAGAAAATGGATGGAAAATGCCCTAAGGATACAAAAGATTATAGGTTATTTCATGATTTTTTCTAACTTCAACAATTCATAACTCTCTCAGTTTTTGGAGATTTTGAATGGTTCAAGTCTCAAAATGTCACTCAAGAGGTCTATTTCATGCCATATTTTTTTGTCAAGAGAAATTTCCAAGTGGAAGGCCATGTTTGGATGCAAAACATTATAGGTCACTTTTGAAGAAAAATTTGAAATATTTCTAAGTATGGAAAGTCAACCTTTTTTCCCCAACTTTGACTCATTGCAACTTTCAGCTCAAACATCCATTTGATTTCATTCTTTTTCCATTGGAAAGCTTGTAATCTCATATTTCTAAAGCATAAAGAATCATGCTTTAAGACTCCTTGAGCTGAGAATGCCATTGGATTGAACTCGGTAACTTAGAATTGAAGTTTCTTTATAAGTCAGAATTTAAAATTCATGTTTTGGCTTCTAAACATCAAATTAGCACGCGTTTTTGATCTAAACATGTTTAACCGAGTTGCCAAAGTGGATTAGAGCCTTAAAATGCAAGGATTGCTCGTGTATCAGGTTTACACGATTTCCCTCTAAACTTCATCACTTCACACGCTTGAACATTCCATTTGATTCCCTATAAATAGAGAGCCATCCCCCATTCATTTCCTCAAGCTTTGAGAGCCAAATACACTCTGTCAAAACCTCACGCGAACTTCAAATTTTTGAAATCAGTTTTTGAGATTCAAGCCTTTTCGTCCAAAATTCTTTTCACATTCATCATCCTTCAGCATCATACAAACTCTCGAGCACTTAAACCAAGCAAAACGAGCCATAATTCAAGCTACAGAAGTCCAGTTTCAGAGCTTCTTTCTTGAACTTCGAAGAGGTAGAATTCTCCACCATATGGATCCAAATAAATCACTAACCTATTCTACTCTTTCTCCTAATTCTTGTGCTTCTTACAATTTTTAAATCCATTGAGAATTGAGAGAGAAATCTAAAATTGAAGGTGCTCGCTATTTTCTAGGTTTTGATTCATATCTCTTTGCATACCTTATATAAATTTGGCGCGATGGTGGTGTTAGGATCGTCTTGAAGAGACGAATCCAATGATACTAGTCTGGGATCCTAATTTTTCCATTTGAAGGATCTCATAAAATCTCCATTGTAGGGTGTCTAGAGGTTGAAGACGATGACATGTCTCGTCTCAGCCAATGATAGCGTGCCAAATGTTTTAATTTCATTGGTTGCCTTTTTTCTGATCCTATGCGTATCTCACTAAGGTCCATATCAAGAACAACGCATCTGGTTCATTGGATCAGCTTAATAACACGTTTTGACTATGATCTGATGGCCCACGTCTTTTTGGTTTTATTTTATTTTCTAATTTTATATTTTAATTGATTTAATTTTCAAAAATTCATAATTCTTTTATTTTTTATCCAAAAATTATGAAAAAAAAATCATAAAAATACTTTGAATTATTTCTGATCTCATGACTATTTTTTTCACATTTTTATTTTAAAATTTGATATCCTTTACATTTTTTGCATTATTTGCTTCCTTTTAATTACATTATAAATATTTTCTGACATTTTTTAATTCTAAAAAAATTTCATAAATATCATTTTATATATTTTTGACTTTTTGAAAATTTTATAGAATTTCATATTGATGTTTACTATTTTTTATCTATTTTCTATATGTTTGAGCAATTTTAATTAGTTTAAAAATAGTTTCTGACTTTAAAAAATTAACAAAAATTTTACAAAAACATTTGAGTTCATCTTTGATTTTTCTATGGTCTTACTTATTATTTATTGATTCATTTGAACATGGTTGATATTTTTCTCTTTTATTTTCTATTTTAAAACCCTTTTTTAATGTATATAATAAATGTATTACTATTTTGTTATTATTTTCTGGCTGATCTTGGGTTGAATTTTCAATCATGAACTTTGTTAACATCATTGGATACATGGTGTTAAGTTTAACTCCATAAAAATGGATGAATTATTTTAATAATAGTTTGATAAAAATTTAATTCAAATGTGGTTTGTATATTTTCCCCCACTCTTCTTCATCTCATCCCTTTCTTATTGAACTAAGTGTTATTGGAGCATGATCTCTATATCATGTCTCAAAACAAATGGTGCATAAATTGCTATTAACCGGCCTCAAAATAGGTGTGACTTCTATATAAGTCCACTTACAATTTCTTAACATAGCGCTAAATTTTGTACCGATTCGAATAAATGATCATTTGTGGCCCAAACTTAAGTTTGCAAGCCCAAGTATGTTAATTTGATCTCTTTGATCCAATAACCTTGAGATTCATTGTGTGGAGGCTTTGGTTCTACCAATCCTATAATGGATCTACAACACTTTTGGTCAACGCGGATCACTTAAACATCGTTGATCATTAAATGGTACTATTGAGAATTCCAAATGGATGATATACTTGAGAAAAATCAAATGCAACTTGTTGTGTGGAGGCTTTGGTTCTACCAATCCTCTAATGAGTTCCAAATGCAAGTTTCAATATGGTCATTCAACTAACCACTAATTATTAAATTGTTTTACTTTATGCTTTTATTTTTATGCTTTATGTACCATTTACTTTAAGCATTACATTTCAAGCCATTTTTATTTTGCTCACTTGAGCAATTATATTCTTGTCATTTTTATTTTGCTCACTTGAGATTTTTTTTTTTCAAGACACCTAATAATCAACATGAACCCAAAAAAAGGCTTTAATGGTACTTGGACTATTTGGTTACTATTCTTGGCATTATGGAGTATTGGACTTCTTGGACTTAGGATTAGAAACCTTGACCTATGTTGGAGTTCTTGAGGTTTACCTCAAGACATTGGGTTGTTTGTTTGTTTTGTGTGAAGGTTATTGTGATTACATACTTTGTTTGTAATCTGGAATTCACCCGTTGTAATACCCCAAATTTGTCCTACCCTTCTACTTTTATCTGGTTTATGCATTGTCGCGCTTTTCTCATGTACATATCTCCATTAGGTCATTTAACATTGCATACATTCGCTAACAACATAACTTCGCAAGGGGTCGAGAACCTTCAGGATTAGGGTTTTCATCAACTGGCTAAGGTGTATATGTTCAAATAGAACCTGATTCTTATGGTTATGTTTCAAGGAAGTGAAATTGCGAAATTAGGGTTTTGTGTTCATGGATGTTGTGGAATTAGGGTTTTGTGTTCATGGGTGTTGTGTTCATCAAGCTACAAGATCATCCTCCATTAAGAATTAATCAAACACAAGTTGATTAGGGTGTCACATCTTCTATGTTCGAATTTGTAGTATCTATTAACTAAGGTGCATTGGGCTTCATATTACGTTTATTTCGGTACTTCGAAGCGCCCTCAAGACATTGTTGTTGTCCATGAAGTCAAGATATAGTGTGGATTAGATTGTAAAATGCAAGCCGTTTATATAGCATGAAGTTGTAAGTACATTGAGTTCGAAACTTCATCTTTCTTTCGAATACTTGTTACCTAAATCGCAAGTAACTTGGATTGCTGATGATTATTGAATTGGATTCGTTGAAACTTCTAATTATGCTCAAGATTGATATTAGTTCAAGGTCAATTTCGTGATTTGGCAATGGTTTATTCAAGATAAGGTTGGAAGATTCGTTCATGTGGTTCTCTTGGTGTACAAGTTACGAATTTGCAAAGAATTACAAGTCATAACATCATTCAAGGTTATTCGTTTAGTTTGGGTCATCAAAACTCATCAAGATCCAAGGGTTCACGTTCATTCAATGACATGATCTTTACAAGTTCTAAAACATCACACATGTTTTTTTTTAAAGGGGTTATCCAAATTCATTCTCGTTCATTCAAGGTCATAACCATGCGATTTACAAGCTATGTTATTTGAGCATTACAAGAGAAAATTACAAAGACAATAGAAAAGAACGATTCATTTACATGGAAAATCTATCCAAAACACATCCATATTGTTACAAATGTTATGAAAGATTTCAGGTTTTATGCCGTCATCAACTTCATGATATATGCCATGCTTTAATCAATCTTCAATACTCCATAACCAACCTCCACCTTCAATCTTCTTCACGTTGCTCAAGTTCTGAGATCTACATGTACCAACATTTCAGGCCTTTCATGTTTCAAGCCTTCGTCATAGTCCAAATAATCGGCCCTACATATTTCAGAAAAATTAGAAATTAAATAAAACACCCTAACCATAATCTCCAAATATAACCCCTAACTGCCTTAAAAAGAAATTCCAGCCAATAGAAAAAAAATAGAATTTCTTAACCGAAACAGAATTTCACACAACCATTTTCCAAACTACCCTGTAATTGAATCCCAGCTTAACAAAAAAAATGACCTGTATAATGAAAAGCCAGTTCAGAATTTAACCGCTTCTAACTAACTGTCAAACAGAACTAGTAACAAACTTCAAATAGAAAACCATAACAAACTCCTAAAAAAGACTTCCCATAACAGAAGCATAGCAGAATAAGAATCAACTATCAAACCCACTTTCCAACGCCCACAGCTCTAACATAAAACCAATTCAGAACAAAGAGAAAAATAACTATTGTCCACAACCTGTAACAAAAATCTAATTGCCATATGACCAAACAGAATAACAGTCCTAACCAACTGTCCAAAAGGCTTACTAACTAACTCCTAAAAGCCTAACTAATTCCTAATAGAATTTCAGACTTAACCAATCTCAAACAGAATAATAAACCTCCTAACCGTTTTCAAAACTAAATTCCAAATGTCCATAACCCAACTAACAGAACTAACCAACTGAAACAGAATTCCCTAACCTTTCTGCTAACCCTTCATAACATCTCAAACAAACTTTTTTCTGATAAAAAAATGGTATAACAGAAAGAGAGGGCGAGGATTCACGAGGTTCTTTCAATAGAAAAAACTCAAAAAGAAATCCAGTGATAGAAAACTCATCTCTCAATATCTCTCTGAAAGGCACCACAATCATTCATTATCTTGACCTTCACAAGTCTCTGCAAATTCGGAAACTGTATCCCTGCTTCAACCTCCAAGCAACAAAAACCGAAAGACCTTCATTCTCCATCTGTTATCAACATCAAATCACACTGTTGTAATCACAACAACACACGCTTCAGTCATCTGCATCACAATAGCGGTTCGCGGAAGTGCAAATTCAAAAATGCAGAAACAGAAAAAGAGGAAAGAGATTGGCAATCAAAGAAAACTCACCAAAAACTCAAATTCTCTCCGCTATCTCTTGGAACCGCATCACTGCTATTTCTTCATAATCTTCGATTCTACATCGAGATGACTGAATCTTCCTCTTTCTGAATTCAACATTCATCATCATAAATCTTCACGCATACTCCTTCTCTCTGCATCAACGAACAACATCATCACCATCACATTTCTCTATTTCTGAATTGACAATAATTGCACCATCACCATTTGAACCAAGAGCAAGGTCCAAGAATGCAAGAAAGGTGGAAAGAGAAGACCAGAATCAAAAGTTTCGTTACAATCGTACCTGGTTAAAGTTTCAACTCTGGTTTTCTGAGTTATCATCAAGATACAAGGGTTGTCGGAGCTATGCTGGTCGACAAGATGTTATGCTCATACTTTTACGATTTCTGTTTTTCTTTGTTTGAATCTGTGAAAGTATTGGTGGTACTGTGAACGTTTGAACTGGAACGAATTCTCGAATAGAAACTCCAAAGAGGAACGTGGAGTCGAGCTTAAAACCTCCGCATCGAAGTTGAATGATGAGGATGATGGAAGACAATATCGCGATGATGTTGAATTGATGAGGTAGCCGCGTCGAAGATGATTGCGGGATCGCGAAGGAAATTAGAGCAAAAACGGGCCGAAATGGAGGGATGAGGAACCGAATAACTGCGGCGGTGCTGTGCGATTTTAAATCGGAGAAGAAGAGGTTTGTGTTGATCGGAGCCACTATGAATGAGCTTAAGCTGCGATGACTGAAGCCTGAGGAGGAGATGAATGGCAAAACCGAATCAGAACGGTGTGAGAGGCGAAGGTCACGACGGGTGAAGCGGAAGAGTGGTGTGATTCGTTGAAGAAGGAGTCTGAACGTCAATTTCGAACCCTAATCCCTTCTTACATCGTTCTACCATTTATTATTATTATTATTTATTTATTTTCAGAATTAAAGAAAACCAAATTGATAATGTTGAAAGCAGGTATGGATTAGGGGCTATGCGCGTTTGGCTTTGATGCACTAAGGCCTAGTGATATTTTTTGGAAAACATTATGAAAAAGGGCTTATTGGATCATTCCTACATGGGCTTAATGCTTCATTTTGTTTGCTATACAGTGCCATTATATGCAATTTACACCCTTTAAATACTTTCCATTATTTCTTAAATAATTTTGTGTGATACTTCTACATGTTTTTTTCCTTAATTGTTCACATGATAAAAATTCAAAAAATATTAGAATAGAATTTTACTTCTTTTATTAACTTTCTTTGTTATTTTATCCATGTTTTTGGTAGATTTTAATGCCAATTTTGTATGAGATTTTGAAATAAAAGAGACTTGAGTGAGGAGTTTCATGAAGTTTCAAAGCTAGCCAAGAGCATAATTTTCATCAAGGAATTCAAGGAGGCTTCTGTAGAGTTTTCTTATGGCTTGCATGGTTTCGAAGAGGCAACGGACCTCCTCCGTTCGGTATCATCGCAATTTCACTCTTATTCCTCATTTCCACACTTTATTTCTTTCTAGATACCATTAGAAGTAGGAAATAAAGAGCGTGCGCTCGAAGTCGCTGTTTAAAGACCTGTAGCAGGCATTCCGCACTTCATTTACCATATGTGTTGTGCTTGTGTTTGTTTACTTTCTTGTCGATCGATGAGTCACTCAATTTAGCAATTGAGATCATGACTTCGCTCTCAGTGCATGCTCCCTATAGGATTTTATCGCTTTCTGTTATTTCTTGTCGATCGATGAGTCACTCAATTTAGCAATTGAGATCACGACTTCGCTCTCATCGCGTGTTCCCTATAGGATAGTTTTTTTAGACTTTTCTTCGACATGTTAACCTAGGCAGGATCTCTTTAGGTGTGCTCTCTTTGTTGGCTTGCTTGCTTCATCCTTGTACATACCATGTTCCCTTAGGACGCGCTCGCTCCGTTCGGACGCAAGTTAGACCTTAGGTTGTAAACCATGCATGCTAACAGTAGGTAGAAACTTCCCCTTCATCCTTGACATAGGACTACCATTGTATGATAACATTAGGTTTAGAAATAAGCTAGTCTCCCCTTAGACTCTTTTCTTCCCTTTTGCATGTGCATTCAAAATAAAAACTTATTTTCTTAGCAAATCAAAAACATGCTAATCTCACTTAAACCCTTTTTCAAGGTAACAAAAAATACAAACCAATTCAAACAATTTTGTGCGCTCAAGCACCTTTCCTCTAAAACCCCTTTTCAGGTAAGGACATGATTAGTTTACTTCTGTGCCAACGCATAAGTCTCCAAAGGTCGAGCTGTGACAGAAGGCAGAATTAACATTGTCCATAAAAAACACAAAACAAACAAAACATATGAGCCGAACTACGGTAGCTCTGATTCCTCAAAAAGGATACGTAGGCATTGGGGTAGGGCCCAGGCGAGCATAATTTTATTTTCCCTACATTATTTTCTCTTTTATTTTGCATGCATTCCTTTGAGTAGTATAGTAAACAGTAAGAATAAATTAAACACACCCATAAGATAGATAACAAGAGTGGATACCATAGAGTACTACGGGCGTGTGGGGTGCTAATACCTTCCCTTCGCGTAACAGACTCCCTTACCCGATCTCTCGGTCGCAAGACCGTGACTTCTCCCTTCTCAGGTTTTATCGATGTTTACCTTTCCCTACATGTGGGATAAAAGACGTTCGATGGCGACTTCATTGTTTGATGATTTTCAGCCGGTTGTTTCAGCTGGCGACTTCACTGGGGATTTCAATGGTTGACCAAATGCTGGTCCATCCCGGAGTCGCTCCTAGCTCTTGCTTTCTTTCCTTTGGGTGTTTATCTTTACGCTTTCAGTTTATTCATTCATTTTATATATACTTGAGCATATGTATGCATTGCATTTTACTGTCTTCCATATACTACTGTTGTACTGGATCTGCTTCTTATTGGGTGGGTGTTACTATGAGGTAAAAGGCCCAATACCCAGGCCAGAGTTGTATACCATAGGAACCCTAGGAATAGAGTGGAATATGAACGGCTAGTTGAATTAGGTCTCACTATCTCCGCCATGTCATCCACGCTCAGATGAGGTACAAATGAGGGGCTATCGTTTTCACGTAGGTGATACGGCGATAGTTTTTCAGGAGTACCCTTGATCTAGTTTTCACCCGTGAGCGGGGAGGGAATTCTTATTACAGGTACAGGTGGTGACTATGTTCAGATGGTTACTCATGCTCAGATGGTAACTATGATCAGACGGTGACTATTGGTTCTAATGGCTATATTCTGGATTTCTGTTATGACTTTATGCAGATGCTATATCCTGTTGGTGACCGTATGGTTCTCAGATTTATTTTATGAGTTTCTGACTTGTTTACCTAGAGGTTCATTTAAGCCTTCAATCTTGGTATTCCCAGCATTGTTCAGAAATGCTCAACAGTATCGAGTCCCAGAAGCCTTGACCCCATACAATGGGAGATCCACATGGTACTTGGTTCTTATATATGCAGAAGCTATGTCGTACCTTTGATCTGATGATACTCTCATGGTTCGGAACAGTACAACAATCATATTCAAAAATGATGGAACCTTGATCCTCTTTGATCTCATGCCTTTGCATACATAACATGGCTAACCACATGCTTACCATACATGTTCTGTTATTTCCAAGGAATCACATTTGCAAGCCTTGTGCTAAACTCTTCCATTCCTTACTTGCGTAAAATCAAAATCAAAGCACGCAAATTCCTTGGAAATTACATAACATGACATGGCACTCATTCATGCACCCCATGCATATTCATGCATTCATAACAGGTACCCGAAGATTGGGGATTCTTATTTAGACCTAGGGTTATCTTCAAAGATTCAACTTGATTTCTCACCGCACATGCTCAGAGATCAGTTATGGAATAACTCCGAGTGGTACATGCAAGCTTTGGCTCGTAGTTAGAAACTTCTTCAAGCAAGAAGATAATGGATTAAATACTCAGATAAGCAAGGTCATGGAAACTCTGATGATGATGTCTATCATTTATTTAAGACATGATATGCTTGGTGATGCATATTATACTGGGGCACTTGGCAAATCGATTGAAGATGGTATGTCATCCAAAGACAATGTCCAAGACAGGCTCAATCCAGAGACTACTGTGTTCACATCAGATCTGAAAGGGAATTCTCTCGCACACTCGAGCATCAAGACTACAGAAAGTCGTCAGAATCAGCAAGTCCATACGGAGTCAAGTCTCCTCAACAATGGCAATCATTGGTTTCTTTACTGCATTTTCATTTGCATTCTTGCTTGTTTGTTTAAACATCGCTTGTATATAGAAACTTGTCTATTTTTGAACGAAAATCTTAATGCAATAAGTATGCTTGTCTTGAAGTGTTCCTTTTATTTTTACTCATCCATTCGTTATCACTCTTTAAATGTTTTACTTGCATATTGATGCCAGATTTCCTAGTCTTATGCTTAGGTAAAGATTCAAAGGAGGAGGATGACAATCTGAAAACACAAAAATCTCTGGTCGGTACGCTTTTGAGTAAGACCCTGCTGACGATGTACAGGCCTTGTTTCAATCCCTAAACACTGGAGATATAAGGGAGATAGACCCTCGTCAACCCCTCTGAGCCTTCGAAGTAGGAGTCTTCTTTCTATTAAAAAAAAAACCCTCATTTCAACCCTGGGGCGGGTAGTGTTCAGCTAATCTGATCAAGCATTCAGAACTCATCAAGAGTGTGCATCCAAGGATACAACAATGGTTATCCATCAAAAGGTTGAGAAAAGTCAATACCACAATGGTTAACCCTCATCTAACAACAATGTGCGTCTATTTGACTATATCCCAATGGGTATCTCTCGCACATCAGGAGGTCAACAAATGATGATACTGAAGACTCAGGCAGTCACGATCACTTCCGACAAATCAAAACAATGCAAAGATCAACGACTTATTCAAAATGGAAAATACGAATAAGAAAGAAACAAAAATTCCCGCTAAGTCGAAACTTGAAAACAAGTCGCAGGCAAAAATTTGGGGCATCCCGCTGGACTTTCAAATCGAAATTCAAAAGAATTTGTCCAGGAAAAAATTAGGGAAAGCAAGAAAGAAATTGAAAAGCCTAAAAGGCGAGAAAAGGATTACCAATGAAAATCCTCATCAAAGAACAAAGTCGTATGATCAGACACCAAAGTCAGAAGTTAGTGACTGTCGTGTCCGAGAAACCACAGTGGTTCCTCAACCATCGCAAACTCTTCTAGAGAGATGAATGCTTATATCAGGTCAACTGAACGTAGGAATGAAGAACATCATGGAGAATGGGTGGGCACCAAATAATTTTGAGCCTTAAATCCTTTTTTGAAAAACCGTGAACCAGGCCACGTTACAACCCATAAAAGTCCTAATTGAAGCATGGGTCAATTCGAAATCGTGCTACAACGAGATAGCGTTAAACTGACTCCTAAGAGGTATGTTTTAATATTTGTGTTGGCATCATATGCTTGCATTATCTTTCATAAAAAAGGAATTTGCAAATGTCTCTCTCTAGCTAGTGACTCGTTCACAACAGAGTTGTGACGTCATTTCATTCAAAGTTTTTCAAACTTCAAGACTTACATATGTGTTGCATTAGAATTATCATTCTCATAATAAACATTCTTCTGCATATAAAACAACTGATTGACATCGAGCAAGTTTCCACAATGAACAACCGGTGAAGAGTTCAATCTTGTCAGAGAAGGGAGGCTTGAATACTCTGTTCAAACAAGAGCCAGTTGTCGCAAAAAAAAAAGACCAATCCAGAGGCATATTAACCAGTGATTCTGTCAAGTGCTTCACAGTCTGAGTACCCTTCAGGGATGAAGTTAGCAGATTCTGCTAATCTGGGGCAAGTAAGTCAAAAATCGATCTCTCCAAGCTCAGCCAAATCTAGGGCATTCCCTCAAAGCTATCAATCAGAGGCTATCATGTCGATAAATCTCTTCAAGCTCGATCAATCAGAGGCTATCACGTCTAGAGATCTATTCAGAATTCATTCCACCTGGGGAGGTTACGTTGAGATTCGACAAATCTCTCCAAGAAAGTTGTAATCAAGAGCAGTTTGTTTCATGGTTCAAGAGATTGGGGAAGGCCACCTCATATCGTATTATGCCATGGATATTCCAGTCTTCTATTCAACCTAGATCTTCCCAGAGATCCCACAGACAGGGGCATTCCTCATCCGTACTTAGTTGCTCAAGTCAATTATGTTGTACAAGACTATGATCAAGCTAAAAGCATCATAACAGTCAACCTGACTTGGCCAGTGCACGAAGCTGCCTTCATTTTCTACAAACAACTTCGGACCTGATTCCCCAAGTGAATTCAGAAAATCTAGAATCGTCTTTTAACTCAGCACGCGCAAATGCATCCTTAGTGGATTTAATCAAGAACATCCCCAATGGAGCTAAGTCGGGGCATTCGCAGAGCTAAACCGGGGCATTCGCAGATCCAGACTGGGGCATTTGCAGAGCTCAACCGGGGCACTTGTAAGTGTCCACGCCCATCTCTTATTCCCCAAGTGATTCAAGAAACAATTCCCCAATGTGCGTAAACTTGGAGCATGTATTCAAAGGTATCCACATGGTGTTCAGTATCCATTCTTCGGCATATTCAGTTCTATCATCCTATCAACGGTTCAGGATGTTTGGAAGTATGGCCAGATTATCTCTTCCCCAACGGTACGATTCAGAATCCAGCAGTGTTCCTGAAGACTCGCTTCGTCAGCAATTCGATCTTTAGCAAAATCATCAACGATCTTTGGTCTTCAAGAGCTCCTCAGGGCAAATTTTTATCAATATCCCCAGCAATCTTTGGTACTGCAGACTTCCAGCGTCGATATGTATTGGTGTCCCCAATTATGAGCAATGGTTCCCAGCAAGCCTTCTCTTCTCCCCATGAAGTTTATTTCTTCGCATCGCATATAGTTATCATTACATAACATTGCATCCTCAAAAGCGCGTAGCTGATCCATCAGAGTGGATCTTCGCGTCAAAAGAAATTCAAACATGCATACAAAGCATAAGCCATACCAGGTACCTTACATGAAAGACCTGAATTATTCAAGGACAACAATACGTCCCTACAGGAGGGTATCATCCCCAGAATCCCCAGTCGGTGACCTTCACATTCTCAATGTCCAGCAAAATCGATACACTTTGTCACTCTAAACCCAGTTCTTGTCTGGTAGTCAGTTCCCTAAACACCCATCTGTGTCAGTCTTTCAAACACTCATCCGTGTTTAACTTTTGATACTCGTTTGTATTGTTTCAAACACTCGTCCATGTTTAACCTTTTGATACTCGTCCGTATTGAATCAAACACTCGTCCGTGTTTAACTTTTGATACTCACCTGTATCTTCTTTCAATACTCGTCCGTATTGAACCAAACACTCGTCTGTGTTTAACTTTTGATACTCACCTGTATCTTCTTTCAATACTCGTCCGTATTGAACCAAACACTCGTCCGTGCTTAACCTTTAATACCCGTATGTATCTTCTTTCAATACTCGTCCGTATTGATTCAAACACTCGTCCGTGTTTAACCTTTCTTGATGCTCGTCCGTGTCGCTTATCTAAACAATCATCATGTCGTAACCCATGTCACCTTCTTAGAACCTGAGATCGCCTCTTGGCTAGGTTCTTCCCATAGATCATCGTCGAACCTGAGATCTCCTGTAGGCTAGGTTCTTCCTTAGATCATCTTAGAACCTGAGATCACCCATAGGCTAGGTTCTTCCTTAAATCACCGTCGAACCTGAGATCGCCCATAGGCTAGGTTCTTCTCATAGATCACCGTCGAACCTGAGATCGCCCATAGGCTAGGTTCTTCCCTCAAATAATCGTCGAACCTGAGATCGCCCATAGGCTAGGTTCTTCCCATAGATCACCTTCGAACCTGAGATCGCCCATAGGCTAGGTTCTTCTCATAGATCACCGTCGAACCTGAGATCTCCCATAGGCTAGGTTCTTCCCTCAAATCATCGTCGAACCTGAGATCGCCCATAGGCTAGGTTCTTCCCATAGATCACCGTCGAACCTGAGATCGTTCGTAGTCCAGGTTCTTCTCATAGATCACCGTCGAATCTGAGATCGCCCATAGGCTAAGTTCTTCCCTCAAATCACCGTCGAACCTGAGATCGCCCATAGGCTAGGTTCTTCCCATAGATCACCGTCGAACCTGAGATCGCCCATAGGCTAGGTTCTTCTCATAGATCACCATCGAACCTGAGATCGCCCATAGGCTAGGTTCTTCCCTCAAATCATCGTCGAACCTGAGATCGCCCATAGGCTAGGTTCTTCCCATAGATCACCGTCGAACCTGAGATCGCCTCTTGGCTAGGTTCTTCCTATAGATCATCGTCGAACCTGAGATCGCCCGTAGGCTAGGTTATTCCTTAGATCATCTTAGAACCTGAGATCGCCCATAGGCTAGGTTCTTCCTTAAATCACAGTCGAATTTAAGATCGCCCATAGGCAAGGTTCTTATCATAGATCACCGTCGAACTTGAGATCGCCCATAGGCTAGGTTCTTCCCTCAAATCATCGTTGAACCTGAGATCGCCCATAAGCTAGGTTCTTCCCATAGATCACCGTCAAACCTGAGATCGCCCGTAGGCCAGGTTCTTCTCATAGATCACCGTCGAACCTGAGATCGCCCATAGGCTAGGTTCTTCCCTCAAAATCATCGTCGAACCTGAGATCGCCTCTTGGCTAGGTTCTTCCCATAGATCATCGTCAAACCTGAGATCGCCTGTAGGCTAGGTTCTTCCCTTAGATCATCGTCAAACCTGAGATCGCCCGTAGGCTAGGTTCTTCCCATAAGATCATCTTCGAACCTGAGATCGCCCATAGGCTAGGTTCTTCCCTCAGATCATCGTCGAACCTGAGATCGCCCATAGGCTAGGTTCTTCCCTCAGATCATCGCCAAACCTGAGATTGCCCGTAGGCTAGGTTCTTCCCATAGATCGTCGTCGAACCTGAGATCGCCCATAGGCTAGGTTCTTCCCATAGATCTTCGTCGAACCTGAGATCGCCTCTAGGTTAGGTTCTTCCCATAGATCACCGTCGAACCTGAGATTGCCTCTTGTCTAGGTTCTTCCCTCAAATCATCGTCGAACCTGAGATCGCCTCTTGGCTAGGTTCCTCCTTAGATCACCTTCTTAGAACCTGAGATCGCCTCTCGGATAGGTTCTTCCCTCAGATCGTCGTCGAACCTGAGATCGTCTCTAGGCTAGGTTCTTCCCATAGATCACCGTCGAACCTGAGATCGCCTCTTGGCTAGGTTCTTCCCTCAAATCATCGTCGAACCTGAGATCTCCTCTTGGCTAGGTTCCTCCTTAAATCACCTTCTTAGAACCTGAGATCGCCTCTCGGCTAGGTTCTTCCCTCAAATCATCGTCGAACCTGAGATCGCCTCTTGGCTAGGTTCCTCCTTAGATCACCTTCTTAGAACCTGAGATCGCCTATTGGCTAAGTTCTTCCCTCAAATCATCGTTGAACCTGATATTGCCTCTTGGCTAGGTTCTTTCCATATACTTTGTCTTAGAACCTGAGATCGCACTTAGGCTAGGTTCTCTGTCAAATTACTCATTGTTTCACCTTAGGATCGTAGGTCGCCCGTAGACCTCATCCGCTGTCTTTTCATACCAACCATTTGTCTTGTATTGGCATTGCTCCATGTTACAAGCCCAATCTATGTCTCTTCATTGGAAAAACAAAAATTTCTTTCCCCAGCAGATATCACAATAAATAAAGAAAACACTTACTCTCTCTCTCAGGACAAATTTTTGGCATTGATATTTAATCATCTTCAACCTCGAACTTCCAAAAGGCATGCGTCAATCGTACTTTTAGGTTTAAGAAGATTAAATAGGGGCAACTGTAATACCCATAATTTGTCCTACCCTTCTACTTTTATCTGGTTTATGCATTGTCGCGCTTTTCTCATGTACATATCTCCATTAGGTCATTTAACATTGCATACATTCGCTAACAACATAACTTCGCAAGGGGTCGAGAACCTTCAGGATTAGGGTTTTCATCAACTGGCTAAGGTGTATATGTTCAAATAGAACCTGATTCTTCTGGTTATGTTTCAAGGCAGTGAAATTGCGAAATTAGGGTTTTGTGTTCATGGATGTTGTGGAATTAGGGTTTCGTGTTCATGGGTGTTGTGTTCATCAAGCTACAAGATCATCCTCCATTAATAATTCATCAAACACAAGTTGATTAGGGTGTCACATCTTCTATGTTCGAATTTGTAGTATCTATTGACTAAGGTGCATTGGGCTTCATATTACGTTTCTTTCGGTACTTCGAAGCGCCCTCAAGACATTGTTGTTGTCCATGAAGTCAAGATATAGTGTGGATTGGATTGTAAAATGAAAGTTGTGTATATAGCATGAAGTTGTAAGTACATTGAGTTCGAAACTTCATCGTTCTTTCGAATACTTGTTACCTAAATCGCAAGTAACTTGGATTGCTGATGATTATTGAATTGGATTCGTTGAAACTTCTAATTATGCTCAAGATTGATATTAGTTCAAGGTCAGTTTCGTGATTTGGCAATGGTTTATTCAAGATACGGTTGGATGATTCGTTCATGTGGTTCTCTTGGTGTACAAGTTACGAATTTGCAAAGAATTACAAGTCATAACATCATTCAAGGTTATTCGTTTAGTTTGGGTCATCAAAACTCATCAAGATCCAAGGGTTCACGTTCATTCAATGACATGATCTTTACAAGTTCTAAAACATCACACATGTTTTTTTTAAAGGGGTTATCCAACTTCATTCTTGTTCATTCAAGGTCATAACCATGTGATTTACAAGCTATGTTATTGGAGCATTACAAGAGAAAATTACAAAGACAATAGAAAAGAACGATTCATTTACATGGAAAATCTATCCAAAACATATCCATATTGTTACAAATGTTATGAAAGATTTCAGGTTTTATGCCGTCATCAACTTCATGATATATGCCATACTTTAATCAATCTTCAATACTCCATAACCAACCTCCACCTTCAATCTTCTTCACGTTGCTCAAGTTCTGAGATCTACATGTACCAACATTTCAGGGCTTTCATGTTTCAAGCCTTCGTCATAGTCCAAATAATCGGCCCTGCATATTTCTGAAAAATTAGAAATTAAACAAAACACCCTAACCATAATCTCCAAATATAACCCCTAACTGCCTTAAAAAGAAATTCCAGCCAAGAGAAAAAAATAGAATTTCTTAACTGAAACAGAATTTCACACAACCATTTTCCAAACTACCCTGTAATTGAATCTCAGCTTAACAAAAAAAATGATCTGCATAATGAAAAGCCAGTTCAGAATTTAACCGCTTCTAACTAACTGTCAAACAGAACTAGTAACAAACTTCAAACAGAAAACCATAACAAACTCCTAAAAAAGACTTCCCATAACAGAAGCATAACAGAATAAGAATCAACTATCAAACCCACTTTCCAACGCCCACATCTCTAACATAAAACCAATTCCGAACAAAGAGAAAAATAACTATTCTCCACAACCTGTAACAAAACAATAACTGCCATATGACCAAACAGAATAACAGTCCTAACCAACTGTCCAAAAGGCTTACTAACTAAATCCTAACAGCCTAACTAATTCCTAATAGAATTTCAGACTTAACCAATCTCAAACAGAATAATAAACCTCCTAACCATTTTCAAAACTAAATTCCAAATGTCCATAACCCAACTAACAGAACTAACCAACTGAAACAGAATTCCCTAACCTTTCTGCTAACCCTTCATAACATCTCTAACAAACTTTTTTCTGATAAAAAAATGGTATAACAGAAAGAGAGGCGGAGGATTCACGAGGTTCTTTCAATAGAAAAAACTCAAAAAAAATCCAGTGATAGAAAACTCATCTCTCAATATCTCTCTGAAAGGCACCACAATCATTCATTATCTTGACCTTCACAAGTCTCTGCAAATTCTGAAACTGTATCCCTGCTTCAACCTCCAAGCAACAAAAACCGAAAGACCTTCATTCTCCATCTGTTATCAACATCAAATCACACCGCTGTAATCACAACAACGCACGCTTCAGTCATCTGCATCACAATAGCGGTTCGCGGAAGTGCAAATTCAGAAACGCAGAAATAGAAAAAGAGGAAAGAGATTGGCAATCAAAGAAAACTCACCAAAAACACAAATTCTCTCCGCTATCTCTTGGAACCGCATCACTGCTATTTCTTCATAATCTTCGATTCTACATCGAGATGACCGAATCTTCCTCTTTCTGAATTCAACATTCATCATCATAAATCTTCACACATACTCCTTCTCTCTGCATCAACGAACAACATCATCACCATCACATTTCTCTGTTTATGAATTGACAATAATTGCACCATCACCATTTGAACCAAGAGCAAGGTCCAAGAACGTAAGAAAGGTGGAAAGAGAAGACCAGAATCAAAAGTTTCATTACAATCGTACCTGGTTAATGTTTCAGCTCTGGTTTTCTGAGTTATCATCAAGATACAAGGGTTGTCGGAGCTACGCTGGTCGACAAGATGTTATGCTCATACTTTTACGATTTCTATTTTTCTTTGTTTGAATCTGTGAATGTATTGGTGGTACTGTGAATGTTCGAACTGGAGCGAATTCTCGAATAGAAACTCCAAAGAGGAACGTGGAGTCGAGCTTGAAACTGCCGCATCGAAGTTGAATGATGAGGATGATGGAAGACAATATCGCGATGATGTTGAAGTGATGAGGTAGCCGCATCGAAGACGATTGCGGGATCGCGAAGGAAATGTGAGCAAAAACGGGCTGAAAGGGAGGGATAAGGAACCGAATAACTGCGGCGGTGCTGTGCGATGTTAAATCGGAGAAGAAGAGGTTTGTGTTGATCGGAGCCACTGTGAATGAGCTTAAGCTACGATGAATGAAGCCTGAGGCGGAGATGAATGGCGAAACCGAATCAGAACAGTGTGAGAGGCGAAGGTCACGACGGCTGAAGCGGAAGAGCGGTGCGATTCGTTGATGATGAAGGAGTCTGAACATCAATTTCGAACCCTAATCCCTTCTTACATCGTTCTACCATTTATTATTTTTATTTTTATTTTTTTTCAGAATTAAATAAAACTAAATTGATAATGTTGAAAGAAGGTATGGATTAGGGGCTATGCGCGTTGAGATTTGATGCACTAAGGCCTAGTGATATTTTTTGGAAAACATTATGAAAAAGGGATTATTGGATCATTCCTACATGGGCTTAATGCTTCATTTTGTTTGCTATACAGTGCCATTATATGCAGTTTACACCCTCTGAATACTTTCTATTATTTCTTAAATAATTTTGTGTGATACTTCTACATGTTTTTTTCCTTAATTGTTCACGTGATAAAAATTCAAAAATTATTAGAATAGAATTTTACTTCTTTTATTAACTTTGTTTGTTATTTTATCCATGTTTTTGCTAGATTTAAATGCCAATTTTGTATGAGATTTTGAAATAAAAGAGACTTGAGTGAGGAGTTTCATGAAGTTTCAAAGCTAGCCAAGAGAATAATTTTCATCAAGGAATTCAAGGAGGCTTCTGTAGAGTTTTCTTATGGCTTGCATGGTTTCGAAGAGGAAACGGACCTCCTCCGTTCGGTATCATCGCAATTTCACTCTTATTCCTCATTTCCACACTTTATTGCTTTCTAGATACCATGAGAAGTAGGAAATAGAGAGCGTGTGCTCGAAGTCGCTGTTTAAAGACTTGTAGCAGGCATTCCGCACTTCATTTACCATATGTGTTGTGCTTGTGTTTGTTTACTTTCTTGTTAATCGATGAGTCACTCAATTTAGAAATTGAGATCACGACTTCGCTCTCAGTGCATGCTCCCTATAGGATTTTATCGCTTTCTGTTATTTCTTGCCGATCGATGAGTCACTCAATTTAGCAATTGAGATCACGACTTCGCTCTCATCGCATGTTCCCTATAGGATAGTTTTTTTAGACTTTTCTTCAACATGTTAACCTAGGCAGGATCTCTTTAGGTGTGCTCTGTTTGCTGGGTTGCTTGTTTCATCCTTGTACATACCATGTTCCCTTAGGATGCGCTCGCTCCGTTCGGACGCAAGTTACACCTTAGGTTGTAAACCATGCATGCTAACAGTAGGTAGAAACTTCCCCTTCATCCTTGACATAGGACTACCATTGTATGATAACATTAGGTTTAGAAATAGGCTAGTCTCCCTTAGACTCTTTTCTTCCCTTTTGCATGTGCATTCAAAACAAAAACTTCTTTTCTTAGCAAATCAAAAACATGCTAATCTCACTTAAACCCTTTTTCAAGGTAACAAAAAATACAAACCAATTCAAACAATTTTGTGCGCTCAAGCACCTTTCCTCTAAAAACCCTTTTCAGGTAAGGACATGATTAGTTTACTTCTGTGCCAATGCATAAGTCTCCAAAGGTCGAGCTGCGGCATAAGGCGGAATTAACATTGTCCATAAAAAACACAAAACAAACAAAACATATGAGCCGAACTACGGTAGCTCTGATTCCTCAAAAAGGATACGTAGGCATTGGGGTAGGGCCCAAGCGAGCATAATTTTATTTTCCCTACATTCTTTTCTCTTTTCTTTTGCATGCATTCCTTTCAGTTGTATAGTAAATAGTAAGCATAGATTAAACACACCCATAAGATAGATAACAAGAGTGGATACCGTAGAGTACTACGGGCGTGTGGGGTGCTAATACCTTCCCTTCGCGTAACAGACTCCCTTACCCGATCTCTCGGTCGTAAGACCGTGACTTCTCCCTTCTCAGGTTTTCTTGATGTTTACCTTTCCCTACATGTGGGATAAAAGGCGTTCGATGGTGACTTCATTGTTTGATGATTTTCAGCCGGTTGTTTCAGCTGGCGAATTCACTGGGGATTTCAATGGTCGACCAAATGTTGGTCCATCTCGGAGTCGCTCATAGCTCTTGCTTTCTTTCCTTTGGGTGTTTATCTTTACGCTTTCAGTTTATTCATTCATTTTGTATATACTTGAGCATATGTATGCATTGCATTTTACTGTCTTCCATATACTACTGTTGTACTGGATCTGCTTCTTATTGGGTGGGTGTTACTATGAGGTAAAAGGCCCAATACCCAGGCCAGAGTTGTATACCATAGGAACCCTAGGAATAGAGTGGAACATGAACCACTAGTTGACTTAGGTCTCACTATCGCCGCCATGTCATCCACGCTCAGATGAGGTACAAATGAGGGGCTATCGTTTTCACGTAGGTGATACGGCGATAGTTTTTCAGGAGTACCCTCGATTCTGAGTTACCATTGCCTTACCCTGACCTAGTTTTCACCCGTGAGCGGGGAGGGAATTCTTATTACAGGTACAGGTGGTGACTATGTTCAGATGGTTACTCATGCTCAGATGGTGACTATGATCAGACGGTGACTATTGGTTATAATGGCTATATTCTGGATTTCTGTTATGACTTTATGCAGATGCTATATCCTGTTGGTGACCGTATGGTTCTCAGATTTATTTTCTGAGTTTCTGACTTGTTTACCTAGAGGTTCATTCAAGCCTTCAATCTTGGTATTCCCAGCATTGTTCAGAAATGCTCAACAATATCCAGTCCCAGAAGCCTTGACCCCGTACAATGGGAGATACACATGGTACTTGGTTCTTATATATGCAGAAGCTATTTCGGACCTTTAATCTGATGATACTCACATGGTTTAGAACAGTACAACAATCATATTCAGAAATGATGGAACCTTGATCCTCTTTGATCTCATGCCTTTGCATACATAACATGGCTAACCACATGCTTAACATACATGTTCTGTTATTTCCAAGGAATCACATTTACAAGCCTTGTGCTAAACTCTTCCATTCCTTACTTGCGTAAAATCAAAATCAAAGCACGCAAATTCCTTGTAAATGACAGAACATGACATGGCACTCATTCATGCACCCCATGCATTTTCATGCATTCATAACAGGTACCCGAAGATTGGGGATTCTTATTCAGACCTGGGGTTATCTTCAAAGATTCAACTTGATTTCTCACCGCACATGCTCAGAGATCAGTTATGGAATAACTCCGAGTGGTACATGCAAGCTTTGGCTCGTAGTCAGAAACTTCTTCAAGCAGGAAGATAATGGATTAAATACTCAGATAAGCAAGGTCATGGAAACTCTGATGATGATGTCTAGAATTTCTTTAAGACATGATATGCTTGGTGATGCATATTATACTGGGGCACTTGGCCAATCGATTGAAGATGGTATGTCATCCAAAGACAATGTCCAAGACAGGCTCAATCCAGAGACTACGGTGTTCACATCAGATCTGAAAGGGAATTCTCTCGCACACTCGAGCATCAAGACTACAGAAATTCGTCAGAATCAGCAAGTCCATACAGATTCAAGTCTCCTCAACAATGGCAATCATTGGTTTCTTTACTGCATTTTCATTTGCATTCTTGCTTGTTTGTTTAAACATCGCTTGTATATAGAAACTTGTCTATTTTTGAACGAAAATCTTAATGCAATAAGTATGCTTGTCTTGAAGTGTTCCTTTCATTTTTACTCATCCATTCGTTATCACTCTTTAAATGTTTTACTTGCATATTGATGCCAGATTTCCTAGTCTTATGCTTAGGTAAAGATTTAATGGAGGAGGATGACAATCTGAAAACGCAAAAATCTCTGGTCGGTACGCTTTTGAGTAAGACCCTGTTGATGATGTATAGGCCTTGTTTCAATCCCTAAACACTGGAGATATAAGGGAGATAGACCCTCGTCAACCCCTCTTAGCCTTCGAAGTAGGAGTCTTCTTTCTATTCATAAAAAACCCTCATTTCAACCCTGGGGTGGGTAGTGTTCAACTAATCTGATCAAGCATTTAGAACTCATCAAGAGTCTGCATCGAAGGATACAACAATGGTTATCCATCAAAAGGTTGAGAAAATTCAAAACCACAATGGTTAACCCTCATCTAACAACAATGTGCGTCTATTTGACTATGTCCCAATGGGTATCTCTCGCACATCAGGAGGTCAACAAATGACGATACTGAAGACTCAGGCAGTCACGATCACTTCCGACAAATCAAAACAACGCAAATATCAACGACTTATTCAAAATGGAAAATACGAATAAGAAAGAAACAAAAATTCCCGCTAAGTCGAAACTTGAAAACAAGTCGCTTAGGCAAAAATTGGGGCATCCCGTGGTTGCGATCCTTTAGTGCCTACGTACCACCTTGCGTGCAATAGGGGATCAGGGTACTCGTAGTTCACCTTTAAAATTTTTTAAAACCCAAGTGTGTTGGTTAATTTTATGAGACGAGACATCATCATCATCTCCGAGTGGAAGAACATACTTACTACCCACGATTATGAGAAAGGAGAATTTGCATCATCTCAAAGTGGAGGATTTAGCTTGGATTTTAAAATGAACAAAGTCTCGCTCAACACCCAAGTTGAAAATATCTTACTTCACTATATATTTGTAGAAGTATAATAGCATGCATCACTGCAAGGATTGACAAGAGTCTAACCTTTTGAGAAAATTTCAAAGTAAAAATCCACAATGTAAAAATGGTTTGAATGAGATTGATTGACTTTTAGTCTTCTCACAAAAATGTCAAAGTATGATTAAGTTGGTTAAAATTTGATTAATAAAATATTTTTTTAAAAATGCATGGACCTAAGTCCAACTTTATTGTGAAATCGGTTCAAGTTTAGAAAATAAGAATAGTGTTGAAAAGGAGAAAGAAGATTTTTGAAATTAAAGAAGATGGGAGGAGATGAAGGGACTATCCTAAAGCATAAGATAAAAGCTAGGGAAAAGAATCGTCTAACCAACAAGTAGTCAACACTTGACACAATGAGTCAATGTAGAATTATCATCCTTTGGATTTGAAACCAAACAAGCAAAAATAATAAACCTCTTAAGAATACCACATTTCAAATGCATTAAGTCTTCACAAAAATTGGGCAGAGTAACGGCTATATATAGAGAAATTCCCAATCACAGAAAAAGCATATAATCAGAATAACCTGCACACAAAGAAAACAAATAACCCAATGTCTCAGGGTAAACCCCAAGAACTCTCGAAAAAATAACAATAGAAGTCACCCCAAGGGTAGTCAAGGTCTCTAATCCCAAGTCCAAGAAGTCCATAACTCCAACATGCCAAGGATAGTAACCAAATAGTCCAAGTAACCTTTAAAGCTTTTTATTGTTCAATTTGGTTATTAAGTATCTTCAAAAAGAAAATGAAAGCTCAAGTGAGCAAAATAAAAATTACATAAAGATAAATGCTCAAGTGAGCAAAGATGAAAATAACATGAAATAAAAATGCTAAAATAAATGGCGCGTAAAAGTAAAGACGTAAAGTAAAAGCATAAAAATAAAAGTCAATTATTAATGAGTTAGAAATTAGAGGTTAGTTGAATGACCATCTTGAAACTTGCATTTAAATACTCATTAGAATATTGATAAAATCAAAGCCTCTCAACAACAAGGTTCATTCGCTTTTTGTCAAGTATATCATTCATTTCAAGTTCTTGAGGCAACAACAAATGGTCAACGATGTTTAAATTATTCACTTATACCAAACTTTATGAAGATTCATTAGAGGATTGATAAGATCAAAGCCTCCTAACAATGAACCTCAAGGTTATTGGATCAAAGGTTTCAAATTAACCATATTTGGGCTTGCAAACACAGGTTTGGGCCACGAATGATCATTTATCGAATCAAAACAAAATTTAGCGTTATATTAAGCAATCATACGTGGACTTATATAGAAGTCGCATCTATTTTGAGGCCGGTCAATAGCAATCTATGTACCATATATTTGGAGAAATGATATGTAGATTATTCTCTAACAACATGTAGTACAAGTAAGAAAGGGATAAGATGGAGAGGGAGGAGATGCATTGTATGAAATTAGGGTTTCAAATATCATCAACATTTTGGTGGATTTGGTTTTTCAACCTATCAACACCCAAGATCCAATGATGTTGAAGAATTTGTCACCAGAAGAAATCCAAGTCAGAACCAAATAAAATAAATAAATAATATTTAATAAAACAATATTTAAATGGCTAATAAAAAGAAAATAAATGGTAAAATACACAAAATATTATGAAATACCAAATAAAAATCCTAAAACATAAATCTAGAGGTGAAACATGATTCAATAATAGTTGACAAAAATTTTCAATTTTTTTTAAAGTCAAGAACTAATTTTAGAAATAAAAGAAATAAATAAAACAAAACAAAAAATGGTAAAAATAATAAATTCAGAAATAAAAATAAATAAAAAGTCATCAAAAATTGCCAAAAGACCAACGGACCTTTCCATAATTTTTTCAAAATTTTTAACAATCAGAAAATAATTTTAAACAATTAAAATAATCAAAAGAAAGTGAAAAATCATAAAAAATATCAAATCTGAAAATAAAATTGTGAAAAAAAATAAAAAAATCAGAAAGATGATATTCTAAAATATTTTTGTGACTTTTTTCATAATTTTTGGACCAGAAATAAATTTTTTATGGATTTTTGAAGTTTAAAACAAATAAATATAAAAATCAGAAACAAAAATAAAGCCAAAAAAATGGGGACCACTGGATCATTGTCAAAACGTGTTAGTAAGCAGATTTGAGAGATCTGACACACTGTGCATGATATGGCCACTATTGAAAATTACACCAAATCAAATTTTAATAAAATAAAAGGAAAAAATGTGGTCCATTTGATGAAAAGTCAAAACGCTTTAGTAAACAGATCCAAAGGACCTGGCGTGCTGTACATATCATGGACCCTCAGCCAAAACACGTTGAATAAAAAAACAAACAGCCAATGAAAATAAAACAAATGTCCAATGTTCATTGGTTGAAGAACAACATGTATGTCGTCTTCAACCTCCAGACACCATGTGCGCGTGGGAATTTTTGAGATTCTTCAAACGAAAACGTTAGAAGCTCGGACTAATATCATTGGATTCGTCTCTTCAAGACTATCCTAACCTCACCCTCACGAAAAATTTATATAAACTGAGCAAAGAGAAAAGTATAGAAAACCAAAAATAATAGCGAGCACTTTAGGTTAGGACTTCTTACTCAATTCCCAACAATTTTAAAAATTGTAAGAAGCACAAGGATCAGAAGGATGAGTAGAGTAGAATAGGCTTTTATTTAGAACGATTTGGTTCAGAATACTGCCTGAACGAGGCTCACGAAAACAACTCTGAAAGTGAACTTCTGTAACTCAAAATTTGGCTCGATTTGCTTGGTTTAATGTTGGAGAGTTTGTATGTTTATGGAGGATGATGAATATGTAAAGAAATTATGAAGAGAGAGCTTGAAAATGTGAAATGGAATTTCAAATTTCTGAGTTGCAAATGAACTTTGGTAGGGAGTATTTGGCTCTCAAAGCTTGTGTAAATGAGTGCAATGTGGTCATCTATTTATGGGGAAGTGAATGGGAATGAGAATTGAAAGAATTAGTGGAGTTTGGAGGGAAATCGTGAGAGGCAGTGGACATGAGAAACGTGTGACTTGCTTAGCATCAAAACTCACTCAAACACACGCTAATTTGGTGTTTAGAAACCATATTATGGATTTCAGATTCTGACTCTGGAGAAAACTTCAGTTTCAAGGTACCAACTTTGAAACCATAGTGTTCATAGCTCAAGGGGTCATAGGGCATAATTCTTGAAGCATTTGAAAGATAAGGTCACAATCTTTATAATGTGCAAATAGAGATATCAATTGGATGTTGAGCTAGAATTTGTGTTGAGTCAAAGTTGAGAAAAAGATGCTGACTTTTTGTACTTAGAAAAATTCTAAGTTTTTCTCAAAAAATGTCCTATAATGATTTGATTCTAAACAAGCCCTTCCTCCAAAATCTTGCTTTGATAATTGGTGCTAGATTTAAGTGTACTTCCCAAAGAATATTGTGTAACTTAAATCACTCAAAAATACCAAGTATTGAAAAGTTATGGCCTTGTGAAATTGGTGAAAATCCATGAGGTGACCTATAATCTTTTGAGTTCTTAAGGCATCTTCCAACCATTTTCAATTCTTGCACATAAAATAATAGTTGAATTTTACATCCTCAAGATAAATATGGAAAAGTAATGGGCTCAAGGTGATAAAAATTGACCAAGTTATGATCTTTTGAAGTCACATAAGGGATTTTGATGGTCTATCTAGAAGACTTGTAATCTTTCTCCATCATTAGGAATCTTCCACACAAAATTTGCTTGAAACCTTTAAATTTATTGGTTGATAACCCTTTAAGGAGAATCATGTCTTTGGAATCACTCAAAAGATTGACAAGATATAGCCCTTACAAGTCCAAAACCCTAGCTCCTAAAGCACCAAAATGACTTGGAATCCCTTTTCAATTTTGACAATCTTTCTTGCAAAATCATTTTTGCCACGTGAATAGAAGTTGTTGTGGATGATAATAAGAAACCATAGAAAAAATAACCACTTCGAAATATTAAGAATTGAGAGAGTTATGCACTTGTGATCAAGGAATCATAAACTTGTCCAATTAGGTCAAGCTTCTTCAATCAATTCTTGCATCTTTTGACTTCTTTTGACAAATTGAGGCATGATGAATCATACTAGACCTTGTCATGATATTACTTTAGAGCATTCTCAATTATGATGCTTGAATCTCAATGATGCTTTGTTGAAGAAGGCATGGAAATAAACTCATGAACCTATGAATCAACCTGATGAAATGTGTTGTGCCCTCACCTATAGTATCATCATTTAGAGCAAACATTCATTGTATTTGTTACTTAAAAAATTAATCAATCACAAGATAAATATGATCACAATATACAAATCAAAGTGCTTGGTGATCCCTCATGAGCAAACCTAGAGATAGTGAGAAGAACCAAACCCAAGTGTAATCTTGATATGATTGAGTTAACATGAGATGATAGAGGAATCTAAGGGACAAAAATTGGGGCACAACAACTGACCTTATTTAGGTGTCTTCTATCCGGAGATACGAAGGTTAAAATCTTCGTGTCGACGCGATTGGAGATACTTAAATATAAAACAAACCTTATTTTTGGCCCTAAGACTCCATGCAATGCTTATGATTTTGCATGAAATCAAACAAATCCAAAGGTGAAACATGACACCACTGGAGAATTAGCAAATAAAATAAAGGATCAAAAGAAAATCTGACCAGGAAAATAAATCACTAGCGAACAAAAGACTCTACCCTATTGGGTTAAAGCCCAAGGAGGAGATAAAGCATCATCAACTCAAATAAATTAGGAAAGAAATAAAGGAGGATAACGATCAACAAATAACTACAAACTACCCACTCATGGAAAAGATAGCAAAAAAAAGTAAAGTCGACTCATATGGAAAAGAAATGGTAAGATAATACCGTCAAATACCAATATTAGGGAGGACAACACGTGATTAGCATCAGTACTTATGATTGTAAACAAATGAACTTATTTAGAGCAAAAGAATCTCAACAAAGAACTATCTCCCATAATGACGAGACTTCCATTCACCGGAGTAAAAAATCTCAACAACAAACTATCTCCCATAATAATGAGACTACCATTCATCGGAGTAACAAATCTCAACAATGAACTATCTCCCAAAATGACGAGACTACCATCCATTGGAGTAACAAATCTCAACAACTAACTATCTCCCATAATGACGAGACTAACATCCATTGGAGTAACAAATGACGAGACTAACATCCATTGGAGTAACAAATCTCAACAACTAACTATCTCCCATAATTACGAGACTATCATCCATTGGAGTAACAAATCTCAACAAAAAACTATCTCCCATAATGACGAGACTACCATCCATTGGAGTAACAAATATCAACAACAAACTATCTCCCATAATGATGAGACTACCATCCATTGGAGTAACAAATATCAACAACGAACTATCTCCCATAATGACGAGACTACCATCCATTGGAGTAACAAATCTCAACAACAAACTATCTCCCATAATAACGAGACAACCATCCATTGGAGTAACAAATTTCAACAATGAATTATCTCCCATAGTAGCGAGACTACCATCCATTGGAGTATCAAATATCAACAACGAACTATCTCCCATAATGACGAGACTTCCATTCACCGGAGTAAAAAATCTCAACAACAAACTATCTCCCATAATGATGAGACTACCATTCATCGGAGTAACAAATCTCAACAATGAACTACCTACCAAAATGACGAGACTACCATCCATTGGAGTAACAAATCTCAACAACTAACTATCTCCCATAATGACGAGACTAACATCCATTGGAGTAACAAATCTCAACAACTAACTATCTCCCATAATTACGATACTACCATCCATTGGAGTAACAAATATCAACAAAAAACTATCTCCCATAATGACGAGACTACCATCCATTGGAGTAACAAATCTCAACAACAAACTATCTCCCATAATGATGAGACTACCATCCATTGGAGTAACAAATATCAACAACGAACTATCTCCCATAAAGACGAGACTACCATCCATTGGAGTAACAAATCTCAACAACAAACTATCTCCCATAATAACGAGACTACCATCCATTGGAGTAACAAATTTCAACAATGAATTATCTCCCATAGTAGCGAGACTACCATCCATTGGAGTAACAAATATCAACAACGAACTATCTCCCATAATGACGAGACTACCATCCATTGGAGTAACAAATCTCAACAACGAACTATCTCCCATAATGACGATACTACCATCCATTGGAGTAACAAATCTCATAAATGAACTATCTCTCATAATGATGAGACTACCATACATTGGACTAATAAATCTCCATAATGAACTATCTCCCATAATGACGAGACTACCATTCATCGGAGTAAAAATCTCAACAACGAACTATCTCCCATAATGACGAGACTACCATTCATCGGAGTAACAAATCTCAATAATAAACCATCTACCATAATGATGAGACTACCATCCATTGGAGTAACCAATCTCAACAATGAACTATCTCCCATAATGACGAGACTACCATCCATTGAAGTATAAATCTCAACAACGAACTATCTCCCATCATGACGAGACTACCATTCATCGGAGTAACAAATTTCAACAATGAACTATCTCCCATAATGATGAGACTACCATCCATTGGAGTAACAAATTACCACAACAAACTATCTCCCATAATGACGAGACTACCATTCATCGGAGTACAAATCTTAACAACGAATTATCTCTCATAATGACGAGACTACCATCCATTGGAGTAACAAATCTCAACAAAGAACTATCTCCCATAATGACGAGACTACTATTCATCGGAGTATAAATGAATCTTCTCTAGGAAATAACAGACTTACTGGGGAAGTACATGTTGCTCAAATAAAGAGACCGCCACTTGTTGCCATGAGAAGGAAATACAATAATATTGCTGGGAAATGAATCTTGGATTCTCGAGGGATATGCCAACACAGTCCTGCTGAGGAGATAAAGTCTTCTCGTGCAAAATAAATGCACATTCTCAAACCAGGGCTCAAAGCCTATGAAAATCAGAATAATAATGTTGTCGAGTACCACTGATCCAAACCAGAAATAAACTGGAGTGAAACAGTCAACCAAGATATCACCTGATGAGAAATAAACTCAAAAGGGAAACACGGATCGAACCAGACAATGAGCTAAATAGGAAGGCTGGAGCAAAATTATTCCACGAGGGATATCTCACTAGGTAAATTGAAAGAATATACACTTTCTGCTCAAGGTTGACACTCTATTGGAGAGAGGGTAATATGCCAACAAAAATATAAATGAATGCAAATGAGCAATGAATTTTAATTCAGATATGCATGATCTATGTATGAATGTTATCATGTATATGATGACAACATAGGCATACAACACTGGGGATAACCAGATAGAACAAACTTGGGTAAATTCAACACTCGGCTAAATCACATCCAGGATGAAAATTCCAAAAGAAAGTACGCACCAAGTGAGGAAATGAATTCCTATTTCACGGCTTAACTCCTTTGGGAAGAAACACAATCCAAAAATAATCAAGTCAAAACAGTGAATCAAAACAGATACATGGATATATCATCCTCCTCCAGACTTCACTGGGGAACATCACACAAACTTCAATGGGGAAAACAATGTCTCAATGTTTAGACTTCCACTGGAGATTACAATAATGACTTCATTAAAGAAGATAAAAACAACATCGTCGAGACATCAACTAGGGAACTCGTGCTGACTTTATTGGGGAGGACATTACCACATTGTCGGGGGGAGCCTAAAATACATTCTTCAATACCAAGAGTTATGATTACACAAACTTCCCTGGGGAGAAATTATGAAACTACATGGGGATAACAACTTTCATGAACAAACATTATCTCAGCTTTACTTGGGGATTTAAGAAGTCAAATAATATAGCAAGAAATCAAAATTATGAGGATTTTAAATCTAACCCAACACTTCGCAGGAGAAAACCCAAAAAGTTGACAACTGTTTCCACACTTCTTAGAAAAGATAATGCCCTTTTCTAGTTTCCTAAGAAACAAATAACAATAATATTGTCATCACTACAAAGAGCGATGCTTTGCAAACGATTCTACCTCAACACACAAAGGAGAAAGAACTTCCATCAAATGAGCGAAGACCTCACTGGGGAGTATGGGATAGAGGTTTCAAACCACGCAAACCCGAAACTAAATAATCAACCTGGAGAAAAACTGAACCAAGACTTGACTGGGGAAAATGGGATTACAAACCCAACACCGCACCATACATCAATTTGTATCATCTCCAACTATTTTAGAAGTACAAGGAGATTATGCATATATCTGTAGGAGTGACTTGGGAGAACTTTCTGGGGGAATATTTATTTCCAAAATTTCAGAGTTCGTCCATCCTCGGAATCACTATTTTTGTTTTTCTTGAATCACAAAATCTAAAGTAAAAAATGATTTGTAAATTCTTTTCAAAAACAATTTTATTGTTAAATCTCTTTGTTTCAAAAATTACGATCAATAATTAATGGAATCTTTGCAAACAAAATAAAATAAGAATTACAAATAATTGATTAAAAGCTTAAACTTTATTAATAGAATGGTAGTCTGCGAATGGCGAGACCCCATGGATGATTATAAAGTTTGGAAAATGGTAATATATTGGAAAAGATACATCGAAATACAATGACCACTATTCTCCCTAACAACTTTGAGTTCCTGAGCAGCGACTTCTGGTAAAGTGTGGTGAGGGTCCAAGAAGTTTGTTGCTTCAATGATCAAGTCTTGTCTGACGTAGTTACTTGCCAAGAAATCCCTAACTTTTTCCTAGGTTTCCCTTGCAGATTTTCAACCTAGCGGGAAGATTTATTCTGTTTGTATCTCTCATTTATGCCTAGACCAGCCTTTTGGGGTTTCAGCCTACCGAAACGCTCTTTTTTGACTAAGCCGCCCTTTCGGGTTTTCGACTTAGCGAGCTATTCTTTTATTTCTTTAGGCAAAGTATTTCTTGATTGCATCAGCACTCATAGGATGTGGGAACTCCCCGCCATCCATAGTTTCAAGAATTAATGCACCACCAGAGAAGGCTTTCTTGATAACATATGGGCCTTCAAAATCGGGAGTCCACTTTCCCGTAGAATCAGCGTTAAAAAGACATGATTTTTCTGAGCACGAGGTCGCTTTCTCTGAATTCATTAGCTTTGACCTTTTTATCAAAAGTTTTCTTCATTCTTTTCTGGTATAACTGGCCATGACACAAAGCTGTCATTCTCTTTTCTTCAATCAAGTTCAATTGGTCAAACCTGTTATGGACACATTCATTCTCTGACAATTTGGTTTCCATTATCACACGTAAAGAGGGAATCTCAACCTCAACGGGGAGCACTGCTTCCATGCCATACACAAGAGATAATAAAGTTTTCCCTTGTCAAAGTACAGACGGATGTACGGTACCCATGCAAAGCAAAAGGGAGCATCTCATGCCAATCTTTATAGGTAACAACTATCTTTTAGATGATCTTATTGATATTTTTATTGGCAGCTTCAATAGCCCCATTCATCTTTGGCCTGTAAGGAGATGAATTATGATGGACAATCTTGAATTCTTCACAAAGTTCTGTCATCATCTTTTTATTTAGATTCGAGCCATTGTTAGTGATAATCCTGCTTGGCACACCACACTGACATATAAGATTATTCTTGATAAAGCGTACTACCACTTGTTTAGTAACATTAGCATATGAAGCAACTTCCACCCATTTGGTGAAGTAGTCTATTTCCACCAAGATGAAACAATGTCCATTTGACGCCTTGGGTTCAATCATTCCAATCATGTCGGTACCCCACATAGAGAAGGGCCACGGGGAAGAAATAACATTGAGAAGCGTCAGAGACACATGTATTTTGTCAGTGTAAATCTGGCACTTATGACACTTCTTTTCAAATTTATAACAGTCAGATTCCATTGTTAGCTAATAGTAACCTTCCTTAAGAATCTTCTTTTCCATCGAATGTCCATTGGCATGAGTACCAAAGGAACCTTCATGGATTTCATGCATCAACATGTCTTCTTCATGTCTATCCACGCATCTGAGCAAGACCATGTTATAATTTCTTTTGTATAGCACATCTTCATTGAGGAAAAAGCTTCCTACCAACCTTCTCAATGTCTTTCTATCTTTATTTGATGCACCAATTGGGTACTCCTGAGTCTGGAGAAAATGCTTGATATCATAATACCAGGGTTTTTCGTCTGACGTTCCCTCTATTGCAAACACATGAGCTGGTCTATCCAAACGTCGAATTGTGATACGAGGCACATTGTTCTAAATATTTACATGATACATAAAATCCAAGGTGGCTAAAGCATCTGCCATCTGATTCTCATCTCTGGGAATATGATGGAATTCAACTTTATTAAAAAAGGGTAATAATCTTCTAGCATAGTATTTGTATGGAATCAAGCCAATGTGACGAATATCCAATTCTCCTTTAATATAATTTATTACCAAAGCTGAATCGCCATATACATCTAGAATTTTGATTCTAAGATCTATAGCCTCTTCGAGACCCATAATGCAAGCTTCATACTCTGCCATGTTATTGGTACAATCAAATTCTAATCTTGCCGTAAAAGGGATATGTGACCCATGAGGAGTGATAATCACGACACCAATTCCTTTCCCATAAACATTTACAGCTCCATCGAACACCATACCCCACTGGGATTCAGGATCAGGACCTTCTCTAGGAAAAGGTTTATCACAATATTTTATTTTCAAAAACATCACGTCCTCATCTGGAAAATCATATTTAACAGACTGATAATCATCAATCGGTTGGTGAGCAAGATAATCTGCCAACATACTGATTTTTATAGCTTTTTGAGTAAGGTATTTAATATCATATTCAGACAACAGCATCTGCCAACAGGCAATTCTTCCAGTAAGAGCAGGCTTTTTAAAAATATACTTAATTGGATCCATTTTGGAAATCAACCAAGTAGTATGACTCAACATATATTGTCGCAACCGTTTTTCCACCCAAGTCAAAACGCAACATGTTTTTTCTAGCATAGAATATCGTAACTCACAGTCAGTAAACTTCTTGCTGAGATGATAAATGGCATATTCTTTTCTCCCTGTTTCATCTTGTTGTCCCAAAATATACCTCATAGAATTATCTAACACTCTCAGATACATAATCAATGGTCTTCCTTCATCTGTCCACACACAACCTTGATCTTTCTTTAATAACTTAAAGATCAGTTCACACGTTGCATTCATATGGGAGATAAATCTGGAAATGTAATTCAATCGTCCGAGGAAGCCTCTAACTTGCTTTTCAGTTCTTGGTGCATGCATTTCTTAAATTTCCTTAACCTTGTAAGGAATAACTTTGATTCCTTTTTTTCTGACAATGAACCTAACAATTTTCCTAATCAAACACTAAAGGTGCATTTATTTGTATTCAAGTGGAGACAATACTTCCTTAAACGCTGAAACAATTTCAATAAATCTTCTATATGCCCTTCTTTAGTCTGGGATTTGGCAATCATATCATCAACATATATATTAATTTCCTTGTGCATCAGATCATGGAATAGGGTTATCATAGCCCTATGGTACGTTGCACCAACATTCTTCAACCCTAAGGACATCACTATGTAACAGAATGTTCCCCAGGGTGTGATAAATGTTGTTTTTTCCATGTCCTCAGGAGCCACTCTAATTTTATTATATCCGGAAAATCCATCCATGAACGAGAATACTTTGAATTTTACTATACTGTCAACCAACATATCAATATATGGTAATGGGAAGTCATCTTTTGGACTAGCTTTGTTTAAATCTCTATAATCAACGCACATGCGAACTTTTCCGTCTTTCTTTAGTACTGGGACAATATTGGAAAACCACTGAGGGTACACTGATGTCATAAGAAAACCGACATTAATTTGCTTTAAAACTTCTTCTTTAATTTTTACTGCCATATCAGGGTGAGTTCTTTGCAACTTCTGCTTGATTGGTAGGCATTTTGTCTTTAGCGGCAAATGATGTTCCACAATATCAGTATCCAACCCCGGCATGTCTTGATAAGACCAAGAAAAGATGTCCACGTACTCTTTCAACAATTCAATCAACCTTCTATTTACATTAGGATGAAGCAATGCTCTAATATTGACTTCTTTTAGATCTTCCTCTGAACCCAAATTAATCTTCTCCAACGACTCTTTATACAGTTGAACGGTACTTTCCTTGCGCTCAAGCAACCGTGAAACCTCTTCTAGGATTTCATTATATTCTTCTTCTTCGGCCACATACGAAAGATATTCAAAGTTGGGAGAGGGTGCAGGGTCATTGTACTCAATGGGTTTCTTAATTAATTTGCACATATGATTTATGATTGCTTTTAGAAACTGACACATATAGTAAGTAATTATGCAGATTCATTTACAGTTATTATTTATTTTAAAAGGATTTTTATGATTACCATTTTCCAAGAAAAAGTAGAGAAAAAGACACAATTTGGGAATCAAAAACATCTTTTATTAATGATTTTAAAGATCAAAATAACATATATGCCCATATAATATCAATACTTTCACCTTGGGCAGAGTGAAAGATTCTTTTTTAAAAGATAAACAAAAAAAATTATTTTGAAATATGAATGCAAGAGGGAACATCAATGGTGATCCAATTTTGGACTCTGACTCCATGCATCACATAGTTCAACATTTCTTGATATGATTCACCCTCTAGAATAACATTGATCTTAGGAGTAGTTGGATGAAGATAACCCCCGCTATGAAAGATGTCTGGATATTTTCCCAAAGCATACTCCGACTTCGTAATCTCACCTTTAATATTCTTCATGGATAAACCCAAACCAGCTCTATTTTTATTCACATGTGGATCAATAATCTGCCATCACGCCTTGCTAGGGCCATTACGCACTACCTGTTGAGCATTCTTAAACGAAGCTATAGAATTGTCATTTTAGCTTACATTATCAATAGGTAAAGCTTGGAAATGAGGCCCAACAACATATTTATCAGCTTCCACAACACTGAAAGAGGACAAATGAGATATTAATAAAGCCTGCTCTTCATTCATGGTGACCACCTTTCCTTCACGAACAAATTTCAACTTCTGGTGTAAAGTTGAAATAACAGCTATTGCCTCGTGGATCCATGGTCATCCCAATAAACAACTGTAGGCGGGAACTATATCCATAACCTAGAAAGTAATATGAAATAAGTGTGGGCCTATGTGAATAGGCAAGTCTACTTCTCTGATGACTGACTTTCTCGAACCATTAAAAGCTTTAACAATTATGCCACTCTGGTGCATGGGAGTTCTCTGGTACTTCAGCCTCATGAGTGTGCTCCTTGGTATGACTTTTAAAGCATGCCCATTGTCAATTATCACATTGGAAAACGAGTCATTCTTACAATTCATGGAGATATGGAGAGCCATGTTGTGGTTCCTTCCTTCATTGGGCAATTTGTCATCACAAAAACTCAGGTTATTACAAGATGTAATATTTCCTACAACACTACTAAATTGGTCCAGAGGCATATCACTTTCCACAAAAGCCTGATCCAGTACTCTCATCAAATATTGCCTATGGGCAGAAGAGTTCATTATCAATGCTAGAATTGATATCTTTGATGGATTTTGTAACAATTGATCTACAATCTTATAGTCACGCATCTTGATAATCTTCAATAGGTCATCCATATCTTTTTCAAAAGAAGTACCACTAGATTCACCCATTGCTTTCTTAGGTTCAGTACTTTCAGCAACCCTTTTATCAGCATTAACATTCTCTCGAATGACATGTGCAAAAACACGGCCACTGCAGGTCACTTGGTTGGCTTCAGCAATATTCTTGACACCAGACAAAGGTTGGATGGGAATTTCCACACCATCCTCCAAGATTGTCGCATTGTATTTATATGTCACAACTTTGTATGATTCATATGGTACAGGGCCTGGCAGGAAAATAACCACTGGAGCAACAGCTGGCTTGCTATGGTACTCAATCTCTATAGGGGCGGGAACACAAAAACAAGGAACAATAACATTCACCCCTTCTTTAGAATACTTAGATATTATAGAATCATTGTTGGAGGATATATCTTCATCATAAGAAAAGAACTTATCTATAGAAACATACTCATCATCTGACACGGTCTCGTCTGAGCAATCTTCAATCATATTAATCCCATTGTAATCATCTCTATTGCCAGAGACTTTGATAGTACCATTATCTAACAACAACTGAACGCCCCCTTTTTCCAATGGAACAACCACGAGAATCTCTGCAGTAGATCTGGTAAGATCCTTAATGGTTTTCTTCTTGGCCATCCATGGGATAGAATGTAGCGTGCAACTGCACCAAATCATCATCCATATAATTCACGTCAAAAATCCAGAATTCACCAGGACATCAGTAGACCATATTCACATCTTCCTCGTACTCTTCACTTGGTATGATTATATGAATGAGGCCTTCAACCATCATTTCCTGAAGATAAGCTTTTATCTTATCAATACCTAGATATTTGTACTGCAAATACTACAACCAACATGGTCGTGCGTATAGTAGCTGAATTCGCAGAGGTCAGTATGCATCTTCACCAGATCCCATCTAACTAGGTTGATATCAAAAATCTGGAAGTCTCCAGGACAACCAGCAACCATCTTTTCTAAACTTGCTTATCCATTGTGATACGGTGGGAGAATTTACTTGGTTGTTTTTCATTTTATCGCAAATGTTGCGGTTAGCAAGAGTCTCCACCGACATTTATTTTATCCAAAAGGAAAGGCTGAAAAGAACAGGAAAGACCTTTGAGATTATTTGAGTTCGGGGGGGTAGATTATGAAAAGGGAAGGTATTAACACCCTTTTCATCCATAGTTATCTATGGGCTCTTAGTTTCTTACTAGATCACTTGATTTTGTTTGAAAATGTGCTTTGTGTGGTTTTTTAAAAGTATTTTGAAAAGGCTCCATCGTTTTAGGCAAACTTTGTAATAGTTCTCGTTCGTAAGAACGTATACAAAGTGTTGAGCTTTTGAAAATATTTTATGTTTGGAAAGGGTTTTGAAAGTGTTTTGAAAGTGTTGGTGTTTGTTTTTGAAAATAAGCAAGAGTGTTTGATTTGAAAGTGAGCAAGGAACTAGGAACAATCTACCTACTCAAAAGTCTTAGTTCATTTCTTCCTTTCCTTTGATATTGTTATCTTACCATTGATTTGGTAAGAAGCCTTATCTTTGGATGTAAAGGGACGGGTGTGGGTCATCGTATAGTCATGATAGCAATGTTGTGAGATATCTTATCATTTCTCTTTGAGGGACTAAGATCATTTGTAAGGCAACATTCGTAGCGTCATCGAGGGACTATGATCTTGTATTTGTGATTGTTTTTGCTAAGATATCCCACATGCATAACATGACCATTTTTATAAGGCAACAAGTGAAATTACCCTAAGGGAGCATGTGTGAAAGTGTGTTTGATTGCATGCATTTTGTCTTTGATTTGGGTTGTCAACTTGTTGGTTTTATCTTGCCATACACACCTAATTACTAACATTTATATGAAAGTAATAAAAAGTGCAAAAAATAAATCCTACACTATTACAACCATATTGAAGTGCATAAAAATATAAAAGCAAAAATAAGGTAGAAAGAAGAAAAAAAGAGCTCCTTCAATTGGGGGGAGGAGTGCCCTTCGAATATGCTTCTGTTTGCCTCCTTCGATTGGGGGCTAACATGAAGCAAGTCATGGCCTTCGATTGGCCATGGCAGCAGCAAGGCTTGGCCTTCAATTAGGCATTGGTAGCAGCTAGGCGTGCCTTCTGGTTCTTCCTTGTTGCTTTGTTGCCTTCTTCGATTGAGGCTGACAGCAACAAGTCATGACCTTCGATTCTGGATGGACCTAGTGCAAATGTGCCTTCTGATTTTTCCTTTCTGGGGCTTGGAAGTCAGCATGAGCATGCATTCTGGTTGGGCCTGGAATTTAGCATTGAAGCCCAAGGCTTCGTTTCATGTCTTTCTTCCCCATGTCTCTTTCATTTGAGTTTAATAACAACATGGCTTAAATCCACGTTAGCATTTGTCTAGTGGCCAAGTTAATTTTTTTAAGGCATGTTTAATAAACTCAAGCAACAAGAAAACAAAAGATTAGCCAGAAAAATAGATTCAAAGGGTGCAAACGAAAGGGAGGAAAAATGATATATACATGCTATGTCTGAAACGAAGGATGCAAGGGTAAGAGTAACTTACCTTGTTGCAGCCTTGAAGGTGAGTTGGGCCTTGAGTGGCTCTGGATGCTGGATTCGAAGGAAGGAACAAGTGGGGTGCTCCTTGATTCTAAGGAAACTGGAATGTGCTATTCTTTAGAATCGAAGGAGGTGACAATGATTCTGGGTTTTTGATTTCACAAGTGTTAAAGTGTTTGAGAATTTTATGGTGTGTGAGAATTTTGAAGATACGTTCCCTTCCTCTTCTTCCTCTCTTTTTTTCTATGTGAAAATGAACTCTCTATTTATAGAGGAAAAATTTGAAATGTTTGGGAGTAAAAATAATAAAATAAAGGCTCAGCTGGAAAGTAAGCACCCACTTGTGCCATGATAGCAGGATGGATGGTTCAGATGGATTACTTCCCTCTGAAGGAAAACATGCGCAAGGCTCAAGAATTTTTTTCTTCTAAAAAGTAGTATTATACTATTAAGGGCAAGTGGTCTTGGACAGCAAATGGGTAAAACCCTATTTCAACTTGCATAGACAATTAAATATAGAGTGAGTCATAGGCTTGAGGCCCTTTCTCAACTAAAGTTTGTATGCATGCATGCAGAAGGCTTTTGCTCAATCGAAAGCTTGAATGCAGGCATGCAGGAGGTCTTTGCTCAAACGAAGGCTTGCATGCAGGCATACCCCTACTTGGTGAATCAAATCAACCATATAGGATGCAAATGGTGCAATCGAAGGGAACCTTCATAAGGCCAAGGCCTTCTGAATCGAAGGAAGCTTTCAGAGGATGATTTCCTTCTGAATCGAAGGAAGCTTTCAGAGGATAATTTCCTTCTGAATCGAAGGAAGCTTTCAGAAGATAATTTCCTTCTGAATTGAAGGAAGCCTTCAGAAGATAATTTTCTTTTGAATCGAAGGAAGCCTTTAGCAGATAATTTCCTTCTGAATCGAAGGAAGCTTCAATACCCAAATGAAAGATGTAACCCAAGTGGCATGAAGCCCTTGCTCAACTGTAGCTTGCATGAAGGCATGGCCAGAGATGAATGCCCAAACGAAGACTTGCATGCAGACATGCATGAGGTAAATTCCCAAATGACGGCTTGTATGCAGGCACTTGTGTCTAAATGAAGGGTTTGCCTTGCAAGGGGCACATGTGGCCAGCAGGTAATAGTTTTCAAAGCAAAGCACACAGGCATCATGCTTGGTGAATCGAAGGGTTTACCTTGCAGGGGGGCACTTGTGGCTAGCAAACTTGGTATTCAAAGCAAGCATGTAGGCAGCAAAAGACACAAACGAATCCTGCAACAAAAAGTTAAATGCCCAGACGAAATAGGTACGCTAGCAGCAACTTTTGAGCAATCGAAGGAGGTGCAAAGTCCAATCGAAGGGTGCTGAATCGAAGGAGGCCTATTTTTCTCCAAATTTTTCAAAAATGTTATTTTTATCTGTTTTCTCCCTTTTTGACAGTTTCCTTTTAATTTTGGTACTGGAAAATCCCAATGCACTTGTGCAAGCTTAAATCCTGAGAATCTTTGTGAGAAAAGCCTTGATAATTGAGAGGGAAAATTTTGGGGTACAACATCCATGTTTAAGAAAAAGGTTATCTTTCACATTAGGGCCAACATCTTTAAAGGATAGGAGGCCGGATCTCACCATCTTTTGTACTTCAGATTTCAAAGGATAACAGTTCTCGATGTTGTGCCCTAGGGCTCCTTGATCAAAAGCACATGTCTGATCTTCCTTATAATACTAGGGTAAAGGTGAAGGTATAGAAGTGGAGGCCTGGTTTGAACCATATTCTTCTGAATCAAAGTCGGGAATAACTCTACATAGCTCATTGGAATAGAGTCAAAAGCTTCTCTCTTCTAACTTTGCCCTTGATTCCCCTGAGGAGACGGTCTCTGATAGGCAACAATGGTTGGAACTACATTGACAACTGGAGTCCCAGAAGCAACTTGTTGCTGGTACCGATGATGTCTTATTGGTGGTTTAATCTTCCTTTCCCCAATAACAGCATTAATTTCACTTTCTTTCTTTCGAGAGAACCCGTATGATGACTTCTTTGTCTCTTCGTCTTTTTTCAAGCATCCTTACCTGACAGCTTCTTCTCAATGAACAACCATGCTTACCATTTCGGTGAAATCACTCGGCGCACTGGCAAGCATATTTTCATAATAAAATTATCCAAGGGTTTTCAGGAAGACCTTGGTCATTTCTTGTTCTTCCATAGGTGGTACCATCTGGGAAGCTATCTCGCGCCAACGCTGTACATATTCTTTGAATAACTCCTTGTCTCTCTGAGCCATCGCCCTTAATTGGTCACAGTTAGGTGCCATGAACATATTATACTTATACTGCTTGATTAAGGCTTCCCCTAGATCATTGAAGGTGAGGATATTACTACTATCCAAACTCATATACCACTTTAAAGCGGCACCGATTAAACTATCTTGGAAGAAATGAATGATAAAACGTTGATCATCGGTATGGTGGACATTTTTATAATATACATTACCAGGTGGTCACGAGGACAAGAGTTTCCCTTGTACCTCTCAAATTCTGGCACTTTAAACTTTGATGGAACCTTGACATTAGGAACTAGGAGGAGTTCACTAACGTTCTGTCCAAATGATTCTTTTCCTCAAAGGGCCTTCATTTCCTTCTTCATCTCATTGAACTAATCTTGAAAATCAACCAATCGATCATAGAAACCCGCACTTTCACTCGGTGGAGGAACAGGATGATAAACTTCATCATTAACAAACGCATAGAATTCACCGAATGAGGTGCAGTATAATGAATCTCATTTCTACCCACAGGAGTAACATGCACCACAAGAGGTGCAGGAGTAGCAATAACTTGAGAAACTGAGGAAACTTGAGCATCAAGGTTGTAACCCTCTGGCATGAAATTTTCAGGCATTCCCCACGGGTAACCCTGAGGCATACCATTCTGAGCAACAATAACTGGAGTAACGAAAATAGGAATTGTCGGAGCTTCGGAAGTGACCATTTTTTATTATGGTTGAGCAAGTCGTGATTGATTATGAGTATCCTCCAACGATTCCATCAAAGCATTCATATTAGTCATACCGACCTTCAAAGCAGTAACCTTTTCGCGTAACTCGCGATTCTCTTATTCAAGATTCTCCATTTTCTTCCTGGAATTAGCCCGAGTATTATATCGATGAGACAACTTGCTTCTGAATGGAGTCATAGAAACACAGTAAGACAATTGGGTATGAACATAAATACAAGAAATATGTGCACGATGATGCATGATATGCAATGCACGTGATTTATTTATCACTATTAATATTTCAAGGGACTCAAAGAATTATAGACAATTCGCAAATATTAAAGTACTAACACATTTTGAAATACCGAAAATCTCATTATAATAATTTCAAAAATGTATTAAAACTTTTAGTAAAAGTTTCAAAAATCCTAAGTACAAGAGAAGATAGAATCTAAAATCCTAAGAAAGCAAAGCTAATGAAGATCTCTCCACACATTGACGCTTTCCTGTGAGTCTTGAAATCTTAGCCTTCAACTGCTTTTTCTCTTATGCATACCTGTCGGTGACCCCTTTCCAATCACCATAGTCAGAAAGTGAGTAACTAAGTCCTAATTGAGCTCTAGAGGAAAATAAATCCTCTTGCATTTCTATCATCCCCACATCACGACTCTCAAGGATCTCAATTAGGTCATCCTTCTCTTTCAAGTCTGCTCGGTAGGACATCTCTAAAGTCTGATACTTGTTCTTCCAGACCTCCTTCTCCTGCTGTATTTTAAATAGGGCAAGCTGAAGTTCTTCCACATCATCTAAATAGGGAGGAGTAGTCTTCACAAACATATCAGGTATAAATTCTTCACGGGAATATAGCATCTTCAGTTGAATTGCCCTTGCTTGTACTCACCGGAGATGAGGCTCCAAAGAAACAGCTCCTCTTGGTCCCAAGTCTTTTCTACTCTTCCTGCGAATATGGCGCCAAGCCTTTGAAATTTCCTCCTTACCTACCTTATGATCCTCTCCTTCTTTGAGAAAGAAACCACTCAAATGAATACTATTTAGCCTGTCTCTCATCGAATATCCAAGTTGACATTGTGATACGGTGGGAGAACTGACTATGGTTTTGCGTTTGTTTTCGCAAATGTTTCGGTTGAGCAAGAGTCGCCACCGACTTTTTATTTTATCCTAAGGAAAGGTTTAAAAAGCACAGCAAAAAACCTTTGAGATTTTTCTTGGGTTCGGGGAGTAGATTATAGAAAGGGAAGGTATTAGCACCCTTTCTATCCATGGTTATCCATGGGCTCTTAGTTACTTGCTTAGATCACTTGCCTTTTGTTTTCAATTGTTTTAAATGGTGCTTGTGTGTGTGGGTTTGAAAAATGTTTTGAAAAGAAACCAATGTGGCGGCAACCTTTGTAATGATCCATGTGGGGATGTATACAAAGATGCATGTCTTTTGAAAAGGTTTTCATTTGTTTTTGAAAGTTGTTTTGAAAGTGTTGTGAGGTGTGTTTTTAGAAAATAGGCAAGTGTTTTGTTTTTGCAAGTTTGATTCAAGTAACTAAGAGTTTATCTACTCCTAAATTTCTCAAAGACTATTGCTATGTTTTAACCCTTTTCATAAGTTTGTTCCACCATTGTATTTGGTGGACAATCTCATGTTAGGATGTGAAAGGGACGGGCGCGGGTCATCGTTTGGACCATAATTGCAATGGTGCCAAGTATCTTTGGGCATTTTCTTTAAGGGACTTGATCATTTGTTTGGCAATATTTTGAAAAGTGTTATCGAGGGACTATGATCATTCAATTTGTTTGTTTTGCCCAAAGAGACCTAACATGCAATATGGCCCATTTATTTGAAGGCAACAAAGTGGAATACCCTAGGGGGTGCAAGTGTGATTTGTGTGTCTATTTTTGTGCTCGTTTGTCTTGAGATTAGGTCATAACTATTTTGTTCATTTTATTCGCATATAAACCCTAATTCTAGCATTGTATATTTAGAAAGCGATAAAGTGCGAAATTTAAACTCCTACGCTATTACAACACAATAATATGGGGAAGGGGTACAATGTTTCAAATGGGGATTTTGACAAGGAATTTAAACCTAAAACTATTACATCAAGATTTGAATTATTTACAAGATAATTTAATTGCATAAATAAAATAGAAATAAAACAAATATGCAAGAATGCAAAAAAAGGGTTTTTTATATGTATGAAAAAAGTATTATTTATGTAAAATAAAAAGATATTATTTTTGGAGTATTTTTGAATTTAGGGCAAAACCCTAATTTTTATTAAATGAAATGTATTATTATTTAATTTAATACAAGTATTTATTTATTATATACAAAATAAAATAAAGTGAAGTATTTGTCAAAAATGATTTTTTTAGTGTTTAATATTAATAAAATAAAATATGTATATTTTTAGTATTTTATTCTAAGTATATTAATAAATATATATATTTATGTATTAAGTTCTAAATATGTATTATATATAAAAAATAATAATATTTAATATTTAATAAAAAAAAGTAATTTTTTCTATAAAATATTTTTAGAAAGTAAAACAAAAATAAAAATGTATAGAAATGCATTTGTACTATTTTTTAGTATTTTAAACAAAATATATATATTTATCTATTTATGTATAAACTAAAAGAAAATTAAATAAATGCCTAATAAAATCAAAAATGGTGAGAAAAAATATTTTTATATTTTTAATGTCATGAGAAAAAATAAACAAGTCAATCAAAAAAAAGAAAAAGTCAAAAAGTCAAAGAAATAAACAAAATGGGCTCAGGGGGTTCAGAAGCGATTATGTGGTGCAAATAAGAAAAGTATTCCAGGCCCAGCCCTGAAGACCTGTCTTCTTCAACCTCCAGCAAACAATGTTCAAAAAAACGCGCGTTTGGTTCCCACATTCAAACATCCTGATTCTTTGATCTTTTGCACAAACTTCCAACACAAAAAATGTTAAGCATGAAACCACGATTCCAAATATATAAAGAACATCTCCTAACTCTCAGAAATGAGAGAGAATTTTAACAATCCCAAATCCTGACCTAAATTTTCTACCATTTTCAAACCTTAAATTCTCACAGCTCAGGCAAAAGAAATGAAAAGTAAAAGAATGTACATGTTCAGTGGCATGAGTAGGACATTGTTTATTCACAAACTTAAAGCTAATGATGCCTAATAAGAGAGATACGAATCAAAAACTTACCTGTTCAGTTGAAGTTCTATCTGGAAATGTAGGAATTTTCAGTGCAAGGTGATGATTGGAAAAGCTTCCTTGAGGTCCAGGGATGTTATTCCAATGTTTACTTTGTCTTGAAAGCTTCTGAATCGAGCTAGAGAACTTCACCTGCAAGTCAGAAATGTGAAAATGGTGGAACCAGTTAGAGGGATTACAGGTCGTGTTTTTGCTTTTGGTTAGCTTGCATAGATGGTATGGAAGGTGTGTGAACTGGTTTGGGCAAGAAAGCTTGAGAGAAATGAAAGATAGCACTCAAATTGCAGGCCTTGCCCTGTTTTTGCAGTTTGAGAGTGATTATGGCAAGGGGAATGTTTGATAGGTGCTAGGGTCGTGCAAAAGCTTGGTTCTGATCTTTGGAATGTGTTTGATAAGTTTGTCTAAGTGTGCCTAAGCTGATATGAGAGTTGTGTGATGTTATGACACTTTTCTTCTTTCTTAAGCAACAAAAGCCAACTTGTGTTTTTAGGCATGTAGAGGACCCCCTAATGTGCTGCATAATCCCTCCTTGATCAATGTGTTATGCTCATAATCTTGTGCCAATCAGATTTGCAATGTACTTGTTGGATTTTCAATTTGACATAAAGCTACCTTTTACAAAAATGGCTAATTTGCTTTATCTACTTTGGGATTAAACCTTTAGACAATGCTTGAACTCAAAGAACATGGTCTTGGCACAAAGAATATGCATTAAATTTATGAGTGTTGGATGGTTTAAGGACCTGTAATCTAGCTTAAGGCATGCTGAGTTCAAATTGCAAGGTTATGGACATGTAACTTGGTCATGAACAAAGTGAGTTTTTGCCATATTGTGAAATTCAATTCTCCCTAACCATGAGGTTGTTTGAGAAGTTCTTGGACATTTTGGAAAGCTTGGAATGTGTACTACAATCCATCTATGAAGTGCAATTTGAAATTCCAAGTGGAAGTGTATGGAAAATGGCCTTGAAGTGGGGTAGAAAACCTTGTCAAAATAGGTCAAAAATTCACTAAGTTAAGAATGGTTTAGTGCCCTTATTCAAAAATTTGTAACTTGAGATACAAGCTTCAAATGAGAAAACTTTTTGAATCAAAGTTGTAGATTATGCAACAAGCTACAACTTTCATGTTTTGACTTTTGTTTGAATCCAAATGAATCTTGGTGAAAAAGTGGGGCAAAGTTGGGAAAAAATTAGGGTTTTCCATAACAGAAAAATTCTAAGTTATGAAAAATTCCATTTTAAACCCTAATTTGCATTTCTTGGTTTCTTGGTGAACAAGTTTCATGATTTGGCATGTTTTGATGAAAAATGAATCTTGACTCTTGATTTTGACCAAAAAGTCAAAGTTTGACTTTTTAGTATACAGTCAAAATTGATCAATTGACTGGGAAATTCAACTGTCAATCTTGTGTACTTGGGATCTTTTGAGTTTGTTGAGCATGTCAAGATAATTCCATGGGGTCCTTGAGTCCATATGTGAGCTTGGTTTGCCATTGGCTAGGTCAAACAGTCAAAAATTGCCTTTGTGCAATCAAAACCCTAAAAATGACCATTTTGCCCTTTTGATGATCTGATCAAATTTCTTGTGGATTTGTGATCCAAACTTGATCAAATGGTCCATGTGAGTTCATAATGTTGATGTGGGTAAATTTTCATGAGATTTGACTGCCAATTGGCCACAGTTGACTTTTTCCCCAATACAGCTGATTTTTAGGTCAACTGTCCAATTGACTGGGTAAAACTTGGAATCAGGACTTGAAACTTGGTATGGGTGAACTTTGGAGTCCAACATGAAGCATGAAATTCATCTTAGGCATTTTAGGTCAAAACATCTTTGTGCAAACACAAACCCTAATTTGGGTCAACAGTGCAAGAAGAAGTCTTGAGCAGAGGAAACCCTAACTGGATCTTGATCTTCAAAGGTCTGGTGATGAGAAAATGTTGAGAAAATGGGAGGGCAAATTTTGGGGTACAACAGTTGCCCCTGTTCAATCTTCTTGAACTTGAAGAGTTAGATTGGCAATTTTGCCTTTCGTGGCTCGAGGGTAAAAGAAGATTGGACACTAGAGTGCCCGGAAATTTGCACTCGCATGTTGGAGTCTCAACAATGTGATGTCGGGAATGGGTTTACAGATGCCATTTGGAGAGATGGTGGATAGGGAGATGGGCTTATGGATGCCATCTGGAGATGTGACAGAAACTTGTCGGGAATGGGCTTATAGATGCCATTTGGAAGTGTTGATCGCATAAGAGATTCCTTAGCGAGTACTTGTGTATTTGAGAAAGACAGATGTTTTCATGGCTTGTTACAGGTGTTTGATCTTCAATCTCTTTATGCAGATATGCCCTGGCTAGATACAGGTGTCGAGTCTACAAACGGTTGCTCACAGATGTGCCTCGGCTGGATGCAGGAATCGAATCCGGAAATAGTTGTCAACAGATATGCCCTGGCTGGATACAGGAATCGAATCTTCGAACTCTTCAGACGTGCCCTGGCTAGATACAGGAATCGAGTCTGGAAATGTGGTCAACAGATATGCCCTGGCTGGATACAGGAGTCGAATCTGGAAATGTTGTAGTTGATAGATGTGCCCTGGCTGGATACAGGAGTCGAATCTGGCAATGTTGTAGTTGATAGATGTGCCCTGGCTGGATACAGGAGTCGAATCTTCGAACTCTTCAGACGTGCCCTGGCTAGATACAGGAGTCGAGTCTGGAAACTGATCACTCTCAGATGTGCCCTGGCTAGATACAGGTGTCGAGTCTGGAATTTGTGACAGTTGAAGGTAGTTGTCTTTAGGATTGTCTTTTTCCCTGAAGAGGCAAAACATAAGTTGTATGCAATGTCATGATGTATGATATGCATGATGCTTTAACATGAGATAGTGTTGTATGCACTTATCATGTATGTACGCAGGATGTATGAAAACGTGAAATGTTTATGAATATATTTTTGTCTTAGGAAAATGAATCATTGACGATCGGCCGGGGAATTGCTCTGTGGAAGAGATACTTTGCTGAAGTTTGACGAGAGGCCTGCTGAGGACTTCAATGATGGATTCCGCTGGGGATAATGATGATAAACTCTGCTTGGGGAATACCAAAGACAAACTCCTGCCGGGGACTGAAAGAACCTTGCCGAGGGCGATCTTCCATGGCAAATAGCTGAGGATAACCCAGTTATAAACCCTGGTGAGGAATAACTCTGAATAAAGCTCGGGAGAGACGTCCGTATTCTGCAGGGAACAAGCTTCCAGAATCTACTGGGGATAAGCTTTTAGACCTGCCGGGGAAAGTTGACGACTTCACTGGGGGAAGTATTGCTGAATCTTTCCTTACTCTGCGGGGAGCTGAGATCATTTGGTCACATTCTTTAGTCGAATCTACCTTGGTACCTTGGCAGACAAAGCAACCAGACTGCATCAGGAAATTTCACATTGCCCCTGTTTCTGATGTCACCTGTAATTAATCTTTTGTTTCTCATGCAAACATTTATGAATCAGCAATTTAATGTCAAATGCATATATCAAAAATGAACATTGGACGTTCTTCGCAAGACAAAACAGAAAGAAGGAAAAAAAACAAATGGCAATTCGTATGGACAAATGAATTTGTGTTGATTTGAATTTTGCCTGTGAATAGGCGTTTTTTGTACAAGAGGCTGACATCCTAGTAAGAGGATGCCACCGAATAACACAGATTTTACAATTTTGAAAAGAAAACAAAACAGCTATGTGAATAATCCTACTGGGTTCCAACTCTGCTATCGCCTTTATGTCTCCAAGCGTCTCATCGCTTTGCTGCCTAGTTGAAGATGAAGCTGATTGGTCAATGCCGAAGTCTGAGCCAGATAGTTGATGCCGAATTCCGGATGCGAAGTGATCCAATGAGACATAGTGTTACGCTTTATCCCTAACTTTTGCCTGGACCGCCCTTTCGGTTTTCAGTCCACCGGGATACCCATTTTTTCCCAAGCCGCCTTTTCAGGTTTTCGACTTGCCGGGTGTACAGATTTTTTCATTTCATCCCTTATTTTTGCCCGAACCCTTTTGGTTCGCCGGGAAGCCCTAATTTTTGCCTAGGTATGTCAACCTAGCGGGTCTTTTATTCATGCGTAGTATCTTTTCACTATGTCTGCATTGGCGGGGTGAGGAAGGTCGTCACCATCCATGGTGGTTAGGATCATGGCTCCTCCTGAGAACACATGTTTAACCACAAATGGCCCTTCGTAAGTAGGGGTCCATTTGCCCCGGGGATCACTTTGAGGAAGGATGATGCGTTTGATTACCAGGTCCCCAACTTGATACTCATGTGGTCTGACTTTCTTGTTAAATGCCCTGATCATCCGTTTTTGATACGTCTGACCACGACAGATAGCGGTGAGTCTCTTTTCGTCAATCAGATTTAATTGATCCAGTCGAGTCTGGATCCAGTCATCTTCACTCAAGTCTGCATCCTTCATTATTCAGAGAGAGGGTATCTGGACTTCAATTGGCAAGACTACCTCCATGCCATAGACCAAGGAGAAGGGAGTTGCCCCGGTTGACGTCCTTGCTGAGGTACGGTACCCATGAAGAGCGAACGATAACATCTCGTGCCAATCTTTATAAGTCACTGTCATCTTCTGCACAATTTTCTTGATATTTTTGTTAGCTGCTTCTACAGCCCCATTCATCTTCGGCCGGTAGGGAGAAGAATTGTGGTGCTGTATCTTGAATTGTTCGCAGAGCTCAGTGATCATCTTGTTATTGAGATTGGTACCATTGTCCGTAATGATTCTCTCCGGGACGCTGTACCGACAGATCAGATTATGCCGGATGAAACGGGCCACGACACTCTTGGTTACCGTCGCGTAGGAAGCTGCCTCAACCCACTTTGTGAAATAATCGATCGCCACCAAGATGAAGCGATGCCCATTGGATGCCGTCGGTCGGATCTCACCGATCATATCAATCCCCCACATTGCGAAAGGCCAAGGTGCCGTCAGGACGTTCGGAGGAACTGGAGGAATATGCACCTTGTCGGCATAGATCTGGCATTTGTGACAAGTTCGGGAGTGTTGGTAACAATCAGCTTCCATTGTGGACCAGAAATATCCTGCCCTAAGGATTTTCTTTGCCATGGTGTGTCCACTGGAATGTGTTCCGAATGTCCCTTCATGCAATTCTATCATGATCTTCTCCGCTTCAGCCTTATCCACACAACGCAGTAGAGTTGAATCATGATTCCGTTTGTAGAGAATGTCGTTGCTGAGGAAGAATTTTGCCGCAAACCTCCTCATGAATTTCTTGTCATTGACAGATGCACCTTCAGGGTATTCCTGAGCTTCCAAGTACCTCTTCACCTCATGATACCAGGGTTTTTCAGTCACCTTTTCAGCCTCAAGTTCGCAGCAGTATGCCGGTTCATCCAACTTCCAGATAATGATCCGGGGAGCCTCATTGTCCCATTTAACTTTGAACATTGAAGACATCGTAGCCAGTGCGTCCGCTAGCTGATTCTCCTCTCTTGGGAAGTGCTCAAAAGTTACTTCTTCAAAGTGGGGAAGCAAGGTCAACACATACTCCTTGTAAGGAATAAGATTTGGGTGCTTCATATCCCACTCGCCTTTGATCTGATTGATCACGAGAGCGGAATCTCCGAAGACACTCAGAAATTTGATCCTTAAGTCGATTGCAGCTTGCAGACCCATGATGCATGCCTCATATTCTGCCATGTTGTTGGTGCAGTTGAAGCACAATCGGGCGGTGAGTGGAGTATGAGTTCCTTTGGGAGATATGATTACAGCGCCGACGCTGTTACCCAAAGCATTGGAGGCTCCATCAAAATGCATAGACCATCGGGATCCTTCCTCAGGTCCTTCATCCGGTCCAGGTACTTCACAGTCAGTTACCACCATGATGTCTTCGTCCGGAAAATCAAAGTTCAATGATTGATAATCGTCCACAGTTTGGTGTGCCAAATGATCTGCCAGTACACTTCCCTTAATGGCTTTCTGAGTTGTATACTGGATGTCATATTCTGTCAAGATCATTTGCCATCTCGCTATCCTTCCAGACAGAGCAGGCTTTTCAAATATGTACTTGATGGGATCCATCTTTGAAATTAATAGAGTAGTGTGAGTCAACATATACTGTCTCAGCCGGCGAGCAGCCCATACTAGAGCGCAGCAAGTTTTCTCAAGCAGTGAGTAACGAGACTCACAGTCGGTAAACTTTTTGCTCAAGTAATAAATAGCGTGCTCTTTTCGGCCAGACTCGTCATGCTGCCCCAACACACACCCCATTGAATTATCAAGTACTGTTAAATATAATATTATAGGTCTTCCTTCCACTGGTGGCATAAGAATGGGGGGCTCTTGGAGATATTCCTTTATCCTTTCAAAGGCAGCCTGACATTCATCATTCCAGCGTACTACTTGATCTTTCTTTAGTAATTTGAAGATTGGCTCACAAGTAGCAGTCAGATGTGAGATGAATCGGGCAATGTAATTCAGTCGTCCCAGGAAGCCTCTGACTTCTTTCTCTGTCTTAGTAACTGGCATCTCTTGAATGGATTTAACCTTGGCAGGGTCCACTTGAATACCCTTATCACTTACAATGAAGCCTAGCAATTTTCCGGACCTTACCCCAAAGGTGCATTTATTGGGATTCAACCTCAGCTTATATAACTTCAGTCGGTCAAATAGCTTCCTCAAATGATCAAGGTGCTCCTCCTCAGTTTGAGACCTTGCAATCATGTCATCAACATATACCTCAATCTCATGATGGATCATATCATGAAATAAAGCAACCATGGCGCGTTGGTAGGTTGCCCCAGCATTTTTCAACCCGAATGGCATGACCTTGTAACAGAAGGTGCCCCACTGAGTCACAAAGGTGGTCTTTTCCATATCTTCCGGAGCCATCTTGATCTGATTATACCCTGAAAAACCATCCATGAAGGAGAACACCTTGTGTTGAGCAGTATTGTCAACGAGGATGTCAATGTGAGGTAGAGGAAAATCATCCTTGGGGCTGGCCCTGTTCAAATCCCTGTAGTCGACACACATTCTGACTTTACCGTCCTTCTTCGGTACTGGCACCACATTGGCAACCCACTGAGGGTAAGAAGTTACTGCTAGAAACCCGGCGTCGAATTGCTTCATAACTTCAACCTTGATCTTTTCAGACATCTCTGGGCGCATACTGCAGACCTTTTGCTTTACCGGAGGGCAGTCTTCCTTGGTTGGCAGGTGATGAACTACAATGTCGGCATCCAAACCAGGCATATCTTCATAGGACCAAGCAAATATCTCCATGTAATCCTGTAGCATCTGGATCAATCGTTGCTTCACGCTGAGCTCTAGATTAGCACCAATCTTGACCTCTTTCCTATCTGCCTCAGTACCCAGGTTAATTGTTTCCACCGGCTCTTCATGTGGTTGAATAGCCCTCTCTTCCTGGAGTAGCAGTCTTGCGAGCTCACCAGGCACTTCACAATCATCTTCACCTTCGTCTTCGGCCAAGTTGATCGGATTCTCGAAGTCATAACTGGCGGTAGCAGAGCTGTTACCAGTGAGATCCAGAGTGGATTGAAACCTATATAAGTGAGTGTGTGTAAATATAGTTGTTTTGCAATATATAATACAGAAAGAAAAAGAGCACAAGATTTGAAATGCAACAAACGTCCAATGTTTTGATTGATGATATATGGAAATGTCATACAAAAAGCCCTCACAAATGGAGCTACGATGCCCCGGGTAGGACACCGAGCCAACAAAGTTTTAACATATTGTTTGTTACAAATTGGAAATCAAAAGAAATTAATTACTGCGTGACAAATGTGATAGGCGTAAAATCCTTTGCCGTCCAGTTGCTCGGTCCGTTGCTGGTAGTCGGGTAGATCCAACTGTCAAACTCTGCTTCCTCCACATCCTCCTCAATAGCATTCACCCTTGGGTTGGAGATAAACAACGGGGCCTTTCTGATCTTTTCCTTGCGCACAGCCCTCTGAGCCTCTGCAGTAAAGCCCAACCCAAACTTGTCATTCTTTTGAGTGAAGTCAGGAAGCTGACCCCAGTTTGCACAATCGCCTTTCTCGATTACAGCCCGGGCATCCCTTAAGGATGCCATCTTCAACAGAAGGTCTTCTTCAACCACTGCCTCAGTCGATGCCAATACTGGGGGTACTTCCTCAAAATGCTGAAAGGGGGTTTCAATAAACTCCCCGTCCATCTCGATATACCGGAATGAATTCAAGTGACTCACCATGTATTCCTCCTCACCTTGCACAGTAACAATCTTCCCTTTGATAGGGTATTTGAGCTTTTGGTGTAAAGTGGAGGTTACTGCCCCAGCTTTGTGAATCCAGGGTCGACCCAACAAGCAGGAATAAGATGGACGAATATCCATTACATAGAATGTTGAGTTGAAAACTTGGGAACCCACACGAATAGGGATGTCCACTTCACCGTGCACCATCCTCTTAGAACCGTCGAAGGCTCTAACAATGATGTTACTAGGTTTCAAATCCAGGCCCTCACAATCCAAGCGATCCAATGCTTTCTTGGGCAACACATTCAGGGAAGAGCCGGTATCCACTAACACGTGTGTGAGAGTAGTGCCCCTGCATTCTATGGAAACATGCAGGGCATCATTGTGATTTTTCCCTTTGGCGGTAAGGTCAGCATCTGAGAACCCCAAGCCATTGTCAGCCGTCAAATTAGCCACACAGTCGGTGAATTGATCCGCGGAGGTCTCTTGCGGCACATGGGCCGTTTTTAGAAATGAAATCAGGGCTTTTGCATGGGCCTCTGAGCATAGCAGTAGTGATAACATAGAGATTTTGGAGGGCGTATGCCCCAACTGTTCAACAACATTAAAGTCACTCTTTTTGATAATTTTAAGGATTTCCTCCATTTCTTGTTGGGAGGCTTCCGCAGCAGTCTTCTTTTTTGGTGCCTCCGTCCTGGCAGGCAAATCGTTAGCAACTTCTTTTCCCCGAGTATCAGAAGACTCGGCGGCAGTAGTAGACACAGGAACTTGAACTGGAACATGCACACTTGCGGGTGTGATGGTGAGAGGTTTTCGGATAACTGGCGGTGCAATGTCAGGCGAGAAGAGCCTACCACTGCGGGTAATCTTGGCGGGACCAGTGATGTTACTGATACTGGTATTAGTGTTGAACTCCTGCTTCACCCCAAGCACATACACGTCGGCTCCATAATGCCATGGAACAGCTTTATCAGACTCATACGGGAGAGGCCCCGGGACAGTAATAGTGATGGGTGCAACAAACATAATTTGGACTAGTTTCTTTACGGGAGCTTTGGCAGGATTTTAGATTGTGACAACAGATATTTCTTCAATGGAAACAAACGGAACAGCAGTTTTCTTGAACAGAATTTCCTTGCTATCCATCAGGCTTTGGATGCCTGATTTCAGCAGTGGACAACCGGTAGGGATAATAGCACACAGGAGGCAACCCTTACTACAACCCGGAAATAAACCGGCTAGTAGTAAGTTCCTCTTAACAGTCAAAAGAGGGGTAACAACTTCATTCACCGAAACAGCATACAATTCTTCCTCAATGGCATTTACTCTATGCTGGGGCATAGGAGCAGTTACAACATTTGGTCTCTCAGGTGCTTCAAACTGAATTTCCTTTGCGTCGATAAGATCTTGCACTTTGTTTCTCAAGGCCCAGCAATCATCAATAGTGTGCCCGGGACTATCAGAATGATAAGCACACCGGGCATTTGGGTTATACTTAGGAGACGCAGTATTCACGACTTTAGGAGCTTCTTTGGTGGTAACCAAATTGGTTGATAGCAGTTGGGGTAAAATTTGAGATAAGGTCATACTCAGCCGAGTATACTGCCTCTTGGGCCTTTCACTTCTTTGTTGATTGTACTGCTGAGGAGCAGCAGCAGGTTTTGAAATGACCAAAGCATTGACGGCTTGGCGACTTTCGGGCTTGACTTGTCTTCTAGGACCATAGACGGCACTTGCTTCTTTCTTAAAAGGCCTCTTCTCAGTACTTGTAGCAACACTCTTCTGAATTTTTCCTGACTTGATGCCAGCTTCTATTCTTTCGCCCGTTAAGATCAAATCGGTAAACCCCACTGAAGAGTTACTAATCAGATGATTGAAAAATGGCCCAGATAGGGTCCCTAGAAACATATCAACAAGTTCACGATCGGTTAAAGGAGGCTGCACCCTGCCAGCCAAATCCCTCCATTTTTGTGCGTATTCTTTGAATCCTTCGCCTGTTCCTATCGACATACCCTGAAGTTGGGTACGAGTAGGGGCAAGGTCAGAATTGTATTGGTATTGTTTGTAGAAAGCGGTGGCCAAATCTTCCCAATTCCGGACACTGGTTCCTTCTAGCTGATAAAACCATTCCAACTGAGCTCCAGAAAGGCTGTCTTGAAAGAAATGAATCCAGAGGTTTTTATCTGCCGTATAGGGTTGAATCTTTCTCACGTAGGACCTGAGGTGCATTTTGGGGCAGGACAGCCCATCATACCTTACAAACACTGGCACTTTGAATTTTGGGGGAATCACAATCCCGGCAACCAAACCCAAGTCTTCAAAATCCAAACCCGGTACTCTTTGTAATTCCATGGCGGCTAATCTGTCTTCTAACCCTTTGTATTTATCATCAACTGGAGGGTATTGCTGGTCAGAATAATCTTCATCCTCTTCAACCTCTTCTTCTTCCGCATCAGATTCGGAAGGTAGCGCAGCTCCATCTCTCTTACTGGTCCCTTCATCAGAAGTAGGAGGAAATTCAAGCACTCTTCGAGCTTCTCCGTCAAATCTTCTCCCCAAAGTAGCCACCCCGAGTCTCTTTTTCTTCTTCTTCACTGGGTCTTTGTTCCCCAATTGAGTCTTGATATCCTCCTGACCCTTAGCCAAGGTCATCAGGAGTTGCTGGAACTGTGCATTCTGAGCCTGTAGGTCTTTGATTGTTTGCTCGAGATCCATCCTACTGAAATAAACAGCAGACAGATAAGGAAACCTAGAATGAGACCTGCTTATGCACATGATGAATGGTATGCTTATGTATGCAATGCATTCAAGGATTTAGGACATTCAAAATTGTTTTAGACAAAGAAGAACGCACGTCATATTAATAAGAAGAAATTTGTCAGTACATAAATGCCCCATGGGCCAAATATTACAAAATAAACTTCTTAAGGCAAAAAGACATTGCGCATCCTTTTTAGTGCGATGTAGGTATTGAGGGCCTCTTGCTCGTGGAGTCGGCGGGTAAGCTCTAGAACCTTCTTTTCACTGGCGTAGTAGCTAGCTTCAAAAGTATTCCGTTCCTCCTTGAGCTGAATCCAGCTTTTCTGCATTTCCTCCCACGATGTAGGCATGTCTGGATGTAGGATGGTGCAGGGAACCTCTCCTTCATTGACGGGCTCTTTAATCACTGGGAGTACATGAGGATAAGGCATCATTAAACTTTGGGCTCGGGCTCGTACCCACTTGAGATAGGGCTCAAGAGGGATGGAGTTCTTGTGTCCTAGAGTCTTGCTATCAACCTTGTTGAGTTTTCCCCAAGCTCTGATGAATCTTTGGCGAAGTCCTTGCGCATCGTTGTCGAAGTCAAAAACTAGGTCAGGAATCAACATATCATGAGGGCCATCCCTCCGTGCATATCCAAATTGCCTCAAAGCTAGGCAAGGGTTGTAGATGATACCCCCTCTAATTCCAAGTAAAGGAACATTAGGGAATTCTCCGCAACGATCGACAATGATGACATTTTCTCTGGACCGAGAACACCAATGCACATCAGAATGAGTAAGAGTCATCAACCGTTGGGACCACCTTGTACCTTGGTCATTCTTCAAGACAGATTGTGGAAGGTGCGAAATAAACCACCTTGCAAGGATAGGAGTACAGCACATGAGAACACCCCTCTTTCTCATTGTTCGTGTGTAAAATGAGTGAAGAATGTCCCCAAGCAATGTCGGTATTGGATTTCTGGACAAGAAGATTTTGACAGCGTTGACATCTACCAATTGGTCAGGATTTGGGAACAAGACCAACCCATAGATAAGGAGTGCCACAATCTCTTCAAAGGCTTGTAGGTCCAATGAGTTCCAACATTCTTGTGCCTTCTCAAACAAGAATTTTGCTAAGAATCCTTTGACGCTGCTTCTGGTTTCCCAATGTCCCTTGATGTCAGATGGTTGTAGATGTAATGCTCGAGCAACATCTTCCGGCTTTGGTTCCTTTTCCGTACCGTTGAATGGTAGTTGATTAAGGATAGGGATTCTTAGAAGTTGAGAAAACTCCTCCAAAGTGGGGACCAACTGATAATCAGGGAAAGTGAAACAGTGGTGAAGAGGGTCAAAGAATTGGAATAGCACTTTCATCATGTCTTCTTCAATGTTGGTGTTGACTAGGCTGAGCAGTCTACCATGTCTTTCACTGAAGGATGAGTTTTCCGGAATTCTTGAGGTGAGCTCCTTGAGTTGAGGAGAGATTCTCACAAGGTTGACTTGAATGGTATTTCTGCGAGGAATTTCCATGTCCTACAAAACAAGAACAAAGATGAAGATCTAAAAACCCTTGAAATGGTTAGAGAATGCATATGATGCTTCATGATGTTTATGATGTATGCACAAAACATATGTACAAGCAAATCACCCCAAACCCTAGTTTCAGGCTTGCATGTGGTTTCATAGGTAAATACCCTCTTGAGTGTAGTTGGTTTAAAAACCTGTCTTATAAATAGTAACCGGGTTCTAAGGAGCTCAATATCACTGGATTGTTTTCATTGTTCATTGTTTTGGTTTAGCCACTTATCTAGCGACCAAAATATTCCAAGAACACAACCCTCAATGAGTGTAGTATCGAGTATCTACCAACTTCGGACTGCACCAAAGCCGGTCATCTCACTACCCCTAATAAAAGGCCAAGATGGTCAAGTAAGGTTCTAGGTCATTAGTGCTTAGTGACATCACTCAGCGGCCCCGTACTTTCCTTGATTGAACTCAAGGGTTACCGGTACTCACAAATATGTCGCACTAATATAGCTATTGCTTCGACCGTGTCGGTATACCCCGCACAGTTTCCACAATGTATTGCTATCTATGAATGTTTCCCAAAATCCGGGTGTAGGATTGCAAACCCAAACAAATAGAGCCAAAGTATAAAGCAAACAATTCAAACAATTAGTCATGCAAGAGGGTGATCTAAGCGTTAAGGTACTCCACTTTTAAAATTTTCCCCAGCAGAGTCGCCAGTTCTGTGATACGGTGGGAGAACTGACTATGGTTTTGCGTTTGTTTTTGCAAATGTTTCGGTTGAGCAAGAGTCGCCACCGACTTTTTATTTTATCCTAAGGAAAGGTTTAAAAAGCACAGCAAAAAACCTTTGAGATTTTTCTTGGGTTCGGGGAGTAGATTATAGAAAGGGAAGGTATTAGCACCCTTTCTATCCATGGTTATCCATGGGCTCTTAGTTACTTGCTTAGATCACTTGCCTTTTGTTTTCAATTGTTTTAAATGGTGCTTGTGTGTGTGGGTTTGAAAAATGTTTTGAAAAGAAACCAATGTGGTGGCAACCTTTGTAATGATCCATGTGGGGATGTATACAAAGATGCATGTCTTTTGAAAAGGTTTTCATTTGTTTTTGAAAGTTGTTTTGAAAGTGTTGTGAGGTGTGTTTTTAGAAAATAGGCAAGTGTTTTGTTTTTGCAAGTTTGATTCAAGTAACTAAGAGTTTATCTACTCCTAAATTTCTCAAAGACTATTGCTATGTTTTAACCCTTTTCATAAGTTGGTTCCACCATTGTATTTGGTGGACAATCTCATGTTAGGATGTGAAAGGGACGGGCGCGGGTCATCGTTTGGACCATAATTGCAATGGTGCCAAGTATCTTTGGGCATTTTCTTTAAGGGACTTGATCATTTGTTTGGCAATATTTTGAAAAGTGTTATCGAGGGACTATGATCATTCAATTTGTTTATTTTGCCCAAAGAGACCTAACATGCAATATGGCCCATTTATTTGAAGGCAACAAAGTGGAATACCCTAGGGGGTGCAAGTATGATTTGTGTGTCCATTTTCGTGCTCGTTTGTCTTGAGATTAGGTCATAACTATTTTGTTCATTTTATTCGCATATAAACCCTAATTCTAGCATTGTATATTTAGAAAGCGATAAAGTGCGAAATTTAAACTCCTACGCTATTACAACACAATAATATGGGGAAGGGGGTACAATGTTTCAAATGGGGATTTTGACAAGGAATTTAAACCTAAAACTATTACATCAAGATTTGAATTATTTACAAAATAATTTAATTGCATAAATAAAATAGAAATAAAACAAATATGCAAGAATGCAAAAAAAGGGTTTTTTATATGTATGAAAAAAGTATTATTTATGTAAAATAAAAAGAAAATAAAAAGATATTATTTTTGGAGTATTTTTGAATTTAGGGCAAAACCCTAATTTTTATTAAATGAAATGTATTATTATTTAATTTAATACAAGTATTTATTTATTATATACAAAATAAAATAAAGTGAAGTATTTGTCAAAAATGATTTTTTTAGTGTTTAATATTAATAAAATAAAATATGTATATTTTTAGTATTTTATTCTAAGTATATTAATAAATATATATATTTATGTATTAAGTTCTAAATATGTATTATATATAAAAAATAATAATATTTAATATTTAATAAAAAAAAGTAATTTTTTCTATAAAATATTTTTAGAAAGTAAAACAAAAATAAAAATGTATAGAAATGCATTTGTACTATTTTTTAGTATTTTAAACAAAATATATATATTTATCTATTTATGTATAAACTAAAAGAAAATTAAATAAATGCCTAATAAAATCAAAAATGGTGAGAAAAAATATTTTTATATTTTTAATGTCATGAGAAAAAATAAACAAGTCAATCAAAAAAAAGAAAAAGTCAAAAAGTCATAGAAATAAACAAAATGGGCTCAGGGGGTTCAGAAGCGATTATGTGGTGCAAATAAGAAAAGTATTCCAGGCCCAGCCCAGAAGACCTGTCTTCTTCAACCTCCAGCAAACAATGTTCAAAAAAACGCGCATTTGGTTCCCACATTCAAACATCCTGATTCTTTGATCTTTTGCACAAACTTCCAACACAAAAAATGTTAAGCATGAAACCACGATTCCAAATATATAAAGAACATCTCCTAACTCTCAGAAATGAGAGAGAATTTTAACAATCCCAAATCCTGACCTAAATTTTCTACCATTTTAAGACCTTAAATTCTCACAGCTCAGGCAAAAGAAATGAAAAGTAAAAGAATGTACATGTTCAGTGGCATGAGTAGGACATTGTTTATTCATAAACTTAAAGCTAATGATGCCTAATAAAAGAGATACGAATTCAAAAACTTACCTGTTCAGTTGAAGTTCTATCTGGAAATGTAGGAATTTTCAGTGCAAGGTGATGATTGGAAAAGCTTCCTTGAGGTCCAGGGATGCTATTCCAATGTTTACTTTGTCTTGAAAGCTTCTGAATCAAGCTAGAGAACTTCACCTGCAAGTCAGAAATGTGAAAATGGTGGAACCAGTTAGAGGGATTACAGGTCGTGTTTTTGCTTTTGGTTAGCTTGCATAGATGGTATGGAAGGTGTGTGAACTGGTTTGGGCAAGAAAGCTTGAGAGAAATGAAAGATAGCACTCAAACTGCAGGCCTTGCCCTGTTTTTGCAGTTTGAGAGTGATTATGGCAAGGGGAATGTTTGAGAGGTGCTAGGGTCGTGCAAAAGCTTGGTTCTGATCTTTGGAATGTGTTTGATAAGTTTGTCTAAGTGTGCCTAAGCTGATATGAGAGTTGTGTGATGTTATGACACTTTTCTTCTTTCTTAAGCAACAAAAGCCAACTTGTGTTTCTAGGCATGTAGATGACCCCCTAATGTGCTGCATAATACCTCCTTGATCAGTGTGTTATGCTCATAATCTTGTGCCAATCAGATTTGCAATGTACTTGTTGGATTTTCAATTTGACATAAAGCTACCTTTTACAAAAATGGCTAATTTGCTTTATCTACTTTGGGATTAAACCTTTAGACAATGCTTGAACTCAAAGAACATGGTCTTGGCACAAAGAATATGCATTAAATTTATGAGTGTTGGATGGTTTAAGGACCTGTAATCTAGCTTAAGGCATGCTGAGTTCAAATTGCAAGGTTATGGACATGTAACTTGGTCATGAACAAAGTGACTTTTTCCAATATTGTGAAATTCGATTCTCCCTAACCATGAGGTTGTTTGAGAAGTTCTTGGACATTTTGGAAAGCTTGGAATGTGTAATACAATACATCTTTGAAGTGCAATTTGAAATTCCAAGTGGAAGTGTATGGAAAATGGCCTTGAAGTGGGGTAGAAAACCTTGTCAAAATAGGTCAAAAATTCATTAAGTTAAGAATGGTTTAGTGCCCTTATTCAAAAATTTGTAACTTGAGATACAAGCCTCAAATGAGAAAACTTTGTGAATCAAAGTTGTAGATTATGCAACAAGATACAACTTTCATGTTTTGACTTTTGTTTGAATCCAAATGAATCTTGGTGAAAAAGTGGGGCAAAGTTGGGAAAAAATTAGGGTTTTCCATAACTTAGAAAAATTCTAAGTTATGAAAAATTCCATTTCAAACCCTAATTTGCATTTCTTGGTTTCTTGGTGAACAAGTTTCATGATTTGGCATGTTTTGATGAAAAATGAATCTTGACTCTTGATTTTGACCAAAAAGTCAAAGTTTGACTTTTTAGTATACAGTCAAAATTAATCAATTGACTGGGAAATTCAACTGTCAATCTTGTGTACTTGGGATCTTTTGAGTTTGTTGAGCATGTCAAGAAAATTCCATGGGGTCCTTGAGTCCATATGTGAGCTTGGTTTGCCATTGGCTAGGTCAAACAGTCAAAAATTGCCTTTGTGCAGTCAAAACCCTAAAAATGACCATTTTGTCCTTTTAATGATCTGATCAAATTTCTTATGGATTTGTGATCCAAACTTGATCAAATGGTCCATGTGAGTTCATAATGTTGATGTGGGTCAATTTTCATGAGATTTGACTGTCAATTGGCCACAGTTGACTTTTTCCCCAATACAGCTGATTTTTAGGTCAACTGTCCAATTGACTGGGTAAAACTTGGAATCAGGACTTGAAACTTGGTATGGGTGAACTTGGGAGTCCAATATGAAGCATGAAAGTCATATTAGGCATTTTAGGTCAAAACATCTTTGTGCAAACACAAACCCTAATTTGGGTCAACAGTGCAAGAAGAAGTCTTGAGCAGAGGAAACCCTAACTGGATCTTGATCTTCAAAGGTCTGGTGATGAGAAAATGTTGAGAAAATGGGAGGGCAAATTTTGGGGTACAACAGACATCATACAAGAACAGGATTGTAGTTAATTCCTCCATTTGTATCGAGAAGGGGTACATTGGGGAAACTACCACAACTATCGATAATCTCCATATTGTGATAAGCCTGATGATACTAAACAATGTCAGAATGAGTAAGAGTCATAATATTCGAATTCCAACGAGGTTCCATCTTGACATCCCAGAAAGCATCGGACCGAGGTTCCTCCATGATAAGAATCCCGAAGATGAATGGAGTAATAAGCATCTCCTAATAATGTAAGAATCAGATTCCAAATCAAAAAGACCTTGATGGCATTGACATCCACAAATTTTTCGGTGTTAGGAAATAAGAATAACCCATAGGCAAGTAGAGCAAAGATAGCCTCAAAAGCAATCGTACTCTTCATCCTAGAAAAGTAGCGAGCTTTCTCCAATAAAAAATGAGCGGGTAATCCTTTTATTCTTCCTTTGGTAATCATGTTGGCCTCAATCTCAGACTTCCCCAAATGAATCATAACAGCAATCTCGTGAGACTTGGGCTCTCCCTCCAAACCGGTGAAAGGAACACGATCGGTAACAGGTAAACCTAGTAAGTAAGAATACTCCTCCAATGTAGGAATCAACTGATAATAAGGGAAAGTAAAACATCGATACATTGGATCATAGAACTGGACCAAAGTCGAGAGAATACCCTCCTTCATCCTGAGCTTCATAAGAGACACGATGGATCCATACTTCTTCCAAAAATCAGTAGAGCTCTCGATCTCGGGAATTAGACTAATCAAATCATCTATCTTAGGATCCTTGAAATTGTACTTTCGAGTCTTTATTTTTCCAGAATCCATGGCCAAACAGTACCTGAGATATTCGCAAAAAGTCAACTTTAAGTCCCTTGAAACACATGTTTTAAAGGATGCTCATGGGTGCATGAATGCATGATGCAACAATCACACACAAGATCACAAACATGGGGGGTTCATAGGTTCGATGTCACGACATAAGGTCAAAGGTACTACCCAAAAGGTATGGTCTAATAGTTTATCACCTGCAGAACAAGGTTCTAAGAGGTTCCCAGAGTCTACATCCTTCCTTCAGATATTACCAATGTTCCAATTGACTCGTTAATTAGCAATATTCTCAGGAAAAACTCGTCTAAGTGTAGTATCGCGTGACAACCATTTCCAGATTACTCTGTCATAGTTTCTTCATTGCACCTAAAAGCCCAAGATGGGTTAAAGGTTCTACGGTCCTCAGCTTCATCAGGCTCCTAGGTCGAAAGCAACATGTCTTCCTGATTACTCGGTAAACGATATTACAGTTAAAGAGGCCTCCACTGAGTGGGGGATCTCATGCCTCTTTTTTTGGGATTACTCCCTCAAAGTTAACATGACTATACCACCCGTCCTATCTTAAGTTTACCCAAGTCCGGATAGAGGACTTATGAGAAATCACCAAGCACCCTGAAAACCAGGAAAATACAGACAAACATATATACAATATATAATATACAACAAATAATAGCATATACATAAATAAACAAAGATAGGCTCAACTCACTTAGGGATGGATCAGCATTTGGTCGATCTTTACCAAGCAGAGTCCCCATTTTTTTCTGTAGAGGTAGAAATGTTGAGACTAAGCCATTGGATTGACTTAACTCGCATAGATCAAATAAATATCGCCATCGCGCTTTATTGTTTCCAAAGGAATGGGAAAAGAGTGAATAACCCAAAAAAGAGGGGGAGAGAATCTAGGTACGGGGGTTGGTTATGCAAAGGGAAGGTATTATCACCCTAAACATATACAGTACTTCGCATGAACCTCTTTGAAAATTTGTGTATTTTGGATATAAGTGTTGTATAAAAAATAGATGGTGGAGATGGGAAAATAAGTATTTTTTACAATTTTTAAACCCACCGTGGTTGCGAACCTTTAGTGCCTACGTACCACCTTCCGTGCAATAGGGGATCAGGGTACTCATAGTTCACCTTTAAAAAAATTTAAAACACAAGTGTGTTCGTTAATTTTAAGAGACGAGACATCATCGTCATCTCCGAGTGGAAAAACATACTTACTACCCACGATTATGAGAAAGGAGAATTTGCATCATCTCAAAGTGGAGGATTTAGCTTGGATTTTAAAATCAACAAAGCCTCGCTCAACACCCAAGTGGAAAATATCTCACTTCACTACATATCGTAGAAGTATAGTAGCTCGTGTCACTACATGGATTGACAAGAGTCTAACCTCTTGATAAAATTTTAAAGTAAAAAGCTACAGTGGTAAAATGGTTTGAATGAGATTGATTAACTTTTAGTCTTCTCACAAAAATGTCAAAGTATGATTAAGTTAGTCAAATTTTTTTTAAGAAAATATTCTTTTAAAAATGCAAGGACCTAAGTCTAAGTTTATTGTGAAAGTGGTTCAAGTTTAAAAAACAAGAATAGTTTTGAAAATGAGGGAGAAAATTTTTGAAATTAAAGAAGATGGGAGAAGATGAAGGGGCTATCCTAAAGCATAAGGTAAAAGCTATGGAAAGGAATCGTCTAACCAAGAAGAAGCCAACACTTGACACAATGAGTAAATGTAGAATTCTCATCCTTTAGATTTGAAACCAAACAAGAAAAGATAATAAACCTCTTAAGGATACCACACTTTAAATGCATTAAGTCTTCACAAAAATTGGGCAGAGTAACAACTGTATACAAAGAAATTCCCAATCATAGATAAAGCATATAATCAGAATAACCTGCACACAAAGAAAACAAACAACCCAACATCTTGAGGTAAACCCCAAGAACTCCAGACAAAATAACAATAGAAGTCACAAGGTCCCAAGGGCAGTCGAGGTCTCTAATCCCAAGTTCACGAAGTCCATAACTCCAACATGACAAGGATAGTAACCAAATAGTCCAGTAACCTTTAAAGATTTTTATTGTTCAAGTTGGTTATTAAGTATCTTCAAAAAGAAAATGAAAGCTCAAGTGATCAAAATAAAAATGACATAAAGATAAATGCTCAAGTGAGCAAAGATGAAAATAGCATGAAATAAAAATGCTAAAATAAATAGTGCGTAAAATTAAAGGTGTAAAGTAAAAGCATAAAAATTAAAGTCAATTGTTAATGAGTTAGAAATTAGAGGTTAATTGAATGACCATCTTGAAACTTGCATTTGAAAACTCATTAGAAGATGAATAAAATCAAAGCCTCTCAATAACAAGTTTCATTTTCTTTTTTTCAAGTATATCATTTATTTCAAGTTCTCGGTAATAACAAATGGTCAACAATGTTTAAATGATTCACTTATACCAAAGTTTATGAAGATTCAATAGAGGATTGATAAGACCAAAGCCTCCTAACAATGAACCTCAAGGTTATTGGATCAAAGGTTTCAAATTAAACATACTTGGGCTTGCAAACATAGGTTTGAGCCACGAATGATTATTTCTTGAATCGAGACAAAATTTAGCGCTATGTTAAGCAATCGTAAGTGGAATTATATAGAAGTCACGCCTATTTTGAGGTCGATCAATAGCAATCTATGTACCATATGTTTGGAGAAATGATATGTAGATTATTCTCTAACAACATATAGTAAAAGTAAGAAAGGGATAAGATGGAGAGGGAGGGGATGCATTGTATGAAATTAGGGTTTCAAATTCATCAACATCATTCATCCAATTTGGTGGATTTGGTTTTTCAACCTATCAACACCCAAGATCCAATGATGTTGAAGAATTTGTCACCAGAAGAAATCCAAGTTAGAACCTAATAAAAAATAACAAAAAATAATATTTAATAAAATAATATTTAAATGGTTAATAAAATAAAATAAATGGTAAAATACACAAAGTATATTGAAATACCAAATAAAAATCCTAAAAAATAAAGTCATAGGTCAAACATGATTCAATAATAGTTGACAAAAAATTTCAAAATTTTTTAAAGTCGTAAACTGTTTTTAGAAATAAAAGAAATAAATAAAACAAAATAAAATGGTAAAAATAGTAAAGTCAGAAATAAAAATAAAACAATGTCATCAAAAATTGCCAAAAGACCAAAGACCCTTTCCGTAATTTTTTCAGAATTTTTAACAATCAGAAAATAATTTTAAACAATTAAAGCAATCAAAAGAAAGTGAAAAATCATAAAAAAAGATAAATCTTAAAATAAACTTGTCAAAAAAATAAAAATCAGAAAGTTAATATTCTAAAATATTTTTGTGAATATTTTCATAACTTTTAGGCCAGAAATGAATTGTTTATGGAATTTTGAAGTTTAAAACAAATAAATATAAAAATTAGAAAATAAAAATAAAGCCAAAAAAATGTGGACCACTCGATCATTGTCAAAATTTGTTAGTAAGCAGATCCAAGGGATCTGGCACGTTATGTACGATATGGTCACTATTGGAAATCACACCAAATCAAATTTTAAATCAGATTTTAATAAAATAAAAGGAAAAAATATGGTCCATTGGATGAAAAGTCAAAACGCGTTAGTGAACAGATCCAAAGGACCTAGAGCGTTGTGCATATCATGGACCCTCATCCAAACACGTTGAATCAAAAAACAAATAACCAATAAAAATAAAACAATTGTCCAATGTTCATTGGTTGAAGAACGACACGTAAGTCGTCTTCAACCTCCAGACACCCTGCGCGTGGGAATTTTTGAGATTCTTCAAACAGAAACGTTAGAAGCTCAGACTAATATCGTTGGATTCATCTTTTTAAGACGATCCTAACCTTGCCCTCGCGAAAAAAATTTATAAACTGAGCAAAGAGCAAAGTGCAGAAAACCAAGAATAATAGCGAGCACTTTAGGTTTTATTTCTCACTCAATTCTCGATGATTTTAAAAATTGTAAGAAGCACAAGGATCAGAAGGATGAGTAGAGTAGAATAGGCTTTTATTTGGAACGATTTGGTTCATAAAACTACCTGAACGAGGCTCACAAAAACAACTCTAAAAGTGTACTTCTGTAAATCAAAATATGGCTCGATTTGCTTGGTTTAAGTGTTGGAGAGTTTGTATGTTTATGGAGGATGATGAATATGTAAAGAAATTGTGAAGAGAGATCTTGAAACTGTGAAATGGAATTTCAAATTTCTGAGTTGCGAATGAACTTTGGTAGGGTGTATTTGACTCTCAAAGCTTGTGTAAATGAGTGCAATATGGTCATCTATTTATAGGAAAGTGAATGGGAATGAGAATTGAAAGAATTAGTGGAGTTTGGAGGGAAATCGTGAGAGGTCGTGGACATGAGAAACGTGTGACTTGCTTAGCATTAAAACTTACTCAAACTTTGTGTTTCAAGTCTCTAATCCACTTTGGTAAGTTGGTTAAACATGTTTAGATCAAAAAAGTGCGCTAATTTGGTGTTTAGAAACCACAATATGGATTTCAAATTTTGACTTTGGAGAAAACATCAGTTTCAAGGTACCAACTTTTAATCCATGGTGTTCATAGCTCAAGGGGTCTTAGGGAATAATTGTTGAATAATTTGAAAGATAAGGTCACAATATTTACAATGTGCAAATAGAGAGATCAATTGGATGCTTGAGCTAGAAGTTGTGTTGAGTCAAAGTTGAGAAAAAGATTCTAAGTTTTTCTCAAAAAATGTCCTATAATGTTCTGATTCCAAACAAGGCCTTCCTCAAAAATCTTTCTTTGATAATTGGTGATATCTTGAAGTGGACTTCCCAAAGAATATTGTAAAACTTTAATCACTCAAAAATACCAAGTATTGAAAAAAGTTATGGCCTTGTGAATTTGGTGAAAATCCATGAGGTGACCTATAATATTTTGAGTTCTTAAGGCATCTTCCAACCATTTTCAAGTCTTGCACATAAAATAAGAGTTGAAGTTCACGTCCTCAAGATCAAAATGGAAAAATAATGGGCTCAAGGAGATAAAAATTTACCAAGTTATGATCTTTTGAAGTCACGTAAGGGATTTTGATGGTCTATCTAAAAGACTTGTAATATTTCTCCATCATTAGGAATATTCCACACAAAATTTGCTTGAAAACTTTAAAGATATTGGTTTATAACCCTTTAAGGAGAAGCATATCTTTGAAATCACTCAAAAATCTTAAAATATTGACAAGATATAGCCCTTAAAAGTCTAAAACCCTAGCTCCTAAAACACTAAAATAACTTGGAAGCCCTTTTTAATTTTGACAATATTTCTTGCATAATCATTTTTTCCATGTGAATAGAAGTTGTTATGGATGATAATAAGAAACCATAGCAACAATAACCACTTCAAATATTAAGAATTTAGAGAGTTATGCACTTGTGATCAAGGAATCAAAAACTTGTCCAATTAGGTCAAGCTTCTTCAATCAATTCTTGCATCTTTTGACTTCTTTTGACAAATTGAGGCATGATGAATCATAGTAGAACTTGTCATGATATTACTTTAGAGAATTCTCAATGATAAAGCTTGAATATCAATGAAGCTTTGTTGAAGAAGGCATGTAAATAAACTCGTGAACCTATGAATCAACCTGATGAAATGTGTTATGCCCTACCTATAGTATCATCATTTAGAGAAAACATTCATTGTATTTGTTAGTTAAAAAATTAATCAATCACAAGACAAATATGATCACAATATACAAATCAAAGTGATTGGTGATCCCTCACGAGAATACCTAGATATAGGGAGAAGAACCAAACCCAAGTGTAATCTTGATATGATTGAATTGACATGAGATGATGGAGGAATCTTAGGGAAAACATTGGGGTACAACAATCATATGGATCATTTTAATGAAACTAGTTATCATTGTTATCTCTCTTATCAAATCGTTGATTATCTCTCTTATCATGATTGTTTAATGTTTCTATGGGTTTACCAAACTTTTGGATACCCTGGAAATGATAAAACATTCCATGCATGATCGTTCATTCATGCATATCATATCATAACAGGTGGTTTCCATAGGTTTCTTATCTTCAATATGGGTTTTCTTTTAAGAAATTGCTACTACAAACTCATACCGCTACAACACTCAGAGTACTTCTAGAAAGCAAATGGAACAAATTCAAGAAGATTTTGTTGCTATGGGTACCATAATGGATACTCGGGTTGACCAGTTAATGGAGATCATTCAGAACATGGCTTGTCAGCAGGAGGAAATGAGAGCCATGATTATGAGGCCTTTAGAAACTAGAAATAATGGTGGTGAAACTTTGAATACAAATCTGCAAGGGGTCATCATCAACAATCCTAATGGTACTCTGGGTACTCAATATGGTCGAGAATCTGGGAGGTAGTGCTCGGAATGTGAATCTGGATTTAAATGTTGGTCTGAATATTCAGAACTGTTAGCCTGCAAATCTCGGTAATCTTGCAGGTAACCAAGGTAGACTTGTGATTCAAGTTGTGGGGAATCCTCCTCCACCTACTCCTGTTCGTTAGAGTGTTGAACAACCTATTATGCCACCGAGGCCTATTCGCATTCCTGCTAGGCCAGTGGAAGAAGATAATTGGGAAGACTGGATGACTAATGATGATGAGCCAACAGAATCTGACAAGAAGTTGCATATGCTTGAAGAGCGGATGCGGAGGTTCAAAAGTCAAGGTGAAGTAGGCTTTGACATGTCTGATTTGGGCTTAGTGCCTGGGGTGAAGATTCCCCCAAAGTTCAAAGTGCCTGATTTCGTGAATTACAAAGGCATTTCCTGTCCAAAGACCCATGTTAAGTCTTTCTACCGGAAGATATCTGCGAATTCTGATGATTAGAAACTATTAATGCATTTCTTTCAAGACAACTTGACAGGTGGCCCACTCGAGTGGTACATGCAGTTGGAAAGCAGTCACATCCGTGCATGGAGAGAGTTGGTTGAGGCTTTTGTTATACACTATCAGTATAACAATGACATGGCTCCCACGAGAACCCAATTGCAGAATTTGTCCCAGGAGCGGGATAAGTCTTTTAAAGAGTATGCCTAGAGGTGGCGAGAGATGGATGCGAAGGTTCAACCACCCATAATGGAGTGAGAGATGGTGGAAATGTTTAGTAGTACATTGCTGGGCCAGTACTACACAACTTGTAGTACCTCAGGTACTTTTGCGGAGATGGTAACGCATGGAGAGCGAATTGAAATCAGAATTAAGTTAGGAAAGATCCAAGATGTTGTTGCTGTATATAATGCCGGTAACACTACAAAGTATTTTTGCAGCCACAAAAAGAAAAATGAGGGTGAATCCACCACGGTCTATTCTCGAAAAGGGAAAGGCAGATATCAGGATTCCGATCATTAGATTGCTGCTATAACAATTCCAGTTGTTGCACCTCAGCGTCAAGCATATACATCTAGACAGAATAATCAACAAAAACCAAGAATTCCCTCTAGGAGGTTTGATGCGCTTCCTGTGTCATATGTTGAGTTATTGCATCAGTTACTTGAGCTGAAGATGATTGAGTTGCATACATGGAAGATTGACCCTGAAAAATTACTGGCTCACTTTTATGCTAGTGCCAAGTGTGATTTCCAATCTGGCAGGCAGAGGCATACTATTGAGAATTGATATGCTTTAAAGCACAAAGTCCAAGACCTATTAGACTCTCAGGCCATTAATTTTGGACCAGCATCCAATATTATAAATCAGCCTTTATCACCTCATGGAGGTGCCACTGTTGGCACCATCCTGGAAAATGAAAATTTGAATTTGATTATGGATGTCAATCGGTTGACTACACCTCTCTCCTTTGTGAAAAAGAAGTTGTCAAGTAAAGGTGTATTCTTGGGCTGTGGGATGAACTGTGTAATTTGCTTGAACCCACCAAAGGGTTGTCAATTGTTGAAAGATGTAGTCCAAGATTTGATTACCCAGGGAGTTATGCAATTTGACCGCGTAGTTGTTGAGACTAAAGTTGGTAAGGATGAGGTTGATGTAATAACTATTCTTGTCAAGGTAAAAACCATGCAAGCACCTACTATAATTCTGATTTCTGCCAGAAAGCCACCTATAACCATCACCGTTCCCGAACCAATACCGTATGTCAGCGACAAAGCAATTCCTTGGTATTATGGTGGTGAATGTTATCAACAAGGGCAGAAACTTGTTACTCAAAAGTCTGAAAAAGACAAGATAGAAGAAGAGGAGTCTGAGATTCATGACATCATTGGTAAAAGTAGGATTACCCGTAGTGGTCGGATTTTGCCTCCGCCAAAACAGCCTGAAAGTAGCACAGGTGCCGCAACTAAGGCCAAGGGCAAGCAGATTATGGTCGATGGTGATAAACTGGGGCAAATCCCCTTGTTCCTTCTTTGGATCCTGAAATGGCTAAGGATTTAGCCGAGTTGATGAGGTACATCAAGAAAAGTGACTACAAGATCATTGACCAGTTGAGTCAGACACCTTCAAAGATATTAATTCTTGCTTTACTCATAGATTCGGAATCCCACAGAAATTCATTGATGAAGCTGTTAGGGACTTCTTTCATTCCTCAAAGATATCGGTGAATCAATTTGAAGGGATCGTGAATAGTATTTATGCGAGTAATGGGTTGGGTTTTACAGACTTTGATTTACCCCCCGAGGGGAGGAAGAAGAATAAAGCACTGCACATCTCCATGGAGATTGCAAATACTACCTTATCCTGTGTGTTGGTTGACACGGGTTCCTCTCTTAATGTGTTTCCCAAGAATTCTCTCTTGAAGCTTGATTACGATGGGCTTTTGTTGAGGCCAAGTGACCTAATTGTCAAAGCTTTTGATGGGTCAAAAAGGACAATGTTTGGGGATGTCGACTTGCCAATTAAGATAGGTCCCCAGGTGTTTGAAGTTACCTTCTTTATCATGGACATTAATCCTTCCTATTGATGTTTATTGGGTCATCCATGGAGCCACGGGGATGGGGTTGTCACCTCCACTCTGCACCAAAAGTTGAAGTTCCTATTGAATGGGAAGGTGGTCACCATTTGCGGCGAAGAGGATTACATTGTCAGTCATCTGAGTTTCTTTCTCTATGTTGAGATGGAGGGAGAAATTCATGAGACTCCGTGCTAAGATTTTAAGACTGTGCAAGTTGTCAGAGCACCACACCAGGAGGATAAGACGTTGGAGGTCTCTATGTCATCTTATCGTCAAGCACAAACGATTGTTCAAACTGGTCATCCAAGAGACTTGGGAAGAGTATTGGATCTCCCTACTCAGACAGATAAGAAAGGTTTAGGCTTCGTGGCTAGTGGAAGCATTAGTCCTCTCAAGGCTCAAGGTATTCCTCCGCCAATTTAGTTTGTCAACAGTGAGGTTATCCATGAAGAAGCTCATGCTACAAGTGAGGATGGTTACAGTGATTGCGAGATGGAAAAATAGGTTCGTCCTGTCGTGTCGGGTAAAAAGCTTGCTAACTGGTTTGCTGAGAACGTCATTGAAGTGAGACGGTAATGATAGCTCTCCCCAGCAGAAACAGGGGAAAAAAGTCTCGATGAAAGCCATCATCATATCCTTAGCACGCGTCCCAGTAACTTTCACTCCCCGTAGAGTAAGAAGGTAATGATAGCTCTCCCCAGCTGAGACTTGCAACTGTGATTGAATTGGTAATATTCTCCCCAAGCAGAGATTATCTACCATCAACACTGAAATGGCCTAATATCCCCGGCAGTCTTAATATTCCCCAACGGAGTATAAGAATATTCCCTGGCAGAATACAAGATATCCCCAGTGGAGTTAAAATTTTCCCAGTGCAGTCTGAAAAAGCTTCCCCAATGGAGTTGAAGAATCATCCCCTGTAGACTCTGGAAGTTCATCCCCAGCGGAGTATAAAAATAAATATCCCCAACCGAGTTCAAAGGATGATAGTCCCCAGCAAATCTCAAAGGATTATCCCCATTAGAGTCTAACAAGTTATCCCCAGTGAAGCCGCAACTGAAAGATCATCCCCCGCGGAGTTCTTTCCTTTCACAAACAGAATTCAAAACCCCAACAGGATTCAGTATCACCAACAACGGTAATTCATCCCCAGCGGAACTTATTGGTTGAATCCTCAGCAGAACATCTCTTCCCCGCAGAGTAATCTCTTCCTCAGTTTATTCCCCAATAGAGTTATCTTCTCTTGCAGGGTTATTCTCGCAATCATCTTCGTTTAATATCCCCAACGAGAACGAAGAGTCCAACTCTATTCTCCAGCAGCTATCCGGGATTTCTTTTCCCCACCTAGAAATATCATATTCTCATACATCATGATACATGCATATAAGCATCATACAATACAATCTCATTTATTTTTAGAACATCATTGCTTGATCCATATCATGCATTGCATATGACTGACCTTTACCTTTCAGGAAGGAGGCAGTTAAGTTCTCAACTATGTCGGAGACCTGACCGATTCTTAAATCTATACTGAATTATCCTCGGTTGAATTTCAGATAAGGTTCTCAATCTTGACAATTTTCCTCCGTCATAGTGTGGACGAGTTCTATAATCTCAATGGTATACTACGTTGAAGACTAGACAGTTCCTAGATCTTGATGAAGATGTTTCCCTCCGTCATAGTGTGGACGAGTTCTGCAATCTCAACGGTATACTACGTTGAAGACCAGACAGTTCCTAGATCTTGATGTTTTCCTCCGTTATAGTGTGGACGAGTTCTATAATCTCAACGGTATAGTACGTTGAAGACTAGACAGTTCCTAGATCTTGATGAAGATGTTTTCCTCCGTCATAGTGTGGACGAGTTCTACAATCTCAACGGTATACTACGTTGAAGACCAGACAGTTCCTAGATCTTGATGAAGATGTTTTCCTCTGTCATAGTGTGGACGAGTTCTACAATCTCAACGGTATACTACGTTGAAGACCAGATAGTTCCTAGATCTTGATGAAGATGTTTTCCTCCGTCATAGTGCGGACGAGTTCTACAATCTCAACGGTATACTACGTTAAAGACCAGACAGTTCCTAGATCTTGATGAAGATGTTTTCCTCCGTCATAGTGTGGACGAGTTCTACAATCTCAACGGTATACTACATTGAAGACCAGACAGTTCCTAGATCTTGATGAGGATGTTTTCCTCCGTCATAGTGTGGACGAGTTCTACAATATCAACGGTATACTACGTTGAAGACCAGACAGTTCCTAGATCTTGATGAAGATGTTTTCCTCCGTCATAGTGTGGACGAGTTCTACAATCTCAACGATATACTACGTTGAAGACCAGACAGTTCCTAGATCTTGATAATTTTCCTCCGTCATAGTATGGACGAGTTCTACAATATCAACAGTATACTACGTTGAAGACCAGACAGTTCCTAGATCTTGATGAAGATGTTTCCCTCCGTCATAGTGTGGACGAGTTATACAATCTCAATGGTATACTACGTTGAAGACCAGACAGTTCCTAGATCTTGACAATTTTCCTCCGTCATAGTATGGACGAGTTCTACAATCTCAACGGTATACTATGTTGAAGACCAGACAGTTCCTAGATCTTGATGTTTTCCTCCGTCATAGTGTAGACAAGTTCTATAATCTCAACGGTATACTACGTTGAAGACTAGACAGTTCCTAGATCTTGATGAAGATGTTTCCCTCTGTCAAAGTGTGGACGAGTTCTACAATCTCAATGGTATACTACGTTGAAGACCAGCCAGTTCCTAGATCTTGATGTTTTCCTCCGTCATAGTGTAGACGAGTTCTACAATCTCAACGGTATACTACGTTGAAGACCAGACAGTTCCTAGATCTTGATGAAGATGTTTCCCTCCGTCATAGTGTGGACGAGTTCTTAAATCTCAATGGTATACTACGTTGAAGACCAGATAGTTCCTATATCTTGATGTTTTCCTCCGTCATAGTGTGGACGAGTTCTATAATCTCAAAGGTATACTACGTTGAAGACTAGACAGTTCCTAGATCTTGATGAAGATGTTTCCCTCCGTCATAGTGTGGACGAGTTCTAAAATCTCAACGGTATACTACATTGAAGACCAGACAGTTCCTAGATCTTGATGTTTTCCTCCGTCATAGTGTGGACGAGTTCTACAATCTCAACGGTATACTACGTTGAAGACCAGACAGTCCTAGATCTTGATGAAGATGTTTCCCCCCAGTTGAGTTAGGGACAAGTTCTTAAAACTCAGCAGAGATGTTCTCTCAGTTGAAGTACAGGCAAGTTCCTAAATCTCAACAAAGATCAGACTTCTCCAGCGGAATCTTCCACAACAACAGGTATGCAAGTTCTCGCTAAGGAATATCTTATGCGACCGACACTCCTGCAGATGGCATATGTAAGCCTATCCTCCTACCAACAATCTCCAAATGGCATCTGTAAGCCCATTCCCGACATCACCAGGCTGATACCACTTCATGCGAGTGCAGATTTCTGGGCACTCTAGTGTTCAATCATCTTCCACCTTCGGATCAAGAAAGACACGAAAGCCAATCTACATCCTCAGGTTTAAGAAGATTGAACAGGGGAAGCTGTTGTACCCCAAAATTTTCCCTCTCATATTTCTCAAAATATTTCAAGGAAAATCTCCAAGTGGCTCAAGATTGCTCAAGAGTTGGACTGTCAAGTTATCTCCTAAGACAGTCAACCCCAAATTAGGGTTTTGTGTTGCATCAAGATCCTTGAGTCCAAATGACCTCAAGTTCTCCCCAATGTCCTAATATTTTCTCAAGGTCATCCATGTCAAGTTTCAAGCCTTGTAGAGAAAGTTTGCTCAGTCAATTGCTCAAAGGGTCCAAAAATCGATTGTGTTAGGGCAAAAGTCAACTGTGACCAAAATACAGTCAAACTTCAAGATTTTTTGTCAATATTCTCATTTTTAAGGATATTTCCTCATTTGATCAAGGGTTGATCATGATTCATCAAGGATTGCTCAAAATTCATCAAGACTCAAAAGTTGCTAAATTAGGGTTTTGTAGGAAAAGTCAACTCAACTTTGACCAAGCATACCTTTCTCGTACTTTATGAGAAATGACCCATACAAATCTCATTTTGAAGAGGATGCAATTTCCTACAATCCATCTTCATACCCCAAGATCAGAAAATGCACTCACAAGAAGTTATAAATTTGGACATTATAGGTCATTTTTGAAAGTCAACAAAAACACCTTTTTTGCCAAAGCTTATAACTTGATCATGGAATATCAAAATGAGATGATACCAAAAGGGTTGGTTATAGGACATCTCAAGATTTATAAAAAGTCTAAGAACACTTCCAAAAGTTCAAAATTGAAGAAGTTATGCATTGTTGAAGTTGGGCATTTTTGCAACATTGCCAAAAGTCAACTATCCCCAAAACTTCAAATTTTGTCAAATGGGCCCATTTTTTTCCACTTGATTTGAACTTTCCACATTTCACACGTGTCCTAGCTTCAGCCATGAGCCCATATCTTATTTTTATTATTTTATTTGATTTTTTATTGAATTATTTCATTTTAAATCAAATTAAATCAAATAAAATCCAAACCTTAATTACCTAAGATCTTTTTGGTTGTTTCAGGTCTTTATTGTCATCATGATCATCATCAAAATTCGTATCAAGCATATCATGTACAAAAAGATGGAGATTTGACAAAATTGGGAAGCTTTAAAGGATGAATCAAATCAAATCATGAGGCATTGATTTAGAGGGATTCCATCCATATTTGTTACCCTAATACCTTGTATCATACATAAGCAAGAGAGGCACACGAAATTGAGGGTTAGAGGCTGCAAGAACAAGCAAAGAAAAACTTGAAAAAAGTGGTGAAAAGTGAGAATTCAAAATCATAGCAAGAGAGATTTTCAGAAGCAAAGAGTTATCTCAATCGATTGCTGGGTATTCACTCAACCTTCTGGGATCAAAAGCAAGCATTTTTCGACCACTTATAGCGTTGTAAGTATCACGTTTCTTGGCCCTGTATTTGAAATCATAGCTCTCTATTTTTGCATCATTCTGGCAAATCATGGACATATTTATGATTCTTATGAGATTTCTAAACTTTTGGCAATACTTAATTTGATTTATATGGACTGAAATCTCATAACAACATGGCTAGGGTTTCGTGTTGGATTTTAGGGATTTGCGTTTCAGGTGAAATTGAATCTTGTGATAGACATGGTTGCACTCAGGAGAGGGAGACGAACCTAACCATGCCTTTGGAGGTCGTTTTTATGGCCTGGAATTAATTTTGGGATCGACCTGCGCATTTAGCTGCGGATCCAAATCCACAGGTAAAGTTACAGTGGATGGAGGTAGGGGACGATGGCGTGTCATCTCCCCAATGGCTGGTTCAAATAATTCGCGCGTTTTGCTTCTTTCTGATCCATGAGAATTGTTTTGTTTTATTATCATTATTTTACAATATATTAACAGATGAAGCAAAGTGGCCTAGTGGTAAACATGTGCATCCAAACGCCTATAGGACCTGGGTTCGAATCCCAGGTCCTCCAAATTTCTCTTTGTTTTAATTCTTCAGGTTATCACACGCAAGTCCAGACGCGAAGCCCATCATACGTCCTCAATCATCTGATGGCCAGATGGCCATAGGCCAAATCTGATGGCCAGAAATTGATGGTCTACCATGGAGTCCAGTTAACATGCGCATAGGGGATCTCAAAAGGTCAAACTAGGTCAGCTTGTTATGGGCCTCATATTGCTTCTCAAACCTCCAAAACAGACTCATACACCCCTAACTCTTTCTATTATTTATTTGCTTATTTTTATTATTTTCTAACCAATCAAATCTTTTTCCTTATAAAATTAAAACTACAAAAATATTTTCTTCATAAAATCAAATTTTAATTTTTATTAACAAACTTAATTTAATTAATTTAGGTTGTAATTAGAAATAACTTTAATATATTTTTATAAATAATTAAAATTAACTTAGACTTAATTAGGTTTTCACTAACATTAATTTATTTTATTTTATTTCTTTAAATACCAAAAATCCAAAAAATATTTATTTTCATTAATTAATTAATTAATTTATTAATTTAATAATTAATTTAGACTAATTTCTTTCTTAATTCAAAAATAACCAAAAAAATCTTTTCTCTAATAACAAAGGGTCAAAACCCTAGAACTTTGCGCTCGATTTAATTTTTCGCACGCGATCTATTTATTCAATATTGTACTTGTTCCCATAATGTAATAGATAATTAGGACCATTTAATTATTTTATCGCTTTATTTATTTTTCCGCATTTAAATTTCAAAGGGTTGCTTTTGGCGATGTAAATACCCGACGCCTTGTAATTTAATTTCCGCAATTTATTTTCCGGAAAATATAACTGTTAGATGTTTGATAACAGGTATGCATGACAAGATTGAATGTTTCAACCTAAAATCAACATAGATCACCATTAACATGAACAAAGATAAAATAAACTGAAAATGACACACTCGCACATGCGCACTCTTAGGGTACACCCCACTTGGTTGCCTTCGTACACGGTCATTGAGTATAGGTCACTTTAGAGGTTGTCCTCTTGTCCAAAGATCATAGTCGCCTCGAAACGGTTGCCTCAGATGTTGTTGCCTCAAAACAAATGATCTAAGACATTAGGGTTACCGCTAAGGCATCCTAACATTGCTTTGGTGACCGTAAGTCCCTAATTCGAATTGACCCTTAAACTTCAACGACGGTGCTACCTACTCATTTATAGTGGGATATCATTGTCTAAAGGAAGATAGAATAGAACGATTCCTTTTTCGAGTAGGTAGATGGTTCTTAAGTACTTTCTCTTTCAAAAAAAAAATTATTTTTCACACTTACACTTTTCAAACGAAGTTTTCAAAACACTTCATACGATCGAAGTTTTCAAACAAAAACTTTTTTCAAACCCACAAGCACAAACAAAACCATTTTGAAAACAATATGAGCAAGTACCTAAGAGCCCATGGATAACCACGGATAGAAAGGATGCTAACACCTTCCCTTTCTATAATCTACCCCCCGAACCCGAGAAATATCTCAAAAAAGGAATTTTTCTGTGCGTTTTTCCTTTCCTTGTTGGATAAGATAAAAGTAGGTGGCGACTCTTGCTTACCGCGACATTTTGCGAAAACAAATGCAAAACGCGAACCAGCATTCCAAAAAAACAGTCAGTTCTTTCCCACCGTATCACACTGTGAGTATGCGGATATCTTTGCTTGGTCTTATAAGGATATGCCTGGGCTGGATGCAAATATTGTTGTGCACAAACTTCCTCTTAAAGAAGAGTGTCTTCCTGTTAAACAAAAGCTTCATAGAACTCATCCAGAGATGTCTAAGAAGATCAAAGAGGAGGTTTATAAACAGTTTGATGCTGGTTTTTTGAAAGTAACTTCTTATCCGCCGTGGATCACAAATATTGTACTGGTGCCGAAAAAGGATGGTAAAGTTATAATGTGTGTGGACTATAGGGACTTGAACAGAGCAAGCCCTAAAGATGATTTCTCGTTACCACATATTGATATTTTGGTTGACAATACTGCTCGAGCTAAAGTGTTTTCCTTCATGGATGGTTTTTATGGCTATAATCAGATCAAGAAGGCACTAGAAGACATGAAGAAAACTACTTTCATTACACCTTAGGGAACGTTTTGTTATAAGGTGATGCCCTTTGGTTTAAAAAATGCAGGGGAAACTTATCAACATGCAATGGTCACTCTCTTTCATGACAAGATACATAAGGAGATTGAAGTATATGTTGATGATATGATTTCCAAGTCCCAGACAGAAGAGAAACATCTTGTCCACTTTTTGAAATTGTTTGAAAGATTGAGGAAGTTCAGACTGAGGTTGAATCCTAATTAGTGCACCTTCGGAGTGAGGTCAGGGAAATTATTGGGCTTCATTGTAAGCAAAAAAGGAATTGAGGTTGATCCTAGTAAGGTAAAAACTATACAAGAAATGCATGTGCCGAAAATAGAGAAAAAGGTTCATGGTTTTCTTGGGAGATTGAACTACATTTCTAGATTCATTTCTCACCTTACAACCGCTTGTGAACCAATTTTTAAATTGTTCAAAAAAGATTAAACAGACAGGTGGAATAACAATTTCCAAGCGGCATTTAATAGAATTAAAGGATTTTTGCTGGAACCTCCAATTCTTTCACCTTCAGTGGAAGGTAGGCCCCTGATAATGTATCTTACAGTGTTATAGAATTCAATGGGGGTGTGTATTGGGGAAACATGACGAGTCTGGTCAAAAAGAGCATGCAATATACTACTTTAGCAACAAGTTTACTGACTGTGAAATAAGATACTCATTGCTCGAGAAAACTTGTTGTGCTTTGGCATGGGTTGCTCGCCGACTAAGATAGTATACGTTGACTCATACTACTTTGTTAATATCTAAGATGGATCCAATCAAGTACATCTTTTAAAAGCCAACTCTCACAAGAAGAGTATCCTGTTGGCAGATGATTTTAACTGAATATGACATCTAGTATACTACCCAAAAAGCTATCAAAGGTAGTGTGTTGGTTGATCATCTTGCTCATCAGGCCATGAGAGATGGCAATCAACCGATGAGGTTTGAATTTCCTGATGAAGATATCATGTACATACGATAGTGTAACATCCTAGGCCCAGAAGAAGGACTCGAACCAGGATCGCGATGGATGATGGTGTTCAATTGTGCCTCCAATGCGTTGGGTAATGGTGTGGTGCTGTGATTACTTCTTCTAAAGGTTTCCATACTCCTTTTACCGCCAGAATTTGCTTTGATTGTACAAACAATATGGCTGAGTATGAAACTGGTATATTTGAGTTAGAAGCTACTATTGATTTACGAATCAAGATCTTAGAAGTATATGGGGACTTTGCTCTTGTGATTAATCAAATCAACCGAGATTGGGAGACTCCACACCCAAATTTGATTCCACATCGTTAGCATGTGTTGAAGTTGACCCCTTATTTTGATGAGATTACTTTCAATCATATTCCAAGGGAAGAGAATAAGTTGGTAGACACTTGGCTACTCTACCATCCATGTTTAAAGTTAGATGGGAAAATGAAGCCTCCTCTATCACCATTTTAAGGTTGGATGAGCCAGCATTTTGTTATGAAACAGAAGAGGATGTTGTTGATGAGAAATCATGGTTTTACGATATCAAGAGATATCTTAAGACGAAAGAATATCCAAAGGATGCTTCTATCACTGATAAAAAATACTCTGCAGAAATATGCAGCTAAGTTTTTCCTTGATGGGGATTTTTTGTAAAAGAGAAACTATGATACCATTTTGCTCAGATGCGTGGATAGACACGAAGCAAATAGGATCATAGAACAAATTCACGAAGGTTCCTTTGGAATGCATTCCAGTGGGCATACTATGTCCAAGAAAATCATGAGAGCGGGTTATTATTGGTCAACAATGGAAAATGATTGCTACAATCATTCCAGGATCTGTTACAAGTGTCAGATCTATACTGATAAGATGCATGTGCCGCTCAATCCTCTAAATGTATTAACTTTATCTTGGCCATTCGTAATGTGGGGTATTGATATGATTGGTCGGATTGAGTCGACTGCTTCCAACATGTATCGCTTCATTCTGGTAGCCATCGACTACTTCACTAAGTGGGTCGAAGCAGCATCTTATGCCAACGTCACTAAACATATGGTTGCTCGTTTCATCAAGCATAATATCATTTATTGGTACGGGGTTCCCAAGCAGATTATTATCAACAATGCGTCGAATCTCAACAATAAGGTGATGAAAGAGTTATGCGAAAGCTTTAAAATAAAGCATCACAGTTCTTCTGCTTATTTTCCTAAGATGAATGGCTCGGTCGAGGCAACTAATAAGAATATTAAGAATATTATGCAGAAAATGGTTGTCACCTATAAGGATTGGAACGAGATGTTTCCATTTGCTCTACATGGTTATCGTACCACTGTGCGCACTTCGACTGGGGCAACCCCTTTCTTGCTTGATTATAGCATGGAAGTTGTCTTGCCTATGGAAGTGGAAATTCTTTCTTTGAGGATAGTGACTGATGTACAGTTGGATGAGGCTTAATGGGGTTAGAATAGATTTGACCAATGGAATCTCATTGATGAGAAAAGATTGACGGCTATTTGCCATGGGCAGTTATACTAGAGGAGGATGAAGAAAGCTTTCGACAAAAAGGTACATCCACGGAATTTTCAAGCTGGTGATCTCGTGCTGAAGAGAATCTTGCCTCCAAAAAATATAAATGCTAGGGGTAAATGGGCTCCTAATTATGAAGGACCATGGGTGGATAGGACCTATGATGCTCACGACTATGGGTGGAGAGGATTTCTCTTACTCTATCACTGCAGATGTAGTAAAAAAGTACTTCACATAAAATGACCGTTGATTTGACTGGCTCAGGCAAAAAAGGTATCCCGGTGAACCTAAGCGAGCATAGGTTTCGGGAAAAAGTTAGGGACAAAATAAAGAGTGAATGAGTGGAAAATAATTGTACACTCGCTAAGTTGGACCTATCAAAGGCAATTTAGGAAAAAAAGGGTATCCCGGTGGATTGAAAACCCGAAAGGGAAATCCAAGTAAAAGTTAGAGATTAAAAGAGAATACTACAGTCGGTGTTACATCTGTAATATCAACTTACATTGTTGTTGGGTTGGCTTGGGAAGCATCATTCTAATCAGTGTATTCAGAAAGAAAGATATTGAGGAACTTTGAGGTCATAAGAGCTGTAGCAGAGTTGTACTCGATAAATCTGCACTCACATTTCCATTTTTGTCTTCTCCTCTGTATGCTTTGTATGCAATTGCCTCTTTTCAGGAATTTCTTCTTGATGTAAATGCCTATTTACAGGCCAATCAATCAATAAAAGTGTTTTTGAATTGTGCCAATTTGTTTTTACTTTACTGTTTTGATTGCAAAAGATGTTCATCATTTTTTGATAAGCTTTGCATTTAAAACATTAAAAGCTTTACAGCACGTGATACTGGTAAGTGAAATTGCTTAGAGTTTCAAGTTTCTGATTTGACGGCTAAAGTAGAAATCCCATATTGGGGCATGTCGTTTCAATTTACACGTTGGGTAGAATGGGATCCAATATCCCAAATGAATGCTCCTTTTCTGCTCAGGACAGAATCATGTGTCCTCAACGACGTTGTACCCTCGTTTGAGTACACTCTTCCTTTTCATTACAGTTTATTCTTTTTGGTTTTATTGAAGGATTATTGACATCTTCCCCTTGAAATTGACATTTTGCGGCTTCCCCTGTGAGATTAGCCCTCGTTTTCTCTGTGAAGTACGCATGATAATCCTCAGGGAAGTTTTCACTTGTTTCCCCAGTGTCAATCTTTGATAGTGAGGATTTTGCATAAATGATTATCTTCATCGGTCGATGTTGTTAAAATCATTATTCGAAGCTTCTCTGTTACTCAGTGGAAGAGGTAATCTTTTATCCAGTCGAAGCCAAATTTCAGGGACATGCTGGATTAATTTGCCTTTATCCCCAATGAAGCTTTCTCTCCCCAAAGTGATGTGCATGGTGGTACCATTCATAACTCTTCCATCCCCGGTGGTAGAAGGTGTTTGAGATATCCCTAGTGGAGCTTTTGTCCCAAGATGCTTGTTTCTTCTCAACTGAAGATTTCCATCCTAGTGGTGTTATCCCCGGTGAGGTTGATGTTTGACTCCCAATGAAGTTTGTTTTTCCCTAGGGAATTTTTCCCTATCAAGTGTCTTGAAGAGATGATTAGTCATCGAGCCTGCTTATTCCCCAATGGGTCAAGTCCCTGGCTTTTTCTAAAGCAACATGCATTGACGTTTGTCATTCAAAGGTCTCTTATCTCCAGTAAGAGAGTATTGCTGGAGAATTCCCCGGTGGAGTTCCAAATTTCAAGTTGTGGTTTAGAGGTTTTCTCTTCTTCCCCAAATGGAGTTTAGTGCCTCTAGTTGTTATCCCTAGTGTGGTTTTAATATAATTCTTTTTGTTCAAAAGTTTCTATGATCCCCAGTAAAAGCTTCTATTTCCAGTGAAGTTTTCCTCATCTGGAGGGGATTGGATTTGTTCCCTAGGGAGTTGAGAGTTTTATTAAGAGTTCAGGGTTCTGTCAGAACTGCGATTTATGTTTGCAGTTTTCTCCCCAGAAAGTTATTTACCTAGTGATAGCAATATTCAAAAGTAGGTGGGTCTGAATTGTGACTCCCCATTAAAGTTCAGGTTAATCAGATATGTGAAGATCTTATTCAGGAGTTCTTTGTCTCCTCAACAGTCGATTTTTGTTGAATGTTCCTCATGCATCGCTAAAACATTCATCATTTCATTGCACCTACCAAAATGCACAGCATTTCCATTGAATGGAGCATTATGCAATAAAAATTCAAACATGCATGAGTATAAGACAATTGTGTTCAACCTTGTACACCAGATTGTTACACGCTCAAAAATGAATTATCTCTGCAGCAAGCCTAGGATGATCCTATTTTTGTTTCTCCAGTGGAGTCTGTTTTGACTTACCACCAGTCGGGTCTTTGGTGCTTTCTATTCCTTTAGTGAGTCGTGGTTTCTCTTGCAAACCCTTATTTATTTTACTCATGTTTGCTTAGTCTCCAGAGTGCAAGCAAGAGTCGGTGTATAACTTGTCTTATTTCTCGAGTATTTGAGTAGTCATGCTTGGTGTGTTGTAATGCATATAATTCCCACTCTTGAAGAATAAGTACCCCACCTTTGGTTTAAGGGACATTGTAATTCTTACATATTCACAACCTCTTGAAAGACCAATATGTTTTGGAAATCCTTATCAGAGTACCCCACAGCTGGTCTCTTTCTCCTGTAAAGTTATCCTTTGGTTCGACGTTCTCTTTGAATTTACTTCGGTCAAAATTCTCGTCCAGTTTCCCCAACGAAACCTGTCATGTCGTGTCCTCAGTAAGTCTACCTTTGGTCAGTGTTCTCTCTCAAAAAGTATATCTTTTGACCAATTTTGTTTTCATCGGTGGATTCGCCTTTGATTGTTGTATCTTGATTGGAGTCTGCTTTGGTCGGTCTCTTTTCCATATATTCAATATTTAGGTTTTGTTTTGATCAGTTCCTTTTCTCTGGTTTATCCGTTTGGATCGGGTTTACCTTCCGTTAGCTTAGCTAACATTTTTGGTTAGGTTATGTTTTTATAATTTCCTTCCCTTATTTAGGTTATGTTTTGATCAGTTCCTTTTCCCTGGTTTATCTGTTTGGATCAGGTTTACCTTCCATTAGCTTAGCTAACATTTCTGGTTAGGTTATGTTCTGATCATTTCCTTCCCTTATTTAGGTTCTGTTTTGATCAGTTCCTTTTCTCTGGTTTATCCGTTTGGATCGGGTTTACCTCCCATTCGCTTAGCTAACATTTCTGGTTAGGTTATGTTTTGATAATTTCCTTCCCTTAATTAGGTTATGTTTTGATCAGTTCCTTTTCTCTGGTTTATCCGTTTGGACCGGGTTTATCTTCTGTTAGCTTAGTTAACATTTCTGGCTAGGTTATGTTTTAATCATTTCCTTCCTTTATTTAGGTTCTATTTTGATCAATTTAGTTCCTTTTCTCTAGTTTAACCGTTTGGATTGGGTTCCCTTTCTATTATCTTAGCTAACATTTCCATCCAGGTTATACTTTGATCATGCCTTTGCCTTGTTAGAGTCTGTTTGGATCAGCCTTTTTTCTTTATGTGTTTAATATCCGTACCAAATGCATATATTTGGTCTTTTTTGTGTGTATCTAGACCTGGCCGGATATGCAAGATTTTACACCCTGATAATCATTATTCATAAAACCAAAAATAGAGAAAAACAAATCAATAACCGAAAGTACAATAATACCCGATTGGCTTCAGAGTGAAAATTTTATGGTTCTATTGAGTATTCAATCCTCTTTTACCATGATTGTTCAAAAGGCTATCGTCAATCTCACCCTCTGGTTAAAGAAGATTGAATAGGGGCAGATGTTGCACCCTAAAATTTTCCTTCTTCATTTTACTATTCATGGCTTATGCTTCATCATATATACTCATACATTCTCATGATAAGGATTAGGGTATCTTGATTCCCAAGTTCTTCTACAGGCTATAAGATATGTTTGTTTGTTCAATCAGTGCAAAAGAAGATCTCATATCTTCAATCTTTAATCTCTCACAAGCTACAAGGGTTTCTTATATTGCAAGACATTTCATTTGTTCCATATCATCATTAGAAGTTAGAAATTTGCAAAGTTTGGAGAAGAATCACATTTCTACTATTCATTTCTCAAGATTAGGGTTTTGGCCAATTGAAGAGGTTGAGGCTTGTAGGAGTCAAGTGTGTGAAGTATTACCTACTCATCATCATTTAAGGTATCTTTGTTCAAAGAATCTCTCAATTTTTCCAGAAGAATGAGGGCTTTGAAGGTTGATCACTATCTCTTAACAAAGAGGGCTAAAACTAGGGTTTTGATTTTAATCAGGAAATCTATAATTTTGTGGGCAAGACTTAACTTCATGCCTCTCTATATTTTGATAAGCACATATGATTGAGAGTTTGGGTGCCAATTTTGAGTGAAAGAAGTTCACTAGATCAAAAGGGGAAAATGGTCATTTTGTCCAAAAGTCAACCAAAGTCAAAGTTGACCAAGTGGACTTTTGGTCAACTATCAATTCAAGTATCCTATTTTCATATTTCATGATCATTGGTATCATAAAATCAAGAGAAGAGGTCAGAATGGAGATAACTTTTCAAGAAGTTATTTGGACATTTAGAAAAATTTCTAATTCCTTAAGTCTCCATAGTACTTAACTCTTGACACCCATAACTTTCTAATTTTTTATCCAATGAAGGCAAACTCTACATGCTTGGAAATCTTGAGAAAAAACCTATAAGTTTTTTAATGTGTGCTTAAGCCTCAAAAGTGAAGCATTTGTGAGTTATTGAGCTTAGGAGTTTAGGGCATAAAGATGGAAAGTTACAAGTCATGCTTGCACACCCAAGCCAGCATTTTCACAAACACATGGTGTGCCCCTATTCATGATGCTCTATCTCTTAATACAAGTGATAACTGAATTTGAAATTTAAAAAGAAGTTGTAATTGGGAATTGTAGCGATAAAAAATGTAGCGGGGTAAATCAGAGATCGAATTATTAATTAATTCGTCTCACAAAAGCAAGAGTCGCCACCGCGCTTTATTGTTTTCAAAGGAAAAGGGAAAAGAGCGAAATAAAACCCTAAATATGCAATGTAAATAAAAATACAAATACAAAGCGTTTTTCGAAAAGAGATCTTATGGTTCGGGGGTTGGTTATACAATGGGAAGGTATTAGCACCCAATGCATCTATAGTACTCTATAGGAACCTTTTGAAATATCTGTTTTATTTAAAATTGATCGCTTGATTGAAAATAAATCGTTTTGGCCGAAAAGGGATACGGACGGGTTTTTGAAGATACGACGACCTAATGTCGAAGTTTTTGCTTAAAAGGTATGAATCTTGAAAAGGTTGAAATTTTGAAGTAAGGTGAATGTTTGAGGAAAAATTATCCTAAGTTTTAATGAAATGCGAAAATTTGCGCAGTTAGATTTGGAGACATGAAGTCAACAAATTTACTGTTTTTTCCTTTGGATTTAAACATAAATCGAATAAACAAAGATACACGAACAGAGAAAATATGCGAATAATAATTAAATAGCAATAATCTAAATGATGGAATAAAAGATGCGAACAATGTTTTTTTTTATGATTTTTTTGTTTAATGTTAACGGGAAGAAAGCATTTTAAATTTTTTACGCACTTTTGATAAGGATAAATCAAAAGAATTATTTAATGAGGACGTGACATTTTTTAGTTTTTTAGTTATCAAGTTTTTTTATATTTTTGATATTAATATTAAGGTAATAAAAATATTTTTAGTTTTCTATTCTTATGCCTTTTATTATAAAAGTATTACCTTTAGGAATTCTTTAGATTAAATTAAAACTCAATATTACTAACTAAAAATCTAATTTTTAAAAGGTATTAAGATTATTAAATCTTGAAAATTTGAATTAGTAAAATGGCCTATTATTAAAACTTTAGATTATATCTTTTATTTTTTGGTTAACTAAATTACAAATAAAAACTATAAAATTCTAAGAGGTAGTCAAAATAAAAATTAAGAGGAGGTGAGTAAATAAATCAGAATGGGCTAGAGGGTTGGAATAAGGCCCAAGGCGAAGTGAAGACAGGGGGGGGTGTACAAACTTCGTGGGCTTAAGCTGGGAGTAAGGATGGCCCAAGAGGTTAATGCAGCATTAGGGTTGTGTTATGTTGTACAATTGGGATTTAGGGTTTGTCTTAAGGCAGAAACGGCGCCTCCTTCTTCTTCACGATCTTCATCTCCTTCGCTATGCTTCTTCATCCTCGCCACCGGTCTTGACGTTTCTTCTTCGTTCCGGCCACCCACGCTTGGCTCTTCTTCCCTCCACTGAACACGAACGAGACGGCTTAAGCGGAGACGGTAAGAACGCGTTTGATTCATTAACGTTAGATTCGTCTTGCATGTTGATTTATGGTTTATTGTGTTGATCTTGACTGGTTCTTATATTGATTGTCCATGTTGATTTGAGTGGCATTCGAAGAAATAAGAGAAAGGAGAGATTGTTACCTAGGTGGAGACGGAGGAAGAGCTAGGGGTGACGGAGGCCGGACGGCAGGGAGATGGCAAGCGTGCACAGTGGTGAACGGTATTTGCGGTTTTCCTCTTCTTGGTTGTTGATACTGTACTTCTATTTTGTCTTTGAGCCTTGGTACTGTGCTTCGGTTTTCTTCCTCTTGAATGTGATACTACACTTGTTCTTTGTTGAAACTGGTAGGGACTGTACTTTGATTCTTCTTCTTCTTGCTTGAACGTGACACTGTATTTGGTCTTTCCTCTCTTCTTCTTTGAACGATGTTACTGTAATGGGTTTTGTTGAAACTATATTGTATAATGATTTTATTGGCTTGAATGATTTTTGAAAAGGGGCCAATGATGTTGATACTGAGGCCTAGTCGGTTGCCTTAGAATTTTCAGGTTGTTGGATTGGGGATGTTCAAGCTGGAATAATAGTGGGACATGGTGATGACTGTAAGGATTACTTGTGGTTTGGGCAGATGGATGGAAATTGGGGCAGGAATTCGCTATGCCATATTGGTGGTGATTTGAACTGGTTTTCTGTAAGATGATTTTGGATGTTTTTCCTTTGATGACAGGATGATGATGTTGGTTTGAATGGCTCAATCAGTTTGCAAGGTTTTTGTGTATGGTTTGAAAAATGGTTTTTTTTTTACAGTAGGTGATTATGCAGGTTTTTTTTAAATCTCTAAGTTTTCTTGGAGGCTTTGATATGTGTTCTCCTGTGTTATGGTTTTCTTTTTGTTATGTAATATAACAACTCCTCCTCTCTTCTTTTCGCTACAGGCCAGGAATTTGAAAAAAAATGCTTTGGGGTCTCCCTGAGCATTCTGCACTATGCTGTCCCTCCAATTTGTTTCTATTCTTCTTTTGTGTTATTAATTCTACTGGCTATATTTTTGTTTGTCTTGTATACCTCTTTCTGCCTATGCTAAGCCTGCAAATCCCACACTTCTCCCTCTCTTTTTTTCTCTCAGTATGGCTTTGATAAAAGAGTGATAAGCTGTACATTTTTCTGAAACTGTAATGGCCAGAAAATGATGAAAAAGGAATTTTTGTATTGCTTGCAAATATAGTCAAACTGCATGTTTTCCTTTTAGTACAAACTTGTTTTGTTTTCTGCTGTGTAGGCAATGGTTCATGTAGGCATGCTTGCATATGTAGTTACTGCATGGTTTTGTATGCTTATGCTGTATGCTTTTTGAAATTACATTTGGGATTTTAAACAAATGTAATTAATTTAAATATGCAGTTTTTTTGGAAAACATAACTTGTGCATATGCTTTAAAATTCTTTTCTTTTTTTTGTGAACCGGGAGCAATCCCGTGATTTGCAAAAAAATAGTAACTGATTCCGGCCATTACATTTAATGATGAACATTAAATTTATTTTCTGCATTTTAATTATTTATTTGAATTCTAATTTCTTTCTTTTAATTGTGCAGGTAACATTAAATGAGCGGACAAAACGCATTGGATCGGAAGCTTTAGAATTAGGATAGATTAGTTTTTTTTTTATTTCATTTTAGTTTTTTTCAATTCATTATTGTAATTTACTGTAATATATACAATATTTACATAATAACTTGTACAATAAGAAAATGAATAAAAGAAAACTATTTGTCCATTAAATTCTTCTTCTTTATTTATTTATCGTTTATTATTTCTCCAAACGAATAATAATTGAAAACAAATTTTCAATTACCTACATTCAAAATAATAAACAGATAAATAATAATTATCATTGATCAACTAATATCTTCGGTTATTTAATTCATCATTCCCAACTAAATTATAATAATTAAAACAGGGTTTCAATTATTTAACTTAGAACGACGAATGATTAAACAATCGTTATTGACCAATGAACTTTTTCGAATGCTTATTATATTATTCATAACCTTTAAATTATGTAATAACTAAGAATAAATTCTAGTTACTTAAATTTAAAATAATGAGTAATAAATAAATACTGTCCACACAATTAATGTGCCTCTTCTATGATGTTTATTTTATTATCCATACATCTTTAAACTAAATAATAATCAAAAAATGAATTTCAATTATTTAAATTTTAGATAATAAATAATTAATAAACATCATTTTTTAGCACGAATCGATTAAATGATTTAATGTTCAGCATAAATAGCTCTTGGCCTGAAAAAGTCATGAATTTTAAAATCGATGGATCGAACAAATGTAATGAAAAAATGCAGGTAGGAGACGATATCTTAGGTCAAAATTTGGGGTACAACAGCTGCCCCTATTTAAGTTTCTTCTATCCGGAGATATGAAGATTGAAATCTTCGTTTCGACGAGATTGAAGGTACTTAAATACATAACTACGCAAATTTTGTCCTAAGATGCCGTCGTCACGTTTGGTATGAATGCAGCGATCTATCTCACAGAGAAAGATATTGTGAAACGAGACAATGTTGGGGGAATCGAACACCAACAAAACACAGCGGTTCGAATTATACATTACTGGGGAGACAAGCTATCGACTTCAAACGACAGACTCCTGACAGCGAATAAAATCGAGGGAAAACAACCTCTAACCCTAAAAAGAACATCTTGCATAGGCCGTAACAGATTATTGATCCCAAAACAGTGAGTTCGCAACTCAAGGTCGACGGTAGACAGAGAGTATCAAATTGCTGATAACGGATTACCGACTTCTGGAGGTATCGATTCGTAACAGACTTTTCTGCTAGATTTTCAGAGGTATACTCATTAATGCTGAGGTGATAAGACTGTAGATACGAAGGTTGTTCAAATAAAGAAAACTGCCATTTGTTGTCCAAAGAAAATACCGATAACATACAAACTGCTCAAATAAAGAAGCTGCCGCTTGCTGTCGTCCAAAGAAAATACCAATAACATACAAGTTGCTCAAATAAAGAAGCTGCCGCTTGCTGTCGTCCACAGAAAATACCGATAACATACAAGCTGCTCAAATAAAGAAGCTGCCGCTTGTTGTCGTCCACAGAAAATACCAATGACATACAAGTTGCTCAAATAAAGAAGCTGCCGCTTGCTGTCGTCCACAGAAAATACCAATGACATACAAGCTGCTCAAATAAAGAAGCTGCCGCTTGCTGTATTCCAGAAAAGTAATAACGTCTTGGTAACTCATGAAGAGTTTGCTGCCTGTCGCTTTCGAGAAGATAAAAAAAAAAGACGCACTAGTAGCTCATGAAGAACTGCTGCTCGGCGCTTTCAAAAGAAGTAAATAACGCACTAGTAGCTCATGAAGAACTGCTGCTCGGCGCTTTCGAGAAGATAAAAAAAAGACGCACTAGTAGCTCATGAAGAACTGCTGCTCGGCGCTTTTCGGAAAAATAAAATGACGCACTAGTAGCTCGTGAAGAACTGCTGCTCGGCGCTTTCGAAAAGATAAAATGACGCACTAGTAGCTCATGAAGAACTGCTGCTCGGCGCTTTCAACAAGTAAACGTACAAGTTGCTCATGAAGAGCTACCGCTTGTCGTTTTCAAAAAGTAACGTACAAGTTGCTCATGAAGAGCTACCGCTTGTCGTTTTCAAAAAGTAACGTACAAGTTGCTCATGAAGAGCTACCGCTTGTCGTTTTCCAACGGTGTCTATAACGCACAAGTTGCTCATGAAGAGCGGCCGCTTGTCGTTTTCCAAAAACAAACAGGAGGAAATTGCGATGATACTGGCAGAGAATAAAATCTTCATCAAAGAGAACCCTGAATCAATCCTTCCCGAGGAGATCATATATTTTAACGTGCAAAATAAATGCACCAACCGTCTAGGTCGCAATTTCACTGGGGAAAATCAATGAGATAGCCTATGCAAGAGGCAACAACTTCATCCAGGAATAACCAGAGAGAAAACAGTCAAACAAGACTCTACCCAATGAGAAAGTAACTCGATTGGGGAAATTATCCTATCCAGAAATGGACAAGGTAAACTAAATCAAAAATCATCCACGAGGATTAGCTCAATTGAGGAATTAGAAAGGAGGCATATTTTCTACCTAAGCTGACTTTCTACCTGGAAAGAACAAATGTACGTTGTTCGAACAAACAAGGTACGACTCAAAATCAACGGCAAATGTGGATATGCATGCTGATATGAGTGTAAATGAATAAATGAATGTTATGCTGACAAAACAGACAGATGAAATATCTTGGAGATAATAAGATGTCACAGCAAAATAGATACTCGACCAATCTTGAAAAGACGGAAGATAAACGGAACTGGAAACACACAGCAACGTCGGAGGGTATCACGCTATAAGGTCCAAATCCTCTGAGGAGACGAACATCCAAATCCAAACTTCTAACATCAATAGATCGGGGTATGAGACAAAATGCACCACATCGGAAATCGCCCAGATTGAGACAGCCAGAACAAAGCTCAACTGGAACAGCTGGGGAGTCACCAAACTTAGTACCCCGAAAAAACACAAGTTTAACACAACCAACCCCTCATGACGATGATTTGAAATAAAACATGCTCATCATGCACGAATAAACTACTGCACTGCTTTGCATTTCATGGCTTGACCATCTCTGGAACAAACTGTCAATATTCCTTTAGTTATTCACGACACATATTTAAAATAAGGACATTTAAGTAAATTTGTTTCAAGTATTTCCATAAAAATTAAAATTTTGCCCACAAAAGATAAGTGCTCAAACTTTATTAATAAGAGGTTGTTCGCTAACAATGCGACTCCAACGGTTTACAAAAGCTTGGGGAAATAGTACATGAAATAAAAGGTCATACAAAACAATGATCACTATTCTCCCTAACAATTTTGAATTCCAGAATGTGTTCAGATGCCGAGACTGATTTGACCAGAAATCTGCCTAAGCGAAATACTTCTTGACTGCATCGGCGTTCAAGGGACGCGGGAGGTCTTCACCATCCATATTGGTGAGAATCATGGCACCTCCAGAGAAAACTTTCTTAACAACATACGGTCCTTCATAATTAGGGGCCCATTTGCCCCTGGAATCAGGTTGGAAAGATAATATCTTCTTGAGCACAAGGTCACCTTCTATGAACTCGCGCGGTCGAACCTTCTTATCAAAAGCCTTCTTCATTCTTTGTTGATACAACTGACCGTGACACAACGCTGTCAATCTCTTTTCTTCGATTAAATTCAACTGATCGTACCTACTTTGACACCATTCGGCCTCAGAAAGTTTGGCTTCCATCAACACTCTCAGAGACGGAATCTCAACCTCCACGGGGAGTACTGCTTCCATACCGTAAACTAGGGAGAAAGGGGTCACGCCCGTTGAAGTTCGAACCAAAGTACGGTACCCGTGTAAAGCAAACGGAAGCATTTCATGCCAATCTTTATAAGTCACCACCATCTTCTGGACAATCTTCTTGATATTCTTGTTAGCAGCTTCGACAGCCCCATTCATCTTCGGTCTGTAGGGAGAGGAATTATGATGTTCGATCTTGAACTCTTCACAAAGCTCCTTCATCATCTTGTTATTCAAATTCGACCCATTATCAGTGATAATCTTGCTCGGGATACTGTACCGACAAATGATCTGATTCTTAATAAATCTGACTACCACCTGTCTGGTTACATTAGCATACGATGCTGCTTCCACCCATTTGGTAAAATAATCGATCGCTACCAAGATGAAACGATGACCATTTGAAGCTTTGGGTTCGATCATCCCAATCATATCAATGCCCCACATAGAGAAAGGCCAAGGTGAAGAGATAACATTGAGGAGGGTCGGCGGCACGTGCATCTTGTCCGCATAAATCTGGCATTTATGACACTTCTTCACATATTTGCAGCAGTCGGATTCCATTGTCATCCAATAATAACCAGCTCTCAACATCTTTCTAGCCATTGCATGTCCATTGGCATGAGTGCCAAAGGATCCTTCGTGCACTTCTTGCATCAGCACATCCGCTTCACGTCTGTCTACACATATGAGCAAGACCATGTCATAATTCCTCTTATACAACACTTCTTCATTGAGAAAGAAACTGCTTGCTAATCTTCTCAACGTCTTCCTATCTTTACTGGATGCCCCAGGCGGGTACTCTTGAGTTTGAAGAACACTCTTGACGTCATAGAACCAGGGTTTGTCGTCGGTGACCTCTTCCACTGAGAACACATGAGCAGGTCTGTCGAGGCGCATAACCCGGATTGTAGGCACATCATTCCAATCATTCACTTGAAACATTGAAGACAAGGTAGCCAAAGCATCAGCCATTTGATTCTCATCCCTAGGGATATGATGTAATTCCACCTTGTTGAAGAAGGTTAACAACCTTCTAGCATAGTCTCTGTACGGGATCAAACCAGGATGACGAGTCTCCCATTCTCCTTTGATTTGATTAATCACTAGTGCCGAATCTCCATAAATATCAAGAATTTTAATCCTAAGGTCCACTGCTTCTTCAAGACCCATAATACATGCCTCATATTCTGCCATGTTGTTCGTACAGTCAAACTTCAGTCTTGCCGTGAACGGGATATGAGTACCTCGGGGAGTAACGATGATTGCCCCAATTCCATTTCCATAGGAATTCACAGCTCCGTCAAATATCAAACCCCACCGGGATTCAGGATCAGGTCCTTCTTCAGGTAACGGCTCTTCACAGTCTTTAGCCTTCAAGTACATAACATCTTCATCTGGGAAATCAAACTTGATGGATTGATAATCGTCAATCGGTTGGTGAGCCAAATGATCGGCTAAAATGCTCCCTTTGATTGCTTTCTGAGTGTGATACTCAATGTCATATTCAGATAACAACATCTGCCAACGGGCTATTCTTCCAGATAAAGCGGGCTTCTCAAAGATATACTTGATTGGGTCCATTTTGGAGATCAACCAAGTAGTGTGGTTAATCATATACTGGCGCAGACGGCGAGCAGCCCAGGCTAAAGCACAACAGGTTTTCTCAAGCAATGAGTACCGAGACTCACAGTCTGTGAATTTCTTACTCAGATAATATACAGCATGTTCCTTTCTTCCAGTCTCGTCTTGCTGACCAAGCACACATCCCATGGAGTCTTCCAATATAGTCAGGTACATAATCAAAGGTCTTCCTTCCACCGGAGGAATCAAAATGGGAGGTTCGAGCAAATATTCTTTGATACTATCGAAAGCTTTCTGACAATCTTCTGTCCACACACATCCTTGGTTCTTTCGGAGAAGCTTGAAAATCGGCCCACAGGTAGCAGTCATATGAGATATAAATCTAGAGATGTAGTTCAGTCTCCCAAGGAATCCTCTTACTTGTTTCTCCGTCTTGGGTGCAGGCATTTCCCGAATAGCTTTGACTTTATCAGGATCTACTTCAATACCTTTCTGACTGACAATGAAACCTAGAAGTCTTCCAGAACGAACACCAAAAGTACACTTGTTGGGATTCAAACGGAGTTTGTACTTTCTCAAACGCTGGAATAACTTCAACAAATGTTCCAAGTGATCTTCCTCAGTCTGTGATTTGGAAATCATGTCATCCACATACACTTCGATCTCCTTATGCATCATGTCATGGAACAAAGCAGTCATGGCCCTTTGGTACGTTGCGCCAGCATTCCTCAAACCAAACGGCATAACTCGATAACAGAAAGTTCCCCACGGTGTAATGAAAGCGGTCTTTTCCATATCTTCCAGCGCCATCTTGATTTGATTGTAACCGGAGAAACCATCCATGAAAGAGAAGACTTTGAACTTGGCAGTACTGTCGACCAATACGTCAATATGAGGTAATGGGAAATCATCCTTCGGACTAGCTCTATTCAGATCTCTGTAGTCTACACACATCCGAACTTTGCCATCTTTCTTAGCAACAGGCACTATGTTGGCTAACCATTGCGGATAGACCGACGTAACAAGGAAACCTGCATTGATCTGCTTCTGAACTTCTTCTTTAATCTTGTCAGCCATGTCAGGACGAGTCCTTCTCAACTTCTGCTTGATCGGTGGACACTCGGGTCTCAACGGTAAACGATGCTCCACAATGGCGTTGTCCAACCCTGGCATATCTTGGTAGGACCAAGCAAACACGTCAACATACTCTCTGAGAAGCTCCAACATTTTCTCCTTAACTTCCGGGATAAGCAAAGCTCCGACTTTGACTTCCTTTCTATCCTCTTCATCACCCAAATTGACCAACTCTACAGGTTCTTCAAATGGTTGAATGACCTTCTCATCCTGCTCAATCAAACGGGAAATCTCAACAGGAACCTCTTCATCATCCTCCTCTTCGGCTCTGAACACAGGGAATTCAAAGTTGGGAGAGGGCATAGGATCATTGTTTTCGATGGTTAAGTCATGAAGTAATCTGCACACATGATTATGCTTTATTTTAGAAATCGATTTGTGCAAATAAAACAACATGTTCTTAATTAATTTTCATTATTATTTCCCCAAAAAGTGAAAAATAAAACAGCAGTGGACAAAATAACATTTGTATTCATTAAAGAGGGAATACTTGAAACAGAAAGCCCATACATTTCTCTTTTGCCTTGGGCAGAGCAAAAGGAGTTATTTTCATAGCCCGACACAAAATACGTTTCGCCTTGGGCAGAGCGATTTTTCAAAAAGGAAAATAAACAAAACATTACTCGGAAATATGCATAACCACAGGAACATCAACAGCTATCCAATTTTGGCAAGCCAATCCAGGCGTCACAAACACGGGCAAATCCTCCTCGGAATCATCATCTATGACAGCATCAACCTCAGGATGCACAAACCCTGCACTCCGAAAGACCTCTTGAATTGGACGAACAACCACTTCTTTCTTGACCCTTGCAGATACTGGATGAAAACCCAAACCTTCCCCAGACTTGTTCTCGGGTAACGTCAACACCTGGCCCCATCCTTCGGCCGAACCACTTTCCACCACTCGCCGTGCATCCTCAAAAGAAGAGATGGATGCCCCTTGCTTAATCCCTGTATTCTTAGCAACAGATAGGCCCTGGAACTGGGTCCCAACATCCTCGTCAGCATCAATAAAAGAAAATGATGATAAATGACTTACCACCATGGCCTGCTCTCCCCCAATCATCACTAGCTTCCCATGTCTCACAAACTTTAATCTCTGATGGAGCGTGGAGGTGACTGCCCCGGCATCATGGATCCAGGGACGACCCAATAAACAGCTGTAGGCAGCACGGATATCCATCACTTGGAAAGTGATTTGAAAAGTATGGGGACCAATCACTATGGGAAGATCCACTTCACCAATAACTGTCTTCCTGGAACCATCAAATGCTTTAACAATTACTCCGCTAGGCCTCATAGGAGCACCTGGATATGAAAGTCGCGACAACGTGGTCTTGGGCATCACATTCAACGACGAGCCCGTATCCACCAACACGCTTGATAAGGTATCGTTTCCACAACTTACTGAAATGTGCAGAGCCATATTATGGTTTCTCCCCTCCTCCGGGAGTTCTTCATCACTGAAACCCAAGTTGTTACACGAGGTTATATTCCCCACAATCCCATCAAACTGATCAACTCTCACATCATGGTCTACGAACGCCTGGTCCAAAACTTTCATCAAGGCTTCTCTATGTGCACCGGAATCTCTCAATAAGGCAAGCAAGGAAATCTTGGAAGGCGTTTGCAGAAGCTGGTCCACAATCTTATACTCGCTTCTTTTGATAAGCTTTAAGATTTCATCTTCTTCAGGGTGAGGGATAGGTTCACTGGATCGACCTATCTCAACCCTTGGTTCATTTCTTACAGGGATCTCCGCCGGCATGGGCCTCCTTACTTGAACTTCTGGTCTTCTCGACGGTACTGCGGCAAAAACACGCCCACTTCTTGTCACTCTACTTACATCGGCAATATTAACAAAAGACGGTCTAGTTAGTACGGGGACCTCTACCCCATTCTCGATCATGGTGGCGTTATACTTGTACGGCACGGCTTGGTCTGAGCTATAAGGCACAGGGCCAGGTGGGTAAATAATCAAAGGATCAGCAGACGCAGTCTGGCTGTTGTAAGCAATCTCTACTGATTCTGGCAAATTAAATTGTGGGGTGATAACATTCACTTCATCTTCAGGATTTCGGTCATAGGTAATAGTGATAATTCTCTGATCTAGAAACTTCTGAATGTCCTCCTTCACAATAGGACAATCATCTTCTCTTGAACAAAACTCACAAACGTCATAATCATGTTGGTGCCTAACAAAGGCAAGTCTTCTCAAACTCTGATGTAACCTGATCAATGATTCTCTGATGTGCTCGACTTGGAAAACTCGGAACTTCCCCGGACAACCTTCCACCATATTCACAGAAGCTGCCCCATGTCGGGGCAAAGGGTTATTTCTGACGTTTGGATTAACATCCTTAAAAGACAAGATGTCGTTCTTAATTAATCTCTGCACATCCGCCTTCAAAGCAAAGCAATTCTCAAGGTTGTGCCCCGGCGACCCTTGATGATATTCACAGAATTGATCCGCCTTGTACCACGGAGAAGCACTGTTCGGTGCGACAGGAGGTGGCTTTGTTGTGATGAGATTCTTTCTAATGAGAGCAGGGAACAATTCAGTATATGTCATAGGAATGGCATCGAACTGCGGCTTCCTGGGCGAACGGTTCTGATTGTTGAACGGATAAGCCTGTTGTCGAGGCTGCTGCTGAAAAGGCCGTGGTTGAGTTGGCGGAATCTGATGAGATGGGGCTACCAAAGCTGGGCGGACAGCCGGAGTGACTTCCGCGACGTGAGAGTAACCTCTCCTAGGCCTACCTGGAAACAAAGCACTGACATCTTGCTCTTTTCTCTTCGGGAAAACACCTCCGAACTTCTTCGCACTGCTAGACGGACTCCCTTCTTTAACCAAACGCCCTTCGCGAATTCCTTCCTCTAATCGCATGCCCATGCTCACCATTTCGGTAAAGTCACTGGGTGCACTGGCTATCATTCTCTCATAGTAAAAGGACCCCAAAGTCTTCAAAAATATCTTAGTCATCTCTTTCTCCTCAAGAGGTGGATAGATTTGAGCAGCAATTTCACGCCACCTCTGGGCGTACTCCTTAAAAGATTCTCGGTCTCTCTGCGACATTGCCCGGAGTTGATCCCTGTCCGGCGCCATGTCAACGTTGTACTTGTACTGATGGACAAAGGCTTCACTAAGATCGTTAAAGTTGCGGATCCGAATGCTGTCTAAACCCATATACCACTTTAGAGCAGCACCCATCAGGCTGTCTTGAAAATAATGAATCAACAAATCATGATCATCGGAGTACGTCGACATCTTCCTTACGTACATTGTCAAATGGCTTCTAGGACACGAATCACCCTTATATCTCTCAAAGTCGGGTACTTTGAATTTTGCTGGAATCTTGACATTCGGAACTAAACAAAGGTCGTGCGTACTCTTCCCAAACAAATCCTTCCCTTTCAATGCTCTAAGCTCCTTCTGCATTTCCTGGAACTGATCCTGAAATTCTTCCATTCTATCAAAAAGACCCAAACTTTCAGCAGGCTCGGCAGGATAAACTGGTTCATTCAAGTATGGTACTGAGTGGACCACAGGAGCGACGGTCGTCATAACTGGTTGCGGAAAAGGTGTTACAGATGGAATTACTGGCGGCATGGCAGTTGTCTCTGGTTGAGGAAGAGACAATGCAGGCTGAAATATAGGTTGTACGGTAGGCTGATACCCCTCTGGCACAAAGTTGTAAGGCATTCCCCACGGAAAACCTTTCGGCATCTGATGTTGAAGCGGAGAGTTGATTTGAGTTGTGGATGCAGGAACTGTAACATTTTCGGAAACCACTGGAGTTGAAGTCTGAATCTCGGCAGCCGTAGTCGATGGCTGATTCTGAACAGCCACCAAACTTTCCACCAACGCCGTTAACTTTTCCATCTCGGCACGAAGTGTAGCAACTTCCCCACGAAGCTCATGATTTTCCTGTTCCAAATCTTCCATTTTCTTTTGACGATTGGCCCGAGTGTCGTATCGGTGAGACAGCTTGACAACCTTCGGTGGAAAAAGAACAAGAATGAGACTCTAGAAAACATGTGATGTGGAATGTGAAATGATGCATGATGGCAATGCAAATGATGACTCATTTTTTTAAAGTTTTTCAAGGAACTTTAGTAATTTTGCATACATCAATGGTAAAGGAATTTAGAACAACAAAAACTCAATCCGTTAATCGAAAGCGATAAATTACAGCTTACAATTTGGAAAAGTAAATTACAACTTTGAGATAGTGCAACAGTCACACATAAACGAGTTTTTTACAAAGATGTTGATGAATGCATGAATGAATGATAGTGCAACAGTCACACATAAATTTGCAAACATGGGGTTTAAAGGTTCAACGTTCAGCATGGAGTCGAGGGTAAAGCCCACCCAAAGGTATGTACTAATGTTTCGATCACACCTGTAAGACAAGGTTCTAAGAGTTCCCAGAGTCTACATCCCTCTTTCGGATATTACCAACGTCTTGATTACTCAATAATTAGCAATATTCTCAAGAGAAACTCGTCCGAGCGTAGCATCGCGTGACAACTATTTCCGAATTACTCCGTTATAGTCTCCGCGCTACACCTAAAAAAGCCAAGATGGGTTAGGGTTCTACGGTCCTCAACTTCTCGGGCTCCTAGGTCGAAAATAATAATGTCTTCCCGATTACTCGGTAAACAAATATTAAGTTCAAGAGGGCCTTCCATTGAGTGGGGGATCTCATGCCTCCTTCTTCGGGATTACTCCCTCAAAGTTAACATGACTATACCGCCCGTCCTATTCCTTAAGTGTTACTTAATCCGGGTATAGGATTCGTCCTTTGCAAAAAACCCAAACACCCCAATTTAAACATATAATCAAGCAAATCAAATAATAGTAAACAGATAAAACAAATTAGGCTTAACCCACTTAGGGATGGACCAGCAAGAGGTCGATCTTTCCCCAGCAGAGTCGCCAATTCTGTAGCGATAAAAAATGTAGCGGGGTAAATCAGAGATCGAATTATTGATTAATTCGTCTCACAAAAGCAAGAGTCGCCACCGCGCTTTATTGTTTCCAAAGGAAAAGGGAAAAGAGCGAAATAAAACCCTAAATATGCAATGTAAATAAAAATACAAATACAAAGCGTTTTTTGAAAAGAGATCTTATGGTTCGGGGGTTGGTTATACAATGGGAAGGTATTAGCACCCAATGCATCTATAGTACTCTATAGGAACCTTTTGAAATATCTGTTTTATTTAAAATTGATCGCTTGATTGAAAATAAATCGTTTTGGCCGAAAAGGGATACGGACGGGTTTTTGAAGATACGACGACCTAATCGAAGTTTTTGCTTAAAAGGTATGAATCTTGAAAAGGTTGAAATTTTGAAGTAAGGTGAATGTTTGAGGAAAAATTATCCTAAGTTTTAATGAAATGCGAAAATTTGCGCAGTTAGATTTGGAGACATGAAGTCAACAAATTTACTGTTTTTTCCTTTGGATTTAAACATAAATCGAATAAACAAAGATACACGAACAGAGAAAATATGCGAATAATAATTAAATAGCAATAATCTAAATGATGGAATAAAAGATGCGAACAATGTTTTTTTTTATGATTTTTTTGTTTAATGTTAACGGGAAGAAAGCATTTTAAATTTTTTACGCACTTTTGATAAGGATAAATCAAAAGAATTATTTAATGAGGACGTGACATTTTTTAGTTTTTTAGTTATCAAGTTTTTTTATATTTTTGATATTAATATTAAGGTAATAAAAATATTTTTAGTTTTCTATTCTTATGCCTTTTATTATAAAAGTATTACCTTTAGGAATTCTTTAGATTAAATTAAAACTCAATATTACTAACTAAAAATCTAATTTTTAAAAGGTATTAAGATTATTAAATCTTGAAAATTTGAATTAGTAAAATGGCCTATTATTAAAACTTTAGATTATATCTTTTATTTTTTGGTTAACTAAATTACAAATAAAAACTATAAAATTCTAAGAGGTAGTCAAAATAAAAATTAAGAGGAGGTGAGTAAATAAATCAAAATGGGCTAGAGGGTTGGAATAAGGCCCAAGGCGAAGTGAAGACAGGGGGGGGTGTACAAACTTCGTGGGCTTAAGCTGGGAGTAAGGATGGCCCAAGAGGTTAATGCAGCATTAGGGTTGTGTTATGTTGTACAATTGGGATTTAGGGTTTGTCTTAAGGCAGAAACGGCGCCTCCTTCTTCTTCACGATCTTCATCTCCTTCGCTATGCTTCTTCATCCTCGCCACCGGTCTTGACGTTTCTTCTTCGTTCCGGCCACCCACGCTTGGCTCTTCTTCCCTCCACTGAACACGAACGAGATGGCTTAAGCGGAGACGGTAAGAACGCGTTTGATTCATTAACGTTAGATTCGTCTTGCATGTTGATTTATGGTTTATTGTGTTGATCTTGACTGGTTCTTATATTGTTTGTCCATGTTGATTTGAGTGGCATTCGAAGAAATAAGAGAAAGGAGAGATTGTTACCTAGGTGGAGACGGAGGAAGAGCTAGGGGTGACGGAGGCCGGACGGCAGGGAGATGGCAAGCGTGCACAGTTGTGAACGGTATTTGCGGTTTTCCTCTTCTTGGTTGTTGATACTGTACTTCTATTTTGTCTTTGAGCCTTGGTACTGTGCTTCGGTTTTCTTCCTCTTGAATGTGATACTACACTTGTTCTTTGTTGAAACTGGTAGGGACTGTACTTTGATTCTTCTTCTTCTTGCTTGAACGTGACACTGTATTTGGTCTTTCCTCTCTTCTTCTTTGAACGATGTTACTGTAATGGGTTTTGTTGAAACTATACTGTATAATGATTTTATTGGCTTGAATGATTTTTGAAAAGGGGCCAATGATGTTGATACTGAGGCCTAGTCGGTTGCCTTAGAATTTTCAGGTTGTTGGATTGGGGATGTTCAAGCTGGAATAATAGTGGGACATGGTGATGACTGTAAGGATTACTTGTGGTTTGGGCAGATGGATGGAAATTGGGGCAGGAATTCGCTATGCCATATTGGTGGTGATTTGAACTGGTTTTCTGTAAGATGATTTTGGATGTTTTTCCTTTGATGACAGGATGATGATGTTGGTTTGAATGGCTCAATCAGTTTGCAAGGTTTTTGTGTATGGTTTGAAAAATGGTTTTTTTTTTTACAGTAGGTGATTATGCAGGTTTTTTTTAAATCTCTAAGTTTTCTTGGAAGCTTTGATATGTGTTCTCCTGTGTTATGGTTTTCTTTTTGTTATGTAATATAACAACTCCTCCTCTCTTCTTTTCGCTACAGGCCAGGAATTTGAAAAAAAATGCTTTGGGATCTCCCTGAGCATTCTGCACTATGATGTCCCTCCAATTTGTTTCTATTCTTCTTTTGTGTTATTAATTCTACTGGCTATATTTTTGTTTGTCTTGTATACCTCTTTCTGCCTATGCTAAGCCTGCAAATCCCACACTTCTCCCTCTCTTTTTTTCTCTCAGTATGGCTTTGATAAAAGAGTGATAAGCTGTACATTTTTCTGAAACTGTAATGGCCAGAAAATGATGAAAAAGGAATTTTTGTATTGCTTGCAAATATAGTTAAACTGCATGTTTTCCTTTTAGTACAAACTTGTTTTGTTTTCTGCTGTGTAGGCAATGGTTCATGTAGGCATGCTTGCATATGTAGTTACTGCATGGTTTTGTATGCTTATGCTGTATGCTTTTTGAAATTACATTTGGGATTTTAAACAAATGTAATTAATTTAAATATGCAGTTTTTTTGGAAAACATAACTTGTGCATATGCTTTAAAATTCTTTTCTTTTTTTTGTGAACCGGGAGCAATCCCGTGATTTGCAAAAAAATAGTAACTGATTCCGGCCATTACATTTAATGATGAACATTAAATTTATTTTCTGCATTTTAATTATTTATTTGAATTCTAATTTCTTTCTTTTAATTGTGCAGGTAACATTAAATGAGCGGACAAAATGCATTGGATCGGAAGCTTTAGAATTAGGATAGATTAGTTTTTTTTTTATTTTCATTTTAGTTTTTGTCAATTCATTATTGTAATTTACTGTAATATATACAATATTTACATAATAACTTGTACAATAAGAAAATGAATAAAAGAAAACTATTTGTCCATTAAATTCTTCTTCTTTATTTATTTATCGTTTATTATTTCTCCAAACGAATAATAATTGAAAACAAATTTTCAATTACCTACATTCAAAATAATAAACAGATAAATAATAATTATCATTGATCAACTAATATCTTCGGTTATTTAATTCATCATTCCCAACTAAATTATAATAATTAAAACAGGGTTTCAATTATTTAACTTAGAACGACGAATGATTAAACAATCGTTATTGACCAATGAACTTTTTCGAATGCTTATTATATTATTCATAACCTTTAAATTATGTAATAACTAAGAATAAATTCTAGTTACTTAAATTTAAAATAATGAGTAATAAATAAATACTGTCCACACAATTAATGCGCCTCTTCTCTGATGTTTATTTTATTATCCATACATCTTTAAACTAAATAATAATCAAAAAATGAATTTCAATTATTTAAATTTTAGATAATAAATAATTAATAAACATCATTTTTTAGCACGAATCGATTAAATGATTTAATGTTCAGCATAAATAGCTCTTGGCCTGAAAAAGTCATGAATTTTAAAATCGATGGATCGAACAAATGTAATGAAAAAATGCAAGTAGGAGACGATATCTTAGGTCAAAATTTGGGGTACAACAGGAATGTAAGCTACAACTTGGTCTTTGAATCGCTCAATTGGATCATTATTGAAAGAGATAATAGGGTTTGAATATTGGTTCTTCAAACTGGAAAAACTTCAAGCGTATAAGCCATGTACATTTGCGCGCGCCCTGGCCTGACAAGCTTTGTTTTTCCAAACTTCACACATCAATTTCTCCATGATATAGACATCATTCTCAGTAATTCAAAGCTTCATGATGAAGCCTATCATGAGATCTTTTTAGAGGCCTCTCAAGCACCAAATTCACACGTATAAATTTAGAGTTGTTTGAGCCACGAGTCATCTGATCAAAAAGGCCAGGTTAAGTCAGTTTTGCATAGGTTGTTTTAGTTTAAACTTAATCACATGGTTGGCACGAGTATCCTTCACTTTAATTACCAAAATAAAGCTAATTGACTCACCTCATAAGCATGAGACTCATGCTATCATGATTTACCATTTTTGGAAAAAATATCTTCTTTCAAAAACCACCCATGTGCAGATAAAGACATCTCATCAAATATGCTTATTCCATTTCATTTTCATTCCTAAATTCCCATTATAATGACTGTGAAGACTAAGCTAAAAAAAACACAAAACGCATGCCACATAATTCTTCACTCAAATCCGCTAGTTGTGATGTAGCTTCCCTCCAACGGTCTTCAAGCCTGCAAAGACCTTCATACCCTAAAGTAAACTTCCTCTGCACTCTTCTTCACTCTAAAAAAGTTCACTTCACTCTCATTTTGAAGATAAGAAAAATTATCCACGAAAAACATATTTTACTTCTCATTTCTTATGTGCTTGCATTTGATTTTCTTTTCCTCCATGCCAAAGCTCTCCTATTCATCCATTTACTTCCATTGAAGCATATCATACAAGATCAAAGAGGTTTTCATACAAATCCAGAGGCAATAGTTGAATTTATTTTTCAACTTACAAGGTATGATTTCAAATCTATAACTCTTCATTCCAGCAGGTTTAAATTGATGCAAAGCTTGATTATGCGTTCATAGCTGGCCAGACATTAAGCTTGATGTATAAACTTGCTTAGGATTGAAGAATATATCAAGTTACGAGTTTCTGAAAAATCCATAAAATGTGAGTTTATGTGACATTCGTGTTGTGATCTCTACTAGATCTTTTGATGATTTTAAATTTCGTAAGATGTATGGTGTAGAGTACCAAGAGATCTTTGATTTGCACTTTGAATCGTGATTTTTAGCCAATAATTGAGGAAGAAATCCAGTTTTGAAAATCAAGAGTTGGATTTGCACATTTTGATAAGTTGATATATTGTTTTCAGTGATTTTCACCTTAACTTTTCTCCCTGATTTATGAATCATTTTTTAAAATCTTTGATCCTATGATAATCTACTCACTGAGATCTTTAATTTAATCACAATTTTGTGCATTTTTGTCAAGAATTAAAAGAGAAATCATGATCTGAAATAAGCATGAAAAACTGGATAGAATATGTTAGGGCATGGCTCAAGCTCATGGACAACTACGTGGTGCGCACTAGTTGAGCATGACTTGAATTTCTTTAACAGCGTGTTTGAGCTTTAACAAGTGTAATATGATTTTGGCATTTTTGAATTTTTAATACATTTTAAATTGTTTTCTTATTTTTGTTTTAATATTTTTCTCTTACTAAAAATCATCAAAAAAATACATTAGGCATTTTTTTACTATATTTTCATACTCTAATTTTTATTTATTTTTTTAGAAGAATTAAATAATGCAATTAATCAAATTAAGGTTTTCTTCATCATTAAACTTTTAGAGTTTTATTTTTCGACTTTTATTTATCTGAAAATTATCAAAAAAATATATTAGGTTCCAATTTGAATATATTTCATAAAAATAATTTTTGTTTGATTTTACAAAAATCGTGATAAGAAAATAAAATCAATCCTTGATAATACCATTTTCTTTACTTTTTTCTCACATTTTGTAAATAATTTTTGTTTGATATTTTCCTCAAGCATTAAAATTCCATAAAAATAATCTTACTGACTCTTAGGCATTAAGCTAACTTTCTATGATACTTAATTGAATTTACACTTTAATTTTCCTTTTTTTCTAAGTTTTTATAAATTAATTTTGGTTTTTGACCTAGGTCTTAAGAAACATTTTAAAACCTAGCTTCCTCTACTTGTAAAAATCAAAGGAAATATGTTTAATTTCTTTGGATGAATTAAAATCACAAAAATCATTTGTTTGTTAAATTTTAACTTTTGATTTTACATTTTTCACAAATATTTTACTAAAAATCTCTAGTTTAACCCTTTTATTAACTAGTCTTGGTAATTCCTAATCATTTCTAACTCCTCAATTTAGTCCAAGGAATATTAATCATGTTTCTGACTTTTACAAGCCATTAGAAAGTTAGGTTTTAATTGGATCAATTTTATAAAAAAAATCTTCTATTTTTAAAATTAATTTTGATTAGAGAACATATTAGGGTTTCACCTTGACTAAAATGATTGTGTTTAAAAATTTGTGTGCATAGTTAAGGGATCGATTCTATCTTTCTTCATTCTCTCACACCTCTAACACCTTTCTCTCCCATTCAAACCTTGAGTATTTCTTATCCACCTCTCTTGGTGTGTTTAAGATTTTCATTCCTTGTTTTGTTTGGTAGTGTTGTTTAATATTGATGCTTGGTTATCTCTTTTCTATTTTCCAGTAGACCCACCTCTTGTATGCTCCCCATAAGTTTTTAATTTACTCTTCTCCAAGTGTGAATTGAATATACCTTAGGCTTATATCCATGTATGCTAATATTAGGTAGATATTCCCCTATTTTATCCTCAACTATAGGATCAATATTGCATGACAACTCTAGGGTTATTTTGCTAGTCTCCGCTTAGACTTTTCTTTTTTCCTTTGCATTTGCATTAAAACAAAAACCTCGTTTTTTTGGAAAACTTCAAAACACTTAAAAATTACTGATGAGAATCATACCTTTGTTGAGCATGGGAGATGATAAGCGGGTTTCTTCTCGATCTTTTTGTTCTTTCATTCTAAGCCTTGGTGTAGTTCAAGTCTCAAAGACTCCTTTCACGAATAAGTGGAGAAGCGGATAATATCTCTATCTTAAGATAAACTAGTTGTTATCCGCAACAAAAACACAAATCAATGCAAATTCTTTTTTCCTTTGGGCTTTTCTTTCAAACTCTTTTCAAAAGGACATGTTAATTCACTTCTGTGATGACGTGTAAGTCTCCAAAGGTCGAGTTGCGGCAGAAGGCAAAATTAATATTGTTCATTAAAAAATAGAAAACAAATAGAACTTTTGAAGCTGAACTACGACTGCTTTGATTCCTTAAAAGGGATACGTAGTCATTGGGGTAGGGTCCAAACGAGCATAACCTTTTATTTTCCCTACAATATTTTCTCTTTTCTTTTGCATGCATTCCCCTTTTACATCTTTCTTTTTAGCTCTTAAAGCTTTAGACATAGAATTTACACACCCTAAGATTAGAATAACATAAGTGGATCCTGTGGAATACCACAGACGTGTGGGGTGCTAATACCTTCCCCTCGCGTAACCGACTTCCTTACCTGATCTCTATGCTCGCAAGACCATGATTTCACCCCTTTAGGTTTTCTTGATGTTTTCCTTTCCCATCCTATGGGATAAAAGATATTCGATGGAGACTTCATTAAATTTTATCTTTGATGATTTTCAGCCGGTTGTTTCAACATGATGTATCCTGGTTCACTTGAGAAACCCTCAAGCTAGTCCAGTCCACCCTACCAAGGTGATTTCACCTTGAACTTAAGGACTTAATCCACTATAACCAAACTGATTACAATCTGCACAGACAACTGTTATGACTAACAACCACTAAGACCACCATCTTAGTCTTCTCAAAGCTTATAACCTAAATGGTCTTTTGAAGAACATGTTGCCTTCTAAAGCATCTGACCTAACTGTTCCTTTAGAAGAAACACAAAAACCTTCTTAAAGCTTCTGACCTAACTGGTCGTTTAGAAGGAATAAATAATTGTTTGTTTTTACAAGGTTTGCTTACAAGAGAATGCTTTTACACAAGCAAGTGTAAAATCAATTAAGTACATCAGAAGATCCTAATACACACTAAAATATTACATTGTATTATAGCTTTAATGTGTGGTCTTGTATTCTTCAAATAGTTTCTTCACGGACAACAGCCCAAAGCACTTGAATGCTGAAGTCTTCTTCTTCATAAGCTTCTGAAAGCTTTATTGATCTTAATTTAGAAAATAGAAGAACTTATTCATCTTGATTAACCTTAGAATATTCTGGACAACAACCCTTGTTCTATTTACTTCGATGATCATTTTAAAGCATAACATTCATGTTATGGATTTGTAACTGGAGTTTCCATTATCATCTTCATTATCTTCTGCGGCTTAACAAGCTTCTTGCAGTATATGAAATTAAGCACATTGTGAATCAATGATTTCATTTTTTTCTTGAAATCATCAACAACATGATTGAAGAATCATTTTGACAACAGTTGTTCTTGTTGTTGTCATAGTGGTTAATAGTTTTTGTTGTGTTCCAATTTAATGACAACTTTCATTTGAACATTGAACACCAACAACATTTTAAGTATATGATCCTTTTCTTATATAGCCAAGAAAAAATAGATTCGTTGGCTAAAAAAGAGTCATTATAAATAGTACTGCTATGTCCTTTTATTTTCCACAATTCAAGCTAGTGGCGAGGTTACGGAATAAGGCATTTTCGTATTGTGTACTATTGTACCATGTTAACGTTATCTTCTTTCCTTCTGCACTTCAGTGGCTTCTGCAAGCAAGAGTTTAGAAGCGAGAACATAACACAAGGTCATCAAAACTTCAAGTCTTCAGAGTCTTTAGAACTTGGTCGTGAGAACCTTTTCTTAGAGCCTTGGGTCTTCTGAACTTCAAGTCTTTAGAGTCTTTAGAACTTCTATCATCGAAGTCTTTAGCCCTTGGTATTTAGAACCTTTTTCTTAGAACCACGGGTCTTTAGAATTTTAAGTCTTCGGATTATTTTAGAACTTCGTCTATTAAAATTTTAAACACTTGGTCTTTAGAACCCTTTGTCTTTAGAAGCATTAGTCTTCAGCATCTGGACTTAAGTAGAACTTCTGTCTTCAGATATTCTGACTTGTTTCGTTAGACAACCATCAAAGCCTACACTTCAGAGTCTTCTAGAGTGTCTTGCTACTATTCATAAGAACTTGTGTAGTGCAGAAGCAGAATTAATTCTCTTCTAATGTATTGGCCATGCCATCCATCTGAAGCAGAACCTGTTTGTTAAATACTAAAAAATAACAAACATTAGAGCATCAAAATTGTTCATACAAACATACTCATTTGTTATCAGCAAAACTCAGAGATAATATTGCAGAACAAAATCTTGTCTTTACAATCTCCCCTATTTTGATGATGACAAAACTATGATTTTGATGACATAATTTTGTTCATATAATCAGAAAAAAGTAAAAATAAAAAGGTAAGGAATACTTATCCTTTTTATGAAACTCCCCCTAAGTCAATGACTAAATGAAGATCAAATATACTGACTTTGAACCATTTGAGTAGAACTCCCCCTGGTTCCAATAGATCAGATATTGAGATCTTGAGATTCTTGACTCTAGATGTCAATAGAACCATTGAGATCTTGATTTCATCAGAGCTTCTGGATTTTTCAGACAGTCTTCAACTTATGATTTGCTCAATTCTTCTGGGAGGCATCTACTTCTGTTTTGATTCTTATGTTCTGAATATCATATTCTTATGCAATTTACATATTCTGAACATTATGATACCAAGATCAAGATGACTTTAACTTTCATAAAGTTCTCAATTTCTGAACAGTATTGGGTCTTATCTGATTCTTGAACATATGTTCACAGAGTGTACATCTTCGATTATATGAACAATCAGTTTTTAAGAATTTTAACACATTTCTTTCATTTTGACATGTCTTAGAATGCCTAGTGAGCTTGTTCAGAGTTCCTCGATTAATAAACAAACAAACAAACAAGCGTCATCGGTAAATACACATTTTATATCATTTTATTATTATTATGCATTTCTTTTAAGGTTAATCAAAATCATTATATTTATCCCCCTTTTTGACATCATCAAAAAGGTAACTATGCGTGAAAGACATAAAAACCAACCGAAGTAACAACAGGTGGTAAACTGAAAGAGTTTTCATTAATGATAGAATTAAAAAACGTTGCACAATAGAATGAACAGTGACATAATTAAAACTTATTGGGACTACTGATCATCAAAAGTCTCACACTCCTCTTGTTGCAAAGCATCACTAGGATCATCAGGAATCCTTTGAAGGATTCTCACAATCTCACCTGGAACAAACACTTCTGACAGGATTCTTCCATAGGGAAGACAGGTTTTGTTCAAGTTTCTAGAAAAAGTGATAGATCATTTAAGGTGATTGAGGATGACTTAAGGGAGATTAATCAGAATGCGTTTGATCAGACAGAAAATTAGAGTCTTATCATCATCGGTTAAGACATTTTTGTTAATTCCGCATGGATAAAGATTTGTTAGAATAAAGCAAAACCAGTCTTTGGAAATAGGCTTAAGACTCTCAGGGTTAGTAGAGTCGAAATCAGAAGATGCTTAAAACATGGAAATAATTTTAAAATCAGGGATGTTATCGAGAGAAACACAACCAGTCGCGATACCCATACGAGGATAATTTATTATTTCAGTAATGCGTTCAGCAGTGAAGAAAACATCCCAGCCATAGATATTTGAAGAGATTGAGGTACCATTGAGATTGACAGAAGCATTTTTCCAAAAATTATTTACAAGATTTGGATAAATGGGTCATCTTAGTAAGGAGAGATATCAATTCCAATTTTGAAAGTGAATGCTGAGATGGAATTCTGGACTAGCACCGAAGAGTTTTGGATGTTTTTCAATGATGACTTCCAAAAGATCATCATTTTCATGAGAAGTTGTTGAAATCATGACGAAAAAGAGAGAGAATGTTGATAGAGCGAGAGAGAGAGAGAGAGAGAGAGAGAGAGAGAGAGAGGAATTTTTACCAATTGTTAGAAGATTACTTGTTTGGAGAGGTAGGTGGCAAACATGGTGTATAAAAAGAAGCGAGAAGACATGACTTGACAAAATGATTTTCTTCACGTAAGGTAATGTATCTTTGGAAACTCAATAATAAATGGCTGAGGAAGGTCAGAAGGACAACTATAACTCCTAAGATTCTATAAGAGAGAGATAGAGAGAAATGAGTGACAATTGATATCTTTTAAGTAGGTTAAGAGTATCTAGAGTAGACTAGGACACATAGATGTATGGGAAAGGGAAAAAGAATATTTAATCTCATTTATGAGGGAATATCAATTGTTCATGAAAATAAGTTTAAACAACTATCCTTTAATACTTGGAGAAAGTGACTGAAAAACGTTAAAGGTCTAGAACCTTACCTATGCTTTAGAGACGCATGCGTGACTGCCTTGCTTTAGACTTTAATGAATTTATAATGCCTAAATACTTGTCATTTCATGATAATGCATGATTATGATTATATCAGAGTTTTGAGATATTTATATCCAAATTAAGCATACAAAGTAATCCATTAATAAAAAAAATGAAAATCTTCATTAATTAAATAAATACAATAGACACAAAATAATAATAATCAGACAGGAGAACAAGCAACAAGGGCAACCACGATTAGATAAGACAAACTATGTTCTCTTAACCACTAAATATTTCACACTTAGTCTTCAACAAATAGCTTTCAGGATAGTTCTATGGACCATTTTCTGCTATCATTTCCTTGATAATGTCTAGCATTCCTTCTTGAAAGAATATTTGAGACAAAACTCTTCCATAAGGAATGTATGACTTAATGTGATTTATAGACTCAGATAGATTTCCAAAGACAGTTGAAGATTGACTATGGAAGGCTTACTCGAGTATCATTCATCATAAGATAGATGAGTGCTTGGTCATCATACCTCATAAGGTCTTGGTTTCCCCTCTGGGAAGAAATTTGGACAACACAAGCTTAAACTAAGCTTTAGGAATATGTAGTAGATTTTAAGGATTGATAGGTTCATATCCTGATGACATGTCATGAAGAGAAGCAAATTTATCAGACATAATAAGCCTAGATTTGACAAAGTCAATAGTGACACCAATATTTTCACACCCAATTGCAAGAGTAATTGAGAAAGGAGTAATGGTGATGGGAATTTCAAAAATATGGGAGAGAATATAATAGTTCCCATAGTCAAGATAAGCATGCTTCTAGAATTTTTTTAACAAGATTCACGTAGACAGGTTTCTTTAGCATAGTGAAGTATCTTATCCATTGTTGAAAGTATGACACATCTGTGATGCTACGAGCAATGTTACTTTCAAGAGGAAGAATTTCAACTTATTTTTCAATGATAATTTCCAGAAGATCTTCATTTCCAAGAAAGGTTGGTTGAGGAATGATGGACATATGAGAGGAAGGATCTTGATAGGAATTGGTTTATGAGAGGAAAAGATAAGTATGATAAATCACTATTGATCTAAATACACTCAAGTGGATGAAAGAGGTTATACCATACTGTAAGAATGAGATAGATCACTTACATAACAAAAGACAAGAATTTCAAAGAAAAGGAATGGAGTGAACCAGTTTTCATAAAGAACAGAGTACCATACATGTTCCAAATAAGACTTTGAGTGAATCAGCGTTTAGAAGAGGCAGACCGGAAACTGACATACATAAAAATATCCAACATGGTTGCTTAAATGAGAAACTATCATCACACACATTATACATAAAATTTCCGCTCATTCTCAAAAAAATTTACGTGTTCACATTATCCAGAGAATTGATCAAAATATTTTTCTCTTGGAAAGAGAGAATGTTCCAGATCATAAAATTTTCACTAACCAAAAAATTCAAAACTTGAAGTTGCACTAACATTTCGAATGCTTCTGTTTAAAACATCATCTAACTTGTAAAAGTATTTGTATCAGAAGTTCTAATAAATTATAGATAAAAGAAGAACATACCTTTGAGATTCTGAAATCTTCCCCGTGATTCTTTTATCTGTGTGCTCTACATTCTGATTTTTGACTTTAGCTTGTCCTTGATAGAGCTTCTGATCAGCTTTCTTCAGAGTGGTCCATCAGAGGTTTTGAACTCGTAGTTACTGGTTCCTCTTACTTCTTTATAGGTTCTCTGTTTTCTGATTTTTTGGAGTATAAGTTTCTTCTGAACTCTAATCTCTAATCTAAGAGCTAGAATTAGTCTCCTCTTCAGATGATCTCTTCATTCTTATGTTTAGAATCACCCTTCTGACTTCTTGAGAGAAATCCTTAGAGTACAGATATTCTGATCCTTTATTATCAGAACATCCATCTGTTTGTCAAGCTTCCTTTAAACAAAAGCTTAAATTTTCAAAAGGTCAATATTTCATAAACTTCTAAGAAGCTATGTGCGTGAGAAAATTAACTAACATTTACTAGCGTCTTCTGAATTTGTATCCTTGAACAATTAACAAAATATGTTCTAATACAAGTATCATCAAACTTTGACGATTTTAACTGACAATCTTGTTCTTGCAATGCTGAGTTAACTTGCTTAGAGTTAGTCTATCAAGGCTTGTCGAAATATCCGCTTCAGAGTGAATGGCTTTTGCCTTTGCATCTTTCAAAGTATTTTCCATTTAAGAATTTATATATTAAGAATTCCTTTGATTCCTTATGAATCAATAAGCATTTCCTAAGCAGTTTTCAGTTTTATATGAAACTTTCCAAAGGAAACAATATTCAGAATTTGTGCATTAGATCTTCTACCTGCTTGATTGGTTAGGCTTCAGATGTTTTGACTCAGAAATTATTTCTTAGAGATTTAAATTTCTCTGTTCAAGATTTATGAGATTTTTCTGTAGACTTCATCATGAAGTTCTGATGTATCAAAATCATAAGACAACAATCTTTCTTCTTTACTTGAAGAAATTCCTAATGATATTTGTATGAGAAAGTCAAGGGTGGACTAATCCGTTTCTTGAAAACATCTCATACTCACAAAGAATTAATCTTTAGCAAGCAAAATTTCTTGTTTTCTGATTATTTAATCTTTGAGAAAATACATTGTTCATCATCAGAAGAGGTTGGCTCAATCAAGGACACCAAACCCATAAGTATTTCTTCAGGAGGTTTAAAATCATATCTGGTTCTTATAAGAGCTTCTTTATATCCCAGAATCAGTTCTTTAGAAGGAGGGATTATGATTCTACTTTTCTTCTTAATGAATCAGAAGGAGCAATAGCTGCATATGAATTGGGAGCTTTTGATGCCGCAGCTTCTGGTATCTTCTTCTTGGATTCTGAACAGGTTATCTCCAAAAGTGAAGATTTTGTTGTTGACATATTCAGTTTTTGAAGAGTCATAGACTTGCTCAAGGTAATCCATTTGGTTAAAATCCAGTACTCAATCATCATCTTCTGATATGAGACTATAATTGAAGGTGGAGTAACTATCACCCATAGTATTTCTTCACACAATATTTTGATCTTTATTTGACATTGTTAGATGTTTGATATCCATTAATAATATAACCAGGCTTAGATACCAATTGAAGGTGTGAAGAAAACGCAAGAAAGTGGGGGTTGAATTGGATTTTCCTTTCTTAACAAACTTTTAATTCTTAACATTGTTGAGTGATGATTTTGAATGTGTTGTAGAAGCATAAACAATTAAGCATAAGAAGAAGTAAGGAACCCATGATATATCCTGGTTAACTTGAGAAACCCTCAAGCTAGTCCAGTCCACTCTACCAAGGTGATTTTGCCTTGAACTCAAGGACTTAATCCACTATAACCGAACTGATTACAATCTGCACAGACAACTGTTATGACTAACAACCACTAAGACCACCATCTTTGTCTTCTCAAAGCTTTTGACTTAACCGGTCCTTTAAGGAACACGTTACCTTCTAAAGCTTCTGACCTAACCGGTCAGAAACACTAAAACCTTCTTAAAGCTTCTGACCTAACCGGTCCTTTAGAAGGAACAAATGACTGTTTATTTTTTTAAGGTTTGCTTACAAGAGAACGCTTCTACACAAGTAAGTGTAAACTCAATTAAGTACATCAGAAGATCCTAATACACACTAAAATATTACATTGTATTGTAGCTTTAATGTGTGGTCTTCTTTTCTTCAATTAGCTTCTTCACAGACAACATCCCAAAGCACTTGAATCGTTGAAGTCTTTTTCTTCATAAGCTTATGAAAGCTTTGTTGATCTTGATGTAGAAAAGAGAAGAACTTCTTCATCTTGATTCACCTTAGAACATTCTGGACAATAGCCCTTGTTCTATTTACTTCCATGATCATTTTAAAGCATAACATTCATGTTGTGGATTTGTAACTGGAGCTTCCATGATCATCTTCATTATCATTTGTGGCTTAGAAAGCTTCTTGCAGTATATGAAATTAAGCACGTTGTAAATCAATGATTTAATTTCTTCTTGAAATCATCAACAACATGATTGCAGAATCATTTTGACAACAATTGTTCTTGTTGTTGTTATAGTAGTTGATAATGTTGGTTGTGTTCCAATAATGACAACTTTCATTTGAACATTGAACACCAACGATATTTTAAGTATATGATCCTTTTCTTATATAAACAAGCAAAAATAGATCCGCTGGATAAAAAAGTGTCATTATAAATAGTACTGCTACGTCCTTTTCTTTTCCACAATTTAAGCTAGTGGAGAGGTAGTGGAATAAGGCTTTTTCGTACTGTGTACTATTGTACCATGTTAACGTTATCTTCTTTCCTTCTGCACTTCAGAGGCTTCTGCAAGCATGAGTTTAGAAGCGAGAATATAACACAAGGTCATCAAAACTACAAGACTTCAGAGTCTTTAGAACTGCGTCTTCAAAGTCTTCAGCACTTGGTCGTGAGAACCTTTTCTTAGAACCTTGAGTCTTCAGAACTTCAAGTTTTTAGAGTCTTTAGAACTTCTGTCATCAGAGTCTTTAGCACTTGGTCTCTAGAACTCTTTTCTTAGAACTATGGGTCTTTATAACTTCAAGTCTTCAGAGTCTTTTACAACTTCGTCTTTCAGAATCTTCAGCACTTGGTCTTTAGAATCATTTGTCTTTAGAAGCATTAGTCTTCAGCATCTGAACTTGAGTAGAACTTCTGTCTTCAGATCTTCTGACTTGTTTCTTTAGACAACCATCAAAGCCTACACTTCTGAGTCTTTTGGAGTGTCTTGTTACTGTTCATCAGAGTTTGTGTAGCATAGAAGCGGAATTAATTATCTTCTAATGTCTTGGTCACGCCATCCATCAGAAGCAAAACTTGTTTGTTAAATACTCAAAAATAAAAAACATTAAAGTATCGAAATTATTCATACAAACATATTCATTTATTATCATCAAAACTCAGAGATAATATTGCAGAACTAAATTTTATTCTTACTCGTAGTGCTTCTTAATGGTGACCAACATGACTAACTAGTTTGGTCTAACTTAGAAAATGGTGAGTTGTCCCTAAAGGAAGCATAAAATGATATAGCTAAACATGTGTTGTGTAAGGATATTCCTCCTTCAAGGTCTTTCTTTACCCAGAGGTCAATCTATGATAAGTTGCCTACCGATGACAATCTCAAAATCAGAGGTTACCGTTGTCCTTCTCTTTGTTCTTTGTGCTTTAAGCACGAAAAAGTTTCATTATATTTGTTCTTGCATTGTGATTATGCTACAAAGCTTTGCTCTCACATCTATAAATAAGACAATGATAACGCAAACTCTCTTCTGAATCCTATGTCTCCCTTCATTACCTCTATTTTTAATCAATCATACCTAATTTTATTAGAAATTTTGTAATCAGAAACAAGTTAGGATTAATTAGCTTTAGATTCAAATTTTATTAGAAGATTAGGTTTTTGAAAAAAAAAGTAAATTAATTTATACTACTATGTAGACACACGTCTCAAAAATTCAAAAATTCAAATTATAAATACTACTTTATTTTTCTTGTTCTTACTTGTTCAAAATTTCTTAATTTCTAACAAAATTAACTAAACCTGATCATCAAAGAAATTATTTGAGGAATATGAGTATATTTTTAGGACACTTGCACATGTATAAAAACACCTTCATGCGGAAGGTATTTCTTCTAAGTCAAGTTGTCAAATTATGAACGTCTAATAATGACCAATGTATTAGTATCAAAATTAAATAAAACTAAATTAGAATCCGTGCATCAGGACCCACACGATGCGCAGATATATATTAATTTATTTTTTGTATTGAAATTTTAATTATAGTTAAAATATTTTATTTTGATAAATATGATTAGTCAACTTATATTTATAATATTTTATTTTAAACTAAATATTTAGGAGAAAAGTTAACATAAATATGTTGAATTTTTGAAAAATAAATTAAAATCTATTGTGATCATATAAAGAATATGTAATCGTATTATGATAAAAGAATTGATTATTTGAGATAAGTCTATGTAATTAGATATAACTCATGCTATATTTTATATATATAATTAGTTTATTAGTAATGTTGATAATGTCAAAATTAAGAGATTTATTATTGGTATTATTAAATTTTTAACAATTTTATATTTAATTATTTTTTGTAAAATAATTCAAAAATTATTTTATTATATTTCAATTAATTATATCTCACATTAAAATGATTTAATTGTCCCACTAATGTATTTTTTTTATCTAAAATATATTTATTATTATAATTATTAGAGAAAATACTTATATTTGAGGAGGTGTAATTAGATTATTTTATGTTTGCCGATAGATAAATCTTTATAATTAGAAATAATTTTTATTTTTTCTCTTAAATTTTTTATAATTATTAATGTTTATAATGCAAAATTTAAAATATTTATTATTGTAATTAATAGGTTTTTGTAAGAATTTTAAATATTTTTTATTATAATTTTTCTAGTCATCGTACATTCTATTTTATTTTTGAATGGTTTCATCGATTTATATTTATATTAGTCTTTTGATTTAACAAAAAAAAAAAAGTAGTGATGTATTTTGTAAATTAGTTTTACACTATTAACCAATCACAATCTTATATTAGAATAAATCGAATTTTAATTTTAAAAATCTTTTAATGATAAAGCAGTTTGTTGACTTTCTATTAAATGACATTATAAAATAATTTTGTATTCTCCGTGCATATAAATTAAACCCTTAACAAAATAGTATTATCTTCTTCAACATATTAGACTATAAAATAAGAAGAAAAAATATGTGATTTATAATATAGATAAATATGAGGATTTTGAATGATATAATTAAAAGAAAATCAAAAAATTATTAAATTAAATTAAAAATTTAATGGATGAAAGTTGTGTTTAATTATGAGTAATTTTTGTAAGAATAGAAAATAGATAATAATAAAGTTGTTGAAACTTATATTTTTTGAAATAGAAGTTAAAATGATGGAGAGTAATTGTACAAATTTATTATTAGATTTAATTTTAAAAGTGATAAATAAGATTTTGATTGATGTGGTAAAAATAAATTTATATAAGACATATGATATGTCATTATATAATTAATCGTTTTAAATTTAATATATTATAATAGTAATATATTATAATAGATAATAGATAATAGATAATAAATTTAATTGGTTCAATTAACTCATAGGATTATAAAAACTACATCCACATGGACTCACAACCGCAAAGTGTTGCATTATTTTTTGTATTTATTTATTGATTTGCTTGGAAAATTCTCATTGATCTGTTGCATTTTGTGGACTAAAAATATGCTTGTCTTGTCTCAATAAACATTGATCAGATAAGGAATCATGCACTGATTGAATGTCAATTCGAGTAAAGCTATGTGTTGATTGATGGCAACTTTGTTTTGGTTACAATTACAAGACAATGATAAAGTTTGAATGGAAAATGTGGAAGCAGACCATATCTTTTCCAATTTCCATTAACTTAAAAGGGTGATGCTAACGTATGTACTTTTCGGATATATATTAAAAATATTATAATTAAAAAAAATTAAATATTATTAAAAGTAATAGAATTATATTTAATGTTTTAAAATTTTGAATATATACGTTCTAAAAAAATATTTCTATAAAATAATTTATTAATTTGTATTCTTAAGGATTTCAAGCCTATGATTTCAATATTGATCATTCATTATCAACTTTTATTTCTTAAAATGTAGTAACATGGATAACGTATGATTTTTTATATTATAAAATTGATGGCAACCTTTGAGGAGAGCGAAATAGGTTCAATTTAAATCTTAATATTCAATTGTTGACTCATTTAGTTTAAAGGACGAGCTAAATTTTGTATAGATTTACCTCTATACAAAAGTTATTTGAATTTAAAATTTTGAGAGAAGTATGTTAGGTCATCACAAAAAGTATTTAAGTTGAGTCAAGAATATTACATAAGTGAAAGAGATCACATATTCACCAAAATTTTTAAAGTAATGGATATATGAATTATTTTATTTATAAAATATTTAGAATTTTTTTTTCAATAATCAGGTATTAAAAAAAATCGCAAATAATCACGTTTCGGAAAAAATTATACAAATAACCATGTTTCAGATGACTCCCCAAAGGAGGAGGCATCTCACTTGGCGCCTCCACCTAGGGTTTTGCCCTAGGCGCCATCTCACTTGGCGCCTCCTCTCTCTTTTAGCCAAGTGAGATGGCGCATGCACTTTAAAAGTGAGAGGAGGCGCCATCTCACTTGGCTCCTAGGGCAAAACTAGGGCAAAATACTGTTTTTATAAATAATTCGTCCGTTTCTCCGTCATTTCTCACACTTTCTCGCACTGTTTTCTTATTTTTTACTCTGTTATTTGCGTCATGACATCGCCCATGATTTTTACCAAAGATGGTTACGTTATCTTCTCCGCCACAAAACCTGCGATGAAAATGAAATTCTGGCACATTCACTCCATGGAGCGTCTGAAGCGGGAGTTGATGCGATGGCTAGATGGAGACATTGCGAAGGAGGAAAAATTCGAAGAATCCAGCGAAGACGAACAACAACCTCACATGCGACAGGAAGACCTAATGTATGGTTGGAGGAAGTCAAAACAGACAGCGACGTAATGTTGATGATGCATGGGTCAGATGAAATTGTTTTAACAGTTGTAACTTCGTAGACGGAATATCGTGTTTTTTTTCTTGTACGCATAATATTTATTGTAGCAAATACTGTTAACGAAAAACCCTAATGTTTACAGCATAATTAAGGAAAGATTTTATGTATTACAATTTTTATGTGGTCGAGGCAGACGCCCGATTCAGACAATTTTTGCGATTGTGTCCGACCTGACGGCATAAACCACACTTTCTTTCCAGCTTGTCAAGTTCGTCCATTTCGGTTGTGATGCACTTACTTTTGGGACGAACCTTCTTGTTCCTTCGCATTTGGTCATTGTGCCACACTATTTCGCCGTCGTATGCAGGCCAATAATCTGGTTTTGCTACCAAAGGAAAGCTGTTGTTGTAAACGTTGAGCAACGTTTCAGATTTGTAAATGTGTGACAGAAGTTGTAGTGCGTCTTGATGGGTATAAGCACAAGCGGAAATGACATGAGAGCAAGGCATACGAAAGGCTTGAAACTTGCAACAATCGCACCAACAAGAAGGTAGTATGGCCCTATATTCTTGTCTTGGCAGGCCTTCGTTGTGGTCGATTGTTTCTTTCACAATAAAGTTGTGGCTGTGTCGGTCAAACCGTATAACCATATGAGTGTTGGCTTTGGCACTTTCTGCCTTAATGTACTTCATGCAGCTTTCACTCAATAGTTGTCCAGATTGCAACACCGCATTCCATATTTCACCTCTTTTAGAAAACAACGAAGCCATCCTAAAATACGTAGATTTTACTAATGCAGTGATCGGGAGGTTTCGTATGCCTTTGAATACCCCATTCATCGATTCAATAAGATTCGTTGTCATGTGCCCCCATCTTTGGCCATTGTCGTATGACCTAGTCCATTTTTCCACCAGAATATTGTCGATCCACCTAATGGCTTCCGAATTTGACAAACGGATCTCGTTGCGGTAATATTTGAACGTGGGTTGTGTCAATGCATATCCCGCATTCATAACCGCTTTCCTTAGTGTTTTGTCCTTGATCTCCCTCGTGAAATTCTGGACGATATGCCTAATGCAATATACATGCGTAGAAGGAGGGTCATGCCAACCGTTTGCAGGATTATTGTAGGCACTTTCAATGGAGGCATGTCTGTCCGAGATCAAACAGAGATCTGGTTGAGGAGCCACGTGGGTTCACAGGTTTTTCAGAAAAAAGCTCCAAGCACCACCGGTCTCCCCCTCGACTAGGGCAAAGGCAATTGGGAAAATGTTGTTGTTGCCATCTTGTGCAACTGCCATCAGTAGCGTGCCTTTGTATTTCCCATACAACCAAGTCCCATCAATTTGTATAATTGGTTTGCATGACGCAAACCCTGTGATGCAAGGTTGAAATGACCAAAACACTCGACTGAATATTCTGTTTCCGTTTAGTTGACTACCATCTTAGGCGTATGTTGGCACTGTTTCCAGAACATAAACAGTACCCGGAGAATAAGTCTTGAGTGCATTCATGTAGCGAGGAAGTTCTTGGCATGACTCCTCCCAATTTCCGTACACCTTTTCAATCGCCTTAGTCTTTGCTAATCACGCCTTACAGTAAGACGGAGTATAGTTAAAAACCGTGGTGATGTGGGAGATGATGGTTTTCACCTTCAAAGATGGGTCGATGCTGACCAGTGGTAGGATTTCTTGACAAATGAGATCGTAATTAAGTTTTCGATGGTCCTATGATTGGGTAGAACTTACACAAGTGTGGGTAGTCATGGAACCTATGACCCATCAATCACCTCTTAATATGTATGATGCAGTGAGCTTGAACATACAGTCAGGGTGGACACACTTGATCTTGTACCTTTCTAGGATGACACGGTCCACCTTAAAATCGACCGAGTTGAGCATGTGGAATTTTTTTATGGCTCTAATGCATTCCTCTCTGTTACGAAACTTGTCATTCTCTTTTAAGTTTTCATCCGACTGCATATACAGATTGAAAAATAAATCAGTAGACGGTTCATCTCCGCCCATGTTGAAGTTTGTCATGTGCGGAGGTGGTGTGTAGATCTCGTTTGCAGGAATACTAGGTATTCCATCATCGTCAGAATCATCATTCACCATTTCATCAAACTCTAACTCGTCATCTTCTTCTTCTTCATCAACTGCATCTACCTCTGCTTGTTCGTTCTCCAAAGGATCAACCACTTGTGTCACCTGAGGCTCTCGCAACATAATGTACAACTCAATAGAGTCGTACCCAGAATACACATGGCTGGAAAACATATTTTAAATATCCTCGTCATCTTGAACCTCAACCTTATAAAATATTATTGGTTGTTTCCAAAAAAAACTAGATTCTGATAAAATATTTGTGTCACCGGGCCTCGTCCAAGTTTGGCCTCCAATAGTTTTTTGAAGTACGAGAAATTGGCTTTCCCGTTTAAAAGAAATCGGATGTTGTCCGTGTCTCTAAACAAAAACCCAGAGGTGGGACAAATGTATGTCTCACCTTTGAAATATGCATTGATGACATATTGGGGTGCAGAGGCCATTGCATAGGGTTGTTTGAAGGTTTGAAGGTTGGAATGTTTGAAGTGTATGAGTTATTCGAAGGTTTGTATGTTTGATTGTTTGAAGGTTTGAAGGTTTGATTGTATGAAGGTTTGAAGGTTGGAATGTTTGAAGTGTATGAGTTATTCGAAGGTTTGTATGTTTGATTGTTTGAAGTTTTGAAGGTTTGATTGTATGAAGGTTTGAAGGTTGGAAGGTTTGAAGGTTGGAATGTTTGAAGTTTATGAGTTATTCAAAGGTTTATATGTTTGATTGTTTGAAGGTTTGAAGGTTTGATTGTATGAAGGTTTGAAGGTTGGAAGGTTTGACAGATTAAGTGAATCAGTGTTTTGATAAATGTAAGACTAAATAGGTCATACGGAATTTGAATTAAGTAAGGATGTAACCCCCAAGGCTGCCACCTAGCCTGCGCCTACTCTGCACCTACACTGTAACTTGTAAGTCTCCTCCCATCACCTCCAATAGTGTTACATGCATTCAGGCATGGTATCCCCAAGGCTGTCACCTAGCCAGCGCCTACTCTGCAACCCATGACACCTCTTATTCGCCTATGGGGATGGCGACAACTTTAATTTTTGAACTCTTTCTCCAAGTCCAATGGCGCCTCCCTTAATGTCCAATCGTGTTACATGCATGCAGAGATGTAACCCCCAAGGCTGCCACCTAGCCTGCGCCTACTCTGCAAGAGTGACACTTATCATGCATGCATGCACCAGCTACCACCTCACTTACTCTATGAAATTTTTTTGCCTATAAATACAGAGCATAACATACTTCTCTCACACCCACAATCGTCTCACTCTCTGCTACAAAGTCTTTCATAATCTCTTACACTTTCTAAGTCTTTCATAATCTCAGGAATTTTCAACAATGGCTCTTCTCACAATGGGCGATTCTCACAGAAGCACAATGGACAACATTGCCGCATTTGTAAGTTTCTATTTTGGTTATACATTTTTTATACTTCAGGTAATGCTTTGTTCATCTTACTTAATCTTACACATTTTACATTATTAACTCAAGATACCAAAAGATTCAGAATCCGGTCTCACAACTACCTGGCACCCGACCCATTTATCGTACCATATCTGGAATACGCAGGTTTCAGACATGTTATAAAGATCTTCAACTGTACAATTGATTCGAAGTTCATTCTTGCAATGTTGGAAAGGTGGAGACTAGAGACCCATACATTTCACCTACCAATAGGTGAATGTACCGTCACGCTAGAGGATGTGTACATGTTACTGGGTCTCTCTGTCATCGGTAAGGCCGTTAATGGGTCGGTTCAACAACCCAATTCTCAGTGTGAAGAATTGTTGGGCAGGGATATGGTTGAAGGTGGTGGTGCGAGAGGTCAGGGTATACTACTCACTGAGCTTAAAAATCATTATGCAAGTTTGGAATTAAACGAAAATTCCTCCGAGCAAGACAGGATAGTAAAAGCCATAACTTATCTAATGATACTATTTGGAACCTTTTTATTTCCCGAAAGTACGGGAAATAGTGTAAATTTTATGTATTTACATTTACTTAGAGATTTTAAAAAAAAAAAGAAAGTATAGTTGGGGTTCTGCAATTTTAGCCCACCTAAACAGTTCCTTGTGCAAAACTGCAGTCAAGGAAAAATGTACATTTTATGGCTGCGCTTTTTTACTACAAGCCTGGGGTTGGTGGAGGATGGAGTCCTTAAACCCCGTCAACAACAACACTTTCGTTTTCCCGTACGCAACAAAGTAAGTCGTCAAGTTATATAATTTATTACTATTCATCTCTTCACCAAATATATGCTAAAAATAAAATGTTTTTCATTTCCTTTAGGTATTGCGTGAGGGGTATGGATTACGGCAAGAATCCAAGATTCAATGTCGCACTATACTACAATCTGTTGGATCACCTAGGCCCGGATGATGTACGTCGTACCTTTCAACTTTTCTTCATTTAAATTATTTATATATTACTGTTGTACCCCAAAATTTGCCCTCCCATTTCTCAATGATTTCTCATCACAAAACCTTTGAAGCCCAAGATCCAGTTAGGGTTTCATCTGCTCAAGACCTCTCCTTGCACTGTTGACCCAAATTAGGGTTTGTGTTTGCACCAAGATGTTTTGACCTAAAGTGCTTAAGATGACTTTCATGCTTCATATTGGACTCCCAAGTTTATCCATACCAAGTTTCAAGCTTTGATTCCAAGTTTTGCTCAATCAATTGGACAGTTGACCTAGAAATCAGCTGTATTGGGGAAAAAGTCAACTGTGACCAATTGACAGTCAAACCTCATGAAAATTGACCCACATCAACATTATGAACTCATATGGACAATTTGATCAAGTTTGGATCACAATTCCATAAGAAATTTGATCAGATCACCAAAAGGGCAAAATGGTCATTTTTAGGGTTTTGACTGCACAAAGGCAATTTTTGACTGTTTAACCTAGCCAATGGAAAACCAAGCTCATATATGGACTCAAGGACCCCATGGAATTATCTTGACATGCTCAACAAACTCAAAAGATCCCAAGTACACAAGATTGACAGTTGAATTTCCCAGTCAATTGATCAATTTTGATTGTATACTGAAAAGTCAAACTTTGACTTTTTGGTCAAAATCAAGAGTCAAGATTCATTTTTCATCAAAACATGCCAAATCATGAAACTTGTTCATCAAGAAATCACAAAATGCAAATTAGGGTTAGAAATTGGAATTTTTCATAACTTAGAATTTTTCTAAGTTATAAAAAACCCTAATTTTTTCCTAACTTTGCCCCACTTTTTCACCAAGATCCATTTGGATTCAAACAAAAGTCAAAACATGAAAGTTGTAGCTTGTTGCATAATCTACAACTTTTATTCACAAAGTTTTCCCATTTGAGGCTTGTATCTCAAGTTACAAATTTTTGAATAAGGGCACTAAACCATTCTTAACTTAGTGAATTTTTGACCTATTTTGACAAGGTTTTCTACCCCACTTCAAGGCCATTTTCCATACACTTACACTTGGAATTTCAAATTGAATTTCAAAGATGGATTGTAGTACACATTCCAAACTTTCCAAAATGTCCAAGAACTCATCAAACAACCTCATGACTTGAGAGATTCGAATTTCACAATTTGGCAAAAACTCACTTTTGAATTGGCTATTTTTCATGTTCATAATTTGTGCAAACTTCTCAAACCAGCATGCCCCTTGATTACAGGTCCTAAAACCATCCAACACTCAATAATTTAATGCATGTTCATTGTGCTAAGACCTTGTTTCATGAGCTAAAGCATTGTATGATGGATTAATCCCAAATTGGAAAAAGCATTATATCCATTTTTGCAAAGGTTTCACTTTATGTCATGATGCAAATCCACAAGTACAAATCAAATCCAATTGGCACAAGATTATGGGCAAAACACTCTGATCAAGGAGAGATTATGCAGTTCATTAGGGGTCCCCTACTTGCCTAAAACACCAAGTTGGCTTTGCTTGCTTAAGGGTGAAGAAAAGTACCATAACATAGGACATCTTTCATCTCAACATTAGAACACAGAAGCAAATATTGTAGACACATTCAAAACATCCCAACCAAGCAGAAGCACGACCCTAACACCTCTCATACACTCCCAATCTCAGAATCATCTTCAAACTGCAAAAACAGGGCAAGGCCTGCAGTTTGAGTGCCATCTTTCATTTCTCTCAAGCTTTCTTGCCCAAACTAGTTCACACACCTTCCATACCATCTATGCAAGCTAACCAAGACCTGAAACACGACCTGTAATCCCTCTAACTACTTCCACCATTTTCAGTTTCTTGTTTTGCAGGTGAAGTGCTCTAGCACGATTCAGAAGCTTTCAAGACAAAGTAAACATTGGAATAGCATCCCTGGACCTCAAAGAAGCTTTTCCAATCATCACCTTGCACTGAAAGCTCCCTCATTGCTAGATAGAACTTCAGCTGAACAAGTATCTTGGTGAACTTCTATCTCTCTTATCAAGCATCATTAGCTCTAAGTTTGTGAATAAACAATGTTCTACTCATGCCACTGAACATGTACATGTTTTTACTTTTCATTTCTTTTGCTTGAGCTGTGAGAATTTGAGGTTTGAAAATGGCAGAAAATCTAGGTTAGGATTTGGGGGAGAAGAAATTCTCCCTCATCTTAGAGAGTTAGGTCAAGTTCTGCATATGGTTGGATTCGTCTCTTGATGCTGAACATTTTTTATGTTATGAGTTTTTATTAATAAGCCAGGAATCAGGAGTTAGAAGATCAAGAACAGGGCGCGCGTTTTTGAATTGTTTTTGGCTGAAGGTTGAAGACAATGTCTTCTTGGGCTGGGCCTGAACTATTTTCTTATTCACACCACTTTTTTTGTTTTGCACCCCCTGAGCCCATTTCATTCATTTTTAATATTTTTGACTTTTGTTTTTTTTTATTGGCTCATTTATTTTCTCTCAGCATATTAAAAATTTAAAAAAAATATTTTTCTCACCATTTTTGATTTTATTAGGTATTTATTTGATTTTTCTTTTAGTTTGAACATAAATAAATAAATATATATTGTAGGTGTTTAGGTATTGGCTTGTATTTTTGGTAAATTCCAAGTGTATGTGTGAATGTCATGACTGATGTCATAACATTCTAGTTAAGGTTGTACTAACTCTTTAGGTACATATGCAGAAAAATATTGTAACTCAAATACTGATGTTCATAAGTGTGTATCTGAGCATGTTTGCAAAATGATCACATTTAGCTAATCAGTAGACAGGTTTTCTCAGATGTCATAACAGATGTTATGACATCCTGTTCTGAACTAGCAGGATTACAGGATTGGATAAGTCTGAGTTTTTTCAGGAAATAACTCAGTCCTTCCTAAACAGAATCCTGCGTTTTCTGAGGAGTAACCTCGCTCAATCCTAACCTGATCAACAAAGTACTGTGACCTGGACTTTAAGTCAAACGGAATCAACCCTAGGTTTTTGGAAACCCTAACTGAAGTTGCAGCTGCTATATATTCAACAGAGCTGCGGTTTTTGAGATCATCCCTGCTATTTAATTAGAAGATCGAGTTTGTAATCTGTATAGATTTGTTTAATTGTACTCCAAGCAATTATCATTGTGATAAGTGTCTTGGAATAGGTTTCAATTGTAAGGGTTGTGTAGCACTCAAAGCTTTGAAGCAAGAGTGTTTGAATGTTACTTGACTAAAGCTGTGAAGCAGAGTCAAGTTAGTTGTGTACATCACTCAAAGCTGTGAAGCACGAGTGATTGTGTTACTTGATTAAAAAGCTGTGAAGCATAATCAAGAGTGTGTTTTGAAGAGTGTCTTCATCAATTCTCAAGTCAAATTGGTTTATGTATCACTGCTGTGATTGAGGGGGAGTGAGTAGGAACTCAGGTTTAAGTTGTACTTAGATTAGAATTGCATTGGGTAGGTCTTAAGTGAAGGAGATAAACTGGTTGGTTTATTCCTGAATTAACATCTCTTATAGTGGATTCTCTCCCTGGCTTGGTAGCCCCCAGAGTAGGTGTTGTTGCACACTGAACTGGGTAAACAATTGACTGTGTTATTTACTGCTTTTGTATTTACTGTCATATAGTAAGTCAGATATAGTGTCATAACATTGGACGTGACATTGGGTATCTGAAGCCAGAATTTTCAATTGGCATCAGAGCAGGCACCCTGCCTGTATTACTGGGTGAGATCTAGGGATATCACTTTCTGGCACTATGGACAAAGAAGGAGTTTTTGGAAACAGACCACCCATTCTGGATGGAACTAATTATGACTATTGGAAACCTCGTATGATTGCCTTCCTAAAATCTCTGGACAAAAAGGCATGGAGAGCTGCTGACAAAGGATGGAGTCATCCCACCATAACTGAAAGAGATGGGACAATCAGTCTGAAGCCTGAGGAAGATTGGAGTAAAGAAGAAGATGAGTTAGCTCTGGGAAATTCAAAAGCCTTAAATGCCTTGTTCAATGGAATTGATAGAAACATCTTCAGATTAGTACATCAATATGAACTGGCCAAGGAAGTTTGGGACACCCTCAAAACTACTCATGAGGGCACTTCCAAAGTAAAGATGTCAAGGCTTCAGATGTTGACCACTAAGTTTGAGAATCTAAAAATGATGGAAGATGAAACCATCCATGAATTTCACATGAACATCTTGGAGATTGCCAACACCTCAGGAGCACTGGGAGAAAAAATGTCAGAAGAAAAACTGGTGAGGAAGATTCTCAGATCCTTGCCTAAAAGATTTGCAATGAAGGTAACTGCCATAGAGGAAGCCCAGGACATTAGCAAGTTAAAAGTGGATGAACTTATTGGGTCTCTTCAGACTTTTGAGATGGGGATCACTGATAATGGTGACAAGAAGAACAAAAGCATAGCACTTGTAACCAACACTGATGTTGAACACAAGGAGGATGAAGAAGAAAACATATCAGAAGCCATTGCCATGCTTGGAAGACAGTTCAACAGGCTCATCAAAAGAATGGACCCAAAGTCAAGGTCAAATGTTCACAACATTCCTTCTGACATTGACAGTTCCAGCAGAAGACCAAGATCAGAAGATAAGGAAAACCAAGGCAGAGGAATTCAATGCCATGGATGTGAAGGATATGGACATATTCGAGCTGAATGTCCTACCTTTCTTAAGAAGCAAAAGAAAGGAATGACTGTTACCTGGTCTGACTATGATTCAGAAAGCAATTCTGAAGAAGAATCTGCCAAACTAGTTACTGCCCTAACTAGTGTTTGTACTTCTGAAAGTGACACCAGTGATGAAGAAGTAACATTTGAAGAACTGGCTGATACCTACAAGAAATTGTGTATCAGAAGTGGTGAAGTCTGTGTGCAAAATGAGAAACAATCAAAACTCATTGTAAAGCTAGAGGCTGAAAAGAGAGCAAATCTTGAAACTATAAGTCATTTAGAAGGAGAAGTTCAACTGCTGAACTCACAACTGAATCAAATGACCAAATCAGTCAAGATGTTGACAAATGGGACAGACAAATTGGAAGAGATTCTTCAGGCTGGACAAAATATGGGAAATAAATCTGGCCTAGGATTTGTGGAAACAAAGAAAGTTGTTACCAGGAAGCTAATGTCAAACCAGATGTCTCAACATTACTCTCCACATCAAGGACAGAGACACATGAAGAAGAGGTACCAAAGATGGAGATGTCATCATTGTGGGAAATATGGTCACATAAAGCCCTTCTGTTACAGACTACATGGATATCCTAATCAGAAATCAGATGTCGAACCTAAGTCTAAAAGGGTACCACACGCTCCTCAATGGAAGAAAAAGGCTATTGCACTGATAGCACACACTTCCCTGAAGATCTCAACAAAGGAAGATTGGTACTTTGACAGTGGATGTTCCAGACACATGACTGGATTCAAAAATCTCCTCAATAATGTTATGCCTCACACCACCAGTTTTGTGACCTTTGGAGATGGTGCTAAAGGAGAAATCAAAGGAGTTGGCAATTTGGACTACCCTGGAGTTCCAAGTCTGAATAAGGTACTGCTGGTAAAAGGGTTGACTACTAATCTCATCAGCATCAGTCAATTATGTGATCTAGGATTCATGGTCAACTTCTCAAGATCTGAATGTCTAGTGTTTAATGATAAACTAGATATTGTAATGAGAGGAATAAAATCCAAAAATAACTGTTATGTGTGGCAGCCTGAGAACACTGATATCCACACCTTGAGTCAAAACTTCAAAGAAGAAAAAGATATGAAACAGTGGCAGCATAAACTTGAAGAAATGAAAAGAGATATTCCTATGGAAGATGTCAGAAGAACTCCTAAACTACAGGCTGATAATATATGTGATATGAACAAGTCTCATAAATTCTGTTCAAAAAAATTCTGGTCAACACAGATGCTACCTGAAGACAATGTTACACAAGATGTTGTGACATTGTGGTGTGATAATCTGAAAACATTCAACATTTCCTTAAACCCTATTGACTTTGGAGAGAAGAAATCATTTGAACTGAAACATAGGTTCTCTGAGCTTCAGCTAACTGATTCTTCTATCAAGGCGCTTGTTGGAAATCAACTTGAAAATTTGAAGGGCAGATTGGGTATTCACCAACATGAGAAATTATAGCAATTAGTTTTGCTGAAAACAAGGGTTGAAGGGATTAATTCTATTAAGTCTATATTTAGTGGGTTGATCATAGTCATTCACAATTCCTTCAAAAGCCTTCAGAAGTTGAAAAGACTCCCTTGTACTCCCTATCTCTCTCATTCTTGCAACCGGTTTTCTCCTCCCAATCAAAGAGCTTTCTCAAAGTGCTACTGCTACTCAACGTTAAACACAATGTCTCAAACATCATCTTCCACTATGGCGGCTTCGTCTCACTCATCATCATCGTCATCTGATCACGATTCTAGGGCAATCACGACATGCATAGAATCTGAAGTACTTGAGGTCACTCCTCTCAGGGAGATGGCAACTAATCCAGCCAAAATCAAGAAACTCAGGACCAGAAAAGCAGGAAGAGCTCAAGCTGCAGTCTCTGGTAATTCTTCTCTTCCTTCATCTAATATACCTAATAAAGAAGGAACAGTGCAAGTACACCAAGCCATTGCTAGACTGGTTACTAGCATTCTGAGTGGCAACCAATCTGTACCGGGGATTTCTATTCCTCTGAATCAATCTGAGAGTCCAAATGTAGAAGGTTCTGAAAATATAGATGTCACTGAGGATGTCGTGACACCAAAAGACAACATTCAGAATCCCTCTGAAAAGGCTGCTGATCCACCTATCATTGATGTGGATGAAGAGTACTCAGATAATGAACTGATTGCTAATGTGAACCCTAGCATTGCTAGAAGATTGATGAAAAGAAAAAGTTGTGAGACTGTTAAACCCAAGAAGTCCAAGGCTGAAGGGATGGCTGAAAAAATTCAGACTAAAGGGAAGAAGGCTCAGGTGCTGACTGCTAGACAACCAATCTCCAAGAAAAGAAAAGAACCTGAAACTTCTGACTCTGATGATGAATCAGAATTTGAGATTGACATTGACAATGCTCCCATCAGAAGGAAGCTCCCTTCCAGCAAGATTGCTAGAGTGCCTGAAGTGCCAACTGACAACATCTCCTTTCATCATCCTGATAATGCAAACAGGTGGAAGTATGTTTGCTTGAAGAGAATAGCCTTGGAGAGAGAACTCAACAATGATGCTTTGGAGTGCAAAGACATCATGGAGCTGATCAGGAATGCTGGACTAATAAAGACTGTGATGAAGTTTGGCAAATGTTATGAAAATCTGGTTAAAGAGTTTGTAGTGAACCTATCCAATGATTGTGCTGATGGGAGGTCAGCTGACTTTGAGAGTGTGTTTGTTAGAGGAAGAAGGGTCAAGTTCTCTCCATCAGAAATCAACAAGTTTCTTGGAAGAACGAATAAGGACTGTCCTGATCTAGAGGCAACTGACAATGAAGTATGCTTGACCATCACTGCCAGGCAAGTCAAGTGCTGGCCATTGAAAGGGAAGTTGAATGCTAGTAAACTCAGCATGAAATTTGCCATCCTGCATAAAATAGGTGCAGCAAACTGGGTGCCTACAAATCACAAATCAACCATCTCCACAGGATTGGGGAGATTCATCTATGCTGTAGGAACCAAGACTGCCTTTGATTATGGAAGGTACATTTTTGAACAAACCTTGAAGCATGCTGGCAGTTATGCTGTCAAAGGACCAATTGCATTTCCCTCCCTCCTTTGTGGAATCATCCTTGCACAATATCCTGACATACTTGTAGCAAGAGATACAGTCTGCAAAAGAGCCCCTGCCCTTGGCCTGCACTACAAACTGTTTCAGGGATCCCATGCTCCAGACATTGTCATAACATCAGCTGAGACATCGTCTGCAAAGAGCCAGTCCAAAACATCTGATGTCATAGCTGTCTTAAAAGAAACTTGCAAAGATCTGGATGCTAGGAAAAGGACCCTAGAAGCACAAATTGCCAAGCTAGAAAAGGAAGAAGCTGAAGCAAGCATGAGGGAAGAAGATGAAGGACAGTCCAACAGTGAAGAAAGTGGCTCCTCTGAGTCTGATGACAGTACTTGAAGGATGATTGCTGCGTGGTGGTGTTGCTGGTGGAGTTTGGAAGTATGTCCTGCTGTTGTCTGCTGCTGTTGTCTGGTGTTCTGCTGCTGATCTCATTATTTTGTCTTGGATAACTGTATTACCTTATAAACATGTAATCTTTGGCCCATTTGTGGCTAAAGAGGGGGAGAATATTTGGTACTGCTTAATTAGTACTTAACACTATATTTTTCTGCTGTCATCATTTATTTCTGCTGCTATCTCTGATTGTTTAGGGACTTTAGCCAAAAATCTGCCAAAGGGGGAGTTTGTAGGTGTTTAGGTATTGGCTTGTATTTTTGGTAAATTCCAAGTGTATGTGTGAATGTCATGACTGATGTCATAACATTCTAGTTAAGGTTGTACTAACTCTTTAGGTACATATGCAGAAAAATATTGTAACTCAAATACTGATGTTCATAAGTGTGTATCTGAGCATGTTTGCAAAATGATCACATTTAGCTAATCAGTAGACAGGTTTTCTCAGATGTCATAACAGATGTTATGACATCCTGTTCTGAACTAGCAGGATTACAGGATTGGATAAGTCTGAGTTTTTTCAGGAAATAACTCAGTCCTTCCTAAACAGAATCCTGCGTTTTCTGAGGAGTAACCTCGCTCAATCCTAACCTGATCAACAAAGTACTGTGACCTGGACTTTAAGTCAAACGGAATCAACCCTAGGTTTTTGGAAACCCTAACTGAAGTTGCAGCTGCTATATATTCAACAGAGCTGCGGTTTTTGAGATCATCCCTGCTATTTAATTAGAAGATCGAGTTTGTAATCTGTATAGATTTGTTTAATTGTACTCCAAGCAATTATCATTGTGATAAGTGTCTTGGAATAGGTTTCAATTGTAAGGGTTGTGTAGCACTCAAAGCTTTGAAGCAAGAGTGTTTGAATGTTACTTGACTAAAGCTGTGAAGCAGAGTCAAGTTAGTTGTGTACATCACTCAAAGCTGTGAAGCACGAGTGATTGTGTTACTTGATTAAAAAGCTGTGAAGCATAATCAAGAGTGTGTTTTGAAGAGTGTCTTCATCAATTCTCAAGTCAAATTGGTTTATGTATCACTGCTGTGATTGAGGGGGAGTGAGTAGGAACTCAGGTTTAAGTTGTACTTAGATTAGAATTGCATTGGGTAGGTCTTAAGTGAAGGAGATAAACTGGTTGGTTTATTCCTGAATTAACATCTCTTATAGTGGATTCTCTCCCTGGCTTGGTAGCCCCCAGAGTAGGTGTTGTTGCACACTGAACTGGGTAAACAATTGACTGTGTTATTTACTGCTTTTGTATTTACTGTCATATAGTAAGTCAGATATAGTGTCATAACATTGGACGTGACATTGGGTATCTGAAGCCAGAATTTTCATATATGTTTTGTTAAAATATTAAAATATTGGAAATCCATTTTTACATACTTTTATCTTATTTTTACTTCCTGAAAATATTTTATGGAAAAATACCTTTTTTATTTAAATGTTAAATATTATTAATTAATATATATAATACACATTTTGTAAATATTATAAATAAATAGGTATATATTAATATACTTAGGATAAAAATACCAAAAAATGTACATATTTTATTTTTTAATATTTAATACTAAAAAATACCTTTTTTACAAATATACTATATTTTATTTTATTTTTGTATGTAAATAATAATTATTATATGAATTAATTGATTAATATCCCTTTTCGATTAAAAAATTAGGGTTTTGCCCTAAATTTGAAAATACTCAAAAAATAATACTCTTTTATTTCTCTTTTTTACATAAATAATATTCTTTTTTTTCATACACATAAAAATTCTTTTTTTGCATTTTTGCATATTTATTTCAATTTCCATTTAATTATACAATTATTTGTCTTGTAAATATTTAAAGAAAATGATGTAATAGTTAGGTTTAAATTCTTGTCTAAATATACCCCATTTGAAACATTGTACGCCCCTCCCCATATTATTGTGTTGTAATAGTGTAGGAATTTAAATTTCGCACTTTATCGCTTTCTAAATATACTATGCTAGAGTTAGGGTTTGCATGCGAATAAAACGAACAAAAAGTAGTTTGACCTAATACAAGATAAACAAGCATAAAAATGGACAACACATCTCACACTTGCACCCCTAGGGTATTCCACTTTGTTGCCTCCAAATAATTGGGCCATGTTGCATGTTAGATTTCTTTGGGTAAAACAAACAATCAAATGATCATAGTCCCTCAAAATGTTGCCTAAATGAATGATCAAGTCCCTTTTCAAAGAAAGATTGCCCAAAGACATTTAACACTATTACAATTATGGTCTAAACGATGACCAGCGCCCGTCCCTTTCACCTCCTAATACAAGATTGTCCACCAAATACAATGGTCGAACAAAATTGTCAAAAGGTTCAAAACATAACAAAAATCTTTGAGAAAACTTTTAGGTAGATAAATCTTAAGTACTTGTCAATTTGCAAAGAAAACACTTGCCTAATTTCAAATCACACTTCACAAATACTTTCAAAACAAACTTTCAAAAACCTTGAAACATCTTTTCAAAAGACAAAACACCTTTTTGTAAAACATTCGAGTAAAAAATTGTTACAAGGGTAGCCTATACAAGGCATCTTTTCAAAAACATTTTCAAAACCACACATCAATCACCATTTCAAACAATTGAAAACCAAGGCAAGTTGATCTAGTCAAGTACCTAAGAGCCCATAGATAACTATGGATAGAAAGGGTGCTAATACCTTCCCTTTCTATAATCTACTCCCCGAACCCAAGAAAAATCTCAAAGGTTTTTGCTGTGCTTTTTAAACCTTTCCTTAGGATAAAATAAAAAGTCGGTGGCGACTCTTGCTCAACCGAAACATTTGCGAAAACAAACGCAAAACCCTAGTCAGTTCTCCCACCGTATCACAGAACTGGCGACTCTGCTGGGGACATTTTTTAAAGTGGAGTGACCTTAGGGCTTAGATCACCCTCTAGCATGACTAATTGTTTGATTTGCTTGCTTTATACTTTGGCTCTATTGTTTGGGTTTGCAATCCTATACCCGGATTTTGGGAAACATTCATAGATAGCAATACGTTGTGGAAACTGTGCGGGGTATACCGACACGGTCGAAGCAATAGATATATTAGTGCGACATATTTGTGAGTACCGGTAACCCTTGAGTTCAATCAAGGAGAGTACGGGGCCGCTGAGTGATGTCACTAAGCACTAATGACCTAGAACCTTACTTGACCATCTTGGCCTTACATTAGGAGTAGTGAGATGACCGGCTTTGGTGCAGTCCGAAGTTGGTAGATACTCGATACTACACTCATTGAGGGTTGTTTTCTTGGAATATTTTGGTCGCTAGTTAAGTGGCTAAACCAAAACAATGAACAATGAAAACAATCCAGTGATATTGAGCTCCTTAGAACCCGGTTACTATTGATAGGACAGGTTTTTAAGCCAACTACACTCAAGAGGGTACTTACCTATGAAACCCCATGCAAGCCTGAAACTAGGGTTTGGTGTGATTTGCTTGTACATATGTTTTGTGCATACATCATAAACATCATAAAGCATCATATGCATTCACTAACCATCTCAAGGGTTTGGATCTTCATCTTTGTTACTGTTTTGTAGGTCATGGAAATTCCTCGCAGAAATACCATTCAAGTCAACCTTGTGAGAATTTCTCCTCAACTCAAAGAGCTCACCTCAAGAATTCCGGAAAATTCATCCTTCAGTGAAAGACATGGTAGACTGCTCAGCCTAGTCAACACCAACATTGAAGAAGACATGATGAAAGTGCTATTCCAGTTCTTTGACCCTCTTCACCACTGCTTCACTTTCCCTGATTATCAGTTGGTACCCACTTTGGAGGAGTTTTCTCAACTCCTGAGAACTCCTATCCTTAATCAACTACCCTTCAACGGTATGGAAAATGAACCAAAGCCGGAAGATGTTGCTCGAGCATTACATCTACAACCATCTGACATCAAAGGGCATTGGGAAACCAGAAGCGGCGTCAAAGGATTCTTAGCAAAATTCTTGTTTGAGAAGGCACAAGAATGTTGGAACTCATTGGACCTACAAGCCTTTGAAGAAATTGTGGCACTCCTTATCTATGGGTTGGTCTTGTTCCCAAATCCTGACCAATTGGTAGATGTCAGCGCCGTCAAAATCTTTTTGTCCAGAAATCCAATACCAACATTGCTTGGGGACATCCTTCACTCATTTTACACACGAACAATGAGAAAGAGAGGTGTTCTCATGTGCTGTACTCCTATCCTTGCAAGGTGGTTTATTTCGCACCTTCCACAATCTGTCTTGAAGAATGACCAAGGCTCAAGGTGGTCCCAACGGTTGATGACTCTTACTCATTCTGATGTGCATTGGTGTTCTCGGTCCAGAGAAAATGTCATCATCGTCGATCGTTGCGGAGAGTTTCCTAATGTTCCTTTACTTGGAATTAGGGGAGGTATCACCTACAACCCTTGCCTAGCCTTGAGGCAATTTGGATATGCACGGAGGGATGGCCCTCATGATATGTTGATTCCTAGCCTAGTTTTTGACTTCGACAACGATGCGCAAGGACTTCGCCAAAGATTCATCAGAGCTTGGGGAAAACTCAACAAGGTTGATAGCAAGACTCTGGGACACAAGAACTCCATCCCTCTTGAGCCCTATCTCAAGTGGGTACGAGCCCGAGCCCAAAGTCTAATGATGCCTTATCCCCATGTACTCCCAGTGATTAAAGAGCCCGTCAATGAAGGAGAGGTTCCCTACACCATCCTACATCCAGACATGCCTACATCGTGGGAGGAAGTGCAGAAAAGTTGGATTCAGCTCAAGGAGGAACGGAACACTTTTGAAGCTAGCTACTACGCCAGTGAAAAGGAGGTTCTAGAGCTTACCCGCCGACTCCACGAGCAAGAGGCCCTCAACACCTACATCGCACCAAAGAGGATGCGCAATGTCTTTCTGCCTTAGGAAGTTTATTTTGTAATATTTGGCCCATGAGGCATTTATGTACTAACAAATTTCTTCTTATTAATATGACGTGCGTTCTTCTTTGTCTGAAACAATTTTGAATGTTCTAAATCCTTGAATGCATTGCATACACAAGCATACCATTCATCATGTGCATAAGCAGGTCTCATTCCAGGTTTCCTTATCTGTCTGCTGTTTATTTCAGTAAGATGGATCTCGAGCAAACAGTCAAAGACCTACAAGCCCAGAATGCACAGTTCCAGCAACTCCTGATGACTTTGGTTAAAAGTCAGGAGGATATCAAGACTCAATTGGGGAATAAGGACCCAGTGAAGAAGAAGAAAAAGAGGATTGGGGTGGCTACTTTGGGGAGAAGATTTGACAGAGAAGCTCGGAGAGTGCTTGAATTTCCTCCTACTTCTGATGAAGGGACTAGTAAAAGAGATGGAGTTGCGGTGCCTTCCGAGTCTGATGCGGAGGAAGAAGAGGTTGAAGAGGATGAAGATTATTCTGACCAGCAATATCCTCCAGCTGATGATAAATACAAGGGTTTAGAAGACAGATTGGCTGCCATGGAATTACAAAGAGTACCGGGTTTGGATTTTGAAGACTTGGGTTTGGTTGCCGGGATTGTGATTCCCCCAAAATTCAAAGTGCCAGTGTTTGTGAGGTATGATGGGCTGTCCTGCCCCAAAATGCATCTCAGGTCCTACGTGAGAAAGATTCAACCTTATACGGCAGATAAAAACCTCTGGATTCATTTCTTTCAAGACAGCCTGTCGGGAGCTCAGTTGGAGTGGTTTTATCAGCTAGAAGGAACCAGTGTCAGAAATTGGGAAGATTTGGCCACCGCTTTCTACAAACAATACCAGTATAATTCTGATCTTGCTCCTACTCGTACCCAACTTCAGGGTATGTCACTAGGAACAAGTGAGGGATTCAAAGAATATGCACAAAAATGGAGGGATTTGGCTGGCATGGTGCAACCTCCTTTAACCGATCGTGAGCTCGTTGATATGTTTCTTGGGACCCTATCTGGACCGTTTTTCAATCATTTAATTGGTAACTCTTCCGCGGGGTTTACCGATTTGATCTTAACAGGCGAAAGAATAGAAGCTGGCATCAAGTCAGGAAAGATTCAGAAGGGTGTTGCTGCAAGTGTTGAGAAGAAACCTTTTAAGAAGGAGACAGCTATGGTATATTCTCAGAGAAGAGCAGGGAAGATGGAGCGTCGGCCAACTGTGGGGGCCGTAATGATTCAAAACACTCCGAGTGAGCAGCCTCGCTATAACCAGTCCAGACCAAATCAGCAACGAGCGGAACGGCCACAACGGCAGTTTACCCGTATTAATATGACTCCAGCGCAAGTGCTTCCCCATCTATTAAAGTTGAACCTCGCCACCATCAAGGAGGCACCAAAGAATGTGAATACGTCCTCTCCGCATTATCATGCCAATGCTAAATGCGCCTACCATTCAGACAGTGTTGGACACGACACCAATGATTGTTGGGCACTCAAGCATAAAATCCAAGACCTGATAGAGGCTAAGGAGGTAGAGTTTGACGCTCCAGAGAAGCCTAATGTGATATCTGCACCTATGCCGAAGCACGGCCGAAATGTCAATGCCATTGAAGAAGATTTGTATGTTGCTGATGTCAGTGATCTGACTACTCCACTGTTAACCATTAAGTTGAATCTATTGAGGGCCGGGATCTTTCCGGGATGTAAAGAAGACTGCTACTGTTGTTACTCTCTGCCGTTTGATTGTCCGTTACTAAGGAAAGGCATCCAGGGCCTTATGGATAGTCGACAAATTTTGTTCGAAAAAGTTTCTGCTGTTCCAGTTCATACTGAAGATGTCTCAATCATAACCATTCACGCCAATCTTTCCAAGGCCGTCAAAAAGCCTGTTAAGATTACACCAGCTGCAAAATCTGTTCCTTTGAAGATAACAATGCCAGGGCCTGTTCCCTATGTTTCTGAGAAGTCGATACCTTGGAACTATGGCGGTGACATCTACTACCATGGTATCAAGCAAATCGAGGTAATTAAAGAAAGTTCGGATGATGAAGAAGCCAGCATTAGTAACATTGCGGGCACCAGCAAAATCACCAGGAGAGGGAGAATATTTTCTCCAGAGATTGCCCCTCCAAGAGCAGTCTTTGGACCCTCATCAGCTAACAAGGTCGTCCCTGCACCAATAAAACTTTCTGCTAGAACTCCTCTGATTGAAGACATTTTTGTTCCTAGTACTATCTCTCCTTCCGCTGCTGACAAAGGTAAGGGAATCCAAGATGAGCCCGTCAGGACGAGGGCTCAACCCTTAGTAATCCCGGAAACCTCCAAGAAGGAAATGGACGAGATTTTGAGGATAATCAAGAGAAGTGATTACGATGTGGTGGAACAGTTGGGGCAAACCCCCTCCAAGATCTCCATGCTGGAACTACTACTTTGCTCAGAAGCGCACGCTAAAGCCCTGATAAAATTCCTGAAGGCAGCTCATGTGCCCCAGGAAACCTCTGCGGATCAATTTCAAAATTGCGTGGCTAGCCTGACTGCGGACAATGGATTAGGTTTTTCTGATGCCGACCTAACCCCTAAAGGCAGAAACCACAATGATGCTTTGCATATTTCAATTGAGTGTCGCGGAACCACCCTTGCACATGTTTTGGTTGATACCGGTTCGTCGCTGAATGTTTTGCCTAAGAAGGCCTTGGACCGACTAGATTGTGAAGGGTTGGAATTGAAACCAAGTGATATTGTTGTCAGAGCTTTCGATGGCTCGAAGAGAATGGTCCATGGAGAGGTTGAAATTCCCATCAAGATAGGTACTGAGGTGTTTAAATCCACTTTCTATGTGATGGACATCCGTCCATCATACTCTTGCCTGCTGGGTAGACCTTGGATACACCATGTTGGGGCAGTCACCTCCTCCTTGCATCAGATGTTGAAGTATCCTGTCAAGGGAAAGATCATCACTGTCCATGGCGAAGAAGAGTACATGATTAGCCACTTAAATTCTTTCCGATATGTGGAGGTTGAAGGAGAGTTCATTGAGACACCGTTTCAACATTTCGAAGAAGTCCTTCCCGAAATAGCAGTGGCGAAGTTGGCAGCTGAGACACCGAGGCAGATGGCCAGGATGGCATCTCTGGAGGATGCAAGGGCCGCAATAAAAGAAGGGAAGAATTCAGCATGGGGGCAGTTACCTGACATTCCGCATAAGACTGACAAGTTTGGATTAGGGTTCACAGCCGCTGGCCAGAAAGCTATGCGTCGGTCGAAGATTGAAAGAGCGCCAGTCAAAATTTCTCCCTACGGAATCAACGCTTTGGAGGATGAGGATAAAGAGAGCAACATTGAAGAGTGGATTTATCCAACTGTCGGAGGAGGATTGAGCAATTGGGAAGCCAGGGACTTTGTCTCCATCACTTTTATTCATCAGTAATTTACCTGTTAAACATTTCCTATTTGGTCTGTAATATTTACTTTCAAACAATCCGTACACTATCTTTTCACCTCCTGCCTTTCCCGGGGCATGTAGGTCTACTTGTAAGGGTTTTGATTATTTTTCATATTCATATGCCATGTTTAATGATTCATTGGACGTTTTTCATTTGATAAACTGCTTATGTTCATTTTCTTTCCTTTTGCATTTTTTGTTTAAGGATGGCTATCCCTTACACACACCCACACTCACCAATGCAGGTACCCATCCACTCCGGATTCCATGGGTGACTATTCTGCTGTATCTTTCAATAACTCTGAAGATCTGGTCAATCTAGCCGAGTATGAAGATGACGAAGGTTGTGAAGTACCCGGGGAACTAGCCATACTTCTGCAACAAGAGGAAAGGGCCATCTTACCGCATGAAGAGCCATTGAAAACTGTTAACTTGGGAACCGAGGAGGACCGGAAGGAGGTGCAAGTGGGTGCCAATCTGGAACCAAAAGTCAAGGAGCACTTGGTACAGTTGTTGAATGAGTATGTTGAAATCTTCGCTTGGTCCTATGAAGACATGCCAGGTCTAGACACAGACATCGTGGTTCACCGTCTCCCCACAAGAGAGGATTGTCCACCAATCAAGCAAAAAGTTCGCCGAATGAGGCCTGACATGTCCGAAAAGATCAAAGCGGAAGTAATGAAACAATTCGATGCTGGCTTTCTGGCTGTTACGTCCTATCCTTAATGGGTCGCTAACATCGTGCCAGTACCGAAGAAAGATGGCAAAGTCAGAATGTGTGTGGACTACCGGGATTTGAATAGGGCCAGCCCTAAAGATGATTTCCCACTACCTCATATTGACATCTTGATCGACAATACAGCTCAGCATAAAGTGTTTTCCTTCATGGACGGATTCTCGGGCTACAATCAAATCAAAATGGCTCCCGAGGATATGGAGAAAACGACTTTCGTCACACAATGGGGCACTTTCTGTTACAAGGTGATGCCGTTCGGGCTAAAGAACGCATGGGTAACTTATCAACGCGCCATGGTAGCTTTATTTCATGATATGATACATCATGAGATTGAAGTTTACGTAGACGATATGATAGCTCGGTCACAAACAGAGGAAGAGCACCTTGAACATCTAGAGAAGCTGTTTGCCAGGTTAAAAGAATACAAGCTCAGGCTGAATCCAAGTAAATGCACTTTTGGAGTTAGGTCTGGTAAACTCCTGGGATTCATTGTAAGCAACAAAGGCATTGAAGTTGATCCGGCAAAAGTAAAAGCAATACAAGAGATGCCTGCTCCCCGTACTGAAAAGGAGGTTAGAGGATTCTTGGGGCGCATAAACTATATTGCCAGATTCATCTCACATCTGACTTCTACCTGTGAGCCAATTTTCAAACTCTTGAAAAAAGATCAGGTAGTGGAATGGAACGACGATTGTCAAGCTGCTTTTGATAGAATCAAGGAGTATTTGCTAGAACCTCCTATTCTGATGCCACCCGTCGAAGGAAGACCATTGATCATGTACTTAACCGTCTTGGATAACTCAATGGGGTGTGTTTTGGGCCAGCATGACGAGTCTGGTCGAAAAGAGCATGCTATTTATTACCTTTGCAAAAAGTTTACCGACTGTGAGACTCGCTACTCACTGCTCGAGAAAACTTGCTGCGCTTTGGTATGGGCTGCTCGCCGACTAAGACAGTATATGCTGACTCATACTACCTTGTTGATATCCAAAATGGACCCTATCAAGTATATCTTCGAGAAGCCCGCTTTATCTGGAAGGATAGCTAGATGGCAAATGATCTTAACCGAGTATGACATCCAATACACCACCCAAAAAGCTATAAAAGGGAGTGTATTAGCTGACCATCTGGCTCATCAGGCTATCGAAGATTATCAGCCCATGAGATTTGACTTCCCAGACGAGGACATCATGAATTTGGACGATGTTGAAGGTGACGGACCGTATGACGGACCCGAAAAGGGATCCTGATGGACCCTATACTTTGATGGTGCTTCAAATGCACTTGGAAACGGTATTGGCGCAGTACTCATTTCTCCGGAAGTTTGTCACACGCCTTTCACGGCCCGACTTTGCTTCAGCTGCACAAACAACATGGCCGAGTATGAAGCTTGCATCTTTGGTCTCAAGGCTGCTATAGACTTGGGGATCAAATCTTTGATCGTCTTTGGGGACTCGGCTTTGGTCATCAGCCAAATCAAAGGAGAGTGGGATACCAAACATCCTAATCTCGTCCCATACAAAGAACATGTCCTAACATTGTTGCCGCATTTCGAGCGAATTACCTTCGAGCATTTCCCGCGAGAAGAGAATCAGCTAGCAGATGCTCTGGCCACAATGTCCTCCATGTTTAAACTCAACTGGGATAACGAGGCTCCCCAAATCACCATCAAGCGAATGGATGAACCTGCGCATTGTCACGAGATTAATACCGAAGAAGTAGTGGAACAACCCTGGTTCCATGAGATCAAAAGGTATCTCGAGACTAGAGATTATCCTGAAGGAGCTTCCGTAAATGACAAGAAGTTCTTAAGGAAATTCGCTGCTAAGTTCTTCCTGAGCAACAACATCCTTTACAAACGAAGCCATGATTGTGTGTTACTCCGGTGCGTAGATAAAGCTGAAGCAGAGTTGATCATGACTGATATACACAGCGGCACATTTGGCACTCACTTGAGCGGGCATACAATGGCTAAGAAGATCCTGAGGGCAGGCTATTACTGGTCTACCATGGAAGCTGACTACCATCTACATTCCCGTACTTGCCACAAGTGCCAAGTCTACGCCGATAAAGTTCATATCCCTCCGGTTCCTCTCAACATCCTGACTGCTCCTTGGCCCTTTGCAATGTGGGGCATTGACATGATTGGAGAGATCAAGCCCACAGCTTCCAACGGACATCGCTTCATCCTGGTTGCCATTGACTATTTCACCAAATGGGTCGAAGCAGCTTCCTTCGCCTCTGTTACCAAAAATGTGGTTGCCCGCTTTATTAAGCAGAATCTCATATGTCGGTATGGTGTTCCAGACAGGATCATCACAGACAACGGTACGAATCTAAATAACACGATGATCACTGCATTGTGCGAACAGTTCAAGATTTATCATCACAATTCATCTCCCTATCGGCCGAAGATGAACGATGCTGTTGAAGCTGCGAACAAAAACATTAAGAAGATCATTCAGAAAATGACAGTCACTTACAAAGACTGGCATGAGATGTTACCGTTTGCTCTGCATGGATACTGTACGACGGCACGTACTTCAACTGGGGCAACCCCATTTTCTTTGGTATATGGCATGGAAGCTGTTTTGCCTATGGAAGTCCAGATTCCTTCTCTAAGGATTATGAAGGATGCAGGGTTGAATGAAGATGATTGGATGCAGACCCGACTTGATCAACTCAATCTGATCGACGAAAAGCGACTTGCTGCTATATGCCATGGTCAGACGTATCAAAAACGGATGATCAAGGCCTTCAATAAGAAAGTCAGACGTCAAGTGTATCAAGTCGGAGATCTTGTAATCAAGCGGATTATCTTGCCGCAAAGTGATCCCAGGGGCAAATGGACTCCTACATATGAAGGACCATTTGTGATCAAGAGCATATTTTCTGGTGGTGCAATGATTCTGACCACCATGGACGGCGACGATTTGCCGCACCCTGCGAACGCAGACATAGTCAAAAGATACTACGCATAAAATAACCCGACAAGTCGAAAACCCGAAAGGGCGGCTTGGGCAAAAATGGGCATCCCGGTGAACCGAAAACCCGAAAAGGCGGTTCAGGCACAAGTTAGGGATAAAAATAAAAAAAATCTGTACACCCGGCAAGTTGAAAACCCGAAAGGGCGGCTTGGGCAAAAAGGGGTTTCCTGGTGGATCGAAAACCCGAAAGGGCGATTCAGGCAAAAGTTAGGGAATTAAAGCGTATGACTATGTCTCGTCGGATCACTTCAAAGACAATCTCTTCATCAACCAGTTCCGGGTTTCTGATCAATCCAGTCATCGGCAAACGAAGCATTGAATGGACAGATATTCAGAGTTGTGAAGGTTGTAGCAGAATGGAATCCCATGGAATTATTTCACATAGCCATCTTTATTTTGTATAAATTTTTCAAATATTTACGACAAAATCCTCTTACTAGGATGATTGTCTCCTTTGTACAAATATACTCAAAGAAAATCAATACAAATACTTTTCCCAGAAATTTGTGTCATTTCCTTTTCTTTTCTCTCGCACTATTTGTTTTATTTTGAGAAACGTCCAATGTTTTGTTAAATAGGCATATGCATTTGAAACATAATCATTTTCTTATGAGTCGGGAAAGAGGATTACCGATAGGTCAAAGGAACAGTTGGATATCTTGATACCCTTCAAAGGAAGCCACCGAGAGATTTGGAATCCATATCCCTAGCAAGTCTTGAAGCTCACCCCCAGTAGATTCTGGAAGCTTATTCCCTGCAGAGCACGGACGTCTCTCCCGAGTTTTATTCAAAGTTATTCCTCACAAGGCCTTATAACTGGGTTATCCTCAACTAACAACCACGGAAGATCACACTCGCCAAAATTCTTCCTATCCCCAGCGGAGTTCATCAAAATGCCCCAGCAGTAACTTATCTTTGCAAATCCCCAGCCAGAGAATCCTCCAGAATTCAATTCTCTTCAGAGTTTAAGTTTCAGTGTCCCCAGCCGAGCTAAAGCTTCAAATTATCAATCCCCATCGGAGCCAGAATAATGAATCTTTTGCCCACAGAGTTTTAGGAGAATAAATCTTGAGTTCCCCGGTGAAGTCGCCAGAGACACTTCCCACCGAACTGAAGATTCCCGGTCTTGTATCCCCAGCATAAGTCTGCTAGATTGGTGCTCCCCAGTAGAAGTCATCAGGAATTCCCCAGAGGTTTGGTATACAACCCAAGCTCCTTATTCCCCAGTCACAGCCAAGGAATTGTTCTTCCCGGCATCAGTCAGGATGCTTTTATCTTCAGCCATCCAAGATTTATCTATCCCTAGCAAGACAACTCACCAGTTTACATGCGCATTCATTACATTCATATCATAAACATTGATATAACATATATTGCATCATACATTTCATGCAACATAATTTTGTGTTCAGCTGACATTTTGTCCTTTTCAGGATGAGAATAAAAAGCTATCCTTAACAGTTTCAGATGCAGTTTTATACAGACTCATCATCAAGCAACCCTACACTGGTTCTTATTCAAATCCAAGACTTCTGAAAATAGTTTACGGATTCTTCCCAACAACGGATGTTAATCTATCACTTGTTCAGACTCTTCGCAACCTTTGAAAACAGTTTACGGAAGCTACCCAACAACGGATGCTGCTCCATTGCTTATTCAACTTCAAGATTTCTGAAAACAGTTCACGGGTTCTCCAAGTAACAGATGTTAACCTCTCGCTTGTTCAGACTCTTCTCAAAACTTCTGAAAACAGCTTACGGACGCTTCCCAACAACGGATGCTTCTCTATTGCTTATTCAAACTTCAAGACTTCTGAAAACAGTTTACGGGTTCTCCAAGTAACGGATGTTAACCTATCGCTTGTTCAGTTTCTTATCCAGACTTCTGAAAACAGTCTATGGATTCTTCCCAACAACGGATGTTAATCCATCACTTGTTCAGATGCAACCTTTGAAAACAGTTTACGGATTCCTCCCAACAACGGATGTCGATCTATTGCTTGATCAGACCCCCAGTTCAGAGACGGTCCAAAGCTTGGACACCTTCCTAATATTCCCTTCCAGATGGCATCTCTAAGCCCATCCCCGACAGGATCTCTGTTACCCTCTTAAGATGGCATCTCTAAGCCCATCTCCAAATGGCATCTCTAAGCCCATTCCCGCATTCATTGCTTTGACGAGTGCAAATTTCCGGGCACTCTAGTGTCCAATCTCCTTTTTACCCTTGAGTCACGAAAGGCAAACTTGCCAATCTAACTCTTCGGATTCAAGAAGATTGAACAGGGGCAACTGTTGTACCCCAAAATTTTCCCTCCCATTTCTCAATGATTTCTCATCACAAAACCTTTGAAGCCCAAGATCCAGTTAGGGTTTCATCTGCTCAAGACCTCTCCTTGCACTGTTGACCCAAATTAGGGTTTGTGTTTGCACCAAGATGTTTTGACCTAAAGTGCTTAAGATGACTTTCATGCTTCATATTGGACTCCCAAGTTTATCCATACCAAGTTTCAAGCTTTGATTCCAAGTTTTGCTCAGTCAATTGGACAGTTGACCTAGAAATCAGCTGTATTGGGGAAAAAGTCAACTGTGACCAATTGACAGTCAAACGTCATGAAAATTGACCCACATCAACATTATGAACTCATATGGACCATTTGATCAAGTTTGGATCACAATTCCATAAGAAATTTGATCAGATCACCAAAAGGGCAAAATGGTCATTTTTAGGGTTTTGACTGCACAAAGGCAATTTTTGACTGTTTAACCTAGCCAATGGCAAACCAAGCTCATATATGGACTCAAGGACCCCATGGAATTATCTTGACATGCTCAACAAACTCAAAAGATCCCAAGTACACAAGATTGACAGTTGAATTTCCCAGTCAATTGATCAATTTTGATTGTATACTGAAAAGTCAAACTTTGACTTTTTGGTCAAAATCAAGAGTCAAGATTCATTTTTCATCAAAACATGCCAAATCATGAAACTTGTTCATCAAGAAATCACAAAATGCAAATTAGGGTTAGAAATTGGAATTTTTCATAACTTAGAATTTTTCTAAGTTATAAAAAACCCTAATTTTTTCCTAACTTTGCCCCACTTTTTCACCAAGATCCATTTGGATTCAAACAAAAGTCAAAACATGAAAGTTGTAGCTTGTTGCATAATCTACAACTTTGATTCACAAAGTTTTCCCATTTGAGGCTTGTATCTCAAGTTACAAATTTTTGAATAAGGGCACTAAACCATTCTTAACTTAGTGAATTTTTGACCTATTTTGACAAGGTTTTCTACCCCACTTCAAGGCCATTTTCCATACACTTCCACTTGGAATTTCAAATTGAATTTCAAAGATGGATTGTAGTACACATTCCAAACTTTCCAAAATGTCCAAGAACTCATCAAACAACCTCATGACTTGAGAGATTCGAATTTCACAATTTGGCAAAAACTCACTTTTGAATTGGCTATTTTTCATGTTCATAATTTGTGCAAACTTCTCAAACCAGCATGCCCCTTGATTACAGGTCCTAAAACCATCCAACACTCAATAATTTAATGCATGTTCATTGTGCTAAGACCTTGTTTCATTAGCTAAAGCATTGTATGATGGATTAATCCCAAATTGGAAAAAGCATTATATCCATTTTTGCAAAGGTTTCACTTTATGTCATGATGCAAATCCACAAGTACAAATCAAATCCAATTGGCACAAGATTATGGGCAAAACACTCTGATCAAGGAGAGATTATGCAGTTCATTAGGGGTCCCCTACTTGCCTAAAACACCAAGTTGGCTTTGCTTGCTTAAGGGTGAAGAAAAGTACCATAACATAGGACATCTTTCATCTCAGCATTAGAACACAGAAGCAAATATTGTAGACACATTCAAAACATCCCAACCAAGCAAAAGCACGACCCTAACACCTCTCATACACTCCCAATCTCAGAATCATCTTCAAACTGCAAAAACAGGGCAAGGCCTGCAGTTTGAGTGCCATCTTTCATTTCTCTCAAGCTTTCTTGCCCAAACCAGTTCACACACCTTCCATACCATCTATGCAAGCTAACCAAGACCTGAAACACGACCTGTAATCCCTCTAACCACTTCCACCATTTTCAGTTTCTTGTTTTGCAGGTGAAGTGCTCTAGCACGATTCAGAAGCTTTCAAGACAAAGTAAACATTGGAATAGCATCCCTGGACCCCAAGGAAGCTTTTCCAATCATCACCTTGCAATGAAAGCTCCCTCATTGCCAGATAGAACTTCAGCTGAACAGGTATCTTGGTGAACTTCTATCTCTCTTATCAAGCATCATTAGCTCTAAGTTTGTGAATAAACAATGTTCTACTCATGCCACTGAACATGTACATGTTTTTACTTTTCATTTCTTTTGCTTGAGCTGTGAGAATTTGAGGTTTGAAAATGGCAGAAAATCTAGGTTAGGATTTGGGGGAGAAGAAATTCTCCCTCATCTTAGAGAGTTAGGTCAAGTTCTTCATATGGTTGGATTCGTCTCCTGATGCTGAACATTTTTTATGTTATGAGTTTTTATTAATAAGCCAGGAATCAGGAGTTAGAAGATCAAGAATAGGGCGCGCGTTTTTGAATTTTTTTTGGCTGAAGGTTGAAGACAATGTCTTCTTGGGCTGGGCCAGAACTATTTTCTTATTCACACCACTTTTTTTGTTTTGCACCCCCTGAGCCCATTTCATTCATTTTTAATATTTTTGACTTTTGTTTTTTTTTTATTGGCTCATTTATTTTCTCTCAGCATATTAAAAATTTAAAAAAATATTTTTCTCACCATTTTTGATTTTATTAGGTATTTATTTGATTTTTCTTTTAGTTTGAACATAAATAAATAAATATATATGTTTTGTTAAAATATTAAAATATTGGAAATCCATTTTTACATACTTTTATCTTATTTTTACTTCCTGAAAATATTTTATTGAAAAATACCTTTTTTATTTAAATGTTAAATATTATTAATTAATATATATAATACACATTTTGTAAATATTATAAATAAATAGGTATATATTAATATACTTAGGATAAAAATACCAAAAAATGTACATATTTTATTTTTTAATATTTAATACTAAAAAATACATTTTTTACAAATATACTATATTTTATTTTATTTTTGTATGTAAATAATAATTATTATATGAATTAATTGATTAATATCTCTTTTCGATTAAAAAATTAGGGTTTTGCCCTAAATTTGAAAATACTCAAAAAATAATACTCTTTTATTTCTCTTTTTTACATAAATAATATTCTTTTTTTTCATACACATAAAAATTCTTTTTTTTGCATTTTTGCATATTTATTTCAATTTCCATTTAATTATACAATTATTTGTCTTGTAAATATTCAAAGAAAATGATGTAATAGTTAGGTTTAAATTCTTGTCTAAATATACCCCATTTGAAACATTGTACCCCCCCCCCCCCCCCCCCATATTATTGTGTTGTAATAGTGTAGGAATTTAAATTTCGCACTTTATCGCTTTCTAAATATACTATGCTAGAGTTAGGGTTTGCATGCGAATAAAACGAACAAAAAGTAGTTTGACCTAATACAAGATAAACAAGCATAAAAATGGACAACACATCTCACACTTGCACCCCTAGGGTATTCCACTTTGTTGCCTCCAAATAATTGGGCCATGTTGCATGTTAGATTTCTTTGGGTAAAACAAACAATCAAATGATCATAGTCCCTCAAAATGTTGCCTAAATGAATGATCAAGTCCCTTTTCAAAGAAAGATTGCCCAAAGACATTTAAAACTATTGCAATTATGGTCTAAACGATGACCCGCACCCGTCCCTTTCACCTCCTAATACAAGATTGTCCACCAAATACAATGGTGGAACAAAATTGTCAAAAGGTTCAAAACATAACAAAAATCTTTGAGAAAACTTTAGGGTAGATAACTCTTAAGTACTTGTCAATTTGCAAAGAAAACACTTGCCTAATTTCAAATCACACTTCACAAATACTTTTAAAACAAACTTTCAAAAACCTTGAAACATCTTTTCAAAAGACAAAACACCTTTTTGTAAAACATTCGAGTAAAGAATTGTTACAAGGGTAGCCTATACAAGGCATCTTTTCAAAAACATTTTCAAAACCACACATCAAGCACCATTTCAAACAATTGAAAACCAAGGCAAGTTGATCTAGGCAAGTACCTAAGAGCCCATGGATAACCATGGATAGAAAGGGTGCTAATACCTTCCCTTTCTATAATCTACTCCCCGAACCCAAGAAAAATCTCAAAGGTTTTTGCTGTGCTTTTTAAACCTTTCCTTAGGATAAAATAAAAATTCGGTGGCGACTCTTGCTCAACCGAAACATTTGCGAAAACAAAAGCAAAACCCTAGTCAGTTCTCCCACCGTATCACAATTACGTTTTCATTAAACTGATTTAATTTTTTTCTCAGTTTGTCTGCAGACCATATTTGGGTTTGGGCCATGAACCAAACCCCGAGGATGCAGCAATTTGGAGCGCCAAGACTGCAATCATACGGTTCAATGTTATGGAGATGCACCACATCGACCGTGTGAAGATGCAGTTCGGAATGCATCAAGAGATACCAAGTGATCCGACTTGTTTGTCCCCGTGGCATCTCAAAAGGGTCGACGCCCAGTGGGGTCTTACCAACTGGAAAGACTTTACTCCAGAATGATGTAAGATATGGCAGAGGCGTCACCGACATGTCTTGTAATTCCCGGTTTTCCTCAATCATGGTAATATGCGACACACAGATCAATATTTATCTTGGTACAGGTCGGTTAGTAACCCTGAAATGCACGTGTCTCATCCAAGGTATTTGGTTGACCCACGAACACAATGGGCACAACCCTCATTTCCCTAACAACAAACCCAACACACAAAAACCTCCCACCAACTCCCCAAACGAAACAGAACCACAAACACCCAACCACAGTCCCCACCACAACACAATTACACCCAAATGCCCCACAACCAACCACAATCACCACCTCAGTACCAATACCCCCATATGCCTCACACCCAACCACAATACCAATCACAATACCAACACACCCGCATACCCCACACACAATTTCAGTCTTCTGTATATCCCAATATGGGCCCCTCAACATCCAACCTTAGCCTTGATCTGGGAATGTCAGAAGATTACGAACCAACCGACCTAACTTACCATCAACCACAGTATCACCAAACCACCCAACATCCTCAATACCAAACACCCCAAGATCCATTTCCTTTCTACTCCCCGTACTCAGACGATCAATGCTACAGACCCACTATAGAACCCCACCCACCGCCAACACGACCAAACTTTAAGGGTATGGGTAACCGACTGTACTAAAGCGGATCTTCTAGATATGGAGATCTGACTGATTTCATGGATCTGGAACGCATTGACTTTGCTGGGCCATTGACCCTGCCACAGCAGGAAACACGACGACACCCAACACGAGAAAGGCGAGGACGGGGATGCGGAACCGGGAGTCATTACCGGGTTCCGGGGGATCACTGATTTATCTTTTTTTTTATGTAATACATATGGGTGTAATCATTTTTTTTAAATAAATAAGTCAATTTTGTTGATCCTGTATCGAATACGCAATGCATCAGACTGGAAAAAAAACGCGAAATTTGCCCTAGAATTGCACTAAGGCGTCATCTCACTTGGCTTAGGGCATGTCCTAAGCACCTAGGCGCCAAGTGAGATGGCGCCTCCCCTTAAATAATGGGTGTAGGCGCCAAGTGAGATGGCTCCTCCTTTGGGGAGTCATCTGGAACATGGTTATTTGCGTAATTTTTTCCAAAACGTGGTTATTTGCGAATTTTTTTTAATACATGGTTATTCAAAAAAAAAATTCAAATATTTAATCTCTATTTTTTCAAATAATATGAAACTAACAACTCACACTTAGATACAACAAAACATACTCTCAATACTTAAACCTTCACAATTAAACTGATTTTTTAAAGAATAATACTATATAATAAGAATAATTAGAATAAGAAATACATGAATGTATATTTGTCATTGGTTTAAAGAATAATTTTAAATTAATTTTAAATTTAATTTCTTTTTTAATAGGAATTATGAGATAGTAGTAATGAATGATTGAGATTTAATTTTTGTTTTTCTTATTTTCATACTTTCTTACTAATAAATATTTTTCTTTTTTAGTTATAGTCCAACCAATTTTACAATTAAATTATAATTAAATAGAATTTCAAAAAATCATCTAAATAAATTATAATTTTATATTTTATATTAAATAAACTGTTTATATCATATAACTTTCAAAAATTTGATATGGCTCTTATAAAATCTTATCTATTTTATAGAAAATAAATAAAGGTACACTTGTTAAAGAATTTTAAAGATACATAATTTTGGGTGAAAATTTTTAATTTTAAGAAGATAGACTACATGATTTTCAGTTATTATTTTTAGAAGTTGTAACCATTTATAGAAAAGATTATATTTGATGAGAAATACTTATTTGGCCACAACCCTAAATAAGTATCATTTATACACACACATAAATAAATAAATTTAAAGAATAAAGAAATTAAAAAATATAAAATGATTTGACTAAATTATTTTTAATTTATTTTTTTCAATCATGTGAGTGTGCTTGATCAAATTAAATAATTGTTCATATTTGATAAAGGTGTGTTCGACTTAGTCGAAATAGTAGTAGTAATCAGTTGTAATTGCTAGATTGTGTAAGTATGCTTTCGACTGAGTCGAATGCTACAACTGGTAGAAATTATATGTTTGGTTGCCTATAAATAGGGACGTTATGATGTAAACACTTAATAGTTTTAGTTGCAATTTCATTTTATAAAATTATCCCTTCATATATAATTTCTCTCTTATCTCTCTTCTATCTTCTTTTTCAATCTTCTTGAAACCCTAATTGTTTCAAAAAATTGGTTTCAACTAGTTCAGTTCTGATTCAGAGTGAATATGTAACGACACACAAAACAATAACATCAACACAATTTTTAGCGAATCTACCAATTTTCAAAGGTGAGAATTATGAGATGTGGGTTGCGCAAATGAATGTCATCTTCACATTTTAAGATGTGACTAAAATTATAAATGACAAAGTACCGACATTGGAAACAAATGCAGACGATGATCAGAAAGATGTGCACAAGGATCAAAGGAAGAAAGAAGGAAACACTCTATTCTTGATTCGTCAAGGTGTGGAACCTAATGTGTTCTAGAAGATCATTAAAGAAGAAACTTCCAAAGAAGCGTGGGACACGTTGAAGAATCTGTGTGACATAGATGAAAAACTAAAAAAGGTAAAGTAACAGACACATAAATAGTTTGAGATAACACAAATGAAAGAAGATGAATCGGTTGATGTTTTCTTATCAAGATTAGTGTTACTCACCTATAAGATAAAGGCGTGTGGTGAATCAATCAACGACTTACAAAAGATTGAGAAAGTGTTGAGATATCTTACTGTAAATTTTGATTATGTTGTAGTGTCTAACGAAGAGTCCAAGAACCTAGCTGAAATGAAGTTAGAAGAACTTCAAGCTTCATTAGAGACTCATGAGATGAGGATGAAGTAGAGGAACTCGGAAAGGAAGAAGGTAGTTGAACAAGCATTGCAAGCAAGATTCATCAAGAAATGTGAAAAAGATAAGTCGAAGTAGAGAAAGAATCTTGCTAATGATGAGAAGTCAAGCAAGAATTCAAAGAATCATTATGATTCAACCAAGAAATACATGGGCAACAAGTATTCGGGGAAGAAAGTTAGCATGAAAGAGGTGCATTGTTACAACTGTCAATGATTTTGTCATTATGCTTGAGACGGTCGAAGGAAGAAGGAAGCAAGAACAAAAGATAATGATAAAGTGCAATATGCACATGCTGGAGAGAGTGACTCTTATGATGTGCTACTCACGGCGAATACTCAATTGAACAATGAACAATCCAACATGTGGTATTTAGATTCGGGATGTAGTAAGAACATGACTGGTAATAAAAATGGGTTCACCAAGCTAGATTAATCAGTTGAGTAAGTGATAAAGTTTTCATATGGTAGGAACATCACATCAGGTGGAAAAGGAGAAAAATTTATGGTAAAAAAGGATGGTCGAAAATCCAGTATCATTAATATGTTGTATGTACTTTTGATGACAAGTAATTTGATAAGCATAGGTCAATTACTTGAAAAGGGGTACAACATTAAGCTAGAAAAGAATCAGATGAAGGTATATGATGGTGAAGAAAGGTCGACAACATTAAGTTAGCAAAGTTGTACATTGAAAGGATTGTCAGTTTGCATGGGATTCCTTATAGCATTGTGTCAGATAGAGATCTGATATTTACTTCGATATTTTGTGAAACTTAGTAAAATGTTTTGGATACGAAGTTACATTTAAGTTCTGCTTATCATTCGCAGATGGATGGTCAGACTAAGAGGACGATTTAGTCACATGAGGATCTTTTAGGAGCTTGTGTGTTGGAAAAAAGAGGTGCTTGGGATAACTACTTGCCTTTAATTGAGTTTAATTACAACAATAGTTTCCATTAGAGTATCGGAATAGAACCGTTTGAAACATTTTATAGTAGGAGGTGTAGGATACCATTGTGTTGGTATGAGTCAGGAGAGAGTGATGTGGTTGGACCTGAGATAGTTCAGCAAACTATCGATAAGATTAAGATAATTCAGGAGAAGATGAAGATTTCTTAGAGTCATCAGAAGATTTATAATGACAAGAGAAGGAAATATCTTGAATTTCATGAGGGAGATCTTGTGTTTCTTCGAGTTACTCTGGTAACTGGTGTTGGCTAAGCATTGAAGTCACGTAAGTTAACACCAGTTTTTATTGGTCCATACAATATTTCAGAGAAGATAGGAGATATGGCCTATCATATTACTTTCCCACCGTTGCATGCTAATATTCATGATGTGTTTTATGTGTCTAAATTAAGGAAATACATCGTGGATCCATCTCATGTGTCCAAGTATATGATGTGCATGTGAGAGATAACCTGACCGTGGAGACATCATCTATGCGGATAGAGGATCAGGAGTTGAAGCAGCTTTGAGTAAAAGAGATTTCCTTGGTGAAGGTAGCTTGGGAAGGACCAGCGGACACAAACGTGACGTGGGAGCTCGAGAGTCATATGAGGGAGTTATATCCTGATCTATTTGTTTGAGGTAATTTTCGAGGGCGAAAATCCTTTTTAGTGGGGGAGAGTTGTAACACTCCAATTTTATTAATTTGTTATATATTTTATTAATAGTTATTTGTTTGATTTTGTGATTAAATGATTTAATTAAATTATTTGATGTATATTATATGTGACGGGCTAATTGGGGTGATACTATTGAGTCGTTGAGTTATCGTTAAAAAATAATGTCGGTTAGTGAATGATTATTTTATCAGTAAGAATTATAGAGGAATAGTTGAATAATGTTAATTGGGCCTAATATGTGAGAATATGAAGAGTAACTGGGGGTGTGATAGTAAGCCCATTAGTCGGTTACTAGAGAGAGAACATAAGGTTAGTAAGGGAAAAGAGGAAAAAGAGACAAACCTAGAGACAAAGGAAAAAGGAGAAAAGAGGAGAAGAGGAACCTTAAGGAGAAAGTTCAATCGTTCATCGAAATCAAGGTAAGGGTGGATTTTTATATTGTTATGGGAATTGTATAATGATATGTAATGGGTAGTTGTATGCTTAGGAAAAAATCCTAATTTCTTAGGTTTTGAGATTGTTAGGTTTGAATGAGGAATCTTTGAATATGATGATTGATTGTGTTGTGATGTTTTGGTTGATAAATACAAGTTAGATATATGTTATAGTGCCTTAAATGTCAAAAATGTGTTTTGGGGTTAAAATCTCACATGGAACTGTGTTGTCATCGCATGAATTTTTCTGCAAATCATAGAGTTCCCTTAGCAAAATAAGTTTGCTTAGTGAAATAAGGTTGCTTAGCAAAGTAGCCTGGGAGCAGAAATATTTTATTTTCTTGAATTGCTATGGGATTATATTTATTTATATTTTATGCTAATTTATACTTAATTTTAGAATATTAAAACTAAACGTTTGATGTATTTTGGAGGCCTATTTGATCAAACATGAAACTTTGTTTATATGTTTTACGTGTGTGTGTGTGTGGTTGGTGTTTGATTGTAATGATACTTTGTACATTTCTTACTATGTGTTGTTATGATGTTTTGGAGCAGTGATACTATGAACATGAATTGTATATGGATAATTCATGAGTATGTGCATATATTTTTAATTGTGTGGTAATTTAATTGTGATTAATTACGGAATATATGTATGTATGTATGTTAAGATTGAGGGATGGCCTTAATTGCATATGATTGTTGAAATTGCATATGCATCATTGTTGACAAAATCTAATGCTTGTTAGTTATGTGGGAACTAGTGACTTGTCCCAAACCTAAAGTGGGGTTTGAAAGCTTAGGGAACAGGCTTTTTGTGTGTTATTAGTCTAGGGAACGGACTTGGTTTAAAGTAAAAACCAAATAAAAATAACAGTAATCGATACTGTAACGCCCCTTAAACCTCCGTGTAATAATATGGCATAATAAGAGTAAATTAACATACATATCAAAAGAGAGTGTCACATATATTTCAAAATCAACACTAATACACTAATCATTCTCATAACACACATTTAAAATCATGTTCAATACACTAACACATATGCATATCACAACAAAATAATTCTCTTTTAAAAATATTAACAATAATTGAATCTCATAACAGAAATCATGTATTAAAACATTAGGCACTAAAGGTCAACCATCATATAATCCCAATACACAATAATATAAAAGAGAGTATAACAAAACATCTCTTAGAACAACACGAGTTCAAACGTTTTCCTGTGTTACATGACCAGAGCATGACTCACACCTAAATAAGGATAAATAAAGAACTAGCTCCTCTGACTAATCCTTGTGAGGACGCATCGCTACTATTCAGTACCTGAGTAATGTCGTATAAAATATCATTTCAACAAAAAGGTGAGAATTCATATCATTATAGAAATATATAATACTAGGTAATTCATAATATACATACATCAATTGAATTCATCACACTTTATACATTCATGTATTCAACATTTTCTAACATAATTCACAGGTTTACGTATACAACATTGTTCAATAATTCATGATTCAAAGATAATAAATCACAAATACCACTAATTTAACATTCACATCAATATCACATAATGCACACCAATTGCATATTTCACATCGACACATGTGACTCTAATGTAACTCAGTGCAATATGTATGTGGTACCAATTGTTATCCTTATACGATTTTTATGTTTAAATCGGGTCCATCTCCAAGACCGATAACCACCAAAACGCCTGTCCTCTAAGCTTCAAACTAATCCTCTAGGTTTGAGACAAGTCACTAGCTTCCATGAAACTAGCAAATATTTCTTCTTGACAACAAATTATGCATGTGTAATTCAACAATCATATGCAATTAAGAACATCTCTCAATCTTAATTCTATAAGCATATTTCATAATTTATTTCATTTTAAATTATCTCACAATTTCACAAACATACATATTTCGTACCTCATTCACATACAATACACTCTCATAGCATTAATAAATTCAACACATCACAATAAAATATTACAAACAATAACCAACAATTTTATTCTCATCCAATTGTAATTCACACCATACATATACACAAAATTCAAGTATCATGTTCATACAAGGAATCAATTCAAAAACCATCCAAACTCGTTTATAAAATTCCCAAAATTAATGATAATCCATGATAAATCAATAGCATGCAAGAGCATATATCATCAATGAAAATATAAAACTTTTCATTCCAGGGCATGCTAAGAGATCTCTTTTGCACTAAGATCCCTATACTTAGTAGTGCACCCTCTAAGCACGGGAATCCACACTAAGCGCGCTCTATGATTTTTGCAGAAAAATCCTACGATGGCAGCAGCACACCAGTCCGAGTTTTTCACTCCAAAGCATATTTTCACACTCATAATCATGCTATTTAAGGTATTAAAACATATACTTAACATGTAGTTCTATTTCTAACATCAAAACATGTTTTCAAATATTAATTCATGATTTTACATTACAAAACCTAAGCATTTCAAAACCTAGAAATTGAAATCCAAATCCCTAAATCATGTATTCTACCAATTACATACATTATATAATCCCATAATCAAATGAAAACTAACTCTTACCTTGGTTGTAGATTCTCTTCTAGGGTTCTTCTCTCTTCTCTTCTCTTTCTCCTTTTTCTCCTCGTTTCCTCTTCTCTTGATTTCTTCACTTTTTCTCTCTGACTTTTATATCTCTTATTTTATAAAACACAATCTAATCCTTATTTCACTACATGGGCTTAATACTCATTCCCTCACTATCTCAACACATAAGGTCCAATCAATTGTTTTGTTATTCTCACACCCAATAACCTAATACACATATAACACATATTCCCAATTTATTAAATAAATCATATATCGCACACCATAACCAATTATTTCAAATAACACATATAATCACAAAATCAAACAATTAATTACAAATTATATATTAATTAATAAAATAATTAGTAAATAAAAATTGGGGTATTACAACTCTCCCCCACTTAAAACAAACAACTCAGGATAAGACTCCCTCATCTGGCTCTCGATTTCCCAAGTTATATTTCCACCCGCCGGTCCTCCCCAAGCTACCTTCACCAAGGAAATCTCTTTACCATGAAACTGTTTCAACTCTCAATCCTCTATCCGCATAGGTGATGCCTCCATGGTCAGGTTATCTCTTACATGTACATTATCTAATTGGACGACATGAGACGAATACGCAATGTATCTCCTCAACTGAGACATATGAAACACATCATGGAGATTAGCTACCGACGATGGCAAAGTAATATGATAAGCCACGTCACCTACCTTCTTAGAAATCTTATAAGGACCAATAAAATGTGGTATCAACTTATGCGACTTCAACACTCGACCAACACCCGTTACTGGAGTAACTCTAAGAAACACATGATTTCCTTTCTCAAACTCAAGTGCCTTCCTCCTCTTATCATGATAACTCTTCTGACGACTCTGAGAAGCCTTCATATTCTCCTGAATCATCTTAATCTTATCAGTAGTATCCTGGACTATCTCAGGTCCAACCACAACATTCTCTCCCAGCTCATACCAACACAAAATTGTCATACACTTTCTACCATAGAAAGCCTCAAACGGTGCCATTCCAATACTCAAATGAAAATTGTTGTTGTAAGTAAACTCTATCAAAGGCAAGTAGCTATCCCAAGTACCCCCTTGTGCAATTGCACGAGCTTTCAAAAGATCCTCAAGTGACTGAATCGTCCTCTCAGTCTGACCATGTGTCTGCGGATGATAAGCAAAACTCAAACACAACTTCGTACCCAAAGCATTTTGCAAACCTTCTTAAAATCTCGAAGTAAATATTGTATCCCTATCTGATACAATGCTAGATAGAATACCATACTGTAGCGGTAGAAATGTTTAAGACTAAGCCATTGGATTGACTTGACTTGTACAGATCAAAATAAAAATCTCCTCCGTTTCAGTAAAGTCACTTGGCGCACTCGCTACCATCCTCTCATAGTAGAAAGCACCCAGAGTCTTCAGGAAAATCTTTGTCATCTCCTTTTCTTCTATTGGAGAAATCACTTGGGCGGCTACTTCACGCCATCTTTGTGAATATTCCTTAAATGATTCTTTATCTTTTTGGACCATTGACCTGAGTTGAACGTATGAATATTGGAACTGTCCAAACTCATGTACCACTTCAACGCAACACCAGTCAAATTATCCTGAAAAAAGTGAATCAGCAAATGCTGATCACCAGTGTGGGTAGACATTCTTCTTACATACATCACAAGATGAGCACGAGGACAAGTATTTCCCTTGTACTTCTCGAACTCCGGAACTTTAAACTTTGCAGCTTTCTTCACATTTGGGACCAAGGACAAATCATTCACATTTTGCCCGAACAATTCCTTTCCTCAGAGGTCCTTCATCTCCCTCTGCATCTTGTCAAACTAATCCTTCACTTGGTGGAGGAAAAGGACGATAAGCTTCATCATTAACAAATGGCACAACATTCACCGAAGGAGGTGCATCAGGAGTAACATGCACCACAGGAGGTGCAGGAGTAACAGTAGTCTGAACAACTGGAGTTACTTGAGGACCAAGATTAAAACCTTCAGGCATAAAGTTCTCTATCATTCCCCATGGATAACCTTGAGGCATACGATAATGAACAACAACTGGAGTAGCAAGCACAGGAACAATCGGAGATTTAGTAGTAACTATTGTCTGTTGAGGCTGAGCAATCGGTGGCTGATTTTGAGCAGCCACCAAAGATTCCATCATAGCAGTGAGATTATCCATACTGGTCTTTAGAGAAGAAACTTCCTCGTGTAGCTCGCGATTCTATTATTATAAATTTTCCATCTTCCTTCTGAAATTAGCCTGAGTATTGTACTGGTGAGACAACTTGCTGAACAAAGTAAAGAAGCTCAATAACACATCTGGATATGCATAAAAAATGCTAGAAGTATGTACAATATGATGCATGATGTGAAATGCACATGATTCATTTTATTATTAATATTTCAAGGTACTTAAAGATTTATAGACAATTTGCAAATATCAAAGTAACAACACATTTGAAATACTAAATTTTTTTATTATAATAACTTCAAAATGGATTACAAGTTTCAATAATCCCAAGTACAAGATGAAAGTAAAGTTTATAACCCTAAAAAGCAAAGCTAATGGAGATCACTCTATACGCTGACGCTTCCCTATAAGTCTGGCAAACTGAGCCTTCAACCTCTGGTTCTCTTTTACATATCTGGTGGCGACCTCCTTCTAATCACCTGAATCAGGAAATGAGAAACTAGCATATGACTGAGGCTTAGGGGAAAATAAATCCCCTTGGCTCTCCATCGTCTCTACAGCCCGACTCTCGAGAATTTCAATCAAAGAATCCTTCTCCTTTAAGTCTTCTCTAAAGGAAGTCTCTAAAGGTTGGAACTTATTCTTCCAAGCTTCCTTTTTCTACTGCATCCTGACTAAAGCAAGTTGTAGCTCCTCCATATCTTCCAATAGGGGAGGAGTGGTCTTCATGAATAAATCAGGCATAGGTGCTTCTCGAGAATACGACATCTTCAACTGAATAGCTCTAGCTTGTACCCACTGAAGATAAGGATCCAAAGAAACAAACCCCTAGGTCGCAATTCCTTCCTGCTCTTCCTGTGAATGTGACGCCAGGCCTTCGCAATCTGCTCCCTAACTTGCCTATGGTCTTCTCCCTCTTTCAGGAAGAAACTACTCAAATAAATACTATTTGGTTTATCCCTCATCCTATATCCAAGTTATCGTCGTGCAAGAATAAGGTTGTAGTTAATTCCTCCCTTTGTACCAAGAAGAAGTACATTGGGGAAACTACAACAACTGTTGACAACCTCTACATCATGGTAACCCTGATGATACCAAACAATATCTGAGTGAGTAAGTTCCATGATCTTAGGAGCCCAACGGGGTTCCTTCCTGACATCCCAAAAAGCATTAGACTGAGGCAAATGAGAATTAAACCACCAGTATAACAGAGGCGTGCAGCAGATAATCATCCCCCATGATAAGAATCCTGAAGATGAATAGAGTAATAAGTATCACCCAACAACGTAGGAACTAGTTTTCCAATCATGAAGATCCTGATAGCATTAATGTCAACAAATTTTTCCACATTATAAAATAAGAATAACACGTAAGTAAGTAGATCAAAGATGGCCTCAAAAGCGACCGTACTCTTCATCCTGGCAAAGTAACGAGCTTTATCCAATAAAAATTGAGCTGGTAATCCTCTAATCCCTCCTTTAGTAATCATGTGGGCTTCAACCTCATACTTTCCTAGATGGATCAAAGCAGCAATCTCTTGTGGTTTTGGCTCACCCTCCAAACCAGTAAAAGGAATACGATCGATAATAGGTAAACCTAGAAGATAAGTATACTCTTCTAGTGTAGGCATCAACTGATAGTCAGGGAAAGTAAAGCAACAATACATCGGATCATAGAACTGGACCAAGGTCGAGAGAATACCCTCCTTCATCCTAAGCTTCATGAGAGAAATGATGGACCCATACTTCCTCTAAAAATCTACAGAACACTCAATCTCGGGAATCAGACTCATCAAATCATCTATCTTGGGATCTTTGAAACTATACTTTTTGGTCTTTCTTTTTCCATAATCCATAGTAAAAAATTACTTGAGATATTCACAAATGGTCAACTTTTAAGTCCCTTGAAATAAAATTTCTTCAAAAGATGCTTATGAGTGCATGGATGCATGACTCAACAATCACACACAAGATCCCAAACATAGGGTTCATAGGTTCAACGTCACGAGCATGAGGTCAAAGGTACTACCCATAGGGTATGGTCTAAGAGTTATCACCTGCCAGACAAGGTTCTAGAGGTTCCCAGAGTCTACATCCTTCCTTCGGATATTACCAACTTCCCGATTAACTCAGTAATTAGTAATATTCTCAAGAAAAACTCGTCTGAGCATAGTATCGCGTGACAACTATTTCTGGATTACTCTGTCATTGCTTCCGCACTACACCTAAAAGGCCAAGATGGGTTAGGTATTCTATGGTCCTCAACTTCAGCAGGCTCTCAAGTCAAAAGTAATACGTCTTCTCGATTACTTGGTAAACGACACTATAGTTAAAGGGGCCTCCACTGAGTGGGGGATCTCATGTCTCCTTTTTTGTAATTACTCCCTCAAATTTAACATGACTATACCGCCCGTCCTATCTTAAGTTTTCCCAAGTCCGGATATAGGACTTATGTGAAATCACCAAGCACCCTGAAAACCAGAAAAGTCCATACAAGCATATATACAACGTATAATATAACACATAATAACACATATACATGTATAAACAAAGATAGGCTCAACCCGCTTAAGGATATACCAACAAGAGGTCAATCTTTCCCCAGTGATGTCGCCATTTTTTTTCTGTAGCGGTAGAAACGTTTAAGACTAAGCCATTGGATTGACTTGACTTGTACAGATCAAAATAAAAATCGCCACTGTGCTTTATTATTTCCAAAGGAATGGGAAAAGAACGAATAACCCAAAAGAGGGGGAAAGATTCAAGGTAATGGGGTTGGTTATGCAAAGGGAAGGTATTATCACCCTAAACATCTACGGTACTCCGCAGGAACCCCTTTGTAAAATCTATATATTTTGGCTATAAAATGTTGTATAAAAATAGATGGTGGAGGTGAGAAAAGAAGTATTTTTTATGATTTTTGCACCCGCCGCGGTTGCGAACCTTTAGTGCCTACGTACCAACTTCCGTGCAATAAGGGATCAGGGTACACGTAGTTCCTCTTTAAAAATTTTAAAACAAACACAAGTGTGTTGGTTAATTTTATGAGATAAGACATCATTGTCATTGTCCATGTGGAAATCATATTTACTACCCACAATCATGAGAAAGGAGAATTTGCATCATCTCAAAGTGGAGGATATGACTCACTCGACACCCAAGTGGAAAATCTCTCTCTTCACTATATATTGTAGAAGTATAGTTGTTTGAATCACTACAAGGATTGACAAGAGTCTAATCTTTTGAGAAAAGTTTTTAAAGCAAAATCCAAAGTGGAAAAATATTTTGAATGAGATTGATTGACTTTTAGTCTTCTCACAAAAATGTTAAGGTATGGTTAAGTTTGTTGAAGTTTATTTATGAAAATATTTTGAAAATGCATGGACCTAAGTCAAAGTTTATTATGAAAGTGGTTCAAGTTTAGAAACAAGAAGAGTTTTCAAATGGAGGGAGAATATTTTTGAAATTAAAGAAGATGGGAGGAGATGAAGGGATTATCCTAAAGCATAAGGTAAAAGCTAGGGAAAAGAACCATATAACCAACAAGAAGCCAACACTTGACATTATGAGTCAAGATAGAATTCTCATTCTTTGGATTTAAACCAAGAAAGGATACTAAACCTCTTGAGAAGACCAAACTTCAGATGTATTAAGTCTTCACAAAAATTGGGCAGAGTAACGACTGTATACAGATGAATTCCAGATTACAGACAAAGTATGTAATCATAATAACCTGCACACAAAACAAACAAACAACCCAATGTATTGAGGTAAACCCCAAGAACTCCAGACAAAATATTAATTAAGGTCACAAGGTCTTCAACATAGGCCAAGATTTTTATTCCTAAGTCCAAGAAGTCCAATACTCCATAATGCCAAAGATAGTAACCAAGTAGTCCAAGTATCATTAATGTTTTTTATGGTTTAAGTTGATTATTAAGTGTATTCAAAAGGAAAAGAAAAGCTCAAGTGGGAAAAATAAAAATGACATAAAAGTAAATTCTCAAGTGAGCAAAGATAAAAAATAGCATGAAATGTAAATGCTAAAGTAAATGGTACATAAAGTAAAAGTATAAAAATAAAAGCATAAAATAAAGTCAATTGTTAGAAGTTAATGGTTAGTTGGATGACCATCTTGAAACTTGCATTTGAAACTCATTAGAGGATTGGTAAAACCAAAGCCTCTCAACAAAAAGTTGCATTTGATTTTTGTCAAGTATATAATCTATTTAAGAATCCCCAAGGCAACATTTAATGATCAATGATGTTTAAGTGATCCGCATTGACCAAAATTGATGAAGATCCATTGGAGGATTGGTAGAACCAAAGCCTCCTAACAATGAATCTCAAGGTTATTGGATCAAAGGGTTTAAATTAACATACTTGGGCTTGCAAACATAGGTTTTGGCCACAAATGATCATTTTCTCAAATCGGGACAAAATTTAGGGTTATGTTAAACAATCGTAAGTGGACTTATGTAGAAGTCACACCTATTTTGAGGCTGGTAAATACAAATCTATGTAATTCATGTTTGGATAAATGACATAGAGATCATTATCCCATAACATGTAGTACAATAATAAAGGGGGTTAAGATGAAGAGGGAAAGGATACAATGTATGAATTTAGAGTTTCAAATATCATCAACATCATTCGTCCATTTTAGTGGATTTGGTTTATCAACCTATCAACACCCAAGACCCAATGAGGTTGAAGAATTTGTCCTCAAATAAGCCTCAAGTCATTATCACATGATATTTCAATAATTAAACAAGAATGATGTACAAAAGTTTTCAATAATAAGCATTAATCAAAGGTAAAACCCTAAATGTACACCTAAGTCAAAAATTAGTTTTAAAATATGAAAATAACTTGTAAAATTATGAAATTAAAACCCTAACTCCCTAAAATTCTACAAAATTAAGAAATAAAATTTAGAGTTCTTGGGTTGAGGTAGAAATTTGCTTTAGAAATGCAAACTTTGAAACTAGCAAGCAAAACGCTTAAACTAGATTGTTTTGGGAAATAATTTGTGAAAAAAATATGAAATCACATTGTAAAATTCCAAAAGAATTTTTTTTTAACCTCAAGTTGTTCAATAATTCTAAAGAACTTCATCTCTGATTTTATAGGCATGGGAAGTTAGAAATTTAAATCAATTAGTGTGAATGATCAAGCAAAAAACCTAAAAATGGAAATTAAGTTCAAAATTAATCAATTAAATCTAAATTTCAAAGAAACTTGATGTAAGATAACCTAAATGTCAAGAAAATTCTAAGGATCAGAAATTATATTTTTCTTGAATTTTATCCCAAAATAAAAAATTAAATGAAAATTATTTACACAATTTATCAAAGAAAATAAAGAAAAGTTGATATGTCCAAAAAATGATTTAATTTGTAATCCAAAATTTTATAAAAATATTAAAAAATATATTTTCAAGTAATAAACTCAAAGAGGATCCCAAAAATATTTTTTAGGGATTTTTTGATTTAGAATAAATAGGAAAATAAAATTCAAATCTCAAAAGAATATTAAAAACCCTAATTATATTCATGAATTTATTTAATCAAGAAAAATGATAAAAAAAATGAAATAAAAATCTAAATATGAAAATATATTGAAAAATTGGTCTAAAATATTTTTATGATAATTTTTGAAGTGAAGAAAATATTAAAAGAAAATATGAGAAAAACAAAAAAAATTTAAAATGCAAAGGCTTATTACACCTGTTATTATCCAAATGCGCTGTAAAATGCATCAAGAACATGTTCAATGAAAATCAGCCACATAATCATCCCAACCAAACAAAACCCTTTCTATTTTTTTCCAGTTTTGAAACAACACTTTCAGGTCACGATAACTCATGCATTTCTTGATGAAATCCAAAAATTCAAACACCAAAGTTCAAGATGGAAATTAGTAGAACATGATAGGATAAAAAAACTTCATGAAATGATGCATTGATAATTGAGAAAAACGCGTGCGAATATTGATGCATGAACACGGTTTTGAGTTGAACATTTCATCAAACAGATTTCTGATTTAGTTTTCTCCTTCAATTGTCCATCAAATCACACGATCCAAGAACCAAAATTAATCACAAAAATGCAAGGATTATGAATATGCTACTGGATATTTCAAAAAGATCATGGATTAAGGAAAATGCAAAGCTGCAGTAAGAGGGAGAAAAATATGGATCAACTACCTTGCAATGAATTTGATGATGCTTGAGATCAAATAAAGAGCAAGCACTTGAGGGAAGCTTGCTTTGAAGATTCATGGATGATAGATGAAGAGAGATGTGAAGGAAGCTTGCTTGACAATGGAGGAAGTGAGCTTGAAATTCAAAGAGAGAGAAGAGAGCTTGCTTTGATGGGAGCTGGATTTGTGCGAGAGAGAGAGGTAAGAGCTTCTTTCTGATTTTATTTTTTCAACCCCTTTGATTGTTGAATTCACTTTCCTTTTATATAGTGAAGTATGAGAGAGTGAGATAAATGAGAAAAAAATGAGAAGTGAGAGTGAGGTGTTGCGTTTTATGTTCACTTGAGGGTGCAAATCGTGTGTTTTGAATAAGTGAGAAGTGTTAGGGGCATGAGCTGGCAGCTGGAGTTTTGGTTGGCACAAAATTTTCATGCATGTCCATGCAAGTTTTACTATTCCATGATAACATATTTACCTCCTTATATTTCCCTCTATGGTGCATGAAATGTCATAAAGTTTGAATAAAAAATGGAGAGGACATTTCATACTCCAACTTTCATGTTCAAAATTTTCCAAAATGAAGCTTGAATCAATGAGATAATTGGATATGAATGTGTGCTTATAAACTGCTTGATGAAATTCCAGACCTGACTGGGCGTTATGCGCTTGCGTGATGCCTTGTGCTGGGCAAAAATTTAGCTTGCACGGTGCCTTCTTCTTTCAATTATATCTCAAAATGTAGGGAGAATTTTAAGAAACTTTCTGAAGCAAAGTTGTTCCTCACATTTAGGGCTTGATCTTTGATGTTGGACATTTTCCAAAATAATGAATATTTATCATATAAAAATGATGATGAATGCGCGACCACTAACTGTTTGACAAAATGCTTGGCCTAGCGCACGCGTGACTTGCCTTATGCTGGGCAAAATGGCCATTTGAAGCTCCAAATCCCAAGCACCCTATCTTTCTCTACACTTAACCATTTGAGATTATTATTGAATGAAAAGTGAATAGAAAACTTCAATCTTCAACTTTCTTGTTGCCAACTTTTTTATTTGAGTCCAAATGGTCATTCAAAATTGAACATGAAGAAGTCCGATTTTAGCATTTTTATCCAAAATTTCACTAAGTGTCAAAAACTTCCAAGCTCCATAAACTTTTTTCCTTTCATTTTTTGGACTTGAGGACTCTACTTCAAAGTTGGAGAATTTTTCATCCTCTTTCTAGGCATATAAAGTTTGCATATTTTCAATAAAAATTGAGAAAGTTATGACCAATCAAAATTCAGTCCTATGAATACTTAGAAAAATTCCAAAACTTCAAATAACTTCCTTGACAGGTTATCTCCAATTCACACTTCCTCTTGATATTTTTGCACTATTGACCATGAAATATAAAATTAGGGATATTAAATTGATATTTGACCAAAAGTCCACTTGGTCAATAGTTGATTTTGGCTATCTTCTGACAAAATAACCATTTTACCCCTTTTCATCAATTGAACCTTTTCAAACCCAAGTTGATGATCAAACTTCCAATTATAGATGCTCCTTATCATGTAGAGAAGTATGGGACCAAGTATTGCCCAAAAATCCAAATATTTCCTGATTAAAATCCAAACCCTAGTTTTGATCCTCTGTGCTAAGAGATGGTGAGATGAAGGCAATTGTGCCATTACCTACAATATGATATTCCAAGAGACACAATATACACATTTTGAGGTTAGCCAAAAGCATACATGTACAAGATACACAATTCAAGGTGCTTCAAGGCGCTTGGTGATTCCCATAGGCAAACCTAAAGACAGGATGCAGTAGAAGAAAAAATCTTAAACCCTAGTTTGTGATTTGGTTGCATTGTGATGGTATGAGATGATAGAGGAATCTTAGGTGCAAAAATTGGGGTACAACAGCTGCCCTTATTTAATTTTCTTCTATCCGAAGATACGAAGGTTAAAAATCTTCGTGTTAATGCGATTGAAGATACTTATCTATAAAATAATCCCTATTTTCGGCCCTAAGATACCATGCAACGTTTATGATTATGCATGCAAATAAACAAATTCAAAAGGACGCAAGACACCAATGGGGATGTAGCAAAGGAAACATGGATCAAAAGAGAAACCTGACCAGGAAAATAAATCACTGGTGAACAAAATACTTGACTCTATTGAGGTAATTCCCAAATAGGAGACAAGGTAGAATCAACTCAGACATTGAGGAGAGACAGTAAAGGATAAAAGTGATCGACAGATAACTGTGAACTACCAACTTAATAGTCAAAGGTAGAAGATCAAAAAGATACTGAATCACAGATGACAGTAAACTACCAACTCAATGGTTGAAGGTAGAAGACCAAAAGATACCGACTCACTGATGATGGAAAACTACCAACTCAATGGTTAAATGTAGAAGATCAAAAAGATATCGACTCATAGACGACGTTAAAATACCAACTCAATAGTTGAAGGTAGAAATAAAATAATAACACCAACGCTCACTGAAGATGAACTACCAACGTTCACTGAAGGTTGAGAGAACAGAATAACACCAACATTCAATGAAGGTGAACTACCAACATTCACTGAAGGTAGAGAGGAAAGAATAACACCAACGTTCACTGAAGGTGAACTACCAATGTTCACTAAAGGTTAAAAGAGAAAACAATAACACCAACATTCACTGAAGGTAAACTACCAACATTCACTGAAGGTAGATAGAAAATAATAACACCAACATTCACTGAAGGTGAAACTATCGAATTTCACTGAAGGTACAGATAAAAGAAAAACACCAACATTCACTGAAGGTGAAACTACCGACTTTCACTGAAGGTAGAGAGAAAAGAATAACACCAACATTCACTGAAGGTGAAACTACCGACTTTCACTGAAGGTAGAGAGAAAAGAATAACACCAACATTCACTGAAGGTGAAACTACCGACTTTCACTAAAGGTAGAGAGAAATGAATAACACCAATGTTCACTGGAGGTAGAAATAAAAGAATAATACCAACGTTCACTGAAGGTAGAGAGAAAAGATGACACCAACGTTCACTGAAGGTGAACTACCAACGTTCACTGAAGGTAGAGAAAAAAATGTATTGACAATAACAAGTTTCCCAAAATTATGGCGTTTCACCTAGAACGGGTCTCAACTTCTTCTTTAACCAAGGCATTCCTTCTGAGAAGGGTAATATATAAACGTTCTCAAATAAAGAGACTTCCACTTGTAAAGATTTCACAACGAACTGTCTCTATCATATTATTGGAGTAATTTGACAACAAACTGCAAACTATCCACTCATAGAGAATATAGCGAAAAAGTAATGTCGACTTTTACTAAATAGGAATGGTAAGATAAAACCGATAAATACCAATATTAGGGGTGGTAATAAATGATTGGCACCATTACTTATCACTGGAAGAAAATGAACTTATTCAAAGCAAAGTGAATATCAATGAGGAACCATCTCCTATAATGACGAGAATACCATTCATCGGAGTACAGACGAATCTTCTCAGGGAAATAACAGACTTACCGGGGAAGTACAAGTTGCTCAAATAAAGAGACCTGATACTTATTGTTTTGGGAAGGATTGTAAAAAATGACTTCCTGGGGAAAGGAATATGGCTTCTCGGGGAAAGAAATATGGCTTCTTGGGGAAATGCCAATATATTCCTGATGAGGAGATAAAGTCTTCTCGTGTCAAAATAAATGCACATTCTCAAACCAGGGCTCGAAGCTTACAGGAATCCTAAGTAATAATATTGTCGAGGATCATAGATTCAAACCAGAAATAAACGTGTAGTGAAGCAGGCAACTGTAACACATCCTTTGAGAAATGAACTCAAAAGGGGAACCCAATCCATCTAGACAAAGAGCTGTAGGGAAGGCTGAAGCAAAATTCTTCCACGAGAGATAATTCAGTGGGGAAATTGAAAGAATATATGCTTTATTCTTAAGGTTGACACTCTATTGGAAAGAGGATAACACAACTCTGCAAAACAGGGTAATATGCCAACAAGATATTGATGGATGCAAATGAGAAATAATTTTCTTAATTCAGTTATGCATTGATGCATGTATGAATGTATGAATGTCATCATGTATATGCTGACAAAACAGACATATAACCTCGGGGACAACCAGACAAAACCAACTCGGGTACAGTCAATACTCGGCTAAATCACATCCAAGATGAAAATTCCATAAGAAAATAAGCACCAACTGAGGAAACAGATTCCCATTTCACGGCTTAACTCCAATGGGAAGGAACATAATCCGAAAGTAATCGCATCATAGAAATAAATCAGTACAGATACAAGGATATAACATCCTCCTCCAGGTTTCATCGGGGAAAATCACACAGACTTCAATGGGGAAAACAAATACTTCACGGTCTTTACTTCTACTGGGGATTGCAATACTGATTTCAATAAGGTGGATGAAAACCATACCGTTAAAACATCAAATAAGGATCTTTCGCTGGCATCATTGGGGAGGACAACACCACATTGTTGAGGGGAAACCAATCTACATTCTTCAATATTGAACGTGAGTATTGCTCCAACTTCTCTGGGTAGAAAGTATGAAACCTCATGGGGATAACAACTTGGAGAGTTAAGAAGTTAAACATTACAGCAAAGAATAAAACTTATGGGGGATTTTAAATCAAACCCAAAACTTGGCGAGTGAAAACCCAAAAAGTTGACAAATGTCTCAACACTTCTTAGAAAAGATACTACCCTGGTCTAGTTTCCTGGGAAATAAATACCAACAATAATGCCAACACTGCAAAAAGAGAGACACTTTGCAAATAGTTCCATCTCAGCACACAAAGGGAGAAGGAACTTCCTTCATATGAGTGAAGACCTTACCGGGGAATATGGGATAGAGGCTTCAGACCATGCAAACCCAAAATCAAAAATGAACCAAGACTTGACTGGGGAAAATGGGATCATAAACCCGATACCGCACCATACATCAATTGGTATCATCTCTAACTATCTGAGAAACACAAGAAGATCATATGTATACCAGCAAAAATGACCTGAGAGAGCCTTCCTGGGGAAAACAAAACTCCCCAAAATTACCTGAGTTCGTCCATTATTGGGATCACCACCTTTTGTTTTCCTCTTGAACCATAAAAACCAAAGTAAAAGTAATTTGTAAATTCTTTTCAAAAAACAACTTTGTTATTTAATATTTTCGCTTTGAAAATTACTATCAATAATAAATGAATTCTTTGTAGGCAGAATAAAATAAGAATTACAAAGAATTGGATAAAAGCTCAAACTTTATTAATAGAATGGTAGTCTGTGAATGGCGAGACTCCATATATGATTACAAAGTTCAGAAAATGGTAATGTATAATGGAAAAGATACATTGAAATACAATGACCACTATTCCCTCTAACAACTTTGAATTCTTGAGCAACAACTTTTGTTGAAGTATGGTGAGGATCCAAGAAGATTGTTGCTTCAATGATCAAGTATTATTTGATGTAGTTATTTGCCAAGAAAGTCCCTAACTTTTGCCTAAGTTGCCCTTGCGGGTTTTAAACATAGCGAGAAAGTTTATTCTGTTTATGTCTCTAATTTTGGCCTAGACCGCCCTTTCGGGTTTTTGGCCTACCGAGACGCTCCTTTTTGCCTAAGTCGCCCTTTCGGGTTTTCGACTTAACGAGCTGTTATTTTATTTCTTTAGGAGAAGTATCTCTTGACTTCATCAGCATTCATGGGACGTGGGAACTCCTCTCCATCCATAGTTTCAAGAATTAATGCACCGCCAGAGAAGGCTTTCTTGACTACATATGGGCCTTCAGAATTGGGAGTCCACTTTCCCCTAGAATTAGTGTTAAAAGATAGATCTTCCTGAGCACGAGGTCGCCTTCTCTGAATTCACGAGGTCTGACCTTCTTATCAAATGCTTTCTTAATTCTCTTATGATATAACTGCCCATGACACAAAGCCGTCATTCTCTTCTCCTTAATAAATTTAATTGGTCAAACCTGTTCTGGACCCATTTAGCCCTTGACAACTTGGTTTCCATTATCACATGTAAAGAGGTAATCTCAACCTTGATTAGGAGAACTTCATCCATACCATACACAAGGTAGAACGGGGTTGCTCATGTTGAAGTGCGGACAAATGTCCGATATCTATGTAAAGCAAAAGGGAGCATTTCATGCCAATCTTTATAAGTAACAACCATCTTCTGAATGATCTTCTTGATATTCTTATTAGCAGCTTCGACAACCCCATTCATCTTTGGCCTGTACAGAGATGAATTGTGATGGACAATCTTGAATTCTTCACAAAGTTCTGTCATCATCTTGTTATTCATATTCGAGCCATCGTTAGTGATAATTCTGCTCGGCACGCCATACCGACATATGAGATTATTATTAATGAAGCACACTACCACTTGCTTAGTAACATTTGCATATGAAGCAGCCTCCACCCATTTGGTGAAGTAATCAATTTCTACCAAGATAAAGCGGTGTCCATTCAAAGCTCTGGGTCCAATCATTCCAATCATGTCAATACCCCACATAGAGAAAAGCCACGGGAAATAAATAAAATTGAGAAGTGTCGGAGGCACATGAATTTTGTCCGCATAAATCTGACAATTATGGCACTTCTTTGCAATTTTGTAACAGTCAGATTCTATTGTCAGCCAATAGTAACATGCCCTTAGCATCTTCTTAGCCATCAAATGTCCATTGGCATGAGTGCCAAAGGAACCTTCATGAATCTCATGCATCAACATGTCAGTTGCTATGGTTTCCCATTATCATCCTCAACAACTTCTATTTACACGACAAAAGTTTTTGTGCAAGAAAGTTTCTCAAAATTGAAAAGGGTTTCCAAGCATTTTGTTGCTCTAGGAGCTAGGGTTTTGAACTTCTAAGGGCTATATATTTCCCATCTTTTGGAATTTTTGAGTGATTCCAAAGACATGTTTCTCTTTAAAGGGTTATCAATAATCACTTCAAAAGTTTCAAGAAAAGTTTATGTGGAAGATGCCTAATTATTGAGAAAGATTACAAGTCCTCTAGATAGGCCATCAAATTCCCTTGTGTGACTTCAAAAGATCATAAATTGATCATTTTTTATCTCCTTGAGCCTATTATTTTTCCATAATGATATTAAAGGTGTGAACTTTAACTCTTATTTTATGTTCAAAGCTTGAAAATGGATGGAAGATACCCTAAGTATGCAAAAGATTATAGGTTATCTCATGAATTTTCACCAACTTCACAAAGTCAAAACTTTCTCAATATTTGGAGTTTTTAAATGGTTCAAGTCTCAAATGTCATTCATGATATCTACTTCATGCCATATTTTTGGGTCAAGATAAAATTTTAAATGGAAGGCCATGTTTGGATGCAAGACATTATATGTCATTTTTAAAGAAAAACTTAGAATTTTTCTAAGTACAAAAAATCATCATTTTTTCCAACTTTGACTCATCATAACTTTAGGCTCAAACATCCATTTCATTCCGTTCTTTGCATATTGAAAAGTTTGTGATCTTATCTATCCAAAGAATCAATAATCAAGTACTAAGGTTCCCTAAATCGTGCACACCATCGATTCAAAGATGGTACCTTGAGACTGAAGTTTCCTTAAAAGTCAGAATTTGAAATTCATGATTTGGCCTCTAAACACAAAACTTCTACGCGTTTTTACTTCTAATCATGTTTAGCAATCTTTCAGAAGTGATTAGCACCTTGAAATGCAAGTTTTGGTTGAGTTTTGAGCAAAATAAAAGTCACACTTTTTATGTTTTCAACTTTATACGATTTCCCTCCAAACTTTATCATTTCACACGCTTAAGAATTCCATTAGCTTCCCTATAAATAGAGGGTCATACCTCATTCATTTTCTCAAGCTTAGATAGCCAGAATCACCCTGTCAAACTCTCTCTTCAACCCACTTTTCTGCAATTTAGAATTTGTTTTATAGCTTTCCTCAATCCATTTTCTTTGTCAATTCTTCGTCCTTGAACTTCACTGAAGCTAGCAGAAGAAGAACCAAGCTCTAAGACTTCCTAAATCGTGCTAGCCAAGTCAAGTTTCAAAGCTATGAATTTGAACTTCAATAGGTAGATTCTTTCATCAATTCTCTCAAACTTTGGTACTGTAATGAAGCCCTCGTTATTCTGATTCTAGTCGCAACATTTGTTTTCAACTGGAAGTGAGTTTTGGCCAAGAATTTTCAAATCCCTTTTCAAATCTTTCCTTCTAAAACGACAGAGCTACACCTTACATAAATTTTTTGCGAGGGTATCATTGGAATCGTCTTGATGAGACAAAGAGAATGGTACCAATCTTGAGCTCTAATTTTTCCATTTCATGAACCTACAAATCGCGTGGACGGAGGCTGAAGACGACCTACGTGTCTGTCTTCAACAAATGAGAATTTGCCATGCATTTTTTTCAAATATGATTTAATAGCTGATCACGTGTTTTATTCATTAAAGACCATGATATGCACAACGTGTCTGATCCATTGAATTAGCTTACTAACGCGTTTTGATTCTCATCCAATGGTCTATATTTTTTTGACTTTATTTTTAATTTCTGATTTTTATATTTAAATATTTTAAACTTCAAAAAATCATAGAAAATTCATATCTAACTCAAAAATTATGAAATAATTCACAAAAAATATTTTTAATTATTCCCTTTCTGGTTTTTATTTTTTCATATTTTTATTTTTAGATTTGATATTTTTTATAATTTTTCCTTTGTTTTGGTTTGTTTTTATTGTTTAAAAATACTTTTTGACATTTTTAAATTCTGGAAAAATTCATCAAAATCATCTTTCTTATTTCTGACCTTCTGAAATTTTTCTAGGATTTTATTTTTGAATTCTACTATTTTTGATCTTTTTTTCGATTAATTAAATAATTTTAATTAGTTTAAAAATACTTTTCTGATTTAAAAAATTACCAAATAATTTATAAAAATATTTGAGATCATTTTTGATTTTTCTATGGTCTCTTATGATTTTTCTTTGATATTTTGAATATAGTTTGCTATTTTTATTTTTATTTTCTTTTCAAAAAAACATTTTAAAAATCATTTTCTTTTTTATTTTATTCATTAAATACAATTTTATTTTTGTATATATGCTGACCTTGTGACTTTTGATCATGGACTTCATTAACACTATTGGATATTGGGTGTTGAGTTTAACTCCACCAAAATGGATGAATGATTTTAATGATAGTTTGATTAATTTTTTATTTCAAATATATCCCTTCCCTCTTAATCTTATTCCTTTATCATTGTGCTGCATGTTGTTAGAGGGTGATCTACATATCATCTCTCCAAAAATATGGTACATAGATTGCTATTGACCAGCCTAAAAATAGGTGCGACTTCTATATAAGTCCACTTACGATTGCTTAACATAGCCCTAAATTTTGTCTCAATTCGAGAAATGATCATTCGTAGCCCAATCCTATGTTTATAAGGCCAAGTATGTTTCCATCTATTCAAGACATTTCTGACTGAAACATCTTCAAAATACCGAGGTTTTGAAAGAAATACAATACCTTTGTTAAACTCAGAGTCTAGTATTCTTCAGACGATTTGAACGTTGATCTTGTTCTGACTGGAGCATCTTATTTTCTGGAATTAGATCTTTTAGATTCTAAACACTTCATCATGATTATTTTATCTGAGTGTTCTACATTTTAATTTTTACTTTAGCTTGTCCCAAATAGATCTTCTGATCGGGCTTATTATATCCTTGAAGATCTTCCATATGTATTTAACTTTTATCTTTCTCTTAGATACATCTTCTGATCAACTACTTTCTTCTTATGATTTCTTCAGAGTGGTCTTTCAGAGGTTCTGAATTATCTTCATATTGATTCCTCTTATTTCTTTGAGTATTCTCAGTTTTCTGATTTGAGAAGAATAACCTTCTTCTGAACTCTAATCTATAATCTAAGATCTAGGACTAGTCTTTTCTTCAGACGATCTCTGCATTCTTCTATTTAGAATCACCCGGTGACTTCTTGAGAATAATCCTCATAGTACAAATATTCTGATCCTTTATTATCAGAACATCAATCTGTTTGTCAAACTTACTTTAAACAGAATCTTATTTTTCAGAAGGTCAATATTTCATGAACTTCTGAGAAGCTATGTGCTAGAGAGAATTAACTATCATTGCCTAACATCTTCTGAATTTTTTGATTCTTTGAACAAATTGCAAAATCTGTTCTAATTCAAATGTCATCAAACTTTGACGATTTTGACTGATAATATTTTTCTTGCAATGCTGAGCTAACTTATTTAGAGTTAGTCTTTAATGATACTTCTGATGAGTCAATGGGCTTTCTTTCCTCAACAATGTCTAGTCTTCTACAAAGCCTCCTTCGACATCGCCAATGTTTAGATCTTCTGCGTAAGATATTTTGTCTACTTGAATAGACAACTTTATCATGAGGTTCTTATGTATCGTAAGACAAAAATCTTTCTTCTTTTGAAAATATTCCTAATGATATCTTATGAGAAAGTCATGGGTGGACTAACCCGTTTCTTGAAAACATCTCATACTCTCAAGGAAATCAAAAGCATTCAATAGATATAACTTCTTATCTGATGAATCTTTTCTTGTTAGCTTTTTCTTCAATTTTTTGATTTTAGACAGTAGTTAAAACTTGAATAACTACCACCTTAGAGTATTTCTTCACACATCATCTGGATCTTTATCTAACACTATTAGGTGTTTGATATCCATCAATAAGAGAACCAGGCTTTGATACCAATTGAAAGTGTGAAGAAAACATAAGAAAAAGGAGTTTGAATTGGGTTTTCCTTTCTTGACAAACTTTCGTTTCTAAGCATTGTTTGTTGAACAACGCTTCTGGATATTGCTTCTAAGCAATCCTTTTAATTTAGTTATGAAAACATAAACTATTAAGCATAAGAAAAAGTAAAGAACATGTGATATATCCTAGTTAACTTGAGAAACCCCCAAGCTAGTCCAGTCCACCCTGCCAAGGTGATTTCTCCTTGAAGTCAAGGACTTAATCCATTTTAAATTATTTAATTATAATCACACAGGAAACCGCCGGTGACTAACATCCAATGACGCGTTCAGGTATCCAAATTGGATATAACGTTCATTGACCCAATATAATTAGATCCCTCAGAATCTCCTACCAGGATTTCCTTCCAATGATATCCATAAGTGTCTCACAAGGATGACCTTCACTCAGTCCCCTTTGAGATATGACTACCATTGACCCAATAGAATCCACTACCTGGATTTCATAATGACCTTCGATCACTATCTTCTTGAGCACAGACCTTCACTCAGTCCCCTTTGAGATATGACTACCATTGACCCAATAGAATCCACTACCTGGATTTCATAATGACCTTCGATCACTATCTTCTTGAGCACAGACCTTCACTCATCCTCTCAAGTTATCATCAAACAACTGTTTTACTTACATTTGTTTACAATAATATGCTTCTACACAAGTTGGATGTAAACATAATTTAAGCATACAATAGAAGATCCTTATACACACTAAAAATATTACATTGTATTGTAGCTTGATGTGTGGTCTTCTTTTCCTCAAGTAGCTTCTTCTCAGACAACAGCCCAAAGCACTTGAGTTGCTGAAGTCTTCTATTTAATAAGCTTCTGGAAGCTTTGTTGATCTTGATGTAGTAAAGAGAAGAACTTATTCATCTTGATTCACCTAAGAATAGTCTGGACAACAACCCTTGTTCTATTTTCTTCTATGATCACTTTAGAGCACATCATTTTTGTTGTGGATTTGTAACTGGAGCTTTCATGATCATCTTCATTATCTTCTGCGGCTTAGTAAGCTTTGTGCAGCATATGAAACTAAGAAAATTGTGAATCAATGATTTCATTTGTAATCATTAACAACATGCTTGAAGAATCATTTTGATAACAGTTATTCTTGTTGTTGTTGTTGTTATAGTGGTTGATATTTTTTTAGTTGTGTTCCAATAATGATAGCTTTCATTTTAACAATGAACACCAACAACATTTTAAACATACGATTATTTTCTTATATAGCCAAGCAAAATAGAGCCATTGGCTATTTGAAAAAGAGTCGTTACAAATAGTACTGCTACATCCTTTACTCTTCCTTAATTCAAGCTAGTGGAGAGGTAGTGGAATAAGGATTTTTTGTACTGTGTACTATTGTACCATGTTAATGTTATATTATTTCCTTCTGAACTTCAGAGGCTTCTGCGAGCATGAGTTTAGAAGCAGTAACATAACATAATGTCTTCAGAACTTCAAGTATTCAGAGTCTTCAGAACTGCGTCTTTAGAGTCTTTAGCACTTGGTCGTGAGAATCCGTTGTAAAGAACCTTGGATGAGAAGAGCTTCAAGTCTTTAGAGTCTTAAGAGCCCCGTCTTTAGAGTCTTTAACACTTGGTCTTAAGAACCTGTTATAGAGAACCTTGGATATTTAGAATCACAAGTCTTCAGCATCTGAACTTCAGTAGAAACTTTGTCTTCAGATCTTTTAACTTTGTCTTCTTGAAATAAGTTGTCTTTTTAGAAACTAAGTTTTTAACATCTGGACTTCAATAGACTCTTTGTCTTCAGATCTTCTAACTTTGTTTCTTTGGAACACACTGTCTTTAGAAACTTGAATCTTTAGCATCTGGACTTTAAGTTGAGCTTTGAGACTTTAGATCTTCTGACTGATTTCTTTAGAATATGTGTCTTCATATCAGAGATAACACTTCTGAGCCTTCTGAATGTTTTGTTACTGTTCAACAAAACTTGTGTAGCATAGAGACAGAACTAATTCTCTTCTAATGTCTTAGCCACACTCTTCATCAGAAGCATAACCTGTTTGTTAAGTACTAAAAAATAATAAACATTAGAGTATCAAAATTGTTCATACAAACATACTCATTTTTTATCATCAAAACTCAGATAATATTGCAAAACCAAATCTCGTTCTTACAATCTCCCCCTTTTTGATGTTGACAAAACTATGTATTTTGATGACACAATTTTGTTCTTATAATCAGAAAAAGTGAAAATAGAAAGGTAAGGAATAATTATCCTTTTTATGACACTCCCCATCAGTCAATGACTTGATGAAGATCGAATATCCTGACTCTGAACCATTTGATTAGAACTCCCCTTGGTTCCCATAGATAAGATATTGATATCTTTAGAGTCTTGACTCTGGATGCCAATATTTGAAATCTTAATATTTCAAACAATCTTCAACTTCTGATTTGCTTAGTTCTTCTGGGTGGCATCTGCTTCTATTTTTTATTCTTATGTTCTGAATTTCATTTTCTTAGATAGTTTAAATCTTTTGAACATTATGATACAAAGATCAAGATGACTTTAACTTTCAGAAAGTTCTCAACTTCAGAACAATATTGGGTCTATCTGATATTTGAATATATATTCACAGAGTATACATCTTAGATTATATGAACAATCATTCTTTAAGAGATTAAACACATTTCTTTCATTTTGACCTATCTTAGAATGCCTAGTGAACTTGTTCAGAGTTCCTCAGTTAATCATCAACCATAAAATAAGCGTAGCGGTAAATGCAAGAATGATATGTCAAATGAAAGATAGTTGAACGTTAAAGGCAATTATTTTTACAAATGCTATAAATAGGGATTCTAGTATTAGGATTCAAGGTGGAAAAATCATCGTAGACTTCAATATACACCTTAAAGTCTCCACACATAAGTGAGAAAGGAGTCTCCGATGGAAATATTAGAAACTTCCCACCAATTTCTACATATGAAAATAAAGTCTTTCCAACCTTTCTAATTTTGTTTATTTCTTTCTTTCCAAACCGTCAATTTGACCCAATGGAATTGTTGTTTCTTTTAAACTTTTATTCACTTTTTTACTTATCCATTTTTTCAACACAATCGATACTAAATTTATGACAACTTTAATGCATACTTTTTCCTGGAAAAATCACACAATATGCCCCAAGATTCACTAATTTTGTCCTTCAAGCAATAAATTTAAAACTAAGTGATTTCTTATCAAAATCAGTGGTGAACAGATCCACATGCATTTAGTGTAAAGTAGCTCATTTCTTCCTTTTTCATCCATTTCACTTCGTTTCTTTGCACATAACTCTCAAATGGCTAAATACCTGAAACACAGACAAGACCAACATAATAGGATAAAATGCAAAGTAAAACAACTCTAAAACATGCACTAATCGAGTCAAATAAACGATAAAATCTCATGTCATCAAACTCTCCCACACTTGAACCTTTTCTTGTCCTCAAGCAAAACTTGTGCATTCAAAAGAAAATAGTGGTGCTTATAGTAATCATTCCAGATTATGGATTTTACTTTGGGAACAGTTACATTGATAGGTACTAACTCAAAAACTAAGGATATTGTAGTATCACACTCCATTTTTATGGTCATAAGTCTCTTTCTTGTACAAACTAGTTCACATCATATTATTATACTTAGGCCAAACTTACTCATCTCATTTTTTGTCTCTTTTTCATTCATGCACAATCACATTAAGTATGTTATCCGTACACACTTGTGGCAAGGCGACCAGTTAGTGACTTTAATCCTTTCCAACATGGGGTTCTGATACTTCTTAAGCGATATACCCCTTTATTTTACTTGATTTCAGTTGCGGAGGATCGAATCATAATCCGCCCTATCAAGTTTAGTACCAAAAACCTCTGAACCAACTGACATCGGGTTGTACTTTTGCAAGTTTACAACTTTTTGGATTAAGCGATCGACTGGGGGTAACTTAACTTAAGAATATGCATTCCTTATTTATTGTTTTGCTTTATTATTCAAAAATCGGGATTATTCACTTATATTCATCGGCTTCCCTGCATAAAATACGCTTAGGATGGTGTTGACTGCTAAAATAAACTATTGAAAGACTAATTCAGAGATGAGAATTCAAGGTCAAGATATAATAATTATGCAAATTGATTTCTATAATTGAGAGACTTACGGTGTTAAGACGATATCAATTTTCTAGTAATTTTCCCAAGTCTTTGTAACCTACCCTCAATTTGTTCAATAGCCAAAAATTTCAAAGAATTTCGCACTATTCTTTCTTTTGTTTTTCTCAAAATTAAAGTTTTTTTTGGCATGGCTCAAGAAACAGGGAAAGTATAATAGACAGTAGAAACTACGCATAAATTACTCAAAAACACATGTAATGACTCGATAACAAAAATAAATAGATAAACTAGAAAGCAATTAATTTAACTAGAAAGCGAGTAAAAGTATAGTTTCCCTCCCACGCTTAAACCAAACATTGTTCTCAATGTTTTTATATAAGATGAAAAAGAAATGGAAAAACCTTATGAGAGTAGTGTACGCCCCTTGGGTTGTTGCTCCTCTTTATGCGTGTCCTGATTCGACTTCTAGAACTTTCTACTAAGGTCACCTGCTCTAATTGTGTTGTTAATGCATCTTATTTTTCTCTCAGGAGGCGGATATGACCTAAAATGTCGCCCTAGTTGCCTTGCAAAATGTTGATGTTGCTAGACATATTTTACAACATAGTATATTGGGTCTATGTGTGAGTAGCCTGTGTAATTTAAGCAACTATTATCTACTAATACAATCTCTGTGTCTCAGCATGTGACTCTCTCAAGAATTCCATCATTTCTTGATGTTTCCTATATAACGCAACATAATGCCAGTCCTGTGGGACTTCACCATCCTGAGGACCATGCTGAGTTGTATGTCTCGAGCTGGTATATGCAACAAGGTCAGAAAATGTTGTGTAGTGTGTGCAGGTGAAACATGAGATGAAATGTGATCCTGCATATCATAGTCATCATAATGTCCTTCCGTCATATTGGCAAGAACTACCCTAGGTGGTGGACCAGTATACGCTGGATCATCAAGATAATATGTCCCGTTGGCTCTTATCCTTACATCAGTACGTGAGGGCCAAGGTAACATAATACTTTCAACAATTTTGTTATGAAGCATAAGGTGAAATCCACCCTCTTGTCGGTTTCTACAAAACCGCATGGCTCTGGCACTATCAAGATCAAGAGAACTGGGTAGCAAGGGCTCTAAGTTTTCAAGCATGTTATCAAGGCCGATTGCACGGGCCGAAGAGGTAATCAGGCCTCTAAACAGAATAGTACCTCTAAAGGTTTTCATGTGTGTTATCATAAATGGTGCAGAATTTACTGAATGACCGTTAAGGGCCTTTTGTAGATAAAACATTTATTTTCCATTTGTTTTGTTGTAGTTTTCTCGGCCAAATATAGTGTCTTCCAACATCTGGCAAAAATAACGAATGGTTGGTTTGTGGATTAAGGAAGCAAGGTTTCCCTCAAAAGAGTCAGTTGTAAGGCCTATAATTTCGTTCCAGAACACAAAAGCCTCACGTCCTTATTCTGACTCAAGTGGAGCTTCACATGGTATTTCTTCCTCATGGGTTAACTCTAACATACCATAATTTTGTTAGTAGTGAATTTATACTCTGTGTTAAACATACGAAATTAAATGGTACTTATAGTACTAGAAGAATCAGACGTAACTTTGTAAATCAAAGAACTCATAAATTCTTTGGTTAATAACTCATAAGTAGAATCTTTTCGTTCAAATAAACTCTGTAATGCTAAGTTATCAATCAGAAAATAAATATGACCGTAAATGCCTAGAGTGCGAAGAAAATGGTCACTGAAATACATTGTAGGTAGTATGTCTTGGTTCAACAGTTATTCATACTTGTCTCTTTGTTGATCTCCAGCATCTCATGCTCGAAAAAATATTTCCATTTCCTATGCCATTGTTGTGAATATGAAGGTTTGGTTAATTTGCGAATTCATCTCAAAAATCAAGGGTTTGTAGATTTTTTGGTGAAATTGAGTTGTGATACATGGGTGGATGATTTGGGAATTTATGGAAGTTTGAAGGTTTTTGAGAGTTACGGGAAGTTATATGAGTGGGCAGAGTAATGGTAGGTGTTAATGAAAGAATAAAATGGGTCTTGTGAGAAGAAGGTTGAAGAAGAACAAGGGGTAAGGGTTATGTCCCATAACTGCTATTTTTTTCATTTACCTGAGTCCACGGTGTGCACCACATGGGCCATGGCGACCTCCATGCTTCTCATTTCGTAGTTATGAGCCAAAAGTGGGCATTGGTCCTTATTTGGATTATTCGGACTACATACCCCTCTTCTTTCTTGCACAAAACAACACTTTTGAAAATAAAGGGTCATTTTAATGGTTAGTTGATGGATAAATAAATAATGGTAACTAAAGAGTAGGTAAAAATTACTTAATAAAAAAACTAAAACCAATAAATTATTTTCAAAAAGTTTTGAAACTGTAAAATGAGTTTTTGCTGAAAAAAAAGTTTTAGTGAAAATTAAATAAAAAGTGGTAATAAATCTAATAAAAGACTAAGTAGAATTATAAGTAGGATCCAACACTGATGTGGATGCAATTCGCAAGTCTCTGCTAGATGGTGTCGAAGACTAAGAATCTATTGAAAAAGGAAATCCGCCTCCTTTGTATGAGTTGCGTCATTTATCTCCATCCTCCATGTAAGATTAGTAATTTTCTCGCGAAGAGAAATAATCTCCTAGCGCATAATAGTGAGCTCTTAATCTATGACTTGTTTCCTAGCGGAACCAGAAGAAGAAATCGCAGTAGTCCTATCTGAGGTAGGTGGAGGTAATGGGTGTAGCAGGTCTAAAGGGTGTTTCTTCTTGCTTCTCTAGAGCATAAGTCTAGTTTTCCTTATTCCGCACATTGGTCATTCCTGGGTTTGGCAGGTAAAATTGGTGAACTACTTTGTTGTACCCCAAAATTTTCTCTCTCATTTTATCAAGATTTTCCTCACAACACTTCTTGGACTCAAGACCAGATTAGGGTTTGCTCAGCTCAAGACATCTCCATGCACTGATGACCTGAAATTAGGGTTTGAGTTTGCACAAGGATTTTTGGACTTCCAATGCCTCATGTGATTTTCATACTTCATGTTGGACCTCTAAAATTGCTCATACCAAGTTTCAAGCCTTGAATCAAATTTTGACCAGTCAATTGGATAATTGACCTAAAAATCAGCTATATTGGGGAAAAAGTAAACTGTGGCCAATTTACAGTCAAACCTCATAATTTTTGATCCACATCAACATTATAGACTCATATGAATCATTTGATCAAGTTTGGACCATAACTCCTCAAGAAATTTGATCAGATCATCAAAAGGGCAAAATGGTCAAAATTAGGGCTTTGACTGTAGAAGCCAATTTCTGATTTTTCACCTAGCCAATGGCAAATTAGGTTCAAGCATGGTTTCAAGGACTCAATGGCATCATCTTGACCTAATCACAAGGTTCAAAAGATCTCAAATGCATTGGATTGACAGATGAATTTTCCAGTCAATTGATCAAAAATCAACTGTACACTGAAAAGTCAAACTTTGACTTTTTGGTCAAAATCAATTGCCAAGGGACACATTTCATCAAGATGTGTCAAAACATGAAACTTGTTCACCAATAAACATAATTTTGGAAATTAGGGTTTAAGTTTGAAAATTTTCATAACTTAGAAATTTTCTAAGTTATGAAAATTTCTTATTTTTTCCCAACTTTTTCCAACTTTTTCACCATGATGCAATTGGGTTCAAAGAAAACTTCCAACATGAAAGTTGTAGTCCTCCACAAAATTTACAACTTTTATACACAAAGTTTTCCCAAAGGATGCTTGTATCTCAAGTTATAATTTTGTGAATAAGGGTCCATAAACTTTTCAACTTAGTAAAATTTTGCCCTAGTTTAGGAAGATTTTTGACCTAACTTTATGGCAACTTTTCACCTAGTTCCAAGAGGAATCTCATGTATTTCAAAGATGGATTGTAGATCATGTTACAAGCTTTCAAAAATGTCCAATAACTCTCAAAGATCATTTATGGTTAGGGAGAATCAAAGAAAAGAAAATGGCCATTTCGCACTTTTGTCCATGGCATTTTTCACATTGTTACAAGTTGCAAATATGTCCTAAGCATGCTTGTACTTGTTTTACAGGTCTTAAACCTTTCCACACTCCTTAATTTAATGCAAATACATTGGACAATGGCTTTGTTCTGAGCTATGGAGCATTGCACAAGGTATTATTCCAAAAACGGCATAAAGGTTACAATGCTACTTTGATAAAAGCATACTTTTAGCAACTTTGTTTATCTTGAGCCATGAACCTAACCTCTTGCTGCAAACAAAGTCCACAAAAATAAGGAAACTTGTAACAACTCTTCTCAGGCCTTGAGCTAGCTTGTACAGGCTTTAGCATTATCACTTCCCACCTTTTCTTCAAAAGCAAGTAAACTTGAAAAAGTCCACACATCTCATCTATCTGATAAAACCAAGTCTTGGTATCATTTCAAACAAGTTCAGAATATTGTTGCAATCCTAAACATGATTGCCCAACCTCTCAAACACCCTTAAACACAGAAATCACCATTTCTGCCCAAAACAGGGCCATCTCTGCAAATCACAAGCCATTTCCATATTGCCTTGTGCGCTTTGCTTTGAACCACTTCAAACACATTCCATACATTACACCTGAACTATCCAGACCCTTGTCCAGCAACTGTGAGCTCATTTTCACATTTCACCATTTTCATTTTGAAGCTTTGCAGGTTGACTTCTACATAGAGATTCAGGCAAGTTCAAGGCAAGCTGAGCATTGGGAAAGGTTGAGGGAACTTCATGCAAGCTCACACGACCTTCAGGCCTCACTCAAAGTTGCTACATTTCCCTATCCAAACTCAACTGAACAAGGTATTTGTCAAGTTTCTATCTCTCTATTTAGACATCCTTAGGCTTAGGTTTGTGAAGCAAAAATGTAGTCTTTAATGTGCTTGGGTTGTACATATGCATAGCTTCCATTTATATTGAATGAGCTAGGAGTATTTGATAGTTGAAGTTGCTGAAAATTTTAGGTCAGAAATTAGGGGTGATAAAATTCTTCTTGATCTTTGAGAGTTAGGTCGTGTTTTTTATATCAATGGAATCGTGAATAAAAATGCTACAAGTTTCATGTTGCAAGATTTTATTTTTATGCACGTATGCAAGAGTTACAGTTTGAAGTAGGGCACGCACGTTTTTTTTTGTCTGGAGGAAATGGATGAAGTGAGATTGGGTCTGTGCCTAGCTTTGCTGACTACTCACACCACCCTTTTACTTTATGTGCCCCCTTTTGCATTTTCTTATATTTTTTATATTTTCTTGTATATTTTATAATTTCTGACTTTATTTATTTTTTCTAAACATTTAAAATCACAAAAAATATTTTCTTTATTTTTTGCATTTTATCATATTTTTTTATTTTATTTTTTGCATAATAAATAAATTATTAGGTTAATATACTTTTATTTTCTTAAATAAACTTGTAAATAATATAAAAATATAATATATTTTTATTTTTATTATTCATACACTTAAAATAATATTTTCATACAATATTCAATTTTTTTAACGTTTTGTTTATATTGTTATTATTTTTCTTAAACAAAAATGAACAAATAATATTAGAATATATTTTCTATTAAACAAAAACTAGGGTTTTTACCCTTTCAAAAATAATCATTTTATTTTCTTATTTTTTTTAAGACTTAAATAATTTTATTTTTTTTACATACATAAAATCAATACAAAAACATTTTGCATATTTACAATTTATTACATATTTAAATACTTGTTTATTTATTTATTTGTACAATGAATTCAATTTGGTTGTAATAGTTTTAGGGTTTTATTTTGAGCAATACCCCCCTATTCAAAACTTGTATCCCCCTTCCCATAATATTGTTGTAATAGTCTAGATTTACTTTACGCATTTTATTGCTTTCATATACCATGATAGTAAATTAGGGTTTTGTATGCAAAGACTAAAAATCAAAACAAATAGCATGACTTAATACAAGACAAAAATGCATGAAAATGACAACACAATGCACACAAGCATCCCTAGGGTTTCATCCACTTTGTTGCCTTAAAATGGCCATGGTATGCATGCTAGGTATCTTGGCAAAATCAAACAAAACAAAAAGATCATAGTCCCTCGATGACGCTATCATAAGTTTCCTAAAAAACAAATGATCTTAGTCCCTAAAACATGCTAAGATACTTGGCACCATTGCTATCGTGGCCATACGATGACCCACGCCCGTCCCGTTTAACATCCAAAGATAGGGTTGTTTACCAAATACAATGGTAAAACAACAATGCCAAAGGAATAAAAATGTGTAGGAAGGACTTTTGAGTAGGTAGATAAGCTTCTAGTTACTTGATCAAACTTGCAAAACATCCTTTCTATTTTCAAACCAACACATACATTTCAAAACAATTTCCAAAACAACTTTCAAACATTGAAATATTTTTCAAAAGACAAACATCTTTGCATACATTCTTACAAACAAGAATCATTACAAACATTGCCTAAACAAAGGCCTCTTTTCAAAATACTTTCAAAACCACACAAAGCACCATTTCAAACAATTGGAAAAGCAAAGCAAGTGATCTAAACAAGTAACTAAGAGCCCATGGAAAACCATGGATGAAAAGGGTGCTATCACCTTCCCTTTTCATAATCTACCCCCCGAACTCAAGAAAACATCTCAAAGGTCTTTCCTGTGCTTTTTGACCTTTCCTTTGGATAAAATAAAAAGTCGGTGGCGACTCTTGCTAAACAGAAACATTTGCGAACACAAACGCAAAACCTCAAGTTAGTTCTCCCACCGTATCACAGAACTGGCGTCTCTACTGGGGACAAAATCTAAAAGTGAGGTTACCTTAGGGTTTTAGATCACCTTTACATGCTTATCTTGTTTGACTTGTTTGCTTTACACTTTGGTTCTATTGTTTGGGTTTGAATCCTCTACCCGGATTTGGGAAACATTCATAGGTAAATAGCAATACGTTGTGGAAATTGTGCAGGGTATACCGACACGGTCTAAGCAATAGCTATGTTAGTGTGACATATTTGCGGGTACCGGTAGCCTTTGAGTCAATCAAAGAGAATATGGGGCCGCTGAGTGATGCCATGAAGCACCAATGGACTTTTAGAACCTTTACTTGACCAACTTGGCCTTTTAGGATGTAGTGAGATGACCGGCTTTGGTGCAGTCTAAAGTTGGTAGATACTCGATACTACACTCATTGAGGGTTGTTTTCTTGGAATATTTCGGTCGCCAGTAAAGTGGCTAAACTGAAACAATGAACACAGAAAACAATCCAGTGATATTGAGCTCCTTAGAACCCGATTACTATTTCTAGGACAGGTTGAGCCAACTAAACTTCAAGAGGGTACTTACCTATGAAACCCCATGCAAGCCTGAACTAGGAACTTGTGTGATTTGCTTGTACATATACTTGTGCATAACATCATGAACATCATGAAGCATCATATGCATCCACTAACCATTTCAAGGATTTGGATTTTCATCTTTGTTCCTGTTTTGTAGGTAATGGATTCACTTCGCAGGAAAACTATCCAAGTCAACCTTGTAAGAATTCCTCCTCAACTAAAGGAGCTAGCTTCAAGGGTTCCTGAGAATTCTCCATTCACCGAGAGGCATGGTCGTCTTCTCAACTTAGTCACTTCCAACACAAAGGAAGACACGGTGAAAGTTCTCTTCCAGTTCTTTGACCCCCTACATCACTGCTTCACATTTCCTGACTACGAGCTAGTGCCTACTTTGGAGGAATTTTCTCAACTCTTGAGGATTCCTATTCTCCATCAACTACCTTTCAACGGTACGGAAAGAGATCCGAAGCCTGAAGATGTTGCTCAAGCCCTACACTTGCAACCATCTGATGTCATAGGTCACTGGGAAACCAGAAGTGGTGTCAAGGGTTTCTTGGCAAAGTTCCTGTTTGAGAAGGCCCAAGACTGTTGGAATTCTCTAGACCTGCAAGCTTTTGAGGAGATTGTAGTACTTCTCATCTATGGGTTGGTCTTGTTCCTAAACCCTGATCAGCTTATAGATATGAATGCTGTCAAGATCTTCATATCTCAGAATCATGTGCCTACTTTGCTTGGAGATATCCTACACTCTTTTCACACTCGAACAATGAGGAAAATAGGTGTTCTCATGTGTTGCACTCCTCTACTGGCAAGATGGTTTATTTCTCATCTTCCCCAATTAGTTCTGAAGAATGAGCAAGGTTTGAGGTGGTCACAATGATTGATGACTCTTACACATTCAGACATTCATTGGTGTTCTCGATCAAAAGAGAATGTCATCATCATTGACCGTTGTGCAGGATTTCCTAATGTCCCTCTACTTGGAATTAGGGGAGGCATCACCTACAACCCTTGCTTGGCTCTGAGACAGTTTGGTTATGCCCGAAGGGATGGCCCACATGACATGCTGATTCCAGACTTGGTTTTTGACTTCGACAATGATGATCAAGGACTTCGACAAAGGTTCATCCGAGCTTGGAGGATGCCCAACAAGGTAAACAGTAAGACCTTGGGACACAAGAATTCCATCCCCCTTTAGCCTTACCTCAAGTGGGTACGAACCTGCGCCCAAAGTCTTATGATGCCTTACCCCTACATTCTCCCTGTGATTATAGAGCCTGTTATGGAAGGAGAGGTTCCATACACCCTCCTACATCCTGACATGCCAATATCACTCGAAGATTTACAAAGGAGTTGGATACAGCTCAAGGGAGAGCGCGATACTTTTGAAGCCCAATTCTACACAAGCGAGAAAAAGGTTTTGGAACTTACTCGTCAACTTCACAAAGAGCAGACTCTCAACACCTACATTGCACCAAAGAGGATGCGCAACATCTTTTTACCTTAGAATTTTGTATTATTTTTCCCATGGGGCATTGATGTACTAACAAATTCTATCTTATTAATATGAAGTGTGTTCCTTTTTTGTTTAAAACAAATTTGAATTTCTGAATTCTTGAATGCATTACATGAATACATATCATTCATCATATGCATAAACAGGTCTTCACACCAAGTTTCCTCATCTCTCTGCTGTTTATTTCAGCAAGATGGATATTGAACAAACTGTCAAAGACTTTCAAGCGCAAAATTCACAATTTCAATAGCTACTTCTGACCTTGGCCAAGGGGCAGGAGGAGCTCAAAACTTTGCTAGAAAAGGAAAAAGAGAAAAAGAAGAAGAAGAGAGCTGGTGTGGCTACCTTGGGTAGAAGATTTGAAGGTCAAGCTAGAAGGGTCCTAGATTTTCCATCAACATCTGAAGAGGGGGAAGGAAAATGTAAAGGAACTGCAATGCCATCTGAATCTGAGGATGAAGAAGAGGAGGATGAGGACTATTCTGAACAGCAATACCCTCCTGCAGATGACAAATACAAAAATCTGGAAGAACGTCTGGCAGCTATGGAAGTGCAGAGAGTGCCTGGGCTGGATTTTGAGGAGGTAGGTTTGGTTTCTGGAATTGTAATCTCTCCTAAATTCAAAGTGCCACTGTTTGCTAAGTACGATGGGATGTCTTGCCCAAAGATGCACCTACGATCTTATGTCAGGAAAATCCAACCACATTCTTCTGACAAAGACCTGTGGGTCCACTTTTTTCAGGACAATTTGTCGGGGAAGCAGCTGGATTGGTTCTACCAGTTGGAGAGGTCTGATGTGCATAATTGGGAAGACTTGGAAGCCACCTTTTACAAGTAGTATCAATATAATGCGGACTTAGCACCAACTCATACTCAATTGCAGAGTATGGGCATGGTCTCAAATGATGGTTTCAAAGAGTATGCCCAGAAATGGAGAGACTTGGCGGGACGAGTACAACCACCTCTAACTGAGAGGGAGATGGTAGATATGTTCTTGGGTACACTGTCAGGTCCCTTTTTCAATCACCTGATTGGAAGTTCGTATGTGGGGTTCACCGAGTTGATTCTAACTGGTGAGAGAGTTGAAGCTGGCATAAAGAGCGGGAAAATTCAAAAAGATGCATCTGCTTCCGCTGTCTACTCCTAAAGAGGTCAAGGAAGAGTTGAGTGCCGGCCAGCGGTGGGGGCCATAATGATTCAAAAGTCTACAGTTGATCAGCCCAGAAACAATCAACCCAGAACCAACCAAACAAGGGTGGAAAGGCCTGTACGACAATTTACCCGGATAAACATAACTCCTGTTCAGGTTCTACCCCATCTCTTGAAGTTAAAACTTGCAAGTTTGAAAGAGGCCTCGAAGAATCCGAATACTGCTTCTCCGTACTACCATTCGAACGCCAAGTGTGCTTATCATTCAGACAACCTGGGGCACGACACCAACAATTGTTGGGCCCTCAAGAATAAGATTCAGGATTTGATAGATGCTAAAGAAGTGGAATTCGACGCCCCTGAAAAGCCGAATGTAATCTCTGCTCCAATGCCAAAGCATGGCCATAATGCCCATGCTGTTGAAGAGGATCTGTTTGTTGCTACTGTTGATGATTTGATAACTCCGCTACCGATAATCAAGTTGAATTTGCTGAAGGCTGGGATTTTCCTAGGTTGTGAAGAAGATTGCTGCCTTTGTTCATCCTTACCAACCGACTGTCCATTGTTGAAGTTAGGCACTCAACACCTAATGGATAACCAAGAAATCCTTTTTGAAAAGACTCCTGTTACACTGAATCCTGTCAATGATGTTTCAATAATAACCATATCCGCCAATCTTTCCAAGGTCTCCAAAAGGCCTGTTAAGATTACATCTGCTCCAAAGACTGTACCTTTGAAGATAACCATGCCCGGGCCCGTCCCGTACAAGTTCGATAGATCAGTACCGTGGAACTATGGTGGAGAAATCTACTACCACAGTATTAAACAAATTGAACCAACTGAAGAGAGTTTTGATGAAGAGACTCCCGACATTGGAAACATTGCCGGAACGAGCAAAATCACCCGCAGTGGAAGAATTTTCTCTCCAGAGATTGCTTCTCCAAAGGCAATCTTTGGACCCTCAGCTGTTCCTAAGGTTACCCCTATACCGGTCAACATATCTGCGAGAACTCCAATTATTGAAGAAGTTGTAACTCATGTGGTTGTCCCCTCTGCTGTTGCTGATGATAGAGGGAAAGAGATCCAAGAAGAGCCCGTCAGGACGAGGGCTCAGCCATTGGTCATCCCTGAGACCTCTCAAAAAGAAATGGAAGAGATTTTGAAAATAATCAAGAAAAGCGATTACAATGTTGTGGAACAACTGGGGTAGACCCCCTCAAAGATCTCTATGTTGGCCCTGCTGCTTTGTTCAGAGGTTCATGCTAAGGCTCTGATAAGATTTTTGAAGACGACCCACGTGCCACAGGAAACCTCCGCGGATCAGTTCCAGGAATGTGTAGCTAGCTTAACAGCTAACAATGGTCTAGGATTCTCCGATGCTGATTTAACATCCAAAGGGAGAAAACATAATGACGCTTTGCATGTTTCGGTGGAATGCAGAGGGACTACTCTAGCACACGTACTGGTGGACACTGGTTCATCGCTGAACGTCTTGCCGAAGAAAGCCTTGGATAGACTGGATTGTGAAGGTCTAACCTTGAAGCCCAGCAATATAATTGTCAAAGCCTTTGATGGTTCTAAAAGGATGGTCCACGGAGAGGTGGACATCCCGATTAAAGTAGGAACTGAAACCTTCAACTCCATATTCTATGTGATGGACATCCGTCCTTCCTATTCTTTCTTGTTGGGAATACCCTGGACTCACAATGCTGGAGCCGTCACTTCTAATCTGCATCAAATGCTTAAGTACCCTGTTCAAGGGAAAATTATAACTATTCACGGCGAAGAGGAATACATGATAAGCCATCTAAATTCTTTTCGCTATGTAGAATTGGATGGCGAATTCATAGAGACCCCTTTCCAACACTTCGAAGAAGTTTCTAAAGAGATTGTGACAACCAAGACAATGTCTTATATACCTATGATTACCAGACCTCCGCCTCGGATGTCGTCTCTCAAAGATGCAAAGGCTGTGATTGAGGAAGGAGGAAGCACAATCTGGGGGAAGCTTCCAGACTTTCCTTACAAATCAGATAAATTCGGCTTGGGGTTCACTTCTTCTTCTCAAAAGGATGTACGCCGCACCCGTGTTGGAGGGCCACCAGTGAAGATCACCTATCATGGAGTCAATGCTTTGGAAGATAGTGAAGAGGAGAGTAACTTGGAAGACTGGATACTGTTGACGGAGGACTGTGCAACTGGGAAGCAAAAGACTTTGTTCCAATTACTTTCATACCGCAGTAATTTATATTTCAAACATTTATGTTGGTTTGTAATAATTCTCAAATAATTCGTACTCTTTTAACCTTGTGCCTTACCCGAGGCATATAGGTCCATTTGTAAGGGTTTGGTTTTTCATCTTCATATGCCATTTTAATGAATCATGGACGTTTTTACATATAAACTTTTGTGTTCATTGTCTTTCTTTTTACATTTTATTTGTTTAAAGGTGGCTATCCCTTACACACACCCACACTCACAAATACAGGTACCCTTCCATTCCAGATTCCATGGTTAACAATTCTGCTATGGCCTTCAGTGACTCTGAAGATCTAGTCTACCATGCCGAATACGAAGGTGAGGAAGATTGTGAGGTGCTAGGAGAGTTGGATAGACTTCTACAACAGGAAGAAAGGGTTATTCTACCTCATGAGGAGCTATTAGAGACAATCAACTTGGGTACTGAGGAAGACAGAAAAGAAGTCAGAGTGGGTGCCACCCTAAAGCCAAGTGTCAAGGAGCGCTTAATTCAGCTGTTGAATGAATATGTTGAGATCTTCGCCTGGTCATACGAAGACATGCTGGGACTCGATACAGACATTGTGGTACACCGTCTACCCACAAAAGAAGACTATCCACTAGTCAAACAAAAATTCTGCCGCATGAGGCCCGGCATGTCAGAAAAGATCAAAGCAGAAGTTATGAAGCAGTTCAATGCTGGATTTCTTGCTATTACTTCCTATCCACAATGGGTTGCTAACATTGTTCCCGTGCCAAAGAAGGACGCCAAAGTGAGAATGTGCATGGATTATAGAGATTTAAACAGGGCTAGCCCTAAAGATGATTTTCCACTACCGCACATTGACATCTTGGTTGACAATACAGCTTAGCACAAGGTATTTTCTTTCATGGACGGATTTTCAGGTTACAACCAGATCAAAATGGCCCCTGAGGACATGGAGAAAACTACTTTTGTTACACAGTGGGGTACATTCTGTTACAAAGTGATGCCATTCGGTATGAAGAATGCCGGGGCAACCTATCAACGCGCCATGGTAGCTTTGTTTCATGATATGATACAACATGAGATAGAGGTCTACGTAGATGACATGATAGCCCGATCACAAACAGAAGAAGAACACCTCGACCATCTGCAAAAGCTGTTTGTCAGGTTGAAGGAGTACAAGCTCAGATTAAACCCTAACAAGTGCACTTTCAGAGTCAGGTCCGATAAACGCTTGGGTTTTATTGTCAGTAACAAGGGCATCGAGGTTGATCCTGCCAAAGTCAAATCTATACAAGAAATGCCTGCTCCTCGCACTGAGAAGGAGGTCAGAGGTTTCTTAGGACGCCTAAACTACATTGCTAGGTTCATTTCTCACCTAACATCTACCTGTGAGCCAATCTTCAAGCTGTTGAAGAAAGATCAGGTAGTTAAATGGAATGATGACTGTCAAATTGCTTTTGATAAAATCAAGGAGTATTTGCTAGAACCTCCTATGTTGATGCCACCTGTCGAAGGAAGACCGCTCATCATATATCTGACCGTCCTAGAGAATTCAATGGGGTGCGTACTGGGCCAACATGACAAGTATGGCCGAAAAGAGAATGTCATTTATTACCTTAGCAAAAAGTTTACCGACTATGATACCCGATACTCACTGCTCGAGAAAACTTGCTGCGTTTTGGTATGGGCTGCTCGCCGGCTAAGGCAGTACATGTTGACTCATACCACTCTGCTGATATCTAAGATGAATCCGATCAAGTACATCTTTGAGAATCCTGCTTTGTCTGGAAGAATAGCAAGGTGGCAGATGATCCTAATGGAATACGATATACAGTACACAACCCAAAAATCTATAAAGGGGAGTGTGCTAGCTGACCATCTGGCTCATCAAGCTGTCGAAGATTACCAATCCATGAAGTTCGACTTCCCCGACGAGGATATCATGACATTAGATAACATTGAAGATTTCAGACCATATGACGGACCTGAACAAGGATCCCGATGGACCCTGTACTTTGATGGTGCCTCCAATGCACTTGGTAACGGTATTGGCGTTGTGCTCATTTCTCTAGAAGGTTTCCATACTCCTTTCACCGCCAGACTTTGCTTTGACTGCATCAACAACATGGCCGAGTATGAAGCTTGTATCTTTGGTCTCAAGGCTGCAATAGACCTGGGAATAAAATCTTTGGTTGTGTTTGGAGACTCAGCTTTGGTCATCAGTCAGATCAAAGGAGAGTGGGACACTAAACATCCCAACCTCATCCCTTACAAAGAACATGTCTTGACATTGTTACCACATTTCGAGCAGATTACCTTCGAGCACTTCCTACAAGAAGAAAATCAGCTAGCAGATGCTCTAGCTACAATGTCATCCATGTTTAAACTTAACTGGGATAATGAGGCTCCCAAAATCACCATTGAACGGATGGACGAACCTGCACATTGTCACGAGATTAATACCGAAGAAGTAGTGGACCGACCTTGGTTTCATGAATTCAAGAGGTATATCGAGACTCAAGAATATCCTGAAGGAGCTTCAGTCAACAACAAAAAGTTCTTAAGGAGATTCTCAGCTAAGTTCTTCTTGAGCAATGGTATCCTGTACAAGCGCAATCATGATTGCATTCTGCTCATTTGTGTGAACAAGGTTGAAGCTGAACAGATCATGGCTGAACTGCACAATGGTACCTTTGGCACTCACTCTAGCGGGCATACGATGGCTAAGAAGATTCTACGGGTAGGCTATTACTGGTCTACCATGGAAGCTGACTGCCATCAACATTCCAGGACTTATCACAAATGTCAAATCTATGCGGACAAGGTACATATACCTCCAGTTCCTCTCAATGTCTTAACAGCTCCTTGGCCATTCGCTATGTGGGGAATCGACATGATTGGAGAGATCAAGCCTACAACATCCAATAGGCACCCCTTTATTCTAGTGGCCATTGATTACTTCACCAAGTGGGTCGAAGCAGCTTCCTTCACATCTGTCACAAAGAATGTTGTTGCCCGTTCCATCAAGAAGAACTTCATTTTCCGGTACGGCATCCCCAAAAGGATCATCACCGACAACGGTACAAACCTTAATAACACTATGATCACCGCCTTGTGCGAGCAGTTCCAGATTCAACATCACAATTCATCTCCCTATCGGCCAAAGATGAACGGTGCTGTCGAAGCTGCAAACAAAAATATCAAGAAGATCATACAAAAGATGACAGTCACCTACAAGGACTGGCATGAGATGTTACCGTTTTCTCTCCAAGGATACCGTACCACGGCACGCACATCAACTGGGGAAACACCTTATTCTTTGGTATATGGCATGGAAGCTATTTTGCCTATTGAGGTTTAGATTCCCTCCTTGAGAATCATGAAAGATGCTGGTTTGAGTGAAGACGATTGGATTCAGACCCGGCTTGATCAACTTAACTTGATTGACGAAAAGCGACTTACTGCTGTTTGCCATGGTCAGACGTATCAAAAACGGATGATCAAGGCTTTCAACAAGAAAGTCAGGCGCCAGATATATCAGGTCGGGGATCTTGTAATCAAGCGGATCATCTTGCCGCAAAGTGATCCCAGGGGAAAATGGACTCCTACTTACGAAGGACCATTTGTGATCAAGAACATCTTTTCTGGTGGGGCAATGATCTTAACCACCATGGACGGCGATGACCTGTCGCACCCTGCGAACGCATACATAGTCAAAAGATACTACGCATAAATGACCCGCTAGGTTGACACACCTAGGCAAAAAAAGGGCATCCCGGTGAATCAAAAACACGAAAGGGCGGTTCAAGCAAAAGTTAGGGATAAATAAAAAAAATATGTACACTCGGCAAGTTGAAAAACCGAAAGGGCGACTTGGGCAAAAAAGGGTTTCCCGGTGGACTGAAAACCCGAAAGGGCGGTCCAGGAAAAAGTTTGGGAATTAAAGCATATGACTATGTCTCGTCGGATCACTTTAAGGACAATCTCTTCACAGACAAGCTCCGGGCTTCTAATCAACTCAATCATCTTCGGACGAAGCAACGAATGGACAAGATATTCATAGGTACGAAGGCTATATCAGAATGGGAACCCCATGGATTTTTTTTACACATAGCCATCTTTCTTTGTATAAATTTTTCTCATTTTTATGACAACGTTCTCTTACTAGGATGTCTGTCTCCTTTGTACAAAATACTTACACAAAAGTTAATACAAAGATACTTCAAAGTGCAGAAAACTATTTGCCTTTTCTTCTTTTTTACACTTGTGTTTTATTTGAAAACGTCCAATGATTTATTAATGAGCATATGCATTTGAATATAATCACATGTTTACAAATAAACGAAATGGGAAAGAATAATTACTAACAGGTTGAAAGTATAGGAAAACGTCTTTAGGATATTCCAAGAGAAATCCCCTGCAGTACATCATCTAGATCCCCAGCGGAGCTAAAACCTTGAAATACATATTCCCCAACAGAGTTATAATTTCAAATCCTTAATTCCCATCAGAGTTAAAACTTCAAACTCCCAATCCCCAGCGGAGTAAAAACTTTGAATTACAGACCCTCAGCAGAGATGAAACCTTCTTCCCCTGTCGAGTCAAATTTCCAACTATCTATCCCCAGTGGAGACCATCCGGTTTTCTCCAGATTCCCCAGCAAGTTGTCTTAAAGTCTGAGAATCAACCAGATAACAGTTAACTTTTGTCTTATCCCAAAACTAGGATAATTCCCCAGTAGATTGGCATGCAACCCAAACTCCTGATCTCCCCAGCAGTATAGCTACTCCCCCAGAGTCCTGAACTTACTCTCCAGCCAGAAGCCTTCTTCCCCACAAAAATTTTACTCCCCGACAGAATGAAGATTCTCATTCTTGGTTCCCCAGTAAAGTTGCCAGGGTCTTCATTACTCCCCAGCATGGTGTCACCAAAGTTTTCATTACTCCTCAACTGAATGAAGATTCTCATTCTTAGTTCCCCGCAGAAGCCATCAGAGTCTTCCTTATTCTCCAGCAGATCAAGGTTTTCCTTTGTTTGATCCCCAGTAGAGGTCGTCAGAGGTTTCCTTATTCCCCATCCGAGTAAGGATTCCCATTGTGTAATCCACCAGCCATAGTCAACAGAGTTCTCGAGATTCCCCAAGCAGGTTTCTCAACCAACACTTGGCATTATTCTCACAACAGAATGTTTATCATCCTCCAACTGCAAGGACAGCAAGGATCCCTACATCCCTAGAGAAGTCAGGAATTTTCTTAATCCCCAACAATCCAAGGATTTTTCATCCTCAACAATCAAATATTTTGAATCTCCAGAAGCGGTCAAGGATTTATCTTCCCCGACAGCAGTCAAGGGTTTTTTTATCCCCAGCTGTCAAGGATTAATTTTCCTCAGCAATACATCGAATCAGCTTACATGCGCATACATTACACTCATATATCATAAACATTGATAAAACACATTTATTGCATCATACAATTCATGCAACATAACTTTGTGTTTTAGCTAACATTTTACCCTTTTCAGGATAAGATTAACAGTTATCTTTAACAAATATTCAAAGATTTCAGATACAGTACAGATACACTCCAGACACGGAAGTCATTCTGTTACTCATTCAGATTTCAACTTCAGATACAGTTCAGATACACTCCAGACACGGAAGTCATTCTGATACTCATTCAGAATTCAAAGTCAAGATAGAGTACGGAATCACTCCAAATACAGAAGTCATTCTGTTACTTATTCAGACTTCAACATTCAGATTCCAGTCCAGATACACTCTAGACACGGAAGTCATTCTGTCACTCATTCAAATTTTACCCCAGCTCAGATACACTCCAGACACGGATGCCATTTTGTCGCTTATTCAAATTTCAGATTCAGATACAATACAGATACACTCCAGACGCGAAAGTCATTCTGTTATTCATTCAGATTCAAGTATAGTTACATCTCAGATATGCTCCAGACACGGACGATATTCCATTGCTCATACAGATTCAGTCTCCAGATACAACTCAGATATGTTCCAGATACGAATACCATTATGATGTTCATTCTCCTGATTTATAATAAACATTCTTGGATGGCATCTTCAATCCCATCCCCGACAAGATTCTATCACATCACCAAATTGCATCTTTAAGCCCATTCCCTCAACTACAATTTGACGAGTGCAAATTTATGGGCACTCTAGTGTTCAATCATCTTTTACCTCTGAGTCACGAACGACAAAACTCGCCACTCGAACTCTTCAGGTTCAAGAAGATTGAACAGGGGCAGCTGTTGTACCCCAAAATTTGACCTCTCATTTTATCAAGATTTTCCTCACAAGACTTCTTGGACTCAAGACCAGATTAGGGTTTGCTCAACTCAAGACATCTCCTTGCACTGATGACCTGAAATTAGGGTTTGAGTTTGCACAAAGGTTTTTGGACTTCCAATGCCTCATGTGACTTTCATACTTCATGTTGGACCTCTAAGATTGCTCATACCAAGTTTCAAGCCTTGAATCAAATTTTTACCAGTCAATTGGACAGTTGATCTAAAAATCAGCTGTATTGGGGGAAAAGTCAACTGTGGCCAATTTACAGTCAAACCTCATAATTTTTATCCACATCAACCTTATAGACTCTTATGAACCATTTGATCAAGTTTGGACCACAACTCCTCAAGAAATTTGATCAGATCATCAAAAGGGCAAAATGGTCAAAATTAGGGTTTTGATTGTAGAAGGGCAATTTCTGATTTTTCACCTAGCCAATGGAAAATTAGGTTCAAGAATGGTTTCAAGGACTCAATGGCATCATCTTAACCTAATCACAAGGTTCAAAAGATCTCAAATGCATTGGATTGACAGATGAAATTTCCAGTCAACTGATCAAAACTCAACTATACACTAAAAAGTCAAACTTTGACTTTTTGGTGAAAATCAAGTGCCAAGGGTCATATTTCATTAAGATGTGTCAAAACATGAAACTTGTTCACGAAGAAACATAATTTTGGAAATTAGGGTTTAAGTTTGAAATTTTTCATAACTTAGAAATTTTCTAAGTTATGAAAATTTCTTATTTTTTCCCAACTTTTCCCAACTTTTTCACCATGATGCAATTGGATTCAAAGAAAACTTCCAACATGAAATTTGTAGTACTCCACAAAATCTACAACCTTGATTCACAAAGTTTTCCCAAAGTATGCTTGGATCTCAAGTTATGAGTTTGTGAATAAGGGTCCATAAACTTTTTAACTTAGTGAAATTTTGCCCTAGTTTAGGCAGATTTTTTACCTAACTTCATGGAAAATTTTCACCTAGTTCCATGAGGAATATCAAAATTCATTTCAAAGATGGATTATAGAGCATGTTACAGGCTTTCCAAAATGTCCAAGAACTCTCTAAGTTCATTTATGGTTAGGTAGAATCGAAGAAAAGAAAATGGCCATTTCTCACTTTTGTCCATGGCATTTTTCACATTGTTACAAGTTGCAAATCTGTCCTAAGCATGCTTGTACTTGTTTTACAGGTCTTAAAACTTTCCACACTCCTTAATTTAATGCAAATACATTGGTCAATGGCTTTGTTTTGAGCTATGGAGTATTGCACAAGGAATTATTCCAAAAATGGCATAAAGGTTACAATGCTACTTTGATAAAGCATACTTTTAGCAACTTTGTTCATCTTGAGCCTTGAACCTAACCTCTTGCTGCAAACAAAGTCCACAAACATCAGGAAACTTGTAACAACTCTCCTCAGGCCTTGAGGTATCCTGTACAGGCTTTGTCATTGTCACTTCCCACCTTTTCTTCAAAAGCAAGTAAACTTGCAAAAGTCCACACATCTCATCTATCTGATAAAACCAAGTCTTGGTATCATTTCAAACAAGTTCAGAATATTGTTGCAAGCCTAAACACGATTTCCCAACCTCACAAACACCCTTAAACACAGAAATCACCATTTCATTCCAAAACAAGGCCATCTCTGCAAATCACAAGCCATTTCCATATTGCCTCGTGCGTTTTGCTTTGAACCACTTGAAACACATTCCATACATTACACCTGAACTATCCAGACCCCTGTCCAGCAACTATGAGCTCATTTTCACACTTCACCATTTTCATTTTGAAGCTTTACAGGTTGACTTCTACAGAGAGATTTAGGCAAGTTCAAGGCAAGCTGAGCATTGGGAAAGGTTGAGGGAACTTCAAGCAAGCTCACACGACCTTTAGGCCCCACTCAAAGTTGCTACATTGCCCTATCCAAACTCAACTGAACAAGGTATTTGTCAAGTTTCTATCTCTCTATTTAGACATCCTTAGGCTTAGGTTTATAAAGCAAAAATGTAGTCTTTAATGTGCTTGAGTTGTACATATGCATAGCTTCCATTTATATTGACTGAGCTAGGAGTATTTGATAGTTGAAGTTGCTGAAAATTTTAGGTCAGAAATTAGGGGTGATAAAAATCTTCTTGATCTTTGAGAGTTAGGTCATGTTTTTTATATCAATGGAATCGTGACTAAAAATGCTACAAGTTTCATGTTGCAAGATTTTATTTTTATGTACGTATGCAAGAGTTACAGTTTGAAGCAGGGCGCGCGCGTTTTTTTTGTCTAGAGGACAGTGATGAAGTGAGGTTGGGCCTGGGCCTGGCTTTGCTGACTATTCACACCACTCTTTTACTTTCTGCGCCCCCTTTTGCATTTTCTTATATTTTTTATATTTTCTTGTATATTTTATAATTTCTGACTTTATTTATTTTTTCTAAACATTTAAAATCACAAAAAATATTTTCTTTATTTTTTTGTACTTTATCATATTTTTTTATTTTATTTTTTGCATAATAAATAAATTATTAGGTTAATATACTTTTATTTTCTTAAATAAACTTGTAAATAATATCAAAATATTATATATTTTTAAATTTATTATTCATACACTTAAAATAATATTTTCATACAATATTCAATTTTTTTTAACATTTTGTATATATTGTTATTATTTTTCTTAAACAAAAATGAACAAATAATATTAGAATATATTTTCTATTAAACAAAAACTAGGGTTTTTACCATTTCAAAAATTATCATTTTATTTTCTTATTTTTTTTAAGACTTAAATAATTTTATTTTTTTTACATACATAAAATCAATACAAAAACATTTTGCATATTTACAATTTATTACATATTTAAATACTTGTTTATTTATTTATTTGTACAATGAATTCAATTTGGTTGTAATAGTTTTAGGGTTTTATTTTGAGCAATATCCCCCTATTCAAAACTTGTATCCCCCATCCCATAATATTGTTGTAATAGTCTAGATTTACTTTACGTATTTTATTGCTTTCATATACCATGATAATTAATTAGGATTTTGTATGCAAAGACCAAAAATCAAAACAAATAGCATGACTTAATACAAGACAAAAATGCATGAAAATGACAACACAATGCACACAAGCACCCATAGGGTTTCATCCACGTTGTTGCCTTAAAATGGCCATGGTATGCATGCTAGGTATCTTGGTAAAATCAAACAAAACAAAAAGATCATAGTCCCTCGATGACGCTATCACAAGTTGCCTAAAAAACAAATGATCTTAGTCCCTAAAACTTGCTAAGATACTTGGCACCATTGCTATCGTGGCCATACGATGACCCACGCCCGTCTCGTTTAACATCCAAAGATAGGGTTGTTTACCAAATACAATGGTAAAACAACAATGTCAAAGGAATAAAAATGTGTAGGAAAGACTTTTGTGTAGGTAGATAAGCTTCTAGTTACTTGATCAAACTTGCAAAACATCCTTGCCATTTTCAAACCAACACACATTTAAAAAAAAATCCAAAACAACTTTCAAACATTGAAACATTTTTCAAAAGACAAATATCTTTGTATACATTCTTACAAACAAGAATCATTACAAAGATTTCCTAAACAAAGACCTCTTTTCAAAATACTTTCAAAACCACACAAAGCACCATTTCAAACAATTGGAAAAGTAAAGCAAGTGATCTAAACAAGTAACTAAGAGCCCATGGAAAACCATGGATGAAAAGGGTGCTAGCAGGTTCCATTTTCATAATCTACCCCCCGAACTCAAGAAAACATCTCAAAGGTCTTTTCTGTGCTCTTTGACCTTTCCTTTGGATAAAATAAAAAGTCGGTGGCGACTCTAGCTAAACTGAAACATTTGCAAACACAAACGCAAAACCTCAAGTCAGTTCTCCCACCGTATCACATACTTCATTATTAATGAGAAGTTTATATTCATTTATCTTGAAGTACGTCGTCTGTATCAAACCTTTTTCAAAGTAATGGTTCATATCCAGAAGTGTATGGCCATAATAAGGAATCAAGTGGGAAAGCTCGTTTTGTAACTGAAGGGCATAGGCAATACAGGTAACTATTCCTCCTACATGAATAGGTCCTGCTGAAGATTGGTCTATACCAGCTAGATTTTATATGAGAAATGTACCAGATATGACACGGTCTTCTTCGGTGATGCAATATAGAATATATAGATCTTCTTCACTTACTAGCTCACAGAAATAATCATTATTATTTTTCCTATTTTTAGGACATTAAATAATTTATTTTACATACATAAAATAAATACAATTTTTTTTTCATATTTATATTTATTTGCATATTTAAATAATTGTCCATTTATTTATTTGTGCAATATTTAAATTTGGTTGTAATAGTTGAATTAGGGTTTATTTTTTAGCAATATCCCCTTATTCAAACTTGTATCCACCTCCCCATAATAATGTTGTAATAATCGTAGATTTACTTTTACGCATTTTACCGCTTTCAAATGCCATGATAGTAAATTAGGGTTTGTATGCAAAGAACCAAAATCAAACAAATAGCATGACTAATACAAGACAAAAATGCATGAAAAATGATAACACAATGCACACAAGCACCCCTAGGGTTTCATCCACTTGTTGCCTTAAACACATGGCCATGGTATGCATGCTAGGTATCTTGGCAAAATCAAACAAAAATAAAAGATCATAGTCCCTCTATGACGCTATCTTGGTTGCCTATACAAAAATGATCTAGTCCCTCAAAAAATTGCTAAGATACTTGGCACAATTGCTATCATGGTCATACGATGACCCACGCTTGTCCCGTTTAAACATCCAAACACAAGGTTGTTTACCAAATACAATGGTAAAACAACAATGTCAAAGGGTTAAAAATATGTAGGAAAGATCTTTGAGTAGGGTAGACAACTCCTAGTTACTTGATCACTTGCAAACATCCTTGCTAATTTAAAAAACACCACACAATTTCAAAATAATTTACCAAAACAAACTTTCAAATATTGAAACATTTTTCAAAAGACAAACACCTTTGTATACATTCAAACAAGAATTATTACCAAGGTTGCCTAAACAAAGGCCTCTTTTCAAAATATTTTCAAAACCACACAAAGCACCATTTCAAACAATTGGAAAAGCAAAGCAAGTGATCCAAACAAGTAACTAAGAGCCCATGGAAAACCATGGATGAAAAGGGTGCTAGCACCTTCCCTTTTCATAATCTACCCCCCGAACCCAAGAAAACATCTCAAAGGTCTTTCCTATGGTTTTTGACCTTTCCTTTGGATAAAATAAAAAGTCGGTGGCGACTCTTGCTAAACCGAAACATTTGCGAACACAAACACAAAACCTCAAGTCAGTTCTCCCACCGTATCACAGAACTGGAGACTCTGCTGGGGAGTAATCTAAAAGTGGGGTTACCTTAGGGTTTAGATAACCTTTACATGCTTACCTTGTTTGCTTTGATTGCTTTACATTTGGTTCTATTGTTTGGGTTTGAAATCCTCTACCCGGATTTGGGAAACATTCATAGGTAAATAGAAATATGTTGTGGAAACTGTGTGGGGTATACCGACATGGTTGAAGCAATAGCTATATTAGTGCGACATATTTGTGGGTACCGGTAGCCTTTGAGTTAATCAAAGAGAATACGGGGCCGCTGAGTGATGTCATGAAGCACTAATGGACTCTTAGAACCTTTACTTGACCATCTTGGCCTTTTTAGGGGTAGTGAGATGACCGGCTTTGGTGTAGTACAAAGTTGGTAGATACTTGATACTACACTCATTGAGGGTTGTTTTCTTGGAATATTTCGGTTTCCAGTAAAGTGGCTAAACTGAAACAATGAACACATAAAATAATCTAGTGATATTGAGCTCCTTAGAACCCGATTACTATTTATAGGACAGGTTGAGCCAACTAAACTTTAAGAGGGTACTTACCTATGAAACCCCATGCAAGCCTGAAACTAGGATCTTGTGTGATTTGCTTGTACATATACTTATGCATAAACATCATGAGCATCATGAAGAATCATATGCATCCACTAACCATTTCAAGGATTTGGATCTTCATCTTTTTTCCTGTTTTGTAGGTTATGGAATCACTCCGCAGGAAAATAATTCAGGTTAACCTTGTGAGAATCCCTCCATTCACTGAAAGACATGGTAGACTTCTCAACTTGGTCAACTCCAACATAGAGGAAGACATGGTGAAAGTTCTCTTCCAGATCTTTGACCCCCTACACCACTGCTTTACATTTCCTAACTACCAGCTAGTGCCTACTTTGGATGAATTTTCTCAACTCTTGAGGATTCCTATTCTCCATCAACTACCCTACAACGGTACGGAAAGAGATCCAAAGCCTGAAGATGTTGCTCAAGCCCTACACTTGCAACCATCTGATGTCATAGGTCATTGGGAAACCAGAAGTGGTGTCAAGGGTTTCTTGGCAAAGTTCCTGTTTGAGAAGGCCCAAGACTATTAGAATTCTCTAGACCCGCAAGCTTCTATGGAGATTGTTACTCTTCTCATTTATGGGTTGGTCTTGTTCCCAAACCCTGACCAGCTTATAGATGTCAATGCTGTCAAAATCTTCATGGCTCGCAACCCGGTGCCTACATTGCTTGGGGATATCCTCCACTCATTTCACACACGAACAATGAGGTAAAGAGGTGTTCTCATGTGCTGCACCCCTCTACTGGCAAGGTGGTTTATTTCTCACCTTCCCCAATCAGTCTTGAAGAATGAGCAAGGTTTAAGGTGGTCACAACAGTTAATGACCCTTACACATTCAGATGTTCATTGGTGTTCTCGATCCAGAGAAAATGTTGTCATCATTGACCGTTGTGGGGAATTCCCTAATGTCCCACTACTTGGCATTAGGGTAGGCATCACCTATAACCCTTTCTTGGCTCTAAGACAGTTTAGGCATACCCGAAGGGACGGCCCTCATGACATGCTGATTCCAGACATGGTTTTTGGCTTTGACAATGACGCTCAAGGACTTCGACAAAGGTATATCCGAGCTTGGAGGATGCCCAACAAGGTGGATAGTAAGACCTTGTGACACAATAATCCCATCCCCCTTGAGCCTTACCTCAATTAGGTACGAAGCCGCGCCCAAAGTCTTATGATGCCTTACCCTTACATGCTTCCTGTGATTATAGAGCCTGTTATGGAAGAAGAGGTTCCATACACCCTCCTACATCCTGACATGCCAACATCACTAGAAGATTTACAAAGGAGTTGGATACAGCTCAAGGGAGAACGCGATACTTTTGAAGCCCAATTCTACGCCAGTGAGAAGATGGTTTTGGAACTTACTCGTCAACTTCACAAAGAGCAGACTCTCAACACCTACATCACACCAAAGAAGATGGAAACGTCTTTTTACATTAGAATTTTGTATTATTTTGCCCATGGGGCATTGATGTACTAACAAATTCTATCTTATTAATATGACGTGTGTTCCTTTTTGTTTACAACAAATTTGAATTTCTAAATCCTTGAATGCATTACATGAATACATATCATTCATCATATGCATAAACACGTCTTCACACCAGGTTTCCTTATCTCTCTTCTGTTTATTTCAGCAAGATGGATATAGAGCAGACGGTCAAAGATTTGCAAGCGCGGAATTCATAGTTCCAATAGCTACTCATGACCTTGGAAAAGGGCCAGGAGGAGCTCAAAACCTTGCTAGATAAGGAAAAAGAGAAAAAGAAAAAGAAGAGGGTTGGTGTGGCTACCTTGGGTAGAAGATTTGAAGGTCAAACCAGAAGGGTCCTAGATTTCCCATCAACATCTATAGAAGGTGAAGGAAAGGGTAAAGGGGTTGCGGTTCCATCTGAATCTGAGGCTGAAGAGGAAGAGGATGAAGACTATTCTGAACAGCAGTATCCTCCTACAGACGAAAAATACAAAAATCTGGAAGAACGTCTGGCAGCTATGGAGGTGCAAAGGGTGCCTGGGCTGGATTTCGAAGAGTTAGGGTTGGTTTCTGGGATTGTAATCCCTCCCAAGTTCAAAGTACCTCTTTTTGCTAAATACGATGGTTTGTCTTGTCCAAAGATGCACCTACGGTCTTATGTTAGAAAATTTCAACCACATTCTTCTTACAAGGACTTGTGGGTACATTTCTTCCAGGACAGTCTGGAGGGGACGCGGTTGGATTGGTTTTACCAGCTAGAGAGGTCTGATGTACATAATTTGGAGGATTTGGCTGCTGCCTTCTATAGACAATATCAATATAATGCAGACTTAGCACCAACCCATACTCAATTACAGAGTATGGGCATGGTCTCTAATGAAGGCTTTAAGGAGTATGCCCAGAAATGGAGAGACTTGGCGGGACGAGTACAACCACCTCTTTCTGAGAGCGAGCTGGAAGATATGTTCTTGGGTACACTGTCGGGCCCCTTTTTCAATCACCTGATTGGAAGTTCATCTGCGGGGTTCATCGAGTTAATTCTGAGTGGTGAGAGAGTTGAAGCCAACATCAAGAGTGGTAAAATTCAAAAAGATACATCTGCTTCCGCTGCCATCAAAAAGACTTTTCCAGCAAAGAAAGAAGTATCAGCTGTTTACTCTAAAAGAGGTCAAGGAAGAGTTTAGCGCCAGCCAACGGTGGGGGCCGTAATGATTCATAAGTCTGCAGCTGATCAGCCTAGAAACAATCAACCCAAAACCAAATAGACAAGGGTAGAAAGGCCTACACGACAATACACCCGAATAAACATGACTCTCGCTCAAGTTTTACCCCATCTCTTGAAGTTAAACCTTGCCAGTTTGAGGGAGGCCCCAAAGAATCCGAATACAACTTCACCACACTACCATCCCAATGCCAGGTGTGCTTATCATTCAGACAGCCTGGGGCACGACACCAACAATTGTTGGGCCCTTAGGAATAAGATTCAGGATTGAATAGATGCTAAAGAAGTTGAATTCGACGCCCCTGAAAAGCCGAATGTGATATCTGCTCCAATGCCAAAGCATGGCCACAATGCCCATGTTATTGAAGAGGATCTGTATGTTGCTATTATTGATGATTTGATGACTCCTCTACCGATAATCAAGTTGAATTTGCTGAAGGTTGGGATTTTCCCAGGTTATGAAGAAGATTGCTGCATTTGTTCATCCTTACCAACCGACTGTCCGTTGTTGAAGTTAGGCATGCAGCGCCTAATGGATAACCAAGAAATCCTCTTTGAGAAGACTCCTGTTACACCTACTCTTGTCAATGATATTTCAATAATTACCATATCCACCAATCTTTCCAAGGTCTCCAAAAGACATGTTAAGATTACATCCGATCCGAAGATTGAACCTTTGAAGATAACCATGTCGGGGCCTATCCCGCACAAGTCCAACAAATCAATACCGTGGAACTATGGGGTAGAGATCTTCTACCACGGTATTAAACAAATTGAATCGACTGAAGAGTGTTCTGATGAAGAGACTTCCGACATTGGAAACATTACTGGACCAAGTAAAATCACCTGCAGTGGAAGAATTTTCTCTCCGGAGATTGCACCTCCAAAGGCAATCTTAGGACCCTCAGTTGCTCCTAAGGTCACTCCTGCACCGGTCAACATATCTGCGAGAACTCCAGTTACAGAAGAAGTTGTAACTCCTGTGGTTGTCCCCTCTACTGCTACTGATGATAGAGGGAAAGGGATCCAAGAAGAGCCTGTCAGGACGAGGGCTCAGCCGATGGTCATCCCTGAAACTTCTCAGAATGAAATGGAAGAGATTTTGAAAATAATCAAGAAAAGCGATTATAATGTTATGGAGAAACTGGGGCAAACCCCCTCAAAGATCTCAATGTTGGCCATGCTGCTTTGTTCAGAAGCTCATGCTAAAGCTTTGATCAGATTTTTGAAGACGGCCCACGTTCCTTAGGAAACCTCCGCAGATCAGTTCCAGGAATGTGTAGCTAGCCTAACAGCGGACAATGGTCTAGGATTCTCTGATGCCGATTTAACATCTAAAGGGAGAAAACATAATGACGTTTTGCATGTCTCGGTGGAATGCAGGGGGGCTACTCTAGCACACGTTCTAGTAGACACTGGTTTTTCGCTGAATGTCTTGCCGGAGAAGGCCTTGGATAGGTTGGACTGTGAAGGCTTAACCCTAAAACCCAACAATATCATTGTCAGAGCCTTTGATGGTTCTAAAAGGATGTTCCACGGGGAGATGGACATCCCGATTAAAGTGGGAACTGAAACCTTCAACTCCACATTTTACGTGATGGACATCCGTCCTTCTTATTATTGCTTTTGGGAAGACCCTGGATTCATCATGCTGGAGCGGTCACTTCTACTATGCATCAAAAGCTCAAGTACCCTGTCCAGGGGAAAATTGTGACTGTTCTCGGTGAAGAGGAATATATGATAAGCCATCTTAATTCTTTCTGCTATGTGGAATTAGATGGCGAATTCATAGAAACCCCCTTTCAACACTTCGAGGAAGTTTCTGAAGAGATTGCAGTAACCAAGATAGTGTCTTCTGTACCCATGGTTACCAGACCTCCACCGTAGATGTCGTCTCTCAAAGATGCAAAGGCTGTGATTGAAGAAGGAGGAAGCACAATCTGGGGGCAGCTTCCCGATTTTCCTTTCAAATCTGATAAATTCGGCTTGGGTTTCACTGCTTCTGCTCAAAAGGCTGTGCGTCGCTCCCGGGATGGAGGGCCACCAGTGAAGATCACCCATCATGGAGTCAATGCTTTGGAGGATGGTGAAGAGGAGAGCAATTTGGAAGACTGGATTTTCCCTACCGTTGAAGGAGGATTGTGCAATTGGGAGGCAAAGGACTTTATTCCCATTACTTTCATCAATCGGTAATTTATCTTTCAAACATTTCTGTTGGTTTGTAATAATTCTTAAACAATTCGTACACTTTTAACCTTGTACCTTACCCGAGGTACATAGGTCCATTTGTAAGGGTTTGATTTTTCATCTTCATATGCCGTTTTAATGAATCATGGACATTTTCGCATATAAACTTTTGTGTTCATTTTCTTTCTTTTTACATTTTATTTGTTTAAAGGTGGATATCCCTTACACACACCCACACTCACCAATGCAGGTACCCATCCATTCCGGATTCCATGGGTAACAATTCTGCTATGGCCTTTAGTGACTCTGAAGATCTGGTCTACTATGCCGAGTACGAAGGTGATGAAGACTGTGAATTGCCTTGAGAATTGGCTAGACTGCTACAACAGGAAGAAATGGTTATTCTACCTCACGAGGAGTTGTTAGAGACAATCAACTTGGGTACAGAGGAAGACAAAAAAGAAGTTAGAGTGGGTGTCAACCTGGAGCCAAGTGTCAAGGATCGCTTAGTTCAGCTGTTGAATGAATATGTTGAGATCTTTGCCTGGTCTTATGAAGACATGCCAGGACTTGATACGAATATTGTGGTTCACCGTCTCCCTACAAGAGAAGACTGTCCACCAATTAAATAGAAAGTTCGCCGCATGAGGCCCGACATGTCTGAAAAGATCAAAGCCAAAGTTATGAAGTAATTTGACGCTGGATTTCTTGCTGTTACTTCCTATCCATAATGGGTTGCTAACATTGTGCCCTTGCCTAAGAAGGACGACAAAGTCAGAATGTGTGTGGACTACAGAGATTTAAACAGGGTCAGCCCTAAAGATGACTTTCCACTACCGCACATTGACATCTTGATTGAAAATACAACTCAGCACAAGGTATTTTCCTTCACGGATGGATTTTCAGGGTACAACCAGATCAAAATGGCACCTGAAGACATGGAGAAAACTACTTTTGTTACACAATGGGGTACGTTATGCTATAAAGTGATGCCATTCGGACTGAAGAATGTCGAGGCAACCTATCAACGCACCATGGTAGCGTTGTTTCATGATATGATACATCATGAGATAGAGGTTTACATAGACGACATGATAGCCCGTTCACAAACAGAAGAAGAACACCTCGACTATCTGCAAAAGCTGTTTGTCAGGTTGAAGGTGTACAAGCTCAGACTGAACCCTAACAAGTGCACTTTCGGAGTCAGGTCCGGTAAACTCTTGGGTTTCATTGTCAGTAACAAAGGCATTGAGGTTGATCTTGCCAATGTCAAAGCTATACAAGAAATGCCTTCCGCTCGCACTGAGAAGGAGGTCAGAGGTTACTTGGGATGCCTAAACTACATTGTAAGGTTCATTTCTCACCTAACATCTACCTGTGAACCAATCTTCAAGCTGTTGAAGAAAGATCAAGTGGTTAAATGGAATAATGACTGTCAAGTTGCATATTTAAATAATTGTCCATTTATTTATTTGTGCAATATTTCAATTTGGTTGTAATAGTTGAATTAGGGTTTATTTTTTAGCAATATCCCCTTATTCAAACTTGTATCCCCCTCCCCATAATAATGTTGTAATAATCGTAGATTTACTTTTATGCATTTTACCGCTTTCAAATGCCATGATAGTAAATTAGGGTTTGTATGCAAAGAACCAAAATCAAACAAATAGCATGACTAATACAAGACAAAAATGCATGAAAATTGACAACACAATGCACATAAGCACCCCTAGGGTTTCATCCACTTGTTGCCTTAAAAACATGGCCATGGTATGCATGCTAGGTATCTTGGCAAAATCAAACAAAAATAAAAGATCATAGTCCCTCGATGACACTATCTTGGTTGCCTATAAAAAATGATCTAGTCCCTCAAAAACTTGCTAAGATACTTGGCACAATTGCTATCATGGTCATACGATGACCCACGTCTGTCCCGTTTAAACATCCAAACACAAGGTTGTTTACCAAATACAATGGTAAAACAACAATGTCAAAGAGTCAAAAATGTGTAGGAAAGATCTTTGAGTAGGGTAGACAACTCCTAGTTACTTGATCACTTGCAAACATCCTTGCTAATTTCAAAAACACCACACAAATTCAAAACAATTTCCAAAAACAAACTTTCAAACATTGAAACATTTTTCAAAATAAAAACACCTTTGTATACATTCAAACAAGAATTATTACCAAGGTTTCCTAAACAAAGGCCTCTTTTCAAAATATTTTCAAAACCACACAAAGCACCATTTCAAACAATTGGAAAAGCAAAGCAAGTGATCTAAACAAGTAACTAAGAGCCCATTGAAAACCATGGATGAAAAGGGTGCTAGCACCTTCCCTTTTCATAATCTACCCCCTGAACCCAAGAAAACATCTCAAAGGTATTTCCTGTGCTTTTTGACCTTTCCTTTGGATAAAATAAAAAGTCGGTGGTGACTCTTGCTAAACCAAAACATTTGCGAACACAAACGCAAAACCTCAAGTCAGTTCTCCCACCGTATCACTGTTGGGTTATGGATTCGATTTGAAAATTGGAGGGCTGGGATGGGGTTTGCATTATTGGCGATATCTTTCCAAAAATGATCTAAAGTATCATCTTAGTAGACATGCAATATCTAGATGGGCAGTTGGACCAGTTTGAAATCCTAAAAGGTGTCTGAATGTTCGGTGGTTTAGGTCATACTCTCGACCAAATAATCTCAAGGAAATGTGGACACAAATGAATCCAAGACCATGATAAAGATCGTAAACAAGTAAACTGAGGAATTTGAGGGTAAGTTTTCTATAGGTTTCTTGTATGTACTCTCAAAATTCTTCCCAATCACTTTGGCCAATCATGTAGCTAATACTTTTTTCAATTCCTAGGGTTGTGATGCAAGTGGTGTCATGATATCTAGTGGGTAACATGGGTCTTTCAGATAGGATTGCATAACATTTTATCTGTTTATCATCATTGAACTAAATTTCCATGTCATCATAGTTCATCATCCTGGTAAAAAATGTTAGAGTAAGTTATGTAGAATGTTGAACCTTGAAACATAGGAAATCAAACAGGTTAGGCTTGTTAGAAGAAATAATTCACCTTTTAAATGAAAATGCAACAAAATAAATAAATAAAAAGAAAATAGCACGGGTTGCCTCTCATGTAGTGCTTCATTTAATGTTGGTAGCTCGACTAAATTAAATAAAACTACTGAGGTGCAAACGACTTTATAGAAGAAACAGTTTGTTTCCAAGGTCATTTATCGAGCCATTTTTCATATCCTTCACTTTTAATTTTCTTTCCACTATATAGTGGTTCATAACACAGATATGGTGGAGATAGTAGTGGCTATAATTTATGCACATAATACTCTATTTTGGTGTTAATTCCATCTCTAGTTTTATGATTCCGTGGTTTCTCTATTATAGTTGTAACAACATTCCTTTTTGACGGATAACTTATCCTAGTTTTTGAAGAATTTAGTGGAAAGAGATTTCTAATCAATTCTTTTTTATAACTCCCTTTTATTAATTCATTGACTCCCTTATATTTTCCTATTGGTTCATCCCCATAGGTTGTTATACTAATAGGTGTTTGTGCAAGTGACGCTAATTTTGTCCCTAATTCCTCATTACTAAGTACTAATGACTCGATAGTGGTGTTTAGTTGCTTAAGGGTTTCATTAACATGAATAACATGATTTCTAAATTGCCTATTATAGGTAGCTTGAGTTGTTACAAACCTTCGCATCATATATTCTAGCCTAGAGATAGCTTGTGAATTAACAAAGTTATCTACCAATATTTCAAGGTCTGGTTTATAAGAATATTTAGGACCCTTAAAATATCTAATTCGGTGATTGTAAAGAGGATTTTGGTGATCCATGCCTTAACCTAAATGAAGTTACAAATAGGTTACGATATTTTGACGAAATTATTCCCCGACAACATCGCCAAAAACTTGATCGGCTATTTATGTGATTATAAAATCTAACTGCAAGTGCACAACCTATCGTGTAGTTTTAAAAGATATCGAACCAGAGACCAATAGTCAAATCTATCATTTCTAATTATTATGGTATTTATCTAAGGCGATTAAATTTAATAAGGGAATTTTGAATTGCGTAAGTAAATAATAAAATTTAAATGCAAATGATATAATAAGTGATAAATGAGGTTTGCCAAAAAATGTTGGAATAGTGATTCTATCATTTAACAGTACTCTTATTGTTTTCTGGTAGAATTTCCAATGAGGAAATATTTCCTATTTCAAAAAGTATTAATTTAACGGGAATTTTCATTTTCGCGATACAAAACCATATTTACCCTCTAGTTTATACCTTATATCGTCACTCATGGCCGACGCTTATTGTGTTGGAGTGGTAAACATATTTTCAATAAACTAAACTATTCTCTCCATTGAAAAGTGGATTTGATCGAAAAAATATAATTTAAAAAGGGTCCTTAAGCTTTCTCTTAAGTACCGGATCCTAAACCTATAAACGCGCGCGTTCGTAAATAGTTTTAAAACCAACTTGCTAGAAATATTACACTTTCCTCATTAGTAAATAAAAAGGCTTTCGCTCAGTTTATTAACTAAAGACTTAACAATTTAAATCACTTGTAGCGGATGGCTTTCGCTCTTAATCGGTGTTTTCATTGTCTCACTTTCGTAGAGACGGATTAAAATAAGCTTTAGTAAGATTGTTAAAAACCAAAACATCCCCAAAGGTAATTTATACAAGAACGATAATAAGAATATGTTTGATTAACGGTTTCACATTCCAACACTTATGAAATTATCTTGACATAATTATACTGTAAGTAAATGCGATGAATTTAACAACGTAATAAAACATGATAAACGAAATTCTAAAATTGTGGTTTAAATGATGGTAGAAGAATAATGGTAAATTAATGAAAACAATAAATGGAAAACAATGTAACTAAATAAAGAACCTGCTCCGAGACTTTGGTTTGATACAGGGAATAACTTGAAGTAAATGGTGATAATCCTTGTTGGAAGGTAAAACGTGTGGAAATAAAACTTGTACAAGGATGCTCCAAATTAGATAAAGGCTCAATCAAACAATGCAATAAGCCTTCTATGTGAAGAGTTAAATCTCACAAAGTAGACTATATATGGCTTAAGTGTTGCAGTAATCTTGAATGCTGTTATACCCCAATTTTTGCCCCTAAGATCTCTCATCATTTCAATATCAACCCAATCACATCAAGATCATACACTAGGGTTTGGTTCTTCTTCCTATCTTTAGGTTTGCTCATGTGGGATCACCAAGCACTTTGATTTGTATGTTTTGTACATTTATATCTCGTGTTGATTAACTCTTAGCTAACAAATGTAATGTAGGTATGTTTTCTCTATAGATGTTGGCATTATAGGTGATGGCACAACACATTTCATCAAGATAATTCATAGGTTCATAAGTTTATTTCCATGTCTTCCTCAACAAGCTTCATTGAGATATAAACTTCATATTTGAGTTTTACTTAAGAAAATGTCATGACAAGGCCTACTATGATCCATCATGCTTCAATTTTCCAAATGATTTCAAAAAAGGCAAGATTGATTCAAGAAGTTTTACCTAAATTGGACAAGTTCTTGATTCCTTGACCACAAGTGCATAATTTTCTCAATTTTTAACATTTGGAAGTGATTATTGTTTTTATGGGTTCTTATTATCATCCATAACAACTTCTATTAACATAGAAAAGGCAATTGTGCAAGAAATATTATCAAAAGTTGAAAGGGGTTCCAAGTCATTTTGATGCTTTAGGAGCTAGGGTTTTGAACTTCTAAGGACTATATCTTGTTCATCTTTTGAGATGTTTGAGTGATTCCTAATATATGTTTCTCTTTAAATGGTTATTAACAAATAACTTCAATAGTTTGAAGCAAATTTTACATGGAAGATCACTAATGGTTGAGAAAGATTACAAGTCCTCTAGATAGGCCATCAAATTCTTTTATGTGACTTCAATGGATCATAACTTGGTCAATTTTTATCATCTTGAGCTCATTCTTTTTTCACAATGATCTTAAGGATGTTAACTTTAACTCTCTTTTTGGTGTTAAGCTTGTAAATGATTGCAAGATGCTTGTTGAGTTCAAAATATTATAGGTCACCTCATGGATTTTCATCAATTTCAAAAGATCATAACTTGTTCAATATTTTGAATTTTTTAGTGATATAGGTTTCACAATACTCTTTAGGGAGTCCACTTCAAGATAGCATAAATGATCAAAGCATAATTTTAAAGAAGACCTTGTTTGGAATTAAAACATTATAGGTTATTTTTGAAGAAAAAACTTAGAATTTTTCTAAGTATAAAAGTCAGCGCATATTTCCTGATTTTGACCAAGCATAACTTCTAGCTCAAGCATCCAAATGAATTCTTTCTCGGAACATCATAAAGAATTTTACCTGATCTTTCCAATATATCAAGAATCAAGTCCTAAGGCTTCCTAAATCATGCACACCATGAGTTCAAAGTCAGCTACTTGAAACTGCAATTTTACTCCAAGTCAGATTTTGAAATCCATAATCCAACTTCTAAACACCAAATTAGCACGAGTTTTTTATTTAAACTTGTTAAACAAAGTTATCAAAGTTGAATTAAGGATCAAAATGCAGGAATTGGCTGAGTTTTGACGCACAAGGAGTCATATGTTTTCCACTTTCGGGCTCCATCAAATTTCCCTCCAAACTTCAATTTTCCTCTCAATTATTTGCACCATTCACTTCCCTATAAATAGAAGACCTCACTCCTCTCATTTTCTCAAGCTTGGACAACCAAAATCACCCTGCCAAACTCTCTCCATAACTCACTTTTCTGAGTTTTCGAATTCATCTTTTCTCCACTTTTCAATTCAATTTCTTTGTTGATTCTTCATCCTTGAACTTCACTGAAGCTAACAGAAGAATAACTAAGCCTTGAGGTGTCCTAAATCATGCTAGCCAAGTCCAATTTCATCTAAAATTCATCTGACTTCGTTTCGGTAGTTTAAGGCTCCAAATCATCTAACTCAAATTACTGGAATAGTCTATGATGTTCACTTATGCTTGCTATAAACTCAAATTTGGTGAATCAATGCATTTGATGCTTCTGTTTTTTTTATAAAACTTTAAAAAAACTCTCTGGTTTGTTTCAAATCGACTATGTTGTGATTTATATAAATTGTTCGCGAGCATATGGTTGTGATCATCTCAAGTAGACGCATATGATGGTACCATTGTGAACGCGTAGATTTACAGATTGAAGGATTTGAGTTTTGTTCTATTTGCAGGAGGCTGGAGGTTAAAGATGACATATGTGTCGTTCTTCAACCAAAGATACTCAGCCATTTGTTTTATTTTGATTGGTTCGACTTTTTTGTGTTACATACGTGCGCATTAACTTGGATTCATGATACTCCCTCATTTGAGATCCATTAGATTTGTCAGCCTGTATAAGTGAGTTAGATCCAACACGTGTTGTTTTTTCTGATTTATTTATTTTACAAAACTATTTTTTAAATTCCTTTTATCTTTAAAAATTCATAACTCTCTTTTTTTTCAAAAATTATGAAAAAAAATATACAAAAATACTTTGAATTATTTCTGACTGTGTGAATATTTTTTTTCATATTTTTATTTTGATATTTAATATTTTTCATAATTTTTGTATTGTTGGCCTTATTTTAATTGTTTTAAAAATACTTTCTGGTCTTTTTCAATTTCTGGAAAAATTATGGAAGGATCCAATGACCTCTTGACAAATATTGGTGACCTCATTTTATTTTTATTTATGATTTTACTCTTTTTTTTTTACAAATTTTGGTTTATTTTCCGTATTTCTTTAAATTTTAAAAATAGTTTCTGACTTTAAAAAACTATGAAATTTTTTGTCAACTATTATTGACTCATGTTTGACCACTGACTATTTTTTAGGATTTTTATTTGGTGTTTTAATATACTTTGTGTATTCTACCAATTATTTTCCTTTTATTAACCATTTAAATATTTTTTCATTAAACATTATTTTATTATTTTTCTTTGGTCCTGACTTGGATTTCATTTGTTGATAAATTCCTCAACATCCTTGGATCTTGGGTGGTGATAGGTTGAAAAACCAAATCCACCAAAATGGATGAATGATGTTGATGATATTTGAAACCCTAATTTCATATAATACATGCCCTCCCTCTTCATCTTATCCCTTTCTTACGTGCGCTACATGTTGTTAGAGAATAATCTACATATTATTTCTCTAAATATATGATACATAGATTGTTATTGTCTGAACTCAAAATAGGTGCAACTTCTACATAAGTCTACTTACGATTGCTTAACATATCGCTAAAGTTGTCCCGATTCGAGAAATGATCATTCGTGGTCCAAACCCATGTTTGCAAGTTCGAGTATGTTTAATTTGAAACCTTTGATCCAATAACCTTGAGGTTTATTGTTAGGACGCTTTGGTCTTATCAATCCCGAAATGAATCATTATAAACTTTGGTCTAAGAGAATTATTTAAACATCATTGATCATATGTTGTTTCCTCGAGAATTTGAAATGAATGATATACTTGACAAAAATAAAATGAAACTTATTGTTGAGAAGATTTAATTTTATCAATCTTCTAATGAGTCTTCAAACACAAGCTTTAAGATAGTCATTCAACTAACCTCTAATTTCTAACTCACTACCAATTGAATTTTACCTTATGCTTTTACTTTATGCTTTTACTTTTACGCACCATTTATTTTAGCATTTACATTTCATGCTATTTTCATCTTTGCTCACTTGAGCATTTATCTTTATGTCATTTTTACTTTGCTGACTTGAGCTTTCATTTTCTTTTTGAAGATACTTAATAATAAACTTGAACAATAAAAAATCTTTAAGGTTACTTGGACTATTTGGTTACTATCCTTGGAATAATGGAGTTGTGGACTTCTTGGACTTAATATTAGAAGCCTTGATACCCTTGGGACCTTGTAACTTTGTTTGCTATTTTTTCTGGAGTTTTGGGGATTTACCCTAAGACATTGGGTCGATTTTCTTTGTGTGCAGGTTATTCTGATTATATGCTTTGTCTATGGTTGGGAATTCCTCTATATACAACTGTTACTTTTCCCAATTTTTGAGAAGACTTAATGCATCTGCAGCTTGGTATTCTTAAGAGGTCTAGTATCTTTTCTTTCTTGGTTTCAATCCAAAGGATGAGAATTCTACATTGACTTCATATGTCAAATGTTGGCTTCTTGTTGGTTAAACAGCTGTTTTTCTTAGTTGTTACCTTATGCTTTAGGATAGTTCCTCCATCTCCTCCCATCTTCTTTAATTCCAAAATCTTCTCCCTCCTTTTCAGAGCTCTTCTTATTTTCTAACTTGAACCACTTTCATAATAAACTTGAACTTAGGTCCATGCATTTTGAAAAATATTTTCTCTATTAAAATTTAATCAACTTAATCATTCTTTGACATTTTTATGATAAGACTAAAAGTCAATCAATCTCATTTAAACCATTTTTGCCACTTTGGCTTTTTACTTTAAATTTTTCTCAAAAGATTAGACCCTTGTCAATCCCTGTAGTGATGTGAGTTACTATAATTCTACGGTATGTAGTGAAGTGATATATTTTCCACTTGGATGTTAAGTGAGGCTTTGTTGATTTTAAATCCAAGCTATATCCTCCATTTTAAGATGACGCAAATTCTCCTTTCTCATAATCATGGGTAGTAAGTATGTCTTCCACTCGGATATGACGGTGATGTCTCTTCTTTGAAAATTAACAAACACACTTGTGTTTTAAAACTTTTAAAGGTGAACTACGAGTACCCTGATCCCCTATTGCACAGATGGTGGTACGTAGGCACTAAAGGCTCGCAAGCGTGGCGGGCGCAAAAATTATCAAAAATACTTCTCTTCTCATCTCCACCGTCTACTTTTGTATATAACATTTATAGAAAAGATACATAAATTTTCAAAGAGTTTCCTTTGGAGTACAGTAGATGTTTAGGGTGTTAATACCTTCGCTTTGCATAAGTAACCCCTTGACCTAGATTCTCTCCCCCTCTTTTTAAGTTAGTCTCTCTTTTCCCATTCCCCTGGAAATAATAAAGCACGGTGGCGATTTTTATTTGATTTGTGCGAGTCAAGTTGTTGTACCCCATAATTTTCCCTATATTTTCTCAAGCTATTTATCACTAAAGACCTCCAATGCTCAAGGGTTCTCAAGAGTTTAATCAGACAAGCTTACCTCTAAAGCACTGAGCCTCAAAATTAGGGTTTTGACTGAGAATGACTGAGCATTGACTTTTGACCTAACCCATGACCTAATGGCTTGAAGCACAATATCAAGGACTCACGCACGACATGTTAACCTAATTTCATGGCTCGAATCAGTTCTCAGGATCAAAGGTTTGATAGTTGAAATTTGGATCAACTCACGAAAACTCAACCGATACACAAAGAGTCAAACTTTGATTTTTTGGTCAACATTAAATTTCAAATATCAAAATTCATCAAGACCTACAAAAATATCAAACTTGATCATCAAGAAAATCAAGAAACTCAAGAAAGTCAACAAAAGTCAAAGTTTCCAATACTTAGAAATTTTCTAAGTGTTTTTACACTTGATAATTTCATTACTTCATGACATTTTTTCACCAAGATGCAAAATGATTGAAAGAAAATTTTCAACATGAAAGTTGTAGATATTGATGAATTCTACAACTTTGTTAGAGGGTTGATGTCCAAAAAATGCTTAGATTTGAAGATATAAGCCCATGAAGTTATGACATTTTTATCTAACACTTAGAGAAATTTTCAACAGGTTTTAGTCAGGTTTTTGTCCCAACTTCTTGGCCAGTTTTCACCAAGTTCCAATTTGATTTAGCCAAAGTGGTAAACATGAAAATTGTAGACAATGTTTCGAGCTTTCCAAAACATCCAAGAGTATGATTTTATCATACTTGAGATAGGAGATTCAAAGGCATGAAGTTGGGCATCGATTCTTGAATTACAAGTCATTTTAGTGAAGAACACATAATCCAATCTACATGCTATGTGTTGCACCCTAAAATTTACCCTCTCATTTCTCAAGGGATCATCCTGGACCCCAGGATTGCTTCTATCAAGTTTCAAGTCTCAGATTACAATTTTTCAAGAAAGTCAGTCACAAAGGCAAAATGGTCAAATGCACAATGAAAAGTCAAACTTTGACTTTTTGATCAAAATTAAGTTTCAAAAATCATATTTCATCAAGACATGAAGTTGGTTCATCAAAAAATCAAAATTCAAAAATTACTTTGAAAATTCAAATTTTTAAGCACTTAGAAAATTTTCTAAGTGTTAAGAAAATATGATAATTGCATAATTTTGGGCCAGATTTTCATCATGATGCAAGATGATTCAATCAGAACTTCTGACATGAAAGTTATAGATCTCATTGAGATCTAAAACATTTCTGAACAAAACTTCTCCTAGAAATGTTGGGATTTCAAGTTATAAATCCTTGAAGACACATTCATGAAGCTAAAACACTTAGTAAATTATGGGCATTTTTTTAGTCAAAATTTAGACAGAATTTATGGGCCAGTTTTCACGCAAGTACAATCAGAATTTGCAAAAGTGATGCCAGAACATGTTACAAGCTTCCTAGAGAATTCCTTCAGATCATGCTGGAGCAGGGAGAATCGAAGGTCAAAAGTTTGCTTCGTTCAAAACATGACCCTTCGAATCTCACTCTTCAACATACCGAAGTTCTACTCTTCGATCAAAACATGACCCTTCGAATCTCACTCTTCAACATACAGAAGTTATACTTTTCGATCCGAACATGGCCCTTTGAATCCAATTCTTCAACGTGTGGAAGCTATATTCATCAATCAAAATATGACCTTCAAATCCTCATCCAAGCTTGCCTCAATTTTCCAAGCTTCGACTGAAGTCTTGGATTATTACTTTCTTGCTAAACACAAGCTTCGACTGGGCATCTTTTCCCTTTAAAATAGCCTCCTTTGATCCAAAGGGGAAGTGCTTCTTGTCAGTGCTCCTTCGATTGCACCACTGTCTGTGCATGTTGGCTTAACTCACAAATGCAATAGCTACTCACATGCAAGCTGGATCCTTACTTAGATTGAGCATTTATTCTCCATGGAGTAAGCTTATTTCCTACTTCTACTAGGAAAACTTTCCCTCTGGGCTAGCCTTTAGCGCACAAAAGCAAGAACTTCTCCAAACTGGCCTTTGATTCATAAAAACTCCCATTGGGCAAAAGACCCATCAACGTGTCACCAATGCACGTATCCCTTTTCAGTTTGTCTTCAGCACAAGGCCAAAACTCCTTAAAAGTTGCCTTAGAATACAAGGCACTGGCCTCCTTTATGCCTACCGTGACTTGTTTCATGCTAGCATCCACAAGGCACATGCTGCCTTTATACCAGTTTCGACTGGGCACTGTGATACGGTGGAAGAACTGACTGTTTTTGGAATGCTGGTTTGCGTTTTGCGTTTGTTTTCGCAAAATGTCGCGGTAAGCAAGAGTCGCCACTGACTTTTATTTTATCCAACAAGGAAAGGAAAAAAGCACAGAAAAATTCCTTTTTTGAGATGTTTCTCGGGTTTGGGGGGTAGATTATAGAAAGGGAAGGTGTTAGCACCCTTTCTATCCGTGGTTATCCACGGGCTCTTAGGTACTTGCTCAATTGTTTTCAAAATTGCTTTCTTTGTGCTTGTGGGTTTGAAAAAGTTTTTGTTTGAAAATTTCGATTTAACTCTTGCTTCTATCCTCAAGAGCGTATGAAGTATTTTTGAAAACTTTGTTCGAAAAGTGTAAGTGTGAAAAAGATTTTGTTTTTTGAAAGAGCAAGTACTTAAGAACCATCTACCTACTCGAAAAAGGAATCGTTTTATACTAATGTCCTTTAGACAATGATATCCCACTATGAATGAGTAGGTAGCACTGTCGTTAGAGTTTGAGGGTCAATTTGAATTTAGGGACTTACGGTCACCAAAGCAATGTTAGGACGCCTTAGTGGTAACCCTAATGTCTTAGATCATTTGTTTGAGGCAACAATATCCGAGGCAACCATTTCGAGGCGACTGTGATCTTTTAGACAAGAGGGCGACCTCTAAAACTACCTATACTTAATGACTGCGTACAAAGGCAACCAAGTGGGGTGTACCCTAAGAGTGCGCATGTGCGAGTGTGTCGTTTTCAGTTATTTTTATCTTTGTACATGTTAAGGGTGATCTAAGTTGATTTTAGGTTAGAACATTCATTCTTGTCATGCAAACCCTATTATCAAACATCTAACAGTTATAAGTTGCGGAAATAAAATGCGGAATTTAAATTACAAGGCGTCGGGTATTTACATCGCCAAAGACAAACCCTTTAAAAATAAATAAAGCGATAAAAGTCCTATTTACTATTACAATCCGGGAGCAAGTACATTATTGGATAAAAAATAAATAACGCGCGAGAAATTAGATCGAATGCGAATTTTAGGGTTTTGACCCTTTTGGTTAAAGAAAATAACTTTTTGTTGTTTTTTATTTTAAGAAAGGAATTAAAACTAAATTAATAACTTAATTAAATTAATAAATTAATTAAAATAAAAATAAATTATTTTTTGGAGTTTTTATTGTTTTAAGAAAGAAAAATAAAATTAATTGAATTAGTAATTAAAACCTAATTAAATCTAATTAATTTTAATTATTTGCAAAATATAGGTTAAAGTTATTTAAACTTAAACCTAAATTAATTAATTAGTGTTTATTAAGAAAAATAAAAGCTTGAAGTTAAAATAAATATAAAAAATATTTTTTGTTATTTTATTTTATGAGAAAAAGAATTTTGATTCGTCAGAAATTAAATAAAAAATAATAAAACAAAAATAAATAAAATAGAAAAGAGGAGTATTGGACCTGAAATTGGGGGTGCTGGTAGCAATTTGAAGGCCCATTAGTGGCTGACCTTTGTTGACTTTTTGGATCTGGTATGCATGCGTTGACCAATGCCGATGGTGGACCTTCAGCTTAGACTCTCAGATTTGGCCTTGGGCCATCTGGAAAATGGATGAGTGATGGCACACGGTAGGCTGCATGCTTGAGCAAACACATGATTATCTGAAAAACAAAATTATTAAGGAAGTGGGGGACCTGGGATTCGAACCCAGGTCCTGATGGATAATGCACGTGCAGGCTTGCCACTACACCATGATGATCTGTTTGTAAATATATTACACAATAATGATAATATAACAAAACAAAATTAATTGGCCAGAAAAGAAAAAAACGCGCGCCATTTTTGAATGGCCCAATGAGTGAGTGCCAGCTCTTCATCCCTGTCCTCCCACTACTGTAATATTACCTGAGGATTTGAATCTGCAGCTAAAAATGCAGCTCATTCCAAAAATCATCTCCAGGCAATAAGAATGACTTTCAAGGGCATGGTTGTGTTCGTCTCATCCTCCCGAATGTAACCATGCCCATTACATGAACCAATTTTACCTGAAATAAGAATCCCTAAAAACAAAAACACAACCCTAGCTATGGTGTTTCGGGGTTACAACGCCTATAAATCAAATTGATTATTGCCAATGGTTTGCAAATAACATGAGGGTTATGAATATACAATTATTTCATGCAAATGATGCCAGAATAGACCAAATCGAATCCAAGAACAGAGTTATGTAGCGTGGGACTTACAACATGTTTGGATGTCCGAACAAGCTTGCTTTGGATTGGTTTGGCTTGAGTGAATGCCCAGGAAGTGATTGGGACAAGTTTTGGCTTCTAAAAATGCCTCTAGCTATGGTTTCGATCTCAAGCTTTTTTGTGAATTTTCCAACTTTTGTTCTGCCTCTGCCTGCAGCTTCCAACCCTTATTCTAGTCCCTTTGGCTTGCTTATGTAACATGCTTTGCATTAGGGTGGAAATCATGGACTGAATCCCTCCAAATCAATGCACATGAATATGATTTGATTCCCATTTACAAACTTGCCAAATTTGATTTGATTCAATCTTTTTGCACATGATTTGCCTTGGTACGAGTTTGGAGATATGCTAGCTGTCCATTGAAGCCTACAATCAATAAAAAATCTTTGGTTATCAATTTTTTGATTTTATATGATTTAATTTGATTAAAAATGAATAAATTCAAATAAAAATCAAATTTAATAATAAAAATGATATATGGACACATGACTGAAGCTAGGGAACATGGACAATGATGCAAACTCAAATCAACTAGAAAAGAATGGGCCCATTTGACAAAATTTGATGTTTTGGTGATAGTTGACTTTTGGCAATTTTGCAAAAAAAGCCCAACTTCAACAATGCATAACTTCTTCAATTTTTAAATTTTGGAGGTGTTCTTGAACGTTTTAGAAAGCTTAAGATGTGCTCTAACCAACCCTTTTGGTCTCATCTAATTTTGATACCCCATGCTTAAGTTATAAGCTTTGGAAAAAAAGGTGTTTTTGTTGACTTTCAAAAATGACCTATAATATCCAAATTTATAACTTCTTGTGAGTGCATTTTTTGATCTTGGGGTATGAAGATGGATTGTAGGAAATTGCATCCTATTCAAAATGATCTTTTGATGGGTCATTTCTCATAAAGTATGAGAAAGTTATGCTTGGTCAAAGTTGAGTTAACTTTTCCTACAAAACCCTAATTTAGCAACTTTTGAGTCTTGATGAATTTTGAGCAATCCTTGATGAATCATGATCAACCCTTAATAAAATGATGAAATATACTTCAAAATGAGAATGTTGGCAAAAAATCTCGAAGTTTGACTGTATGTAGGTCGCCGTTGACTTTTGCCCTAGCACAATCGATTTTTGGACCCTTTGAGCAATTGACTGAGCAAACATCCTCTACAAGGCTTGAAACATGACATGGATGATCTTGAGAACATATTAGGACATTGGGGAGAACTTGAGGTCATTTTTATTCAAAGGTCTTGATGCAACACAAAACCCTAATTTGGGGTAGACTGTCTTAGGAGATAGCTTGTCTGTGCAATTCTTGAGCAACCTTGAGCAACTTGGATATTTTTCTTGCAATGTTTTGAGAAATATGAGATGGAAAATTTTGGGGTACAACATCTTCCCCTGTTCAATCTTCTTAAACCTAAGGATGTAGATTGGCTTTCGTGCCTTTCGTGATCCGAAGGTGGAAGATGATTGAACACTAGAGTTCCCAGAAGTTTGCACTCGCATGAAGTGGTATCAGCCTTGTGATATCGGGAATGGGCTTATAGATGCCATTTGGAGATTGCTGACGGGAGGATGGGCTTAAAGATGCCATCTGCAGGAGTTTCGATCGCATAAGAGATTCCTTAGCGAGAACTTGTATACCTGTTGTTGTAGAAGTTTCGCTGGGGGAGCCTGATCTTTGTTGAGATTTAGGAACTTGCCTGTACCTCAACTGAGAGAACATCTCTGCTGAGTTTTAAGAACTTGTCCGTAATTCAACTGGGGGGAAACATCTTCATCGAGATTTAGGAACTGCCTATAATTCAACCGAGGATAATTCAGTTGAGATTTAAGCACTCGTCCATACTTCGACGGAAGAAATTTGCCGAGATTTAGAACCTTATCTGTAATTCAACCGAGACTAATTCAGTTGAGATTTAAGAACCGGTCAGTACTTCGACTGAGGGAAACATCTTCATCGAGATCTAGGACGGTTTGTACTTCAACGGAGGATAATTCTGCTGAGATTTAAGAACCTATCCACACTTCGACGGAGGAAAATTGTCGATATTTAGAACCTTATCTGTAATTCAACCGAGACTAATTCAATTGAGATTTAAGAACCGGTCAGTACTTCGACTGAGGGAAACATCTTCATCGAGATCTAGGAACTATCTGTAATTCAACCGAGGATAATTTTGTTGAGATTTAAGAACTCGTCCATACTTCGACGAAGGAAAATTTCCGAGATTTAGAACCTTATCTGTAATTTAATCGAGAATAATTCAGTTGAGATTTAAGAACCGGTCAGCACTTCGACTGAGGGAAACATCTTCATCGAGATTTAGGACTGTCTGTAATTCAACGGAGGATAATTCTGCTGAGATTTAAGAACCTGTCCACACTTCGACGGAGGAAAATTGTCGAGATTTAGAACCTTATCTGTAATTCAACCGAGAATAATTCAGTTGAGATTTAAGAACCGGTCAGTACTTCGACTGAGGGAAACATCTTCATCGAGATTTAGGACTGCCTGTAATTAAACCGAGGATAATTTCGGTTGAGATTTAAGAACTCGTCCACACTTCGACGGAGGAAAATTGTCAAGATTTAAAACCTTATCTGTAATTCAACCGAGACTAATTCAGTTGAGATTTAAGAACCGATCAGTACTCCGACTGCTGAGAACTTAACTGCATCCTTCCTAAAAGGTAGAGGTCAATCGTATGCAATGCATGATATATATCAAGCAATGATGTTCTCAAAATAAATGAGATTGTGTTGTATGATGCGTATATGCATGTATCATGATGTATGGAAATGTAATGTTTTTTAGCCGGGGAAAATAAATCCCGGATAGCTGCTGGAGAGAAGAGTTGACTTCTTCGTTTCCGCTGGGGATGGAGAACAAAGATAATTGCGAGAATAAACCTGCTGGAGAGGATAACTCCGTTGGGGAATAACCTGATGACGAGATTACTCTTTGGGGAAGAGATGCTCTGCTGAGGATTCCACCGATAAATTCCGCTGGGGATGAATTACCGTTGCTGGTGCTACTAATCCTGTTGGGGATTGAATTTCTTGTTTGTGAAAGGAAAGAACTCCGCCGGGGATGATCTTTCAGTTGAGACTTCACTAGGGATAACCTTTTAGACTCTTATGGGGATAATCCTTTGATCTATGCTGGGGACAACCTTCCAAAGTCTAGTGGGGATGATTCTCCAAACTCCACTGGGGAAGCTTTTTCAGGCTGTGCTGGGAAAAATTTCAAACTCCACTGGGGATATCTGTATTCTGCCGGGGAACATTCTTATACTCCGCTGGGGAATGTTAAGACCTTCTAGTGCTGATGGTAGATAACCTCTGCTTGGGGAGAATATCACCGATTCGTTCACAGTTGCGAGTCTCAGCTGGGGAGAGCTAACATTATTGTCCCTTTTTTACTCTGCGGGGAGTGAATGCACCTTGGTCATATTCTTCAGCTGAATTTACCTTGGTACCTGGTGGATAGAGCAACTGTAAAGCTTGGACACTTCTTATCGCCACCGTTCCTGATATTACAAGTAACCGTCTTTTGTTTTGCATGTAAAATTTATGAGCAGCAACTAATGTCAATATGCATATATCAAAAGTGAACATTGGATGTTCTTTGCAAAACAAAACAGATAAAGAAAAACAATTTGAAATTTCTTTGAAAATGAATTGTATTGATTTTGAAGTTTGGCCTGTAAATAGGCGTTTTTGTACAAGAGGCTGACGTCCTAGTAAGGGAACACCGCCGAATAATAGAATTTACACAATTTGTGAAAACTAAACAAAACAGCTATGTGAATAATCCCACTGGGTTCCAACTTTGCTATTGCCTTTATATCCTCGAGCATCTCATCACTTTGCTACTTGGTTGAAGGTAGATCAGATTGATTAGTGTCGTCCGAGCTTGATAGTCGATACCGAAGTCTGGTTGCAAGGTGATCCAATGAGACACAGTGTTACGCTTTACTCCCTAATTTTTTCTTGGACCGCCCTTTCGGGTTTTCAATCCATCGGGATACCCTTTTTTGCCCAAGCCGCCTTTTCAGTTTTCGACTTTCCGAGTGTACAGATTTTTTCATTTTCATCCCTTATTTTTACCCGAACCCTTTTGGTTCGCCGGGAAGCCCTTATTTTTTCCTAGGCCAGTCAACCTAGCGGGTCTTTGTTTATGCGTAGTATTTTTTCACTATGTCTGCATTGACAGGGTGAGGAAGGTCGTCACCATCCATGGTGGTTAGAATCATAGCTCCTCCTGAGAAAATGTTCTTAACCACAAATGGCCCTTCGTAAGTAGGGGTCCATTTCCCCCTGGGATCACCTTGAGGCAGTATGATGCGCTTGATCACCAGATCCCCAACTTGATACTCTTGTCGTCTAACTTTCTGGTTAAATGCCTTGATCATACGTTTTTGATACGTCTGACCATGACAAATAGCAGTAAGTCTTTTTTCGTCTATTAAATTCAGCTGATCAAGCCGGGTCCGAATCCAATCATCTTCGCTCGAACCTGCATCCTTCATAATCCGAAGAGAGGGTATCTGAACTTCAATAGGCAAGACGGCCTTCATGCCATATACCAAGGAATAGGGTGTTGCCCCTGTTGATGTCCGCGCTGAGGTATGATACCCATGAAGAGAAAATGGTAACATCTCGTGCCAGTATTTATATGTCATTGTCATCTTCTGCACAATCTTCTTAATGTTCTTATTAGACGCTTCGACAATCCCATTCATCTTCGGCCGGTAAGGAGAAGAGTTGTGATGCTGTATCTTGAACTGCTTGCAGAGTTTGATGATCATCTTATTATTGAGATTTATACCATTTTCCGTAATGATCCTCTCTGGTACACCATATCGACAGATCAGATTATGTCGAATAAACCGTGCCACGTCGTTCTTGGTTACAGTAGCAAAGGAAGCTGCTTCAACTCACTTTGTAAAGTAATAAATGGCTACCAGGATGAAACGATGCCCGTTGGATGCCGTAGGTCTGATCTCGCCGATCATATCAATGCCCCACATAGCAAAAGGCCATGGAGCCGTCAAGACGTTCAGAGGTACTGGAGGTATGTGCACCTTGTCAGCATAGACTTGACACTTATGACAAGTCCGAGAATGCTGATAACAGTCGGCTTCCATTGTGGACCAAAAATATTCTGCCTGAAGGATTTTCTTTGCCATGGTGTGTCCGTTGGAGTGAGTCGCAAAGGTACCTTCATATAACTCTGCCATGATCCTTTCTGCCTCGTTCTTATCCACACACCGAAGTAAGGTTGAATCATGGTTACGCTTGTAAAGGATGTCATTGCTGATGAAGAACTTCACCGTGAACCTCCTCAGAAACTTCTTGTCATTAACAGATGCACCTTCAGGGTATTCCTGAGCTTCAAGATACCTCTTCACCTCATGAAACCAGGGCTTTTCTGTTACCTCTTCAGTCTCAATGTCACAACAATGTGCAGGTTCATACAATCTTTCAATGATAATCCGGGGAGCCTCATTGTCCCAATTGACTTTGAACATAGAAGACATTGTAGCTAGCGCATCCACCAACTGATTCTCCTCTCTAGGGAAGTGTTCAAAGGTTATCTCCTCGAAATGGGGAAGCAACATCAATGCATGCTCCTTGTAAGGAATAAGATTTGGGTGTTTCGTATCCCACTCGCCTTTGATCTGACTGATCACGAGAGCAGAATCTCTAAAGACACTCAAGAACTTAATCCTTAGGTCAATTGCTGCTCGAAGACCCATGATGCACGCTTCATACTCCGCCATATTGTTGGTGTAGTTGAAACATAGTCGGGCGGTAAACGGAGTATGAGAACCTTTAGGAGATATAATCACGGTGCCAATGCCATTACCTAAAGCATTCGAAGCTCCATCAAAGTACATAGACCATCGGGATCCCTCCTCAGGTCCTTCATCCGGTCCAGGTGTTTCACAGTTAGTCACTATCATGATATTCTCATCCAGAAGTTCAAAGTTCATAGACTGGTAATCATCCACTGCTTGATGTGTCAAATGATCTGCTAACACACTTCCTATGATTGCCTTTTGGGTCGTGTATTGGATGTCATACTCAATCAAGATCATCTGCCATATTGCTATTCTTCTGGATAAGGCAAGCTTTTCGAAGATATACTTGATTGGATACATCTTTGATATCAATAGATTAGTGTGAGTTAGCATATACTGTCTCAGCCGGCGAGCAGCCCATGCCAAAGCGCATCAAGTTTTCTCGAGCAGTGAGTATCGAGTCTCACAGTCGGTAAACTTTTGCTAAGGTAACAAATAGCATGCTCTTTTCGGCCAGACTCGTCATGCTGCCCCAGCACACACCCCATTGAGTTGTCGAGTACTGTCAAGTATAAGATCAAAGGTCTCCCTTCAACTGGAGGCGTCAGAATAGGTGGCTCTTGGAGATATTCTTTGATCCGTTCGAAAGCGGCCTGACATTCATCATTCCATCTTACCACTTGATCTTTCTTCAGTAACTTGAAGATTGGCTCACAAGTAGCAGTCAGGTGCGAGATGAATCGGGCAATATAGTTCAAACATCCAAGAAAGCCTCTGACTTCTTTTTCTGTTCGGGGAGCTGGCATTTCCTGTATAGCCTTCACCTTCGCAAGATCCACCTGAATACCTTTAACACTTACAATGAAACCCAACAGCTTACCAGATCTCACTCCAAAGGTGCACTTGTTCGGGTTTAGCCTCAGCTTGTATAACTTCAACCTGTCTAATAGCTTCTGAAGATGGTCAAGGTGTTCTTCCTCAGTCTGGGACCTTGCAATCATGTCGTCAACGTATACCTCAATCTCATGATGGATCATATCATGGAACAAAGAGACCATGGCGCGCTGATATGTTGCCCCAACATTTTTCAATCCAAAAGGCATGAACTTGTAGCAAAAGGTACCCTATTGAGTAACAAAGGTTGTCTTCTCCATGTCTTCGGGAGCCATTTTAATCTGATTGTAACCGGAGAAACCATCCATAAAGGAGAAAACCTTATGCTGAGCGGTGTTGTCAACCAGAACGTCGATATGAGGTAGAGGGAAATCATCCTTGGGGCTTGCTCTGTTCAGATCGATGTAGTCAACACACATCCGAACCTTGCCATCCTTCTTTGGCACCAGAATCACGTTGGCCACCCACTGCGGGTAAGAAGTAACTGCTAGAAAACCAGCGTTAAACTGTTTCATAACCTCAGCCTTGATTTTCTCAGACATCTCTTGGCACATTCGGCGAACCTTCTATTTCATTGGAGGACAGTCTTCCTTGGTAGGCAGGTGGTGAACCATAATATCGGTATCCAACCCTGGCATATCTTCATAAGACCAGGCAAAGATCTCAACATAGTCACACATCATCTGAATCAACCGTTGTTTAACACTAGGTTCCAGATTTGCACTGACCTTGACCTCTTTCTTGTCCTCTTCTGTACCCAGATTTACCGTTTCTACGGGATCTTCATGCGGTTGTATGGCCCTCTCTTCTTGAAGTAGAAGTCTAGCAAGTTCACCAGGCACTTCGCAATCATCTTTACCTTCGTCTTCGGCTAAGTTGATCGGATTTTCGAAGTCATAAATGGCAGTAGCAGAGTCGTTACCAGTGAGATCCAGAGTGGATGTAGACCTGTATATGTGAGTGTGTGTAAAATAGCTATTTTGCAATATATAATAAAAGAAAAATAAGGAGCACAAAATTTTGAAATGCAAGAAATGTCCAATGCTTTTATTAATGATATATGTAAATGACACACATAAAGCCCTCACAAACAAAACCACGGTGCCCCGGGTAGGACATTGGGCCGCAATTTTTAAAACATTGTTTGTTACAAATTCAAAATAAAAGTCTCATTACTGGGTGATAACAGAAATATGCATAGAATCCTTTGTCGTCCAGTTGCTTAATCCACCGTTGGCACTTGGGTAAATCCAACTGTCAATGTCAAACTCTTCATCATCATCATCCCCGATAGCATTCACTCCCGCATCATGTTTGGGCTTTTCTGGTGCTCCGAACTCGATCTCCTTAGCATCAATCAGATCCTATACCTTGTTCTTCAAGACCCAACAGTTATCTGTATCATGCCCCAGACTATCAAAGTGAAAAGCACAGTGGGCATTCGAATCGTACATCGGTGATGTTGTATTTGGATTCTTCGGGGCCTCCCTTGGATTCACCAAGTTGGTCTTCAATAACTACGGAAGAATTTGGGATAAATCCATGTTGAGCTAAGTGAATTGTCTTTGTGGCCTCTCGGCCCTCGACTGATTGTTGCACTGAGGAGCAACAGAAGGTCTTGATATAACCACCGCATTAACAACTTGGCGGCGTTCTGGTCTATTCTGGCTTTTTGAACTGTAAACAACACTTGACTCCTTCTTAAAAGGCTTCTTTTCAGCGCTTGATGAAGCACCCTTCTATATCTTACCGGATTTGATACCGGCCTCAATTATTTCCCCGGTCATAATCAGCTCTGTAAACCCGGACGAAGAACTCCCAATCAGATGGTTGAAATACGGACCAAACAAGGTCCCCATAAACATATCCACTAGCTCCCTATCAGCCAAGGGTGGTTGCACTCTTCCAGTGAGGTCCCTCCACTTCTGAGCGTAGTCTTTAAAACCTTCACCCGCACCCATAGACATACCCTGGAGTTGGGTAAGCGTGGGAGCGAGGTCGGTATTGTATTGGTACTGTTTGTAGAAAGAAGCAACCAAGTCCTCCCAATTATGAATACTAGCTCCTTCCAGCTGGTAAAACCACTCAAGTTGAGTCCCTGAGAGACTGTCTTGAAAGAAGTGGATCCAGAGGTTCTTGTTGGTGGTGTACGGCTGAATCTTCCTAACATATGAACGGAGGTGCAGTTTTGGGCAAGAAACCCCGTCGTATTTAGCGAAAGCTGGTGCTTTAAACTTGTGGGGAATTACCACCCCATATGACAGACCCAAATCACCAAAGTCCAGACCAGGCACTTTCTGGACTTCCATCGTGCTCAACCGGTCTTCCAGTTGTTTATATCTATCCTCAGCCAGAGGATACTGGTCTTCGTCGAAGTCAGTCTCGTTGTCTGAAACCACATGGCTAGGAGCCCTCCTTTCTTCCTGATTATCTCCCCCTCCAGATGAGTGGGTCAAATCAACCTCTTCTCGTAAATCGTTTCCAAATTTGTGACCCATATTAAATAGGACCGTCTTCTTCTTCTTCTTCTTCTTCTTCTTCTTCTTCTTCTTCTTCTCTTTCAAGATAAGGGCCTTCAGATCTTACTGACCCTTAGCCAGGTTCATGAATAACTCCTGGAACTGGGCGTTTTGAGCTTGTAGAGCCTTGATTGTTTGTTCAGTTGATGGTTCAGAAGACATGATGCTGAAATAAACAACGAAGAAGATAAGAGACCTGTAATGGGTACCTGTTATGAGGTGCATGGGAATGATATGCGTATGATATGATTTCAAAGACGTCGAGAGATTCAAATTCGTAAACCAAAATGAAACACACTTTTATTAGATAAACTTGAAATTCAATTGTTCAACAAATTCCCTTAAGGCGTTACAAGAAAGAAAAACTGAAAAGTAAATCAAAACTAGAAATAATCAAAAAGACAATCAGTGGTCCCATGGTCGTTTCTTGTCAGTGCGGACATAGTCATTGAGGATCCGCTCGTTCTCCAGTTTCTTTGTCAACTTCTGAATCTTCCACTCTTGCTCGTAATACTTTTCTTTGTAAGTATCCCGCTCTTCTCTCAGCTGCATCCAAGATCTCTTTAATGCCCCAATGTCAGTAGGCATGTATGGATTGAGGATGGTAGGAGGAACCCCTTCTTCATCAGCAACCTCAACAATTATAGGCAAGACGGCTTCGTACGGCATTCCCAGCTTTTGGGCACGGATTCGAACCCATCGGAGATATGGCTCCATTGGAAGAGAAGTCTTCGCACCCAGATCGTGCGGATCAGACCTGTGTACTCTATCCCAAGCTCTTATGAATCTGCGGCGTTGCTCGTCACTATCCCCTTGGAAGTCAAAGACAATACTAGGCATTAGCAAATCATGAGGTCCTTCTCTTCTAGCTCGCCCAAACTGACGTAAGGCCAAACACAGATTATAAGTGATCCCTCCATTGGTTCCTATCAGTGGAACATTGGGGTATTCCCCACAGTGATCAATAATGGCCACATATTCCATACCCTTGATAGTCCAAATGATGTCATTATGAGAGAAAGACATAATCCTATAGGCCCAGCCCATGTCTTCCATGTTCTTCAAAACTGATTTGGGGAGGTGAGAAATAAACCACCTCGCCAGCAATGGCGCACAACACATAAGGGTTCCCTGTTTCCGAGCATTACGGGCATAAAGAGAGTGCAAAATGTCACCCAAGAGAGTGGGCACAGGATTACCGGACATGAAAATCTTCACTGCATTCACGTCGACGAAAGAATCTGAGTTAGGAAACAACACCAAACCATATATGATAAGAGCCAGAATGTCTTCAAATGCCTGGAAGTCTAGACTGCCCCAGAACTGATTAGCCTTGCCAACCAAGAATTTAGTCAAGAAGCCCTTTGTTCCACTACGAGTTTCCCAATTAGACATTACCTCAGCCTTTGTCATATAGAGGGCTGAAGCAATCTCTTCCGGCCTAAGGACTTTATCCCAGCCTGTGAACAGAGTCAGCTCCAAAGTAGAGATACCAAGTAGATCAGAGAATTCTTCCAAGGTAGGGACCAACTGGTAGTACGGAAAAGTAAAGCAATGGTATAGTGGATCAAAGAATTGGACTAAGACACTCATCATCTGCTCGTCCAATTTGGAGGTGACCAAACCAAGGAGGTGCCCATGTCTTCTTATGAAGGAGGTAGTATCTGAAACCTTTGTAACCAATTCCTTAAGCTGAGTGGGAATCTGGATAAAGTTGATCTGAATGGTGTTTTTACGCATGGGTGCCATGACCTACAAAATAGAACAAAGATGAATCCCTCCTGTCTTTGAAATAGGTTAGTCCAATGCAAGATGTATGCAATGTCATGATGTCATGATAGAAACACATCACAAGTATTCACAGATAGCAAACATGGTAAGGGCAAACAAGTCACACGGATAGCCCTTAGATTTCAGGATGGCAAGGAGCTTAGGTACTACCCTCTTTCAGTTCAGTTGGTTCACCTGTCCTAAAAATAGTAACTGGGTTCTAGAGGATCTGAATATCACTGACTACCCTCGATCGGTCATAATTCCAGTTTAGCAACCTTTTCATGCAGCCAGAATCATCGCGAGAGTTTAGTCTCAATTAGTGTAGCATACTTCTACTGTTCTATGGCCAAGTTGGTCAATTTAAAGGTTCTAAGGTCAGTTGGTGCTTAATGACCCCTTAGCAGACCCATATTCTCCTCGTTGCGCCATAAAGGATATCGGTACATACTAAAGTGCCACACCAATGTAGCTACTACTTCAACCGTATCGGTCTATGTCGTACAGTTCCCTCACAGTTTATTGCTACTTACCTAAATGGTATCCCCCAGATCCGGGTTAGGATCTATAGTAACTCCGATTCAAGCCCACAAAGTTAAAGCATACAAGTAAAGCAATTGAAAACATTATGAACTATTCCTAAGGTACACCCCACTTATTATTATCCCCAGCAGAGTCGCCAGTTCTGTGATACGGTGGGAAGAACTGACTAGTTTTGGAATGCTGGTTTGCTTTTTGCGTTTGTTTTTGCAAAATGTCGCGGTAAGCAAGAGTCACCACTGACTTTTATTTTATCCAACAAGGAAAGGAAAAAATCACAGAAAAATTCCCTTTTTGAGATATTTCTCGGGTTCGGGGGATAGATTATAGAAAGGGAAGGTGTTAGCACCCTTTCTATCCGTGGTTATCCACGGGCTCTTAGGTACTTGCTCAATTGTTTTCAAAATTGCTTTCTTTGTCCTTGTGGGTTTGAAAAAGTTTTTGTTTGAAAATTTTGATTTAACTCTTGCTTCTGTCCTCAAGAGCGTATGGAGTGTTTTTGAAAACTTTGTTCGAAAAGTGTAAGTGTGAAAAAGATTTTGTTTTTTGAAAGAGCAAGTACTTAAGAACCATCTACCTACTCGAAAAAGGAATCGTTCTATGCTAATATCCTTTAGACAATGCTATCCCACTATGAATGAGTAGGTAGCACCGTCGTTGGAGTTTGAGGGTCAATTCAAATTTAGGGACTTACGGTCACCAAAGCAATGTTAGGACGCCTTAGTGGTAACCCTAATGTCTTAGATCATTTGTTTGAGGCAACAATATCTGAGGCAACCATTTCGAGGCGACTATAATCTTTTAGACAAGAGGGCGACCTCTAAAACTACCTATACTCAATGACCGCGTACGAAGGCAACCAAGTGGGGTGTACCCTAAGAGTGCGCATGTGCGAGTGTGTCGTTTTCAGTTATTTTTATCTTTGTACATGTTAAGGGTGATCTAAGTTGATTTTAGGTTAGAACATTCAGTCTTGTCATGCAAACCCTATTATCAAACATCTAACAGTCATAATTTGCGGAATCAAAATGCGGAATTTAAATTACAAGGCGTCGGGTATTTACATCGCCAAAGACAAACCCTTTAAAAATAAATAAAGCGATAAAAGTCCTATTTACTATTACAATCCGGGAGCAAGTACATTATTGGATAAAAAATAAATAACGCGCGAGAAATTAGATCGAATGCGAATTTTAGGGTTTTGACCCTTTTGGTTAAAGAAAATAACTTTTTGTTGTTTTTTATTTTAAGAAAGGAATTAAACCTAAATTAATAACTAAATTAAATTAATAAATTAATTAAATGAAAAATAAATTATTTTTTGGAGTTTTTATTATTTTAAGAAAGAAAAATAAAATTAATTGAATAAGTAATTAAAAACTAATTAAATCTAATTAATTTTAATTATTTGCAAAAAATAGGTTAAAGTTATTCTAAACTTAAACCTAAATTAATTAATTAGTGTTTATTAAGAAAAATAAAAGCTTGAAGTTAAATTAAATATAAAAAATATTTTTTGTGATTTTATTTTATGAAAACAAGAATTTTGATTGGTCAGAAATTAAATAAAAAATAATAAAACAAATAATAAAACAAAAATAAATAAAATAGAAAAGAGGAGTATTGGGCCTGAAATTGGGGGTGCTGGTAGCAATTTGAAGGCCCATTAGTGGTTGGCCTTTATTGACTTTTTGGATCTGGTATGCCGGTGTGGACCAATGCCTATGGTGGACCTTCAGCTTAGACTCTCAGATTTGGCCTTGGGCCATCTGGCAAATGGATGAGTGATGGCACACGGTAGGCTGCATGCTTGAGCAAACACATGATTATCTGAAAAACAAAATTATTAAGGAAGTGGGAGACCTGGGATTCGAACCCAAGTCCTGATGGATAATGCACGTGCACGCTTGCCACTACGCCATGATGATCTGTTTGTAAATATATTACACAATAATGATAATATAACAAAACAAAATTAATTGGTCAGAAAAGAAAAAAATGCGCGCCATTTTTTAATGGCCCAATGAGTGAGTGTCAGCTCTTCGTCCCTGTCCTCCCACTACTGTAATATTACCTGCGGGTTTGAATCCGCAGCTAAAAATGCAGCTCATTCCAAAAATCGTCTCCAGCAATAAGAATGACTTTCAAGGGCATGGTTGTGTTCGTCTCATCCTTCCGGATGTAACCATGCCCATTACATGGACCAATTTTACCTGAAATAAGAATCCCTAAAAACAAAAACACAACCCTAGCTATGGTGTTTAAGGGTTACAGCGCCTATAAATCAAATTGATTATTGCTAATGGTTTGCAAATAACATGAGGGTTATGAATATGCAATTATTTCATTCAAATGATGCTAGAATAGACCAAATCAAATCCAAGAACGGAGCTATGTAGCGTGGGACTTACAACGCGTTTGGATGTCCGAACAAGCTTGCTTTGGATTGGTTTGGCTTGAGTGAATGCCCAGGAAGCGATTGGGACAAGTCTTGGCTTCTGAAAATGCCTCTAGCTATGGTTTCGATCTCAAGTTTTTTTGTGAATTTTCCAACTTTTGTTCTGCCTCTGCCTGCAGCTTCCAACCCTTATTCTCGTCCCTCTGGCTTGCTTATGTAACATGCTTTGCATTAGGGTGGAAATCATGGACTGAATCTCTCCAAATCAATGCACATGAATATGATTTGATTCCCATTTACAAACTTGCCAAATTTGATTTGATTCAATCTTTTCGCACATGATTTGCCTTGGTACGAGTTTGGAGATATGCTAGCTGTCCATTGAAGCCTACAATCAATAAAAAATCTTTGGTTATCAATTTTTTGATTTTATATGATTTAATTTGATTAAAAATGAATAAATTCAAATAAAAATTAAATTAAATAATAAAAATGATATATGGACACATGACTGAATCTAGGGCACGTGGAAAATGATGCAAACTCAAATCAAGTGGAAAAGTATGGGCCCATTTGACAAAATTTGAGGTTTTGGGGATAGTTGACTTTTGGCAATTTTGCAAAAAGGTCCAACTTCAACAATGCATAACTTCTTCAATGTTGAACTTTTGTAGGTGTTCTAGGACTTTTTAGAAACCTTGAGATGTTCTCTAACTAACCCTTTTGGTGTCATCTCATTTTGATATTCCATGATCAAGTTATAAGCTTTGGCAAAAAAGGTGTTTTTGTTGACTTTCAAAAATGACCTATAATGTCAAAATTTATAACTTCTTGTGAGTGAATTTTATGATCTTGGGGTATGAAGATAGATTGTAGGAAATTGAATCCTCTTAAAATCAGCTTTGGATGGGTCATTTCTCATAAAGTATGAGAAAGTTATGCTTGGTCAAAGTTGAGTTGACTTTTCCTACAAAACCCTAATTTAGCAACTTTTGAGTCTTGATGAATTTTGAGCAATCCTTGATGAATCATAATCAACCCTTGATAAAATGATGAAATATCCTTCAAAATGAGAATGTTGGCAAAAAATATTGAAGTTTGACTGTATGTAGGTCACCGTTGACTTTTGCCCTAGCATAGTCGATTTTTGGACCCTTTGAGCAATTGACTGAGCAAACTTCCTCTGCAAGGCTTGAAACTTGACAAGGACGATCTTGAGAACATATTCGGACATTGTGGAGCACTTGAGTTCATTTGGATTCAAAGGTCTTGATGCAACACAAAACCCTAATTTGGGGTAGAATGCCTTAGGAGATAGCTTGCAATGTTTTGAGAAATATGAGAGGGAAAATTTTGGGGTACAACAGGCACATACTCCCCTTAGAAACATTTGTGTACACTTCAGCATGCAGAAGGCCCAATTGAAGGGCCCACAAGAGACCCATTCAAAGAATACATGTTGGTCCATTCTAAGGACACATAACTGGTGGGAACAAATGTTGTTTTAGTTTGGTCAAAAGTTGTGGAAGGATGGAGTATTCGATTCAAAAGATCAAGTTGAACATTTAGACCCATACGCAAGGCTACATGTTTCCCCTTTTCAGGCCTAAAACCTATGAATCACTCTATATTTAATTGTTTATACAAATTAAAATAGGCTTTTAACCATTTGCTGTCCAACACCACTTACCCTTAATAGTATAATACTACTTTTTAGAAAAGTTTTTCTTGAGCCTTGCGCATGTTTTCCTTCTGATGAAAGGAATCCATCTGAACTATTCATCTTGCTATCAGGGCACAAGTAGACTCTTACTTTCCAGCTGAGCCTTATTTTATTATTTTACTCCCAAACATTTCAATTTTTCTCTCTACAAATAGAGAGTTCATTTGCACATTAAAGAGAAGAGGAGAGAAGAAGAAGGGAGGAACATATCTTCAAAATTCTCAAACATCATAAAATTCTCGAACACTTAAACACTTTTGAAAACCCAAACCCATAATCCAAATACTTATCTCTTTCAAATCTAAAAAATCCTTACATCTTGCTATCCTTCGAATCCAGCAAAGAAGGACATTTCACTTGTTTTGCTCTTTCGAATCCAGTGTCAAAGGCCCACCCTTAGTCTTTCTCTTCGAATCCAGAAGCATTCAAGGTAACCACTTCAAGGTCCAGCACGCGCTCCAGCCTCAAGCAAGGTAAGTTGCTCTAAATCTTGAACTCTTCGTTTCTTGCATATCATGTAGATAAGTTTTCTATTCGTTTCAAACATGTACATATTATTGTTCTTCTTTTTGTTTCCACCCTTTTTAATATGTTTCATGGTTAATAAGCTTCTTAGTTTTTTCTATTTGTACATTTTAAACATGCTTTTAAGACTAACTTGGCCCTAAGGTAATGTTGGCATGGCCTTAGCCATGTTGCTATTCAAACTCAAACGAAAGAAACAGGAGACAAAAAGTTAGAAACGAAACCTCTGGCTTCCACACTAACCTTCATATTAAATGAAGGAGGCAGCCATAAGGCACATCACACTGATTCCAAGCCCATTCGAAAGGCTCAACACTGGCCTCCAGGCCCCTAATCGAAATTCATGCCTTCACCCTTTTTAGGCCAGATCGAAGAGAGCTAGAAAGTTCATAATCAAAGGGTTTTCTGCCTAAATCAAAAAGACCCTTTTTATTGCTTTTATCTTATTTTTTCCTTTATATTTTCATGTAATTAAATATGGTTGTAATAGTGTAGGATTTTTACCTTTTTTTCATGTTTTTACTTTACACAAAATGCTAGTAATTAAGGTGTATGGCAAGATAAAATCAGCAAGTAGACCACCCTGATCAAAAATACAAAAATGCATGCAATCAAACACACTTTGCACACGTGCACCTCTAGGGTTAACTCTACTTGTTTCCTTATGAAAAATGGTCATGTTATGCATGTGAGACATCTTAGCAAAAACAATCAAAAATACAAGATCATAGTCTCTCGATGACGCTTTGAAGGTTTCCTTACAAATGATCTTAGTCCCTCAAGAGAAATGCTAAGATATCTCAAAAAAACATTGCTATCATGAATATACGATGAACCACGCCTGTCCCTTTTACATCCAAAGATAAGGCTTCTTACCAATCCATTGTAAGATAACAATATCAAAAGAAGCTAGAAATGAACAAAAGACTTTTGAGTAAGGTAGAATGTTCCTAAAACTTTCCATGAGATATTTTTAAAAGTCCAACACTTTGTATACATTCTTATAGAGACGAGAATCATTACAAAGTTTGCCTAAACGAAGGTGCTTTTCAAAATTACTTTCAAAAGCCACCACAAAGCACAATTTAAAACAAAAGAAATGATCTAGCAAGCAACTAAGAGCCCATAGATAACTATGGATGAAAAGGGTGATAACACCTTCCCTTTTCATAATCTACCCCCCGAACTCAAGAAAATAATCTCAAAGGTCTGTCCTATTCTTTTCACAATTTCCTTTATTTGGATAAAAGAAAATTCGATGGCGACTCTTGCTATCCGCAACAATTGCAATAAAACGCAAAACACCCAAGTCAGTTCTCCCACTGTATTATAGAACTGGCGACTCTGCTGGGGAATTTTTAAAAGTGGGGTTACCTTAGGGATAGATCACCTTTACTTGCTTTGTTTGACTTGTTTGCTTTATATTTTGGTTCTTTGTTTGGGCTTGTTTTGATCCTCTACCCGGATCTGGGACACCTTTTAGGTAAGTAGATTTAAGTTGTGGAAACTGTGCAGGGTATACAGGCCGTTGTGTGGTGTTATGAAGCACTAACTGATTTTAGAACCTTTACTTGAACAACTTGGCGTTTAGGAAGTAGTGAGGTAGCCGGCTTTGGTGCAGTTCGAAGTTGGTTGATGCTCGATACTACGCTCATTGAGATCGGACTTTCGGGATATTTAGATCGTCATTAAAGAGGCTTACACTGAAACAATGCCTGATGAAGGAAGATAAGTGATATTAAGATCCCCTAGAACCCGATTACTATTACTAGAACAGGTTGAGCCAACTAAACTTCAAGAGGGTACTTACCTATAAACTCCACGCAAGCCTAAACCTAAGGACTTGTTTGCTTTTATATGTATATGCTTACTTGTACATAACATCATAAAATCATACCATTGCATTTTTCACTAATCATTTCAAGGATTTTTTGGGATTTATCTTTGTTCTGTTTTGTAGGACATGGCTTCCACCCGCAGGAATACTATCCAAGTCAATCTTGTAAGAATTCCTTATCAACTCAAAGAGTTAGCGTCGAGGGTTCCTAAGAGTTCTTCATTCACTAAAAGACATGGTCGACTCTTAAACTTGGTTACCTCGAGCATTGATGAAGGCATGACGAAAGTGCTTTTCCAGTTCTTCGACCCTTTACACCATTGCTTTACCTTCCCCGATTACCAGCTTGTGCCTACTATGGAAGAATTTTCTCAACTCTTGGGGATTCCTATTCTCAATCAACTACCTTTCAACAGTATCGAAAGAGACCAAAGCCCTGAAGAGATTTCCCGAGCTTTACACTTGCAAAGATCCAACGTCACGGCTAATTGGGAAACTATAAGTGGTGTCAAAGGGTTCTTAGCCAAGGTCTTGTTTGACAAAGCTCAAGATTGTTGGAACACTATGGATTTACAATATTTTGAAGAAAACTTGGCCCTTCTCATATATGGGATGGTACTATTTCCAAATCCTGACCAACTTATAGATGTGAATGTTGTCAAAATCTTCATATCTCGTAATCTGGTGCCTACTTTGTTGGGAGATATCCTGCATACTCTCCACTCTCTCACCATGAAGAGAAGAGGAGCCCTCATGTGTTTCACTCCTCTATTAGCTAGGTGGTTTGTTTCGCACCTCCCACGATCCATTGTGAAGGACGAACAAGGTTTAAGGTGGTCCAATAGGTTGATGTCACTCAAACATTTAGATATTCACCGGTGTTATTGATCCTTGGAGGACATTACTATCATCGACCATTGTGGGGAATTCTCTAATTTCCCTTTTCTTGGCATTAGGGAAGGTATCAATTAGAACCCTTGCTTAGCTTTGTGACAGTTTGGGTATGTCCAAAGAGACGGTCCTTATGATATGCTCATCCGAGGAGTAGTGTTCGACTACGAGAGCGATGATCAAGGCTACCATCAGAGGTTTGTACGAGCTTGGAGGATGGTAAACAAAGTGGATAGTAAGACACTGCGACACAATAATTCTATTCCCCTTGAGCCTTACCTTAGGTGGGTATGAGCTCGTGCTCAGAAGCTCGTAATGCCTTACCCATCCATCCTACCTATTATCATGGAACCTGTTGCTGAAGGAGATGTACCATATACTGTCCTCTATCCCAACATGCCTACTTATCTTGAAGCCTTGCAAAAGGGTTGGATTCAGCTAAAGGAAGAGCGAGACACCTTCGAAGCTTAGTTCTATGCAAGTGAAAAAAGGGTTTTGGAGCTTACAAGGAAACTTCATGAAGAACAAAGCTTGAACGCCTACATTACACCAAAGAGGATGTGTTTGACCTATCTGTCTTAGGAGTTTATTTTTAAGCCCAAGAGGCATGTTGTAACAATTTTGAACTTATTAATGCAATTTGACGTTTGTTCATTCTTTGTCTAGACAAATTTAAATCTTATAAATCCTTGAAATCATTTGCATGCACATTTTTCATGCATCATAACATAACAGGTTTTCCACAACAGGTCTCCTTATCTTTCTGCTGCTTATTTCAGCAAGATGGATATCGAGAAAATAGTGAAGGACCTATAAGCACAAAATTCCCAGTTTCAAGAGACTCTTCTGACCCTGGCCAAGGGGCAACAAGAGTTGATGACATTGCTGGAATCCAAAAAGAAACCAAAAAGGAAAGCCCTAGTCAACATGGGTAAAGGATTCAGAGAGTCGATCTGCCAGATACCAATAATTGAAGATTCGTCTGAGGAAGACGAAAATCAAGTTAGAGAAGCAAGGAGTACCCAGGTTGGGCGTGTCAATGATCGAGTGTCTAATGATGAAGACTATTTTTACGAGCAATATCCTTCTGCCGACGACAAGTACAAACAACTAGAGGATAGATTAAAGGCTGTTGAGGTTCAAGCCGTCCCTGGGTTAGATTTTGATGATTTGGGTTTAATATTGCAGATAGAAATGTTTAATACTAAGTCGTTAGATTGACTAGACTTATACAGATCAAAATAAAAATCGCCACCACGCTTTATTGTTTCTAAAGGAATGGGAAAATAGAGGAATAACCCAAAAAGAGGGGGGGAAATTCAAGGTAAGGGGGTTGTTTATGCAAAGGGAAGGTATTATCACCCTAAACATCTACGGTACTCCGCAGGAACCTCTTTGAAAAATATGTATATTTTGGCTATAAAATGTTGTGTGTAAAATAGATAATGGAGGTGAGAAAAAAATATATTTTTTATGATTTTTGCACCTGCTGCGGTTGCGAACCTTTAGTGCCTATGTACCACCTTTCGTGCAATAGGGGATCAGGGTACACATAGTTCACCTTTAAAAATTTTAAAACACCAGTGTGATGGTTAATTTTATGAGATAAGACATCATCATAATTGTCCATATGGAAAACATACTTACTATCCACAATCATGAGAAAGGAGAATTTACATCATCTCAAAGTGGAGGATATGGCTTGGATTTTAAAATCAACAATGCCTCACTCAACACCCAAGTGGAAAATATCTCTCTTCACTACATATTTTAGAAGTATAGTTCTTTGCATCACTACAAGGATTGACAAGAGCCTAATCTTTTGGGAAAAGTTTTTAAAGTAAAAAGCCAAAGTGGCAAAATGGTTTGAAATGAGTTTATTTATGAAAAGGTTTTGAAAATGCATGGACCTAGGTCCAAGTTTATTATGAAAGTGGTTCAAGTTTAAAAACAAGAAGCGTTTTCAAAAGGAGAGAGAAGATTTTTGAAATTAAAGAAGATGGGAGGATAAGAAGAGACTATCCTAAAGCATAAGGTAAAAGATAAGGAGAAGAACCATATAACCAACAAGAAGCCAATATTTGACATTATGAGTCAAGATAGAATTCCCATTCTTTAGATTGAAACCAAACAAGCAAAGATACTAGACCTCCTGAGAGAACTAAACTTCAAGTGTATTAAGTCTTCACAAAAATTGGGCAGAGTAACGGCTGTATACGGGTGAATTCCAAATTACAAACAAAGTATATAATTACAATAACAAACAAACAACCCAATGTCTTGAGGTAAACCTCAAGAACTCCAGACAAAATATCAATTAAGGTCACAAGGTCTCCAACATAGGCCAAGGTTTCTAATCCTAAGTCCAAGAAGTCAAATACTCCATAATACCAAGGATAGTAACTAAATAGTCCAAGTATCATTAAAAAAAATTTTGTTCATGTTGATTATTAAGTGTCTTCAAAAATAAAATAAAAGCTCAAGTGAGCAAAGATGAAAATAGCACGAAATGTAAATGTAAAAAGTAAATGGTGCATAAAGTAAAGAGCATAAAATAAAATAAAAACACAAAATAAAGTCAATTATTAGTAATTAGTGGTTAGTTGGATGACCATCTTGAAACTTGCATTTGGAAATCATTAAAGGATTGGTAGAACCAAAGCCTCCACACAACAAGTTACATTTTCTTTTTGTCAAGTATATCATCCATTTTGGAATCCTTAAAAAGTAACATTTAATGATCAGCGATGTTTAAGTGATCCGCATTGATCAAAATTGCTGAAGATCCATTAGAGGATTGGTAGAACCAAAGCCTCCATATAATGAATCTATAGATTATTGGATCAAAGAGATCAAATTAACATACTTGGGCTTACAAACATAGGTTTCGGCCACGATTGATCATTTATTTGAATCGGGACTAATTTAGCGCTATGTTAAGCAATCGTAAGTGGACTTATATAGAAGTCGCACCTATTTTGAGGCTGATCAATAGCAATCTATGCACCATTTGTTTTGAGACATGATATAGAGATCATGCTCCAATAACACTTAGTTCAATAAGAAAGAGATGAGATGAAGAGGGATGGGAAAGAATATACAACCCACATTTGAATTAAGTTTTAATCAAACTATTATTAAAATCATTCATCCATATTTATGAAGTTAAACTCAACACCATGGATCCAATGATGTTAATAAAGTTCATGATCAAAATTTCAATCCAAGATCATCCAAAAAATATACAAAAATTAAATTGTATTTTAAAATAAAAGAATAAAGGTTTAAAAATGGTTAAAAATGAAGATAATAGAGAAAAAAGGATATTATATTCAAATTAATCAAGAAAAAATAAGTAAGACCATAGAAAAATCAGAAATGAACTCAAATATTTTTATAAAATTTTTGGTAATTTTTTAAAGTTAGAAACTATTTTTTTAAAATTAAAAGAAATGAGTAAAATAAACCAAAAATGATAAAAAATAACAAATTCAAAAATAAAAAATAAATGAGGTCACAAATATTTATCACAATATCATTGGATCATTCCTTTTTTTTTAAAAATTTAAAAATGCATAAAAGTATTTTTAAACATTTAAAACAATTCAAATAAAGTGAAAATTTATAAAAATATCAAAACACAAAATAAAATTGTAAAAAAATAAAAATCAGAAAGAGAAAAATCAAAAATAAAATTCATAATTTTTTCAGATTTTTTGGAATTAAAATGAATTTTCTATGATTTTTTAAAGTTTAAAACAATAAAATATAAAAATCAGAAAATAAAATAAAAACCAAAAAGATGTGGGCCAATAGATGAGAGTCAAAACACATTAGTAATCAAATCCAAGGGATCTGGCACATTGTGTATATCATGGTCATTACTGAATAAAGCATATGATTCAATATAAAATCTGAAATTAAAAAAAAATGGCATGCCATCATTGGTTGGAAGATCACACGTTGGTCATCTTTAACCTCCAGCCAACGTGAAAAACATGTCCCTCAAACTGTAAAATCAGAAGCTCAGACCTATGCCATTCGCTTCGTCTCATCAAGACGGAGACAACCACACCTTCGCGAAAAATTTATATAAACTATATGTGATACGGTGGGAGAACTGGTTTGAGGTTTTGCGTTTTATCGCAAATGTCGCGGTTAGCAAGAGTCGCCACCGACTTTTCTTTTATCCAAAAGGAAAGGTAAAAAAGTACAGGAAAGACCTTTGAGATGTTTTCTTGAGTTCAGGGGGTAGATTATGAAAAGGGAAGGTGCTAGCAACCTTTTCATCCATGGTTTTCCATGGGCTCTTAGTTACTTGCTTAGATCACTTGCTTTGTTTTGTTTGAAATGGTGTTTAGTGTGGTTTTTGAAAGTATTTTGTAAAAGAGGTCGTTTAGGAAATCTTTGTAATGATTCTCGTTTGTAAGAATGTATACAAAGATGTTTGTCTTTTGAAAATGTTTTCAATGTTTATAAGATGTTTTTGAAATGTGTGTGTGTGTGTTTTTGAAAATAGCAAGAATTGTTTGAAATGGAGCAAGCAACTTAGAAGCTATCTACCTACTCAAATGTCTTTCCTATGTATTTTCTATTCCTTTGACATTGTTGACTTATCATTGATTTGGTAAGCAACCCTATCTTTGGATGTTAACGGTACGGGCGTGGGTCATCGTATAACCATGATAGCAATGTTTCCAAGTATCTTAGCATTTTTGAGGGACCAAGATCATTTTGTTTAGGCAACCTTTGAATAGCTTCATTGAGGGACTATGATCTTTCAATTTTGTTTATTTTACCAAGATACTTTGCATGCGTAACATGGCTATATTTTTTTTGTATAAGGCAACCGAATAGAGGAACCTTAAGGGTGTTTGTGTGCAAGTGTGTTTTATGCATGATTTTATCTTGAATTAGGATTTTCTGTTTCATTGATTTTATCTTGCCATACATATCCTAATTGCTAGCATTTACAACTGAAAGCGATAAAAATGCGGAAATGTAAAGTTCTACACTATTACAATATTTAGGGGGTGGGGGTACACACTTATGAATAGGGAATCCAGCGAGAAAATTAAAGAAAAATAACAAAGGGAAGAAAAAAAGAAAGAAGGAGGGGGTCAGCGCGCTGCTGAGAGGAAGTCAGAAGTTCTGACCCAGGCCTGCTGCAAGATATCAACCTGTTAGTGAAAATGTATAGGTCATAACTTCTGACCCTGGTGCGCTGCAAAACAGAAACCTGTTAGTGGGGAGGTCAGAAGTTCTGACCCTAGTGCGCTGCAAAACAGAAATCTGTTAGTGGGGGGCTCAGAAGTTCTGACCATGTTGGGAACACAGTAATTTTCAGAAGTTATGATATTACTGATAACAAAACAGGCCTCAGAAGTGTTGGTGTCAAAGTCAGAGCTTGGTTTCCCCCTTGTGCTAATCAGAACATCTGCAGTTTGATTATTTTTCCACAAAACAGAAGGCATTCCTAGGATAGTCTCAGCAAGTGCCATAACTTTTCAGAAGACAGAAACAAAAAGATCACATGCAAGTTCTGTATTGATTCACTTCCTACTTAAACATACAGAGGCGTGAAAATCTCAAAACATGTACAACAACATCAACATGATATCTACATTGTGCTTCTTGAGCATGCAAATCTGATGATGCTTAAACAGTGTGGTGAGAATCAACAGATGCTTACCTTGCTATTGGAAGAAATTCTGTGAATTGGAGTTAATCTAAACTCTGATAGTATTATTGACAGGTTCTTTGTATGGGTGGATGGAGGGTATATATGTGGTCAGAAACTGTATGGGCGTTCTTTAGTTATGAAACAAATTGGGTGCAAATGAAGTTTTTGAGGCAGAAGATTCAAAGTTGTGTTTAAGGCTCTTGAAACACTAGGAATTTTGAAAGAGTTTCAAGGTGTTTTCTTGCTAAAAAAATTTTGTTTCTTTCCTAGCAATTTTTCTGATGTCCCCTTTTTCAATGGACAATGGTGCTCTATTTATAGGCAAAGCTTTGTGGGTTTTTTAAACGTTAAGTGGCGCCAATATCATGCATTAGATGCTGACTTATTCTTGAAGGAAATTTCATAAAAAGTTGTGATGATTGACAACTTTTAGCCTAGGTTGGGTTAGTAAGAGAGGATTAAGGAAAAGTGACACCCATGAGCAAAAAGTAGCGCATGAACCCATACCTAAATCTGCACAGGAACGTTGTTATGTTGCACGTGGAAAGACCCTTTGGAAAAATGTTCAATAAAAGTTGTGAGCATTAATGAGCATTAAATGGTGATGAGATTGGTCAAGACTAAGAAATCTTGTAATGTGATATTTGCATCATTGCTTATATCTGAGCCAGCAGTTCCTACTTCAGCATACAATGCACTCAAACTCTGATCTTAGTATCCTACTGCCTCAACAAATTCTGAGGGTTCTCCAGACTTTCTAGCATGTTCCTTGGATTTGCTTCTGAAAATTATGGACTTAGAGATTCTGTTTCAGTGTAACACCCACTCTTCTGACCCCTTCATCTTCTGATTCCAGCATGTTCTGAAGGAGTCTTCCGGCTTCTTTGCTTTCTTTGCATTCCTCTAGCAAACTCTGGCTGAACTTGCGTAACTGCTGAAAAAGCCATGTTCTGTTTGAAGATAACATGATGAACCACGTTTACAACCTCTAACTGAGTTGGCGTAGCTACTGAAGAGCCACCTTCTGACTGAATGTTATGTGTTGAGCCAAGTTTGCAACTTCTCACCGTTTCTGCCTGGAGGTTAGTTCAGAAGTTATGAAGTGCCATTTTCTTAAATACTTTAGAAAAATTCTAAGTATTTAGAATTTAACTTTTTGAAGGTAAAATTTAACTTTTGAGCTTGCAAATGACCACTTTTCTCTTGTAAATGGTTTACTTAGAAAGAAATGATAATTCAGGGCTTGGATTTGTTTAAGAGAAACTTTGAGAATCCAGGATGATTTCCTGAAGAATGAGAGGGCAAATTTTTGGGTACAATAACTACCCCTGTTCAATCTTCTTGAACCTGAAGAGTTAGATTGGCGAGTGTTGTACCCCAAAATTTGCCCTCCCATATTCTTCAAGATTTGTCAAGATCAATCTTCAAATGCTCCAAGATTCCTCAAGGGTTTCACAGTCCAATTGCCTCTTAAGGCAGTCAAAATTAGGGTTTTGGTTCTTGCAAGAAAGTTGAGGTTTTCAATGGCTCAATCAAGTCCCATGTGCCCATATACATTGCCAAGCATCTACATGTCAAGTCTCAAGACTCACAGAGGCAAATTACACAGTCAAAAGCCCTATTTGGTTCACAATCAACTGTAGGGGCAAAATGGTCATTTGGCAGTCAAAAGTCAAAATTTTTGGTCAACATATTATTTTGAAGCCACAATCATCATTTGATCAAGTCTTGATCATGATTCCACAACAATGGCTCAAAAATCATCAAAGATGCAAATGTTTCCATTTTTGGGCAGTTGAAAAGTCAACTGTAAATTGACCAGAGCATAACTTTTTCATGGTTCATCAGAAAAATCCCATCCAATGCTCATTTTGAAGGGGATGACATTTACTACAACTCATCTTCACATTCCAAGTCCAATAAATGCTCTCACAAAAAGTTATCAATTTCTACATTATAGGTCATTTTCAAAAGTCAACAAAAAGGCACTTTAAGTCAAAGACCATAACTTGAGATTGGTAAATCAAAATGACATGGGACCAAAGGCATTGGTTATAGTACTTCAAGAACTTTCCAAAATTTCCAAGAACATGTTCATATGATCAAAATTGAGCAAGATATGCATTGGAGAAGTTGGGAAATTTTTGGGAATTTACAAAAGTCAACTTTGCCTAAAACACTTCATTTTTGCTAATGTGCCTCAAATTTTTTCTTGAAACTTTGTCCAAGGCCTATGCACGACCCATTGAGCTTAAATTGATTTATTTTCTTATTTTTAATTAATTAATTGAATTTTTATTTATATTAATTCATTTAATTCATTTAATTGTAGGAAAATTCAAAGATATGGTTTTCAAATCTTTTGTGGAGCAAATAAACTCAACACATGCTGGAGATTTCGTTTGCCAATCAAAGAGACAAGAATCACCCAATTTGGCAAGGTTTTTCAATCAAAAAGATTGAAAAATATTTGATTGGAAATCAAAGATGCAAAACATTATTCCATGGATTCTTGGACAAAAGTTTTACCCTAATTCCATTCCAATACAAATACTGAAGCAAACCCTAAAGCCTTGGACATGCAAACTGCTGTCAAACACCATTACCATATTGGAAAAAAAGCCAAGAAATTTGAAAACTAAATTCAACCTTCCAGGCCAATTCAAAGCCCTTTCTTGATTCTAATACCTTGTTGGGACATTCAGGAACGCATTGCAATCACAAACAAGCTTTGACACTCAAATAATCACTCGCTTCAGTCACACGATTTGCTTAATTTTTCTAGAATCAAAACTCATAATTCTTGCATATTTAACATGATATAATTGTTGCTTTGCATTGCTATGACCTTTCTGAAGCTGATGGTATAGGTGTATTGAGTTATAGAGCCTTAAATCAAAAGACACCATTGGAGAAATATATGGTTTCGAAGCTTTGATTTTAGGGCTTTGCTGCACAAGTAAAATCAGAACCAATGATACCCATGGTTGAACTCAAAAGGACAAGACGAACTTAAACCAACCCTCACGCCCTATTTATATAATGCACAGACCTAATCGCTATTTTTGGCATTTGCACTTTGTGGGGGTTAAAAACCCCCGCTAATTGTTTTTGTTTTACAGGAAAAAGGATGAAGACGAAGGACGTGGAAGCAGGTGGTTGGGTAGTTCAAATGGAACGCGCGTTTTTTATCTTTCCAGCATAGTTGTTATGTTTTAAATATTATATTCATTGCATATCATATGAACAAAGCGTGCAAAGTGGCTTGGTGGAAGGTGATGTGTCTGGTAATCACTGGGACTTGGGTTCGATTCCCAGGTCCCCCAAAAACTCTATGTTATTTTTTATATGGTGTTCCTATGCAGATTAATAACAACATTCCACCATGGGCTCCCACGTTCCCAGCGTGCCAAGTATCTTCAACAGCCATCCAAAGGTCATGAGAGGAGGACTACCATGCTCCCTAGTCAACGTGCCTCTGGACGATTCAAGAAAGTCAGCACAGGCTTGGCTTATTGGGCCTAAGATTTCCAACTTTCACCTCCATTAGGTCCATCAAACCCCCCTGGTTTTACTATTTTTTATTTTATTTTCTTTTTCATTTTAATTCTTTTAATCATTATTAATTATTATTATTAACCAACAAACTAATTTTTTATAATAAATTCAGAGATAAAAAATTGTAAATATTTTTATTATTTATTATTTTTACTATTAACTATTATTTTTGTAAATAAAATGTAAACAAATTAATTAGTTTAATTAGGTAATTTTAATTTCTTGTTTACAATAAATAAAATTAGCTTAGAATTAGGGTTTTGTTTACTAACTTTTTAATTCCTTTTATTTTATTTTCATTAAAATATACAAAAAAACCTAAAAAAGATTTTTTCTTTAATTAAATAATTAATTAGTTATTAGGTTTAATTTTAATTTAATTACAAAAAAGGACAAACTACTTTCTTCTTTTCTCAAAACAGGGTCAAAACCCTAAGGACGTCCTGATTAAATTTCTTTTCACGCATTATCATTATTTTTTATTATTGATGTAACTGTTTCCAAGGATGTAATAGTTAATTATGATTTTATTGCTTTCTTTTTACTTTCCGCATTTATTTTCCAAAATGGGTTTTTGTTTTTGGCGATGTATAGACCCGCGCCTTGTAATAGCGTAGATTTACCTTTCCGCAATTTATTTTCCGCACTCTTAACTGTTAAAAATGCATGAAAGATTTGTATGACAAATTAAAATCAACTCGTAGCTCACAAATGCATGTTCAAAGATAAATATAAACTGAAACAACACACATGCACATGCCACTCCTAGGGTACGCCTCATTGGTTGCCTCGAACGTGGTCGTCAAGTATAGGGTGTTTTAGAGGTCGCCCTCCTGTCTAAAGATCCTGTTGCCTCGAAACGGTTGCCTCGGATAAAAAAAGGATCTAGGACATTAGGGTTACTTCTAAGGTGTCCTACTATTGCTTCGGTGACCACACATGTCCCAAATAATCGAATTGACCCGAATAACTCCAACGACGGTGCTACCTACTTCTCAATAGTGGGATAGTACTGTCTAAAGGACTCTTACACAGATTAATTCCTTAGAGTAGGTAGATTTCTCCTGGGTACTTGCTCTTTTCAAAACAAACAAAACAACTTTTCACACTTACACTTTCAAAAAGTTTTCAAACAAATTTTTCATACACTCTGTGATCGGTGGAAATAGAACTGACTGTTTTTAAGCTGGTTCGCGAAATGTCACGGTAAGCAAGAGTCGCCACCGTCTTTTATGTTCTCCAACATGGAAAGGACAAAAGCACAACAAAATTCCTTAGAGTAGGTAGATATCATGGATACTTGCTCTTTTCAAAACAAACAAAACAACTTTTCACACTTACACTTTCAAAAAGTTTTCAAACAAATTTTTCATACACTCTTGAGGACAGATACAAGAGTTACTTAGAAATTTTTTTCAAACGAAACTTTTTTAAAACTTACACACACTTGAAAAGCAAACAAATTTTGAAAACATAAGAGCAAGTACCTAAGAGCCCGTGGATAACCACAGATAGAAAGGGTGCTAACACCTTCCCTTTCTATAATCTACCTCCCGAACCGAGAAACATTCTCAAAGAAGGAATTTTGTTGTGCTTTTGTCCTTTCCATGTTGGAGAACATAAAAGAAGGTGGCGACTCTTGCTTACCGCGACATTTCGCGAACCAGCTTAAAAAACAGTCAGTTCTATTTCCACCGATCACAGAACTGGCGACTCTGCTGGGGATTTTTTATAAGTGAGGTGTACCTTAGGATTAGATCATTCTATGTTTTCAATTGTATGCCTTGTTTGCTTTAATATTTTGGGCTTGCATCGGAGTTTCATAGATCATAACCCGGATCTGGGGAATACCCTTTAGGTAGTAATAAACTGTGAGGGACCTGTCTGGCGTAGATCGACACGGGTGAAGCAGTAGCTACGTTGGTGTAACACCTTGGTCTGTACCGATATCCCTTGTGTTGGAACAAGGAGAATATGGGTCTTCTGAGGAGTCATTAAGCACTAACTGACCTTAGAACCTTAAATTGACCCAACCTGGCCATAGAACAGTAGCAGTATGCTACACTCATTGAGGCTAAACTCTCGCGATGGTTCCGGCCGCAAGAAAAGATTGCGAAGCTGGAGTTATGACGGATTGAGGGTAGTCAGTGATATTGAGATCCTCTAGAACCCGGTTACTATTTTTAGGACAGGTCTTAACCAACTGAAACTGAAAGAGGGTAGTACCTAAACTTCATGCCAGCCTGAAATCTAAGGGCTCTTTTGGGTGACTTGTGTTCCTTCAAACTTGAACTACTTGCACATTCTTGCTATCTGACACGTGGGTTCCTTGCAGGTTTTGTTTACAGTCCTTAATCTGGACTTATTACAGGCTTACTTACACCTCACACCTTTGCATCCACGTACATAACATCATACGCATCATAACATCATACCATAGCATTTCCTTAACCATTTCAAGGATCTCAAGGGTTTGTGATGCAGGTCATGATGGACCAAATGTCTAGCAAGGGGCAAATGGGATTTATTTTCCTCTAGCCAAGGTTGTTTGGAGATCAAAACATGGTAACTTGAGTCAGGGGCTATGACCCACTCGATATGGTGAGCCTTAACCCTTGAAGAAGGACTCTCAGCAACATCAAGTTCCTTCAATCAAGCTACCAAATTCAAATTCTAACAATTTTCTTGTCTACCCCGCGAGATCCTTGAAAACATTGCATACATACATATCATTGCATAACAGGTCACCCTTTACAGGTTTCTCATGTTCTCGCTGTTTATTTCAGCAATGGCTCTCCAACAAGACAACCAGGATCTTCGTGCTCAAGAGACTCAGTTTAGGGAAATCTTCCTAAGCCTATCCAAGGGGCAGGAAGAGTTGAGAACACTCCTCATGGGGAATTTGGTCAAGAACAGTCCAGAAGACAGTAAGGATGAACGGCTGCAACATCTGCAAGCTGAGGTAGAAGCAATGAGGACCCAGATGCTAGGACAAATGGCTCTCATCCAAGGCTTAACTCGGGAGCAAGAAGAGCTGAGAACCATTGTCAACCAGCTTCGTCAAGACAATGACATGAAGCAAATAGTCAAGGCTGAGGATCAAGTCATTAATCAACTTCTAAGAAGTCAAAGGTTTGGTTCGATGAATAGACCTCTCCAAGCTACTACTACTTTACAGGTCCAACAACAACCTCGTCAAGAACAACGGGTTGATCAGAGCAAGCCAAACAAGCCTAGGAGGCAATTCGCCAAGCTCAACGTGTCGCCGTCTCAAGCTTTACAATGCCTGTTGAGATTGAATCTGGTAATGTTAAGGGACCCTCCTAAGAATCCCAACACTTCCTCTTCCCGGTATAACCCGAGTGTGAGATGTGCCTACCATTCTGACAGTCCTGGACATGACACCGACGATTGTTGGAGTTTGAAGAACAAGATCCAAGACTTGATTGATGCCAAGGAGATCAAGTTTGATCACTGATCCATCACCAAATCATTGAGAATTTCTTTTGTTCATTGGAATTTTCAAGTTGTAATTTTCTTTTGAGTGTTCGAACATTTATTCATGTCAAACTTTGTTACTTTATCAATGCATTGCATATGTCTGTTTTGAATCAATCCATTCGTATTCACTATATTCAAATTGCTCTCTTTTTTTGTGATGTTCAACTCGCGATTAAAAATTCTAAGCGTCTTGAGGGAGGATGACGAAAACAATACCACAATCTTTACAGTATGCTTTTGAACAGACCCCGCTGATGAGGTACATGCATTATTTCAAATCCTAAACAATGGAGTCATAAGGAAGATAATCCCTCGTCAACCCCTTTGAGCCAAAGAAGTCGGAGTTTTTTTTCTTTTCACAAAAAAATAAATTAAAACACTTAATTATAACCTGGGGCAGGGTAGTCTTCTCAGTTGATCCAGGTGCACAATGAATGGCATCAATGGAGTCCTTCCAAAACAAAAGACAATGATGGTTCCGAATAATCGTAAGGACAGGAAGTCATTAAAAGCCCATTAAGTCAAAACCTATTTAGGAGACTTACAAAACTGGGGCATCCCGCTGACTGTAATCACAAAAGAAACAGTTCAGGCAAAAAGAACAGGGATAACGAAATAAAAAAGAAAGAGGTCTTGTAAACCCTCAACAAAAAAACAAAAAGAAATGACTTCCTATTCAAAATAAATTGTCAATATCCGGGCCATCACTGGTATATCAAAGCAAAGAATCAAGTAAGATCTAATGCACGATTAACTGAGTTTAGGATCGAAGAACATCACGAAGAGCGGGTGGGTACAAACAAAATTTGAGCATTTATCCTTTGTTTCTTAAACCGTGAACCAGGCCACGTTATAACCCTTAAAAATCCTAGCTGAAGTATGGGTTAGTTCGAAAGCATACTGTTACGAAAGGTATCCTGACTCCTGTAGGGCTCGTTGTAAAATCCTGAGTTGACATCACATTTTACAAAAATTCACTTATTTTATTGAAAACTGCATTTTCAAAAAAACTTCAAGACAGACAAAAGCTTTGCATTTTTAAAATAGCATTGTTTGCATATGACTATTTTTTCAAACAGCAGAGAAATTCGCACGATGAATATCCAGTGAACAAGAATCTTCTCAACAAAAGGGTCATCTCAAGTGGAAGAAACACTTCCAACCAAGGGGCAGACGTGATCATTGTCCATCATCTGGGGCAGTTAAGTCAAGATTCAGAGAATCTCTCAAAACGCCAAATAGTCAAGGGCAAATCTCTGTCTGAGTCACTTGGGGCATTGGACATGAATTCCAGCAACGAATCTTGCATCTTCTGGTAATATGGCAACACAACACTACTGACAGTGACAACTCCCTACACTCTGAGAATGTGGACATAGTCAGAAAATACTGCGTATAATCAAAGACCCGCTAGGTCGACTGGCCTAGGAAAAAATAAGGGCTTCCCGGCGAACCAAAAGGGTTCGGGAAAAAATAAGGGGTGAAAATGAAAAAATCTGTACACCCGGCAAGTCGAAAACCTGAAAAGGCGGCTTGGGCAAAAAAAAGGGTATCCCGGTGGACTGAAAACCCGAAAGGGCGGTCCAGGCAAAAATTAGGGATCAAAGTGTACGACTATGTCCCGTTATCTCGTCACTTGCCTACCAGAAGAAGATTCTTCAATCAGCAGTTATTAAGCACCTCCACAAGTACCTTCTCCCATAGAAACTGGGGCAATAAGAATTGTATAAGCGATCTGGTTGCTCTGTCCACCGAGGTGCCAAGGTAAGTTCAGCTGAAGAACATGACCAAGTTACCTCCACTCCCCCCAGAGTAAGACAAGAATCATCCATACTCTCCCCAAGCAGAGTTGGTCTCCCGTCAGCCCTAAAAAGGCACAACATCTCCAGCAAGTCAGCAACACTCTCCTCAAGCAGAGTTAGTCTACTGTCAGCCTTAAGGAAGTTGGGTATCCCCAGAAAATCCCAATACTCCCCAGTGGAGTATACAGATGTTCCTAAGCAAGCATCCCCGGCAGTCTTAGTATAAGATTGTTCCCCGGCGGAATCCAGACACCCCAGTGGAGCCACTTCCCCAGTACAGTTCGAAAGTTTCCCCAGGAGAGTTGAATCATCCTCCCCAGTAGATTCTGGAAGCTTATCCCCAGTAGATTCTGGAAGCTTATCCCCCTGCAGAGTATGAACGCATCTCCCCGACTTTATTCAGAAGATTATTCCCCACCAGAGCTTATAACTGGGTTATCCTCAGCTAATTACCACGGAAAGATCGTCCTCGGCGAAGTTCTTCCTATCCCCAGCGGAGTTCATCAAATTCCCCAACAAAGCTTATCAACAGGAATCCCCAGCGGAGTTCTCATCAAAACCTCAGCGAAGTATCTCTCACCATAGAGTAATTCCCCGCAGAGTAATATCTTCATCAAGTTTATTCCCCCAACGAAGTCATCTTCTCCTACCGGTTTATTCTTGCAATCATCATCCCCAGCGGAAACAAAGAACTCTACTCCTCAACATCAGCCCAGGATTTAACTCCCGGCATTCGCCAAGGATTTATTTTCCTAGATGAAAACACATTCATAAACATATCACATTTCATACATCCTGCTTACATACACGACAAAACGCATACAACACAATCTCATTTCTCCCTGAGAGCATCATGACATCATGCATTTCATACATCATGACATTGCATACAACTGATGTTTTGCCTTTTCAGGAAAAGGTCAATCTAAAGATAATTACTATCAACTGTCGCAGTTCCAGATTCAATTCGTGTATCCAGCCAGGGCATATCTGTGAGCGATTGATTATGGATTCGATTCCTGTATCCAGCCAGGGCATGTCTGCATGAAGAGTTTAGAGATTCGATTCCTGTATCCAGCCAGGGCATATCTGTAGACGACCAATTCCAGATTCAATTCCTGTATCTAGCTAGGGCATATCTGTGAGTAACCAATTGTAGATTCGATACCTGTATCCAGCCAGGGCATGTCTGCATGAAGAGTTTAGAGATTCGATTCCTGTATCTAGCCAGGGCATATCTGTAGACGACTAATTCCATATTCGATTCATGTATCTATCCAGGGCATATCTGTGAGTAACTGATTGTAGATTCGATACCTGTACCCAGCCAGGGCATGTCTGCATGAAGAGTTTAGAGATTCGATACCTGTATCCAGCTAGGGCATATCTGTAGACGACCAAGTTCTATATTCGATACCTGTATCTAGCCAGGGCACATCTGTGAACAATTGATTGTAGATTCGACACCTATATCCAGCTAGGGCATGTCTGCATGAAGAGTTTAGAGATTCGATTCCTGTATCCAGCCAGGGCATATCTGTAGACGACCAATTCCAGATTCGATTCCTGTATCCAGCCAGGGCATATCTGTGAGTAACCAATTGTAGATTCGATACTTGTATCCAGCCAGGGCATGTCTGCATGAAGAGTTTAGAGATTCGATTCCTGTACCCATCCAGGGCATATCTGTAGACGACCTAATTCCGGATTCGATTCCTGTATCTAGCCAGGGCATATCTGTGAGTAACCAATTATAGATTCGACACTTGTATCCAGCCAGGGCATGTCTGCATGAAGAGTTTAGAGATTCGATTCCTGTACCCAGCCAGGGCATATCTGTAGACGACCTAATTCCGGATTCGATTCCTGTATCTAGCCAGGGCATATCTGTGAGTAACCAATTGTAGATTCGATACCTGTATCCAGCCATGGCATGTCTGCATGAAGAGTTTAGAGATTCGATACCTGTATCCAGCCAGGGCACGTCTGTAAGCAACCTTTTGAAGTTCCAGATTTGATTCCTGTATCCAGCCAGGGCACGTCTGTAAACAACCTTTTGAAGTTCTGGATTCGATTCTTGTATCTAGCCAGGGCACATTTGTGAGCAATTGATTGTAGATTCGATACCTGTATCTAGCCAGGGCATATCTGCATAAAGAGTTTGAAGATCAACCCCTGTAACAGGCCAGGAAATTATCTTTCTTTCTCAGGTACGCAAGTTCTCGCTAAGGAATCTCTTACGCGATCGACAATCTCCCGATGGCATCTATAAGCCCATCTCCACGACTATCCATCACATTTCCAAATGGCATCTATAAGCCCATTCCTGACAAGGTTCTGTCACATCTCCAGATGGAATCTATAAGCCCATCCTCCTATCCACCATCTCTCCAAATGGATTCTGTAAGCCCATTCCCGCCATCACATTGCTGATACTCCACTATGTGAGTGCAAATTTCTGGGCACTCTAGTGTTCAATCATCTTCCACCTTCGGATCACGAAAGGCACGCAAGCCAATCTACATCCTCAGGTCTAAGAAGATTGAACAGGGGCAACTGTTGTACCCCAAAATTTTCCCTCCCATATTCTTCAAGATTTGTCAAGATCAATCTTCAAATGCTCCAAGATTCCTCAAGGGTTGCACAGTCCAATTGCCTCCTAAGGCAGTCAAAATTAGGGTTTTGGTTCTTGCAAGAAAGTTGAGGTTTTCAATGGCTCAATCAAGTCCCATGTGCCCATATACATTTCCAAGCATCTACATGTCAAGTCTCAAGACTCAGAGGCAAATTACACAGTCAAAAGCCCTATTTGGTTCACAATCAACTACAGGGGCAAAATGGTCATTTGGCAGTCAAAAGTCAAATTTTTTGGTCAACATATTAATTTGAAGCCACAATCATCATTTGATCAAGTCTTGATCATGATTCCACAAGAATGGCTCAAAAATCATCAAAGATGCAAATGTTTCCATTTTTGGACAACTGAAAAGTCAACTGTAACTTGACCAGGGAATAACTTTTAATGGTTCATCAGAAAAATCCCATCCAATGTTCATTTTGAATGGGATGACATTTCCTACAACTCATCTTCACATTCCAAGTCCAAGAAATGCTCTCACAAAAAGTTATCAATTTCTACATTATAGGTCATTTTCAAAAGTCAACAAAAAGACACATTAAGTCAAAGACCATAACTTGATATTGGTAAATCAAAATGACATGGGACTAAGAGCATTGGTTAGAGGACTTCAAGACCTTTCCAAAATGTCCAAGAACATGTTCGTATGATCAAAATTGAGCAAGATATGCATTGGAGAAGTTGGGAAATATTTGGGAATTTACAAAAGTCAACTTTGCCTAAAACACTTCATTTTTGCTAATGGGCCTCAAATTCTTTCTTCAAACTTTGTCCAAGGCCTATGCACGACCCATTGAGCTTAAATTGATTTATTTTCTTATTTTTAATTAATTAATTGAATTTTTATTTATATTAATTCATTTAATTCATTTAATTGTAGGAAAATTCAAAAGATATGGTTTTCAAATCTTTTGTGGAGCAAATAAACTCAACACATGCTGGAGATTTCATTTGCCAATCAAAGAGACAAGAATCACCCAATTTGGCAAGGTTTTTCAATCAAAAAGATTGAAAAATATTTGATTGGAAATCAAAGATGCAAAACATTATTCCATGGATTCTTGGACAAAAGTTTTACCCTAATTCCATTCCAATACAAATACTGAAGCAAACCCTAATGCCTTGGACGTGCAAGCTGCTGTCAAACACCGTTACCATATTGAAAAAAAAGCCAAGAAATTTGAAAACTGAATTGCAATCACAAACAAGCTTTAACATTCAAAGCCCTTTCTTGATTCTAATACCTTGCTGTGACATTCAGGAACGCATTGCAATCACAAACAAGCTTTAACACTCAAAGAATCACTCGCTTCAGTCACACGGTTTGCTTAATTTTTCTAGAATCGAAACTCATAATTCTTGCATATTTAACATGATATAATTGTTGCTTTGCATTGCTATGATCTTTCTGAAGCTGATGGTATAGGTGAATTGAGTTATAGAGCCTTAAATCAAAAGACACCATTGGAGAAATCTAGGGTTTCGAAGCTTTGATTTTAGGGCTTTGCTGCACAAGTAAAATCAGAACCAATGATACCCATGGTTGAACTCAAAAGGACAAGACGAACTTAAACCAACCCTCGCGCCCTATTTATATGATGCACAGACCTAATCGCTATTTTTGGCATTTGCACTTTGTGGGGGTTAAAAACCCCCGCTAATTGTTTTTGTTTTAAAGGAAAAAGGATGAAGGCGAAGGACGTGGAAGAAGGTGGTTGGGTAGTTCAAATGGAACGTGCGTTTTTTATCTTTCCAACATAGTTGTTATGTTGTAAATATTATATTCATTGCATATCATATGAACAAAGCGTGCAAAGTGGCTTGGTGGAAGGTGATGTGTCTGGTAATCACTGGGACCTGGATTCGATTCCCAGGTCCCCCAAAAACTCTATGTTATTTTTCATATTGTGTTGCTATGCAGATTCATAACAACATTCCACCATGGGCTCCCACGTTCCCAGCGTGCCAAGTGTCTTCAACAGCCATCCAAAGGCCATGAAAGGAGGAATACCATGCTCCCTAGTCAACGTGCCTCTGGACGATTCAAGAAAGTCAGCGCAGGCTTGGCTTATTGGGCCTAAGATTTCCAACTTTCACCTCCATTGGGTCCATCAAACCCCCCTGGTTTTACTATTTTTTATTTTATTTTCTTTTTCCTTTTAATTCTTTTAATCATTATTAATTATTATTATTAACCAACAAACTAATTTTTTATAATAAATTCAGAGATAAAAAATTGTAAATATTTTTATTATTTATTATTTTTACTATTAACTATTATTTTTGTAAATAAAATGTAAAAAAATTAATTAGTTTAATTAGGTAATTTTAATTTCTTGTTTACAATAAATAAAATTAGCTTAGAATTAGGGTTTTGTTTACTAACTTTTTAATTCCTTTTATTTTATTTTCATTAAAATATACAAAAAAACCTAAAAAACATTTTTTCTTTAATTAAATAATTAATTAGTTATTAGGTTTAATTTTAATTTAATTAAAAAAAAGGACAAACTACTTTCTTCTTTTCTTAAAAAAGGGTCAAAACCCTAAGGACGTCCTGATTAAATTTCTTTTCGCGCATTATCATTATTTTTGATTATTGATGTAACTGTTTCCAAGGATGTAATAGTTAATTAGGATTTTATTGCTTTCTTTTTACTTTCCGCATTTATTTTCCAAAACGGGTTTTTGTTTTTGGCGATGTATAGACCCGCGCCTTGTAATAGCGTAGATTTACCTTTCCGCAATTTATTTTCCGCACTCTTAACTGTTAAAAATGCATGAAAGATTTGTATGACAAATTAAAATCAACTCGTAGCTCACAAATGCATGTTCAAAGATAAATATAAACTGAAACAACACACATGCACATGCCACTCCTAGGGTACGCCTCATTGGTTTCCTCGAACGTGGTCGTCAAGTATAGGGTGTTTTAGAGGTCGCCCTCCTGTCTAAAGATCCTGTTGCCTCGAAACGGTTGCCTCGGATAAAAAAAGGATCTAGGACATTAGGGTTACTTCTAAGGTGTCCTACTATTGCTTCGGTGACCACACATGTCCCTCATAATCGAATTGACCCGAATACCTCCAACGACGGTGCTACCTACTTCTCAGTAGTGGGATAGTACTGTTTAAAGGACTCTTACACAGCCTAATTCCTTAGAGTAGGTAGATCTCATGGGTACTTGCTCTTTTCAAAACAAACAAAACAACTTTTCACACTTACACTTTCAAAAAGTTTTCAAACAAATTTTTCATACACTCTTGAGGACAGATACAAGAGTTACTTAGAAATTTTTTTCAAACGAAACTTTTTTAAAACTCACACACACTTGAAAAGCAAACAAATTTTGAAAACATAAGAGCAAGTACCTAAGAGCCCGTGGATAACCACGGATAGAAAGGGTGCTAACACCTTCCCTTTTTATAATCTACCTCCCGAACCGAGAAACATTCTCAAAGAAGGAATTTTGTTGTGCTTTTGTCCTTTCCATGTTGGAGAACATAAAAGACGGTGGTGACTCTTGCTTACCGCGACATTTCGCGAACCAGCTTAAAAACATTCAGTTCTATTTTCACCGATCACAACGAGCTTTGTCATTCGTCACTCGAAGGTAAAAGACGACTGGAAACTAGAGTGCCCATAAATTTGTACTCGATAAAGTGTAGTTGAGGGAATAGGCTTAAAGATGCCATTTGGAGAGGTGATAGAATCTTGTTGGAGATGGGCTTGTAGATGCCATCCAAGAATGTTTGTTGGATTATAAATTGTAAGCTGAAAGAATGAGTATCAGAGTGGTGTCCGCGTCTGGAACGTATTTGAGTTGTATCTAAACTTGAAATCTGAATGAGTATAAGAATGGCAACCGAGTCTGGAGCGTATCTGAACTGTATCTGAAAGCTAAATCTAAATGAGTATCAAGATGGCATCCGTATTTGGAGCGTATCTGGACTGTAACTGAAAGCTGAATCTAAATGAGTATCAGGATGGCATTCGTATCTAGAGCGTATCTAAACTGCATCTGAAAACTGAATCTAAATGAGTATCAGGATGGCATCCGTATCTGGAGCGTATCTGAACTGTATCTAAAAGCTGAATCTGAATGAGTATCAGGATGGCATCCATATCTGGATCGTATCTGAACTGTATCTGAAAGCTGAATCTGAATGAGTATCAGAATGGCATCCGTATCTGGAGCGTATCTGAACTGTATCTGAAAGCTGAATCTGAATGAGTATCAGGATGGCATCCGTATCTGGAGCATATCTGAACTGTATCTGAAAGCTGAATCTGAATGAGTATCAGGATGGCATCCGTATCTGGAGCGTATCTGAACTGTATCTGAAAGCTGAATCTGAATAAGTATCAGGATGGCATCCGTATCTGGAGCATATATAAACTGTATCTGAAAGATGAATTTGAATGAGTATCAGGATGGCATCCGTATATGGAGTGTATCTGAAATGTATTTGAAAGCTGAATCTGAATGAGTATCAGGATGACATCCGTATCTGGAGCGTATCTGAACTGTATCTGAAAGCTGAATCTGAATGAGTATCAGGATGGCGTCAGTATCTGGAGCGTATCTGAAAGCTGAATCTGAATGAATATCAGGATGGCATCCGTATCTGGAGCGTATTTGAACTGTATCTGAAAGCTGAATCTGAATGAGTATCAGGATGGCATCCGTGTCTGGAGCGTATCTGAACTGTATCTGAAAGCTGAATCTGAATGAGTATCAGGATGGCATCTGTATCTGGAGCGTATTTGAACTGTATCTGAAAGCAGAATCTGAATGAGTATCAGGATGGCATCCGTATCTGGAGTGTATCTGAACTGTATTTGAAAGCTTTGATCATTGTTAATGATAGCTGTTAATCTTATCCTAAAAAGGATAAAATGTTAGCTGAAACACAAAGTTATGTTGCGTGAAATGTATGATGCAATATATGTGCTTTATCAATGAAATTCTGGTTGCAGATACTCAATGTCACAGTCAATGTTATGACACCGTATCTGACTTTCTATAAGACAGTAAATACAAAAACAGTAAAGAACACAGTCAATTGTTTACCCAGTTCAGTGTGAAACAACACCTACTCTGGGGGCTACCAAGCCAGGGAGGAAATCCACTATAAGAGATATTAATTCAGGAATAAACCAACCAGTTTATCTCCTTCACTTAAGACCTACCTAATGCAACTTCAATCTAAGTTCTACTTAAACCTGAGTTCCTACTCACTCCCCCTCAATCACAGCAGTGATACTTAAAACAATTGACTAATGAATTAATGAAGACACTCTTCAAAACATACACTTGATTATGCTTCACAGCTTTTTAATCAAGTAACACAAACACTCTTGCTTCACAACTTTGAGTGATACATAAACCTAACTTGACTTTGCTTCAAAGCTTTAGTCAAGAGACACAAAACACTCTTGCTTCAAAGCTTTGAGTGGTACAAAAACCCTTACAAACAAAACCTATTCCAAGTCACTTATCACCATGATAATTGCTTGGATTACAACAGTTAAAACTATACAGTTTCTGATTGATCTTCAGTCCAAAGAGATGTTTTCCAAACAGCAGTCCTGTTGAATATATAGCAGCTGTTTCTTAAGTTAGGGTTTCCACAAAAAGCTAGGGTTAATTAGGTTTAACCATAAGACTTGGTCACAAGACTTTATCAACCATTTTAGGGTTGAGCTAGGTTAACCCAAAGACAACGGGAGATTCTGTTCTGGAAGGAATGAGCCAACTTCCTGAAAAATCTCATAATTAACCAAACTGAACTACTGTTAAATCAGTACAGGATGTCTTAACATTTGTTATGACATCAGAATTCCTGTTTACTGATTTTGGAAGAAGGCAATAAATGTGATCTTTTTGCAAAATGCTCAGATACACACTCATAAACAACAGCACCTGTATGCCATTATTTTTCTGCAAAGGTACCTAATAAACCAGTACCTAATAAACAAGAATGTTATGACATCAGTCATGACATTCACACACCCGGTTTTACCAAAAATACATGCCAATAACTAAACACCTACAAACTCCCCCTTTGGCAGATTTTTGGCTAAAGCCCCTAAGCAATCAGAGAATAGATAGCAGCAGAAAGAATATGACTGCAGAAAAATATGATGTCTACCAAGTAATTAACCACAGAATATCTCCCCCTCTTTAGCCACAAATGGGCCAAAGATACATGTACTTAAATGTTATACAGTCATCCAGAAAAAGTAATAAAAACAACAACTAAAATCTGAACACACTTGCAAACTCCACCAGGAACCAGCATCAACTCCACCAACCTTTAAGCACTGTCACCTTCATAGGAGCTACTTTCTTCAGTATTGAGTTGATCTTCAGCAGCACCGTCTTCCCTTCTGTTTCCTTCAGCCTCCTCCTGTTCTAACCTGGCAATTAGGTTTTCTAGAGTCTTTTTCCTAGTCTCCAGCTCTTTGCAGGTCTCTTTCAATACATCTATAACATCAGATGTTTTAGACTGAGTTTTTACAGATGATGTCTCAGCTGATGTTATGACAATATCAGGAACATGAGATCCCTGAAAAAGCTTGTAGTGTAACCCAAGAGCAGGAGCTCTTTTGCAAGCAGTATCTCTTGCCACCAGGATATCAGGGTACTGTGCAAGGATAATTCCACAAAGGAGGGAGGGAAAGGCAATAGGGCCTTTGACAGTATAGCTACCAGCATGTTTTAAAGTTTGTTCAAAAATATACCTGCCATAGTCAAATTCAGTCTTGGTTCCCACAGCATAAATGAATCTCCCCAATCCTGTGGAGATAGTTGATTTGTGGTTGGTAGGGACCCAGTTGGCTGCACCAATCTTGTGCAGGATGGAAAATTTCATGCTTAGTTTCCTGGCATTCATCTTGCCTTTCAAGGGCCAGCACTTGACTTGTCTTGCTGTGATGGTTTGGCATACTTCATTGTTAATGACTTCTAGTTCAGGGCAATCCTCATTTGATCTTCCAAGAAATTTGTTAATTTCTGATGGAGAGAAATTAACCCTTCTTCCTCTAACATAGACACATTCAAAGTCAGCTGACCTTCCATCAGCACATTCATCAGACAAGTTCACTATAATTTCCTTGACCAGATTTTCATAGCACTTGGTAAATTTTACCACAGGCTTCATTAGTCCAGCAGCTTTGATCAGGTCCATGATTTCCTTGCAATCCATGGCACCATTGTTTAGTTCTCTTTCTAAAGCTATTCTCTTCAAGCAAACATACTTCCATATGTTGGCATTGTCAGGGTGGTGAAAAGAGATGTTGTCTGTTGGGACTTCAGGAACTCTAGCCATTTTGCTGGAAGGGAGTTTCCTTCTGATAGGAATGTCTTCAACATTAATTTCAAACTCTGATTCCTCATCAGAATCAGAAGACTCAGGTTCTTTTCTCTTCTTTGTAATTGGTTGTCTAGCAGGTTTTGAGAGACTCCCAGTATGCACTTGGGCTTTCACCTTCCCTTTGGACATTCCAGTCTTCACAGTACCAGTCTTCCCTTCAGACCTGGTTTTCTTATCAGCAGGTTTCTCTCTGTTCAGACCTTTTGCAGCATCTTGATTACCCTTCCTGCTCATCATTCTCCTAGCTATGCTAGGGTTGATATTTGCAATCAGGTCATTGTCTGAGTATTCCTTATCCACATCAATAACAGGTGGTTCAACATTCTTCTCTGAAGGGTTCTGAATGTCATCCAGGTTTTCAGATGGTTTTTGAATGTTGTCATTTGGTGTCTCAACATTCTCAGAGACATCTGGATTTGCTTCAACATTTGGGGTTGCTGATTCTTGATTTAATGGAACAGAAATCCCCGGTACAGAGTGGTTCTCACTCAGGATTCTTGTAACAAGCCTAGCTATTGCTTGATGTACATAAGCTGATCCTTCCCTATTAGGTACATAAGATGAAGGTTGAGAGGGATTACCGGAAGACGTCTCCTGAGACCTTCCTGCATGCCTTGTTCTCAGCTTTTTGACCTTGGAAGGGTTAGTTGCTATTTCTCTGAGAGGAGTAATCTCCAGGACGTCAGAATCCATGCATGGGGTGATTGCTCGAGAATCTTGATCAGATGATGAAGATGAAACGGTTGTCTTGGATGAAGATGAAGTTTGAGACATTTTGATTGACTTGGAAAACCAGTAGTAACTAGGGAGAAAACTTTGATTGAGAGAAAAAGAGATGTTGCAAAGTCGAGAGTGGAAGGAGGCAAATGTGTGTCTATTCAACTTCTTAGTAATTTTGAAAGAATTTGGGAAATATATGATTAACCCACTTAAAATAGACTTAACAAAAATAACTCCTTCAACCCTTGTTTTGAGCAAAATTAATTGCTATAATTTCTCATGTTGGAAAATACCCATCTTGCCCCTCAAGTTTTCAAATTGATTTGCAACAAGAGCCTTCGTAAAAATGTCAGCCAGCTGTAGCTTAATGACACCATGTTCCAGTTTAATTGTCTTCTCCTCTACAAGGTCTCTGATAAAGTAATTTTTAAGGTCAATGTGCTTGGTCCTGCTATGCTGAATAGGGTTCTTGGAAATATTGATTGTATTCAGATTGTCATAATACAATGTCACAACATCTTGTGAGACATTATACTCAGTGAGCATCTGTTTTGTCCAGATAATTTGAGAACAGCTACTACCAGTTGCAACTATTTCAGCACAAAGTTGAGAAGGAATTCTTTTGACATGAATCATAGCTATGGCAGATTCCTGTATGATCCTATTTTTCCTTCTGTCAACTCCATTTTGTTGATGAGTTATAGGAGAATAGAATTTATGACTAATTCCTTCTGAGAAACAGAATTTATTAAACTTGCTGTTTCCAAATTCCTTGTCATGATCACTTCTGATTCTGACAATACACCCTTCTTTTTGAGTTCTTTTGCACAGTTCTTTAAAAACTTCAAAGTTATTCACCACATCATAGACATATCTCTTTTCACCAAGCCTTTCCACCTGATATTCACCACAAACTCTCCCTTTATCAATTTGCAGTCTTGGAATCCCTCTGACTGCTTCCATGGAGATAGTCCTTTTCATTCTTCTTAGATGAAGATGGCCAAGTTTTTGGTCCCACAGTTTCACCTCTTTTTCTTCTTTGGCAATAGAACACACAGTGGAGTTATTAGTGTTCTCAGGCTGCCATAAGTAACAGTTGTCTTTAGATCTGATTCCTTTCATTACAACTTCTTGTTTTTCATTAATTACAAGACATTCAGATTTTGAGAAGTTGACCTTGAATCCTAGATCACAAAATTGACTGATACTAATGAGATTAGCAGTCAGGCCTTTTACCAATAGTACTTCATTCAGATTTGGAACTCCAGGGTAGTCCAAATTACCAACTCCTTTGATTTCACCTTTAGCACCATCTCCAAAGGTCACATAACTAGTGGTGTGAGGTTTAACATTATTGAGAAGGTTCTTGATTCCAGTCATGTGCTTAGAACACCAACTGTCAAAGTACCAGTCTTCCTTTGCAGAGACTCTCAGGGAAGTATGGGCTATCAGGGCAGTAGCCTTTTTCTTCCATTGTGGAGTATGTGGTACCCTTTTAGACTTAGGTTTAACACATGGGTTCTGATTAGGGTATCCATACAATCTGAAGCAGAAAGGCTTAATGTGACCATACCTCCCACAATGATGACATCTCTATCTTTGGTACCTTTTCTTCATATATCTCTGTTCCTGATGTTGAGAGTTGTGTTGAGACATCTGCTTTGACATTTGTTTATCAGGCCTGATCTTCTTGTCTGCACCAGATTTCTTTGCTGCCACAAATCCTAGACCAGACTTGTTTCCCACATTTTGTCCAACCTGAAGGATTTCTTCCAATTTGTCAGTTCCATTTGTCAGCATCTTGACAGATTTGGTCATCTGGTTCAGTTGTGAGTTCAGCAATTGAACTTCCCCTTCTAGATGACTTATAGTTTCAAGGTCTGCCCTTTTTTCAGCCTCCAACTTTATGATGAGTTTTGTTTGTTTCTCATTCTGCACACAGACTTCAGCACTTCTGATACACAATTTCTTGTAAGTATCAGCCAGTTCTTCAAATGTCACTTCCTCATCACTAGTGTCACTTTCAGAGGTACAAACACCAGTTAGTGCAGTAACTAGTTTGGCAGATTCTTCTTCAGAATTACTTTCTGAATCAGTCAGACCAGGTAACAGTCATTCCTTTCTTTTGTTTCTTAATAAAGGTAGGACATTCAGCTCGAATATGCCCATATCCTTCACAACCATGGCATTGAATTCCTCTGCCTTGATTTCCCTTCTCTTCTGACCTTGGTCTTCTACTGGAACTGTCAATGTCAGAGGGGATGTTATGAACATTAGACCTTGACTTTGGATCTATTCTTTTGATGAGTTTGTTGAATTGTCTTCCAAGCATGGCTATAGCTTCTGAAATATTTTCTTCTTCATCCTCCTTGTTTTCATCTTCAGTGTTGGATACAAGTGCTATGCTCTTGTTCTTCTTGTCAACATTTTCAGTGATCCCCATCTTAAAAGTCTGAAGAGACCCAATGAGTTCATCCACTTTCAACTTGCTGATATCCTGGGCTTCCTCTATAGCAGTTACCTTCATTGCAAATATTTTAGACAAGGATCTGAGAATCTTTCTCACCAGTTTTTCTTCTGACATCTTTTCTCCCAATGCTCCTGAGGTGTTGGCAATCTCCAAGATGTTCATGTGAAACTCATGAATGGTTTCATCTTCCATCATTTTTAGATTCTCAAACTTGGTAGTCAGCATCTGAAGCCTTGACATTTTTACTTTGGAAGTGCCCTCATGGGTAGTTTTGAGAGTGTCCCAAACTTCCTTGGCCAGTTCATATTGATGTACTAGTTTGAATATGTTTCTATCAATTCCATTGAACAAGGCATTTAAAGCTTTGGAATTACCCAGGGCTAACTCATCTTCTTCTTTACTCCATTCTTCCTCAGGCTTCAGACTGATTGTCCCATCTTTCTCAGTTATGGTGGGATGGTTCCATCCTTTGTCAGCAGCTCTGTTGTACCCCAAAATTTGCCCTCCCATATTCTTCAAAGTTTTGACAAGCATCACCCCAAATTGCTCAAGTCTACTCAAGGGCTACACAGTCAACCATCCTCCTAAGCCAGTCAAATTAGGGTTTTGGTTCCTGTAAGTAAGTTGAGGTTTTCAAGGGCTCAATCAAGTCACATATGCTCATACACATTGTCAAGCACCTACATGTCAAGTTTCAAGGCTCACAAGGTCAAGTTGCACAGTCAAAAACCCTAATTGCTCCACAGTCAACTGTAGGGGGAAAATGGTTATTTGGCAGTCAAAAGTCAAAATTTTTGGTCAACATCTTATTTTGAAGCCACAATCATCATTTGATCAAGTCTTGATCATGATTTCACAAGCATGGCTCAAAAATCATCAAGATGCAAAAGTTTCTATTTTTGGACAGTTGAAAAGTCAAATGTAACTTGACCAAGGCATAACTTTTTCATGTTTCATCAGAAAAATCCCATCCAATGCTCATCTTGAAGGGGAAGACATTTCCTACAACTCATCTTCACATTCCAAGTCCAAGAAATGCTCTCACAAAAAGTTATCAATTTCAACATTATAGGTCATTTTCAAAAGTCAACAAAAAGGCATTTAAGTCAAAGACCATAACTTGAGGATGGTAAATCAAAATGACATGGGACCAAAGAAATTGGTTAGAGGACTTCAAGACCTTTCCAAAATGTCCAAGAACATGTTCATAGCTTCAAAATTGAGCAAGATATGCATTGGAGAAGTTGGGAAATTTTTGTGAAATGGCCAAAGTCAATTATCCTTGAAACTTCATTTTTGACAAAAGGGCCCACTTTTTCCACTTGTTTCAGCTTGGCCATGCCTCCCACGTGTCCCACAATTTATTTCAAGATTAAAAATTAATTTTTCCCATTTTTATTTAATTTTATTTGATTTAATTCATTTTAAATCTTTAAAATTCAAATGAAAATCAAGAAAATTAATTAAGGGATATATTTTGTGTTGAATTGCTTTGATACACCATCATTCACCTTCCAAATTTGTTTACCCCCTATTATGAGCATAAAATTCAAATTTGACACAAAAATGGCAAGTTGTTTCAATGGAGTTTATGGCAAAATCAAGAACATAATTGCAAGGCTTCAATGACCATAATTCTGATCGATACTCATTCAAAACCATATATGCAAGCTTTTGAGACAAAGAACAGGACCTAGAAACACTCATACAGCATAAGCCATTTCGAAATTTTCAAGAGAAAAAATCATAAACTGAAAACCATCTTCCAATACAATTCAAGCCTCTCCTTTGATCAAAACACACTCCTAACCCTTCCAGGAAGCCATTGCAATCAAGAACGAGGCTTAACACCATCATAATCATCCCCACCAAGCCCTACGGTTTGCATTATTTTCCAGGATTTCATATCATAATTCATGCGCATTTGATACATATTGTTGGTTGTTTTGTATTCACATGAACCTTCTGAAGCTAATGACATGGTTTAATTGCATTTTAGGGCTCTGAATCATGATTTGCCATTGATACATTTTAGGGTTTCAGAGCTCCCATATTGGGGTTTTCCTTGTACTGTAAAATTGGACCTCAAGACCAATATGGACGAACTCGTTGCAACAAGCCGAATTCACTGAGATACTCGCGCTCAATTTATATAATCTGTGTGCGTATTCGCTATTTTTGAGACTTTCACTTAGTGGGGGTTTAAAACCCCCGCTATCTTATTCATGTTGCAGGTGAAAACGAAGAAGAAGCACGCGTGGCATTATGTGACTGGAGCATTCAAATGTTAGCGCGTTTTTTAATGTTTCAGCATAATTGGCTTTTTTTTATATTATATTTCTTTTCCATTTTACTAACACACGCGCATAGTTGGTCCAATGGTTGGAAACGTGGTTTGTATTCACTGGGACCTGGGTTCGATTCCCAGGTCCCCCTATAATTTCCATATTCTTTTTTCCAAATGCTTTCCTGTGCAGAGGTCAAAATGATGTGTACCATGCACCTCACACATCTAACATGGCATGTGTCATCAGTGCAGATCCAAAGGTCAAAAAGTGAGGAATACCATGCTCTGGAGTCAACATGGGCGTAGGCTATCCAAAAGGTCAAACGAGCTGAAGCTTTAATGGGCCTCAAATCTCAGTCCAACACCCTCAAATTTCAGTCACACCCCCTTGGGTTTTAATCTTCCTTTTTTTATTTTTGCCATTTTTCTTTTTTTATTTACCTTATTTTATTTCTTATTAACAAATCAATTAACATATTTTCATAAAAAATCAAAAAAATAGAACTAACATTATTTTTATTATTATTATTTTATTTTTGTAAATAAATCTTAAATAAATTAGTTTTAATTAGGCCATTTAAACTTTTTTTTAAAATAACTAAAATAGCTTAGATTTAGGTTAACTTTTAATTTTGTTTCTTTTTATTTTTATTTTATTTCATAAAAAAACATTAAAAAAAAAACAAAATATATTTTCTTTTAATTAAATTAATTAATTAGTCATTAGTTAGTTTTAACTTCATTTTAATTACAAAAAGACAAAAAAAAATCAATTTCTTTTCTTAAAAGGGTCAACACCCTTAGAACATTCCGATTTAATTTTTATTCGCGCACAGTTTATTATTATGTAATTGCTTCCAAGACATGTAATAGTTAATTAGGTTTACTATTTTTATTTACTTTCCGTACTTATTTACCAAAAACGGGTCTTTGTATTTTTGGCGATGTATAGACCCGCGCCTTGTAATAGCGTAGGATTTATGTTTCCGCAATTTACTTTTCGCACCCCTTAATTACTAAACTTACATGAAAGAATGTATGGTAAATAAAAACAACTCGCAACTCACTAATAACAAAGACAAACATTAACTGAATACAACACACAATGCACACACCACTTCTAGGGTACACCTCACTCGTTGCCTTTGAAACGTGGTCATCAAGTATAGGACGTTTTAGAGGTCACCCTTAGTCTAAAGATCCAGTTGCCTCGAAACAGCTGCCTCGAAACGGTTGCCTCGGATTAAAAAGGATCTAGGACATTAGGGTTACTTCTAAGGTGTCCTACCGTTGCTTCGGTGACCATACAGTGCCGATAATCGAATTGACCCGAACACCTCCAACGATGGTGCTGCCTACCTCTCAATGGTGGGATAGCACTATCTAAAGGACACTTACATAGCTTAATTCCTTAGGGTAGGTAGATGACTCATGGGTACTTGCTCTTTTCAAAAAACAAACAAAATACTTTTCACACCTTACACTTTCAAAGTCTTTCAAAACAAATTTTTCAAACACTCTTGAGGACAGATACAAGAGTTATTCAGAAATATTTCAAAGAAACTTTTTCAAACCCACTCACATTTGAAAAGCAAACATCTTTTGAAAACATAAGAGCAAGTACCTAAGAGCCCGTGGATAACCACGGATAGAAAGGGTGCTAACACCTTCCCTTTCTATAAATCTACCTCCCGAACCGAGAAACATTCTCATAAGGAATTTTGCTGTGCTTTTGTCCTTTCCATGTTGGAGAAAATAAAAGACGGTGGCGACTCTTGCTTACCGCGACATTTCGCGAACCAGCTTAAAAACAGTCAGTTCTATTTCCACCGATCACAGAACTGGCGACTCTGCTGGGGATACTTTAAAGTGAGGTGTACCTTAGGATAGATTATACTTATGTTTTCAATTTCATGATTTGTGTGCTTTAATATTATTGGGCCTGTCTTGGGAGTTCTATAGATCCTAACCCGGATCTGGGGGATACCTCTTAGAAAGCAGCAACAAGACTGTGAGGGAACTGTGCGGGGTATACCGACACAGTTGAAGCAGTATGCTACGTTGATGTGACACTTTGGTGAGTACCGGTAACCCTTGAGTCAAGTCAAGGAGAGTACGGGGCCGCCGCGTGGTATCGTGAAACATCAACTGACCTTAGGAACCTTACTTGACCATCCTGGCCTCTTTAGGGGTAGTGAGATGACTAACTTTGGTGCAGTCCGAAGTTGGTTGATACTCGATACTACACTCATTGAGGGTTGTTTTCTTGGAATATTTTGATCGCCAGTTCAGTGGATAAATCAAAAAAATGAACACAGAAAACAACCCAATGATATTGAGCTCCTTAGAACCCGGTTACTTTCGATAGGACAGGTTTTTGAGCCCACCAACTTCAAGAGGGTAGTACCCCAAACTTCATGCTGGCCTAAACTCTAAGGGCTGTGGTGTGACTTGTGTGCCTTATCATGTTTGATTTTTGTGAATACTTGTGGTGTGCCTCATCATAACATCATACAACGTCATATGCATTGACTAACCACTTCAGGGGTTCGAATCTTCATCTTTGTTCTTATTTTGTAGGACATGGAAACTATCCGCAGAAAGACAATTCAGGTCAACCTTGTAAGGGTCCCTCCTCAGCTTAAGGAACTTACATCCAGGATTCTCGAGAACTCTTCATTCAGTGAAAGACATGGTAGACTCAATAGCTTGGTCAATACCAACATTGAAGAGGATATGGTGAAAGTGCTGTTCCAGTTCTTTGACCCTCTGCACCACTGTTTTACTTTCCCGGATTATCAGTTGGTGCCTACTTTGGAAGAGTTTTCCCAGCTTATGAAGATTCCCATTCTTAGTCAACTACCCTACAACGGTACAGAAAAGGAGCCAAAACTTGAAGAGGTTGCTAAAGCATTATGCCTACAACCATCTGACATTAAGGGACATTGGGAAGTTAGAAGTGGTATCAAAGGGTTCTTGGAAAAGTTCCTATTTGATAAGGCCCAAGAATGTTGGAACTCCCTTGACCTACAAGCCTTTGAATAAGTTGTAGCCCTCCTTGTCTATGGGTTGGTGTTGTTCCCTAATCCAGATCAGCTTATAGATATCAATGTTGTCAAGATCTTCATGTCCAGGAATCCTATACCTACGTTGCTTGGGGACATCCTTCACTCATGTTACACTCGAACCATGAGAAAAAGAGGTGTTCTTATGTGCTGCACTCCTCTCCTGGGAAGGTGGTTTATTTCGCACCTTCCACAATCAGTTTTGAAGAACGAGCGGGGTTTGAGATGGTCACAACGATTGATGGCTCTTACACATGCTGATATCCATTGGTGTTCTCGGTCCAGAGAGAATGTCACTATCATTGATCGTTGAGGGGAGTTTCCTAAGGTTCCTTTACTTGGAATCAAAGGAGGCATCACTTACAACCCCTGTCTGGCCTTGAGACAGTTTGGATATGCTCGGAGGGATGGCCCTCATGATATGTTAATTCCTGACATAGTTTTTGACTTCGACAATGATGCACAAGGACTTCGCGAGAGATTTATCAGAGCTTGGAGGATGCCTAACAGGGTAGATAGCAAGACACTGGGGCACAAGAACTCCATCCCCCTGGAGCCTTATCTCAAGTGGGTACGAGCCCGCTCCCAGAAGCTGGTGATGCCATATCCTCATGTTCTCCCTGTGATCAAGGATCCAGTCTTGGAAGGAGAGGTGCCCTACACCATTCAACATCCTGACATGCCTACATCTTGGGAAGATATGCAGAAAAACTGGATCCAACTCAAGGAAGAACGGAATTCTCTTGAAACCAGTCTACATGCCAGTGAGAAGAAGGTCTTGGAGCTCACGCGTCTACTGCACGAGGAAAAGACTCTCAACACTTACATTGCTCCAAAGAGGATGCACAGTGTCTTTTGGGATTAATTATTTTATGATGTTTTGCCCATGAGGCCTTGATGTACTGAACAATTTATTTCCTAATAAAAAGTGTGTTCTTTTTTGGCTACAACGAATTTGAACTTTCGAACCCTTGAATGCATTGCATAAATAGCATATCATGCATCATGTGCACAACAGGTACCCCTTTTTCTACAGGTTGCTTAATCTTCTTTGCTGTTTATTTCAGCACTCAAGCATCATGAGTCCTGAACTCACTACCGAGCAAGCTATCAAGGCCCTCCAGGCCCAGAATGCCCAATTTCAGGAAATGGTCATGAACTTGGCCCAGGGACAACAAGAGCTGAAGGCTTTGATCCTGAAGAAGAAGAAGAAGAAGAGGACTGTGCTATTCAACACTGGGCGCAGACTCGGGAATACATTGCAGAATGAAGCTGAGAGGACTACTCCGTCTGTGGGGGAAGGCAGTCACCAAGGGAGAGAGGTCCCTAGTCCTGTGGTCTCTGACACTGAGACAGACTTCAACGATGAACAGTACCCTCCTGCTGAGGACCGGTACAAACAGCTGGAGGACCGGCTAAATGCTATGGAGATTCAACGTGTGCCTGGGTTGGATTTCAGAGACTTGGGGTTATCTTCTGGGGTGGTGATCCCACACAAATTCAAGGCGCCTGCCTTTGTGAAGTATGACGGGGCTTCATGTCCTAAGATGCACCTCCGTTCTTATATAAGGAAGATCCAGCCTTACACAGCAGACAAGAACTTATGGATCCACTTCTTCCAGGAGGGTCTTTCAGGGACTCATCTCGAATGGTTCTATCAACTGGATGGAACCAACATTCATAACTGGGAGGATTTGGCCACTGCTTTTTACAAGCAATATCATATAATTCCGACCTCGCTCCCACGCGTACCCAACTCCAGGGTATGTCACTAGGAACGGGTGAAGGTTTTAAGGAGTACGCACAGAAATGGAGAGATCTGGCTGGCAGGGTGCAGCCACCGTTGACGGATCGTGAGCTAGTGGACATGTTCTTGGGGACCCTATCTGGTCCATTCTTCAACCATCTCATTGGTAACTCCTCTGCTGGGTTTATAGACCTGATCCTGACTGGTGAAAAGATCGAAGCTGGTATAAAATCAGGGAAGATACAGAAGGGTGCCTCCTTAAATACTGAAAAGAAGCCCTTCAAGAAGGAAGCTAGTGTTGTGTATGGTCCCAGGAGACAGAACAAACCAGAACGCCGCCAAGCTGTTAACACGGTGGTTATTTCAAAGCCTGCTGCTGCTCCTCAGCAGTACAACCAGCCAAGAGCTGAGAGGCCCAAAAGGCAATATACTAGGCTCAGCATGTCTCTCTCTCAGATCCTGCCGGAACTGCTGTCAACCAGCCTGGTAACTGTCAAGGAAGCTCTGAAGATGGTAAACACAACATCTCCGAAGTACAACCCCAACGCCCGCTGCGCTTATCACTCTAATAGCCCGGGGCATAACACAGATGATTGTTGGGCTCTGAGGAATAAGGTTCAAGACCTTATTGATGCTAAAGAGGTTCAGTTCGAGGCGCCCGAGAAGCCTAATGTGGTGACAGCTCCCATGCCCAACCATGGAGTAAATGCTATCAGGGTTGAAGATGAAGTAGAAGAATCCGAATTCGACAGCTGGATATACTCAACGACCAACGGTGGACCAAGCAACTGGACTGCCAAAGACTCTATGCCTGTTACTTTTGTCACGCATTAATGAACTCTTTTGTTTTTGAATTTGTAATAAACAATAATTTGAAACTCTATGGCCCGGTGTCTTACCCGGGGCACCGTGGCTTCATTTGTGAGGGCTTTTGTGTGTCACTATCATATATCATGAATAAAAGCATTGGACGTTTTTCACATTTCAAATCTTGTGCTCCCTTTCTTTCTTTATACATATTGCAAAACAGCTGTATTTACACACACTCACCTATACAGGTTTCAATCCACTCTGGATCTCACTGGTAACGACTCTACTACTGCCAGTTGTGACTTCGAAAATCCGATCAACTTAGCCGAAGACGAAGGTGAAGATGATTGCGAAGTGCCTGGCGAGCTTGCAAGACTGCTACTCCAGGAAGAGAGGGCCATTCAACCACATGAAGAGCCAGTGGAAACGGTAAATCTGGGTACTGAGACAGACAGGAAGGAAGTCAAGATTGGTGCTAATCTAGAGCTCATTGTGAAACAACGGTTGATCCAGATGCTGCATGACTATGTGGAAATCTTTGCCTGGTCTTACGAAGACATGCCTGGATTGGACACTGACATTGTGGTTCATCATCTACCTACCAAGGAAGACTGCTCGCCAGTAAAAAAGAAGGTCCGCCGTATGCGTCCAGAGATGTCCGAAAAGATCAAGGCTGAGGTTATGAAACAATTTAACATCGGTTTTCTTGCAGTGACTTCTTACCCTCAGTGGATTGCCAACGTGGTCCCGGTGCCAAAGAAAGATGGTAAGGTCCGAATGTGTGTTGATTACAGGGATTTGAACAGGGCGAGCCCCAAGGATGACTTCCCCTACCTCACATCGACGTTCTAGTTGACAATACTGCCCAGCACAAGGTGTTCTCCTTCATGGACGACTTTTCAGGTTATAATCAGATCAAGATGGCTCCTGGAGACATGGAGAAGACTACCTTTGTTACTCAGTGGGGCACTTTCTGTTACAAGGTCATGCCTTTTGGACTGAAAAATGTTGGGGCAACCTACCAACGTGCCATGGTTGCTTTATTTCATGACATGATCCACCATGAGATTGAAGTGTACGTCGATGATATGATTGCAAGGTCCCAAACTGAGGAGGAACACCTTGACCATCTACAAAAGCTGTTTGGCCGTCTGAAGTTGTACAAGCTAAGGTTGAATCCGAACAAGTGCACCTTCGGGGTAAGATCTGGGAAGTTTCTAGGCTTCGTCGTGAGCGACAAAGGTATTCAAGTGGACCCTGCCAAGGTTAAATCCATACAAGAGATGCCTGTTCCCAAGACAGAGAAAGAAGTCAGAGGCTTTCTAGGACGTCTGAATTACATTGCCCGATTCATCTCGCACCTAACTGCTACCTGTGAACCAATCTTCAAGCTTCTGAAGAAAGATCATGTAGTACGTTGGAATGATGAATGTCAGGCCGCTTTCGACAGAATCAAAGAGTATCTCCAAGAACCACCCATTCTTATGCCACCGGTTGAAGGGAGACCTCTAATACTATACTTGACGGTACTTGGCAGCTCAATGGGGTGTGTGTTGGGGCAGCATGACGAGTCTGGCCGAAAAGACCACGCCATTTATTACCTTAGCAAAAAGTTTACCGACTGTGAGACCCGATACTCACTGCTCGAGAAAACTTGCTGCACTTTGGTATGGGCTGCCCGCCGGCTGAGACAGTATATGTTGACTCATACTACTCTGTTAATATCAAAGATGGATCCAATCAAGTACATATTCGAAAAGCCTGCTCTGTCTGGAAGAATAGCAAGATGGCAGATGATCTTGACAGAATACGACATCCAGTATACGACTCATAAGGCAATCAAGGGAAGTGTATTGGCAGACCACTTGGCACACCAGGCAGTGGACGACTACCAGTCAATGAATTTTGAGTTTCTAAACGAGAACATCATGGTAGTGGCTGATTGTGAAGTACCTGGACCGGATGAAGGACCTGAGGAAGGATCCTGATGGTCTATGCACTTTGATGGAGCCTCAAACGCTTTGGGTAACGGTATTGGCGTTGTAATCATATCCCCTAAAGGCACTCATACTCTACTCACTGCCCGACTATGTTTCAACTGCACCAACAACATGGCGGAGTATGAGGCATGCATTATGGGTCTGCAAGCTACGATTGACTTAAGGATTAAGTTTCTGAGTGTCTTCGGAGATTCCGCTCTCGTGATCAATCAGATCAAAGGCGAGTGGGATACGAAACTCCCAAATCTTATTCCTTACAAAGAGTGTGTGTTGACATTGATCCCCCATTTCACGGAGATAACTTTTGAACACTTCCCAAGAGAGGAGAATCAGTTGGCGGACGCGTTAGCTACGATGTCTTCTATGTTCAAAGTCAAATGGGATAACGAGGCTCCCCAGATCATTATCTGGAAACTGGATGAACCTGCACATTGCTGTGACCTTGAGGCTGAGAAGGTAACTGAAAAACCCTGGTATCATGAGGTGAAGAGGTACTTGGAAGCCCAAGAATACCCTGAAGGTGCATCCATCAATGACAAAAAGTTTCTGAGAAGGTTCGCGGCGAAGTTCTTCCTCAGCAACGGCATTCTGTACAAGCGAAACCATGATTCAACTTTACTGCGTTGTGTGGATAAGACTGAAGCAGAAAAGATCATGCAGAACTGCATGAAGGTACCTTCGGAACACATTCCAGTGGGCATACAATTGCAAAGAAAATCCTCCGGGCAGGATATTTCTGGTCCACAATGGAAGCAGACTGTTACCAATATTCTCGGACATGTCATAAGTGTCAGATCTATGCTGATAAGGTGCACGTTCCTCCAGTTCCTCTGAATGTCTTGACTGCACCTTGGCCTTTTGCAATGTGGGGCATTGATATGATCGGCGAGATCAGACCTACGGAATCCAACGGGCATCGCTTCATCCTGGTAGCGATCGATTACTTTACAAAGTGGGTTGAAGCAGCTTCCTACGCTACCGTAACCAAGAACGTCGTGGCACGGTTCATTCGACACAACCTGATCTGTCGATACTGCGTCCCGGAAAGGATCATTACGGACAATGGTACCAATCTCAACAACAAGATGATCACTGAGCTCTGCGAGCAATTCAAGATACAGCACCACAACTCTTCTCCTTATCGGCCGAAGATGAACGGAGCTGTAGAAGCAGCAAATAAGAATATCAAAAAGATTGTGCAGAAGATGACAGTGACCTATAAAGATTGGCACGAGATGTTACCGTTTGCTCTTCATGGGTACCGTACCTCAGCACGGACGTCAACAGGGGCAACACCCTTTTCCTTGGTCTATGGCATGGAGGCAGTCTTGCCTATTGAAATCCAGATACCCTCTCTCCGGATAATGAAGGATGCAGGTTTGAGCGAAGATGACTGGATCCAGACTCGACTTGATCAATTAAACCTAATTGACGAAAAGAGACTCACTGCTATTTGTCATGGTCAGACGTACCAAAAACGGATGATCAGGGCATTTAACTGGAAAGTCAGACCACAAGAGTATCAAGTTGGGGACCTGGTAATCAAGCGCATCATTCTTCCTCAAAGTGATCCCACGGGCAAATGGACCCCCACGTACGAAGGGCCATTTGTGGTTAAACATGTCTTCTCAGGAGGAGCTATGATTCTAACCACCATGGATGGTGACGACCTTCCTCACCCCGCCAATGCAGACATAGTAAAAAGATACTACGCATGACTAAAGACCCGCTAGGTTGACACACCTAGGCAAAAATAAGGGCTTCCCAGCGAACCAAAAGGGTTCGGGCAAAAATAAGGGATGAAATGAAAAAATCTGTACACCCGGCAAGTCAAAAACCTGAAAAGGCGGCTTGGGCAAAAATGGGTATCCCGGTGGACTGAAAACCCGAAAGAGCGGTCCAGCCAAAAGTTAGGGATAAGCGTAATACTATGTCTCATTGGATCACCTTGCATCCAGAATCCGGTATCAACTATCAGGTTCAGACGGCATCGATCAATCAACTTCATCTTCAACTAAGCAGCAAAGTGATGAGACGCTTGAAGACATAAAGGCGATAGCAGAGTTGGAACCCAGTGGGATTATTTTTTCACAGCTGTTTTGTTTTCCTTTCACAAAAGTTGTATAAACTCTGTTGTTCGGCGGTGTTCTCTTACTAGGACGTCAGCCTCTTGTACATAAACGCCTATTTACAGGCCAATTCAAAAATCAATACAAATTCACTTTTCAGACAAATTGCCAATTGTTTTTACTTTTTCTGTTTTGTCTTGTGAAGAACGTCCAATGTTCAATTGTGATATATTCATTTGACACTAATTGCTAACTCATAAATATTTGCATGCGAAACAAAGGATTAATTACAGGTGACATCAGAAACAGGGGCAATACTGAATTGTCTAAGCGATCTAGTTGCTCTGTCCACCAAGGTACCAAGGTAAGTTCGGCTGAAGAATGTAACCCAGATACCTTCACTCCCCGCAGAGTAAGATGAGACTCAACAATACTCTCCCAAGCAGAGTTGGTCTCCCATCAACCCTACAAAGCACAATATCTCCAGCAAGTCAATGATACTCTCCCCAAGCAGAGTTAACATACTGTCAGCCTTAAGGAAGCTGGGTATCCCCAGAAATCTCGATATTCCCCAGTAGAGTATACAGATGTTCCTAAACAAGCATCCCCGGCAGTCTTATTCTAAGATTGTTCCCCGGTGGAATACAGACACTTCAGTGGAGCCACTTCCCCAGTACAGTCTCAAAAAGTCTCCCCAGGAGAGTTGAATCCATCTCCCCAGTAGGAAGCTTATCCCCAGTAGATTCTGGAAGCTTACACCTGCAGAGCATGAACACGTCTCCCCAGACTTTATTCAAAGGTTATTCCTCACCAGAGCTTATAATTGGGTTATCCTCAGCTAAAAAACCACGGAAAGATCGTCCTCGCCGAAGTTCTTCCTATTCCCCAATGGAGTTCATCAAATCTTCCAACAAAGCTCAACAATGGTATCCCCAGCGGAGTTCTCATCAAAAACCTCAGCGAAGTATCTCTTCCCACAGAGTATTCCCCGCGGAGTAATCTCTCCGCCAAGTTTATTCCCCAACGGAGTCACCTTCTCCTACCGGTTTACTCTTGCAATCATCATCCCCAGCGGAAACAAAGAACTCCGTCCTTCAAACATCAGCCCAGGATTCAACTTCCCGGCATTCGTCAAGGATTTATTTTCCTACACGAAAATACATTCATAAACATATCACATTTTCATACATCCTGCTTACATACACAATGCATGCACATACGCATCATATCACACAATCTCATTTCTCCCTGAGAACATCATGACATCATGCTTTTCATACAACATGACATTTCATACAACTGATGTTTTACCTTTTCAGGAAAAGGTCAATCCAAAGATAATTACTATCAACTGTTGCAATTCCAGATTCGATACCTGTATCTAGCCAGGGCATATCTGTGAGCGATCAATTCTAGATCCGATTCCTGTATCCTGCCAGGGTGTATCTGTTGACGACTATTTTCCGGACTCGATTCCTGTATCCTTCCAGGGCACGTCTGAAGAGTTTGAAGATCCAATTCCTGTATCCAACCAGGGTGTATCTGTTGACGACTATTTTCTGGACTCGATTCCTGTATCCTGCCAGGGCACGTCTGAAGAGTTTGAAGATTCGATTCCTGTATCCTGCTAGGGTGTATCTGTTGACGACTATTTTCCGGACTCGATTCCTGTATCCTACCAGGGCACGTCTGAAGAGTTTTAAGATCCGATTCCTGTATCCTGCCAGGGTGTATCTGTTGACGACTATTTTCCGGACTCGATTCCTGTATCCTGCCAGGGCACGTCTGAAGAGTTTGAAGATCTGATTCCTATATCCTTCCAGGGTGTATCTATTGACGACTATTTCCGGACTCGATTCCTGTATCCTTCCAGGGCACGTCTGAAGAGTTTGAAGATCCGATTCATGTATCCAGCCAGGGCGTATCTGTTGACGACTATTTCCGGACTCGATTCCTGTATCCTGCCAGGGCACGTCTGAAGAGTTTGAAGATCCGATTCCTGTATCCAGCCAGGGCGTATCTATTGACGAATAATTCCAGATTCGATTCCTGTATCTAGCCAGGGCACATCTGTGAGCAACCAATTGTAGATTCGATACCTGTATCCAGCCAGGGCACGTCTGCATGAAGAGTTTGAAGATCAACCCCTGTAACAGGCCAGGTAATTATCTTTCTTTCTCAGGTACGCAAGTTCTCGCTAAGGAATCTCTTACGCGATCGACACCTAGATGGCATCTATAAGCCCATCCACATACCAACAATCTCCAGATGGCATCTATAAGCCCATCCTCCTATCCACCATCTCTCCAAATGGCATCTGTAAGCCCATTCCCGCTATCAAACTGCTGATACTCAACTATGTGAGTGCAAATTTCTGGGCACTCTAGTGTTCCATCATCTTCCACCCTCGGATCACGAAAGGCACACAAGCCAATCTACATCCTCAGGTCTAAGAAGATTGAACAGGGGCAACTGTTGTACCCCAAAATTTGCCCTCCCATATTCTTCAAAGTTTTGACAAGCATCACCCCAAATTGCTCAAGTCTACTCAAGGGCTACACAGTCAACCATCCTCCTAAGCCAGTCAAATTAGGGTTTTGGTTCCTGTAAGGAAGTTGAGGTTTTCAAGGGCTCAATCAAGTCACATATGCTCATACACATTGTCAAGCACCTACATGTCATGTTTCAAGGCTCACAAGGTCAAGTTGCACAGTCAAAAACCCTAATTGCTCCACAGTCAACTGTAGGGGCAAAATGGTCATTTGGCGGTCAAAAGTCAAAATTTTTGGTCAACATCTTATTTTGAAGCCACAATCATCATTTGATCAAGTCTTGATCATGATTTCACAAGCATGGCTCAAAAATCATCAAGATGCAAAAGTTTCTATTTTTGGACAGTTGAAAAGTCAACTGTAACTTGACCAAGGCATAACTTTTTCATGGTTCATCAGAAAAATCCCATCCAATGCTCATCTTGAAGGGGAAGATATTTCCTACAACTCATCTTCACATTCCAAGTCCAAGAAATGCTCTCACAAAAAGTTATCAATTTCAACATTATAGGTCATTTTCAAAAGTCAACAAAAAGGCACTTTAAGTCAAAGACCATAACTTGAGGTTGGAAAATCAAAATGACATGGGACCAAAGACATTGGTTAGAGGACTTCATGACCTTTCCAAAATGTCCAAGAACATGTTCATAGCTTCAAAATTGAGCAAGATATGCATTGGAGAAGTTGGGAAATTTTTGTGAAATGGCCAAAGTCAATTATCCTTGAAACTTCATTTTTGACAAAAGGGGCCCACTTTTTCCACTTGTTTCAGCTTGGCCATGCCTCCCACGTGTCCCACAATTTATTTCAAAATTAAAAATTAATTTTCCCATTTTTATTTAATTTTATTTGATTTAATTCATTTTAAATCTTTAAAATTCAAATGAAAATCAAGAAAATTAATTAAGGGATATATTTTGTGTTGAATTGCCTTGATACACCATCATTCACCTTCCAAATTCGTGTACCCCCTATTATGAGCACAAAATTCAAATTTGACACAAAAATGGCAAGTTGTTTCAATGGAGTTTATGGCAAAATCAAGAACATAATTGCAAGGCTTCAATGACCATAATTCTGATCGATACTCATTCAAAACCATATATGCAAGCTTTTGAGACAAAGAACAGGACCTAGAAACACTCATACATCATAAGCCATTTCGAAATTTTCAAGAGAAAAATCATAAACTGAAAACTATCTTCCAATACAATTCAAGCCTCTCCTTTGATCAAAACACACTCCTGACCCTTCCAGGAAGCCATTGCAATCAAGAACGAGGCTTAACACCATCAGAATCATCCCCACCAAGCCCTACGATTTGCATTATTTTCCAGGATTTCATATCATAATTCATGCGCATTTGATACATATTGTTGGTTGTTTTGTATTCACAGGAACCTTCTGAAGCTAATGACATGGTTTAATTGCATTTTAGGGCTCTGAATCATGATTTGCCATTGATACATTTTAGGGTTTCAGAGCTCCCATATTGGGGTTTTCCTTGTACTGTAAAATTGGACCTCAAGACCAATATGGACGAACTCGTTGCAACAAGCCGAATTCACTGAGATACTCGCGCTCAATTTATATAATTTGTGCGCGTATTCGCTATTTTTGAGACTTTCACTTAGTGGGGGTTTAAAACCCCCGCTATCTTATTCATGTTGCAGGTGAAAACGAAGAAGAAGCACGCGTGGCATTATGTGACTGGAGCATTCAAATGTTAGCGCGTTTTTTAATGTTTCAGCATAACTGGCTTTTTTTAATATTATATTTCTTTTCCATTTTACTAACACACGCGCATAGTTGGTCCAGTGGTTGGAAACGTGGTTTGTATTCACTGGGACCTGGGTTCGATTCCCAGGTCCCCCTATAATTTCCATATTCTTTTTTCCAAATGCTTTCCTGTGCAGAGTTCAAAATGATGTGTACCATGCACCTCACACATCCAACGTGCCATGTGTCATCAGTACAGATCCAAAGGACAAAAAGTGAGGAATACCATGCTCTGGAGTCAACGTGGGCGTAGGCTATCCAAAAGGTCAAACGAGCCGAAGCTTTAATGGGCCTCAAATCTCAGTCCAACACCCTCAAATTTCAGTCACACCCCCTTGGGTTTTAATCTTCCTTTTTTTATTTTTGCCATTTTTCTTTTTTTATTTACCTTATTTTATTTCTTATTAACAAATCAATTAACATATTTTCATAAAAAATCAAAAAAATAGAACTAAAATTATTTTTATTATTATTATTATTATTTTATTTTTGTAAATAAATCTTAAATAAATTAGTTTTAATTAGGCCATTTTAACTTTTTTTAAAAATAACTAAAATAGCTTAGATTTAGGTTAACTTTTAATTTTGTTTCTTTTTATTTTTATTTTATTTCATAAAAAAACATTAAAAAAACAAAATATATTTTCTTTTAATTAAATTAATTAATTATTCATTAGTTAGTTTTAACTTCATTTTAATTACGAAAAGACAAAAAAAATCAATTTCTTTTCTTAAAAGGGTCAACACCCTTAGAACATTCCGATTTAATTTTTATTCGCGCACAGTTTATTATTATGTAATTGCTTCCAAGACATGTAATAGTTAATTAGGTTTACTGTTTTTATTTACTTTCTGTACTTATTTACCAAAAACGGGTCTTTGTATTTTTGGCGATGTATAGACCCGCGCCTTGTAATAGCGTAGGATTTATGTTTCCGCAATTTACTTTCCGCACCCCTTAACTGCTAAACTTACATGAAAGAATGTATGGTAAATAAAAACAACTCGCAGCTCACTAATAACAAAGACAAACATTAACTGAATACAACACACAATGCACACACCACTTCTAGGGTATGCCTCACTCGTTGCCTTCGAAACGTGGTCATCAAGTATAGGACATTTTAGAGGTCACCCTCAGTCTAAAGATCCAGTTGCCTCGAAACAGTTGCCTCGAAACGGTTGCCTCGGATTAAAAAGGATCTAGGACATTAGGGTTACTTCTAAGGTGTCCTACTGTTGCTTCGGTGACCATACAGTCCCGATAATTGAATTGACCCGAACACCTCCAACGATGGTGCTACCTACCTCTCAATGGTGGGATAGCACTATCTAAAGGACACTTACACAGCTTAATTCCTTAGGGTAGGTAGATGACTCATGGGTACTTGCTCTTTTCAAAAAACAAACAAAATACTTTTCACACCTTACACTTTCAAAGGCTTTCAAAATAAAATTTTCAAACACTCTTGAGGACAGATACAAGAGTTATTCAGAAATATTTCAAAGAAACTTTTTCAAACCCACTCACATTTGAAAAGCAAACATCTTTTGAAAACATAAGAGCAAGTACCTAAGAGCCCGTGGATAACCACAGATAGAAAGGGTGCTAACACCTTCCATTTCTATAAATCTGCCTCCCGAACCGAGAAACATTCTCATAAGGAATTTTGCTGTGCTTTTGTCCTTTCCATGTTGGAGAAAATAAAAGACAGTGGCGACTCTTGCTTACCGCGACATTTTGCGAACCAGCTTTAAAACAGTCAGTTCTATTTCCACCAATCACAAGCTCTCCAGGCCTTTTTGTCCAGAGATTTTAAGAAGGAAATCATACGAGATTTCCAGTAGTCATTATTTGATCCATCCAGAATGGGTGGTCTGTTTCCAAAAACTCCTTCTTTGTCCATAGTGCCAGAAAGTGATATCCCTAGATCTCACCCAGTAATACAGGCAGGGTGCCTGCTCTGATGCTAATTGAAATTCTGGCTGCAGATACTCAATGTCACAGTCGATGTTATGACACTGTATCTGACTTTCTATAAGACAGTAAATACAAAAACAGTAAAGAACACAGTCAATTGTTTACCAAGTTCAGTGTGAAACAAAACCTACTCTGGGGGCTACCAAGCCAGGGAGGAAATCCACTATAAGAGACATTAATTCAGGAATAAACCAACCAGTTTATCTCCTTCACTTAAGACCTACCCAATGCAACTTCAATCTAAGTTCTACTTAAACCTGAGTTCCTACTCACTCCCCCTCAATCACAGCAGTGATACTTAAAACAATTGACTAATGAATTAATGAAGACACTCTTCAAAACATACACTTGATTATGCTTCACAGCTTTTTAATCAAGTAACACAAACACTCTTGCTTCACAGCTTTGAGTGATACATAAATCTAACTTGACTTTGCTTCAAAGCTTTAGTCAAGAGACACAAAACACTCTTGCTTCAAAGCTTTGAGTGGTACAAAAACCCTTACAAACAAAACCTATTCCAAGTCACTTATCACCATGATAATTGCTTGGATTATAGCAGTTAAAACTATACAGTTTCTGATTGATCTTCAGTCCAAAGAGATGTTTTCCAAACAGCAGTCCTATTGAATATATAGCAACTGTTTCTTCAGTTAGGGTTTCCACAAAAAACTAGGGTTAATTAGGTTTAACCATAAGACTTGGTCACAAGACTTTATCAACCAGTTTAGGGTTGAGCTAGGTTAACCCAAAGACAACGGGAGATTCTATTCTAGAAGGAATGAGCCAACTTCCTGAAAAATCTCAGAATTAACCAAACTGCACTACTGTTAGATCAGTACAGGATGTCTTAACATTTGTTATGACATCAGAATTCCTGTTTACTGATTTTGGTAGAAGGCAATAAATGTGATCTTTTTGCAAAATGCTCAGATACACACTCATAAACAGCAGCATCTGTATGCCATTATTTTTCTGCAAAGGTACCTAATAAACCAGTACCTAATAAACCAGAATGTTATGACATCAGTCATGACATTCACACACCTGGTTTTACCAAAAATACATGCCAATAACTAAACACCTACAATCAATGTTTATGATATATGGATGTAATGTATGCGCTTGTAAGCTAATTTGCTGAGGAAAATAAATCCTTGACTGCTGAGGATATGTGGATTCTTCATGTCTTGAAGTTGGAGTATTGACAAAAATTATGTTGCGAGCAATGCCATATACTGCTCGATTAATCTGCTTGGGGAATCTAGAGAATTTTGATGACTTTTACTGGGGATGGGAGTCTTTGTTCCGTTGGGGAGCAATAAAAACTCTGTGGGAAAAAGCTTATTCCTGTTTGGAAAAAGGTTCAAGAGTTTTGGTCGTCTGCCACCCTACCGGGGAGTTATCCTAGGTTGGGGAGAAACAAAAGTTAACTGTTATCTGGTTTCTTTTCATGCTTCAAGACAACTTGCTGGGGAACTTGAAGAAACTGGATGGTTTCCACTGGGGATTAATAGTATGAAGTTTCAGCTCCGCTGGGGATCTTAATAATGTACTGTAGGAATTGCTCATGGAATAGCCTAAAGACGTTTTCCTATTCTTTCAACCTGTCAGTAATTGTTCTTTTCATTTTGTTTATTTGTAAGCAGTAATTATATTCAAATGCATATGTTCATTAATGAATCATTGGAATTTTTTTTTTTTGCAAATAAAACACAAGTGTAAAAAGAAAAGGACAAATGGTTTTCTGCACTTTAAAGAGATATCTTTGTATTTACTTCGAGTAAGTATTTTATACAAAAGAGACAGACATCCTAGTAAGAGGATGGTGTCATAAGAAAAAATTATACAAAGAAAGATAGCTATGTGTAATAATCCCATGGGGTTCCCATTCTGCTATAGCCTTCGTATCTCCGAATATCTTGTCCATTTATCGCTTCGTCCGAAGATGATTGAATTGATCAGAAGCTCTGAATTTGTCCGTGAAGAGATTGTCCTTAAAGTGATCCGACGAGACATAGTAATACGCTTTAATTCCCTAACTTTTTCCTGAACCGCCCTTTCGGGTTTTCGATCCACCGGGAAACCCTTTTTTACCCAAGTCGCCCTTTTGGGTTTTCAACTTGCCGGGTGTACAAATTTTTTTTATTTTATCCCTAATTTTTGCCCGAACCTTTTGGTTCGCCGGGATGCCCTTGTTTTGCCTAGGTGTGTCAACCTAGTGGGTCTCTTATGCGTAGTATCTTTTGACTATGTCTGCATTCGCAGAGTGTGGCAGGTCGTCGCCATCCATGGTGGTTAAGATCATTTCCCCACCAAAAAAGATGTTCTTGATTACCAATGGTCCTTTATAGGTAGGAGTCCATTTGCCCCTGAGATCACTTTGTGGCAAGATGATGTGTTTGATCACTATATCTCCAACTTTATATACCTGGCATCTGACTTTCTTGTTGAAGGCCTTGATCATCCGTTTTTGGTACATCTGACCATGACAAACAACAGTAAGTCTCTTTTCATCAATTAAGTTCAGTTGATCATGTCGGGTCTGGATCCAATCGTCCTCACTCAAACCTGCATCTTTCATAATTCTCAAAGAGGGGATTTGAACCTCGATAGGAAAGATAACCTCCATGCCATAAACCAAAGAATAGGGTGTTTCCCTAGTTGACGTGCGAGCCGTGGTACGGTATCCGTGGAGAGAAAACAGTAGCATTTCATGCCAGTCCTTGTAGGTGACTGTCATCTTCTATATGATATTTTTAATGTTTTTATTAACAGCTTCGACTGCACCATTCATCTTTGGCCGATAGGGGGATGAATTATGATATTGAATCTTGAACTGCTCGCACAAGGCGGTGATCATAGTATTGTTAAGGTTCGTACCATTATCAGTGATGATCATTTCTGGAATACCGTACTGGAAAATGAGATTTTGCTTGATGAAGCGGGCAACAACATTCTTAGTAACAGATGCGAAGGAAGCTGCTTTGACCCACTTTGTGAAATAATCAATGGCCACTAGAATGAAGCGGTGTCCATTGGAGGCTGTAGGCTTGATCTCCCCAATCATATTGATTCCCCACATAGCAAAGGGCCAAGGAGCTGTTAAGACATTTAGAGGAACCAGAGGTACATGCACCTTGTCTGCATAGATTTGACACTTATGACAAGTCCGAGAGTTTTGATAGCAGTCTGCTTCCATGGTAGACCAATAATAGCCCACCCGTAGGATTTTCTTTGCCATCGTATTCCCACTAGAGTGAGTGCCAAAGGTACCTTCATGCAGTTCAGCCATGACCTTTTCGGCTTCAATCTTATCCATACAACGGAGTAAAATAGAATCATGATTGCGTTTGTACAGGATGCCATTACTCAGGAAGAATTTAGACGAGAATCCCCTTAGGAACTTTTTATCATTGATTGAAGCTCCTTCTGGATATTCTTGAGCCTCGAGATACCTTTTGACTTCATGAAACCAAGGCTGGTCCACTACTTCTTCAGTTTTAATCTCGTGACAGTGTGTTGGTTCGTCCATTTGTTCAATGGTGATCCGGGGAGCCTCGTTATCCCAATTAGGTTTAAACATAGATGACATTGTGGCTAGAGCATCTGCTAGCTGATTTTCTTCTCGCGGGAAGTGCTCGAAGGTAATCTGCTCGAAATGTGGTAGAAATGTCAAAACATGTTCTTTGTAAGGGATAAGGTTTGGGTTCTTAGTGTCCTACTCTCCTTTGATCTGGCTGATGACCAAAGCCGAATCCCAAAACACAACTAAAGATTTGATTCCCAGGTCTATGGCAGCCTTGAGTCTAAAGATGCATGCTTCGTACTCTGCCATGTTGTTCGTACAGTTGAAGCAAAGTCTGGCCGTAAAAGGAGTATGGCATCCTTCCGGAGATATGAGTACAGCACCGATACCGTTACCAAGTGCATTGGATGCCCCATCAAAGTACAGGGTCCATCGGGATCCTTGTTGAGGTCCGTCATATGGTCTGATTCCTTCATAGTTGTCTACTGTCATGATGTCTTCGTCAGTGAATTCAAACTTCATGGATTGATAATCCTCTACAGCATGATGAGCAAAAGGGTCAGCTAGTACACTGCCCTTTATAGCTTTTTGGGTAGTGTACTGTATATCATATTCTGTTAGCATCATCTGCCATCTATCTATTCTCCTAGACAGAGCAGGCTTTTCAAAGATGTATTTTATCGGATCCATCTTAGATATCAACAGAGTGGTATGAGTCAACATATACTGTCTTAGCCGGAGAGCAGCCCATACTAGAGCGCATCAAGTTTTCTCGAGCAGCGAATATCTGGTTTCACAGTCGGTAAAATTTTTGCTCATGTAATAAATAGTGTGCCCTTTTCGGCCAGACTCGTCATGCTGCCCCAATACGCACCCCATTGAGTTCTCTAAAACGATTAGATACATGATTAGTGGTCTTCCCTTGACTGGTGGCATCAAGATAGGAGGATCTTGTAAATACTCTTTGATTTTGTCGAAAGAAATCTGACAGTCATCATTCCATCTAACTACCTGATCTTTCTTCAGCAGTTTGAAGATTGGTTCAAAAGCAGATGTTAGGTGAGAAATGAACCTAGCAATATAGTTCAGGCGTCCCAAGAATCCTCTAACTTCCTTCTTAGTGCGAGGAGCAGGCATTTCTTGTATCACTTTGACCTTGGAAGGATCAACCTTGATGCCTTTATTGCTGAGAATAAAACCTAAGAGCTTACCGGACCAGACTCTGAATATGCATTTGTTCGGGTTCAACCTTAGTTTGTACTCCTTCAACCTGACAAACAGATTTTGCAAGTGATCAAGGTGTTCTTCTTCAGTTTGTGATTGGGCTATCATGTCATCTACGTAAACCTCTATCTCATGATGTATCATATCATGAAACAAAGCTACCATGGCGCGTTGATAGGTTGCCCCGACATTCCTCAGTCCAAATGGCATCACTTTGTAGAAGAACGTATCCCACTGTGTGAAAAATGTAGTTTTCTCCATGTCCTCAGGTGCCATTTTGATCTGGTTATAGCCTGAGAATCCAACCATGAAAGAAAATACTTTGTGCTGGGCTGTATTGTCAACCAGGATGTCGATGTGTGGAAGTGGAAAATCATCTTTAGGGCTGGCCTTGTTTAAATCTCTATAGTCCATGCACATTCTTACTTTGCAGTCCTTTTTAGGCACGGGAACAATGTTGGCAACCCATTGAGGATAGGAAGTAACAACCAGAAATCCAGCATTGAACTGCTTCATAACTTCTGCTTTGATCTTTTCTGACATGTCAGATCTCATGCGGCGGACTTTTTGCTTCACTGGTGGACAGTCTTCTCTTGTGGGTAGACGGTGTACCACAATGTCTGTATCAAGTCCCGACATGTCTTCGTATGACCAGGAAAAGATCTCAACATAATCATGCAATAGCTGAATTAGGCGCTCCTTGACACTTGGCTCTAGATTGGCACCCACTCTGATTTCCTTTTTATCCAACAGCTCCTCATGAGGTTGAATGGCTCTTTCCTCTTGTTGTAGTAGTCTGGCCAATTCCCCCGACACCTTACAATCTTCCTCACCTTCGTATTCGGCTTTGTAGATCAGATCTTCAGAGTCACTGAAGGCTATGGCAGTATCGTTGCCCATGGGATCAGGAGTGGAAGGGTACCTGCATTTGTGAGTGTGGGTGTGTGTAAGGGTATAGCCATCTTAAAATAATAAAATGTAAAAGAAAGACAATGAGCACAAAAGGTTTATATGTGAAAATGCGTCCATGATTCATTGAAGGTCATATGAAGATGAAATAAAAACCCTTACAAATGGACCATTGTGCCTCGGGTAAGACGCAAGGTTTTTAAAGTGAAAATTGTTCGTGAATATTACATGTCCAACTGAAATGTAAAAGATAAATTACTGAGAGATGAAATTTATTGGGATGAAGTCTCTGGCTTCCCAACTGCGAATTCCTCCGTTGACAGTAGGAAATATCCAATCTTCCAAGCTGCCATCTTCTTCACTGTCCTCTACTACATTGACCCCTTGGTTTCTAATCTTCACAGGTGGCCCTCCAGCACGGGCGCAGCGCACAGCCTTCTGAGCAGTTGAAGTAAACCCAAAGCCAAACTTGTCTGATTTGTACGGGATGTCTGGAAGCTTCCCCTAGATGGTGCATCCACCCTCTTCAATTACTGCCTTTGCATCCTTTAGAGATGACATCCGAGGTGGAGGTCTTGTGATCTTAGGAATCGAGGATACCGCCTTGGTCGCCGCTACTTCTGGAGAGACTTCTTCAAAATGTTGGAAAGGGGTTTCAATGAACTCGCCATCTAACTCCACATATCTGAAAGAATTCATATGACTAATCATGTACTCCTCCTCCCCGTGGACAGTTATGATCTTTCCTTGGACCGGGTATTTTAGCATCTGATGCAATGTGTAGGTGACAGCACCGGCATTATGGATCCAGGGGCGTCCTAAAAGATAAGAATAAGAAGGAAGGATGTCCATCACATAGAAGGTTGAGTTGAAAACCTGAGTTCCCACCTTTATTGGGATGTCCACCTCCCCGTGGACCATCCTCTTCGAACCATCAAAAGCTCTCACCACTATGTTGTTGGGTTTTAAAGTCAGCCCCTCGCAATCCAATCTATCAAGGGCTTTCTTCGGTAAGACGTTTAAAGATGATCCAGTATCAACCAAGACATGGTCTAGGGTCGTTCCTCTACACTCCCCTGAGACATGTAATGCTTCATTGCGTTTTCTCCCTTTGGGTGTCAAGTCAGCATCAGAGAAACCCAGGCCATTATCAGCTGTCAAACTAGCCAAACAGTCCTGGAACTGGTCAGCAGACGTCTCTTGTAGCACATGAGTTGTCTTCATAAATTTTACCAGAGCTTTGGCATGTGCTTCAGAGCACAGCAGCAGGGATAGCATAGAGATCTTGGAAGGGGTTTGCCCCAACTGTTCAAACACATCATAATCACTCTTCTTTATTATCCTCAGGATTTCTTCCATCTCCCTCTTGGATGTTTCAGGAATAGCTAGTGATTGAGCCTTCATCCGAACAGGCTCCTCTTCATCTTTTTTTCCTTTATTCTCAGCAGTGGAAGTAGGGATAGGAATTATGTTGTCTTTGTCGGTATGTACACTTGCAGGTATAATCACTGGTGCATAGGTAATCTTCGGAACGACCATGGGTCCAAAGACTGCCTTTGGAGGGGCAATCTCTAGAGAGAAGATTCTACCACTACGGGTAATCTTGCTAGTTACAACAATGTTACTGATGTCGGAATTGTCCTCTTCAGAGTTCTCTTCTTCAGAAGTCAGTTCAATCTGTTTGATACCATGGTAGTAGATTTCTCCACCATAATTCCATGGTACTGTTTTATCTGACTGGTACGGGACCGGCCCAGGCATTGTTATCTTAAGCGGAGTAGTCTTTGAAGCAGATGTAATACTAACAGGTCTTTTAGGGACCCTGGAAGGATTGGCGTAGATGGTTATGATAGAAACTTCTTTAACTAGAACGGGTGAAACAAGAGCATTCTCAAACAAAATTTCTTGGTTATCCATCAGTTGTTGGATACCTTTTTTCAATAGAGGGAAGTCAAATGATGAGGATAGGAAAACATGGCAGTCTTTGTCACAACCTGGGAATATACCAGCTTTCAACAGGTTCAACTTAATGATCGGGAGAGGAGTTAACAGTTCATCCACGGTGGCAACAAATAAATCTTCCTCAACAGCATTGGCATTGTGACCATGCCTAGGCATTGGAGCGGAAATAACATTCGGTTTCTCAGGCGCTTCAAACTCAACTTCCTTCGCGTCTATCAGGTCTTGAATTTTGTTCTTCAGAGCCCAACAGTTGTTGGTGTCGTACCTTGGACTTTCAGAATGGTATACGCATCTGGCATTTGGATGGTAGTGAGGAGACGCAGTATTGGGATTCTTTGGGGCCTCTTTTAAAGTCGCCAGATTCAATTTCAGAAGATGTGGTAGAACCTGGGCTGGAGTCATGTTAATCTTGGTGAATTTCCGGACTGGCCTTTCCACCCTTGGCTAGTTATTTCTTGGTTGGTCTGATGCAGGCTTTGGAATCATAACGGCCCCCTCCATTTGTCGGCGTTCGTTTCTCCCTTGATTTCTGTATGAATAAACAGCAGATACTTCCTTCTTCCCAGTGAAGGGCTTTTTCACAGCTGTGGAGGCAGACGCATCTTTCAGAATCTTCCCACTTCTTATACCAGCTTCCACCCTTTCGCCGGTTAAAATAAATTCAGTAAACCCTGCAGAGGAGCTCCCAATCAAATGAGTGAAGAAAGGGCCTGATAGAGTTCCCAAGAACATGTCCACTAACTCCCTTTCAGACAAAGGGGGTTGCACCCTTCCGGCTAGATTCCTCCACTTCTGTGCGTAGTCTTTAAAGCCCTCATTGGAAGCCATAGCCATACTCTGCAGCTGAGTACGGGTAGGCGCCAAGTAGGCGTTGTACTGATATTGTTTATAGAAAGCTGCTGCCAGGTCTTCCCAATTATGGACGTCAGCCCTTTCTAATTGGTAGAACCAATCAAGTTGCGTTCCTGATAAACTATCTTGGAAAAAGTGGACCCACAAGTCTTTGTCAGCAGAGTGCGACTGAATCTTCCTGACATATGATCGGAGGTGCATTTTAGGACAAAACACCCCATCATACTTGGCAAATAATGGCACTTTAAACTTTGGCGGGATCACAATTCCTGACAGCAGTCCTAACTCCTCAAAATCTAGCCCTGGTACTCTCTGGATTTCCATAACGCTTAATCGCTCTTCAAGGTGTTTGTACTTGTCATCAGCCGGAGGGTATTGTTGTTCAGAGTAGTCCTCCTCTTCCTCCTCTTCTTCAGAATCTGATGGTACTGCCATTTCTTTTCCTTTTCTTTCCCCTTCATCAGATGTTGTTGGAAAATCTAACGTCCTTCTAGCTTGTCCCTGAAACCTTATGCCCATGATTACCACACCAACTGGCTTCTTCTTCTTTTTCTCTTTCTCTTTTTCTAGCAGAGTCTTCAGCTCCTCTTTCCCCTTGGCTAAGGTCATGAGTAACTGTTGAAATTGTGTATTCTGAGCTTGCAGATCTTTGACTGTTTGTTCCAGATCCATCATACTGAAATAAATAGTAGAGAGATGAGGAAACCTGTTGCAAAGACCTGTTTATGTTTATGATGAATGATATGTATTCATGCAATGCTTTCAAGGATTTAAAAATTCAAATTTGTTTTAAACAAAAAAATAAACACACGTCATATTAATAAGCTAGAATTTGAGTACATCAATGCCCCTTGGGCAAAATAGTACAAAATTCTAAGGTAAAAAGACATTGCGCATTCTCTTTGGTGCAATGTAGGTATTGAGAGTCTGCTCTTCATGAAGTAACCGAGTGAGTTCCAAAACCTTCTTCTCGATTGCGTAGAATAGGGCTTCGAAAGTATCGCGTTCTCCTTTGAGCTGTATCCAATCCCTTAGTAGGTCTTCAAGTGATGTAGGAATGTCAGGATGTAGGATAGTGTATGGAACTTCTCCCTCCTTAACAGGCTCGACAATCACTGGGAGAATGGAAAGATAAGGCATCATAAGACTTTGAGCGCAGGTTCGTACCCACTTGAGGTAAGGCTCAAGAGGGATGGAATTCTTGTGTCCCAAAGTCTTGCTATCCACCTTGTTTAGCATCCTCCAAGCTCGGATGAATCTCTGGCGAAGACCTTGATCATCGTTGTCGTAGTCGAATACCAAGCCTTGAATTAGCATATCATGTGGGCCATCCCTTCGGGCATAACCAAACTGTCTTAGAGCTAAGCACGGACTGTAGGTGATGCCTCCCTTATGCTAAGTAGAGGGACATTATGGAATTCCCCACAACGGTCAACAATGGTAACATTCTCCTTAGATCGAGAGCACCAATGAATATCTGAATGTTTAAGTGTCATTAACCTTTGTGACCACCTCAAACCTTGCTAATTCTTCAAGAATGATTGGGGAAGATGATAAATAAGCCATCTTTCCAAGAGAGGAGTACAACACATAAGAACACCTCTTTTCCTCATTGTACGACTGTGAAAAGAGTGTAAGATATCCCCAAGTAATGTAGGCACCGGGTTGCGAGACATGAAGATTTTGACAGCGCTTACATCTATGAGTTGGTCAGGATTAGGGAACAAGACCATCCCATAAATGAGAAGAGCTACAATCTCCTCAAAAGCTTGCAAGTCTAGGGAATTCCAACAACTTTGGGCCTTCTCAAACAAGAACTTTTCCAAGAAGCCTTTGACACCACTTCTAGTTTCTCAATGAGTTGCGACATCAGATGAATGCAAGTGCAGGGCTTGAGCAATCTCTTCAGGATTTGGATCTCTTTCTGTACCGTTGAAGGGTAGTTGATTGAGAATAGGAATCCTCAGAAGTTGAGAGAATTCTTCAAAAGTGGGCACAAGTTGGTAGTCAGGAAATGTGAAACAATGATGCAAAGGGTCAAAGAATTGGAAGAGAACCTTCATCATGTCTTCCTCTGTGTTGGAGGTGACCAAGTTGAGTAGACGACCATGTCTCTCGGTGAATGGAGAGTTCTCAGGAATCCTTGAAGCGAGCTCCTTGAGTTGTGGAGGAATTCTTACAAGGTTGACTTGGATAGTTTTCCTGCGAAGTGAATCCATATCCTACAAAACAAGAACAAAGATAAATTTCTAAAATCCTTGAAATGGTTAGTGGATGTATATGATGCTCATGATGTCCATGATGTTATACACAAGTATATATGAACAAGAAAATCAAGCAAGTTCTTAGTTTAGGCTTGCATGGGGTTTCATAGGTAAGTACCCTCTTGAAGTTTAGTTGGCTCAACCTGTCCTAGTAATAGTAACCGGGTTCTAAGGAGCTCAATATCACTGGATTGTTTCCTTGTTCATTGTTTCAATTTAAGCCTCTTTACTGGAGACCGAAATATTCCAAGAAAACAACCCTCAATGAGTGTAGTATCGAGTATCTACCAACTTTGGACTGCACCAAAGCCGGTCATCTCACTACATCCTAAAAGGCCAAGTTGGTCAAGTAAAAGGTTCTAGAAGTTCATTAGTGCTTCATGACATCACTCAACGGCCCCGTATTCTCTTTGATTGACTCAAAGGCTACCGGTACCCACAAATATGTCACACTAACATAGCTATTGCTTAGACCGTGTCGGTATACCCCGCATAGTTTCCACAACGTATTGCTATTTACCTATGATATTTCCCAAATCCGGGTAGAGGATTCAAACCCAAACAATAGAACAAAAATGTAAAGCAAACAAGTCAAACAATTGTAAGCAAATAAATATGATATAAACCGTAAGGTAACCCCAATTCTATAATTAATCCCCAGCAGAATCTCCAGTTCTGTGATACGGTGGGAGAACTGACTTGAGGTTTTGCGTTTTATCGCAAATGTCGCGGTTAGCAAGAGTCGCCACCGGCTTTTATTTTATCCAAAAGGAAAGGTAAAAAAGCACAGGAAAGACCTTTGAGATGTTTTCTTGAGTTCGGGGGGTAGATTATGAAAAGGGAAGGTGCTAGCAACCTTTTCATCCATGGTTTTCCATGGGCTCTTAGTTACTTGCTTATATCACTTGCTTTGTTTTGTTTGAAATGGTGTTTAGTGTGGTTTTTGAAAGTATTTTGTAAAAGAGGCCATTCGTTTAGGCGATCTTTGTAATTATTCTCGTTTGTAAGAATGTATACAAAGATGTTTGTCTTTTGAAAATGTTTTCAATGTTTATAAGATGTTTTTGAGATGTGTGTGTGTGTGTGTGTGTGTGTGTGTGTGTGTGTGTGTGTGTGTGTGTGTGTGTGTGTGCGTGTGTTTGAAAATAGCAAGGATTGTTTGAAATGGAGCAAGCAACTTAGAAGCTATGTAACTACTCAAATGTCTTTCCTATGTATTTCCTATTCCTTTGACATTGTTGACTTATCATTGATTTGGTAAGCAACCGTATCTTTGGATGTTAACAGGACGGGTGTGGGTCATCGTATAACCATGATAGCAATGTTCCCAAGTATCTTAGCATTTTTGAGGGACCAAGATCATTTTGTTTAGGCAACCTTTGAATAGCATCATCGAGGGACTATGATCTTTCAATTTTGTTTGTTTTACCAAGATACTTTGCATGCGTAACATGGCTATATTTTTTGTATAAGGAAATTGAATAGAGGAACCTTAAGGGTGTTTGTGTGCAAGTGTGTTTTATTGCATGCATGATTTTATCTTGAATTAGGATTTTCTATTTCATTGATTTTATCTTTCCATACATATCCTAATTGCAAGCATTTAAACTTAAAGCGATAAAAATGCGGAAATGTAAAGTTATACATTATAACAATATTTAGGGGGTGGGGGTACACACTTATGAATAGGGAATCCAGCGAGAAAAATAAATAAAAATAACAAAGGGAAGAAAAAAAGAAAGAAGGAGGGGGTCAGCGCGCTGCTGAGAGGAAGTCAAAAGTTCTGACCCAGGCCTGCTGCAGGATATCAACCTGTTAGTGAAAATGTATAAGTCATAACTTATGACCCTGGTGCGCTGCAAAACAGAAACCTGTTAGTGGGGAGGTCAGAAGTTCTGACCCCAGTGCGCTGCAAAACAGAAATCTGTTAGTGGGGGGATTAGAAGTTCTGACCCTACTGGGAACACAGTAATTTTCAGAAGTTCTGATATTACTGATAGCAAAATAGGCCTCAGAAGTGCTGGCGTCAAAGTCAGAGCTTGGTTTCCCCCTTGTTTTAATCATAACATCTGCAGTTTGATTATTTTTCCATAAAACAGAAGGCATGCCTAGGACAGTCTCAGCAAGTGCCATAACTTTTCAGAAGACAACCAAAAAGATCACAGGCAAGTTATGTACTGATTCACTTCCTACTTAAACATACAGAGGCGTAAAAATCTCAAAACATGTACAGCAGCATCATGATAACTACATTGTGCTTCTTGAGCATGCAAATCTGATGATGCTTAAACAGTGTGGTGAGAATCAGCAGATGCTTACCTTGCTATTGGAAGAAATTCGGTGAACTGGAGTTAATCTAAACTCTGATAGTATTCTGGACAGGTTCTTTGTATAGGTGGATGGAGGGTATATATGTGGTCAGAAACTGTATGGCCGTTCTTTAGTTATGAAACAAATTGGGTGCAAATGAAGTTTTTGAGGTAGAAGATTCAAAGCTGTGTTTAAGGCTCTTGAAACACTAGGAATTTTGACAGAGTTTCAAGGTGTTTTCTTGCTAAAAAATTTATGTTTCTTTCCTAGCAATTTTTCCGATGTCCCCTTTTTCAATGGACAATGGTGCTCTATTTATAGGCAAATCTTTGTAGGTTTTTTAAACGTTAAGTGGCGCCAATATCATGCATTAGATGCTGACTTATTCTTGAAGGAAATTTCATAAAAAGTTGTGATGATTGACAGCTTTTAGCCTAGGCTGGGTTAGTAAGCGAGGATTAAGGAAAAGTGACACCCATGAGCGAAAAGTAGCGCATGAACCCATATGTAAATCTGCACAATAACGTTGTTATGCTGCACGTGGAAAGACCCTTTGGACAAATGTTCAAAAGTAGTTGTAAGCATTAATGAGCATTAAATGGTGATGAGATTGGTCAAGACTAAGAAATCTTGTAATGTGAGATTTGCATCATTACTTATATCTGAGCCAGCAGTTCCTACTTCAGCATACAACGCACTCAAACTATGATCTTAGTATCCTGCTGCCTCAACAAATTCCGAGGGTTCTCCAGACTTTCTAGCATGTTCCTTGGATTTGTTTCTGAAAATTCTGGACTTAGAGATTCTGTTTCAGTGTAACACCCACTCTTCTGACCCCTTCATCTTATGATTCCAGCATGTTATGAAGGAGTCTTCAGGATTCTTTGCTTTCTTTGCATTCCTCTAGCAAACTCTGGCTGAACTTGTGTAACTTCTGAAAGATCCATGTTCTGTTTGAAGATTACATGTTGAACCACGTTTACAACCTCTAACTGAGTTGGCGTAGCTGCTGAAGAGCCACCTTCTGAGTGAATGTTATGTGCTGAGCCAAGTTTTCAACTTCTGACCGTTTCTGCCTAGAGGTTGGTTCAGAAGTTCTGAAGTGCCATTTTTCTTAAATACTTTAGAAAAATTCTAAGTATTTAGAATTTAACTTTTTCAAGGTAAAATTTGACTTTTGAGCTTGCAAATGACCACTTTGCTCTTGTAAATGGTTTACTTGGAAAGAAATGATAATTCAGGGCTTGGATTTGTTTAAGAGAAACTTTGAGAATCCAGGATGATTTCCTGAAGAATGAGAGGGAAAATTTTGGGGTACAACACTATAACTCAAGCAATTTGGAAGAGAAGTTTTGAAAAGAGATTTGAAATTTCATGGTCAAAACGTGTTTCCAGTTAAAAGCAATTGTTGCTACTAGAACCAAGGTAATGAGAGCTTCACAATGATATCAAAGTTTGAGAGAATTGGTGAAGGAATCTACCTATTGAAGTTATGTTGCGGAGCACTGAAACTGGACTTCTATGGATCAATATAGGTCACGATTCTTGAAGGTAATTGTATGGTGAGCTTCAGGGAAGATCAAGGAAGGTGAGTTGATAGAAAAAATAAATTGAAAAAGGCTTGAACAATGATTTTGAAGTTGCAGAAAAGTGAGTTATGGAGCAAGTTTGGCAGGGTGATTTTGGTTGTTCAAGCTTGACAAAATAAATGGAGAATGAATGGGTTCCTTAAGCGTGTGAAATGATGATGTTTGGAGGGAAATCGTGGGGGGTCTGCACCATGAACAAAGCGTGACTTGTTTAGCATCAAAACTCAACCAAATCATGTGTTTCATGATGCTTAACGCCTTTGGAAAGTTGCTAAACATGATTAGAAGTAAAAACACGTGGAAAACTTGTGATTAGATGCCAAAACAAAGATTTCAAAATCTGACTTGTGATGAAACTTCAGTTTCAAGTGACCAAATTCAAATAAATGGCATTCTCAACTTAAGGGGTCTTAAGACATGATTCTTGATGATTTAGAAAGATGAGATTACAAGCTTTGCAATGGGAAAATAATGGAATCAAATGGATGTTTGAGCTGGAAGTTGCAATGAGTCAAAGTTGGAAAAAAGAAGTTGACTTTCCATACTTAGAAATATTTCAAGTTTTTCTTCAAAAGTGACCTATAATTTTTTGCATCCAAACATGGCCTTTTTCTTGGAATTTTCTCTTAACCAAATAAGATGGAATGAAATAGACATCTTGAATGAAATTTTGAAACTTGAAACATTCCAAATATCCAAAAATTGAGAGAGTTATGAATTGTTGAAGTTGGCAAAAAATCATGAAATGACCTATAATCCTTTGTATCCTTAAGGCATCCTCCATCCATTTTCTCACTTTGAACATAAAAGAAGGAATAAATTTAACATCCTCAAGATCATTGTGGAAAAAGAGTGGGATCAAGGTGATAAAAATTGACCAAGTTATTATCATTTTAAGTCACATGAAGAGATTTGAGGGTTCATCTGGAGGACTTGTAATCTTTCTTCATCATCAAGTTTCTTCCAAATGAAAACTCCTTGAAACTTTTGAAGTGATTTGTTAATAACCCTTTGAAGAGAAGGATGTTTTTGGAATCACTCAAAAATATCAAAAGATGAGTAAGATATACTTCTTTGAAGTTCAAAACCCTAGCTTCTAGATCAAGAAAATGCTTTGAAGAACTTTGTCAATTTTAAACAACCTTCTTATACCAACACTTTTGCTTTGTAGATAGAAGTTGTTGAGGATGATAATGAAAACTCGTAGCAACCAAAACCACTTCCATATCTTGAGAATTGAGAGAAACTATGCACTTGTGAATAATGGGAACAAGGCATTGTCTAACCATGACAACTTGTTCAACCAACCCCTTATACTTTTGAATCAATCTTGATAACTTTGAAATGTGGTGAACCAAAATAAACCTTGCCATGCCATTCCTTCCAAAACAAATTCAATGGTGAGGTTTGAATTTCTCAAGCTTTATTGACTAGGGCATGGAAATAAACTCATGAACCCGTGGATCAACTTGCTAAGCCACATTGACTTTACCTACATTATTAACAAGTAAGACAAAACAACATTGCATTTATTAGTTAAAAGGAAAGTAAAAAAAAAACATGCATGATCACAAAATAAAAATAAGTCAAGGTGCTTGGTGATTCCTCAAAGAGAAAAGCTAATGATAGGGAGGAGAATGAAAAGCCCTAATGTGATCGTGTTGTGATTGAATCAATATGGTATGATGAAGGGATCTTAGGGAGAAAAATTTGGGTACAACAAATATCGGTGGTTGCCATTCCCCATAAATTCAAGATACCGGTGTTTGTTAAATATGATGGGGTTTCCTGCCCAAAGCTTCATCTGAAGTCTTACGTGCGCAAAATATAGCCGCACACCACCAGCAAGAAACTTTGGGTCCATTTCTTTCAAGAAAGCTTGGCTAGGACTCAACTAGAGTGGTTTTACCAATTGGAGGGTTCCCGTATTCACACCTGGGAAGACTTGGCCACTGCTTTCTATCACCAATACCAATACAATGCCGACCTGGCGCCGACTAGAGTTTAACTACAAGACATGACGATGGGTAAAAACGAGGGGTTCAAAGAGTACGGCCAAAAGTGGAGGGATCTTTCCAGTAGAGTCCAACCATCGTTAACTGACAGGTAACATATTGATATGTTTATGGGTACGTTATCTGGTCCATTTTTCAACTAATTGGTTGGGTGTTCTTCGTCTGGTTTCACCGAGCTGTTCCTAACTAGTGAAAGGGTCGAAAGTGGTATCAAGAACGGGAAAATCCCCATGGCATCTGCTTCCGTTTCCAACCCCGTAAAGAAACCCTTCACTGGAAAGAAAGAAACTAATGTTGTGTATGGGGAAAGGGCCTATACCAAGAAGGATAATTGTTCATCCGTTAATGTTGTTATGATTTCCAACCTGACTCCTGTTCAAAGACAATCTTCCAATCATCAACGATTTGAGGCTCCATGATGACAGTTTACAAGGATATGCATGTCGCTATCCCAAGCCTTACAACACCTATTAAAGGCCAACTTGATGACACTGTGTGATCCTCCGTCCAATCCGAACACTTTCTCACCTAAATACAATCTGAATGCCAAGTGTGCATATCATTCAAATAGTCCCGAGCATGAGACCGATCAATGTTGGGCGCTGAAGAGAAAAGTTCAAGATCTAATAGACAACAAGACAATCAAATTTGATCCGCATACAGTTCTCAATGTGATAACGGCACCAATGAAAAACCATGGCAAATGTGTCAATGAACTTGAAGACACTATTATTGTTCCCTCCATCGAAGATCTAACTACTCAGTTAGTTGTTGTCAAAAAGAATTTGCTGAGATTCAGGGTTTTCCCTAGAAGTTTAAAAGATTGTGATTGCTGCGCCAAACAAGTTAATGGATGCAAATGGCTGAAAGAAGGCATTCAACACCTGATGAATAGTTATGAGATCCTATTTGAGAAAATTTCATTCGTCAAAAGTTTGACCGATAAGATTGAAGACCTCTCCATCATAACAATTTCAAACAAGCCTCTTAGGATCTCCTCAAAGGGTCCTATAATGAACCGATTGTTGCTCCTCTGATAATTACTGCCCCTGGGTCAATTCCGAATTCTTCCAACAAAGCAGTTCCATGGAACTACGGTGCCGAAGTGTATTACCATGGAATAAAAAAAGATGCTTGGATTGAAGAAAGCAAGGCAGATGACATTGGTAATATTATTGGTTCAAGTAAAGTGACCAGAACTGGGAGAATCTTTTTGCCTAACATTTCAACACCAATTGCTACAACGGCACCTTTCCGCATCACCGCTGCTAAGCCTGATGTTGACATAAAGGGTACAGAGAAAGTAGTTGAGCCTGCTGAGACAGAAACACCCGCAAAAGACATTGCTGGTGAGGAACCTTCCGCTCAAGAAATGGATGAAATCTTGAAAATTATAAAGAGGAGTGATTTCAAGATAATGGAACAACTAGGGAAAACCCCTTCCAAGATCTCCATGTTATCTTTTCTACTTTGTTCTGATGCTTAGGCCCGAGCATTAATCAAATTCTTGAAGAAAGCTCATGTACCTCATGAGACCACAACTGATCAATTTGAAAATTGTGTGGCGAGCTTGACGATCGATAATGGATTGGGGTTCTAGGATGCTGATCTGACACCACTTGGAAGGAACCATAATAAAGCTTTGCACAATTCTGTTGAATGTAAGGGGACAACCCTAGCACATATTCTGGTTGACACTGGATCTTCTTTAAACATGCTACCTAAGGGGGCTTTGAACCGGTAAGACTGTGAAGGATTGGTGTTGAAGCTGAGTGATATTATTGTGAGGGCTTTCGATGGTTCCAAAAGGACGATTCATGGAGAGGTGGATCTCCCGATCAAAATGGGCTCACAGATTTTCAACTCTACATTCTACATCATGGACATCCGTCCTGCTTACTCATGTTTGCTGGGTCACCCTTGGATCCATGAAGCAGGGGAAGTAACATTTATCCTTCACCAAAAGCTAAAATACCCAGTCAAGGGGAGGATCGTCACTGTTTGTGGTGAGGAGGAGTTCATGGTAAGCCACCTCAATTCCTTCGAATATGTGGAGATGGATGGCGAATTTATAGAAACCCCATGCCAGGCTTTTGAAGTTGTTCCGCCTATGGTTGCTACTACCAAAATTCCCTCCAACATGCCCAAAGCTGATAAGGTCATGCCAAGGATGGTTTCATTTAAGGATGCTCATGTCGCGGTCGAAAATGGAAGTTGTGCTACATGGGGGAAACTCCCCGAGATCCCATTCAAAATAGATAAGTGTGGGTTAGGTTTCACTATCAAGGCTCAAAAAGAAGTTAGGCGTGTTCGTGTGGGAAAGCCCCCTCTCCGTATTGGAAATCATGAAGTAAATGTTGTGGAGGATTCTGATGATGAATATGCTTTCGAAGAATGGATATACCCTACTACAACAGAGCTCAACAATTGGCACACAAAAGACTTCGTCCCCATCTCCTTTATTGAGGAGTAATTACTTGTTTATAACTTTCCAAGAACCTTTTATCTGTAATATTAAATAATGACTTTTAAGCCGTATGCATGGACCGGGGAACTATGGTCCATTTTGTTAAGGGTTTTATTTGTGTTCATTTTATCATATGATCATTCAATATAAACCATTGGACTTTTTCCATTCAAATTTTAGTGCTCATTGTCTTTCTTTTTATTTAATGCATTTTTCAAATAGTTATGTATCTTACACACACACACACTCTTACAGATCTTCGTCCACTCTGGATCTCATTGCCAATGACTCTACTATTGTCAGCTATGATTTCGAACATCTAATTAACCAAGCCGAAGACGAAGGCGAGGAAGATTATGAAATACCGGGAGAACTAGCCAGGCTTCTAATGCAAGAGGAAAAAGTTATCCATCCGCATGAAGAATCAGTTGAAGTCATCAACCTAGGTACCGAGACAGACAAGAAAGAGGTCAAGATCTGTGCCAACCTAGGAAGCAGTGTCAAAAACAGATTGGTTCAGATGTTACATGACTATGTGGAAGTGTTTGCTTGGTCGTATGAAGTTATGCCAAGGTTGGATACCAAAATTGTAGTTCATCGTCTACCAACAAAGGAAGATTGTCCTCCTGTCAAGCAAAAAGTTCGTCGTATGCGGCCTGACATATCTGAGAAAATAAAGGTTAAAGTGATGAAACAATTCGATGCAGGATTCTTGGTTGTGACATATTATCCTCAATAGGTTGCAAATGTGGTGCCAGTGCCAAAGAAAGACGGAAAAGTTCGTATGTGCGTAGATTAGAGGGATCTGAATAGGGCAATCCCCAAGGACGACTTCCCTCTACCTCATATTGATGTCTTGGTCGATAACACCGCTCAACATAAAGTATTATATTTCATGGATGGCTTCTCTGGATATAATCAAATTAAGATGGCTCCCGAAGACATCGAGAAGAACATCTTTGTTACACAATGAGGCACCATTTGTTACAAGGTCGTGCCATTCAGATTGAAGAATGCGAGGGCAACATATCAAAGGGCTATGGTAGCCTTGTTTCATGATATGATCCATCATGAAATAGAGGTATATGTGGATGATATGATTGCAAGGTCACAAATTGAGGAAGAACATCTCAACCAATTATACAAGCTATTTGAGAGGCTGAAAAAGTACAAGTTAAGGTTGAACCCTAATAAGTGCACATTCATAGTAAGATCTAGAAAACTTTTAGGTTTTATTGTCAGTGGTAAAGGCATCGAAGTTGATCCCGCAAAGGTAAAAGCTATCCAGGAAATGCCAGTTCCACATTTTAAAAAGGAGGTTAGAGGATTCTTGGTTCGTCTTAAGTACATCGCCCACTTCATATCTCACATAACTGCTACTTGTGAGCCAATCTTCAAACTCTTGAAGAAATATCAAGTAGTCAGATGGAATGATGAATGCCAAGCTACCTTCGACAAAATCAAGGAATATCTGCAAGAACCTCCTATCCTCATGCCTCTAGTTAAAGGAAAACCCTTGATCATATACTTGACTGTGCTAAATAATTTTATGAGGTGTGTGTTGGGCCAACACGACGAGTCTGGCCGAAAAGAGCATGCAATATACTACCTGAGCAAAAAGTTTACCGACTATGAAATCAAATATTCATTGCTCGAGAAAACTTATTGCGCTCTGGCATGGGCTACTCTCCGGCTAAGACAGTACATGTTGACTCGTACCACTCTATTAATTTCAATGATGGACCCTATCAAGTACATCTTCGAGAAACCCACTCTGTCCGGACGGATAGCTCGATGGAAAATGATCTTGACTGAGTACGATATTCAATATACAACACAAAAGGCCAACAAGGGAAGTGTATTGGCAGATCATTTTTCCCATCAAGCTGTTGATGATTACCAATCTATGAACTTTGACTTCCCGGACGAGAATATCATGTTGGTGACTGACTGTGCAAAACCTGGACCGTATGACGGACCTGAACAAGGATCCCGATGGACTATGGTTTTCGATGGGGCTTCCAACGCTTTGGGTAACAAAATTGGCGCTGTGATAGTTTCTCCCAAGGGTTGCCACACCCCTTTCACTGCTAGATTGTGCTTCGATTGTACAAATAACATGGTTGAATATGAGGCATGCATTTTAGGTCTGAAGGCTTCCACTGATTTAAGAATCAAGCATTTGAATGTGTTCGGAGATTCTTCTCTAGTGATTATCCAAGTAAAGGGAGATTGGGACACTAAGCATCCTAATCTTATTTCTTACAAGGATCTTGTACTATCTTTGATTCCATACTTCAAAGAAATCACCTTTGAACACTTCCCTAGAGAAGAAAATCAGTCAGCTGATGCTTTGGCCATAATGTCTTCTATGTTCAAGGTCAAATGGGACAACGAAGCTCTTATGATTACAATTGAGAGATTTGACGAACCTGCGCACTGCTACGAACTTGACACTAACACAGAGAAGCCATGGTACCATGAGGTGAAGAGGTACCTTGAAGCACAAGAGTATCCCGAAGGAGCTTCCATCAATGATAAAAAATCCTTACGAAGATTTTCAGCCAAGTTCTTCCTAAGCAATGGAACCATGTACAAACGCAACCATGATTCCACTCTACTCCGATGTATGGACAAGAAGGAGGCAGAGAAAATTATGGAAGATATGCATGATGGTCTCTTCGGGACTCACTCTAGTGGACATACTATGGCCAAGAAAATCCTAAGAGCTGGTTATTATTGGTCAATAATGGAGACTGATTGCCATCATCACTCAAGGACTTGCCACAATTGCCAAATCTATGCTGACAAGGTCCATGTGCCTCCTATTCCTCTAAACATCATGACTTTTTCGTGGTCATTTGCAATGTGGAGAATTGACATGATTGGAGAGATTAAAACTACTACTTCCAATGGATATCGCTTCATTCTTGTCGCTATCGATTATTTCACCAAATGGGTCAAAGATGCCTCATTTGCCTCAGTCACAAAATACATTGTAGCCAGATTCATCAAACATAACCTCATATGCCGCTATGGTATCCCCGAAAGGATCATCACTAACAATGGGACGAATCTCAACAATGTTATGATTATAGACCTTTGCTCTCAGTTCAAAATTAAGCGTCACATTCTTCTCCTTATAGACCTAAAATGAACATCACAGTGGAAGCAACCGACAAAAACATTAAGAAGATTGTTCAAAATATGGTGGTAACCTACAAAGACTGGCATTAGATGTTACTGTTTGCTCTTCATGGCTATCGTACTTCAGCTCGGACATCAACTGGGGCAACTCCCGTTTCTTTGGTCTATGGCATGGAAGTTGTCCTGCCAGTGGAAGTTAAGATTCCCTCACTAAGGATTATGAATGAAGCAGGCCTAAGCAAAAAAGAATGGATTCAGACAAGATTGGATCAGTTGAACTTGATCGATGAAAAGCGACCGGCTGCTGTTTGTCATGGTCAGATGTACCAAAAACATATGATCAAGGCTTTCAACAAAAAGATCAGGCCTCGAGTATATCAAGGTTGTGACTTGGTAATAAAGAGTATCATTCTTCCACAAGGAGACCCTAGGGGAAAATGGACTCCCACTTATGAAGGGCCATTTGTTGTCAAGAATGTTTTTTCTGGTGGTGCCATGATGCTGACTACTATGGACGGTGAAGATATCCCACATCCAGTGAACGCGGACATAGTTAGAAAACACTAAGCATACGAGACCCGCTAGGCTGACACACCTAGGAAAGATAAGGGCATCCCAGAAAACCAAAGTTTTGGCAAAAATTAGGGATATATGCAAAATATAATACTCCCGGCAAGTCGAAAACCTGAAAGGGCGATTTGGGCAAAAATGGGTATCCTGCTAGGTTGAAAACCCGAAAGGGCGGTCTAGGCAAAATTTAAGGATTAAAAGTGTATAACTATGTCCCGTGGAATCACCATAATCGACTTTATTACCAAGGTCCGAGTTCAAACGGTCGAAGATCAATCCAATCAACTTCTGTCAATGGCAAGGGATGTTCGAAGACATTGGGGCAATAGTAGAGTTAGAACATAATGAGATCATTTCCACAAGGTTTTTGTTTTTTATTTTCAATTTTGTTATCCTTTCGACGATTTCCTATTACTAGGATCTCCGTCTCTTTATACAAAAATGCCTACTCATGGGTAGAACATCAATACAAATATACTTTGAAGTGAATACTTTTTATTTTTTGTTTTGAGTGCAAAGACGTCCAATGACTAAAATTGAATGAATATAATTAAACTGTTTAGCAAATATGTGCCGCCAAGCAGCAACAAGAATCTCTTTAATGCCGTGGAGATATCTCCACAGAGTTATATCATTAGCATTATCCCCACAAATCCTGCTACAATAAACCTTTTCCCCAACAGAGTTGCCCACAAAGTTGGATCTATGCAAACCTCGGTCAAAGTTTTAATCTCTCGACAACCCTCTCCCTAGCTGAGTTGATCTTAAAAGAAGAAGCCTTGTGGATTTCTTAGAAAATATTTCATCTTGCGAGAAAGTCATCAAATATTCTTTTCGACAGGGTTTATTCCCCAACAAAACAATACACCCTCCAACGAAAAAATTTCTATTCAAACAACTTTAGGTTACTATGAAGCCTAGACCCGACCAGATAATAGTCTAACCTCTTGAGATATTGTAAAGCCTTGACCCAACCAGACAATGGCTTAACTTCTTTCCCTAGTAGAGTTTGCCTCTATCCCCAGCAAGTTACTATGAAGCCTGGACTCGACCAGATATTAGTTCAACATTATCCTTTTAAGCAAGTTACTGGGAAGCCTGGACCTGACCAGATATCAGTTCAACTTTATCCTTTCAAGAAATTTACTGGGAAGCCTGGACCCGACCAGATATCAGTTCAACTTTATCCTTTCAAGAAAGTTATTGTGAAGCCTGGACCCGACCAGATATCAGTTTAACTTCATCCTTTTAAGAAAGTTACTGGGAAACCTGGACCCGACCAGATATTAGTTCAACTTTATCCTTTCAAGCAAGTGTCTGTGAATCCTGGACCAGGCCAGATATCAATTTAACTTCATCCTTTTAAGCAAGTTACTGGGAAGCCTGGACCCGACCAAATATCAATTCAACTTTATGCTTTCAAGCAAGTTACTGTGAAGCCTGGACCCGACCAGATATCAGTTTAACTTCATCCTTTTAAGAAAGTTACTGTAAAGCCTGGACCCGACCATATATTAGTTCAACTTCATCATTTCAAACAAGTTACTGTGAAGCCTGGACTCAACCAGATATCAGTTCAACTTCATTCGTTCAAGAAAGTTAATGTGAAGCCTGGATCCGACCAGATATCAGTTCAACTTCACCCATTCAAGTAAGTTATTGCGAAGCCTGGAACTCGACCAGATAACAATTAACTTCATCCACTTCATAAATTTTCTTTGAAACCTGGAATCCGACCAGATAGTAGTTTAATGTTAGTAAGTTGCTGCAAAGCCTGGAATCCGACCAGATAACAACCTAACTTCACTCTCCCAAGTAATTTCCTGCGAAGCCTGGAATCTAACCAGATAACAGTTAATTTAATCTTCCCCAATAAGTCACTGCAAAGCCTGTAATACGACCAGATAACAGTCAACTTCATTATCCTCAACAATTTACTGCCAATCCTAGATTTCGACCAGATAACAGCTAACTGTTGATTCTCTCCAGTCAGGAATAACTCCCCAATAGAGCAATGAGTAGCTAAGACTCCTAAACTCTTTTCCCCAAGCATAGATCAACACTCTCCACAGAGTCTTCTTAAACAAGCTAATATTCCCCAGCGGAGTCTCTCCTCAAACAATAGAACAGGAATTCCCAGTGGAAACATTCTAAATGAAGTTGAAGATACATCTATTCTCTAACAACAATTAGGGGTTCAGCCTCCCAAGATTCCCCAGCATGTTGTCAAGGATTTATTTTCCTAGACAAAGACACACTGCAATAAATGCATCACATCCATAAACCATGACGTATACATAACAAAGTCATACATCATAATCTCATTTATTTTTTAGAACCATTATGCCATACATACATCTGCATGCAACTAATCCTCTTCTTTGCAGAAAAAAAATCAATCATCAAATGAAGACCTTTTCTGGTTAGATTTATCTCTTCCAGCTTAAAAACAGGCAAAGGACATCTACTGTTTCAGTATAAATCAACCAAAAGATTTATCCTGATACCTCCCCCCAGTCACTCTAGATGGCATCTTTAAGCCCATCTCTGATAACTCTCTGTCATCTCCTCCAAATGGAATTTGTAAGCCCATTCCCTACATCATCAACTATCAGTGTTATTTCACGCGAGTGCAAATTTATGTACACTTTAGTGTTCAATCATCTTCCACCTTCAAGTCATGAATGGAGGACTCGCCAATCTAACTCTTCAAGTTTAAGAAGATTAAACAGGGGCAGTTGTTGTACCCCAAAATTTTCCCTCTCATTTCTCTAGGGATCATCCTGGACCCTCGGGATTGCTTTTGTCAAGTTTCAAGTCTCGGATTACAATTTTTCAAGAAAGTCATTCACAAGGGCAAAATGGTCAAATGCATACTGAAAAGTCAAACTTTGACTTTTTGATCAAAATAAAGATTCAAAAATCATATTTCATCAAGACATGAAGTTGGTTAATCAAGAAATCAAAAGTCAAAAATTACTTTGAAAAGTCAAATTTTTAAGCACATAGAAAATTTTCTAAGTGTTATGAAAATATGATAATTACATAATTTTGGGCCAGATTTTCATCATGATGCAAGATAATTGAATCAGAACTTCTGACCTGAAATTTATATATCTCAATGAGATCTAAAACATTGTTGAACATAACTTCTCCTATAAATGCTGGGATTTCAAGTTATAAATCCTTGAAGACATGTTCATGAAGCTAAAACACTTAGTAAATTCTGGATATTTTTTTGGTCAAAATTTAGACAGAACTTCTGGGCCAGTTTTCACACAAGTACAATCATAATTTTCAAAAACGATGCCAGAACCTGTTACAAGCTTCCTAGAGAATTCCTTCAGATCATGTTGGAACAGGGAGAATCGAAGGTCAGAAGTTTGCTTCGTTCAGAACATGACCCAGAAGCTCTACTCTTCGATCAGAACATGACCCTTCAAATCTCACTCTCAACATACAGAAGTTCTACTCTTTGATCATAACATGACCCTTCGAATCCAATTCTTCAATGTGTGGAAGTTGTGTTTTTCAATCAGAATATGACCTTCGAATCCTCATCCAAGCTTGCCTCAATTTTCCAAGTTTCGACGTAAGTCTTGGATTGTTACTTGCTTGCTGAACACAAGCTTCAACTGGGCATCTTTTTCCTTTGAAATAGCCTCCTTCGATCCAAAGGGGAAGGGCTTCTTGTCAGTACTCATTTGATTACACCACTGTCTTTGCATGCTGGCTTGACTCACAAATACAATAGCTACCCATATGCAAGTTGGATCCTTACTTCGATTGAGCATTTATTCTCCTTGGATAAAGCTTATTTCCTACTTCTAGTAGGCAAACTTTCCCTCTGGGCGTGCCTTCAGCGCACAAAAGCAAGAACTTCTCCAAACTGGCCTTCGATTCACAAAAACTCCCACTGGGAAAAAGACCCCTCAGCGTGTCACCAGTGCACGTATCCCTTTTCAGTTTATCTTCAGCACAAGGCTAAAACACCTTCAAAGTTGCCTTCGACCAGAAGGCACTGGCCACCTTTGTGTCAGCTTCTCCTAGGCAGTGACCTATTTTATGCTTATCCTGACTTGTTTCATGCTAGCATCCACAAGGCACAGGCTGCCTTTGTACCAGTTTCGACTGGGCACAGACTCCCCTTTGAAACATTTGTATACACTTCAGCATGCAGAAGACCCAGTCGAAGGCCACACAAGAGACCCATTAGAAGAATACATGTTGGTCCATTCGAAGGACACATAAGTGGTGGGAATGAATGTTGTTTTAGTCTGGTCGAAAGTTGTGGAAGGATGGAGGATTCGATTCAAAAGATCAAGTTGAAAATTTAGGCCCATAGGCTAGGCTACATGTTTCCCCTTTTCAGACCTCAAACCTATGACTCACTTTATATTTAATTGTTTATACAAATTAAAATATGCGTTTATCCATTTGTTGTCCAAGACCACCTGCCCTTAATAGTATAATACTACTTTTTAGAAAAGTTTTTCTTGAGCCTTGCGCCTGTTTTCCTTCTGAAGGAAGCAATCCATCTGAATCATTCATCTTGCTATCAGGACACAAGTGGACGCTTACTTTCCAGCTGAGCCTTATTTTATTATTTTTACTCCCAAACATTTCAAATTTTTTCTCTATAAATAGAGAGTTCATTTGCACATCAAAGAGATAAGGAGAGAAGAAGAAGGGAGGAACGTATCTTCAAAATTCTCAAACATCATTAAATTCTCAAACATTTAAACACTTTTGAAAACCCAAACCCAGAATCCAAATACTTGTCTCTTTCAAATCTAAAAAATACTTACATCTTTCTATCCTTCGAATCCAGCAAAGAAGGACATTTCACTTGTTTTTCTCTTTTGAATCTAGTGTCAAAGGCCCACCCTTGGTATTTCCTTTCGAATCTAGAAGCATTCAAGGTAACCACTTCAAGGTCCAGCACACGCTCCAGCCTCAAGCAAGGTAAGTTTCTCTAAATATTGAACTCTTCGTTTCTTGCATAGCATGTAAATAAGCTTTTTATTAGTTTCAAACATGTACATATTATTGTTCTTCTTTTTGTTTAACTCCTTTTTAATATGTTTCATGGTTAACAACCTTCTTGGTTTTTACTCTTTGTACATTTTAATCATACTTTTAAGACTAACCTGGCCCTAAGGTAATGTTGGCATGGCCTTAGGCCATGTTTCTATTCAAACTCAAATAAAAGAAACAAGAGATAGAAAGTTAGAAACGAAACCTCTGGCTTCCACACTAACCTTCAGATCAAACGAAAGAGGCAGCCAGAAGGCACATCACTCTGATTTTAGGCCCATTCGAAAGGCTCAACATGCTAGCCTCCAGGCCCCCAATTGAAAGTCATGCCTTCACCCTTTTCGTGTCAGATCGAAGAGAGCTAGAAAGTGCAGAATCAGAGGGTTTTCTGCCTAAATCGAAAAGTCCCTTTTTCTTGCGTTTATCTTATTTTTGCCTTTAAATTTCATGCAATTCAATATGGTTGTAATAGTGTAGAATTTTTATCTTTCTGCATTTTTTTACTTTACACAAAATGCTAGTAATCAGGTTGTATGGCTAGATAAAATCAGGAAGTAGACCACCCTGATCAAAAAGACAAAAATGCATGCAATCAAACACACTTTTCAAATGTGCAACTCTAGGGTTAACTCCACTTGTTGCCTTGTGAAAAATGGTCATGTTATGCATGTGAGACATCTTAGAAAAAACAATCAGAAATACCAGATCATAGTCCCTCGATGACGCTTCGAATGTTGCCTTACAAATGATCTTAGTCCCTCAAGAGAAATGCTAAGATATCTCACAAACATTGTTATCATGACTATACGATGACCCACGTCCGTCCCTTTTACATCCAAAGATAAGGCTTCTTACCAATCAATGGTAAGATAGCAATATCAAAGGAAGAAAGAATTGAACAAAAGACTTTTGATTAAGGTAGGATGTTTCTAGCTGCTTGCTCATCTTTAAAACACAAACACCTTTTCAAATGAACCAAAACTTTCTATGAAATATTTTCAAAAGTCCAACACTTTGTATACATTCTTATAGAGACGAGAATAATTACAAAGTTTGTCTAAACAAAGGCGCTTTTCAAAAATACTTTCAAAAACCACCACAAAGCACAATTTCAAACAAAAGCAATGATCTAACAAGCAACTAAGAGCCCATAGATAACTATGGATGAAAAGGGTGCTAACACCTTCCCTTTTCATAATCTACCCCCCGAACTCAAGAAAATAATCTCAAAGGTATTTCATGTTCTTTTCACCCTTTCCTTTATTTGGATAAAAGAAAAGTCGGTGGAGACTCTTGCTATCCGTAACAATTGCAATAAAACGCAAAACACCTAAGTTCTCCCACCGTATTACACTATGCTACATAATATTGTTTTGCAGGCCTTCTAACTTGCAAATCTCACCATAATTTAATGTTTACACAGAGTTTTGAGCTATGGTCCTATTTATTTAAGCATTGTCCAAGTGATCTTTCCATTTTTGGCATAAAGTTAACATTGCCATTCTTGCAAAGTAGCTTTAATCATAAAGTCAACTCTTTTTGAGCCTCTAACTTGTTCCTTCTATACACACACTCAACATACAAAATCAGACAAGTGTGCTTAAAGTATCCAACAACTCTGAAGCAAAGTAAAAAGCATTAGAACTATAATCTTCAACTTGCTTTATTTACAATCCAACCTAGCAACATCATGTGATCTTGAAAATATGATCAACCCTTGTCTTAAAACCTCTTTCCTATAAATAGAGAGACCATTTGCAAGATAGAAAGATGATGAACAAGCCCTCAAAACCCCTATACTCTCAAAAAACTAGAATTATCCACAAAACCTCAATTTTTAAGCTTTGAAGTCCAAATCTTTGAACCTCTCACATCTTGCATGTTTTACCCAAGAAAATCATCCAAATACTTCACATACATCATATATAAGTTATTCAAACACAAGAAGAACTTCTGTAACACCATTATCACCTTCTTCAAAACTCAAAAACAATACATTGCAACTTGACTTGGTTGGAGTGATTCAGCAACTTTCAGCACAAAGTAAGGATTGGAACAACTTTAAGGAGGTCCAAAAAGCTCAATCGATCACAACTTTGCACCCAGAAACATCTGTATGTGTTCTAAAGTTTTAACTTCAAGAGGTAAATTTTCTCAAATCGTAATATCTTTATCCATACATCATTTGCTTTTTCTTTTAAAAGGATACCACAAGACATATCAAAGAGAAAACTTAGCAAAAAAGCAGGCCAGGGGCTGACACGGGTGCCCGTGTCACATGACACGGCCCGTGTTAGTTAAGTTGGTATGGGAATTTTGCAAAATAGGCAGGACAGGGGCTGACACGGGGCCCGTGTCACACGACATGGCCCGTGTCAGTCAGGAACGTGCAAAACAGGAAGGACAGGGGAGGACACGGGTTCCCGTGTCACACGACATGGCCCGTGTCAATTTGGCTAGAACAAAAAATGTGCAGAGGAGAAAGGGCGGGTTCTGACACGGGTGCCCGTGTCCGGTGACGTGGCCCGGGTCCGGTGACGCGGCCCGTGTCAGCTTAGGCATGAGAAATCCTGATTTTTTACATTTTTGCTATAATTTAGGATCATTAAAGGTGCACTAGACATTTTGCATTGCTTGGATATGTCCTAACACTACACAAAACCTTTTCTACCAAAAAACCTTAAAAAATAATTTCTTTTCACATTACATTTTCTTGCGCATTTTACTATTTTTGCTTTGTAAATTATGTAATTGTCAAAGCCTTGTAATAGTACTTAGGGTTTATTTTTACTTTTCATCCGCATTTATAAATTTGTATCCCCATCTCCCAAAGTATTGTAATAGTGTAGGACATTTAAATTTCACAATTTATCGTTTTCCATATTATTGCTAGTAATTAGGGTTCGTATGTCAAGACCTTAAAATCAATCTAAGACAACCCTAATTCAAGACAAATGCATGAAAACAAAAACACTTCACACACTTACACCTCTAGGGTAACCCACACTTGTTGCCTTGAATTAAAACAATCATGTCCCTCGAACGTGGGATACTTTAGCAAAGACCCTCGATTACAAGATCGTAGTCCCTCGATGACCCTTTGATGTTGCCTTCGGTAAATAATCCTAGTCCATTACAACAAATTGATAAGGTATCCTAAAATATTGCCTTCTATGACTGTATAATGACCCACGCATGTCTCTTCACATCCAATGGTAAGGCTTTCTACTAACTAATGGTAGAATAGCACTGTCTAGAGGAGGAGGAAAAGAACAAAGACTTTCTTTTGAGTAGGTAGAACGCTCGTAGTTGCTTTCTCACAAACATTTCAAAATAAAATATCTTTCAAACACACCAACACTTTCATGAAATATTTTCAAAAGTCAAAACGTTGTATACATTCTTATAGAGACAAGAATCATTACAAAGTTCTCTTATACAAAGGCACTTTTCAAAAATACTTTCAAAACAACACAAAAACATTTACAAAGCATTTCAAAGTGAGCTAGAAACTAAAATCCCGTAGATAACTACGGATGAAAAGGGTGCTAACACCTTCCCTTTCATAACCTAACCCCCGAACTCAAGAAAATTTTCAAAAGGTCTTTCCTGTTCTTTTCACCCTTTCCTTTATTGAATAAAAGAAAAGTCGGTGGCGACTCTCGCTATCCGCAATAATTATGATAAAACACAAAACACCCAAGTCAGTTCTTCCACCGTATCACACAAGTTAATCCAATGGCTTAGTCTCAACATTTCTACCGCTACAAATGGCCTAAATGATGAAACTAAGAACCTATTTATAGGAAACTAAAAACCATAAAATCATGTTGCATCTGCTGGATTTAGTGGGTAATTTTTCAGGGGAGAAAAATGAGACTTGGAGACCAAGAGAAGCACGTTTGTGATTTCTTTGCATCAACAGAGGGTGGAAACCGACATCCCCTCATGGCGAGCGCCATGCATTCAAAGTTTCTATGACTTGGTCTTTTGGCCGTTAGCACGTGGGCCATGAAACACCCTAATTTCTAGATTAATTATTTATTTATTTAATTTAGCGTGAATATATGAGTCCTTGTGAAGTATTTGATATATATATATATATATATATATATATATATATATATATATATATATATATATATATATATATATATATATATATATATATATATATATATATATATATATATATATATATATATATATATATATATATGTATATATGATGTTTTGGTGTTTTTATTTGAGTCTTTGTGATGATTTATGATGTTTCGATGAATATAAGGTATACTATGGTGTTGAAATGAATATGGTGGTTAATACGATGTTTTGTGTGGTGTGTGATGGGGTAGTGGTGAATTAAGAGATGATAGAGTATTTTAGTAATTTTGAATAATTAGTTTTAATTGTTTAGAATTATTATTAATTGAATAAATAGAATGAAGAGTGGTGTAGAGAAAATAAGGGCAAGGTGGTAATTAGTGAAAAGTTAAGTGAGGGCATGATGTCAAGTTCATTATTAGGGGTCCAAGAGTTAAGTGAGAAAAAAGGGAATTAAAATTTTTGAAACGCTCATTATGTGTGATCATAAGAATTGGAAGTACGCTTTGGAGAAAGAAAGTTAGGGCACAAAGACGAAAAGACAAATCATAGAATGTGAAGAGGAATCAGAAGCTAGAAATAATCTTAAGGTAAGGGGTGTTTATCTTGACTATTATGATCAATCTAAAGTCTAGATAATTGTAGGATTGGTTGGGTTTTGGTGTGATGATGATAACATGATGAATTGGTAAAAAGAGATGAAATTGTAGAATTGTTTCACTTGGGATTGATGTATGTAATGTTTATCCTATAGTGCTAATTGTGTATGATAAAAACTTGTGATTAGTAGTGAAATTGTGGCCTGTAATGTGTGGAAAATGCAAGAATTAGGACTGGCTTTATGTAGGAAATTTCAATAGAAAAACCTTGTCCGCACAGGATCATCGGGCAATGGGGTATCATCGTCGGGCGATAGTGATACGCTTGGCCGTCGCTGGGCGAGCCAAGAGGTGATGAGGGGAAGAAAGGATGGATGTTACTGGAGTGCATTGCTCCAAGTTTTGCCAGGCGAAGCATACACGAAGGGTGCGTTGCCAGACGATGAAGTGGTGTCGTCGGGCGATGGTGTCCAGAATTGAAGAGTTGTGCAGGATTTTCAAAAGGCCATAACTGGAGTTTTAGAACTAAGTTTGAGGTATCGTTCAAAGAGTTGAATCACTAATGCAGTGAACTTCAATTAGATGGAATAAAATAAGTAATAAGAAGTATATTCCAAGTATCTCAGTTAGGATGAAGTTATGTTTCTCGTGTTGGACTACAATGATGTTTTGTTTATTATGATGGTATGATGATGTTATGATGATGCTTTATTTATTATGATGATATGATGATGTTGTGATGAATTCATGAACAGTGATGCATTTGTACTAGCCATGGTCGTATTTATTATGTTGTAGCGCATCATGCATTCATTGCATATTTGTAGGGCTTCGGTCCAATGATATTTTACAGGATATTGATCCAGTGATGTATATAGGATGATATGGTCCAGGGATGACCTCAATCCCATAGTGTGGATTGAGTATAATTTTGTGAAGTGCTCTAGTTCCAAGTGGAAACCGATCCTATTGGTGGGGATCTTTAGAGATAATGATGCATGGGTTATCAGTAAAGTTTTGGTACCACATGCATGAGTCAAATGAAGTGCATTTACATTATATGTAACATTACATAATGATTGATTACATGACAATGATGATGTGATGCTAATTGTGACGCTAGTTGTGATGCTTGATGACGAGTATTAATACGATGATATAATGATGTGTTTAATATGAGTATATGATGGTGTGATTATAACATGAGGATGTAACAATGTGTGGTTTCTTATTGTTGTGCCATAATTACTATATTTATTCCTTATATCTTTTATAATGATTATGATTTACTCACCCTTTCTGTTTGAATGTTGCCTCCACGTGGGTAATGCGCAGGTGATCAGGAATACTGCAGTGAAGCTTAGGGAATAACTTCGGAGTGTTTTTATTTAGTTTTTGTTGAAAAAAAGGAGTCTTGCTCTGATATGTAACATCGGGGTTGGGATTGATTGGTTGTGAACCATGCATGATTTTGTTATATTGAGATTTAGTATTACTTTCATGACTTTTGCCATGTTTTAGATCATGATGTTATAAACACGGAGTGTGATGATTTTATTAATATTTGAACTACCTTTCATGATACTGAGATTACTTTATAAAGAAGTTTAAGACTCTTATTTGCACTGCGAAGTTCAGAATGAAATGGTTGTGAATACCAAAGATTCTATTTAAGTTTTAAAATGTTGTTTTAAAATGGTTGTGTTACAGAGTAGGATTATTTGTTATATGATGCTTATGAGAAGATGTGACATCCTTGCTATTGTTTTACATTTATTTATTTGTTAAAAAAATATTCTTGAAAATTGTAGGGTTATAGAAGGAGTTACAGACCACCCATGGCTGCCTCTGTGGCGAACGTCAGGTGAAGCAACTAGACAAATCATCGAAATAAAAAATGAAGTCGCCATCGAATGTTCTTATCCCGCCAAAGGGAAAGGTAAACATCAAGTAAACCTGAAGGGTGAAATCACGGTCTTGCGACCAAGAGATCGGGTAAACGAGTCGATTACGTGAGGGGAAGGTATTAGCACCCCTCATGTACGTGGTACTCCGTGGGATTCACTCTTTTTATCTAATATAAAGGGTGTGTAAAAAATCTAAAGCTAGGTTGTGCAGGGAATGCATGAATGAAAAAAAGTTTTATTAGTCATGCTTGCCGCAACTGCAAACCTTTGTGCCTACGTACCACCGACCGTGCAATGGGGATTAAGGCACTCATAGTTCACCTCAAAGGTTTTTGTTGATTGCATGTTTTTTATGAGTAATACCATTTCGCGTCCTTGCGATTAGGATTGCAACTCATGCTTGGCGTTACAGCTTGTCAAAGAATCATGCTCGACCACTCGCACACTTAACAGCTCGCTCAGATTTGAAAAGACATACCCTTATCGAAAAGATTTTCAAAAGAAAAAGGTTTGAAGACAAAAATGATTTACATTGATTGGTTGTTTTTACCTTGAAAAAGTATTTAAGTTTTGTTAAGGTATTTTCTGAATTTGACCAAGAAAAAAAGTTTTAGTTTTAAAGGAATGCCAAAATAAAAATCTAAACAAAAGGGGAATCTCAATCATACTTGTTGTCATGCTTGTAGACCTAAAGTTGGGATCAAGGGCATTATACCTTATGTTAGAAGATATGGATAAACATCCTAGGATCTACTTAGTTAGATCTTACCCAAGAAAGAACTAAGAATCCTATGGGGAGCATATGAACACACACAAGAAACAACAAGTGAGCAATCAAACACTTAAACAAAGCATGAAAGCAAACCCACAAAGCTTGAGGAGTATCCACTCACTCAAGTAGCATGCACCTAACCTGGGTATCATGCCACCAAGGTAGGAATGGAGAGGGAAGCCTAACCATGATATCCTATTATCAAGGCAGGATAAAGGAAGTGGGGCACCTAACCATGATATTATATCATCAAGGTAGGAAGGAAGGGGGAAGCCTGACAATGATATCATGTCATCAAGGTAGGATAAAGGAAGTGGGACACCTAACCATGATATCATGTCATCAAGGTAGGACAGGGGATGTTTATAACCATAGACATCGTGTCATCTGGGGAAGAAGGGGCCATGAAAGCTACTCTTAACTAAGGTATCATGTCATCAAGGCAAGAAGTATAGAAGGGGGAAAAGTGATGTCCAAAGCGACTAAGCACCTAACCAAGATATCAAGAATCGAGGTTGGAGATAGAAGACAATATGAACAAACACAGAGCATCAACGTTGACCAACGCGAGCTCAAGACAAAGTATAGGGGTTTGGTTGCAGAACCCTTTTCCACTTGACTGACTCGATACAAGAGTAAACAAACTCCAAAGTGTCGACGTACCATGCAAGCCAAGGTTGACACAGACTAGAAATGGTGGGGGTCGATTGGGAACCCTTACTCCGCATGCCTTTTTTGAGGACTTAAAAAGGGGTAATGGGAATGGGATGCCTCTCTAAGGTCTTTAGCACAAATTCAACATGCTGAAATTGCCTACTTCGAGGTGGGTCTTTAAACAGTCAACAAACACAATTAGAAAACAAGTGTAGAATTCCTTCTAAGGTTCTTTAAACAGTGAATTCGAGCGCACGCTACTTATATCCTAATTCTCATGATATCTAGAAAGCAGTAAAGTGCATAAAAATAAACCAGAAATAGTGTAATACCAAACGGATAAAGTGTCTGTTATAAAGCAAGCAAGTGAATGCAGAAATACTCCGAAAAACTTCAAGTAATCTAGCATCAACAAATGAAATGGTTAGACATCGTGCACTAGACATAAGCATCAAAGTATATCATGTGGAATGTGCGTTGGACACATCCTCACATCAAGCAGAACACCTGCACAAGGTATATATCTAGACAAAAACAAGCAACACATATTTCTCATAACAATGAGGGTCAACAGATAAATGCATCAAAAGCGTATGTGATCCACCATTAAAGTGACATATCGATTTACCAAGATTAGGTAACCGATAACAAGTATCCTCAATGTATCTTGCACAAGTCAACAATCATGTTAGAAATAACAAGGAGGCGAAATCGGAATTGCACATTCTAATCATAAGTCAAAATATGATCGAAACATAACAACATAAAATGCAAGCATGTATTGCAACATCAAAACGGAAGTTCGGGCGGCATGTAAATCACACAAAGAAACGCATAACATGTCGGTCCAAAAATGGCACAACTTGATACACATGTCTTATAATGACCAAAACAAATGCAATTAAGCATAAACCAACAATTAAAACCAACTTCGGGTACGTTTTACATAATAGGGCAGCACTACGGCTATTTGACGAATTAACCCGAAAAACGTATCAGAACCAAGAAAACTCAATCATAACGGGTTCATGAATGAAAAATAAGGTATAAACATGCCTTATGTGAAGATTAATATCAATGTACATGCGGAAAAGCACCAAATAGCATTATATTCAAAAAATTAAGCACGCAAAAAATCGGAAGGGAATTGGCTCAAAATCGCACGGTTAGCTACAAACGTACCAACGAACTCAAAAAAGTATTTGCCTCGGATTAATTCCAAGGGCAAGTACCATTTACCTTTCCCTAGAAGTTGACTTCTCAATTCATCTCACGGTACTGTACATACCAATATATTATGTATTTTGACTTGTTATCTACCAAAGCTTTAGATAACTACTACAGTAACCTAAATATTACTAAATTAGTAAACCTGAAATACAATAGTCACTTTGATTTAAAACATGAAATGATATATATATATATATATATATATATATATATATATATATATATATATATATATATATATATATATATATATATATATATATATATATATTGGTAAATTGAAATGATATAGTGCTACAGTATTTGTGCATTATTATTATAATATTTCTATATAACAGTATGTGTACACTATTCTCAGTAAGTGTCGCTACCGTACTGATAACTTTCATTGGCTCAGTGCTACAATCTATAGATGTTGATAAACAAACAGAAACAACTGTAGTTTACACTGTGATACACCAAACATAGGATGGACATTTATTTTATACTACACACATCGGAAAAACATTACATGTTATTATCATACACCAAATTAGTAGTTAAAGGAATTTAATCATGAACTTAACAATGTCAAAACCATAGAAATTAGGGATTTCAATCTAAACATGTTTCTATCCATCAATACATTATCATATAATTCCAATAACCATATAAGAACTCATCCTTACCATTCATCACATACCCTATCATAGAGTCAGAATCCCACCATTACCATTGATTAAATGTTTCTCCAACTCTCCGATTGCACCTAACTTTGCCTCCTCTTTGCACTTCTATGTATCTCTTCCAAACCCTTATTTCTCGTTTGCCAAAACCTATTTTTTTCTCCTCTTACTGCTACTTCTACTTCTATTCTTTCTAAACATCTATATATATAATAATATTGTCATTCTATTATTCTTATTGGGCTTAAATTCTTATACCTCCCTTTCTACTACTTCTAACATTAAAATAGACCCACATAAATAATAATAGTATTATTCGATATTAATCCTACAACTTAATCAACTAAAAATGAAACAACTTAAATCAACATTTCACAACTTCGAAAGTTTAATCGAAAAAATATTTAAAAATATTTTATTAAATAATTAATTAAATATTGGGCGTTACATTTATCATTTTTCATTTGGTTTAGATAATGTTACCCAAGGTTTAAGAGTGATTAGTTTGTTTTTGTTGGAGATTAAGACTTGCACTTTACGGAGTTTTGGATATGAAACGGTGACTATACAGTAATAATTTTGTGTTAACACTTATTAGAATAATAAGTTACCCTTATTTTATATGAATTTGATTATTGAATTCTTAGATTTTTTGAGCTTCATTCTAACGTGTCTATTGAAAATTTGTTTAAGTTTTAAAGAATATTTTTTTAAATTTCATAATCATAATTTTTATGTCAGTTAATATTTTTATTTATTTGTATATATTGGGTCACCAACCATGTGACCCGACCAGTGATCCACCTGTATGACTAGTGACCCAATGACCCAGTACTTTTACTGAATTGATTTCCAGTACGAGTTTTAAAACATTGATCTCAGGTGAATCAACAAAGACTTATACGAGAAAGAGTACCTAAAGGTACGAAATCGGTGATCTGTGTGATCAAGTGGGTCGTCACTCGTCATCATCAGTGTAAAAAATATTCTCGTATGTAATCCGGTTTAAATTAAATATTATTAGTTTTTTAATTTTTTAATTAATTAATTAATTAGATTAAAATATAAAAAATTTACAACCCTAAAAAATATGATCAAGTGGATCGTCATTGTTAGTGTAAAAGATATTCTCGTATGTAACCCTTTGTCATGTAATCAATTTTTTAAATTAGAAATAATTTTTTCCCAACATCAAATCACATTATAAATAAAAAATTAGACAATTTCAAAAGTTTCCAAAATTATATTTTGAATATATTTTTAGTAATAAAGTTTTAAAAAAAACCAAAATATCAAATTATTGACCATACAACTAATATTTTTATTTATTAAAACTGAATAAAAAAATAAAATTGATATAAATAGGATGATTTTAGGATAGGTAATAGTGCTCTCATTATTAGACTCATTTCCGTATTTTATAATCGGAAAAAACTCAAACACACTCTAAATGAAATTTTATGTGAGACTTGAAAGAAGTTTAGATATAGGTGAAAGTGTTGCCATTCTTCCACCTTGTTGTGAATTACGACAAAATTCAATATCAATTTTTGAGGCAAAATATAGTAGCAACCAAAATAAATGGTCTTCATCAATAATAACTTGTAGACGGATAATATTAAAAAAAAGCGAGAAAAAAAACGAAGGTTTATTTACCCAGTTTGATCAAACGATTTATTCTTGAGAGAGAGCAGCTCTCTGTAGCGGTAAAAAATTGAGACTAAGTCATTGATTGACTTAACTCACAAAGTGAAAGTCGCCACTATACTTTATTGTTCTAAAGGAATGGGAAAATAGTGAATAAAACCCAAAATAAAATAGAGATCAAGGTAAGGGGGTTAGTTATGCAAAGGAAAGATATTAACACCCTAAACATCTAAGGTACTCCGCAGGAACCTCTTTGAAAATCTGTGTATTTTTTGTTAAAAGAAATATGTACAAAATAGATTGTGGGGATGAGAAAAGAAGTATTTTTTTATAATTTTTTATTTGACAAAGCTTCCAATGAGTTGTGGGCCTATATACTAACAATGTGCAATGTTAAAATCAAAACCCATGTAGTTCGAGTAAAAAAAGTTTGAAAGTTTGTGTGTTGGTTAATTTTAAAGAAAAAAATTTTAAGTGAAAAGTCAAAGCGGCAAAATGGTTTGAATTTGTTTTTGTATTTTTTAAGTATTGAAGAAATAAGTCATATCTTGATTAAGAAAAGGGGTTTGAAAATGCATGGACCTAAGTCCAAGTTTTTTATGAAAGCGGTTCAAGTTTGAAAACAAGAATCCTTTGAAAAAGGGAGACAATTTAGAAAATTAAAGAAGAATGGGAGAAGATAAAGAGACTATCCTAAAAGCATAAAGTAAAAGCTAGGGTAAGGAATGGTATGATCAAACAAGAAGCCAAAACTTGAAATAATGAAGTCAATGTAGCATTCTCATCCTATAGATTAAAGCCACACATAAAGAATAGAACAAGAGAATACCAATCACCATGTGAAAATAAATCACAAATAAGGAAGTCTTAGTGAAACCCAAGGTATTAGAATCCAAAGCAAGGTCTCTAATATTAAGCCATGTATCAAATAGATCAATTAAGATCACAATAACAACACCTGCACACAGAGAACTTCACAATACAAAGACAAGGTAATGGTAAAATAATACAAGATCTAAGAGTCTCAAGCACAAATCCAAACTCTTAAGTAAACACAAAAGCCTCATCAATTCAAGTAAACCAAACATGTCTCACTTCAACCTGCATCAAGGAAGCTCAAAAGAAAACTTGAACAAGCATTAAGTAGGCATATGATTAAACATTGCATAAGATGACATTATAACAAAAAAGATCAAAGATAACAAAAAGAGGACTTAGACAAGTAGCATTCATGTAATAAAATTGATATAATAAGGAAGATGATAACTAAAAAACCATAAATAAATCCATAAAGGCGAAAGGTCAAAGCATATAAGAGATGAATATCTCTAAACCCTGAGATGTTACCTCATATGAACAAGTAAGGAGGCAAAGCAAACAAGTGAAGATTAAGAAAATAAATGGATATATCATGAGAATACATCAATAAACCCTATTCTACTTCCCCTAACATGCATTTAGGTCTAACCTAATCCTAAACAAAACATCAAGGGTTAAGAAGAAGAGAAAACAACCTAACTAGGCAAGTAGAAGAGGCAAACACTCAAAGGAAACAAATAATTCAACAATGCTATTTGAAAAAAGCAAAAAAAAACAAAAGAGGATACAAGAGGTAGATACATAATTATAAACATGATTTAAGATATCTCATCACATCACAAAAGGTCTCATGTGATCAACCATTACCTAATCAATACAACTATCTAAGGTAAGAAGAGACAAAGCTCAAACAAGTTGCAAACATTAGCCCAAGTCCCGATCATGTATCAACCACTTATAAGGAAGCAACTTCACATTAAATTAATCATCAATACATGTCAAACAATCCTTATGGTTCATGCACTAGAGGTATGGGCATTAGGAACATAAGAGAAAATAAACCCATAAGCACACTAGCATGCAAAGCTATATGTGTCAAGTGCCTAACCAAACATGGCATAAGAAGGTTAAGTGAAGTAAAAGATATGCAAAAGTAATACAAGTTAGTAGAAAGGACTTGAGGAAATTATCATCATCATACGTTCATGCTTGGGAAATAAGCATAACAAAATCACACAAGCACATGGTCACAAACATCCATAAGTGGAAACTAGTCCTCTAATCAAGAAGTGTTAACAAGACAAAAGGATAGAAATGTGGTGAATGAGATAAGGCAAATTAGAAAAATATATTCAATTTAAACATATCTCAAAGTTTTAAAAAGTTCACACAAACACAACATTCAACAATGATCAAACAAATGAAACAATTTCATCACACATTGCCATCTTTAAAAAGAATCCTCAAATCATGGAAAATAAATGATCAAGTGAACATGTGATAAAGCATTTATATTACACAAAATCAGAAGCATACATAATGTATTCCATATATATCATGGCTTTAAAACATCAAATATTCATGCATAGGATAGGGTCAATCAATTATCAAACAAACCCTAGTGTATCAACTAAATGGATCATCATCAAAATATTAATCAAATGATCAAATAAGATAAGGAAAATATGTATTCAAACTAAAGAATTCTTTGGTAAAGGAATGGTATTCATTTCATTCAAGTTCTTCAAACATCAAGGTAAATCAACACAAGGCAATGTCAAAGATTCACATCACAAAGTAAGTAAGCATCACTTCAAACATTTGCAACATACATCATTAATGTAAATCATTTGAATTATCAAATCTAAATTATAACGAAGGAATTACCTCATGGTAAACAACTTAAGAACAATTGGGAATAAAAGCTCTAATGGTTGCACAAGTGCACCTCTTATCAACTCACAAAGCACACAAACATTTAGACAATTAGGCATGTGTTGTGATACAATCCAAAGTCACACTTAGGAGGCTTCAAAAAATAAGTGAAAAAATGTCATTGCATAATGAAGTCATTACTTGAATGTATCCTAAATTGTGCCTAAATAATGTGTACAACATAGGCTCAAGGAAAAAGTTCAAACATCAACAACATATTCATTGATCAAGCAAATTAGGCAACAAGAATGGTTCAAACATAGACCAAATGGACACAACAAAGTGTCAAATGAGCATTAAAATACTATATATTCATGTATCTAAGTGTCTGAGAAAAATTGGATCAAGAAGCAATTGGAAAGATCAATAATCAAACCATATGTTGCAAACTAGGTCAAACGAAGCACACTTCATCATAGAATCATAATAAAATATCAAAACAATTTGAAAAATAAAACAAAAATCAGAGAAAATTAAATAACACACTAAAGTATGTTCATAATTTTTTTTGGAGTTTTTAGAGTACTGGAAGACTTAAAAATAAAATCAAGAAATAAATAGAACAAAAGGAAAATTAAAGAAAGAAATAAAATGAGAGAAATGACACAATTGAAAGTGTCACTATTAAATTAGTGACACTTTCAGAGTGCCACAAAAAGAATTCCCACGATCTAATAAAAAAAAGCTAGTGCGCGCTCTGGGACCACATAGCACCAACAGATCTATTTCTATCTCTCATTTTTATTTTTATTTTATTTTAATTAAATGTAACAAATAGACATGTCAGTAGGTACTGACTTGTCACATTCACTTAAGCGTTAAAACACAACAACAACAAAACAATGTGTGCTAATCAGAAGACAACAGCACATCATCTTCTTCCTCACAACAAAACCAAACACGATGAGAAAATCCCTAAGTGCAATGAGTTATCATAAATTTCAGATCCAGATATATCTCTCTTTAATCCATCAAATTGAACAACATAAAAAGAAAAAATTAAGTACTCCACGAGTACATCTCAACCATGACAAATAGATCTCAAAACAATGACTCGAGCATGGAGAAATTTAGCATGAAAGTGAGGAATATAAAGTTGAACATAAGCATTCAAACATTTGCAAACAGCTCAGATTCAAGTATCTAACCAATGCCTCTCTTAGAGGACTTCCGGATACAACATGTATGAACATTACTATGGAATTTGTAGATCTAAAATAGAAGGGATGAAGTAGAGAAATTCTTACTAATTGGAGTAGGTCCATTGAATTTCTCTCTACTCAAATGCTTCAGAAACCCGAGTAATATTGTTCTATTATCTCCAGAAATTTGGAAATAAGCAAGAGAATGATGCAAGCTTGAGAGAGAAGTAAGATGTGAAGGAGAAAATATTTGAGAGAACTGTAAATTTTTAGATCTGGTTTGGAACTTTCCATTCGTGTCCCTGAGTTATGAGGTGAAATTCTGGTATCAGATATGTGATGTTGAAGGAGATGCCACGACACAAATATCTGAGGACAATATAAAATGAAACAATATAAAAGCAGTAAAAACACAAGGGATTGTAACCCAGTTCGGTGTACAACAACACCTACTCTGGGGGCTACCAAGCCAAGAATAAGTCCACTAAATAGTATTAATTCATAGAGCCACATTAAATAACCAGTTTATAATCTAATCACTTAATCACTACCCGTGCTATACTTCTACCTAAGACACACCTAGGTATGAGGCCCTCCTCAAATCCATTCAATCACTAATAGTGAAAAACAACAAAATTATTAAGTTTGAAAAATCTCAATCATTCAATAATTAAAAGCTTATGAATGATCCATTATTTACAACTCACCTAAAAAATTAAAACTCAAGTATTGAAACAATACTAGAGTGTATTACAATTAAAAGATTCAGACTTTTGAACACAAGGAATATATTTTTCTTCAATTGTTGCTCTTGTACGAATAAGGTTACTAGTCCTTATAAAGGCGCAACAGCTTCTTTATGGGCATGGGCTGAAAATCAAATATTGTAATATATTGAATCCCTTGAATATCTCCATGAAAGTGGGCCAAGATATAATCCATAAAGATAAGATAGATCAAAAAATTATCCTCCATATTTTTCGCAAGTTATAAACCACAGAACCTGAATAAGGCGCGCTTAAAAATAGGAAACAAAAAATATGAAAAAAACACGTTCAGATCAGAAGGAAAATGTTAAGACATCTGCTTTGACATTATTCAATTACAGTTGAGATGATTTACTTCAAATGTCAAGACCTTAAGCAAAACATTGCCAAAGCAGCGTTTTACCAAAATTGCTACCAACAAACACTTACAAACAACCCCTTTGGCAAATTTTGGCTAAAACATTATTTGACCACATTATCATAGCAGCAGCACAAGCAAAAGAAACACAATTAGAAGTTAGCAGTGGAAGATGTCAGAACATCTTCTTAGACATGAAGCTCCCCCTCAAACTTACCAGTCAGTAGACAGTCAATCAGACAATCAGTTTCTCTCCCCCTTTTTAGACATAATATGCCAAATAAACATGCATTCAAGAGAGTAGTAGAAAAATAAGTACAAACCATAATATCCAAGTGTCAAGCATATACAAGTTCCAAAAAGAACATAAGGATTAAAACACAAAAGAAAAACAACAATAAAAAACATCCGCACAGAGCCTAACTGTCTTCAGGACCAGTAGACTTGGAAACTTTAGAACTTCCTTCATTATCAAAATCTCCTTCTTCAGTACCCACTCTATCATCAAGATTGTTATCCTTCTGCAGCTCCTTGATCAGCTTTTAAAATTTTAGCTTTCTTGCTGAGCTAACTCTGATTACCTCATCAAGTTCTTTGTAGGCTTCCATTAACTCAGTAATCATATCATCCTTGCTTGAGATCTTGTTTTCAGAGGATGCAGATGTCAAAACAATGTCTGGGACATGTTTACCTGAAAACAACTTGAAGTGAAGGGACAAGGCAGACTCCCTTTTGCAAATTACATCAGTGCCACACAAAATTCTAGGATGTTGATTTAGAATAATTCCACAAATAAGTGATGGAAAGGAAATGGGCATCTTGATAGTACAGGTTCTTGCATGCTTTAAAGTCTATTAAAAAATGTAAGCATCATAATCAAACAATTTCTTATTTCCAATAGCATAAATAAATTTTCCTAAACCAACTGTAATGGTTGAGGTATGATTGGTATGGACCCAGTTAGCTGCTCCAATTCTATGTAGAATAGCATATTTCACACTTAACTTACTAACAGGGAGCTTATTCTTCATGGGTCAATCACTCACTTAGTTTGCAGTGATGGCTTTGCACAACTGATTATCAGTAACTTCCAACTCACAGTAATCATCTTCAGACCTACCCAGATATCTATTAATGACATCAGGGGAAATTCAACACATCTTCCTCTAACAAACACCTTCCTATATTCCTTACTTCTGTGATCAGCACAATCTATAGGAATATTAACAATAAATTCCTTAACAAGAGTCTCATAACATTTTGCAAACCTGGTGACAGTCTTCCTCAAGCCAGCAAAGGAATTCAACTCCATAATCTCTTTGCACTCCAGTGCACCTGCTCCCAACTCTCTTTCAAGAGCAATCCTTCTTTGGAAGACATATTTCCATTTTTCAGCATTGCCAACAGAATGGAAGGAAATGTTGTCAAGAGGAGCATCAGGCACCCTGACAGAAAGCTTCTTTCTTGCAGACTTCTTCACAGGAGAGATGTCATGGACATCATCTTCATCATCATCTGAGGAGCTATCAGGTCTAACTTTTCTTTTGTTGGAGGGAGGCACCACTTTACTCCAGGGCTTTAGGGGACCATACATAGTCTTCTTCTTGATACTCTTGGCAGTGGATGTGACATCCATATCCTTCACTTTTCTAGACTTGAGCCTTTTATCAATTCCATCCACCACATTGGAAATAAGGTCATTGTCAACAACTCATCAACATTCACCATATTCTCAGCATTTGGATTCTTTGCAGTTTTGGAGCCAGCAACATCTTCCTTAGTAGAAGAGTCCTTCTCAGTAGATGATGTCTCAACATCTTGTTCAACATAAACTTCCACTTCTTCTAGAGCAGATGCAGCAAACTTGCCAAGTTCACTTTCAGCAACATCTTTCTTTAAGATAGATGATTCAGCAGCATTTTGAGGATCAATACCTTTGTCATCCTGAGCAGGCATTCAGGCAAGAGGAGTAGAAATCCCAGGCACAACAAAACCCTCATTTAACACCCTATCTACCATTCTTATAATACTCCTATCAACATTAACATTGTCTTCTTCTGACCTATCATCAGTAGTATTAGGAGCATTACCTTTAGAAGTGTCAAACTCGTCTTTGGATTTCTTTGCATGGGACGATCTAGGTTTCTTGAACTTCTTCTCAAGAGGTGGAACAGTTGTTAGAGGAGCGAAGACTAAGACTTTATCAAGGGAGAGATCCTCGGGATGGTTGACAGACTTTTACCTAGAAGCCTTGGCTTCATCAAAAGAGCACTTTAAGGGAGACGAAGCATGATGTTTTGACATCTTTGAATATTTTTGAACGGTGAGATGAAAAATAGAAAGGGTTCTTTTTCTTTAAGGGAGAAAGAAGAGGTTGTGAAAATAGAAGGAAGTAATGTCGTAGCGTGTGGGAGAGTATTTGAGATAATCTTGAAATGATTTCTTAAGATACTTAATTTGCTGGAAACATAATAAATGATATAATATCACTTTAATGATATTCCCGCACTCCCTTAATTTCTACAAACCCTCATATATTCAAATCCATAGTTTTCATCTTAAGTTCTCAAACTAGTTTGCATTCAAAGCCTTAGTGAATATGTCAACCGGTTGTAATTCAGTAGCTACATGTTCTAAGGCAACAATCTTTTCTTAAACAAACTCTCTTATGAAGTGATGATGGATATCAATGTGTTTGGTCCTATTGTGTTGAATAGTATTTTTTGATATATTTATGGCACTTAGATTGTCACAAAATAATGTTATGACATCATGTTTGGCATTATATTCTGTCAACATTTGTTTCATCCAAACCAACTGAGAGCAACTGCTTCCTACATCAATATACTCAGCCTCAACAATGGACAGAGACACACAATTTTGCTTCTTACTGAACCAAGATATGAGATTATTTCCCATATAGAAACATCCTTTTGATGTACTTTATTTATAATCAACACTTCCTGCCCAATCAGCATCACAATAACCACTTAAAGTAGAGCCAGATCCATGAGAATATAGCATACCATAGTCACTTGTTCAATTAACATATTTAATAATTCTCTTCACATGGTTGGCATGGCTAACTTTAGGATAAGCTTGATATCTAGCACACCCCCCTACAGCAAAGACAATGCCAGGTCTGCTAGTTGTGAGGTATAGAAGACTTCCTATCATACTTCTGTACACTTACTCCTTTTTCATCTTTAGACAACTTCAGATGTGTGGGAGAAGGTGTTCTCTTGTGACTGGAATTTTCCATCCCAAATTTATTTACTATATTCTTCACATATTTTCTCTGAGATAGGAATATGGAATCTTCCATTTGTTTAACTTACAGACCAAGAAAGTAAGTTAACTCACTAACAAGGCTCATCTCAAATTCTAACTGCATTTGCTTGACAAAATGTTGAGCCATCTCATTTGAAATCCCACCAAACACAATATCATCAACATAAATCTATGCAATCATGATCTTCCCTTCTTCTTCCTTGACAAAAAGAGTTTTGTCTATGCCACATTTCCTATATCCATTTTCACCAAGAAATTATGTCAATCTCTCATACCAAGCTCTTGGAGCCTGCTTTCATCCATACAGAGCTTTCTTCAGTTTGTACACATTGTTAGGAAAGCTTGGATCAACAAATCTCTTAGGTTGTTCCACATAAACTTCCTCATTCAGATATCCATTTAAGAAGGAACTCTTTACATTCATTTGAAACAACTTAAAACTCAAAATGCAAGCAACTCCTAAGAGTAGTCTGATTGATTCAAGTCTGGCCACAGGGGAAAAGGTTTCATCAAAACGAACTCCTTCAATTTGAGTGTATCCTTGTGCAACTAATCTTGCCTTATTTCTAGTAACCACCCCCTTTTCATCGTATTTATTCTTGTACACCCATTTAGTGTCAATCACATTTGTCCCTTCAGGTCTTGGAAGCAGATCCCAAACGTCATTTCTTCTAAATTGTTCTAGCTCTTCTTGCATAACATTAATCCATAACTCATCAGTTAAGGATTCTTTGACATTCTTAGGATCGATTTTTGAAACAAAGCAAGAGTTTGACATTCCTTCTCTTGATCTAGTAGTAACTCCTTTATTTAGATATACTACAATAAGTTCCTTAGGATGATCTCTATGAGTTCTTATTGAAGGTCCTTTATTGAGTTGATTGGGCTCAGGATCTTCTTGAGTTGGATTAGGATAAGTACTTCTCTCATTAGATTATGTTGGAATGTCTGACAAAGATGTTCCAACATCTTCTAAGACATCTTCTTCATCATCTCATCCTCTATCATCAATAATAACATTTATGGATTCCATCATAACCTTAGTTCTGGAGTTAAAGACTATGTAAGCTCTGTTATTTGTAGAGTAACCAAGGAATATTCCCTCATCACTCTTTGGATCCATCTTCCTTCTGTGTTCACGATCAGCTAAGATGTAACATTTACTTCCAAAAACATGAAAGTATTTGAAAGTAGGTTTTCTTCCCTTCCATTTTTCATACAAGGTGGCAGAGGTGCCTTTTCTTAGAGTGACTCTATTATGGATATAGTACACAGTATTCATAGCTTCAGCCCAAAAGTGGTAGGGTAACTTCTTCGCATGAATCATAGCTCTGGAAAATTCCTAAAGAGTTATGTTTTTGCGTTCCACGATCCCATTTTACTGCAGAGTAATGGGAAAGGAAAATTCATGACTGATTCCTTCAGAAGAAGAAAATCAACAAATTTATTATTCTCAAATTCCTTTCCATGATCACTTCTGATTCTGATGACACGACTATACTTTTATCTTTGAAGTTTTTGACAGAGATCTTTAAGGACTTCAAAAGTTTCGGATTTTTCTCTGATAAAACTTATCCATGTGTACCTGGAGAAGTTATCTACAACAACATAGGCATACTTCTTTCCACCAAGACTTTCAACCTGCATAGGTCCTATTAAGTCCGTGTGAAGAAGTTCCAAAACTTTTGATGTGGTGAGATGTTGGATCTTCTGATGTGACATCTTAGTTTGCTTTCCAATATGGAATTCACCACATACTCTCCCTTCTTCTATATTAAGCTTAGGAATCCCTCCCACCGCTTCTATAGATATAATTCTTTTCATTCCTTTAAGATGCAAGTGTCCCCGTTTTTGATGCCACAGTTTAACTTCATTTTCTTTGGCTAAAAGCATATGTCGAGGAGAAGTTCAACTCTCGGGGAACCCATAAATAACAGTTGTCTTTAGATCTGATTCCTTTCATAATAACTTCATTCTTTTCATTGCAAATGAGACATTTTGTCTTGGTGAAGTTTACTTTGAACCCTTGATCACACAACTGACTTATACTTATTAGGTTAGTTATTAACCCTTTAACAAGTAACACATTATTAAGTTTCGGGACTCTTAAACATTCCAGCTTTCAAAATCATTTGATTTCACCTTTGGCTCCATCACCAAAAGTCACGTAACTGGTGGAGTGAGATTTGATATCTACCAACAGATTCTTAACAATTGTCATGTGTCTAGAGAAACTACTGTCAAAGTACCAGTCATCTTTAGTTGGGACTTTGAGAGAGGTATGAGCTATGATACTAGCAACAATAGTCTTGGGAACCCATTGTTTCTTCTTTTTTCTATTTTGAGAGATCTGATCAGTCTTGGGAAGAGAAGCAGTTTTAGGGTACCCATATAACTTGAAATAGAAAGGTCTTATGTGACCAAACCTTCCAAAGTGGGGACACCTCCAGGGCTGGAATTTCTCTCTGGTGTGATTAAATTTTTTCCTGCCATGATGTTGAGACATTTGACTTGACATCTTTGGTTTAGACTTGGCATGAGTGGAATCTGATGAAGGTTCATCTAAATAAGGTTCTTTTTCCTCATTAAACCCTAGAACACTCTTGTCTCTTGACACTCTTCCCACTTGAATAATTTCATCTAATGTGTCAGACCCATTATTTAGCATCTTGAATGATTTGACCATTCTGTCAAGATTCGAATTCAGAGAAGTCACTTCACTTTCCAGACGAGAGATAGTTTTCAGATGCTCTTTCCTTTCTGCCTTCAACTGAGTTATGAGAGCTTTATTTTTCTCCTCTTCTTGGGAAACTTTTGTACTTCTGAGACACAGTTCTCTGTACGAGGCAGCTAACTCATCAAAGGTTAGTTCACCATCACTAGAATCTTCATCAAAAACATATCTTACTGTCAATGATTTAACATACTTGGAAGACTCCTCTTCAAGATCCCTCTCAGAGTCCTCTTTAGACCAAACAACAAATATATTCTTCTTCTATTTATTAAGATATGTAGGACATTCAGCAATAATGTGACCAAAACCTTTACATCCATGACATTGTATTCCCTTCCCTTGGATGGATTTTTCTTCAGCCCTTTTTATTCCAAACTCATTTGACATATGGATGTCAGATGAGATGTTCTTGACATTTGATCTTGGGTTCCTATCCATCTTCTTTATCAATTTTTTAAACTGTCTTCCAAGCAGAACTAAAGCATTAGATATTCCTTCATCTGTATCCAGATTACAATCCTCCTCTTCATCTTCAGTATTGGTTACAAAATCTATGCTTTTGTTCTTCTTTTCAGATGTTTCATTGATGCTTAATTCAAATGTTTGAAAGGATCCAACAAGTTAATCCACTCTCATCTAGTTAATGTCTTGTGCTTCTTCTATGGCAATTACTTTCATATCAAATCTCTTGGGGAGAGGCCTAAGCATCTTTCTCACCAATTTGTCTTCGGGTATTTTTTCTCCTAAAGCACTGGATGCATTAGCAATCTCAAGAATGTTCATATGGAAGTCATTTATACTTTCATCATCCTTCACTCTCAGATTTTCAAATCTGGTGGTGAGTGTGATACGGTGGGAGAACTGACTTGAGGTGAGTTAGTTGCCTCGTACAGAGAACTGTTTTCTTTGTAATGGCTCTCGTTTCTATAAGAACGCGTACAAAGTGTTGTTTTCAAAAGTGTTTCAAAATGAGAGTGTTGGTGTATAAAATGTTTTTGTTGTGAGCAAGCGAGTAACTGAGAGCAAACCTACCTACTCAAAAGGTCTTAGATGTGCTTTTCCTCCTCCTTTAAATGTTGCTATCTTACCATTGATTTGATAAGAAGCCCCATCGTTGGATGTGAAGGGACGGGCATTGGGTCATCGTATGACCATGATAGAAATGTTGTGAGATGACTTAGAATTTTTCTTTAGGGACTAAGATCATTTCGAAAGGCAACTTTGATAGCGCCATTGAGGGACTATGATCTTATATTTTTGTATGTGCTAAGACATCCTATATGCGTAACATGGCCATTTTTAGGCAACAAGTGGAGTTAACCCTAAGGGTGCATGTGTGAATAGTGTGTTTGATTTTCATGCATTTAATCTTTGATTAGGGTTATCTACTTGTTTATTTTATCTTGCTATACACACCCTAGTTACTAACATTTGTATTTGAAAGCGTTAAATTACGGAAAATAAAGTCCTACGCTATTACATCATTTGGGGGATAAGGGTACAATTTATAAGTGGGGATGAATTAGGAACTTAAATATTACAACCATATCGAATAACCATGAAGGAAACATAAAAACAATGTAAAAAGAAGGAAAAAATACATCTTGAACTATTATGTGTCGACACAAGCTCACATGCATCGACACATAACTTTCCTTGCCCCTGTATTGCCAAGTCAACTCAGTATGAGTCGATACATAATGGTATGTGTCGACTCTCACACTGCATGTGTCGACTCATACGTGCTTTGCGTCGACTCATACACTGTTTTTTTCTTCTGTTTTGGGCCTGTAAAGCAGTATGTATAGACTCATAAGGCTATGTGTCGACTCATACACTGCATGTGTCGACTCATACGTGCTTTGCATCGACTCATACACTATATTTTCTTCTGTTTTGGGCCTGTAAAGCAGTATGTATCGACTCATAAGGCTATGTGTCGACTCATGCTGTCATTTTTTCTACTTCAACATTGTTTTGCTGCATACATGGGTTAGTTTTCAACACAAATGAAAAGAGTGGAAGATAAACAAAAGGTTAGCTTCAAGGACAATGGTTACTACACTTTGTCTTCAAAAAAATGAAATACTAATGATGCTTGAAATAAAGAACTAAAGTTAAGAAACTTACCTTGGAGCTAGATCTTATGTTCTGAGTTTGAGTTGTTGTTTTAACTGTTCTTGAACTTTGGAAGAGAAAGCAGAGGTGTTGCAGAAGCTTCTTCTTGAGTTTGGACAATTTCTAGGTGATGTATGTGACTTTAAAACTCAAGAGTGAAGGTTTTGTGGACTGTTATGGTTTTTTGATAGCTAGTTCACGACAAGACTTCTGGCTTTTCTCTCTATTTTTCTCTCCTTTTCCAACCTCTTTCTCTTTCAAATGCTTCTTCTATTTATAGGCAAGGGGTTTGTGCATATGATCTGATTAGGTTTATAAGACAACATGTTATGGTTTGGTTGGATTACAAAGATCAAACTAAGTCAAGTACTCCATAGTCCCAAGGTGAAGTATCAAATTTGCTGGTATGGAGGAGCTACTTCCCATGATTTATGGTGGAGTATAATCAGCAACAAGCAAGGTATGGGCTCAAGACAAACTTTGTACAAAAAGCTTGCTTTTCAAGAATAGCAATGGTGCCTTTATGCCATAAATGGAAAGATCTTTTGGACAATGGTTTAAACACTTGGGTAATAGCTCAAACTCTTGTGTAAACATTAAATTATGATGATATTTTCAAGCAACGAAGCCTGCAACATAAGATTATGCAGCAAATCAAAATGGTTTTTGTTATGTGTTCTTCATTAAAATGACTTGCAATTCAATAATGGATGCTCAACTTCATGCCCTTGAATCTCCTAGCTCAAATATGATAAATTCATGCTCTTGGATGTTTTGGAAAGCTTGGAACATCCTCTATAATTTTCATGTTGGCCATTTTGATAAAATCCTCTTGTAACTATGTGAAAAAAAGCCAAGAAGTTGGGATAAAATCTTGAACAAAATCTGTTGAAAATTTCTCTAAGTGTTAAATGAAAATGTCATGACTTCATGAATTTGTAACTTGAGATCCCATCATATTTAGGAGAAGTTGTGTAAAGCAATGTTGTAGATATCATGGAAATCTACAACTTTCATGTTGAAAGTTTCTTTTGAATCATCTTGCATCATGATGAAAGAATGGCATGAAGTGATGAAATTATCATGTATAAAAACACTTAGAAAATTCCTAAGTCTTAGAAATCTTGACTTTTCAAGTTGACTTTTGACTTTCTTGACTTTCTTGATGATCAAGCTTGATATTCTTGCATGTCTTGATGAAATTTGATCTTTGGAATGTAATGTTGACCAAAAAGTCAAAGTTTGACTTTCTAATATGCAATTGACCATTTTGCCCTTTTGCCAAATCCAAGCCTAAATTGATGTATCAGTGCTGCAAACTTGGCGTTGTAGAAGATCTTGTGAGAGAACCCTTGAGGAATGAGAGGACAAATTTTGGGGTACAACAGTGAGCAACTGAAATCTTGACATCTTAACTTTGGATGTGCCTTCATGGGTGGATTGAAGAATCCCCCATGCATCCTTAGCTACTTCACATGTGTTTACTAATCTGAAAATGTTCTTGTCAATTCCATTGAATATAGAATTCAAGGCTTTAGAATTTCCAAGCGCAATTACGTCCTCTTCTTTGGTGCAATCTTCTTCTGGCTTTAACTCAGAAGTAGGTTCTCCATGTTCTCCCAATTTGACAGGGTGTTTCTATCCTTTTAAGACAGCTTTCCAAGCTTTGTTGTCCAGAGATTTTAGAAAGGCCACCATATATGGTTTCTAATGGGCATAATTTCTTCCATCCAGAATGGATGGTCTATTCATAAATCCTCCTTCTTTATCTGTAGTACCAGAAAGTATCTTCCCTAGATCTCACCCAGATACAGAGCAGGATGCCAGCTCTGATACTAATTGAAATTTTGGTATCAGATATGTGATGTCGAAGAAGATGTCACGATACAAATATCTAAGGATAATATAAAATGCAACAATATAAAAGCAGTAAAAACACAAGGGATTGTTAACCTAGTTCGGTGTACAACAACACCTACTCTAGGGGCTACCAAGCCAGGGATAAGTCCACTAAATAGTATCAATTCATAGACCCTCAGTAAACAACCAGTTTACGATCTAATCACTTAATCATTACTCGTGCTATACTTCTACCTTAGACACACCTAGGTATAAGGCACTCCTCAAATCCCTTCAATCACTAACAGTGAAAAACAACAGAATTATTAAGTTTGAAAAACCTCAATCATTCAACACTTAAAAGCTTATGAATGATCCATAATTTATAACTCGACTAACAAATTACAACTCAAGTATTGAAACAATACTATAGTGTATTACAATTAAAATATTCAGACTTTTGAACACAAGGAATATATTTTTCTTCAATTGTCGCTCTTGTACAAATAAGGTTGGAAGTCCTTATAAAGGCGCAGTAGCTTCTTTATGGGCTTGGGCTAAAAAACAAATATTGCAATATATTGAATCCCTTGAATATCTCCATGAAAGTTGGCCAAGATATAATCCATAAAGATAAGACATATCAAAAAATATTAGTCCATATTTTTTGCAAGTTATAAACCACAAAACCTGAATAAGGCTCGCTTAAAAATAGGAAACAAAATCTAAAAAACACGTTCAAATCAGAAGGCATGTGTTAAAACATCTGCTTTGACATCATTCAAAAACAATTGAGAGGATTTACTTCAAATGACAAGACATTAAGAAAAACATTACCAAAGCAGTGTTTTACCAAAATTGATGCGAACAAACACTTACATGAGGGAATGAAGGAGTTATATAGAGTGAGGATGTGAGGTTATGGTGGTGGAGAATTTTATTGGAGGGAAAAAATGTGTAAAACAAAAATGAGGTGTGTGTCTTGGGTGATGTATTTTGTGTGTGTTTAATGGTGTTGATGCTGCATTTTGGAGAGTGAAAGGGAGTGAGAAAAATGTGAAGGATTAGTTAGCACGAGGTAAAGAATGGAGAAGAAGTTTGTGCAAGTCTCCAAACTTTCTTCTTTTGGCAACTTCTCAAATAAGGTGCATGCATGAGGTAAGGCTTTAATTAGTCTTATTGGGTAAATAATGAGAATGCATTTGTGTAGTTGTGATGCATAAATAAAGAAAAATTACATGTAATAGCTTGCTAGCTCAAATTGCAATGGTTGAAAATCTAATATCTCGTGTTCATGCAGCCTCTTTATCTTGGCCATAACTTGAAGAAATTTGATTAAAATGGGAAGATCTTGGACTTGGTGGAAAGAGGGAAATGAGATGAACAAATTTCATGTAGAAGGAATGTGATTTGAAGCTTGTAAGACACTTGAAATTGGCCATAAAAGCAGTCACCTGATCCTGATCCAAGACTTGAAAAGAATTCACTAATTTAAGAACCATTTTGCAACTTCAATGTCACATCTTCTTACAACCATAACTTGCTCAACAATGTACCAAATAAGATGAACTTGTGATCAATAGAAAAATAAAAGATTGACCAACAACTTTGATGTTGAGTTTGTCTTGAAAATAAAATTGTATCACTATGAAATTTGTCCATCAAGTAAGGCCATTAACCATATTGAAAATTGCTTAAAATTTCTCTAAGTGTCAATTATCAAAAATGGATGAAGCATCACTTCAACCTTGAATAACTTTTGATTCATGGATCTTTTAGGCATGATTCCTTCTACAAAAATGGAGTATGATCTTTCCTCTTTAACATGACACCAAGCTTTAAAATTTTTGACTTTTTTGGAAAGAGTACTGAATCATGGAAAATGGTCATATGAACACAAGTTCTCTTATACTTAGAAAAATTTCTAAGTTCCAAAAAGTCAACCATGGTCAACTTTGTTGATTTACTTGATTTTATTGATTCCACTTGGAAAAATATCAACCATTGACCATATTTGACTCTTGAAACTCAATTTTGACCATAAAAAAACCAAGAGTTAACTTTTTTGACATGCATAGTTAACTTTTCCCAATATAATCAATTTTCTTTTACTTTTGATCAATTGAGCTTATTTTGATGATTTTAATTGATCAATACTTCACACATAGGTACTTTGGGACACATATAATACCATGGAAACATGTTTTGCTCAAAAAGTTAAGGAGAAGTTGATTTAATCCAAAACCCAAGTTTCAGTCCCAAAAGATAGGAGATAGATGCACATCTTCAAAACCCTAATTCCTCTAAGGGAGCTTGAGAATATTTTGAACAAAGATGACTTATGTAATTAGGTGATGCTCATGATGACGAGACTTCAATCTTCTAACCCTTTCTTAGGAGGTGGGATGAATACACTTGTGTCAATACCTACAATACGCAAAACATAAAGAGAAACAAGAAATATCTTTTTGGATTTTGGTTAAGGGTTAGTAATTATGAAACAAACATGTACAAGATACACAATTTAAGTTGCTTGATGATCCCTCAAGGACAAACTTTAAGAGAGGAGAAGTAGAAGTGGTGGTCAACCCAAATGCGTGATCTTCATGTATTTTGATGATATGAAATGATGAGGGATCTTAGGGGCAAAAATCAGGGTATAACACTCTCCAATTCACTATAATCAAGAAGATGTTACAAGAGATTACACATGAGTTACAAGAAAATATCCTTCGCCTTCAAGTTCCCAAGAACAACCTTGAAGGTGCCCAAGAAAAACCATATTTTCTACCAACTCAAACCCAAGGTGTAAACAAGTGTTTTCCAATTCCATTAGATAGCTCTAAAGGTTTCCCAAATCCTTTTCTAAGATTTCCCTTCAGAATAGCCAAAACTATATGCTATATCTTTAAACCCTTGCTCTCTTTGTTTTTTTAAGCTCTAAGATTGTCACACTCTCAAACATATAAGAGATACATATTTATAATATCAAATACCCAACATCTAGATCCCAAAATCACAATCCAATCACTCATGGATCCATGAATCAAACCAAAAGATCCTGAATCACGTAAAATGACAAACTGTCGAAAAGTCCAAAAAACACTGAAATCATCGGTCGTTGTACGGACATCCAGGTTCCGACTGTATGGATCCTCTGCCACTCTACCGTATGGACGGTACTGTTCATCGTCGTATGTTTCTTCGTGAAACAATCGTTAGCCTCTTATTAAATTTTACTTACGGGATCGGCTATAATAATCCCAGACTTAGTGTTTAGAGTGTTTTTGGGTTGAAAAAGGAATAAAAGGGAAAAATATAAATACAATTGCAATGTAAATAAATCAAAGACAAAGCTTGTAATTTAAAGTGAAAAACTGTAAATTGCTAAGAATTTAAATGTGGAAGCATTCATACATTATTAAGCTTGAACTCGTTTCTCTCTTAGATGTGAGTACTTTGAGTGTATTGCTATTAAATGTTAAGAAATGTGACCTCTAACACAAATACATAAAGTTTCTTAAATAGACATCCTAATCATGTAACCCTCGGTGGTTACTAGCCCGTGTTTGGGCTTCGTGGAGACTGTTTGGGTATTTCCATGTTCTTGTTGGCTTTGTACGTTGATAATTGTTCCCGCCAGTATGCATCTTTTCTTTCGCCGCCCTTTATACATGTCGACAGCTTCTTCTAATCTCCTGGTTTCATCTACTAACCTATTTGGTCGACATCCTTTCCTTGCTTGATGCATCTCATTTTTTTCCACCACTTTATGCCCTTCAGTCAAATAAACCCCCACAAATTTAGGTTTATTCCCTTAGTCAAAAATTTCTTGTCAACAAATTGCCCCTCAAAACGCCATGTTCAACGGAGTCTTGTCAATGGGAGAACTCTGGCATTTTTCTCTTTCATATTTTCGACCGTATGTCTCACTATAGGGATGACGTTATACATGATCATGACTACTTTCTACGCAACAATTTCCCATGTCACTTGAATACACGACTAAGGTAATAAATGGGTCTTTGAACTCCTTTATCATCATCTTGGGCTAAGATGCACCCTATTGTTAAATTTGACGCATCTATGTACAATCTCATGTTATTATTTCTCCTAGGTGGTAATAACACAGGAGGCCTAGTTAGATATTCGTTGATTTTGTTAATGGATTCTTGTTTCTCTTTTCCCCAGTGAAAGTCACTTTCCTTATCGATCTTTAATAATGGCGAAAAAACTTTCATTTTTCCACTTATATATGAGATAAATCTTCTTAATAAGTTGATTTTCCCCAGCAAAGACTGCAACTGTTTCTTTGTCGAAGGAGGCTCGAGATCCAAAATTGCCTTTGCCTTGCTTTGGTTGATCTCGATGCCCTTTTTGTGCATTACAAATCCTAAAAAAACTCCTTATAGTTCTAATGAAATTACTCTTGATAAGCCTTTCTATCTCTTGTTTGATCTTCAAAGTTATTTTAGGGGCAAATCTCCTAGAATGTTGCTTCACTGGTTTTTTGCTTGGTTGAATAGGCAGTTGATGTTCCACGACCGTTCAACTTAAACTCGTTATCTTGCCATAGTCCCAGGCGAAAAATCTATATACTCATTTGGCAGTTTAATCAACTTATCTTTCATTTTCGACTCAACTTTAATGCTAATGTACATTGGTCTCTTTGTTGCACCGTCTCCTAGATCAACTTTCTCTAACGGATCTTGTGCTTACATCTTTGGTACTGGATTTAGTGGGTCCTTTTCAAACCCCAAAGGTTCATTGTCATATATGCAATCTAACCTTCGGCTTTCTAAAGTTGTTTTTTGGCCCAATTGGCCTTCTTGATTTTTTGTTCTAGCTCCAATAGCCATATTTTGCAACTTCTTGGCTTCTAAAGCTGATTTCCTTTTGTTTTCAACCACATAAGCCAAAATCCGAGTCAAACTTTTTGACTCATTAGTCATCACGTTCAACCACAGACCACCCCGTAGGTGGGATCGACTCCCTAGGCATTGCTGCCTCTTCAGAATCCCATGTGAAGCCATGGTCAGGATCCAAACTTAGAAAACAATTTTTGTTTTCATTGGGAGCATGATTCTCATCATCACAAGGCGCTACATTCGCCAAATATTGGTCAAAAGAATTCTTTCCACCTTTCACATCATCGACTTTTAGTATCTATGATAATCTTCTATGTTCTCTACTACACCATATTTTCTCTAAATGGAAATTTTTTGGTGCAAAGTCGATGAGACTGCACCTACTCCATGAATCCATTCACGACCAAATAATAAATTAAAGTTGGCTTTGGAATTTATAACCATAAATAATGTTGATCTGGTTGTTGTTCTAACAGTCGATTCTACTTGGATGACACCCAGTATGTTACCGATCTTTCCTTCATAGTTTGATAACATCGTCTTGTGGAGTCGAAGCTTTGACCCACACTTCCCCATTTTCTTAAACAGAGCATGTGACATTAAATTTACAGCTGCCCCACCATCTAAAAATACCTTGTTCACTAGTATGCCATCCATCTTCGCCCTTATGAATAAAGGCTTGAGATGATATAGCATCCTTGGGCTTGGTTTTTCAAACATAGCCTTCTGTTCTTCGACCACACCACTAGTCATCACATAGTCGCATAGAGGCTTTTCATCAGCCACTTCGTTGGAGGTAAATTCTTCTTCATTTTCTAATACTTCTGACACCCTATCGTATTCAGCAGGCAGAATCTACACAATTCCACAATTAATGATGAAGTCTTCACCATAATAATAGTCCTCATCCACCATGTCATCCTGTTGCGAAGGCTCATAGTCAGGTTCTTCCTCCTCTTCGCCTTCATATGTGGGAGTATACTCAGGTGCAGGAGTATATTCCATGTTTTGTGTTGCCACCAATTTTGTATTTCCTAAAGGAGCTACCTTCATAGCCATTCTTTAATGTGTTATGGATTTTTCTTTTTCAGTCAGCTTCGACTTGAGATAGTACACCTTTGGAATTGAAAACTCTTTTGACTTTTTGGCTTCTGCTGGTAGCATGTCTTCGGCACGGCTGTTGTCTTCAACTAGCTTCAACTGAGATGTCGGAGATTCCTTTTCCGCCTTTTTATTCCTCTGATAACGTCTCCACGAAGTCCTTGTCATTGGGTTTTTCCCTTATAGTTGGGGGAAACTTGTTAACCCTTCTACTCAGCTTTCTTTTCCTGGGCCTCATCTTCATGCACAATTAATTTCCACTTTGGCCTCTTACCCCCCCTCCTTTTGGCTCACTGATTCCACCCATTTTTCTTGTGGAATATCTGATGGAGGGCGAAAGGTTTTTGGACGAGAATGTTGCAATATATTTTTGTACCCTTCGTTGCGTTGAGGATTTCCTGGCCTGTCGGGAAAAAAACATTGGGACTGGAGCCTTCTCTAGCTTAAGAGTCTCTTTTTTGACAACTTCATACTTCTCAGCTACTTCTTCATCAAACACAGTGTTGCATCTTGGGCATAACTTTTCCTTCGACCCCTTCACTCTATTTCTCTTGGAAGTCAGCCAAGGTTTCTTCATGTTGAGGGTACACTACCTGTAATCCCTCTTCCATCTTTAGGTTGTAACTTTCATTGGTTTCGACCATCTTAACTTCTATTTCACCAATCATTAAAACCTCTTTGTCGAGGCCTTTAGTAGCTTCGATCATCATGCAGTCTAGAGGCTCTAAGTATAAACCCTCTTCAACTTTCAAAGGTTCAGATTCGACTTGCATCTTTGGCTTCTCGCCAAATAGGAGTGTTGTACGCCCAAAATTTGAGCTCCCTCTTCTTCAAGACACTCTCCTAGGGTTCTCAAATGCTTAAGGTTGCCCAAGAATGGATCATACAAATTCTTCTCCTAAGCAATGAATCCACAACTAGGGTTTCACTTTTCACAAGGAAGTTTGGGTTTAAAAATCCTAAAGTGTATTTCATGGTTTCTCATATGTCTCAAAGAATCCTCATGCCATGTATCAAGCCTTGAATCACAAGTTTGCTTTGTCAATGGCTCAGATGACTGAAAATTAATTATATTGGGTAAAAAGTCAATTATGGTCAACATACAGTTAAACTTCAAGATTTTTGGTTAACATTAAAATTTTGAACTCATATTCATCATTTGATCTAGGGTTGATCATGATTCTTCAAGAAAAAACCTCAAATCATCAAAAGTTAAAAGTTACCAAATTAGGATTTTCTTTAGAAGAAGTCAACTGAACTTTGACCAAGCATAACTTTTACATGCTTCATCAATTTTTCTCCAACAGAAGCTCATTCTGAGGAAAATTCAATTCTCTACATCTTTGTCTCTCTAAGCTCAAGTCCAAAAAATGCTTCATTTGAGAGATATGAGCCAATACATTACATGTCATTTCAAAAGTCAACAAAAAGACACTTATTGTCAAGGCAACTTACATCAAGATAAATTCTTCAACTGCAAAAATGATCAACATAGATATTGTAGAGGATACCTTGAGCTTTCCAAAAATTCCAAGATCACTTTCAAAAGATGAAAATTTAGAGAGTTATGCCCAGTGAAAGTTGGAAAATTTTGAGCGAATGCATGAAGTTCAAATTGAGCAAACTTGATATTTTGGGCAATTGCTTTAAACTCCAAGTGTGTATTACACTCCTTATACACCTCAAATCTTGTTCATGCACCTCTTGATCTATTTTATTTTTATTTATTTCTATTTATTTCTATTTATTCATTAATAATTCAAAAATAAATTAGATAAATATGAGGCTTCTTACACAAAGCCCAAGCCCGTCTTATCTTTGACCTAATTCATGCTATTTAATCTCCACTCTTCATACAAGCCAACCAGGAAACTCTTACCTCAAGAAACTTGTCCAAAAATTTCAAGTTTTTTTAAGAACCCTTAAAACTTGAAACCCTATTCATATTCCCTTTCACTATAAACTAGCCACTCCATTCACTCCCAGCAATCATACAGAGTAAGAATGAATCAAATTTGATGGTTCAAAGCTCATGAAACACCCATGCATCCATCACCGGTTTCATGATCTTTACAAAACTCTTATTTTGATTTTTGTGTTGTTTTAAGCCATACTAATGACACTAATATGTTTCTAAGGCGTGTTTGTACAGGTTTGGATCATCATAGTGATCCCATGCAATCCATATCTTGAGATGCCATACTTGCACTGATCCACATCTTTTTTGTAATACCTCTCAAACCAGGCCATTTCAGTCCAAAATAACCATCCTATTGAACTCACAACCCTTGATTTAGAGGGTAGGGTACTTTTGGCTTTCTAATAGTTGCTATTTGCAGGTGCGGAGGATTGACTTACCAGAGAAGACGACCGGAGCTAGGGCTCCAGCGCCTCTCCGGTTCATGAACAGTTTTTATATTATATATGTATTGTTTCATTATACTACCGGATCAAACAGCCACCCCAGTGGCAGAAGCGCGTTCGTTAAGGCATTTGTGAAAATGGAATGGGTTTGATCCTGCCTTTTATCATTTATTTTCTTCATATTTTCATGTTTTGTAGGATAATTCATAAAATGCATTGAAGCTATCTACTATCACCAAGGCGCACTTGGCCTAGTGGTGAATGTGTTGTTTGATTTGGCTGAAGGTATGGGTTTAACACCCAGCCCTGGTGTTGTACCCCAAAATTTGCCCTCCCATTTCATTAACATTTTCTCACCACAAGACCCTTGGAGCTCAAGATCAAGTTAGGGTTTGCTCTGCTCAAGACTCCTCCTTGCACTGTTGACCCAAATTAGGGTTTGAGTTTGCACAGGGATGTTTTGACCTAAAATGCCCAAAGTGACTTTCATGCTTCATGTTGGACTCACAAGTTTATCCATACCAAGTTTCAAGCCTTGATTCCAATCTTTGCCCAGTCAATTGGACAATTGACCTAGAAATCAGTTGTATTGGGGGAAAAGTCAACTGTGGCCAATTGACAGTCATACCTAATGATTTTTGACCCACATCAACCTAATGAACTCATATGAACCATTTGGTCAAGTTTGGATCACAATTCCACAAGAAATTTGATCAGATCACCAAAAGGGCAAAATGGTCATTTTTAGGGTTTTGACTGCACAAAGGCAATTTTTGACTGTTTGACCTAACCAATGGCAAACCAAGTTCACATATGGACTCAAGGACTCAATGGCATTGTCTTGACACATTCAACAAGTTCAAAAAGATCTCAAATGCACAGGATTGGCAGATGAATTTTCCAGTCAACTGATCAAAATTTGATTGTACACTGAAAAGTCAAACTTTGACTTTTTGGTCAAAATCAAGTGCCAAGATTCATTTTTCATCAAGACATGTCAAATTATGAAACTTGTTCATCAAGAAATCCAAAATTGCAAATTAGGGTTTAAAATGAGAAAATTTCATAACTTAGAATTTTTCTAAGTTATGAAACTTCCTTATTTTGTTTCCTAACTTTGTCCCATTTTTTCATCAAGATACAAATGGATTAAAACAAAAATCAAAACATGAAAGTTATAGTCCATTGCAAAATATACAACTTTGATTCACAAAGGTTTATCAAAGGAAGCTTGTAGCTCAAGTTATGATTTTTGGAACAAGGGTGCAAAACATTTTTAACTTAGAGAAATTTTGACCTATTCTAGGCAGGATTTTTGTCCAACTTCATGGCCATTTTTCACATACTTCCACTTGGATTTTCAATTTGAATTACGAAGATGGATTGTAGTACACATTCCAATCTTTCCAAATTGTCCAAGAACTTCTCAAACACCCTTTTGGTTAGGGAGAATCGAATTTGCAAAGTTGGGCAAAATTCACTTTTGTTCTTGGCCAAGGCTTGTTCATAAGACTTTGCATTTTCAACTCAGCATGGTTTATGCTAGCTTGCAGGCTTCTAATCTTCTTAACACTCAATAATTAAATGCCAAACCATTGTTTTCAAGCATTATTTTGTTCATTTGGTCATTACATGCAAGATTAATCCATATTTAGAAAAAGTATATTTGCCATTTTGGAAAAGATGCACTTTATATCAAATAACAAATCCAAGAGGCATGGGCCAGATCTTTGAAGATAGCATTTGTACACAAATCCCTCTGATCAAGAACAAGGGATGCAGCATACTTTAGGGCATTGCACAGGCCTGTATTGAAACTTGTATTTTCTTGCTTCAAGTAGAAGAAAGCTTGCAAAACAACACCAATCTCTCTTTCCTGTAAACACCAACCAAAACAAAGTTTGCAAACACTTTCCATACATCAAACCAAGCTTGAAACACGACTCAATCATCCCTAATCCCTCCTCATACAGAAAATCACATTTTTTCTGCAACACAGGGCACTTGTTGCAGTTTGACTTCCACAAACACTTCCACTCGTGCGTTTTGGCCAAAGCTTGTTCAAACACACTCCCTACCATCCATTGAAGCTATCACAAGCCCTAGATACAAACTGTAACATCCCTAACCCCTGTTGCCATTTTCATTTTTTCAGTTGTGCAGGTAAACTTCCATAGCACGATTCATAGTGATTCAAAGCAAGCCAGGTGTTGGAGAAGCATCCTTGGACTTCAGGCAAGCTGTACCAAAGCTCAAACTCCATTGAAGATACCTCTATTGTTGTACACGACTCAAGCTGAAACAGGTAAAAACATGAACTTCTATCTCTCAATATAGGAAGAGATAGGCTTAGGTTTGTGAATGAAACATGTTCTCCTCATAGCCCTGAAGCCATCCATATACTGACTTTTCATTTATATTGAGTATGCTGTGAGAATTTTGGCCATGAACGTTGAAGAAAAATTAGGTCAGAAATTGGGGATGAAGAAATTCTCCCTCGTTTTTTAGAGTTAGGTCAAGATTTTTATATGTATGAATTCGTCTCTTCATGCTCTATAATGTTTGTGTTATGAGTTTTTGTTAAAAGTCAAAGAATCAGGAGTTGGCTGTTGTACAAGAAGCGCGTGTTTTTGATGTTCAAACAAGTTTCTGGAGGTTGAAGAAGGTGGACTTGGGCTGGGCCTGAGTTGTTCCTGCTTTTTGCACCCCCTTTTTTTAATTTACACCCCCCTGGCCCATTGTGTGATATTTTATTCATTTTTGATTTTTTCTTTTTGATTCTGACTTATTATTTTTTGCTCAAATATAAAAAAATACTAAAAATATTTTTCCACCCATTTTTGCATTTTATTTGGAATTTATTTGTTTTATTTAAACTTATACATGTAAAATAAATATAAATACCTTTTTTTATTTAAAACTTTAAAAATAACACAAAAATATATTTTCAGCCATTATTTTTATTTACCTTTTGAAAGCATTTTCTAAAAAATACATTTTTTGTAAAAAATTAATATTTTTATTTTTGTACATATTTAGTATATTTAAATATACATAATATAAATACTCGTATATTTATTAGAATATTTAGGATAAAAGTATGAAAATAATACATTTTTATTTTTATTAATATATGACATCAAAAATACTTTTTTACAATATACTTCCTTTTTTTTTGTATATAATTAACAAATATTGTATATAATTAATAAATAAATATTATTTATTTAGAAAACTAGGGTTTTGCCCTAAACCATGAAAATATCCAAAAATTGACCTTTTTATTTTTGTTTATATTTCACATTGAAAAATATTTTCTCATACATAAAAAATCATTTTTGTGCATAATACATTTTGCATATTTATTATATTTGTTTAAATATTGTATAATTTAATATTTGTATATTCAATATGGATGTAATAGTTTTAGATTTAATTTCTTGCTAAATATCCCCACATTCAAACATTTGTACCCCCATCCCCATAATCATGTTGTAATAATTTAGGACTTTAAATTTTCGCATTTAAAAGCTTTCAAATTATGCCATGATAGACCTAGGGTTTGTATGCAAATCAAATAACAAGTAGCTTGACTAATACAAAAGACAAAAATGCATGAAAATGGATAACACAATGCACACTTGCACCCCTAGGGTTACTCCACTTGTTGCCTTCAAAAATGGGCCATGTTGCATGTTGAATGTCTTTGGTAAAACAAAAACAAATCAAATGATCATAGTCCCTCGATGACGCTTTCCCAAGTTGCCTAAAAAATATTCAAGTCCCTTAAAGGAAAAATTGCCAAAGACACTTGGCACCATTGCATTCATGGTCTAAACGATGACCCGCGCCCGTCCCGTTAACATCCTAACACAAGATTGTCCACCAAATACAATGGTGGAACAATACTGTTAAAAGGGTTAAAACATAGGAAAGATCTTTGGGAAATTTAGGGTAGATAGCTCTTGGTTACTTGACCAACTTGCAAAACAAATCCTTGCCCTTTTTCAAAAAACACACATCACAACACAATTTCAAAACAACTTTCAAAACATTGAAAACTTTTCAAAAGACAAATACACCTTTGTATACATTCAAACATGGATCATTACAAAGGTTGCCACAACAAATGGCCTCTTTTCAAAACCTCTTTCAAAATCACACACAAAACACCATTTCAAACAAATGAAAGCACCATTTCAAACAATTGAAAATGCAAGGCAAGTGATCTAAGAAAGTAACTAAGAGCCCATGGATAACCATGGATAGAAAGGGTGCTAATACCTTCCCTTTCTATAATCTACTCCCCGAACCCAAGAAAACATCCCAAAGGTTTTTCCTGTGCTTTTTAACCTTTCCTTAGGATAAAATAAAAAGTCGGTGGCGACTCTTGCTAAACCGAAACATTTGCGAAAACAAACGCAAAACCTCAAGTCAGTTCTCCCACCATATCACAGAACTGGCGACTCTTCTGGGGACTTGATTAAAAGTGGAGTAACCTTAGGGCTTAGATCACCCTTTTGCATGACTAATTGTTTGCTTTGATTGCTTTACATTTTGGTTCTCTTGTTTGGGCTTGAAATCCTCCACCCGGATTTGGGAAACATTCATAGATAGCAATACATTATGGAAACTGTGCGGGGTATACCGACACGGTTGAAGCAATAGCTATATTAGTGTGACATATTTGTGAGTACCGGTAACCCTTGAGTTCAATCAAGGAGAGTACGGGGCCGCTGAGTGATGTCACTAAGCACTAATGACCTAGAACCTTACTTGACCATCTTGGCCTTTTATTAGGGGTAGTGAGATGACCGGCTTTGGTGCAGTCCGAAGTTGGTAGATACTCGATACTACACTCATTGAGGGTTGTTTTCTTGGAATATTTTGGTCGCTAGTTAAGTGGCTAAACCAAAACAATGAACATAGAAAACAATTCAATGATATTGAGCTCCTTAGAACCCGGTTACTATTTATAGGACAGGTTTTTAAGCCAACTTCACTCAAGAGGGTACTTACCTATGAAACCTCATGCAAGCCTGAAACTAGGGTTTTGTGTGACTTGCTTGTACATATGTTTGTGCATACATCATGAACATCATAAAGCATCATATGCAGTCACTAACCATTTCAAGGGTTTGGATCTTCATCTTTGTTCTTGTTTTATAGGTCATGGAAATTCTTCGCAGGAAAACTATCCAAGTCAACCTCGTGAGAATCCCTCCTCAACTCAAGGAGCTCACTTCTAGAATTCCAGAAAGCTCTCTCCTCAGTGAAAGACATGGTAAACTTCTCAGCCTAGTCAACACCAGCATTGAAGAAGACATGGTGAAAGTGTTGTTCCAGTTCTTTGACCCCCTTCACCACTGTTTCACATTCCCCGACTACCAGTTGGTGCCTACTTTGGAGGAATTTTCTCAACTCCTGAGAATTCCTATTCTTAATCAACTACCCTACAACGGTACGGAAAAAGAACCAAAGCCTGAAGACGTTGCTCAAGCACTACACTTGCAACCATCTGACATCAAGGGGCATTGGGAAACTAGAAGTGGTGTCAAAGGCTTCTTGGCAAAATTCTTGTTTGAGAAGGCACAAGAGTGTTGGAACTCCTTGGATCTACAAGCCTTTGAAGAGATTGTAGCACTCCTCATTTATGGGTTGGTCTTGTTCCCAAATCCTGACCAACTTATAGATGTCAATGCTGTCAAGATTTTCATATCCAGGAATCCCATACCTACATTGCTTGGGGACATCCTCCACTCATTTTACACACGAACAATGAGAAAGAGAGGTGTTCTCATGTGCTGTACTCCTCTCCTTGCAAGGTGGTTTATTTCTCACCTTCCACAATCTGTTTTGAAGAATGAACAAGGCTTAAGGTGGTCACAACGATTGATGACCCTCACACACTCTGATGTACATTGGTGTTCTCGGTCCAGAGAAAATGTCATCATCGTCGATCGTTGTGGTGAGTTCCCTAATGTTTCGTTACTTGGCATTAGAGGGGGCATTACCTACAACCCTTGTCTAGCTTTGAGACAATTTAGATATGCACAGAGGGATGGCCCTCATGACATGCTGATTCCTGACCTAGTTTTTGACTTCGACAACAATGCGCAAGGACTTCGCCAAAGATTCATCAGAGCTTGGAGGATGCCTAACAAGGTAGATAGCAAGACACTGGGGCACAAGAACTCCATCCCTCTCGAGCCTTATCTCAAGTGGGTAAGAACCCGAGCCCAGAATCTTATGATGCCTTACCCTCATATTCTCCCTTTGATTAAAGAGCCTGTTAGGAAGGAGAGGTTCCCTACACCATCCTACATCCTGACATGCCTACATCATGGGAGGAGATGCAGAAGAGTTGGATCCAACTCAAGGAGGAGCGGAATACTTTTGAAGCCAACTTCTACGCCAGTGAGAAGAAGGTTTTGGAGCTTACTCGCCGACTTCACGAGGAGGAGACCCTCAACACTTATATCGCACCAAAGAGGATGCGCAACGTCTTTTTACCTTAAGAAGTTTTTGTAATATTTGGCCCATGGGGCATTTATGTACTGACAAATTTCTTCTTATTAATATGACGTGTGTTCTTTTTGTTTGCAACAATTTTGAATTTCTAAATCCTTGAATGCATTACATGAATAAACATATCATTCATCATATGCATAAACAGGTCTTCACACCAGGTTTCCTTATCTCTCTGTTGTTTATTTCAGTAAGATGGAACTCGAACAGACGGTCAAAGATCTACAGGCACAAAACTCGCAGTTTCAACAGCTCCTAATGACCTTAGCAAAGGGTCAGGAGGATCTTAAAGCATTACTAGGGAATAAAGAGCAAGAAAAAGGAAAAAAGAAGAAGAAAAGAGTTGGGGTAGCTACACTGGGAAGAAGATTTGAGAATGAAGCTAGAAGAGTTCTTGAATTCCCCTCCACATCTGATGAGGAGACCGGTAAAGGAAAAGGGGCTGCATTACCTTCTGAATCTGAGGCTGAAGAGGAAGAGGTTAAGGAAGATGAAGACTACTCAAAGCAGCAATACCCGCCAGCGGACGATAAATACAAAAACCTGGAGGATAGATTGGCAGCTATGGAGCTGCAAAGGGTTCCCGGGTTAGATTTTGAAGAATTGGGATTGATTGCTGGGATTGTGATCCCTCCAAAGTTTAAAGTGCCAATTTTTGCAAAATATGACGGGCTGTCTTGCCCAAAGATGCACCTGAGGTCGTATGTCAGGAAAATTCAACCGCATTCATCCGATAGAAATCTTTGGGTACACTTCTTCCAGGATAGCCTGTCTGGTACACAACTAGATTGGTTTTACTAGCTTGAGAGGTCAGAGGTGCATAGTTGGGAAGATTTGGCAGCTGCCTTTTATCGCCAGTATCAATATAACGATGACTTGGCGCCAACCCGTACTCAGCTACAGAGTATGGGAATGGCCTCAAATGAGGGATTCAAAGAATACGCCCAGAAATGGCGCGACTTGTCCGGAAGAGTGCAGCCACCTCTTTCAGATAGGGAACTAGTTGATATGTTCTTGGGGACCCTATCTGGCCCATTCTTCAACCATTTGATCAAGAGCTCTTCTGCAGGGTTTACTGAATTGATTCTGACTGGCGAACGAGTGGAAGCAGGTATTAAGAATGGGAAGATTCAAAGGGATGCCTCTGCATCCATAACTGTTAAAAAGCCATTTCCAGCCAAGAAAGAGGCAGCTGTTGTGTACTCTCAAAAGGGATCGGGAAGAACTGAGCGCCGACCGACTGTGGGGGCCATGATGATTCAAAATTCATCAAATGATCAGCCTCGTACCAATCAGTCTAGACCTAACCAGCAATGGGTAGAACGGCCACAACGGTAGTTCACCCGCATCAATATGACGTCTGCACAAGTTCTTCCCCATTTGTTAAAGTTGAATCTAACTGGCTTAAAGGAGGCACCGAAAAACCCTAACACCACATCTCCATACTATCATGCCAATGCCAAATGTGCCTACCATTCTGATAGCGCCGGACATGACACCAACAATTGTTGGGCACTAAAGAATAAAATTCAAGAATTGATAGACGCAAAAGAGGTTTAGTTTGACGCCCCTGAGAAGCCGAACTTAATATCCGCTCTGATGCCAAAGCATGGCCATCATGTTCATGATGTTGAAGAAGATCTGTATGTTTCTGCTGTTGATGATCTGGTAACTCCATTACTAACAATCAAGTTGAATCTGTTGAAAGCTGGGATTTTCCCAGGATGTAAAGAAGACTGCTACTGTTGTTCCTCCCTACCAATTGACTGTCTATTGCTGAAGATAGGCATCCAAGGCCTAATGGACAACCAACAAATTCTTTTCGAAAAGATTCCTGCTACTCCAACTCCTATCAAAGATGTTTCAATAATCACCATTTCCACCAATCTTTCCAAGGTCCCTAAAAAGCCTGTTAAGATTACATCCGCTATAAAGATTGTTCCTCTGAAAATAACCATGCCTGGGCCTGTCCCCTACAAATCTGATAAATCAATACCATGGAATTATGGTGGAGAAATCTACTACCATGGTGTTAAACAAGTTGAGATAACTGAAGAGAGCTATGACGAAGAAAATGCCGACATTGGAAACATTGCCGGTACGAGCAAGATTACCTGAAGTGGGAGAATTTTCTCTCCAGAGATTGCCCCTCCAAAGGCAATCTTTGGACCCTCAGCTGCTGCCAAAGTTACTCCTGCACCGATAAAACTTTCTGCAAGAACTCCGTTAATTGAAGAAGCTGTTACTCTTGTGGTTGTCCCTCCTACTTCTGCTGATAAGGGGAAAGGGATCCAAGATGAACTCGTCAGGACGAGGGCTCAACCATTGGTCATCCCCGAAACCTCTAAGAAAGAAATGGAGGAGATTCTGAAAATAATTAAGAAAAGTGATTATGACGTTGTAGAAAAACTGGGGCAAACCCCCTCGAAAATCTCCATGCTAGCTTTGTTGCTTTGTTCGGAGGCACATGCCAAAGCTTTGATAAGGTTTCTGAAGACAGCCCATATGCCCCAGGAAACCTTAGCCGATCAATTTCAGGATTGTGTAGCCAGTCTTACCGCCGACAACGGCCTAGGTTTCTCTGATGCTGACCTCACTCCGAAAGGAAGAAAGCACAATGACACATTGCATGTGTCAGTTGAATGCCGAGGAACTACTCTCGCCCATGTCTTGGTCGACACTGGTTCTTCCCTAAACGTGCTGCCTAAGAAGGCTCTCGACCAGTTGGATTGTGAAGGCTTAGAGCTGAAACCAAGTAATATCATTGTCAGGGCCTTTGACGGGTCTAAAAGAATGGTGCATGGGGAGGTCGACATTCCCATCAAGGTGGGCACTGAAGTATTCCACTCAAATTTCTATGTGATGGACATCCGTCCGTCATACTCTTGCTTTCTAGGAAGACCGTGGATACATAATGTTGGGGCAGTCACTTCCTCCCTACATCAGATGCTGAAATACCCTGTCAAAGGAAAAATCATAACTGTACACGGTGAAGAGGAATATATGATCAGTCACCTGAACTCCTTTCGGTATGTGGAAGTGGAGGGCGAATTCATTGAGACACCGTTCCAACACTTCGAGGAAATTGCTCCCGAGGTTGCGGTAGCAAAGGCAGTGGCTGGGGTACCCAAGCAGGTGGCCAGGATGGCATCTCTGAAAGACGCACAGGCTGCAATGAAGAAGGGAAAGAGCTCAACATGGGGACAGTTGCCTGACATTCCTCACAAAACAGACAAGTTTGGATTGGGATTTACCGCTGCGGGGCAAAAAGTTATGCGTCGCTAAAAAATTGAAAGAGCACCCATCAAGATTTCTCCTCATGGAATCAATGCTTTGGAAGACGAAGACGAAGAGGCCAACATTGAAGATTGGATCTTCCCAACCATCAATGGGGGACTGCACAACTGGGAGGCGAAAGACTTCGTCCCTATTACTTTCATTAATCAGTAACTTATCTTTCGAACATTTCCTGTTGGTCTGTAATAATTACTTTTAAACAATCTGCACACTACTTTTTCACCTCATGCCTTGCCCGGGGCATGTAGGTCCATTTATAAGGGTTTTGATTCTCTTCATATTCATATGCCATGTTTAATGATTCATTGGACGTTTTTCATTGATAAACTGCTGTGTTCATTTTCTTTCCTTTTGCATTTTTGTTTGTTTAAGGATGGCTATCCCTTACACACACCCACACTCACAAATGCAGGTACCCATCCACTCTGGATTCTAGGGGTGACTATTCTATTGTATCCTTCAATAACTCTGAAGGTTTGGTCAATCAGGCTGAATACGAAGATGACGAAGATTGTGAAGTACCAAGAGAGCTAGCCAGACTTCTACAACAAGAAGAGATGGCCATCTTGCCACATGAAGAGTTGTTGGAAACAGTCAACTTAGGAACAGAGGAAGACAGGAAAGAAATACAAGTGGGTTCCAATCTGGAACCAAGTGTTAAGGAGCGCTTAATACAGCTGTTAGATGAATACGTTGAAATCTTCGCCTGGTCTTATGAAGACATGCCGGGATTAGACACAAATATTGTGGTTCACCGTCTCCCTACAAGAGAGGATTGTCCACCGATCAAGCAAAAAGTCCGCCGAATGAGGCCTGACATGTCTAAGAAGAATAAAGCTGAAGTAATGAAACAATTCAACGCTGGCTTTCTGGCTGTTACATCCTATCCATAATGGGTTGCTAACATCGTGCCAGTACCTAAAAAATACGGCAAGGTCAGAATGTGTGTGGACTACCGGGATTTGAACAGGGCTAGCCCTAAAGATGATTTTCCGCTACCGCATATCGACACTTTGATTGACAACACGACTCAGCACAAGGTGTTTTCCTTCATGGATGGATTCTCGGGCTACAACCAGATCAAAATGGCCCCCGAGGACATGGAGAAAACAACCTTTGTTACACAATGGGGTACCTTCTGCTACAAGGTGATGCCGTTCGGACTGAAGAACGCAGGGGCAACTTATCATCGCGCCATGGTAGCTTTGTTTCATGATATGATACATCATGAGATCGAAGTTTACGTAGACGACATAATAGCTCGATCACAAACAGAGGAGGAACACCTTGAGCATTTGCAGAAGCTGTTTGCCAGGTAGAAGGAGTACAAACTCAGGCTGAATCCAAGTAAGTGCACTTTTGGAGTTAGGTCTGGTAAACTTCTAGGATTTATTGTCAGCAACAAAGGCATTGAAGTCGATCCAGCAAAAGTAAAAGCTATACAAGAGATGCCTGCCCCCCGTACTGAAAAGGAGGTTAGAGGGTTCTTGGGTCGCTAGAACTACATTGCCAGATTCATCTCTCATCTGACGTCTACCTGTGAGCCAATTTTCAAACTATTGAAGAAAGATCAGGTAGTCGAATGGAACGACGATTGCCAAGCTGCTTTTGATAAGATCAAGGAGTATTTGCTAGAACCTCCTATTCTGATGCCACCCGTCGAAAGAAGGCCGCTGATCATGTATCTGACTGTTTTGGACAACTCAATGGGGTGCATACTGGGCCAGCATGACGAGTCTGGTCGAAAAGAGCATGGCATTTATTACCTTAGCAAAAAGTTTACCGACTGTGAGACTCGCTACTCACTGCTCGAGAAAACTTGTTGCGCTTTGGTATGGGCTTCTCACCAACTAAGGCAGTATATGTTGACTCATACCACTCTGTTGATTTCCAAAATGGATCCTATCAAGTATATCTTCGAGAAGCCTGCTTTATCTGGAAGAATTGCTAGATGGCAAATGATCCTGACTGAGTATGACATCCAGTACACGACCCAAAAAGCTATAAAGGGGAGTGTACTAGCTAACCATCTAGCTCATCAAGCTATCGAAGATTATCAATCCATGAGATTCGACTTCCCGGACGAGGACATCATGAATTTGGACAACATTAAAGGTAATGGACGTATGACGGACCTGAAAATGGATCCCGATGGACCCTGTACTTTGATGGTGCTTCAAATGCACTTGGAAATGGTATCGGTGCGGTACTCATTTCCCCGGAAGGTTGCCATACACCTTTCACGGCCCGACTTTGTTTCAGCTGTACCAACAACATGGCCGAATATGAAGCTTGCATCTTTGGTCTCAAGGCTGCTATAGACTTGGGAATAAAATCTTTGATCGTATTTGGGGACTCGGCTTTGGTTATCAGTCAAATTAAAGGAGAGTGGGATACCAAGCATCCTAATCTTATCCCATACAAAGAACATGTCCTGACATTGTTGCCTCATTTCGAGCAAATCACCTTCGAGCATTTCCCGCGAGAAGAGAATCAGCTAGCAGATGCTCTGGCTACAATGTCTTCCATGTTTAAACTCAACTGGGATAACGAGGCTCCCCAAATCACCATCGAGCGAATGGACGAACCTGTGCATTGTCATGAGATTAATACCGAAGAAGTAGTGGAACAACCCTGGTTTCACGAAATCAAAAGGCATCTCCAGACTAGAGAATATCCCGAAGGAGCTTCCGTAAATGACAAGAAGTTCCTAAGGAAATTTGCTGCCAAGTTCTTCCTGAGCAACGACATCCTCTATAAACGCAGCCATGATTGTGTTTTACTCCGGTGTGTAGACAAAGCTGAAGCAGAGCTAATCATGACTGAGATACACAGCGGTACATTTGGCACCCACTTGAGCAGGCATACGATGGCTAAGAAGATTCTAAGGGCAGGCTATTACTGGTCTACCATGGAAGTAGATTGCCATCAACATTCCCGTACTTGCCACAAATGTCAAGTCTACGCTGACAATGTTCATATCCCTCCTGTTCCTCTCAATGTTCTGACGGCTCCTTGGCCATTCGCAATGTGGGGCATTTACATGATTGGAGAGATCAAGCCCACAGCGTCCAATGGACATCGCTTCATCTTGGTCGCTATTGACTATTTTACCAAATGGTTCGAAGCAGATTCCTTCGCCTCTGTTACAAAAAATGTGGTTGCCCGCTTCATCAAGCAAAATCTCATATGTCGGTATGGTGTCCCCAATAGGATCATCACAGACAATGGTACAAATCTGAATAATACTATGATCATCGCTCTATGCGAACAGTTCAAGATTTATCATCACAATTCATCTCCCTATCGGCCGAAGATGAACGGTGATGTTGAAGCTGCGAACAAAAACATTAAGAAGATTATCCAGAAAATGACAGTCACCTACAAAGACTGGCATGAGATATTACCGTTTGCTCTACACGGATACCGTACCACGGCACGTACTTCAACCGGGGAAACCCCATTTTATTTAGTATATGGCATGGAGGCTGTCCTACCCATGGAAGTTCAAATTCCTTCTTTAAGGATCATAAAGGACGCTGGTTTGAATGAAGACGATTGGATCCAGACCCGACTTGATCAACTCAATTTGATCGACGAGAAGCGACTCGCTGCTGTTTGCCATGGCCAGACGTATCAAAAACGGATGATCAAGGCTTTCAACAAGAAAGTCAGACGTCAAGTATATCAAGTCGGAGATCTCGTAATCAAGCGGATTATCTTTCCACAAAGTGATCCCATGGGCAAATGGACTCCTACTTACGAAGGACCATTTGTGATCAAGAGCATATTTTTTGGTGGTGCAATGATTCTGACCACCATGGACGGCGACGATTTTCCGCACCCTGCAAACGCAGACATAGTCAAAAAATACTACGCATAAAACGACCCGACAAGTCGAAAATCCGAAAGGGCGACTTGGGCAAAAATGGGCATCCCGGTGAACCGAAAACCCGAAAGGGCGGTTCAGGAAAAAATTAGGGATAAAACAAAAAATTTGTACACCCGGCAAGTTGAAAACCCGAAAGGGCGGCTTGGGCAAAAAGGGGTTTCCCGGTGGATCGAAAACCTGAGAGGGCGGTCTAGGAAAAAGTTAGGGAATTAAAGCGTATGACAATGTCTCGTCGGATCACTTTAAAGAACAATCTCTTCATCAACCAGTTCCAAGCTTTTGATCAATCAAGTCATCGGCGGACGAAGCATTGAATGGGCAGATATTCAGAGTTGTGAAGACTATAGCAGAATGGGGATCCCATGGAATTGTTTCACATAGCCATCTTTTGTATAAATTTTTCAATTTTTATGACAACATCCTCTTACTAGGATGTCTGCCTCCTTTGTACAAAGATACTCATAAAAAGTTAATACAAATACTTTTCCAAATACAGAATTTTGTGTTGTCTTCTTTTTGCTTTTCTACACTTATGTTTTATTTGAGAAACGTCCAATGTTTTGTTAAATAGGCATATGCATTTGAACATAATCATTTCCTTACAAATCAAGAAAGATGATTACGGATAGGTTGAAGGTACGGATAGATATCTTGATGCCCTTTCAGAAGGATTCCCCGGCAATTCTAAACTCTAAATTCCTCAACAAAGTCAAAATCCAGGACTTAATTCCCCAAACAGAGTTAAAATTCAGGATCCTCAATAGAACAAAAGCTTTCTGAAAACTGATTTCCCCAGCCAGGGAGCCTTCTAGAACTCAATTCCCCTCAGAGTTAAGTTTCAGTATCCCCAGCGGGACCAGACTAGTAAACCTTCTCCCCACAAAGATACTTCCCATCAAATTGAAGGTTCTCAGTCTCACTCCTCCAGCATGAGTCTCCTAGGTTCTGAACTCCCCAGTAGAGATCATCATAATTCTCATTCCCCACAGGTCATCAAGGATTTTTTCAATCCCCATCAGTGGTCCTAAGATCCCTCAACAACGGAAGATCTTGTTCCCCGAGCAGTCAGCAGTCAGCAAGGATATCTCAGCTTTAGCACTCAGAGATTCCTCCAATCCATGGCAGCAGTCAATGATTCATTTTCCCTGGTAACAGTCAAGATTCTCTCATCTCCGGCTATCCAGGATTCATCTATCCTCAGCAAGACAGCTCATCAGCTTACATGCGCATTCATTACATTCATATATCATAAACATTGATATAACATATGTATTGCATCATACATATCATGCAACATAACTTTGTGCTTTAGCTAACATTTCATCCTTTTCAGGATAAGATTAAAAGGCTATCACTAACAATTATTCAGATACAGTATGGATACACCCCAGATGCGACGGTCATTCTATTACTCGTTCAGAATTTCAAGTCAGATACAGTACAGATACACCCCAAACACGGCGGTCATTCCACTATTCATTCTGACTACAGCAATCAGATATAGACTAGATACGCTTCAGACACGGCAGCCATTCTATCTCTCATTCAGATTCACTTATCCACCTCAAGGTTCAATGCATTCCAAGCACGGATACCATTCTGACCCTTACAACAACAGTTTGATTCTCCCCAGTGCATTCGCCACGGAAGTCATTCTGTCATTTATTTATATCCCAGTTACAGTTTCAGATACACTCCAGACACGGAAGTCATTCTATTAATCATACGGATCTCAATCCCAGTTACAGTTTCAAATACACTCCAGACACGGAAGTCATTCTGATACTCATACAAATCTCAACTTCAGATACAGTCCAGATACGCTCCAGACACGGTTGCCATTTTGTCACTCATTCAGAATTTGTCCCCAGCATGCAATTGCTCCATATACAGATATTTCTATGTTACCCAGATACAATACAGACACACTCCAGACACGGCAGTCATTCTGATATTCATTCTACATTCAAGTACAGTTACAGCTCAGATACGCCCCAGATACGAAGGCCATTCTTTTGCTCATACAAACTCAGTCTCCAGATATAGTTCAAATGCATTCCAGACACGGATACCATTTTGATCCTCATTTTTCTGATCTATCACATTACAGTTCAACAAACATTCCAGATGGCATCTCTAAGCCCATCCTCCTACCAAGCAATTTCCAGATGACATCTCTAAGCCCATCTCCAAATGGCATCTTTAAGCCCATTCCCGCACCCATGCTTTGACGAGTGCAAATTTACGGGCACTCTAGTGTCCAATCTCCTTTTACCTTCGAGACGCGAAAGACAAACTTGTCAATCTAACTCTTCAGGTGCAAGAAGATTGAACAGGGGCAACTGTTGTACCCCAAAATTTTCCCTCCCATTTCATCAACATTTTCTCACCACAAGACCCTTGGAGCTCAAGATCAAGTTAGGGTTTGCTCTGCTCAAGACTCCTCCTTGCACTGTTGACCCAAATTTGGGTTTGAGTTTGCACAAGGATGTTTTGACCTAAAATGCCCAAAGTGACTTTCATGCTTCATGTTGGACTCACAAGTTTATCCATACCAAGTTTCAAGCCTTGATTCCAATCTTTGCCCAGTCAATTGGACAGTTGACCTAGAAATCAGTTGTATTGGGGAAAAAGTCAACTGTGGCCAATTGACAGTCAAACCTCATGATTTTTGACCCACATCAACATAATGAACTCATATGAACCATTTGGTCAAGTTTGGATCATAATTCCACAAGAAATTTGATCAGATCACCAAAAGGGCAAAATGGTCATTTTTAGGGTTTTGACTGCACAAAGGCAATTTTTGACTGTTTGACCTAACCAATGGCAAACCAAGTTCACATATGGACTCAAGGAATCAATGTTATTGTCTTGACACATTCAACAAGTTCAAAAAGATCTCAAATACACAGGATTGGCAGATGAATTTTCCAGTCAACTGATCAAAATTTAACTGTACACTGAAAAGTCAAACTTTGACTTTTTGGTCAAAATCAACTGCCAAGATTCATTTTTCATCAAGACATGTCAAATTATGAAACTTGTTCATCAAGAAATCCAAAATTGCAAATTAGGGTTTAAAATGAGAAAATTTCATAACTTAGAATTTTTCTAAGTTATGAAACTTCCTTATTTTTTTCCCTAACTTTGTCCCATTTTTTCATCAAGATACAAATGGATTCAAATAAACCTCAAAACATGAAAGGTTTAGTCCATTGCAAAATCTACAACTTTGATTGACAAAGTTTTCTCAAAGGAAGCTTGTAGCTCAATTATGATTTTTGGAACAAGGGTGCAAAACATTTTTAACTTAGAGAAATTTTGACCTATTCTAGGCAGGATTTTTGTCCAACTTCATGGCCATTTTTCACATACTTCCACTTGGAGTTTCAATTTTCATTACAAAGATGGATTGTATTACACATTCCAAGCTTTCCAAATTGTCCAAGAACTTATCAAACACCCTTGTGGTTAGGGAGAATCGAATTTGCAAAGTTGGGCAAAATCCACTTTTGTTCTTGGCCAAGGCTTGTTCATAACACTTTGCATTTTCAACTCAGCATGGTTTATGCTAGCTTGCAGGCCTCTAATCTTCTTCACACTCAATAATTAAATGCCAAACCATTGTGTTCAAGCATTATTTTGTTCATTTGGTCATTACATGCAAGATTAATCCATATTTAGAAAAAGTAAATTTGCCATTTTGGAAAAGATGCACTTTATGTCAAATAACAAATCCAAGAGGCATGGGCCAGATCTTTGAAAGCTAGAATTTGTACACAAATCCCTCTGATCAAGAACAAGGGATGCAGCATACTTTAGGGCATTGCACAGGCCTGTATTGAAACTTGCATTTTCTTGCTTCAAGTAGAAGAAAGCTTGCAAAACAACACCAATCTCTCATTCCTGTAAACACCAACCAAAACAAAGTTTGCAAACACTTTCCATACATAAAACCAAGCTTGAAACATGACTCAATCATCCCTAATCCCTCCTCATACAGAAAATCAATTTTTTTCTGCAAAACAGGGCACCTGTTGCAGTTTGACTTCCACAAACACTTCCACTCGTGCGTTTTGGCCAAAGCTTGTTCAAACACACTCCCTACCATCCATTGAAGTTATCCCAAGCCCTAGATACAAACTGTAACATCCCTAACCCCTGTTTCCATTTTCATTTTTTCAGTTGTGCAGGTAACCTTCCGTAGCACGGTTCATAGTGATTCAAAGCAAGCCAGGTGTTGGAGAAGCATCCTTGGACTTCAGGCAAGTTGTACCAAAGCTCAAACTCCATTGAAGATACCTCCATTGTTGTACACGGCTCAAGCTGAAACAGGTAAAAACATGAACTTCTATCTCTCAATATAGGAAGAGTTAGGCTTAGGTTTGTGAATGAAACATCTTCTCCTCATAGCCTTGAAGCCATCCATATACTTACTTTTCATTTATATTGAGTATGCTGTGAGAATTTTGGCCATGAACATTGAAGAAAAATTAGGTCAGAAATTGGGGATGAAGAAATTCTCCCTCGTTTCTGAGAGTTAGATCAAGATTTTTATATGTATGAATTCGTCTCTTCATGCTCTATAATGTTTGTGTTATGAGTTTTTGTTAAAAGTCAAAGAATCATGAGTTAGTTGTTGTACAAGAAGCACGCGTTTTTGATGTTCAAACAGGTTTCTGGAGGTTGAAGAAGGTGGACTTGGGCTGGGCCTGAGTTGTTCCTGCTTTTTGCACCCCTTTTTTTTAATTTACACCCCCCTGGCCCATTGTGTGATATTTTATTCATTTTTGATTTTTTCTTTTTGATTCTGACTTATTATTTTTTGCTCAAATATAAAAAAATACTAAAAGTATTTTTCCACCCATTTTTGCATTTTATTTGGAATTTATATGTTTTATTTAAACTTATACATGTAAAATAAATATAAATACCTTTTTTATTTAAAACATTAAAAATAACACAAAAATATATTTTCAGCCATTATTTTTATTTACCTTTTGAAAGCATTTTCTAAAAAATACATTTTTTGTAAAAAATTAATATTTTTATTTTTGTACATATTTAGTATATTTAAATATACATAATATAAATACTTGTATATTTATTAGAATATTTAGGATAAAAGTATGAAAATAATACATTTTTATTTTTATTAATATATGCCATCAAAAATACTTTTTTACAATATACTTCCTTTTTTTTTGTATATAATTAACAAATATTGTATATAATTAATAAATAAATATTATTTATTTAGAAAACTAGGGTTTTGCCCTAAACCATGAAAATATCTAAAAATTGACCTTTTTATTTTTGTTTATATTTCACATTGAAAAATATTTTCTCATACATAAAAAATCATTTTTGTGCATAATACATTTTGCATATTTATTATATTTGTTTAAATATTGTATAATTTAATATTTGTATATTCAATATGGATGTAATAGTTTTAGATTTAATTTCTTGCTAAATATCCCCCATTCAAACATTTGTACCCCCATCCCCATAATCATGTTGTAATAATTTAGGACTTTAAATTTCCGCATTTAAAAGCTTTCAAATTATGCCATGATAGACCTAGGGTTTGTATGCAAATCAAATAACAAGTAGCTTGACTAATACAAAAGACAAAAATGCATGAAAATGGATAACACAATGCACACTTGCACCCCTAGGGTTACTCCACTTGTTGCCTTCAAAAATGGGCCATGTTGCATGTTGAATGTCTTTGGCAAAACAAAAACAAATCAAATGATCATAGTCCCTCGATGACGCTTTCCCAAGTTGCCTAAAAAATGATCAAGTCCCTTAAAGGAAAAATTTCCAAAGACACTTGGCACCATTGCATTCATGGTCTAAACGATGACCCGCGCCCGTCCCGTTAACATCCTAACACAAGATTGTCCACCAAATACAATGGTGGAACAATACTGTTAAAAGGGTTAAAACATAGGAAAGATCTTTGAGAAATTTAGGGTAGATAGCTCTTGGTTACTTGACCAACTTGCAAAATAAATCCTTGCCCTTTTTCAAAAAACACACATCACAACACAATTTCAAAACAACTTTCAAAACATTGAAAACTTTTCAAAAGACAAATACACCTTTGTATACATTCAAACATGGATCATTACAAAGGTTGCCACAACAAATGGCCTCTTTTCAAAACCTCTTTCAAAATCACACACAAAACACCATTTCAAACAATTGAAAGCACCATTTCAAACAATTGAAAATGCAAGGCAAGTGATCTAAGCAAGTAACTAAGAGCCCATGGATAACCATGGATAGAAAGGGTGCTAATACCTTCCCTTTCTATAATCTACTCCCCGAACCCAAGAAAACATCTCAAAGGTTTTTCCTGTGCTTTTTAACCTTTCCTTAGGATAAAATAAAAAGTCGGTGGCGGCTCTTGCTAAACCGAAACATTTGCGAAAACAAACGCAAAACCTCAAGTCAGTTCTCCCACCGTATCACACCTGGTAACTTTTTTTAAACCCTCTTTTCCTATTTTCACTTAAAAAACCTTAAATTCATCAAACTTGGCCATTTTTTATCAATTAATTTTTTTCACAAACTCTAATCAACATTAGGTTTTAGTTTGTTGATTAATTAATAAAATTTCTTCTTTTTTTTTCAAATTAAAATTAATTAGGGTTTTAGGGTTTTAATTAATCAAAATTAATTAGGTTATTAGGTTAATCGCCAAAAACTCTTTTCTAACAAAATTAAATCCAAGCGATTTCTTTTTCCTTTTCATTTCTTACCGCTTCGTGTATTTTATTATTATCACATTTTTTCGATTACTTTACTTGCTTACGGTTTATAATAGATAATTAGGGTTTTACTCTTTTCCCGCATTTTTATTATTTGTACCCCCACCCCCGAAGCCCTATAATAGCGTAAACTTTTATTTTCCCGCACTTATATTTTTATGCTTTGTATACATTACTGTTAGCTTAATAGGATTGTATGGCAAGAATAAAAGCAAACAATAGCAAACCCTAATGCAAGATAAATAAACTGAATTGGACACACTCGCACCTCAAGGTAACCTCACTTATTGCCTCAAAAACACAGTCATATCCCTCGAACATGGGGACGCTTTATCAAAGACCCTCGATTAAAAAGACGTAGTCCCTCGATGACCCTTTTCGATGCTGCCTTTGGTAAACGATCTAGTCCCTTACGAATTGCCAAAGTACTCCTACAAGTTGCCTTTTATGACTGTACGATGACTCGCGTCTGTCCCTTCGCATCCAACAATAGGGCTTCCTACTAACTAATGGTAGGATAACACTATCTAAAGGAGAAGGAAAAGAATGATAAATACTTTGAGTAGGTAGGTAGATATCTCGTAGTCGCTTGCTCCCAAATAAAACAAACAATTTTTCACACAAACACTTTCAAAAATATTTCAAACAAACACTTTGTATGCATTCTCGAGAATCATTACAAAGTTTCCTTACTACTGGAATTTTCAAATTATTTTTCAAACATACACAAGCACAAAGCATTTTCAAACAATGTGAGCTAGTGATTAAGAGCCCGTAGCTAACTACATATGAAAAGGGTGATATCACCTTCCCTTTTCATAACCTACCCCCCGAACTCAATAATCTCAAGGTCTTTCCTGTTATTTTCACCTTTCCTAAATTTTGGATAAAATAAAGGCAGTGGCAACTCTTGCTATCTGTAACATTTGCGATAAAATGCAAAAACAAGTCAGTTCTCCCACCGTATTATAGAACTGGCGACTCTGCTGGGGATACTACTAAAAAGAGTGGTTACCTTTAGAGTTAGATCACTTTTTCTTTTCTTGTTTTCTTTGTATGCTTTACTCTTGAGGGTTGCTCGGGTTTAATTTCTTGCAAAGATCCTACATTCGGATCTGAGGGCATTTTAGGTAAGTAGCAATAGATCATAGAAACTATAGGACGCATACCAATATGGTTGAAATGATGGCTACGCTAGTGCGTCACATTGGTTTGTACTGGTGTCCCTTGAGTCATTCGGGGAGAATACTAGGTTTCCACGTGGTGTCATAAGCACTAATTGACCTTTAGAACCTTAATTGACCCAACTTAGCCATTAGAAGGTAGTGATATAGTCGGCTCTGGTGCAGTCCGAAGTTGGTTGATACTCGATACTACGCTCATTGAGATTTGACTCTCGAGTTTTGTTTAGTGGTAAGTCAGTTGCCGTGCTAGATAAAACCTGTGGGAAAAATCAGTGATATTGAGATCCCTAGAACCCTATTACTTCTTTAGGACAGGTTGAGGCAACTAAACATCAAGAGGGTACTTACTTATAAACTCCATGCAAGCCTAAACCTAAGGTCTTGTGCGCATTACTTATGTTTGATTATCTATTTAAACATGAAAACATAACATTATAACATCATATCATGACTAACCATTTCAAGGATCTAAGGGATTTATCTTTGTTCTGTGTTGCAGGGTCATGGCTTCCGATCGTAGGAATACCATCTGGATCAACTTCATAAGGATACCTTCCAAGCTTGAGGAATTAGTCTCAAAGGTTCCTGACAATTCTCAACTCACCATGAGACATGGTCATCTACTAAGTTTGGTTACTACTGGTTTCCAGGAAGACATGATGAGTGTTCTATTATAGTTCTTTGATCAGAAGCATCATTGTTTTACCTTCCCGGATTATTAGTTAGTGCCCACAATGGAAGAATTTTCTAAGTTGCTTGAAGTGCCTATTCTTGATCAGATACTCTTCACCAGTCTAGAGCAAGTTCTAAAACCTGAAGACATTGTAGTAGCCTTACATCTAAAACAATTGTACATTGTATCTAATTGGGAAACAAAGAATGGAGTCAAGGGTTTTTCTCCTAAATATCTGATAGAGAAGGCTCGGTGGTTTCTAGATGCCATAAATTTTCGTGCTTTTGAGAATATTTAGGCTTTGTTGATCTACGATTTGGTATTATTCCCTAATCCAGACTAATTCATAGACATGAATGCCATTAAAATATTTATCACCCATAATTTGGTGCCTACTTTTCTTGGAGATGTCCTGCATTCCCTCCATACTCGTACTATGAAGAAGCGAGGAACTCTTATATGTTGCATACCTCTACTTTCCAGGTGGTTTATTTTGCACCTTCCCTGATCTGTGATAAAGAATGAACAAGGTTTGAGATGGTCTCAAAGGTTGATGTCACTCACTCATGCAGATATCTTGGTGTTCACGATCTCAGGCAGATGTCACTACTATTGATCGCTATGGGGAATTCCCTAATGTACCACTCTTTGGTATAAGAGGGGGCATCACTTACAACACTTCTCTAACTATGTGTTAGTTTGGTTATGCTCGAAAGGACGATCCTCATGATATGCTCATCCAGAGGATTATGTTCGACTATGAGAATGACCCTCAAAACTACCATCAAATGTTTATACGTGCTTGGGACACGGTCAACCAGATTGATAGCAAGACTTTGGGACACAATAATTTCATTCCTCTAGAGCCTTACCTTAGATGAGTGCAGTCTCGTGCTCAGAATCTTAAAATGCCATATCCCTTTATTCAACTAGTGATCGTAGAGCCTGTTGTTGAAGGGGATGTTTCTCATACCGTTCTGCATCCCGATATGCCTACTGACTTCGAAGAACTACAAAAGTCATGGATTCAGCTCAAGGAAGAAAGAGATACCTTTGAGGCTCAGTACTATGCTAGTGAGAAGAAAGTATTGGAGCTTACAAAATGACTCCACGAAGAACAAAGCCTTAATGCATATGTCAACACAAAGAGGAAGCGTCCATGGGAGACTTCAATTCATATTTTGCTTCTTTGTAACTCTATTTATTGTCATTATAAGCCTAGAAAGCAATTATAATTTGAGCTTGTTACTAAAATTTCTTTTGTTTCCCTTTGTTTAAACAAATTTAAATCCCGCAAAGGTCCTTGAAAACATTGATCTTGCATTTGTATATCATGCATATCATCACATAACAGGTACTTTCTAGGCAGGTTTTCTCATCTTCTTGTTGTTTATTTCTTTAAAAGATGGCACTCAAGCAAACTGTGAAAGAACTTCAAGCTCAGAATGCTCAGTTTTCGCAGATGTTCTTGGACTTAGCTAAGGGTTAAGACGAGTTGAAGACCCTCATCACAAAGGGGAATAATAAGAAGACTAAAAACCCAATATTCTTTCTTAATATGGGTAGAATATTCAAGGGTCCAGTCAGAAGGGATCTAGATTTTGAGGTCCTTCTGAATGAAGATGATAACCAAGAGAAAGATGACGAGAGTGTGAAAGCTGAAGAGAATAGCAACCTTGGTTCTAGCCAAGATTCTGATGAAGACTATTCTTCCGAACAATATCCTCCTGCTGATAACAGATACAAGCATCTGGAATATCGACTTAAAGCTATAGAGATACAGAAAGTTCCTGGGCTGGACTTTGAAGAGTTGGGTCTTATCTCGAGGGTTGTTATCCCTCACAAGTTCAAGGTTCCTGCCTTTTCCAAGTATGATGGTGTGTTTTGTCCAAAGCTTCATCTACGCTCTTATGTTCGAAAGATCCAACCCCATATTGCTGACATAAATTTATGACTTCACTTTTTTCAAGAGAGTTTATCCAGGACACAACTCAAATGGTTCTATCAGCTGGAAGGAATCAACATCCGCACTTGGGAAGACCTGGCTGCTGCTTTTTACAAGCAGTATCAATACAATGATGACCTTGCACCAACTCATGTGCAATTAGAAGATATGACCATGGGATCGAATGAAGGGTTTAAAGAATATGCCCAAAAGTGGAGAGATCTGGCCGGAAGAGTACAACCTCCTTTGTATGACAGGGAGCTAGTTGATATGTTTATGGGAACTTTGACAGGGCCTTTCTTTAATCACTTTATCGGAAGCTCCTCATCTGGTTTTACTGAGTTGATCCTAACTGAGGAACATGTCGAAAGTGGTATCAAGAGTGGAAAAATTCAAGTGGTTGCGTCTTTAAGTGTTGTAAAGAAGACATTTAGCGGAAAGAATGAACTTAATGTTGTTTATGTCCAGAAGGGTCGTGCTAGAAGTGATAGCAACCAGTCTATAGGAGCGGTGCTAATCTCTAATCATGCGCCTGTTCAACAACAACAACAGAGCAATCAGCATAGGTCAGACGCTCCGAGAAGACAGTTTACGAAGATCAGCATGCCACTATCTCAGGCATTACAACATTTACTAAAAGTGAAATTGATAACTTTAAGGGATCCTCCTCATAATCCCAACACCTCATCTCCCTGCTACAATCCAAATGTGAAGTGCGCTTACTATTCCAACAGTCTAGGGCACGACACTAATAATTGTTGGGCCCTGAAAAACAAAATTCAGGATATGATTGACAACAAAGATATTAAGTTTGATCCTCCAGATACTCCGAATGTAATTATTGCACCAATGTCGAAGCATGACAAAGGCGTAAGTGCTATTGATGATGTTATTTATGTTGCTACTATAAGTGAATAGGTTACTCCCCTCCTAATTATCAAAAAGAATTTGTTGCAGGCCAATTTATTTCCAGGATGTATTGAAAGATGTTACTATTGTGCAACCCGACCCAATGGCTGCAAGTTACTGAAGGAAGGAGTTCAACGCCTAATGGGCAATCACATAATTCTGGTTGAGAAGATTTCGTCTACTGAGAATTTATTTCAAGACTTATCTGTAATATTTGGCCCTCCGGTCAGGATCACCTCCAAAGGTCCTGTAAGGATTACTACCAATTCAAAAGCTTCTCCTTTGATAGTAACCACACCTGGACCTATTCCATACTCTTCGGAAAAATCTATCCCGATGAAATATGGATCCGACATCTACTACCATGGCGTCAAGCAAGAACTATCGACTACTGAAGGTAAAGTTATTGAAGCTACTGATTCCAACATCGAAAATATTGTTGGGACCAGTAAGGTTACTATAAGCGGAAGGGTTTTCTGCTACCCAGTCAATTGCTGAGGCTCGAAGAAAATAGAAAATAATAGAGCCTGCCCAGACGGAGCCACCTAAGGAAGTTATAGCTGAAGAAACCTCCAGGAAAGAGTTGGAGGAGGTATTGAAGGTCATCCTTAAAAGCGATTACAAGATTGTTGAACAGTTGGGGCAGACCCCATCCAAAATCCCCATGTTATCCATGTTACTGTGTTCTAAAGCTCACGTATAAGCTTTGGTGAAATTCTTAATGTCCTCTCACGTGCCACAAGAGATTTCTGCCGATCAATTTGAGAACTATATTGCTAGCTTAACGAATGACATTGGGTTAGGCTTTTCTTATGCCGATTTGACTCTTGAGGGAAGAAATCACAATAAGGCCCTGTATGTATCCATTGAATGCAGGGATACTACTCTGGCTCATGTATTGGTTGATACTAGCTCTTCGTTGAATGTTCTACCGAAGGGTGCTCTTGATATAATGGATTATGCAGGGGTTATATTAAAACCTTGTGATATTATAATCCGAGCCTTCGACAGATCAAAGAGGATGGTACACGGAGAAGTGGATCTTCCAATCAAGGTAGGTTCGCATGTTTTGAATCTACCTTCTATGTAATGGATATTCGTCCAGCTTATTCCTGCTTACTGGGCCGCCCTTGGATCCATGGGGCAGGAGCAGTTACCCCAACCCTATACCAGAAGCTGAAGTATCCCGTGAAGGGAAAAGTTGTTACAGTTTGTGGCGAAGAAGGGTATATGGTTAGCCATTTGACCTCATTCTGGTATATGGAGATGGATGGCGAATTCATTGAGACTCCCTGTCAGACTTTAGAAGTTATCCCTCCAACCGCTATTGAAGACAATTCTACCATTCCTAAAGTTACCAGGGTTCCTCCCATAATGGCTTTGTTGAAAGATGCTAAAGAAGTTGTAGAAGAAGAGTCTCAAAGGGATGTTTGTCGCGCTCGTGCTTAAAGACCACCATTCCGTGTCAGCAACAACAGAGTCAACACAGTAGAAGATGCTCACAGTGATTATAACCTTGACAGCTGGATCTTTCCTACCATTGTTAACGGACCCAGCAACTGGAAAACTCAAGAAATTATCTCTATCCCCTTTAGTCAGGAGTAATAGCCACATTTCTATTTTTATTACTTTCAAAAGTTTGGTTATGTAATCTTTTAAAACATTGACTTTAAGCCTTGTGCCTTACCCGGGGAACAATGGTTCGTTTGTCAAGGGTTGTCATTTCATAAACATGTTTTCCTTTAATAAAAAATTGGACGTTTTGCATTCAAATTTTGTGCTCTTTGTCTTTCATTTTACTTTTATCACTTTCAAATAACTATGTGTTCTTACACACACCCACGCGATATGTTGCAGACATATATCCACTCTGGATACTGTTGATAACAACTCTTTTATTGCCACATATGAATTTAAAATACGATCTACCAAGTCGAGGACGAAGGTGAGGAAGATTGTGAAATACCTGGAGAACTTGCAAGACCGTTAGTGCAAGAGCAAAAGTTTATTCAACCACATGAAGAGTCAGTCGAAGTTGTAAACTTGGGTACTGAAGCAGACAGAAAAGGAGTCAAGATAGGGGCCAACCTAGAGGATAGTGTGAAGAACAGATTGATTCAGACGTTGCATGAATATGTTGAGATCTTTGTTTGGTCATATGAAGACATGCCAGGGCTCGATACTGATATTGTGGTTCACTGTCTACCGATGAATGAGGGTTGTTTTCCAATCAAATAGAAAGTTCGTCGCATGTGTCCCGAAATATCAGAGAAGATCAAGGCCGAGGTTATGAAACAATTCAATGCGGGCTTCTTGGCTGTTACCTCATATCCCAAATGGGTTGCAAACGTGGTTCCGATACCAAATAAAGATGGCAAGGTACGTATGTGTGTAGACTACAAATATCTAAATAGGGCAAGCCCTAAAGATGACTACCTGCTTCCACATATTGATGTTCTGGTTGACAACACAGTTCAACACAAGGTATTCTCCTTCATGGACGGCTTCTCGGGTTATAATCAGATCAAGATGGCACCTGTAGACATGGAGAAAACAACCTTCGTCACACAGTGGGGCACTTTCTGCTACAAGGTTATGCCTTTTGGATTGAAGAACACAGGTGCAACATATCATTGTGCCATGGTATCTTTATTCCATGACATGATTCACCAAGAGATAGAGGTCTACATCAATGATATGATAGCCAGATCGCAGACTGAAAAAGAGCACCTTGACTATCTACACAAGTTGTTTGAGAGACTAAAGAAGTACAAGTTGAGATTGAATCCGAAAAAATTCATATTTGGGGTTAGTTCCGGTAAACTCCTAGGTTTCGTTGTCAGTGGTAAAGGTATCGAAGTTGATCCCACTAAGGTCAAAGCTATTCAAGAAATGTCGGCTCCCCTTACTGAGAAGAAAGTTAGAGGTTTCTTGGGACGACTGAATTACATTGCCAGATTCATTTCTCATTTGACTGTTATGATACGGTGGCAGAACCGACTGTTAATACTGGTTTGCGTTTTTTGTTTGCAAATGTCGTGGTAAACAAGAGTCGCCACCGACTTTTCTTTTATCCAACAAAGGAAAGGGTGAAAAGAACAGAAAAAGACCTTTTTCGAGATTTTCTGAGTAAGGGGTAGATTATGGAAAGGGAATGTATTAGCACCCTTTCCATCTGTGGTTTTCCACGGCCTCTTAGGTACTTGCTCATTTTGAAAATTGTTTCTGTGTTTGTGTGTATTGAAAAAAATTGTTTGCTTTATGGTAACTCTTGTATCAGTCCTCAAGAGTATGATAAAGCATTTTTTGAATGTAGTTTTTGAAAGTGTGTAAGTGTGAAAATTTCAGGTTTGAGCAAGTACTTAAGAGTCATCTACCTACTCGAAAAAAGGATTTTCTTTTCCTCCTGTCCTTTAGATAGTGATATCCTACTATTAGTGAATAAGTAGCCATATCGTTGGATGTTGAGGGACTATCAAAAGGGACGTTATGGTCATCGAAGGCAACATGTATGGATATCTTAGTGTTCGAAGGGACCGTCATCATATAGGCAACATCGAGGGACAAGATCATTTATCGAAAGGCAACTCGAGGGAAGTTTAGGGACCATGATCTTTTATGATGACTTTTATACTGAGGGTCATTGCTAAGATATCCCTACGTTCGAGGGACATGACCATTGTTTTCCGAGGTAACCTAGTAAGGAGTACCCTAAGGGTGCAAGTGTGCAATAGTGCCTTTTTCAGATATTTATCTTATGTTAGTGATCTAATGATTAATTTGATTAATATTGTCATGCACACCTAATTTAATAGCAATTATATACAAGACTAATTACTAACCGTTAATATCTTGAAGAAATTTAAAGTGCTGGAATTGTAAATCCTACGCTATTACATCCCATGAGCAGTTACAATATTTAGAAGAAAAAAATGCGAAAATATAAACTAACTATTACAAAATCAAATGTGCGACTTATATATTCTTTCTAGAATTTAAATAACAAAAGAAAAATAGAAAAAAAAAGAGATTGTTTAGAAAGAAAATCAAATTTCCTAAAAAGCCTAAGTATTAAGAAAAATATTTTTGGTATTTTTGTGATTTGATTTTAATATTTAAGACCTAAGTCTAAATTAATTACAAATTAACTATGAAATAAATACTAAAACATGATTAAGTTAAATTAAATTTATTTATGAAAATTAAATTAATTAAAAGAAAAGAACTAAATCTATTTTTTTATGATTTTAAGATTTTATGATTTTTTTGATAAAAAAGAATTAATTGAAATGAAAAGATAATACATAATTAAAGAAAAAAAAAACAAAAGAATGGGCCATGTTGTAAAGAAAATGGGGGGATACGCTAAGCAAAATCCTAGGCCCATTAGCAAGAGAGCCCGGGCGCTGGAGAAAAGTCTTCAGAATCACGTGTATCTCTCCCATGAGGCCTATCGTGGGTTTGGATTGAAAGTCCTCATATCACAAAATCCAAAGCTCAAAAATCTTATAACCCTAACCATGACATCTTGCGCATAGGGTATTCATTTGCACATGCGATCTTCCTAACCTGTTCTAAATAGTCTCACAAACATATATCAATGCACAAAAATAATTTATATGACATGAATAGACAATTTGAGATTCAAGAAATTTTTTCCAAAACCGGTACAATTGGATGTGAGAGTTGTAGACGTGGAAGGGCTTGGTTATGAGCCTAGTTTAACTCTTGGGAGCCTCGGGGAGATGAATGGATCCTTTGTTTTGCTTGAGAGCACATGGAAGTGTGGTTAAGAATTTTGCAACTTTGAGAATTTTCTGAAAATTTTGTAGAGCTTTGTTATGCAATGGATTTTCTGGTCATTCTTCTGCCTTTGTTTGCCTTTATATAGAGAATGAAATAGGAGCCAACAAGTATGGAAAGGTACAAGGTAATATGCCCATAAAATTAATATTCCAACATATTGAAAACTTGCATTCTTTGCATGATTCTTGTCTTTTAGATGCCTTGCACGAATATGGACATGTTGTTGGCTTGTATTCGGGCTGACAAATAAGGAATGGAGTCAAGGTAATCATGCCATGGTTTAAACAAGAAAACAACTTTAAAACTTGCCAAATTTTCAATGTTTCTTCCTTTCTTGAGTCCCCACGAAGTTGACAAGGTTGTAATGAGTTGTCATGAGTTGTCATGAGTTATCTTGGGCCTTTAGATGATTGAAACAAAAAGCCCAAGCCTTTATACCATTGTTTCATATTTTATTTGATTTTATTTGCATTTAAATGAATAAAAATTCAAATAAAAGAAATAAAAATCATAAAAAATATGTGAATGAATTTATAGGTCCTATAACACCTTATGAACATGTTTGAACTTCAAAAGTTAGGCCCACTAGTTCAGAACTTCAAGTTCACTCACTTTGCATTTCACGCATTTCTTGAAAATTGCCCAACTTGTGCACCTCATAACTTTCTCAATTTTCATCTTTTGAATTTGATATTGAAATTTCTGGAAATCTCAAGATGTCCTCTACACTTTCTCTATTAATCATTTTTGCATTTGAAGATATTATCTTGATGTAATTTGCCTTAACAAAAAGTGTCTTATGTTGACTTTCTGAAAATGACATGTAATGTATGAGTTTGTATATTTAAAATGGTGCATCTCTTGAACTTTAGGACAATAGAGAAGTTGTAGGGAATTAGATTCTCTTCAAAATTAGCTTTGGTTGGGGGAAAATGGATGAAGTATGTGAAAGTTATGCCTGGTCAAAGTTCAGTAGACTTTTCCTATAGAAACCCTAATTTAGCAACCCTTGACTTTTGATAGATTAGGAGCATTTCTTGTGGAATCATGATCAACCCTTGATCAAGTGATGGATCTCACTTCAAAATGTTGATGTTGACCAAAAATCTTGAAGTTTGACTGTATATGGGCCACAGTTGACTTTTGCCCTAGCACAGTTGATTTTCCAATACTTGAGCAATTGACTGAGCAAACTTATTGTGAAAGGCATAAAATTTGGCATGGATGATCTTGAAGACATATTAGGACCATGGAATTTGGAATGGATGATATTGATGAAAATTGGAACCCTAGTTGGGGGTTCATTTCCCTAGGAGGAGAATTTGTCGAGTCAATTCTTGGTCAACCTTGAGCAATTGAGAACCTCTAGGAGTATGTCTTGTGTGAAAATGGGAGGGCAAATTTTGGGGTACAACAGCGTCCCCTGTTCAATATTCTTAAATCTGAAGATTTAGATTGGCTTGTTTGCCTTTCTTGATCTGAAGGTGGAAGAAGATTGAACACTAGAGTGCCCATAAATTTGCACTCGTCCGAAGTGAGACTGTTGGTGAATAATATCGGGAATGGGCTTACAGATGCCATTTTGAAAAGATGACAGAAGACTATCGAAGACGGGCTTAAATATTCCATCCAAGGAGATATGACGGAGAGTCGTTAGAGATGGGCTTAGAGATTACATCCAGAGAATGTGACGGGGAGTTGTCAGAGATGGGCTCAGAGATGCCATCTAGAACAATGTTGATTTCATGAGATATTCCTTTGTGGGAATTCCTATTCTTGTTGTTGAGGAAGACTCCGCTGGGGAATGTTGGTCTCTGTTTGGGATATAGAGTTTAGGAGCTTCATTTGTCCATTACTCTATTGGGGAGTCATCTCTTGATTGAAGAGACGGAAGTGAACTGCTATCTGGTTAGGATCCAGGCTTCACAGTGACTTGCTGATGATAATAAGGCCGACTGCTATCCGGTCGTATTCCAGGCTTCACAGCGACTTACTGGGGAAATAAAATTTTACTGTTATCTAGTTGTACTTCAGGCTTTGCAGTTTGTTAAACTGGAATAGAAATCAGAAAAATCGTAGTATCGATTTAACTGAACTAGAGAAAATGTCTTTAATTAACTTTGATTGGAATTGAAATCAGAAGAATCTTAGGATCGATTCAATTGAACCAGACAAAAGTCTTGGAATATCTTCAACTGAAATAGGAATCAGAGAGATCTTAGTGTCGATCTGACTGAACCAGAGAAGGTCTTTAATTAACTTTGACTAGAATGGAAATCAAAAAAATCTTAGGATCAATTCAATTGAACCAGACAAAAGTCTAGGAATATCTTCAACTGGAATAGGAATCAGAGTGATCTTAGTGTCGATCTGACTGAACCAGAGAACATCTTGAATTAACTTTGACTAGAATGGAAATCAAAAGAATATTAGGATCGATTCAACTGAACCAGACAAAAGTCTTGGAATATCTTCAACTGGAATAGGAATCAGAGAGATCTTAGTGTTGATCTAACTGAACCAGAGAAGGTCTTTAATTAACTTTGACTGGAATGGAAATCAGAAGAATCTTAGGATCGATTCAACTAAACTAGACAAAAGTCTTGGAATATCTTCAACTGGAATAGGAATAAGAGTGATCTTAGTGTCGATCTGACTGAACCAGAGAAGGTCTTGAATTAACTTTGACTGGAATGGAAATCCTAATAATCTTAGGATCGATTCAACTGAACCAGACAAAAGTCTTGGAATATCTTCAATTGGAATAAGAATCAGAGTGATCTTAGTGTCGATCTGACTGAACTAGAGAAGGTCTTTAATTAACTTTGACTGGAATGGAAATCAGAAGAATCTTAGGATCGATTCAACTGAACCAGACAAAAGTCTTAGAATATCTTCAACTGGAATAAGAATCAGAGAGATCTTAGTGTCGATCTGACTGAACCAAAGAAGGTCTTGAATTAACTTTGACTGGAATGGAAATAAGAAGAATCTTAAGATCGATTCAACTGAACCAGACAAAATTCTTGGAATATCTTCAACTGGAATAGGAATCAGAGAGATCTTAGTGTCAATTTGACTAAACCAGAGAAGGTCTTGAATTAACTTTGACTGGAATGGAAGTCATAAGAATCTTAGGATCGATTCAACTGAACCAGACAAAAGTCTAGGAATATCTTCAACTGGAATAGGAATCAGAGAGATCTTAGTGTCGATCTGACTAAACTAGAGAAGGTCTTTAATTAACTTTGACTTTAATGGAAATCGGAAGAATCTTAGGATCGATTCAACTGAACCAGACAAACGTCTTGGAATATCTTCAACTGGAATAGGAATCAGAGAGATCTTAGTGTCGATCTGGCTGAACCAGTGAAGGTCTTGTAAAGACATCTTTCTGAGGAAAATCCTGAAATAACCCTTCGTTAGACGTATCTTTTGAGAAGACTACCAGGTCACATAAGTAGTCAACGGTGTTTGTTGATTTGATATTTTCCTTGAAAAAGGAAAAGAGTTAGTCATATGCAATGTCATGATGGATGAAATGCATTATGGTGATGTTCTCAAAATAAATGACGTTATGTTGTGTGTGATGTGTATGTGTATGCCACGATGTATGAACATGGGATGCTATTGCGATATTTCCCAATCTAGGAAAATAAATCCCTAACTGTTGCTGGAGAGTATAAGGAGGCTGAATCCTTCATTTCCACTGGGGATGATGAATGGATATGATTTTCCAGGGATTTCCTCTTTCTGTCTGAGGATGTTCTGTCGGGGATTGACTCTGCTTGAGAATAACTCTATGGAGGGAGATGCTTTATTGGAAGATTTTTCCGATGTAGATAAATAAACTCTGTTGGGGAATGAACTTCCGCAGTCTGAGAAATAAACTCTAACTGGGAGGAGGTTTTATAAACTGTTTAAGGTTATAAAGGTCGGCTGGGGAACACAGATTTCAGCTCTCTGAAGGAACTTGGCTGGAGGAAGTAATTCATGCTTGGGGAAGAAGAGGTCAAAACTTTGGTTGTTTCTACTGTGTGGGGAACATAGGTGTCACGGGGTCATATGTAGAGGTGACTTCGTCTTAGAATATCTCTGCCCCTGTACCTGCCATAGAAATTACCTGTGGAGACTTTATGGATGGTTTGAGTGTCATCCCTACTCATGGGGTGCTTGGTAAATGTTGATCTGGATAACAAGTCATCTACTGATAGACAAATGACAAGATGACGGGACATAGTCATACGCTTTAATCCCTAACTTTTTCCTGGACCTCCCTTTCGGGTTTTCAGTCCACCGGGATACCCTTTTTTGCCCAAGCCGCCTTTTCAGGTGTTCGACTTGTCGGGTGCATAATTTTTGTATATATCCCTAATTTTTGTCCGAACTCTTTTTGGTTCATCGGGATGCCCTTATTTTTACCTAGGCCTGTCAACCTAGCGGGTCTTTTTCATGCGTAGTCTTTTCTGACTATGTCCATGTTCACCGGGTGCGGAGAATTGTCACTGTCCTTAGTAGTAAGTGTTGTCACACTGCCAGAAGGTGTTTGTTTGATCATACAGGATTTCTTGCTGGAATTTATGTCCAATTCCCTAAGTGATTTAGATGGAGTTTTGCCCCTGGCTAGTTGGCATTTTCGAGAGATTCCTTGAACCTTGACTTGACTGCCCCAGATCAGCTGGACACTATGCTATTCCCCTTAATTATGAATGGCCTATCACTAGAATGTCTTTCCATCTGAGGTGATTCTATCCACTGAGAAGATTTATGTTCATCGAATATCCGTCGTGCGAATTTCTCTTTTGTTGAACAAATAGTCATATGCAAATAATGGTATTTTAAGAATGCAAAGCTTATGTCTGCCTTGAAGTTTGAAAATTCATTTTTAAGTAAAACAAATAAATTTTTTAAAAGTGTGATGTCAACTCAGGATTTATAGCGAACCCTACAGGAGTCAGGATACCTTTTGTAACAGTATGCTTTCGAACTAACCCATGCTTCAGCTAGGACTTTTAAGGGTTATAACTTGGTCTGGTTCATGGTTTAAGAAATAAAGGGTAAAGGCTCAAAGTTTATTTGTACCCATCAGTTTTTCGTGATGTTCTTCGATCCTATGTTCAGTTAATTGTTTGTTCAGATCCCAATTGAGTTTGGCATCTTGTCCTTGATGTTCTGGTGATGGTTCGGATACTGAAAGTTTATTTTGAAGAGGCAGTCATTTTTGTAATCTTCTTTTTATTTAGGATTTGTAGTGACCTATTTTTTTTATTATCCCTGCTTTTGCCTGAACTGGTTCTTTTATGATTACAGTCAGCGGGATGCCCCAGTTTTTTCTTAAGTTTCCTTCATAGGTTTTGACTTAGCGGGCTTTTATTTTGAGAGATAATGATTGCGGCTTTAATAATTATGCAGAGCCATCACCATCTTTTGATTTGGAAGGACGTCTTCAATGTTATTCATTGTTTATGAAACGGAAAATTGCGACTGAATGCGCGTCTGAATTGACTGAGAAACTACCCCGCCCTAGGTTATAATTAAGGGTTTTAATTTGTGTGAAAAGAAAAAGTCCTACTTCTTTGGCTCAAAGGGGTTGACTAGGGATTATCTTCCTTATAACTTCACTGTTTAGGATTTGAAACAATGCATGTACATCATTAGCAGGGTCTGTTCAAAAGCATACTGTAGAGATTGTGGTATCATTTTCGTCATCCTCTCTCTAAAGGCTCAAAGCTTTTGATCGAGAGTTGAATATTACAAAAAGGAAATCAGTTTAAATATAGTGAATACGAATGAATTGATTCAAAACTGACATATGCAATGCATTGATAAAGTAACAAAGTTTGACATGAATAAATGTTCAAACAATCAAAAGAAAATTACAAATTGAAAAATCTAATGAACAAAAGCCTCTTCATCTGATCTTGTCACTTCAGATGGCGTGCCTTGGAGGGATGGCAGAAGAACTCAACCTGACCATCTTGTGTAAACTCCAGCACTCTTTCATCAATCAAGTTTTGAATTTTATATTACAACGTCCAATAATCATCAGTATCATGCCCTAGACTGTTGCAGTGATATGCACACCTTGCATCAGGATTGTAGTTAGGGGAAGAAGTCTTGGGATTCAGAGGAGGCCCTATCAACGTAACCAGATTCATCCTCAACATGTGTTGTAAAGCTTGAGGCAGCGGCATGTTGAGTTTGATAAACTTCCTCTTGGGTGTATTCGGCTTACTCTGATTAACCTGTTGTTTTTGGCAAGGTTGTTGTTGGACCCGTGATGTGGTAGCAATTTGGGAAGATCCACTCTTAACCAAACCAACCTCTTGTCTTCTCGGAGATTGATCAATGACTTAGTCCCTAACCTCGACTATTTTCTTCACACGGTTACATCTGTCTTAATGAAGCTTGTTGAAAATGCCTCTCAGCTCTTCTTATACCCGAGACAGACCTTAGATAAGAGTTATCTGCCCCAGCATCTGGGTTCTCATTGCTTCAACCTCAGCTTGCAGTTGTTCTAACCTTTCGTCCTTATTGTCTTCTGGATTTTTCTTGGTCAGGTTCCCAGTGAGGAGTGCTTTCAACTCTTCCTGACCCTTATATAGGTTTAGGAACATTTCCATGAACTGAGCCTCTTGAATTTGGAGATCTTTGTTGTCTTGTTTGAGAGACATTGCTGAAATAAATAGCGAGAACATGAGAGACCTGTTATGTAACCTACTTATACAATGATATGTATGATATATGTATGCAATGTTTTCAAGGATTTCTAAGACTTAAAATTGCTTAAACAGAAAGATAAAAAACGTTAATTGCATTAAGAAGTTTTATTGATCACAAGGATGCCTCTTGGGCTTACAAAGGAGATAACAAAGCAAAAATAACTCTCTAATAAAAGAGACTCAAGCTTCCCATTGGCGCATCCTCTTTGGTGCAATGTAAGCATTTATACTCTTCTCCTTATGAAGTAACCTGGTGAGCTCTAAAACCTTCTTCTCGCTGGCGTAGAATTGGGTTTCGAAAGTATCTCATTCTTCTTTGAGTTGGATCTAGGATTTCCGTAGCTCCTCAAGGTCAGTTGGCATGTCAGGATGAAACACAATGTAAGGAGTGTCTCCCTCAGCAATTGGCTCCATAATCACAGGTAAGATGGCAGGGTAAGGCATCATAAGACATTGAGTACGAGCTCGTACCCATTTGAGGTAAGGCTCAAGAGGGATGGAATTCATATGCCCCAGTGTCTTGCTATCAACTCTGTTTATCATGCCCCAAGCTCGAATGAACCTCTTGCGATAACCCTGAATATCCTTCTCATAGTCAAATGTGATTCCTTGGACGAGTGTGTCATGAGGACCATCCCTTCTAACATAAACAAACTTTCACAACGCCAAACAAGGATTATAAGTGATTCCTCCCCTAATGCCTAAGAGAGGGACATTAGGGAATTCCCCACAGCGATTAATGATAGTGATACTCTCCAAAGATCAGGAACACCAATAAATATCTGAATGTGTAAGGGGCATCAGCCTATGTGACCATCTCATACCCTGTTCATTCTTCAAAATAGACCAGGGTAGGTGCGAATTAAACCACCTAGCCAATAGAGGAGTTCAACACAGAAGGGTCCCTTTTCTCTTTAGAGTGCGAGTATGTAGAGAGTGTAGAATATCCCCAAGTAAAGTAGGTACCGGATTATGAGATAGAAAAATATTAACCGCATTTACATCTATGAGTTAGTTCGTGTTAGGGAATAGTACCATCCCATAGATGAGAAGGGCCAACACTTCTTCAAAAACTTGTAAATCCAGGCTATCCCAAAAATGGCGAGCTTTCTCAAATAAAAACTTAGCTGGAAATCCTTGGACACTTCTTCTGGTTTCCCAATTTTCCACTACATTAGGTTGTTGTAAAGACAGAGCTTGAGAAATCTCTTCAGGCTTTGGGTCTCTTTCCATACCATTGAATGGTGGCTGAATAAGGATAGGTACCCCCAATAACTGAGAAAACTCCTCCATAGTAGGCACTAACTGGTAATCCGAACAAGTGAAGCAGTGGTGCAACGAGTCAAAGAACTGAGAGAGCACCTTTAACATTTCTTCATCAGGGGTTGAAGTGACCAAGTTGAGACTTCGACCATGTTTTTCAGTGAAGGGAGAACTTTCAGGAATCCTTGATGCAAATTCCTTGAGTTGAGGAGGTATTTTCACAAGGTTGATTTGGATAGTGTTCCTGCGGGCGGATGTCATGTCCTACAAAACAAGGCAAAGATAAGCCCTAGAAAAACCTTGAAATGGTTAGTATGATATGCCATGTTATGATGTCATGAATATGCTAAGAAATCATCGATATAGCAAGCACAAGAAAATCACACCAAAAACCTTAGGTTTAAGGCTTGCATGGGTTTTAAGGTAATACCCTCTTGAAGTTGGATTGGTTTAACCTGTCCTATAAATAGTAACTGGGTTCTAAGGGATCTCAATATCACTGATCTTTCCCACAAGTTTCGTTTCGATAGGCAACTGACTCGCAACCAAACAAAACTCGGGAGTCAAATCTCAATGAGTGTAGCATCGAGTATTTTCCGACTTTGGGAATACACCAAAGACAGCCATTTCGCTACGTCCTAATGGCCAAGTTGTTCCTTTAAAGGTTCTAAGGTTAGTTAACGCTTAATGACACCACGCAGTGGCCCCGTATTCTCCTTGATTAACTTAAGGGCTACCGGTACCAACCAAATGTCGCATCGACGTAGCCATCGCTTCAACCATGTCAGTATACCCCACACAGTTTCCATGATCTATTGCTACTTACCTAAAAGGTTTCCCCAGATCCGGATGTAGGATCTATAGTACCCAAACAAATACCCTTAAAAGTAAAGCAAACAAACAAACAAAGAAGCAAAGTGATCTAGACCCTAAGGTAAACCCCACTTTTATTATTCTCCAACAGAGTCACCGGTTATGTGATACGGTGGCAAAACTGACTGTTAATACTGGTTTGCGTTTTTTGTTTGTGAATGTCGCGGTAAGCAAGAGTCGCCACTGACTTTTCTTTTATCCAACAAAGGAAATGGTGAAAAGAACAGAATATGGGTTGCTCCAGATATTCACTGCTCGAGAAAACTTGCTGCGCTTTGGTATGGGTTGCTCGCTGGCTGAGACAATATATGTTGACTCATACCACTTTGCTGATATCTAAGATGGATCCGATAAAGTACATCTTCGAGAAGCCTGCTTTGTCTGGAAGGATAGCTAGATGGCAGATGATCCTAACAGAATATGACATACAGTACACGACCCAAAAAGCTATAAAGGGGAGTGTACTAGCTGATCATCTGGCGTATCAAGCTGTAGAAGATTATCAATCCATGAAGTTCAACTTCCCTGATGAAGACATCATGACATTGGACAATGTTGAAGATTTCAGGCCATATGACAGACCTGAACAAGGTTCCCGATGGACCCTGTACTTTGATGGGGCATCCAATGCGCTTGGTAACGGAATCGGCACTGTGATTTTATCTCCGGAAGGGTGCCATACTCCTTTTATCGCCAGGCTTTTCTTCAACTGTACGAACAACATGGCAGAGTACGAAGCATGCATCTTTGGACTCAAGGCTGCCATAGACTTGGGAATCAAATCTTTAGTTGTGTTTGGGGATTCAGCTTTGGTCATCAATCAGATTAAAGGAGAATGGGATACTAAGCATCCAAACCTCATCCCTTACAAAGAACATGTTCTGACATTGCTACCACATTTCGAGCAGATTACCTTCGAGCACTTCCCGCGAGAAGAAAATCAGCTAGCAGATGCTCTAGCTACAATGTCATCCATGTTTAAACTTAATTGGGATAACGAGGCTCCCCAGATCACCATTGAGCGAATGGATGAACTGGCACACTGTCACGAGATTAATACCGAAGAAGTAGTGGACCAGCCGTGGTTTCATGAAGTCAAAAGGTATCTCGAGGCTCAAGAATACCCTGAAGGAGCTTCAGTCAACAACAAAAAGTTCTTAAGGAGATTCTCAGCTAAGTTCTTCCTAAGTAATGGCATCCTGTACAAACCCAATCATGATTTTGTTCTACTCCATTGTGTGGACAAGATTGAAGCTGAAAAGATCATGGCTGAATTGCATGAAGGTACCTTTGGCACTCACTCTAGCGGGCATACGATGGCGAAGAAGATTCTTGATGTGTCTGCGATCGACTTAATGTCTGAAGGTATCTTAACTGCAAGCGCACAGCCTATCGCGGTAGTAATAAAAGATTGTCGAATCCACAGGGACTTTGTAATCACTCTAGTGTTGTAAAACAGGTTGGTTTAGCTAAGGCGGAAATTGTCACGTTGGTTTTGGGAAGATTAAGGAAGGTAAATTAATTGATTTTAAAGTAATTATAAAATGAAATGGTCGGTATGCAATAGGGTCGACCTAAAGGATCTAATCGGTCCTAGGCATATAAGGATGGTCAACTTGGTTCATCTGTAGAATTAATCAGTTTAAAAACCCTCAACTCACACTTTCATGGTCTTATCTCGGATTATACGTCTAAAGCCCTATACCTGCTTTCGCTAGCCTATAAGTGTTTAGAAGTATTTTTTGGAAACTTAATTAATTCTAATTTGGTTTAAAGCGCTTTCACTGTATTTAAATCAAATGCCTAACTTTAGCTATCCGGTTAAAAACCTCACACTTTTGTGGTCTCGATCTAACCATAGAAATTATAATGAACGTACTGGAAATAAAAACAAACAAATATAAATTGGACATTATAAATAATAAATTAAACATGCATTAATTAATTAATTAAAAGGAATGTAATACAATTGCAAAATAGAAACCTGAAAGTAAAGCCAATACTTCAATCCCTCTTCCACAAATCGGAAACTCGGACTTGGTATCGGTAATATGACAAATTCTGAGGCTTGAATAATAAATCCTAAACTATAATAATAATAATTCCCTGATGTTGGAAATTATTATTTGGGCAATGAAATTAAAAGAACGGAAATAAACAAATGCAGTAAAATAACAACTGATGTAATACTGGTTTTGATTTCGGCTGAGCTTCCGCACAAGTAAGCTGTAATAAACTCTGTACTTCTAACGTTGAATGTTGAAGTATTTATAGAAGAATGAATTTGGCAGTTGGCTTGAAGACTTGTAACGAAGCTTTCCTTCAAAATCTCCACAAATGTAGGAACGTGGGTAGTTGAGGAAGAAGTGGTGAACGTGGGGTTTGACTGGAGAGAAATAAGGAGTTTGGAAACTCCTTCTGTTTTACTTTGCCACGTTCTGCATTTTCCAAATAACAGATATACGCGTTACGTTCGTTAGCTTGGCGTTACGAGCAGCTTTGGTCTTTCCCCGTGTTACGGTCGTGGCCAATGTGTTACGGTCGTAACACGCTTCAAGATGGCTTACGGTCGTGGCAGCTCTATTACGACCGTCACAGCTACAAAAATGTAATTCTTGACAGATTTATCTTTTTCTTCTGTTCTTTTTATGCTTTCTTGCATTGTTTCATGTTTTCTTCTGTTTTGAGCTGAGTTATGAATACCTGCAAAAAGTAATGACAAACTCGAAATATTCGGGAATTAATCGGGTCAAAATAATACAGAACGGGTAATTTTCATGGAAAATAAACGATACAATTTTGTGTTATCAAATTCCCCCATACTTAAACCTTTGCTTGTCCTCAAGCAAAATAATCAAATTGAAAATATCGGACAAGTTTTTATAAACGCACATAACTAGTATACCTTTCGTTTTCAAATAATTTCAAGAAATCCTAAGTTAGTTCGGCCGAGAAAATCGAATGAAACCACAACGATACGTAAATGACACAAGCAACAAGCTAGTCGACGACTATCCGTTTTAAACGAAACGTCCAATTATATCGTTATAATTCAACTCAAGGTTTCTCGTTCATATTTCACCCGGTTTCATTCTTGCGCAATCACATTAAGCCCATTATCCTTGCACGCACGTAGTGGAATAGCCGATTAGTGGTTCTGATCAAAACACGACGGTTTATGGCACAATTATGTGGCAACCTCTTTTATCCAATTGCAAGATGCGGGGGATCAAACCGTAGTCTGCCCTACCAAGTTCAGTACTAGATGCTTCTGAACCACCTAGACAATGGATTCTCATGTTACTTAGTAGAAGCTTTTGCATCCGTTGGATTAAACGATCGGGTGAGGATCGCCCAATTTAATTGGTGCAATACCTATTTCCTTAAAGCATGTAACATTCTATTTAAATCAATTTGCAAGATCATCCACTTATGTTCATCGACTTTCCACGTGGATTGTGTTAAGACTGGTGCTGACTGCTAATATAAACTACTGGGGGCTAATTTAAGACTTAAAACTCAAAGTATCGGTATAACGAAAATGGAGACGATTCGCATAAGTAGAGAGTCGAAGGTGTCATAATCATATAGTTCTCGTTGGATCGCTCTCGGCCTTCTAACTAAGATTTCAGTTAAAGTAGGTAACTAACGGTTATGCGAATATAAAAGGCGAAAAATTTTGGTATGGCTAAATAAAACGGGGAGAACATAAAATAACAAAATATAACTGAAATAGAAATGAAATTACTCGTTCTGAAATTAAGAATGCAGTGCTCCTCCCACACTATATCAAACATTGTCTCAATGTTATGATATAATGGCGAGGTTAAATGAAAAATACATCAAGAAATGGAAAATAAGGAAAACAACAAGAAAAGGAAAAACTACTGGCGACCACGGCGGCTTCGGGTTCGTGACCTTCTGGAAGGAGTAGCTTCAGGGTCAGTGTCCTGGGGTCCAAGATATGTAACATCCATCCTTAAAGCATTAAGCTCGCATAGCACTTCATCAAGCCTTTCATTCGTCAAGCGTTGACCACTCAAGATTTGGACATTTTGTTGATGTAAGGCATCGAAACGCTCCTGATTCTTCCTTTCAAGAGCTACAGCCATCTTATTTTGCTGATGGAGGGCTCTAAGGACGTCCTCCATAGTAAAAGGCGGTGGTGCAGAAGAGGACGACTCAGGAATGTCAGGCGCGGGAACAGCTCGATCCAGTTCTTCCTGCATCTCATCAGCGGGGCCGACATGAGGTTCTTCTTGAGCAGCAGCAGGGCCTTCAGGGTTAAATTGCCCGTTGGCTCGGTTCTGAGGGTCGATTCGGTCGCTGCAAGGCAAAACAATGTTAGTGTAAACTCGGTTTTGTATCACTGGATGAAATCTTCTGTCGTCCCGCTCGTGGATGAGGTGGGCCGATTTGCAATGATCCAGAGTAAGCAGAACCAGTGGTCGGGATGGCAGATGAACAAGGGTGTCACCATGGTTTAGTGCTAAAGCAAGAGAAGTGACAAGCCCTCCGAAATAGAAAGGTTTGCCGCCTCTGGTGCAGATGGAGTGAATATGAGCCAGGAGGAAAGGTGCGGCATTAATTTTCTGACCCGAGAATGCACAATGCATGAAAAATAGCTCCTTGGAGTTGAGCTTGTGGTTACTATCCCTTGCAAAGATTGTGTTGGATAAGATGCGGTGGAAGTAGCGAATGGCGGGGTTATGTATTTGGGTGGCGTTGAGGTGATCGTATGAATCAGCCCGATTATTGGTCAAGCTATGCCACAGGTTGAAGGATTCCTCATGAAAAGTGTCAAGCACACGTAGGTGAGCGCCTTCATCAGTACAGAAGTCTAATAGGCGACCGAATGCATTCTGAGGGAATTCGTATTCGGTGCTGAAAATGTGGAACCTTACCACACCGGTAAGTTGATTTCTTGGTCCGTTTGGAGTGATGTAGCAAAATGAACTGAGAAACTCAAGGGTGAGATTCTCGTACGTTGGTTGTGGCTGGCTACATAGCGTCTAAAGGTTGACATTTTGTAGTAGGTGTTGGACACTTTCAAGTAACCCGAGGTTTCGGAGGCAGTCAGTGTCGACGAACCTCGTAGGATGGATTCCTCGATGTTGGAACTTCAGGAACCGCGTGCGCTGAGTTTCACCTGCTTCGCCATCGCGTAGGGTAATGCCAGGAATGGGTTGGTTAATGTTCGCCATATGCATGCAAGAGTGTTTGAGTGAGAATGGTTGTGGTTGGTGAATGAGAGAATGAGAAGGTGATATGGGTAATGGATGTATATATTGGAAGGAGATAGTGGAAAGTTTGAAAATTGATAGGGATTAGTGGTGGGTTGAATGGGGTTAATGGGTAGTTAATGGAGGAAGTGGGATGGTTGGGGAGTTATGGCAGAAGAAGAGAGAAAGGTTGAGGGAAGAAGAAAAGGGAACGTTCTGCTAACAGGGTTACTGATGTAGCCCGTGTTACGGTCGTAACACCAAGCTGACGAGCGTAACGCTCTGAAAGGCGCGTGACGGTCGTGGGGGATGGATTACGATCGTGGCAGCTACAAATTTTGCAAATTTTTACAGAACTGAACAGAACACAATTACACAGAGTATATATTTTTATAGCAGGCAGAACATCTCAAGCATTCCAACATAAACACAACATTAATTTATTCAACATATAATCTAATATATATAATTCGCAATAGAGTAGAAAACCAAAAAACATTGTAAGCAGCATAATGATTGTGATTTGGAATGCAGTAATTTAACAAAAAATTGAAACTACCTAGAAACAAAGCAGAATGGAGCGAATCTAGCAAACCAGTAATTAAACAACTGAAACGAATGATTTCGTAAAACTGCATGTTCAACAACATAAACTCAAAAATTACATAAAGATAAAATTGTTCTGAATTTAAACGAAACTGAAAGTGTGCAGGAATTGGAAACTTCCTAAAAACAAAACAAAATGAAATATAAAAACTGCAGCTGCCATTCGTGACTTCATCCAAGCTTCGCTTTAATTTCTTCGAGTGAATTATGGATATGATAAAACTTCTCCACTGTTATGTCGGTTAATCCCATTATTTCCAGACGCATGCTTTTTATCTCATCTTTTAAGCCATTAATATTAGTCTGGTAAGTATTAAGCGTGGTGGCAATTTTGTTAAGGTTATCAGTATAATCCTTAGTTGTTGTTTCAGGGGCTGCATGGGCTTCCGTCATGTTGACATTTTCGTAATAACCAGGAGGAGTCCCCGGGTCACCCATATCGGACATAATATCATCAAAGATTTGGTAATCTTGCGATGTCTCAGGTGTAGGAGGTTGGTCGGGCGGGTTTAGCTCATAGAGCCAGTTATCACGGTTGTGGACGCTCACTTTGTCATGGTTCGGAAGGGTAAATAAGTTTACAACTTCATCTCTTATTAGATAATCATAAGGTGGGTAAGCATGGTTTGCAATCATTCGGCGGTTAAAGCAAAAAGCAAGATTCATGGGACGGATTGTTCCAAAATGCGGGCACCTATTCAGCTGGTGTCTTAGGCCGAGGGCATGTGCAATCATTGTGACCAGGCCACCTATGATGATGGGTTCATCAGGGTTATCTATAATGTGGTAAAAAGTTTGCATCAGGAAGGGTACGGCATTAACAGGGTGGCCTTGGTGCATACAATACAGTAAAAATATCTCGTCTTTGGACACGGCAGTCTGGTTCTCCTCTTTCCCAAATATAGTATGGGCTAGCATCTTATGGAAATAGCGGATAGCAGGGTTATAAATTTCATCATTATCCATATTATCCAGGTCGGGGTGATAATTACCAGTCAAGGTGCCCCAAAAGTAGTCTAGCTCAATGTCCATTAGCTCAACTTGGGTAGTGGAAAAGGCAAAAGGGCCGCTAGGAAATCCTAACAAGTCAGCTAAGTCCTTATGATTGTAAACAAAATTAATTCCGAAGAGACGGAAACTTATGAATCCTTTACGGGTTCCTTTCCCGTGTTCTGGTAAATGGACTAGGGAGCTTAGGAATTCGAAAGTGAGCTCACGGTAGGTAGCAAACCTAGTCTTAATAAGGGCTTTTTCCCACCCCAACTGGTTAAACAAGTACATAACACTATCTAATATACCTAGGGCATTCATAGTTGGTTCATCATGATAAAGTGTTATGCCAATGTTTCTTTTAGACAATTCCTCGAATTTTCTTTTCTGGTTTATACCCCTAAAGGTGGTTTCTAAGAAATTATGTTGCTTTGGTTCCATGGGTTTTGTTAGGGAAACTAGTCAGAAGAGAAGGTGCAAAAGAAACAAAAACTTTTCAGAAATCCTGTGGCAAGTAAAATTGTTTTGAAATCAGCAGCAGTTTTATAAAAGTTTTTAAAAAAAAATGAAAAATACTTATATAGCAAGCAAAAACAAATAATACAAACAAAATAGCAGGCAAAAACAAATAAAATGGGTTGCCTCCCATGAAGCGTTGTTTTTAACGTCATAAGCCTGACGAACAGGAGTGCAAGCACTCATGGTGGTTCTCTTGAGGATGACTCCTCGGTTGAACTTTTAGTAGTTGTCATTTTCCATGGCCACTTATCAAGCCATCTTACATATCCCTCACCTTTTCTTTTCTTTCTTCTGTGGGGTGGTTCATTCATCTGAACTTGTGGTGGTGGTTTTGGATCTATCCTAAGTATCAACTTTTCAAGTTTGGGGTTAGTGATTTCATCCATCCCCTCAAAGGTTAACCTTACCTTCTTAACAGTAATTATATCCCTAGTTTCACGGTCCTCTAATTTCCTCTTTTTATGCAAGACTTCCAACAAGGGTGCATTAGTGTGGATATTTTCCAATACCTCCACATACGTTTTAGATTTGGAGTCTATCTGAGCTTCCATGAAACTTTTCGAGAAAGGAAACAGTGGGGTATAGGGGTGAGGCATAACAATAGGTGCTCCCTTTTCTACCTCTTCTACAACCTCCCTTTTAAATGGTGTTGGAGGATTTTTCTCAATCTTTACTCTTTTCTCGTCTGAACTCTCCTCATCCACATCATCACTTTCCTCAACTTCATTATCGCTCTCCTCAACCTCATTATCGTTCTCCTTAGGATTTTCAACTTGTTTTTCACTAATGGTTGTTACAACATCCAATTTTTCCTCAGGGAAGGGTCCTAGAGGGTTTTGTTCAAGCTGGGAGATTTGGGTCTCTAAGGCTATGTTGTGGGTCGCGAGCGAGTCAACCGCAGTGGTCAGTTGCCGAAGGTTTTCACTGTTTTGAAGACTTTGTTTTCTAAACCCTTCGTTATGGACAGTTTGTGTCTCTACAAAGTGCTCCATCAGAGATTCTAACCTAGAGTGAGTTGGCATCGCATCGGAATCCTCCATTGATGTTTCAAAGTTGAAATCATGCGATTCTTCTGATTCTTCAAATTGAGTTAGAGTCGCATTTTGCGTTTCCGTAAAGCGCTTTGTCATCATCGATATTTCATTAAAATTTCCCATTAATATTTCGAGGTCGGATTTATAGGATACTTGCGTCTCCTCGAAATATTGGGTGTAGTGATTGTAGGGGAAATTTGGTTGAGGATAAGTTTGGTTGGAATAATAATATTCTTGCGATTCCTAAAAACATTGGAATTGGTGGTTGGAAAGGTAATTCGGGTGAGAATGAGTCTGTGATGCATTGAAATTCTCCAATAGTATTTCGAGGTCGGATTTATGGGATTCTTGTGATTCCTCGAAATACTCAAAGTGGGGGTTGTAGAAAAAATTTGGGTGATACATAGTAATTGGGACAAGATTCGTAGATGCAAAGACTCGTTTTGAGAACGAGTGTTTGGCATACAACAGAGGGAAATATAAAAAGCTGCCTTAGTCTAGACAGCGTTGTTTTCAGATTACACTAGTGACTAAACTAAAGTCCCCGACAATGGCGCCAAAAACTTGATGTGTCTGCGATCGACTTAATGTCTGACGGTATCGTAACTGCAAGCGCACAGCCTATAGCGGTAGTAATAAAAGATTGTCGAATCCACAGGGACTTTGTAACCACTCTAGTGTTGTAAAACAAGTTGGTTTAGCTAAGGCAGAAATTGTCACGTTGGTTTTGGGAAGATTAAGGAAGGTAAATTAATTTATTTTAAAGTAATTATAAAATGAAATGGTCGGTATGCAATAGGGTCGACCTAAAGGATCTAATCGGACCTAGGCATATAAGGATGGTCAACTTGGTTCATCTGTAGAATTAATCAGTTTAAAAACCCTCAACTCACACTTTCATGGTCTTATCTCGGATTATACGTCTAAAGCCCTATACCTGCTTTCGCTAGCCTATAAGTGTTTAGAAGTATTTTTTGGAAACTTAATTAATTCTAATTTGGTTTAAAGCGCTTTCACTGTATTTAAATCAAATGCCTAACTTTAGCTATCCGGTTAAAAACCTCACACTTTCGTGGTCTCGATCTAACCTATTTACTCTTCTTACTTTCGTAACAAAGGTTTTATTATTAAGCATAAAAAGTTATAACCAGAGTTAAGTTGATTAAAGTTTTAGCCTAAGTTTGATCAGATGCCTAATGTCTCTTACTATCCCATACCGACACTAAAGGTTTAGCTAGTCATAGAAATTATAATGAACGTACTCGAAATAAAAACAAACAAATATAAATTGGACATTATAAATAATATATTAAACATGCATTAATTAATTAATTAAAAGGAATGTAATACAATTGCAAAATAGAAACCAAAAAGTAAAGCCAATACTTCAATCCCTCTTCCACAAATCGGAAACTCGGACTTGGTATCGGTAATATGACAAATTCTGAGGCTTGAATAATAAATCCTAAACTATAATAATAATTCCCTGATGTTGGAAATTATTATTTGGGCTATGAAATTAAAAGAACGGAAATAAACAAATGCAGTAAAATAACAACTGAAGTAATACTGGTTTTGATTTCGGCAGAGCTTCCGCACAAGTAAGCTGTAATAAACTCTATACTTCTAACGTTGAATGTTGAAGTATTTATAGAAGAATGAATTTGGCAGTTGGCTTGAAGACCTGTAACGAAGCTTTCCTTCAAAATCTCCACAAATGTAGGAACGTGGGTAGTTGAGGAAGAAGTGGTGAACGTGGGGTTTGACTGGAGAGAAATAAGGAGTTTGGAAACTACTTCTGTTTTACTTTGCCACGTTTTGCATTTTCCAAATAACTGATATACGTGTTACGTTCGTTAGCTTGGCGTTACAGGCAGCTTTGGTCTTTCCCCGTGTTACGGTCGTGGCCAATGTGTTACGGTCGTAACACGCTTCAAGATGGCTTACGGTCGTGGCATCTCTATTACGACCGTCACAACTACAAAAATGTAATTCTTAACAGATTTATCTTTTTCTTCTGATCTTTTGACGCTTTCTTGCATTGATTCATGTTTTCTTCTGTTTTGAGCTGAGTTATGAATACCTGCAAAAAGTAATGACAAACTCGAAATATTCGGGAATTAATCGGGTCAAAATAATACAGAACGGGTAATTTTCATGGAAAATAAACGATACAATTTCGTGTTATCAATTTTACGGGCAGGCTATTACTGGTCTACCATGGAAGCAGATGTTATCAACACTCCTGGACCTGCCATAAATGTCAAATCTATGCAGACAAGGTCCACGTGCCTCCATTTCCTATAAATGTCTTAACAGCTCCTTGTCCCTTCGCTATATGGGGAATTGATATGATTTGGGAGATCAAGCCTACAGCCTCCAATGGACACCGCTTCATTCTGGTGGCCATTGATTATTTCACAAAGTGGGTCGAAGAAGCTTCCTTCGCATCCGTTACTAAGAATGTTGTTGCCCGCTTCATCAAGCAGAACCTTATTTGCCGGTACGGTATCCTAGAAAGGATCATCACTGATAACGGTACAAACCTTAACAATACTATGATCACCGCCCTGTGCGAGCAGTTCAAGATTCAACATCACAATTCATCCCCTATCGGCCAAAGATGAATGGTGTTGTCGAAGCTGCAAACAAAAACATCAAAAAGATCATACAAAAGATGGCAGTCACCTACAAGGACTGGCTTGAGATGCTACCGTTTTCTCTCCACGGGTACCGTACCACGGCTCACACATCAACTGGGGCAACACCATATTCTTTAGCTTATGGCATGGAGGCTGTTTTACCTATTGAGGTTCAGATACCCTCCTTAAGAATTATGAAGGATGCAGGTTTGAGTGAATACGATTGGATCAAAACCCGACTTGATCAACTGAACTTAATCGATGAAAAGAGACTCACTGCTGTTTGCCATGGTCAGCCATATCAAAAGCGGATGATCAAGGCTTTCAACAAGAAAGTCAGACACCAAGTGTATCAAGTTGGATATCTAGTGATCAAGCGCATCATCTTGCCACAAAGTGATCCCAGGGGCAAATGGACTCCTACCTATGAAGGACCATTTGTAATCAAGAACATCTTTTCTGGTGGGGCAATGATCTTAACCACCATGGACGGTGACGACCTGCCACACCCTGCGAACGTAAACATAGTCAAAAGATACTACGCATAAAAGACCCGCTAGGTTGACACACCTAGGCAAAACAAGGGCATCCCGGCGAACCAAAAAGGTTCGGGCAAAAATTAGGGATAAAAAAAAAATTTGTACACCCGGCAAGTTGAAAACCCGAAAGGGCGACTTGGGCAAAAAAGGGTTTCCCGGTGGATCGAAAACCCGAAAGGGAGGTCCAGGAAAAAATTAGGGAATTAAAGCGTATGACTATGTCTTGTCGGATCACTTCAAGGACAATCTCTTCACTGACAAACCTGGAGCTGCTGATCAATCCAATCATCTTCGGACGAAGCAACGAATGGGCAAGATATTCGGAGATACGAAGGCTATAGCGGAATGGAAACCCCATGGGATTTTTTACACATAGCTATCTTTCTTTGTATAAATTTTTCTCATTTTTATGACACCATCCTCTTACTAGGATGTCTGTCTCCTTTGTACAAAATACTTATTCAAAGTAAATACAAAGATATCTCTTTAAAGTGCAGAAAACCATTTGTCTTTTTTCTTTTTACACTTGTGTTTTATTTGCAAAAACGTCCAATGATTCATTAATGAACATATGCATTTGAACATAACTACTGTTTACAAATAAACAGAAATGGAAAAGAACAATTACTGACAGGTTGAAAGAATAGGAAAACGTCTTTAGGCTATTCCATGAGTAATCCCTACAGTACATCACTAAGATCCCCAATGGAGCTGAAACTTTCAATCCCCAGCGAAGCCAAAACTTTGAACTACAGATCCCCAACGGAGTTGAAATTTCCAACTATCAATCCCCAGCGGAAACCATTCAGTTGCTCCAAATTCCCCAGCAAGTTATCTTGAAGCCTGAAAACTAACCAGACAACAACTTCTGATAATTCCCCAATAGATTGGCAGACAACCCAAACTCCTGAACCTACTCCCCAACAGTATAGCTTTCTTCCCCATAGAGTTTTCATTGCTCCCCAATAGAATGAAGATTCTCATTCTTAATTCCCAGAAGAAGTCATCAAAATTCTCTGGATTCCACCAAGCAGATTACTCAAGCAGTCTTTGGCATTACTCTCACAACGGAATTTTTTGTCAATATTCCAACTTCAAGACATGAAGGAACCCTATATCCCCAGAGAAGTCTCCAAGGATTTCTTATCCTCAGCAATCAAGGATTTATTGTCCCCGGCAGCAGTCAAGGATTTATTTTCCTCAGCAATACAGCAAATCAACTCACCTGTGCATACATTACATCCATATATCATAAACATTGATAAGGCACATTTATTGCATCATACATTTCATGCAACATAACTTGGTGTTTCAGCTAATATTTTACCCTTTTCAGGATAAGATTAACAGCTACCTTTAACAATGTTCAAAGATTTCAGATACGCTCCAGACAAGGATGTTATTCAGATACTCATTCAGATTTCAACTTCAGATATAGTACAGATACACTCCAGACACGGAAGTCATTTTGTTACTCATTCAGATTTAACTACCATGATACAGTTTAGATACGCTCTAGACACGGAAGTTATTCTATTACTCATTCAGATCTCAACTTCAGATACAATACGGATACGCTCCAGACACGGATGTTGTTCTGTTACTCATTCAGATTCATCTTTCAGATTCAAGTCCAGATACACTCCAGACACGGAAGTCATTATGTCACTTATTCAGATTCCAGTCCAGATACGCTCCAGACACAGATGCCATTCTGTCGCTTATTCAGATTTCAAATTCTAGATACAGTTCAGATACACTCCAGACACGGAAGTAATTCTATTACTCATTCAGATTCAGGCTCGGATACACTCCATACATGGCTGCTATTCCTTTGCTCATACAGATTTAGTCTCCAGATACAGTTCAGATACGTTCCAGACGTGGACACCATTCTGAATACTCATTCTTTTGACTTACAACTTACAACTCAGCAAACATTCTTGGATGGCATCTACAAGCCCATCTCCAACAAGATTCTATCACCTCTCTAAGTGGCAGCTTTAAGCCCATTCCCTCAACTACACTTTGACGAGCGCAAATTTACGGGTACTCTAGTGTCCAATCATGTTTTACCTTCGAGTCACGAACAGCAAAGCTCGCCAATCTAACTCTTCAGGTTCAAGAAGATTGAACAGGGGAAGTTGTTTTACCCCAAAATTTTCCCTCTCATTTATCAAGATTTTCCTTACAAGACTTCTTGGACTCAAGACAAGATTAGGGTTTGGTCAGCTCAAGACACCTCATCTTACACTGATAACCTAAAATTAGGGTGTGAGTTTGCACAAGGATTTTTGGATCACCAATGCTTCATGTGACTTTCATACACCATCTTGGACCCCTAAGATTGCTCATGATAAGTTTCTAGCCTTGAACCATATTTTTGATCAGTCAATTGGACAGTTGACCTAAAAATCAGCTGTATTGGGGAAAAAGTCAACCATGGCCAATTTACAGTCAAAATTCATAATTTTTGATCCACAACAACATTTTAGACTCATATGTACCATTTGATCAAGTTTGGATCACAACTCCTCAAGAAATTTGATCAAATCATCAAAAGGGCAAAATGGTCAAAATTAGGGTTTTGACTGAGATAGGGCCATTTCTGATTTTTTAACCTAGCCAATGACCAATTGATTTCAAACATGATTTCAAGGGTTCAATGACATCATCTTTACCTAATCACATGGTTCAAAAGATCTCAAGTTCATTGGATTGACAGATGAATATTGCAATAAACTGATCAAAAGTCAATTGTATACTAAAAAGTCAAACTTTGACTTTTTGGTCAAAATCAAATGCCAAGGGTCATAATTCATCAAGATATATCAAAATATGAAACTTATTCACCAAGAAAACTAATTTTGAAAATTAGGGAATTTGAAAATTTTCATAACTTAGAATTTTTCTAAGTATGGAAATTTTCTTATTTTTTCCCAACTTTCTACCACTTTTTCACCATGATGTAATTTGATTCAAAGAAAACTTCCAACATGAAAGTTGTAGTCCTCCATGAAATCTACAACTTTTATTCACAAACTTTTCACAAAAGATGCTTGTATCTCAAGTTATGAATTTGTGAACATAAGTCCATGGACTAAATAACTTAGTGAAATTTTGCCCTAATTTAGGCAGGTTTTTGACCCAACTTCATGGACATTTTTCACCTAGTTCCAAGAGGTATCTCAAAATGCATTTCAAATATGGATTATAGAGAACATTTCAAGATTTCCAAAATGTCCAAGAACTCTCCAAGATCATTTTTGGTTAGGGAGAATCGAAGAAGGGAAGTTGGCACTTTATCACTTTTGTTCAAGCCATTTTTACATGAGATCAAGTTGCAAATCAGATCTATGTTGTTTGTACCTTGCTTTACAGGTCCTAAACTCATTCTACACTCAATAATTAAATGAAAATTCAGAAGATAAAGGCTTTATCTTGGCTTTTGGAACATTGTACAACAGATAATTCCATTTTAGGCATAAAGGTTAAAATGCCATTTTCATAAAGGTGAGCTTTTGCAATTTTGTCTACCTTGAGCCTTGGACCTGTACCTTTGATGCAAACAATTTCCACAGGTCTCAAGCAATGTATAACAACTCTTATCAGCCCTTGAGGTAGCCAGTACAAGCATGTTGCATTTATCATTTCACTTTACTTAAAATACAAGAAAAGTTGCAAAAGGTGCTAGAACTGGTACAACTAGTAAGGATTGACCTTTGTGTCATTTCTATACAAATATACCAAGTCATTACAATGCTTAACACGCTTGCTTAACATCCAAAACACTCTAAAACTGAAAAAACTTCATTTTTCTGCAAAAGCTCACAGGTTCTGCAAAACCATAGCCAACACATATTTGGCTCGTGCGTTTTGTGGCTTGACACTTGAAACACTTCATAAACATCCTACCAAAGCTAGCCAAGCCCTTACCCTGCATCTGTAAGCCTTGTTTCAACCATTTCCATTTTCAAACTCGGAGCTTGCAGCTTGACTTATGTAGAGACTTCTGGTCATCCACAAAGCAAGCTAGGCATTGGAATAGCTTGAAGGAAGTTCAAGGAAGCTCACACGATCCTCAGGCCTCCCATCAAAGTCCCTACATTGCTCTATCCAAATCCAACTGAAAGAGGTATTTTTCAAAACTCTATCTCTCTGAATAGGCATCCTCAAGACACGATTTGTGAAGAAAAGATGTAGTCCTTATCATGGTGAAGTTGTACATATGCATACTTTTCATTTATATTAACTATGTTGTGAGAATTTGAAGCTTGAAGTTCATTAAATTTCTAGGTCACGAATTAGGTCCATTAAAATTCTCCCTGATCTTTGAGAGTTAGGTTACAAATTTTATATGGTTGGAATCGTGAGATTAAATGCCACAAGTTTCGTGTTATAAGTTTTTGTTTTTGTGCAAGCATCTGAGAGTTACAGGTTTGAATGAAGAAACGCGCGCAAGGGAGAAGGCTGGAGGACAGGGACAAAGCCATGGGCTTTTTGGCGCTTCTGGCCTTTTTGTTTTTGCTTTTTGCACCTCCCGAATTGCTTTTGCACCCCCCTGACTTATTTCTTATATTTTTGCATTTTCTTGCATATTTTTATATTTATTACTTGCATTTATTTTTTCTAATGATAAAAAATGCCCAAAAATAATTTATTTATTTTCACACTTTTATTTATTTTTTTTAATTAATTTCTCACATGAAAAATAATTTATTTTGATAAATAGAATTCATTTTCTTTAATAACTTGTAAATATATTTAAAAATACTTAATTTTTTTATTTTATTTTTTATACACATAAAATACTTATTTTTATACATGTTTAATTTTTAACATTCAAATATAATATTATTTACTATTTTCTTTTACAAAAATGGACAAAATAATAATATAGGAAACATTGTTTTCTTTTAATAAAAAAAACTAGGGTTTTTCACCTTTCCAAAAATAATAATATTTTTTCTCTTATTTTTAGGGTTTAAATAAATTATTTTCTCATACATTAAACAAATACAAAACTTTTTTTTACATAAATACATTGCATTACATTTTAAATACTTGTTTATTTATTTAATGCGCACAATATTCGATTGGGTTGTAATAGTATTTTTAGGTTTATATTTGTGCAATATCCCCATTCAAAAAGTTGTATTCCCCCTCCTATAATAATTGTTGTAATAGCTTAGTTTATTTTACGCAATTTATTGCTTTCCTATACCATGTTTAGTAAACTAGGGTTTGCATGACAAAAACAAAAACCAAACAAATAGAAAAGACCTAATACAAGATAAATCAAATGCATGAAAAATGACACACATTGCACACAAGCACCCCTAGGGTTTCTCCCACTTGGTTGCCTAAATGAATGGCCTCTTTTCAAAATACTTTCAAAACCACACCAAGCACCATTTCAAACAATTTCAATGCAAAGCAAGTGATCTAAGCAAGTAACTAAGAGCCCATGGAAAACCATGGATAAAAAGGGTGGTAACACCTTCCCTTTTCATAATCTACCCCCCGAACTCAGGAAAACATCTCAAAGGTCTTTCCTGTGTTTTTTTACCTTTCCTTTTGGATAAGATAAAAGTCGGTGGCGACTCTTGCTAAACCGCGACATTTGCGACAAAACACAAAACCTCAAGTCAGTTCTCCCACCATATCACAAAAGGAAACATGTATGGATATCTTAGCATTCGAAGGGACCGTCATCATATAGGCAACATCGAGGGACAAGATCATTTATCGAAAGGCAACTCGAGGGGCGTTTAGGGACCATGATCTTTTATGATGACTTTTATACTGAGGGTCATTGCTAAGATATCCCTACGTTCGAGGGACATGACCATTGTTTTCCGAGGTAACCAAGTAAGGAGTACCCTAAGGGTGCAAGTGTGCAAGTGTGCCTTTTTCAGATATTTATCTTATGTTAGTGATCTAATGGTTAATTTGATTAATCTTGTCATGCACACCTAATTTACTAGCAATTATATACAAGCCTGATTACTAACAGTTAATATCTTGCAGAAATTTAAAGTGCGGCAATTGTAAATCCTACGCTATTACCTCCCATGAGCAGTTACAATATTTCGAAGAAAAAAATGCGAAAAGATAAACTAACTATTACAAAATCAAATGTGCAACCTATACATTCTTTCTAGAATTTAAATAACAAAAGAAAAATAGAAAGAAAAAAAGAAGAGATTGTTTAGAAAGAAAATGAAATGTCCTAAAAAGTCTAAGTATTAAGAAAAATATTTTTGTTATTTTTGTGATTTGATTTTAATATTTAAGTCCTAAGTCTAAATTAATTACAAATTAACTATGAAATAAATACTAAAACATGATTAAGTTAAATTAAATTTATTTATGAAAATTAAATTAATTAAAAGAAAAGAACTAAATCTATTTTTTTGTGATTTTATGATTTTTTTGATAAAAAGAATTAATTGAAATGAAAAGAAAATAAATAATTAAAGCAAAAAAAAAAAAAGAATGGGCCATGTTGTAAAGAAAATGGGGGGATGCGCTAAGCAAAATCCCAGGCCCATTAGCAAGAGAGCCCAGGCGCTGGAGAAAAGTCTTCAGAATCATGTGTATCTCTCCCATGAGGCCTATCGTGGGTTTGGATTGAAAGTCCCCGTATCACAGAATCAGAAGCTCAAAAAGCTTATAGCCCTAACCTTGGCATCTTGCGCATAGGGTGTTCATCTGCACATGCGATCGTCCTAACCTGTTCTAAATGGTCTTACAAATACATATCAATGCACAAAAATAATTTTAATGACATGAATAGACAATTTGAGATTCAAGAAAATTTTACCAAAACTGGTACAATTGGATGTGAGAGTTGTAGACGTTGAAGGGCTTGGTTATGAGCCTAGTTCAACTCTTGGGATCCTCGGCGAGATGAATGGATCCTTTGTTTTGCTTGAGATCACCTGGAAGTATGGTTAAGAATTTTGCAACTTTGAGAAATTTCTGAGAATTTTGTAGAGCTTTGTTATACAATGGTTTTTCTAATCATTCTTCTGCCTTTGTTTGCCTTTATATAGAGAATGAAATAGGAACCAACAAGTATGGAAAGGGACAAGGTAATCATTCCTATACAATTAATATTCCAACATATTGAAAACTTTCCTTCTTTGCATGATACTTGACTTTTGGATGCCTTGCACGAATCTGGACATGTTGTTGGCTTGTATTCGGGTTGATAAATAAGGAATGGAATCAAGGTAATAATGTCATGGTTTAAACAAGAAAACAACTTTAAAACTTTCCAAATTTGCAATGTTTCTTCCTTTCTTGAGTCCCCACAAAATTGAAAATTTTGTAATAAGTTATCATGAGTTGTCATGAGTTGTCTTGGGCCTTTAGATGATTGAAACAAAAAGCCCAAGCCTTTATACCATTGTTTCATATTTTATTTGAATTTATTTGCATTTAAATAAATAAAAATTCAAATAAAATAAATAAAAATCATAAAAAAATATGTGAATTGATTTTTAGGTCCTATAACACCTTATGAACATGTTTGAACATCAAAAGTTAGGCCCACTTTGCATTTCACGCATTTGTTGACAATTTCCCAACTTGTGCACCTCATAACTTGCTCAATTTTCATATTTCTAATGTGATCTTGAACTTTTTGGAAATCTCAAGATTCACTCTACACTTTCTCTTTTATTCATGTTTGCATTTGGAGACATTATCTTAATGTAAGTTGCCTTGACATAAAGTGTCTTATGTTGACTTTCTGAAAATGACATGTAACATATGAGCTTGTATCTTTCAAATGGTGCATCTCTTGAACTTGGGGGAAAAATAGAAGTTGTAAGGAACTAGATTCTCTTCAAAAGTAGATTTGGTTGTGGGGAAATGGATGAAGTATGTGTAAGTTATGCCTGGTCAAAGTTCAATAGACTTTTCCTATAGAAACCCTAATTTAGTAACTCTTGACTTTTGATATATTAGGAGCATTTCTTGAGGAATCGTGATCAACCCTTGATCAAATGATGGATATCACTTCAAAATGTTGATGTTTACCAAAAATCTTAAAGTCTGACTGTATATGGGCCACAGTTGACTTTTGCCCTAGCACAATTGATCTTCCAATACTTGAGCAATTGACTGAGCAAACTTATTGGCAAGGAATGAAATTTGGCATGGATGATCTTGAAGACATATTAGGACCATGGAAAGCATTTGAGACCTTTGAAGCTCAACCATATTGATGAAAATTGGAACCCTAGTTGGGGGATTCATTGCCCTAGGAGGAGAATTTGTCTGGCCAATTCTTGGCCAACCTTGAGCAATTGAGAACCTCTAGGAGTATGTCTTGTGTGAAAATGGGAGGGCAAATTTTGGGGTATAACAACTACTACTTTTGAGCCAATCTTCAAGATGCTGAAGAAAAATCAGGTAGTAAAATGGAACGATGACTGTCAGATAGCCTTTGACAAGATCAAAGAGTACTTACAATATCTTGTGATTCTAATGCCACCATTTGAAAGAAGACCTCTAATCATGTACATGACCGTGTTAGAGAACTCAATGGGGTGTGTACTATGCCAACATGATGAGTTTGGTCTAAAAGAGCATGCAATATACTACCTTAGCAAAAAATTTACCGACTGCGAAACAAGATACTCACTGCTCGAGAAAACTTGTTGCGCTTTGGCATGGGCTTCTCACCGACTAAGACAGTATACGTTGACCCATACTACTTTATTGATCTCTAAAATGGATCCCATCAAATACAAATACGAGAAGCCATCTCTCTCCAGAGGAATATCCCGATGGAAAATGGTCTTAACAGAATATGATATTTAGTACACCACTCAGAAAGCAGTCAAAGGAAGTGTACTAGCAGATCATTTGGCTCATCAAACTGTAGACAACTACCAGTCTATGAATTTCAAGTTCCCGAACGAGAATATTATGCTTGTAACGGATTATGAAGAACCTGGACCGTATGAAGGACCCGAGCCAGGATCCTGATGGACTATGGTTTTCGATAGAGCTTCTAACGCACTTGGCAACGAAATTGGTATTGTAATTATCTATCCCCAGAGTTGCCATACACCATTTACTACCAAATTATGTTTTGATTGTTCCAACAACATGGGTGAATACAAAGCATGCATCCTAGGTATCAAATATGCTATTGACCTAAGAATCAAGTTCTTGAAAGTATATGGGGACTCAGCCCTGGTGATCAGTAAAATCAAGGAATAATGGGATACTAAGCACCTGAATCTCATTCCTTATTTGGAGCATGTATTGACACAAATTTCGTACTTTGAAGGAGATTACTTTTGAGCATATCCCACGAGAAGAGAATCAGTTGGCAGATGCAGTTGCTACCATGTCATCTATGTTCGAAGTCAGATGGAATAATGAGGCTTCTCGAATTACTATCGAAAGACTGGATGAATTGGCACACTGTTACGAAGTTGATACTGACGAAGTAGAAGAGAAGCCTTGGTTTCATGAAGTGAAAAGATACCTTGAGGCTCAAGAGTACCCCGAGGGGACATCTATCAATGACAAGAAATTCCTACGGGGGTTCTCAGCCAAGTTCTTCCTGAGTAACGAAGTTCTGTATAAATGCAATCATGATTCGACTCTGCTTCGCTGTGTAGACAAGAAGGAAGCGGAGAAAATTATGGAAGATATGCACAAAGGTATATTTGGTACTCACTCCAGTGGACATACTATAGCTAAGAATATTATGAGAGCGGGATATTATTGGTTGACTATGGAAATTGACTTCCATCACCACTCAAGAACTTGTCACGAGTGCCAAATCTATGATAACAAAGTACATGTGCCTCCAGTACCTCTGAATGTCTTGACTGCTCCTTGGTCATTTGCAATGTGGGGCATTGATATGATTAGAGAAATCAAGCCTACTGCTTCTAACAGACATCTTTTCATCCTTGTCACCATTGATTACTTCATGAAGTGGGTTGAAGCAGCCTCATTTTCCTTCGTTACCAAGAATTTTATGGCCTGGTTCATTAGGCATAAGCTTATCTGTCGCTATGGCATCCCCAAGAGAATTGTCACAGACAATGGTACCAATCTCAATAACACCGTGGTTACAGAACTCTGCACGTAGTTCAAGGTCAAGCACCACAATTCTTCTATGTATCTTTTGAAGATGAATGGCGCAGTAGAAGCCCCCAATAAGAACATTAAGAATATTATACAGAAGATGATGGTGACATATAAAGATTGGCATGAGATGTTACCGTTTGATCTTCACGGCTATCACACTTCAGTATGAACGTCAACTGGGGAAACTCCATTCTCTCTAGTCTATGGTATAGAAGTTGTCTTACCTGTTAAAGTCCAGATTCCTTCTCTAAGGATCATGAAAGATGCAGATTTAGACGAAGACGAATGGATTCAGACTAGGTTAGACTAGTTGAATTTGATTGACGAGAAAAGGCTGGCGCTGTTTGTCATGGTCAGATGTACCAAAAACGTATGATTAAAGCCTTCAATAAGAAAGTCAAGCATCGTGAATATCAGGCTTGCGACTTGGTAATAAAGCGCATCATCCTACCACAAGGTGATCCCATGGGCAAATAGACTCCCACCTACGAAGGGTAATTTGTAGTCAAGAAGATATTTTCTGGAGGTGCAACAATACTTACCACCATGGACGGTGCAGATATTCTGCATCCTGTGAATGGGAACATAGTCAAAAGATACTACGCATAAAAGTGACTTGCTAGGTTGACTGGCCTAGGCAAAAATAAGGGCATCCCGGTGAACCAAAAGGGTTCGGGAAAAAGTTAGGGATATATATATATATATATATATATATATATATATATATATATATATATATATATATATATATATATATATATATATATATATATATATATATATATATATATATATATATGTATATATATATATATATATATATATATGTATATATATATATATATATATATATATATATATATATATATATATATATATATATATATATATATATATATATATATATATATATATATATATATATATATATGTATATATAAAGATTGCACACCCGGCAAGTCGAAAACTTGAAAAGGCGGCTTGGGCAAAAAAGGGTATCCCGGTGGACTGAAAACCCGAAGGGGAAGTCCAGGAAAAAATTAGGGATTAAAGCGTACGACTATGTTCTGTGGGATCACTTATAGCAAGATTTATTACCAGCATCAAGTTCAAATGATATAGACTAATTCCCTTACCTTCTTTCGGCAGCAAGGGATGAGATGCTCGAAGATATAGGGGAAATATCAGAGTTGAAACTCGACGAGATTATTTCCACATAGCTATATGTTTTGTTTTTACTTTGTACTCTTTTCATTTTACGACAATGCCGTCTTACTAGGATTTATGTCTCTTTGTGCGAAACCGCCTATTTATAGGCAAATTATCAATACAAAGACCACTTCAAAATCCATTTTTTTTACTTTTTCTGTTTTGTTCGCAAAAACGTCCAATGACTAAATTGAATGAACATATGCATATGAATATGATTATTGTTAACAAATATATGCATAAAAAACAGGAATAAGCATTTACTTAAGACTCTAGGAGTTGGGATAACGCCCAAGTCATCCACAAATCTCCACAGAGATCCCCACAGAGCTATCTTCACAAGCTCATCACCAACAAAGATACATTCCCCACAAGTCCAATATGCTTTCAAGACAGGAATTGAGGCATCTTCCAGCAATTAACCTAATCATACTCCCCAACAGATTCCCCTAGCAGATAAAGGAGTACGATCTTTTCCCCAGCAATGTCGCCAACTTATGGAGTCCCAATCCTCATCAAAGATTATGTCATCAGAACAGTTCATAGAAATTCTCTTCCCCGGCTGAGTTTATTTCTCCAAAACTATAAAAACCCTTGCATAATTCTCTTATCCCGCAGGACATATTTCCTCAACATAATATATTTCTCCAGAAAGGTTTATTTCTTCAGCAGAGTATATTTCTTCAGTAGGGTTTATTTCCCCAACCGAATTCAGTCTCCCTAGATTGAGTCTATTTCTCTGACTAATACAAATCATCGGCAAAATTCCTCTTTTTAGAAAAGGACAGTCCAGGCTGCTATCCCTAGAGAGTTGCTACGGAATCTGAAACCAGACCATATCTCTTTTAACCTTATCCTCCCTAGACGAGTTGGCATCTATATCGGAAATTCGGTCAGACAGCACCTCGGAAGGTTATCCATCTCTTTTATCCCCGGTCAGGGTATATGAGAGTTAAATTCCCCAGTAGAGCGACGAACGACTAAAGTTATTGAACTCTTCTCCCAAGCAGAAATAAAATTCCATAGGGAGTATCCTCAAATAGAAAGCAGGAACTACTAGCGGAAACATTCTAGAAAAGATTGAAGATTACACATATTCTTCATCCCTAGCAGCAGTCGGGGATTTATTTTCCCAATCGGAGATGTTATACAAAGCTACCAATACGCTTCAACAAAATCTCACATCCATACATCATTTACAAGTATCATAACATATGCATACGACAAGCATATTACGCTCTCATTTACTTTGAGAACATCATTACGCAGTGTATTACATACATCATGACATTGTATACAACTAACTTTTTATCTTTTCAGGTAAAAGTCTACAAACAAACAAATATTATCAACAATTTTCAAACAAGTCTAAGATAAATTCCCGAAACAGGACGGGGAAACTATATGTATGACCAGGCGGTATGAATTCCTAAAACAATAAGGAAGCGGGTCAGAGATTAATTCCGGAAACAAAAGACAGGGAAACTATGCATATGACTATGAAAATACTAACTCCTAAAACTGGACGGGGAAACTATCATTATAACCAGGCAAAGATTAACTCCCGAAACAGGATGGGGAAACTATCGACAAGGCCATTCCCGAAACAGGACGGGTTTACCAATAAAAGTATATTGTAGGTCAATTCCTGAAACAGGACTGGGCGACTATCTACATGACGAGCATTTACTTCAGAGACTAAATATGACGAGTACTCTCCTTAGAGACTGAATTCTGACAAGCATCTCCCTCAGACTAAATCTGACAAGTAGCTACTTAAACACCTTCCCCCAGAGGTTCATTCTGGAAAGCATTCTTCAGATACATTCAACCATAGACTCATTCAGATACTTCTATCAACGGTTACTTTGGGTTGCATCTATGAGCCCATCTCCGGCGATACTCTGTCATCTCTCTGGGTGGCATCTATAAGCCCATCTCTGACTAAATTCTATCATATCTCTGAATGGCATCTTTAAGCCCATTCAAGCAATATTGTCAACCAAGAGCATCACATCCTGCACATGTGAGTGCAAATTTCTGGGCACTTAATTGTTCAATCATCTTTTACCTTCAAGTCATGAATGGCATACAAGCCAATCTAACTCTTGAGGTTTAAGAAGATTGAATAGGGGCGCTGTTGTACCCCAAAATTTGACCTCCCTCTTCTTCAAGATTCTCTCATAGGGTTCTCCAATGCTTAAGGTTGCCCAAGAATTGATCAGACAAATTATTCTCCTAAGCAATGAACCTACAACTAGGGTTTCACTTTTCATAAGGAAGTTTGGGTTTCAAAAGCCTCGAGTTGATTTCATGGTTTCTCATATATCTCAAAGAATCCTCATTCCAAGTTTCAAGCCTTTCATTACAAGTTTGCTTAGTCAATAGCTCAGATGATTGAAAATCAACTTTATTGGGTAAAAAGTCAACTATGGTCAACATATAGTCAAACTTCAAGAATTTTGGTCAACGTTAAAATTTTAAACTTATATTCATCATTTGATCAAGGGTTGATCATGATTCATCAATAAAATCCATCAAATCATCAAAAGTCAAAAGTTGCCAAATTTGGGTTTCCTTAGGAGAAGTCAATTGAACTTTGACCAAGCATAACTTTCACATGCTTCATCAGTTTTTCCCCAACAAAAGTTCATTCTGAGGAAAATTCAATTCTCTACATCTTTGCCACTCTAAGTTCAAGTCCAAAAAATGCTTCATTTGAGAGATATGAGCCAATATATTATAGGTCATTTCAAAAGTCAACAAAAAGACACTTTTTGTCAAGGCAACTTACATCAAGATAAAGTCTTCAAATGAAAAAATGCATGAAGTTCAAATTGAGAAAACTTGATATTTTGGGCTATTCGGCCATTGCTTTAAAGTCAAGTGTGTATTCACTCCTTATACACCTCAGATCTTGTTCATGCACCTCTTGATCTATTTTATTTTTATTTATTTTGATTTATTCATTAACAATTCAAAAATAAATAAGATAAAATATGAGGCTTCTTACACAAAGTCCAAGCCCATATTATCTCTGACCTAATTCATACTATTCAATCTCCACTCTTCATACAAGCCAACCACGAAACCCTTGCCTCAAGAAACTTGTCCAAAAATATCAAGTTTTTTCAAGAACCCTAAAAACTTGAAACCCTATTCATAGTCCCTTTCACTACAAACTAGTCACTCCATTCACTCCCAGCAATCATATAAAGTAATAATGGATCAAGTTCAATGGTTCAAAGCTCAAAAAATATGCATGCATCCATCACCGATTTCATGATCTTTACAAAACTCTTACTTTGATTTTCGTTTTGTTTTAAGCCATACTAATGCGACTAATATGTTTATGAGGTGTGTTTGTACATGTTTGGATCATCACAATGATCCCATGCAATCCATATTGTGAGATGCCATACTTGTATTGATCCACATCATTTTTGTTATACCTCTCAAACCAGGCCGTTTTAGTCCAAAATATTCATCCTAATGAACTTGCAGCCCTCGATTTAAGGGGGTGGGGTACTTTTGGATTTCTAATAGTTGTTATTTTGTAGGGGAGAAGGATTGACTTACCGGAGAAGATGACCGAAATTAGGGCTCCGACGCCTCTCCGGTTCATGAACAGTTTTTATATTATATATGTATTGTTTCATAATACAATCGGATGAAATAGCCACCCTAGTGGCAGAAGTGTGCGCGTTAAGGCATTTGTTTCAAAGGGCATGGGTTCGATCCTGCCTTTTGTCATTTATTTTCTTCATATTTTCATGTTTTGTAGGACAATTCACAAAACGCGCTAAAGATATCTAATATCACCAAGGCGCGCTTGGCCCAGTGATGAATGTGTTGTTTGAGTTGGCTGACGGTGTGGGTTCAACACCCAGCCCTGGTAACTTTTTTAAACCCTTATTTTTTTCCTATTTTCACTTATAAAACCCTAAATTCATCAAACTTAACCATTTTTTTATCAATTAATTTTTTTCAAAGACCCTAATCAACATTAGGGTTTAGATTTTTTGATTAATTAATAAACTTTCGTCTTTTTTTTTCAAATTAAAATTAATTAGGGTTTTAATTAATCAAAATTAATTAGGTTACTAGGTTAATCGTCAAAAACTCTTTTCTAACAAAATTCAATCCAAGCGATTTCCTTTTCCTTTTCCTTTCTTACCACTACGTGTATTTTATTATTTTCACATTTTTCGATTATTGTACTTGCTTACGGTTTGTAATAGATAATTAGGGTTTTACTTTTTTCCCTCATTTTTATTATTTTTACCCACACCCCTGAAGTCCTGTAATAACGTAGACTTTATTTTTCTGCACTTATATTTTTATGCTTTGTATACATTACTGTTAGCTTAATAGGATTGTATGGAAAGAATAAAAGCAAATGGTAGCAAACCCTAATGCAAGATAAATAAACTGAATTGAACACACTCGCACACTCACACCTCTAGGGTAACCTCACTTGTTCCCTCAGAAACACAATCATGTTCCTCGAATGTGGGGATGCTTTAGTAAAGACCCTTGACTAAAAAGATCGTAGTCCCTCGATGACCCTTTTGGTGCTGCCTTCGGTAAACGATCTAGTCCCTTATGAATTGCTAAAGCTCCCCTACGAGTTACCTTTGATGATTGTACAATGACCCGCGCTTGTCTAGCAACTAGTTTTTTAATCAAGAGTCTCCACTATCAGTTTTTATCCTAGGGAAGGGCATCTAATAGGAAACCCTAATTCGCAGACAGAGATTCTAGGTTACGGACTCAATTAAACGAAAGCAAGGTGTTAGGTACCTTTAATCCACCTTTTTCACGAGGATATTAAGTTCTAGGTTTAGGTTGGGGTAAACAGGGTTTTAAGTTTTAATTAGCAAGACTCGCCACGATTTTAGATCGCGTGCCTACGTATCCTCTTATGAGGAATCAGAGTCCCAATTCGTAGTTCGTATAGGTTGGTGTTTTTTAGGGGTTTGCAAGCATATTTTGAATCACTTGGCACTCGGTCGGGAGTAGTGATTGCAGAGATTTTAACTGAGTACGCAATAAGTCAAAATTAGTTTGAAACCCATTTGCAAAAATAGTTGGTTAGTTTGGTTTATTACGAAAATAGAATTTGATGTTGGGTTTGTATTTTTTACAGTATTAATTGTGAAAATATTTTGATTAATGCATGAAAATAAAAATATTTAATGCAAATAATAAAATATATGCATGAGTTCTTAAATAAAAATAACTTATTCACATGATAAATAAATAGTAAATAAAAATATGATAACAAAATTGATATTAATAATAATTGTTATTATAAAGAAAAAGAAATAACTATAATAATAATAAAAGTATAATATATAGAAAAAATAGATAAAAAATATAATATAAAAATAATAATAAAAATTATTTAATTAAATCAGGGGGTGCAATTTGTATTAACAAGTAAAAATGAAGGAGTGTTAAAAGTAACCTGACTGGACCCATTATAGTTCAGGCAAGGAGGGGGTGTATGTTATTGTTGCGTTTAGTAAATAGTGGAACGGTGGTGCAAATAGCAGCGGCCCAAGCCCATTACAGATTTTTAAAGGGGGGCAGGCTGATTGTGTGTAGCGAGGCGTATGGATCTTATGATGCAGCTTGGCCTATAGCCGTCTGATGCAAATCTAATGGATGAAATTGAGGGAGCATCTCAGTTATTGTAAGCGCGCATCTACTGGATTCAAACAACATTTAACTTGGTTTAATTCATTTTTATTATTCATTTTTCTTAAAATATCTCTCCTTTTTTCTCTTTCACGCATGCCCTGTTCATCTTCTACTTCTTTCGCTACAATGCCCTAGCACCGTTAGCCTCACGGCGACTCTCTCCAAACCTGAATCAGACCACTCCAAACCCTCTCCAAATTAAACAATAGAAAGAACGAGAGCTAAGTATTTTTACCCTTCTAGCGGTTTCCGTGTTTTGAATTCTTGAGTGTTGCGATCTCAAAGCTTTCTTCATTGATTTGTTTTGCAGGTCGCGATTGGTCAAAGATGGTGACGGTGAAGATGGATGATGCGTACGGTTAGGGTTTCCGATCTGGAACTCTAATCGCCTCTTCCTCTGGATCTTCCACGCAAGGGTTTGTTTTAAGATTTTGTCTCAAAATTCTCTTCTTCGTCTCTTTCAAAATCGTCTCAGCCTCCTCTCTTTCTGTCTTCCCCCTTTCTCTTATATAGTTAGGTTTTTTTAGGGTTTTAGGTTTTGTTGTTACAGTTAGTATAGATTGGAGATGATTAGGGAATTAGGGATTCTAAGTTTGCTGTAATTGATTTGATTCTGTGAGCTAGTTTTTTCCAGATTTTTTTAGCTTTTCGATTTGATTCTGTAACGAGATTTACTCACTGTAATTTGGTTCATCGATTCTGTAAAGATTTTCTGGATTTGTAATATATTGGATTTGCTGTATATTTATTTCAAGATAACAATTTGATTTGGCATGAATGTTTCCAAATTTGATTTTTTTATTTTTGATCCTGTGATCGGTGGATCTGGAACTGACTGTTTAAAGTTGGTTCGCGAAATGTCGCGGAAGCAAGAGTCGCCACCGTCTTTTATTTTCTCCAACATGGACAGGACAAAAGCACAGCAAAATTCCTTATGAGATAGTTTCTCGGTTCGGGAGGTAGATTTATAGAAAGGGAAGGTGTTAGCACCCTTTTTATCCATGGTTATCCATGGGCTCTTAGATACTTGCTCATTTGTGTTTTCAAAAGTGTTTTCTTTTCAAAGTGTGAGTGGGTTTGAAAAAGTTTCGTTTAAAGTTTCAGATCGACTCTTGTATCAGTCCTCAAGAGTGTTTGAAAAATTGTTTTGAAAGCTTTTTGAAAGTGTCGGTGTGAAAAGAGTTTTGATTTGTTTTGAATTAGAGCAAGTATCTACGAGTCATCCACCTACCCTAAGGAATTAGGCTGTGTAAATCTCCTTAAGGTAGTGTCATCCCACCATTGAGAGGTAGGTAGCACCACCGTTGGAGTTGTTCGGGTCAATTCGTTTGTAGGGACAGTGTGGTCACCAGAGCAACAGTAGGACACCTTAGAAGCTACCCTTATGCCATGTTCATGGACATAAGGACTTACTAAGACGTCCTATACTCGACGACCACGTTTCGAGGGGCAAGGCAACAGTGAGGCGTACCCTAAGAGTGGTGTGTGAATTTGTGTATTGTTTTCAGTTATGTCTTATCTTGTCATGCATTATGGTGATCTACGCTTTGATTTTATTTGGGCCATTCATTCTTTCATGCAAAATTTAGCAGTTTTAAGGTTGCGGAAATTAAAGTACGGAAAATAAAGTCCTACGCTATTACAAGGCGCGGGTCTATACATCGCCAAATTAACAAAGACCCGTTTTTTAGTAAAATGCAGAAAGTAAATAAATTTCCTAATTACTATTACAAGGCTTGAGCAATTACATAATATTAAAAGAAAATAAAAATAAATGCGCGAAAAGCAATAAGAATCGAATGTTCGAGGGCGTTGGACCCTTTAAGGAAATTAAATTACATTAAAAATTAATTAATTATTTAATAAAGAAAATAAGTTATTTTTTATGTTTTTTTTGGTATTTATGAAATAAAGAAAATTAATGAAAATTAGAAGTTAAATAAAACCCTAGTTCTAAGTTATTTTTAATTATTAAAAAAAAAAGTTAAAGTTTAAAACCTAATTTACCCTAATTAATTAATTACATGTTTATTTACAAAATAATTAATAACTAATAATAATAATGATAGGAAGAAATTATTTATTAGGAAAAACAATAAAAATACTAAAAACCTAATTTCTACATATTTTAGTTATTTAATAAAAAAAACATTAAAATTTTAACCTAATTTTACTAAGTTGATTATTAAAAATTTATTTACAAAAATATTAATGAATTAAATATTGAATAAACATATTTTATTTTTTTGATTTCTGATTTTTGTGTTATGAAAATTATTTTTGTGAATTAAATAAGACAATAAAACAAATAAAAGAATAAAAAGGAGAATTAAAATAAAACGTAAAAATATGCAAACCATGGGGGTGGCTGACCCAATTTGGGAGGTTTATTGAAAGCAGTTTGGCCCATCAGAATGAGGCCCCTTTTGACTTTCTAGTGCGTGTGAGGAATGGTTGACTAACGTGCATGATGGAGTCCATGTTCTGGCCATTGGATTGATCCCATGGGACACTTGGCAGGCACAGGCGTTGGGCATATGATGGACCACTGGAGAGAAATAGCACCTGAACATGTTACAACAAAAATTATTCAGGATGTGGGGGGACCTGGGAATCGAACCCAGGTCTCAATACCTGCAAGCCAGCGCATCAACCAATCGAGCTAGTGCGTTTCTTTGATATTATAATGGACAATGATTATTATGAGAGAGAAAGCAAGTGTTAGTGGTATTTGATGAAAACGCGCGCCAGTATTTAAACTACCCAGTAAGATCAAGCCACGCTAGCATCGTCTTCCTTTTGTTCCTGCAAATAATACCAAATAGCGGGGGTTTTAAACCCCCACAAAAACAAATGCTAGAAAATAGCGATTAGCACATAGTTCATCATAAATTGAGCGCGAGGTGTGAGTTCAGTTCGTTTGGATGTCACGAATCCATTGGTACCAGTTTAAAGGGCTAATTTTTCCAGATGAAGAAACCCCTCTTTCAAAGTTTCTGAAACCCTAAAGTGCATTAATGGTGGATCACGATACAGGCCTTATTAGTTCAATCAAAGAATACTATTAGCTTCAGAACACTCATGTTAGTATAAATCAATGGTTAAAAATCACAAATAATGCATGGAACATGAAACACGATTATGAAAATTTTCAAGAAAAGTAAAACTTTGTTCTACCAATTTCTTAAGTATGGAGGGTTGGTTTTGATTGTAATAGTTTCCTGGTAGTGTCAGGAGTGTATTGGAATGGCTTTTAGGCTTTGAAACGTGCAGTAGCTATGAAAACAGTTTCAAGGTTTTTTGTGAAAAAATGCAATTTTGTTCTTCTGTTCTGAGCGCAGCTTTTGTGTATTTATGCATTAGGTTAGCTTTGTATATGTAACTGAATAGAATTAGGTTAGAAAAAGCAGCCCATAATCCATGCATTGATGATTTGGAGATTTGATTTTCAATTAGATCAATTTCAATCTTTTTGCCATGAAACTATTGCCAATTGCATAGAATCTTTCCTTTTGAGTGATGCACGAAATATTTGATTCATAAAGAGTGAATTGGCTGCACAAAAAGATTTGAAAAACATGGTTTAGTATTTTTCTCATAATTAATTTTAATTAAATGAATTAATAAGATTAAAAATTCAATTAATTAATTAAAAATAAGAAAATAACTCCCTTTTAGCTTAATGGGTCGTGCATAGCCTTTGGATAATGATTCATCGAAGAAATTGAGGCCCATTAGCATTTTTGAACCCTTTTATGCAAAGTTGACTTTTCAAAATTCCCAAAAATTTCCCAACTTCTACAAGGCATATCTTGCTCAATTTTTAAGCTTTGATCATGTTCTTAGACATTTTGGAAAGGTCTTGAAGTCCTCTAACCATTTTCTTTGGTACCATGTCATTTTTATTTACCAATCTCAAGTTATGGTCTTTGACTTAAAGTGCCTTTTTGTTGACTTTTAAAAATGACCTATAATGTTGAAATTGATAACTTTTTGTGAGAGCATTTCTTGGACTTGAAGTGTGAAGATGAGTTGTAGAAAATGTCATTCTCTTCAAAATGAGCTTTGGATGGAATTTTTCTGATAATCCATGTGGAAGTTATGCCTTGGTCAATTTGCAGTTGACTTTTTCAACTGTCCAAAAATAGAAACTTTTGCATCTTGAGACTTTTTGAGCCATGCTTTGAGAATCATGATCAAGAATTGATAAAATGATGTTTGTGGCTTCAAAATAAGATGTTGACCAAAAATTTTGACTTTTGACTGTCAAATGACCATTTTGCCCCTGCAGTTGACTGTGAAGCAATTAGGGTTTTTGACTGTGCAATTTGATGCTGTGAGTCTTGAAACTTGACATATGGATGCTTGACAATGTATGTAGGCATGCAGGACTTGTTTGGACCCTTGGAAACTTCAATTTCTTTGCCAGCACCAAAACCCTAATTTTTTACTGTTAGGAGGCAATTGGACTGTGCAACCCTTGAGTAATTTTGAATCATCTGAAGACTGATCTTGGCAAATCTTGAAGGATATGGGAGGGAAAATTTTGGGGTACAACAGATCCCTACAGTAATTGTTAGTAAACAAAACCCCTGCGCTAATTTAGGGGTAATTGGAAGAGTAGCTGTTTTTACTGAAAACTTGGGCCAACGCGTTACTGTATTATCCAGCCCAACAACATTTATTCTCTGATACAGCAAAAAAATGGTTTTTAAATATTACTAGGCCCAATTGGCCTTTTCTAACAACAATAACTTAGATAACATCTAAAAAAAGATTTATCAACCAAGACAATACAATATGTTTTTAACAAAAAGGCATTTCTTTTATAAAAATAATAAACAATTCCTTTTTTTATAATAATAAACTCTTTTTTTTCAAAAAAACTCTTAAGCGCTTAATATCTTATGACAAAAATATTCTCTTTTATAAAAAATCTTTTTTTCCTTTTTAAAACAAAACATCAAAACAATGACAAATGTGCTGGCTTCTTTTAACAATACCTTTAATGGGCTTAATATTGGTAATTGCAACCCTTATTTTTACTAATAGCAACAAATCCTAAAGGACCTAATAATAACTAGAACTTATTGAATTTTCCATTTTAGAATCGTATGGGCCAATGGCCAGCATGCCTCGTGAATGGGTTCATGGATACACGAGTCTCTCTGATTTCGAAAGCCCTATTTTTTTAAAATTAAAAATACACCCCCTAGCCAGATAAAGATGGACCATCAGATACTGCTGTACCGTCTTTAATTAAATATATTTCTTTATTTTAATCTCAAAAAATAAAATCGTCACGGTAGGACAAATTTGGGGTACGATAGCTGCCAATATTTAATTATCTTCCAATCGAATAGTGTGAGAAAACGCGAGTCTTACACATTTTGATTGGGAGTTTATTGAATACTAAAAGTGTCCCCAAAATTTTTCTGACAAACATAAGGTTACACTGATATAGCATACCCTTACGAGTCTTTGGGAAAGTAGGCAAAGCTGATGATATATCGCTTACCAGGGTTTGATAATGAGACAGGTGGTTTTAAGAGCGCAATTTTGTACGTCTTGGTTTATTCATCCCTTTGGAGGGTGAGTATAGCAATGATTGATGATGCATGGTTGTTTGAAGACTGAGGCCATGGGTTATGTTTGCGAATTGCTGCATGACGTCTAAGGTGATGTTTTGAACATGAATACATTGTGTCTCAGAGGCCATGTATTTCTGTTTGGATAATACATTGTGGATTAGAGGAAATGTGTTAATTTGGATAATACATTACAGCTTAGAGGCAATGTGTTGAGTTTGGATAATACATTGCGGCTTAGAGGCAATGTGTTGAGTTTGGATAATACATTGCGGCTTAGAAGCAATGTGTTGAGTTTGGATAATACATTGCAGCTTAGAGGCAATGTGGTGAGTTTTGATAATACATTGCGGCTTAGAGGCAATGTGCTGAGTTTTGAGGATACATTGCGGCTTAGAGGCAATGTTCTAAGTTCTGAGAATGCATTGCGGCTTAGAGGCAATGTGTTGAGTTTGTGAATACATTGCGGCTTAAAGGCAATGTGTTGAGTTTTGTTTTCTTTTGAGCATCACAGCATGAAGTCTGAGGAGATGGTATAGAGTTTTGTTTTTCATCGCAGCATGAAATCTGAGGCAATGAGTTTGGTTCGTAAATCGCTGCGTGAAGTCTGAGGTGATGAGCTAAATTTTGTATTTTTGAGCATCGCTGCATGAAGTATGACGCAATAGGCTACAGTTTTGCAAATCGCTGCATGAAGTCTGATGTGATAGGCTAGATTTTGCGGAATAAGAAATACACTACTGCATGAAGACTAAGGCAATGGGTCGGGTTCACAAATCACTACGTGAAGTCTGATGTGATAAGATAAATTTGGTTTCCAACATTACTACATGAAGTCTGAGACGACGGTCTGGAGTTTGGAATATATTGTTGCATGAAGTCTGAGGCAATGGGTTAGGTTTGCAAATCACTATGTGAAGTCTGATGTGACAAGTTAAATTTGATTTTGAACACCGCTGCATGAAGTCTGAGACAATGGTTTGGAGTTTGGAACACATTACTGCATGAAGTTTGAGGCAAATGGTTAGGATCGTGAATCACTGTGTGAAGTCTTATGTGATAAGCTAAATCTGTTGTTTCAAACATGCTGCATGAAGTCTGAGACGATGGTTTGGAACTTGGCATAATGAAATACACTACTGCATGAAGTCTGAGACAATGGATTAGGTTCACAAATCACTGCATGAAGTCTGAGGCAATAAGCTAGGTTTTTTTTAGCATCGCTACGTAAAGTTTGAGGCGATGATCTAGGTTTTGTGAAAACATTGCGGCTTAGAGGAAATATAATGAGCTTGGGGAATGCATTGCGGCTTAGAGGCAATGTGTTGGCTTTGATAATACATTGCGGCTTAGAGGCAATGTGTTGGGTTTTTAGGATACATTGTGGCTTAGAGGCAATGTAATGGGTCTTTGAGAATATGTTGCGGCTTAGAGGCAACATACTGAGTTTTAAGGATACATTGCGGCTTAGAGGCAATGTAATGGGTCTTGGATAATACACTGCGGCTTAGGGGAAATGTGATGGGACTTGTAAGGAACTCATCACTGCAGGAAGACTTAGGTGATGGGATGAGAGTGTCACGGCATGAAGACTGAGGTGACGGGTTAAATCGTAGGAGAAGTATTGCGTTGGTCGACCCTTAGATAGTTGAATCGAGGGTGAGATTATTTGTCTATCTGCTATGTGATACATGTGTATGCATGCGTATTGAATGTTGTATGTATGTGAAATGTATCATGTTTGACATTGATATGGAACCCTGACTATATATGTATTGAAATGTATAGGGTATGTACGCTTTATATATGCCAAATGTGTATATGTATGAAATGTGTGTAAGATGCGCATATGCCTTGAAATGTTATGAAGACTATTTCTGGCATTCTCTACTTTAAACCATTGGCTCAAAGTTACCAACTCCTGGCATTGTATGTCATGTTGTTGTAGCATTGTTGAACTTGAATGCGGTGGTCAATATTTAGCAAAAGTTGAGCATTGATTTTGTATTGCGGGCGTAGGCGTAGACGTAGACATAGATAATGGCCTATGTGTAGATTTGTATGTTGCAAGCATAGGCGCAGACATATGTATCGGCATATGTGTGGTCTCTGTAAGCGTTGGCGTTGGCGTCGACCTTGTGTCGTAAGTTAGGCATAGGTGCTGACATGGACGTAGACTTTGCGTAAGGACGCAACGATATATGTATAGACCCTGTATCGTTGAGTGCAAGCATAGGCGCAGACATGTGCGTGGTCGTAGACTTCGTGTACGGACGCGTAGATATGCATAGGTACAAACTTAGACGTGTGTATAGATTTTTGCAAGACGTAGGAGTAACTGTGGACGTTGACATGGATTTTCCTTCAATATTTTTCTAGCCAAAGCGTTTTTTTTCGATATTTGTCAAATGCTTTTATTCTATTAATTCCCCAAAATTATTTCAAGACAATCTTCATAAGTAATAATCGTAGTATTTTGTAAACAAATCTGAGAAAAGAAAAACGTGATTCGAAAGACATAATGAAAACAAATGTTTTATTGATATGCCCTAGAGTGGGCGAGAATACAAGATGTAATTCCTAGAAAGAGGTAATTACATAAAGTTTTAAAACAGTAAATGGCAATGAAAAATGATAATCTCTAATGTTGTTCCCCCATAGATTTTGATGAACTTATCTCCTTTGCTTCTGAGTTGTATGATTCCAACCTATCCTCCCCTTCGTGGTTCGTAGTCATAGCTCTTTAGATCGCAATCTTTTTGTTCTTTAGTTCTTTATAGTAAATCCCTAACTTTTTCCTGGATTGCCCTTTCGGGTTTTCAATCCACCGGGATAATTTTCTTGTTATTTGCCCCTTATATTTTCCTAGATCGCCCTTTAGGATTTTCGATCCACCGAGACGCTCCTTTTTGCCTAAGTCGCCCCTTTGGGGGTTCGAGCTTAGCGAGCTTTTTATACATAGTATTTTTGACTGCGTTTGAATTGGTCGGGTGCGGTTGTTCTTCCCCATCCAATGTTGTGAGGACGAGACCACCTCCAGAAAATGTCGTTTTGACTACATATGTGTAGCGGTAGAAATGTTTAAGACTAAGCCATTGGATTGACTAGACTTGTACAAATCAAAATCAAAATTTCCACCGCGCTTTATTGTTTCCAAAGAAATGGGAAAAGAGCGAATAACCCAAAAAGAGGGGGAAAGATTCTAGGTAAGGGGTTGGTTATGCAAAGGGGAGTGTTGTGCCCCAAAATTTTCCCTCTCATTTCATAAAGAATCACCCTGAATCCTCAAGTTTGCTTCTAAGCCTTGAACTACAAATTTTCCAAGAAAATCACTTACGAGGGAAAAATGGTCATTTGCACACTGAAAAGTTAAACTTTGACTTTTGGATCAAAATCGAATCTCAAAAATCATATTTCATCAAGACATGTTGGAATATAAAGTTTATTTCATCAAGAATTTCAAAAGTCAAATTTTACTTTGGAAAAGTCAAATTCTAAATACTTAGAAATTTTTCTAAGTGTTTAAGAAGCATGGAAAAACTCATAACTTCTGACCAGATTATCACCATAACACTCAGCAAATTATGGACAATCTCAAGGCAGAGTTTGGTCAGAACTTCTGGGCAAGTTTTCACAAAAAGCTTCAGTCAGAGTTTGCCAGGGTAATTCAAAGAAGGTTGAGAAGCGTGCTGCAAGCTTTCTAGAAAGTTTAAAAGTTCCTTTAGAACGTGCTGGAGCCAAAAGATACAAAGATCAGAGGTTGGATGCTATGCTGAAGCAGAACTTATGATCCAGAACTAAGCCTTGGTGTAGAATCTCACGTTGTAGGATTTCTGGTTGTGATAAGTCTCATCATCATTTAATGCTCACAACCACTTTTGAGTCTTTATCCAAAGGATTTCCATCACGTGTACCTCTACTATCTTGGGATAGCAAACTCTGGTACTAGGCCCATGCTTTGTTTTGCTTTTCCTTAAATCCTGCTGACAACTCAAGCTTAAGCATGGTTAAAAGCTGCTAATCAGCAGCCAGTTCAGCCTACGCCTGCATCCCATAATTGCACCAAACTAGCATACAAAAACAGGGATGAAAAAGCAAGGGAGAAGGATGTCAAATTAATTTTAAAAATCCCATTTGTCTTTCCCCCCAAAATCACAACAAATTCACCTATAAATAAGTTGCTCCATCACACTTTCAAGGGAGCTGGCGGACTTGGGAAGAGAGATTGGTAAAAAAATGGAGAGAGAAAAGGAAGTTGAAACCTTCAAAAAAATCCAGAAATCCCAAACAGAAAACCAAACCTTTGTTCTTCCTTTTGAATCAAAGAGCTTGGCACTTCCTCTTCCGTTACTCTTGCTGATTCCAGAACATCCAAAGGCAGCAACTCAAAGGTCCAAGAACGCACCAGGTTCAAGGTAAGTCTTTCTGACTTTGCTTGTTTTTCATTCTAAACATCATTAACATGTAAATATCATAGTATTAATGTTGTACATATCATTGCTTAAGTAGAAAAACTGTGGATCAGAACTTTTTGATTAAGGCTAAGCTCAGGATCAGGATTAGAACTTCTGTAAACTATTGTGTTTTTTATCCTTCTGATTTGATGTTTGTTGAAAACTGAATAGAATATTAATGTGTTGATTGAGAGTTGAAATATAGCATAAAACTTCTGATGTTCATCCATAGTCTTAACATACAGAACTTCTAGGGTTTTTTCACTGTTTAAGCACGCAGAACTAATGAGTTCTCTTCATTGTTTTAACACACATAACTTCTATGATTTTTATCACTGTTAACACACACTGAACTTCTGATTCTTACATGCTGATAACACACTGAACTGCTAATGTTCACTCACTGGCTCAGCATGATTCAAAACTTCTAATGATTCACTCACTGTTCTAACACAGCACAAAACTTTTGAGTTCTCCTTAAATGTCAAATACACGGAACTTCTGATGTTTCCACTCGCTGTTTTCAAACACTCGGAGTTTCTAATTTTTACATGCTGATAACGCACTAAACTAATGATGTTTACTCACTATTTTAGTGTAATACAGAACTTCTGACTTGTGGCCCACTATCTGAGTACCACCCAGAATTTTTGTGTTTTCCCTCTAACGTGTCTTGCAGGACCTCAGAGTTTACCAACTCAGAACTTCTGATACCCACTGATGTTTCCTGTTGAGTCACAGTGCTCCTGACTCTGGAACTTCTGATCCCTTTTGTTTTGCTTGTAGCAACACGCTGATTCTACGTCTCATTTATTTTCCTTTTCATCATTTTTTAACATAAAAGACATAAAAATATTTTCTTTCTTTTATTAATTTATTTCCTTTTTAAGACAAAACCATTTTCTAAACAAATCCTTTTTTCTTTCTTATATTGTCCATTCAATATGGTTGTAATTATAATTTAGGATTTAATTTTATTTGCAATCCTCATTCGTAAATATGTACCTCCATCCCTAAAATATTGTAATAGCGTAGGACTTTACATTTCCGTAATTTATCACTTTTGAATGTAAATGCTAATAACTAGGGTGTGTATGGCAAGACATGAAATTGACAAATAGATCACCCTAATCAAGACAAAATACATGCAATCAAATACACTTGCACACATGCACCCTTAGGGTAATCTCACTTTGTTGCCTATCATAAAAATAGTCATGTCCCTCAAATATGGAACGTTTTAGCAAAGACCCTTTGATAAAAAAAGATCGTAGTCCCTCGATGACCCTCGATGTGGCCTTCGGTAAAACGATCTAGTTCCTAAACGACATTGCTAAAACATCTCATAAGTTGCCTTCTATGACTATACAAACGTCCCACACTTGTCCCTTCACATCCAACGATGGGGCTTCTTACCAAATAAATGTTAAGATAGCAACATCTAAAGGAGAAGGAAAAAGCACATCTAAAGACCTTTCGAGTAGGTAGATTCGCTCTTAGTTACTCGCTTGCTCACAACAAAAACATTATATCTCACAAACACCTCTTTGAACTATTTTCGAAACAAACACTTTGTATGCGTTCTTATAGAAACAAGAATCATTACAAAGTTACATTTTCAAAATACTTCCAAAAAACCACACCACAAGCACAATGAAACAAAAGCAAGTGATCTAGAAAGTAACTAAGAGCTCATGGAAAACCATGGATGAAAAGGGTGCTAATACCTTCCCTTTTCATAATCTACCCCCTGAACTCAAGAAAACATCTCTAAAGGTCTTTCCTGTGCTTTTTCACCTTTCCTTGTTGGATAAAAGAAAAGTCAGTGGCGACTCTTGCTAAACCGCAACATTTGCTGGGGATAAAATTAAAAGTGGGGTTACCTTAGGGTTAGATCACATTTACTTGCTTACATTGTTTGATTTGTATGCTTTACATTTTGGTTCCTTGTTTGGGTTTATTTTAAATCCTACACCCGGATTTGGGGACACCTTTTAAGTAAGTATCAATAAACGGTGAGGGAACTGTGCAGGGTATACCGACACTGTTGAAGTAGTAGCTACGTTGATGTGGAACTTTGGTTGGTACTGGTAACCCTTGAGTCAATCAAGGAGAGTACGAGGCCGCCGCGTGGTGTCGTGAAGCATCAACTGACCTTAGAACCTTACTTGACCAACTTGGCCATTAGGACGTAGTGAGATGATCGGCTTTGGTGCAGTCTGAAGTTGGTAGATACTCGATGCTACATTCATTGAGGTTGGACTCTTGAGCCTTGTTTGGTTGTGAGTCAATCGCCTATTGAACGAAGCTGGGAGAAAGATCGGTGATATTGAGATCCCTTAGAACCCGGTTACTATTAACTAGGACAGGTTGAGCCAACTAAACTTCAAGAGGGAATCTACCTATAAACTTCATGCAAGCCTAAAACTAAGGATTTGTTTGCTTTGTGTGAATATGATTATTTGTATATAAACTTGCATATCTGTACATAACATCATAACATCATACCATATCATTTCCTTAATCATTTCAAGGATCTCAAGGGCCTGTGATGCAGGGTCAAGTGGAACTAGACGTCCACCAAAGGGAAAGAGGATTTATTTTCCTCTAACTAAACACCTTCAAAAATCAAGTACAACAAATCGAAGTCATGGGCTAAAACCCACTTGACACAGTGAGCTTAATTCTCGTGGAAGGACATCCACCGATATAAAGTTCTCCAAACAAAGTTGTTGATCAAAGTTCAACTTCTAACTTTTATCTTGTGTTTACGCCATGAGATCCTTGAAAACATGCATCCACATATCATGCATCATATCATGACAGGTTTTCTCCAACACAGGTTTCCTTATCTTCCTACTGTTTATTTCATTAGAGATGGCCCTAGAACAGACCATCAAGAGCATTCAGATTCAAAACGCTCAACTTCAAGAGATGTTCTTGAACCTGTCCAAGGGGAAAGAAGAGGTGAAAGCTCTCCTCACAAGGGGCATGGTCATAGGGAATCCGGAAGGCACCAAGGATGATCAGTTGGAAAGGCCACAAACTGAAATAGCCATAATAAGGGTCCAAATGATGGGACAGTTGGTGGGCTAGATGGCTCTCATTCAAAACATGGCTTAGGGACAAGAAGAGCTGAGAGTCCTCATCAACAAGCTTCGTCAAGACGGATGTATCCAAATGGGGAAAACAGTTATAATTGGGGATCAAGCCATCATTCAGCCTCCCAGGAGACAAGAAGCCGGTTTAAGGGAGAGAAGACCTTCCCAATTTGCTTCCACGTCAAGAGCCCAACAACGACTTCATCAACATCAACCAGAAAATTAGCAAAGGCAAAGCGATCCCAAAAGACACCTTACCAACATCAACATACCACTGTCCCAAGCTTTGTAACACATGCTGAGGATGAATCTAATTACACCAATAAGACCTCATCCAAATCCCAAAACTTTTTCTCCCAGCTACAATCTCGATGCCAGGTGTGCCTATCATTCTGATAGTCCTGGACATGATACAACCGATTGTTGGGCGTTGAAGTACAAGATTCAAAACCTGATCTACAAAGGAATGTTGGAGTTCACACAAGATGGCCAGACTGAATTCTTCTGCCAAAGGTTCACCACCTAAAGTGACAAGTTCAATTAAAGAGGCTTCTGTTTATTTTGAATTTTCAAGTTGTAATTTCTCTTTTGTTATTCAAACAATTATCTATTAATGTCAAACTTTGTTTCATTCATGCATTGCATATGTTTGTCTTAATTTAATTCATTCGTTTTCATTTCATTTAAACTATGCTTTTTACTCTCTCTGGCATTCAACTCTTGCTAAAAGATACAAGCCTTTAGATGGAGGATGACGAAAACAATTCCATAATCTCATACAGTATGCTTTTGGACAGATCTTGCTGACGATGTACATACATTCTTTCAAATCCTAAACAATGGAGTTATAAGGAAGATAATCCCTAGTCAACCCCTTTGAGCCAAAGAAGCAGAAGTTTTCTTTCTTACACAAATTAAAACCTTTAAACCTGGGGCAGGGTAGTCTCTCAGTTAATTCAAGCGCACGTTTCGCTACAAACTCTCATCTCGTGATACAACGAATGACATCAAAAATATTCCTCTAGAATCAAAAGACGGTGATGGTTACCTACCAAATAGGCAGTCATTATCTCTCAAAAGGAAAATCCCACTAAGTCAAACCTACAAAGGAGGCTTAAGAAAAACTGGGGCACCCCGCTGACCGTAATCTCAAAACAAGAACAGTCGGGCAAAAATTAGGGATAACAAATCAAAAGAAAGAGGTCACTACAAATCCTCAACAACATGAAAAATGTTGCAGAAAATGACTGTCTTCCGACATACTTAACCTGTCTGAACCATCACCAATACGTCATTCCAGACCCAATTGGAGTTCGAACATACAATTAATTGAGTTTAGGACTGAAGAACATCACGAAGAGTGGGTGGGTACAAATACACTTTGAGCCTTTATCCTTTGTTTCTTAAACCGTGAACCAAGCCACGTTACAACCCTTCAAAAGTCCTAATTGAAGCATGGGTTAGTTCGAAAGCATATTGTTACAAAAGGTATCCTGACTCCTGTAAGGCTTTACTCAAAATCCAGAGTTGAATTACAAACTTCTTTACTTGCTAAAAACACATTTTTCAAAATTTCAAGACAAACATAAACTTTGCGTTACTTGAATATCATTGTTTGCATATGGCTATTTGTTTGACAGCGGAGAAATTTACACAACGAATATCCAGTGAACGAAAGCTCTCTCAGTGAACAAAATCAATTCAAGAAGGATGACACTTCCATTGAAAAATCTCCTATCAAGAAAGAGGAATGACATGTCACTATCCAGCACACTCGGGGCAGTCCAGTCAAGATTCCAAGAAATATCTCAAGAATTGCAGAGTAACCAGGGGCAAGTCTCCATCTCCGTCACTTGGGGCATTGAACGCTAATCTCAACAAAGGGTTATGTACGGTTAAACATTTCCTGGCAGTTCCACAAACACACGCTACTAGGGGCAGTGACAAATCTCCCCAACAATCCTTCTCATAGGATGATTCCCCAGCCAGATTTTCGATCTCTGGAAACCTCTCCCCAACTGAGTCGACTTCAAGAATCCTCGAGGACTTTCCCCTAATGAAGTTGTCACGTCTCAAGCAGACCGGCAACAGGGTTTATTTCCCCAACAAACGGTAGGATTCTCCAACTTGAGTTTGCCTCTTCGACTACTATAAATCAAAGGGCTACAACTCCTCTTCCCTAGTAGACTACTCTACAATCCCCGGCAAGTTACTATGAAACCTGGACCTAACCAGATATCAATTCAACTTTGACTCTCTAATAGAGAAACAGACGACTAAGAATCCTGAACTCTTTTCCCCAAGTAAGAATCAACACTCTATACAGAGCTTTCAACATTCCCCAGCAGAGTTTTCCTCAAACAAGAAAATAGGAATACTTAGTGGAAACATTATGAGCAAAGTTTGAGGACAAACTTACATCTCAATAACATTCATAGCATATGCATACAAAATACATATAACACAAATCTCATTTATTTTGAGAACATCATTACATAATGCATACATCATGACATTGCATACAACTAACTCTTTACCTTTTCAGGAAAGATCAATCAACAGACAAAGATCATCATCTTCTGAGGTAGTAATCGTCCAAGATTCCTTCATCATCTTTTGGAGTAGTAATCATCCCAGATTCCTTCTTCATCCTGATGAGGTAGTAATTGTCCTAGATTCCTTCATCATCCTGCTGAGGTAGTAATCGTCCAAGATTCCTTCATCATCTTGTTGGGGTAGCAATCATCCAAGATTCCTTCATCATCTTTCTCATTTAATGACAGGAGACCAAAGATTCTCTTCTAGAAACAGTTCAGATACGCATCAGATACGGATGCCATCCTGATACTCATTCAGATTTAGCTTCTAGATACAGTTCAGATACGCTCCAGATACGGATGCCATCCTGATACTCATTTAAAGACAGCTTTTAGATGCAATTTAGATATGCACCAGATACGGGTGCCATCCTAATACTCATTCAAAGACAGCTTTCAGATACAATTCAGATATGCACTAGATACGGATGCCATCCTGATACTCATTCAGATTCAGCTTCTAGATACAGTTCAGATACGCTCCAGATACGGATGCCATCTTGATACTCATTCAGAGACAGCTTTCAGATACAGTTCAGATACACACCAGATACGGATGCCATCCTGATACTCATTCAAAGACAGCTTTTGGATACAGTTCAGATACGCTCCAGATACGGATGCCATCCTGATACTCATTCAAAGACAGATTTCAGATACAGTTCAGATACGCACCAGATTCGGATGTCATTTTGTCACTCATTCAAATACAGTCCAGATACGATCCAGATTCGGATGTCATTTTGTCACTCATTCAAATACAGTCCTGATCCGATCCAGATTCGGATGTCATTCTGTCACTCATTCAAATACAATCCAGATACAATCCAGATTCGAATGTCATTCTATCACTCATTCAAATACAATCTAGATACGATCTAGATTCGGATGTCATTCTGTCACTCGTTCAAATACATTCCAGATACGATCCAGATTCGGATGTAATTATGTCACTCATTCAAATACAGTCCAGATACGATCCAGATTCGGATGTCATTGTCACTCATTCAAATACAGTCCAGATAAGATCCAGATTCGGATGTCATTCTGTCACTCATTCAAATACATTCCAGATACGGATGCCATCCTGATACTCATTCAAAGACAGCGTTCAGATATAGTTCAGATACGCCCCAAACACGGATGCCATTCTGATAATTATTCAGTTCCAGCTTACAAATACAGTCCAGCAACCATTTCTGGATGGCATCTTTAAGCCCATCTCCAACAACTATTCATTATCTCCCCAAATGGCATCTTTAAGCCCATTCCCTACACAATCAATCACAACATCATCGAGTACAAATTTCTGGGCACTCTAGTGTTCAATCATCTTCCACCTTCAAATCACGAATGGCAGAATTACCAATCTAACTCTTCAGGTGTAAGAAGATTGAATAGGGGCAGCTGTTATACCCCAAAATTTTCCCTCTCATTTCATAAAGAATCACCCTGAATCCTCAAGTTTGCTTCCAAGCCTTGAACTACAAATTTTCCAAGAAAATCACTTACAAGGGCAAAATGGTCATTTGCACACTGGAAATTCAAACTTTAACTTTCGGATCAAAATCAAATCTCAAAAATCATATTTCATTAAGACATGTTGGAATATGAAGTTTGTTTCATCAAGAATTTCAAAAGTCAAATTTTACTTTGGAAAAGTCAAATTCTAAATACTTAGAAATTTTTCTAAGTGTTTAAGAAGCATGGAAAAACTCAGAACTTCTGACCAGATTATCACCATAACACTCAGCAAATTCTGGACACTCTTAAGGCAGAGTTTGGTTAGAACTTTTGGGCAAGTTTTCACAAAAAGCTTCAGTAAGACTTTGCCAGGGTAATTCAAAGAAGATTGAAAAGCGTGCTGCAAGCTTTCTAGAAAGTCTGAAAATTCCTTTAGAACATGTTGGAGCCAGAAGATACAAAGATCAGAGGTTGGATGCTACGCTGAAGCAGAACTTCTAATCCAGAACTAAGCCTTGGTGTAGAATCTCACGTTGCAGGATTTCTGGTTGTGATATGTCTCATCATCATTTAATGCTCATTTAATGATCACAACCACTTTTGAGTCTTTATCCAAAGGATTTCCACCATGTTTACCTCTACTATCTTGGGATAGCAAACTCTGGTAGTAGGCCCATGCTTTATTTTGCTTTACCTTAAATCCTGCTGACAACTCCAGTTTAAGCATGGTTAAAAGCTGCTAATCAGCAGCTAGTTCAGCCTATGCCTGCATCCCATAATTGCACCAAACTAGCATACGAAAACAGGGATGAAAAATCAAGGGAGCAGGATGCCAAATTGATTTTAAAAATCCCATTTTCTTACCCCCCAAAATCATAACAAATTCACCTATAAATAAGTTGCTTCATCACACTTTCAAGGGAGCCGGCGGACTTGGGAAGAGAGATTGGTAAAAAAGGGAGAGAAAAGGAAGTTGAAACCTTCATAAAAATCCAGAAATCCCAAACAGAAAACCAAACCTTTGTTCTTACTTTTGAATCAAAGAGCTTGGCACTTCCTCTTCCGTTACTCTTGCTGATTCCAGAACATCCAAAGGCAGCAACTCAAAGCTCCAAACACGCTCCAGGTTCAAGGTAAGTCTTTCTGACTTTGCTTGTTTTTCATTCTGAACATCATTAACATGTAAATATCATAGTATTAATGTTGTACATATCATTGCTTAAGTAGAAAAATTGTGGATCAGAACTTTTTTCTTAAGGCTAAGCTCAGGATCAGGATTAGAACTTTTGTAAACTGTTATGTTTTCTATCCTTCTGATTTGTTGTTTGTTGAAAACTGAATAGATTACTAATGTGCTAATTGAGAGTTGAAATATAGCATAAAACTTATGATGTTCATCCATATTCTTAACATACAGAACTTCTAGGATTTTCTCACTGTTTAAACACGCAGAACTTCTGAGTTCTCTTTACTGTTTTTACACACAGAACTTCTATGATTTTTCTCACTGTTAACACACACTGAACTTCTGATTCTTACATGTTGATAGCGAACTGAACTGCTAATGTTCACTCACTAGCTCAGCATAATTCAGAACTTCTGATGACTCACTCACTATTCTAACATAGCACAGAACTTCTGAGTTCTCCTTACATTTCAAATACACTGAACTTCTGATGTTTCTACTTGTTGTTTTCAAACACTCAGAGTTTCTGATTTTTACATGCTGATAACGCACTGAACTGCTGACGTTTACTCAATGTTTTTGTGTAATACAAAAATTCTGACTTGTGGCCCACTATCTGAGTACCACCCATAAGTTTTGTGTTTTCCCTCTAACGTGTCTTGTAGGACCTCAGAGTTTACCAACTCAGAATTTCTGATACCCACTGACGTTTCCTGCTGAGTCACAGCGCTCCTGATTCTGAAACTTCTAATCTCGTTCGTTTTGTTTGTAGCAGCACGCTGAGTCTACGTCTCATTTATTTTCCTTTTCATCATTTTTTAACATAAAAGACATAAAAATATTTTCTTTCTTTTATTAATTTATTTCCTTTTTAAGACAAAACCATTTTATAAACAAATCCCTTTTTCTTTCTTATATTGTCCATTCAATATGGTAGTAGTAATAATTTAGGATTTAATTTTATTTGCAATCCTCATTCGTAAATATGTACCCCTATCCCTAAAATATTGTAATAGCGTAGGACTTTACATTTTCGCAATTTATCGCTTTTGAATGTAAATGCTAGTAACTAGGGTGTGTATGGCAAGACATGAAATCGACAAATAGATCACCCTAATCAAGACAAAATACATGCAATCAAATACACTTGCACACATGCACCCTTAGGGTAATCTCACTTTGTTGCCTATCGAAAAAATAGTCATGTCCCTCGAATATGGGACATTTTAGCAAAGACCTTTCGATAAAAAAAGATCATAGTCCCTCGATGACCCTCGATGTTGCCTTCGGTAAAATGATCTAGTCCCTAAACGACATTGCTAAAACGTCTCATAAGTTTCCTTTTATAACTATACAAACATCCCACACTTGTCCCTTCACATCCAACGTTGGGGCTTCTTACCAAATCAATGGTAAGATAGCAACATCTAAAGGAGAAGGAAAAGCACATTTAAAGACCTTTCGAGTAGGTAGATTCGCTCCTAGTTACTCGCTTGCTCACAACAAAAACATTATATCTCACAAACATCTCTTTGAACTATTTTCGAAACAAACACTTTGTATGCGTTCTTATAGAAACGAGAATCATTACAAAGTTACATTTTCAAAATACTTTCAAAAAACCACACCACAAGAACATTCAAACAAAAGCAAGTGATATAGTGAGTAACTAAGATCCCATTGAAAACCATGGATGAAAAGGGTGCTAATATGTTCCCTTTTCATAATCTACCCCCCGGACTCAAGAAAACATCTCTGAAGGTCTTTCCTGTGATTTTTCACCTTTCCTTGTTGGATAAAAGAAAAGTCGGTGGCGACTCTTTCTAAACCGCAACATTTGCAAACACAAACGCAAAACCTCAAGTCAGTTCTCCCACCGTATCACAGGGAGGTATTAGCACCCTAAACATCTACGGTACTCTGCAGGAACCTCTTTGTAAAATCTGTATGTTTTGGCTATCAAATTTTGTATGTAAAATAGATGGTGGGGATGAGAGAAGAAATATATTTTTTAGGATTTTTGCACCCGCCATGGTTGTGAACCTTTAGTTCCTACGTACCTCCTTCCGTGCAATAGGGGATCAGGGTACACGTAGTTCACCTTTGAAATTTTTGAAACCCAAGTGTGTTGGTTAATTTTATGAGATAAGACATCATTGTCATTGTCCATGTGGAAAAACATACTTACTACCCACAATCATGAGAAAGGATAATTTGCATCATCTCAAAGTGAAGGATATGGCTTGGATTTTAAAATCAACAATGCCTCACTCAACACCCAAGTGGAAAATATCTCTCTTCACTACACATTGTAGAATTATAGTGGTTTGCATCACTACAAGGATTGACAAGATTCCAGTCTTTTTGAGAAAAGTTTTAAAGTAGAAGCCAAAGTGGCAAAATAGTTTGAAATGAGATTGATTGACTTTTAGTCTTCTCACAAAAAATGTCAAGGTATTATTAAGTTGATTGAAGTTTATTTATGAAAAGGTTTTGAAAATGCATGGACCTAAGTCCAAGTTTATTATGAAAGTGGTTCAGGTTTTAAAAAAAACATGAAGAGTTTTCAAAAGGAGAGAGAGGATTTCTTGAAATTAAAGAAGATGGGAGGAGAAGAAGAGACTATCCTAAAGCATAAGATAAAAGCTAGGGATAAGAACCATCTAACCAACAAGAAGCCAATACTTGACATTATGAGCCAAGATAGGATTCCCTTTCTTTGGATTGAAACCAAGCAAGCAAAGATATTAGACCTCTTGTGAGAACCAAACTTCAAGTGTATTAAGTCTTCACAAAATTTGGGCAGAGTAACGGTTGTATACGGGTGAATTCCATATTACAAACAAAGAATGTAATCACAATAACCTGCACATAAAACAAACAAATAACTCAATGTCTTGAGGTAAACCTCAAGAACTCCAGACAAAGTATCAATCAAGGTCATAAGGTCTCCATCATAGGCCAAGGTTTCTAATCCTAAGTCCAAGAAGTCCAATACTCCATAATGCCAAGGATAGTAACCAAATAGTCCAAGTATTTTAAAGGTTTATTTTGGTTCATGTTGATTATTAAGTGTCTTAGAAGAGAAAAGAAATGGCTCAAGTGAGCAAAAATAAAAATGACATGAAATGTAATGCTTAAAGTAAATGGTACGTAAAGCATGAAAAATAAAAGGGCATAAAGTAAAACAATTTAATAATTAGTGGTTAGTTGGATGACCATCTTGAAACTTGAATTTGGAACTCATTAGAGGATTGGTAGAACCAAAGCCTGAACACAACAAGTTGAATTTACTTTTTGTCAAATATATCATCCATTTGGAATCTTCAAAAGTATCATTTAATGATCAATAATGTTTAAGTGATCCGCGTTGACCAAAAGTGTTGTAGATCCATTAGAGGATTGGTAGAACCAAAGCCTCCACACAATGAATCTCAAGGTTATTGGATCAAAGAGATCAAATTAACATACTTGGGCTTGCAAACATAGGTTTGGGCCACGAATGATCATTTATTCTAATCAGGACAAAATTTAGTGCTATGTTAAGCAATCGTAAGTGGACTTATATAGAAATCGCACCTATTTTGAGGTCGGTCAATAGCAATCTATGCACCATTTTTTTAGACATGATATAGAGATCATGCTTCAATAACACTTAGTGCAATGAGAAAGGGACAAGATGAAGGGGGTGGGAGAGAATATACCAACCACATTTGAATTAAATATAAATCAAACTATTATTAAAAGCATTCCTCCATTTTTGTGGAGTTAGACTCAATACCATGGATCCAATGATGTTAATAAAGTTCATGACCAAAAATTCAATCCAAGATCAGTCAGAAAATAATCACAAAATAATATTGCCTTTAATATATACATTAAAAAATGTTTTAAAAATGTTTTTAAAATAGAAATAAAAGAGAAAAATATCAACTATATTCAAATTAATCAAGAAATAAAAACTAAGGCTATAGAAAAATCTGAAATGAACTAAAATGATTTTATAAAATTTTTGGTAATTTTTTAAAATCAGAAACTATTTTTAAAATTAAAAGAAATGAGTAAAATAAACCAAAAATGATTTAAAAAAAAATAACAAAGTCAGAAATAAAAAATAAATGAGGTCATCAATATTTGTCAAAATATCATTGGATCATTCCATAATTTTTCCAAAATTTAAAAATGCATAAAAATATTTTTAAACATTTAAAACAATTCAAATAAAATGGTAATTTATAAATAAAAAAAATATCAAAACACAAAATAAAATTGTGAAAAAATAAAAATCAGAAAGAGAAAAACCAAAAATATTTTTCATAATTTTTTCAGATTTTTTTGACTAAAAATGAATTTTCTATGATTTTTGAAATTTAAAACAATTGAATATAAAAATCAGAAAAGAAAAATAAAGTCAAAAATCTGTGGACCATTGGATTAGAGTCAAAACGCGTTAGTAATCAAATCTAAGGGATCTGGCGCGCTATGCATATCATGGTCATTAGTGAATAAAGCACTGAATCAAATGTAAATCAGAAATTCAAAAAATCTAAATGGTGTTGTTTCATTGGTTGAAGGATGACACGTTGGTCATCTTCAACATCCAGCCAGTCCCAAAACCAGGTTGCTTAATCTGTAAAATTAGAGCACGAGACCTATGACATTCGCTTCGTCTCTTCAAGACAAAGACAACCACACCTTCGCGATAAATTTATATACACTGTAGCTCAAGCAATTTAGAAATAAAGTTTTGAAAAGAAATTTGAAATTTCATGGTCAAAACAATTTTCTAGATAAAAGTAAGTGTTGCAACTAGAACTAGGGGAATGAGAGAATCACGGTGATATCAAAGTTTTGAAGAATTAATGAAGAAATCTACCTATTGAAGTTAAGTTGTAGAGCTCTAAAACTAGACTTCTATGGAGCGACATAGGGCACGATTCTTGAATGTAATTATATGGTTACCTTCAGGGAAGATCAAGTAAGGTAAATTTATAGAAAAATTAGATTGAAAAAGGCTTGAAAATAGATTTCGAAGTTACGGAATTTTGAGTTATGGAACAAGTTTGGCAGGGTGATTCTGGCTATCCAAGCTTGAGGAAATGAATGGGGGATGACCCTCTATTTATAGGGAATCAAATGGAATTCCCAAGCGTGTGAAATGATTAAGTTTGGAGGGAAATTGTGTAAAGTTGCAAACAAGAAAAGTGTGACTTTTAATTTGATCAAAACTCATCCAAAACGCGCGTTTTGTTGTGCTAATCACTTCTGGAAGTTCACTAAACATGTTTAGAGGCAAAAACGCATAGAAATAAAGTGTTTAGAAGCTAAAACAATGATTTCAAATTCTGAATTTTAAAGAAACTTCAGTTCCAAGTTACCAAGTTCAAATCAATGACATTCTCAGCTCAAGGGGTCTTAGGGCATGATTCTTGATGCTTTAGAAAGATGAGGTTACAAGCTTTGCAATGGAAAAAAAATGGAATCAAATGGATGCTTGAGATGAAAGTTGCATTGAGTCAAAGTTGGGAAAAAGAAGTTGACTTTCCATACTTAGAAATATTTCAAGTTTTTCTTCAAAAGTGACCTATAATGTTTTGCTTCCAAACATGGCCTTTCACTTGAAATTTGCTCTTGACCAAAAAAGATGGCATGAAATAGACCTCTTGAATGAAATTTTGAAACTTGAACCATTCAAAATCTCCAAAAATTGAGAGAGTTATGAAATGTTGAAATTGGAAAGAAATCATGAAATGACCTATAATCTTTTGTATCCTTAGGGCATCTTCCATCCATTTTTCTCACTTTTCACATAAAAGAAGGCATAAAGTTCACATCCTCAAGATCATTATGGAAAAATAATGGGATCAAGGTGAAAACGATTGACCAAGTTATGGTCATTTTAAGTCACACATGAGAAATTGGGGGTTCATTTGGAGGACTTATAATCTTTCTTCATCATCAAGTTTCTTCCACATGAAAACACCTTGAAACTTTTGAAGTGATTTGTTAATAACCATTTGAAGAGAAGTGTGTCTTTGGAATCACTCAAAAATACCAAAAGATGAGAAAGATATACTTCTTTGAAGTTCAAAACCCTAGCTCATAGATTAAGAAAATGCTTTGAGGAACTTTGACAATTTTGAATCACCTTCTTGTACCAACACTATTGCTTTGTAAATAGAAGTTATTTAGTATGAAAATTAGAATCAATAGCCACCAAGACCACTTCCATATCTTGAGGATTGAGAGAAATATGCTCTTGTGACCAATGGGAACAAAGCCTTGTCCAAGCATGACAACTTCTTCAATAAACCCCTTGCACTTTTAGATCAATCTTGATGACTTGGAAATGTAGTAAACCAAAATAACCTTGCCTTTCCATTTCTTCCAAAACAAATCCAGTGGTGAGGTTTAAACTTCTCAAGCTTTATTGACTAGGGCATGGAAAGAAACTCATGAACCCATGGAGAAACTTGCTAAATCTCATTGCCTTTACCTACATTAGTAACAAGCAAGACAAACCAACATTGCATTTTATTAATTAAAATGAAAAATCAAGACCAAACATTCATGACCGCAAAAGAAAACAAGTCAAGGTGCTTGGTGAATCCTCAAAGAGAAAAGCTAAAGGTAGGGAGGGGAACCAAGAATCCTAATGTGATCTTGTTGTGATGGAATCAATTATGGTATGATGAAGGGATCTTAGGGGAGAAAATATAGGTACAACAGCTGCCCTTATTTAAGTTTCTTCTATCTGGAGATACGAAGGTTGAAAATCTTCGTGTCCACGCGATCGAAGATACTTAAATATAAAACAAACCCTACTTTTGGCCCTAAGATGCCATGCAGTGCTTATGAGCATGAATGCATATGAACAAAACCAAAGGGACGCAAAACACCACTGAGGATGTAACAAAATAAAGAACCAAGAGAATGACCCAACCAAGAAAATAAATCACTGGTGGATCAAAAGACCCGACTTAGAGAGGATGGTAAAATGGTCAAAGGATACACCAACTCCTACTTAAGGCAAAACTACCAACATTCACTGAAGGTAGAAAAAGGAAAGAAAAAACACCACCGACGTTCACTAACGGTAAGCTACAAACATTCACTGAAGGTAGAAGGAAAATAAATATCATAGCATCGCTGTTCACTAACGATGAACTACCAACATTCACTGAGGGTAGCAAAAAGATAACAATCACCAACTTTCACTGAAGGTAGAAAGAGAAGATATCATAACATCGTCGTTCACTGATGATGAACTACCAACATTCACTGAGGGTAGAAAAAAGATAACAATCACCAACTTTCACTTAAGGTAACCTACCAACTTTCACTAAAAGTAGAGAGAAAATATATCATAGCATCACCGTTCACTGACGATGAACTACCAACGTTCATTGAGGGTAGCAAAAAGATAACAATCACCAACTTTCACTGAAGGTGACCTACCAACTTTCATTGAAGTTAGAGAGAAAATATATCATAGCACCGCCGTTCACTGACGATGAACTACCAACGTTCACTGAGGGTAGCAAAAAGATAACAATCACCAACTTTTACTGAAGGTGACCTACCAACTTTCACTGAAGGTAGAGAGAACATATATCATAGCATCGTCGTTCACTAATGATGAACTACCAACATTCAATGAGGGTAGAAAAAAGATAACAATCACCAACTTTCACTGAAGGTGGCCTACCAACTTTCACTGAAAGTAGAGAGTAAATATATCATAGCACCGCCATTCACTGACGATGAACTACCAACGTTCACTGAGGGTAGCAAAAATATAACAATCACCAACTTTCACTGAAGGTGACCTGCCAACTTTCACTGAAGGTAGAGTGAAAAGATATTATAACATCGTCGTTCCCTAACGATGAACTACCAATGTTCACTGAGGGTAGCAAAAATATAACAATCACCAACTTTCACTGAAGGTAACCTACCAAATTTCACTGAAGGTAGAGAGAAAATATATCATAGTGTTGTACCCCAAAATTTTCCCTCCCATATTTCTTAATACATTTCAATTAAGGTCTTCAAATTGCTCAAGGAAGTCCAAGGGTTGACCAGACAAGCTCTCTCCTAAGGCAGTCTACCTCAAATTAGGGTTTCATGTTGCATCAAGATGCTTGAGTCCAAGGGATCACAAATTCTCACCATTATCCTAATATGTTCTCAAGATCGTCCATGTCAAGTTTCAAGCCTTGCAGAGAAAGTTTGCTCAGTCAATTACTCAAAGGCCTGAAAATCGACTATGCTAGGGCAAAAGTCAACTATGGCCCACATACAGTGAAACTTCAAGATTTTTGGTCAACATCCTCATTTTGAAGTATATTTCATCATTTGATCAAGGGTTGATCATGATTCATCAAGGATTTCTCATAATTCATCAAGAACCAAAAGTTGTTAAATTAGGGTTTTGCAGGAAAAGTCAACTCAACTTTGACCAAGCATAACTTTCTCATACTTTATGAGAAATGACCCATCCAAAGCTCATTTTTAAGAGGATTCAATTCCCTACAATACATATTCATCTTCCAAGTTCAAAATATGCATTCACAAGAAGTTATGAATTTGGACATTATAGGTCACTTTGAAAAGTCAACAAAAACACCTTTTTTTTCAAAGCTTCATACATGAGCATGGGATACCAAATTGAGATGAGACGAAACGGGTTGCTTAGAGGACATCTCAAGCATTCTAAAAAGTCCAAGAACACCTTCAAAGAGTCAAAATTGAGGAAGTTATGGATTGGTGAAGTTGACCCTTTTTGCAAAATTGTCAAAAGTCAATTATGCCTCAAATTACAATTTTTGCTAAATGGGCCTAACTTTTTGCACTTGTTTTGAGTTGGCAACATGGTCCACGAGCCCTAGCCCTTTCCACTTGTCATTATCTTGTTTTTATTATTTATTTTGATTTTTATTTGAATTAAATCAATTTTAATCAAAACAAATCATGAAAAATCCAAAACATTGAAATCCAAAGATCTTGTACATATTACAGGTCCTACATCCAGCTAGCAATTGATTGAATTCGTGCAAAGCATTGGTGTGCACAAAAAGATTGGATTTGAACTATTTTTGGAAAGATATTCAAAGGAATCAAATCAAAATCAAAAGCAATGATCGAGGAAGATTAAGACCAGGTTTTCAACCCTAATTCATTCCTCAATACATAAGGAACATTTGCAGACCTAAAGCAAGGCTAGAGAGAGGCGCACAAGGTCAGAACAAACGTGCAAAAAACAAAGAAAAATGTTGAGTTGAAATCATACTTCCAGGAAATTACAAAGCCTCCTGATCATCCCAATCGTTTCCTCGGATCACCAGCAAGCAAAACCAATCAAGAACAAGCACTTCCAGGCCCTGAAACTCACTGTAAGTCAGCCACGACCTTGGGTTATTTTTGAAATCAAAATGCATCATTCTGAAACTTATATCATGAAATAGTTATAGATTCTTACTCCTTGAAGCATTTGCAAGCTTTCTGTAACATTTAATTGCATTTTCATAGACTGTATTAGAATATGCCATAGTTAGGGTTTACAAGCTCGCTTTGGGGTTTCTGAACCTAGGCAAAATTGGGCCATAATTAGGGTACCATGAAGTTCGTGAGACTGAGACGAATGGATTGGTACCATCACCATTGATTTATTGTGCTTGTACACGATTTGTGAAATACGCAGGTTTTTAGCTACGATGGGTGTCCGTTGGTAAAGGTCTGTTGTCTAAAACAACAGATCCTTGGAGAAGACGAAGACGTGGCAAACAACCATTCGCCTATTTAAAAGTTCGCGTGTTTTGGACTTAGTGTTTTGTTGCTTTTTCATATTATGATTATTATTTATTATGTGTACAACAAAAGCAGCTAGCGCAGTTGGTAGCCAATCATTGGAAAATGCCTTGGGACCTGGGTTCGAATCCCAGGTCCCCTCATTCTTGCATATTATTTTTCTTTTCCGGTTCAGGCGTGCATACAAGGACAAGGGATTACCATATGCCCTCAAGATCTCACCTTTGGATTTCCATATGGCCATCATTTGAGGGACCATGATACGCCTCAGTCAAAGCAACACACTGGAACCAGCAAGTCAACATGGATCTCAGATTTTCTTGGGCCAAATTTGCTATCCACACACCCCAAATCACCAAAGCAGGCCTAATCTCTTTATCTTTTTTTTCTTGTTTATATTTTCTTAATTAGTTTAATTATTTATTTTACTAACATAACAATTATTCTTTTTATCAAAAAATCACAAAAAGTATTTTTCACCCAATTAGATTTAGGTTTTTTTTATCAATAAATTAATTAATTTAATTAGGTTATTTATTTTCTAGGGTAACTTAAATTATTTTGTAAATAAATTAAAAATAATTAGAAAATTAGGGTTTTGTCTAAACTTAATTATATTTTTCTTTTCCTAAAAATAACCAAAAACACAAAAATAGGCCATTTATTTATTTTCATTGATTAATTTAATTAGCTAATTAATTGTGTATTTAATTTTAAAACCTAATTCTTTTCTTAAAAATAACTAAAAATAACAAAAACATTTTCTCTTTCGATTAGGTTAGACGGGGTCAAAACCCTAGTTCGCTCTCGTTCTAAATTTCATCGCGCGCACTTTATTATTATTTTTACCATATTAATATGATTGCTCACAAGTTGTAATAGTTTAAATTAGGAGCTTTTACTTTCATTTATCGTTTTTTTTTTAAGGATTTGTTTTTGGCTATGTAAATACCCGAAGCCTTGTAATAGCTTAGCTTTAATTTCCGCACTTTAAATTCCGCAAAATATTAACTGTTAGATGTATGAATAATAGGGATGCATGACAAGAATGCATGCTTAACTTTAAAACAGTTAGCTAACCCTAAATGTGCAAAGATAATAAACTTATAATTGAATCACTCGCACATGCGCACTCCTAGGGTATACTCCCACTTTGGTTGCCTTCGGTAAACGGTCATTAGGTATAGGATGCTTTAGTGGTCGTCCTTTTGTCTCGAAGATCAAAGTTGCCTCGGAATTGTTGCCTCGAATAATTGATCTAAGACATTAGGGTCATTACTAAGGCGTCCTATCATTGCTTTAGTGACCGTACGTCCCTTTCGAATTGACCCTCAAAACTCCAAACAACGGTGTTACCTACTCACTAATAGTGGGATAGCATTGTCTAAAGGAAACAAACATAGAACGATTCTTTTTTCGAGTAGGTAGATTAACTCTTAAGTACTTGCTCAATCCAAATAAACTTTTTCACACTTACACTCCTTTTCAAACAAAGTTTTCAAAAACACTTCGTAATACTCTTGAAGACAGAAGCAATGGTTAAATCGAAGTCAAAACAAAAACTTTTCAAATCACACAAACACAAAGAAGCAATTTTTAAAATGATGAGCAAGTACCTAAGATCCCGTAGATAACTACGGATAGAAAGGGTGCTAATACCTTCCCTTTCTATAATCTACCCCCCGTACTCAAAAAATCTCGAAAAAGGAATTTTTCTGTGCTTTTTTCCTTTCCTTGTTGGATAAAATAAAAGTCGGTGGCAACTCTTTCTTACCGCGACATTTTGCAAACACAAACACAAAACACAAACCAGCATTCCTAAAAAACAGTCCCGGTTCTGGCCACCGTATCACACATAGCATCGCCGTTCACTGACAATGAACTACCAACATTCACTGAGTGTAGAAAAAGGATAACAAGTTTCCCCAAAATTCTGGAATTTCACCTAGAATGGGTCTCAACTTCTTCTTTAAGCAAGGCACTCCGCCTTGAAAGGGTAACATATAAGTTGTCTCAAATAAAGAGACGACCACTTGTAAAGATTTCACAATGAACTGCCTCTGCGATATTGAAAGGCTTGCCATCCACTGGAGTAATTTGGCAACAGAATGCAAAATATCCACTCATAGAGAAGATAGCAAAAAAAGTTACGTCGACTTTTATAGAGAAGTACAGGTTGCTCAAATAAATAGACCTATTACTTGTTGTCATAGGAAGGATTGTAAAAATAAATGACTTTCGAGGAGAGAAGTATGACTTCCTGGGAAAATGCCAATATATTCCTGCTGAGGAGATAAAGTCTTCTCGTGTAAAACAAATGCACATTCTCAAACCAAGGCTCGAAGCTTACAGATATCACAGGTAATAATATTGCTGAGGATCAAAGATTCAAACCAGAAACAAACAAGGATGGATCAGTCAAAGAGAGAGATCTAAATCATCCAGTTAAAGAGTTGTGTAGGAAGGCTAAAGCAAAAATCTTCCACGAGGGATAACTTAGTGGGGAAATTGAAAGAATATACGCTTTCTGCTTAAGGCCAACACTCTATTGGAGAGAGGATAACGTAACTCTGCAAAACAGGGTAATATGTCAACAAAATATTAACGAATGTGAATGAGCGATGATTTGCCAATTTTAGCTATGCATGATGTATATATGAATGTATGAGTGTTATCACGCATATGTTGACAAATAGTGTGATTCAACATATACTGCCGCAAATGTTTTGCCGCCCAGGCCAAGGAACAACATGTCCTTTCCAGCATGGAATACCGTGAATCACAATCAGTAAACTTTTTACTGAGATAATAAATGGCATACTCTTTCTTCCCCGTTTCATCTTGTTTTCCCATAATACAACCCATGGAATTATCTAACACTGTCAGATACATAATCAACAGTCTTCCTTTAATGGGAGGGAGCAAGATAGGAGGTTCAAGCAGATATTATTTAATACTTTCAAATTCCCTTTGGCAATCATCCATCCATACACAACCTTGATCTTTCTTTAACAACTTAAAGATTGGTTCACATGTTATAGTCATGTGGGAAATAAATCTGGAAATATAATTCAAACACTCGAGGAACCCTCTGACTTGTTTTTCAGTTCTCGGTGCTGGAATCTCTTAAATTTCTTTGACTTTATCAGGTTCAAATTCAATTCCTTTCTGGCTAACAATGAAACCCAATAATTTCCCTGATCGAACACCGAAGGTACATTTATTTGGATTCAAGCGGAGACGATACTTCCTCAAACGCTGAAACAACTTCAACAAATCTTCTACATGCCCTTCTTCAGTCTAGGATTTAGCAATCATATCATCAACATATGCCTCAATTTCCTTGTGCATCAGATCATGGAATAGGGTTGTCATAGCCCTCTGGTACGTTGCACCAGCATTCTTTAACCCGGAGGGCATCACTCTGTAACAGAATGTTCCCCAAGGTGTGATAAACGTTGTTTTTTCCATGTCCTCTAGAGCCATTCTTATTTGATTATACCTGGAAAATTCATCCATGAACGAGAATACTTTGAATTTTGATGTGCTATCCACTAACATGTCAATGTGTGGTAATGGAAAATCATCTTTTGGACTAGCTTTATTTAGATCTTTGTAATCTACGCACATGCGAACTTTTCCTTCTTTTTTGGTACTGGGACAATATTGGCAATCCACTGAGGGTATACTGACGTCACAAGAAAACTGGCATTAATCTGCTTTAGAACCTCCTTTTTGATCTTCACTGCCATATCTGGGTGAGTTCTTCTCAACTTATATTTGATTGGCGGACACTCTGGCTTCAACGGCAAACGGTGCTCTACAATATTTGTATCTAGACCAGGCATATCTTGATAAGACCAAGAAAAAATATCCACATACTCTTTCAACAACTCAATCAACCTGCTCTTCACATCAGGATGCAGCAACGCTCTGATCTTAACTTCTTTCGAATCTTCTTCTGAATCCAAATTGATTACTTCCAATCGCTCTTTATATGGCTCTCATCATAGTCTTCTTCTTCGGCTCCATACACAGGACATTCAAAGTTTGGAGAGGGTGCATGGTCATTGTATTCAACGGGTTTTTTAACTAATCTGCACATATGATTTATGATTGCTTTTAGAAACTGACACATATAACAAGTGATCATGCAGATTGAATTTCAGTTATTATTTATTTTGAAAGGTTTTTTCTGATTACCATTTTCCAAGAAAAAGCAGAAAATAAAGAAACAATTTGGGAAACAAAGACAACTTTTATTATTGATTTTAAAAGTCACAGCAAACAGATAAACCTATATAATATTAATACTTACACCTTGGGCAGAGTGAAAGCTTTTCAAAAATATTAACAAATCAAATTACTTTGAAACATGTATGCAAGAGGGAACATCAATGGTGATCCAGCTCTGAACTCTAACTCTGTGTGTCACGTAATTTGGCATTTCCTACTCTGCTTCATCTTCCACAATGGAATTAATCCCGGAAACAGTTGGATGAAGATAACCCCCGCTACGGGAGATGTCTTGATACTTGCCTGCAACAGACTTCAGCTTCATGCTCTTACTTTTGTCATTCTTCAAAGAGAACCCCAAGCCAGCTCTGTTCTTGTTTATAGGTGGATCAACAATTTATCCCCATACTTCACTATGACCATTACGCACAACCTGATGTGCATCCTTAAGCGAAACCATGGAATTCTCATTTCCTCTTATATTATCAATGGATAAGGCTTGGAATTGGGTCCCAACAGCAGCTTCATCTGCCTCCACAATCCTGAAAGAAGACAAATGAGATATCAATAATGCATGTTCTTCATTTATAATTACCACTTTTCCTTCACGTATAAAATTAAGTTTCTGGTGTAAAGTTGAAGTGACAGCCCCTGCCTCATGTATCCATGGCCTTCCTAGCAAACAGCTATAAGAGGGTATAATATCCATGACCTGGAAAGTAATCTGAAACAAATGTGGGCCTATATGAATAGGCAAGTCCACTTCACCAATAACATATTTCCTTGATCCATAAAACGCTTTCACAATAATGCCACTTGGGTGCATGGGCGTTCCCTGATATTTCAACTTCATAAGCGTGCTCCTCGATATAACATTCAATGCAGATCCATTATCAATCAGCACATTGGATAGTGAATCATTCTTGCAATTCATAGAGATGTGGAGGGTCAGGTTATGATTCCTTCATTCATCTGGCAATTTATCATCGCAGAAACTCAGGTTATTACATGACGTAATATTCCCTACTACACTGCTGAATTGGTCTATAGGCATGTCACTTTCGACAAAAGCTTGATCCAGAGAGATTCTCTGTGAGCAGAGGAGTTCATCAATAAATCCAAGATAGATATTTTCGAAGGAGTCTGCAGTAGCTGATCTACAATTCTGTAGTCGCTCATCTTGATTATTGTTGTACCCCAAAATTTGCCCTCCCATATTCTTCAAGGAATTGCCAAGTCATGCTGCAAAATTCCCCAAGGGTTGCACAGTGTAAGAGCCTCTTGAACAGTCAAAATTAGGGTTTTGCTTCTGATCAAGAAAATGAAGTTTCCAAGGGTCCAATCAAGTCCCACATGCCTATAAATATGGTCAAGCATCCTCATACAAAGTTTCAAGACTTTCAGCACAAAATTGCACAGTCAAAACCCTAATTGCACTACAGTCAACTGTAGGGGCAAAATGGTCATTTGGCAGTCAAAAGTTCAAATTTTTGGTCAACATCTCATTTTGAAGCCACAAACATCATTTGATCAATGCTTGATCATGATTCTCAAAGCTTGTCTCAAAAATCATCAAGATGCAAAAGTTTCCTTATTTGGACAGTTGAAAAAGTCAACTGTAAATTGACTAGGGCATAACTTTCACATGGATTATCAGAAAAATTCCATCCAAAGCTCATTTTGAAGAGAAAGACATTTCCAACAACTCCTCTTCACACTTCAAGTCCAAGAAATGCTCTCACAAAAAGTTGTCAATTTCAACATTATAGGTCATTTTCAAAAGTCAACAAAAAGGGACTTTAAGTCAAAGGCCATAACTTGAGATTGGTAAATCAAAATGACATGGGACCAAAGGCATTGGTTAGAGGACTCAAAGACCTTTCCAAAATGTCCAAGAACATGAGCAAAGCTTAATAATTGAGCAAGTTATGCCTTGTGGAAGTTGGGAAATTTTTGGATATTTTGAAAAGTCAACATTGATTCAAATGACCTAAAATTGCTAATGGGCCTCTTTTTATTCCACAATTCATCATCCAAGACATGCACACGACCATTTGGCCCAAAGGGAAGTTTTTTATTATTTTTATTTATTTATTTGAATTTTTTATTACAATTAACTCATTTAAACTAAATAAAATATGAAAAAATACTAAACTAATGAAATCAAATCTTTTTGTGCAGAAAATACTCTCATTGGACACTCAAGATCCGTGCATAATCATTTTTGGAAGGTTTTGTCATGATTTGATATCAAATTGCATGAAAAAGATTGAAAAACTAATGCCATAAAAATCAAATATTGCACAATCAATTCAAGGATTCTTTGATCAAGTTTTCAACCCTAAATCATTCATACATATACAAGCAAGCTAACCCTCATGCCTTTAGACTCTAAGCTGCGCAGAAAAAGCCATATGCAAACTTGAAATTTATCAAGAAAAGTCAAATCTGAAAACCAAGTTCTAGGACGATTCAGGGCCAAATAGTTGTTCCATTAGCTTCCTTGAGGATCATAGAAAGTTTTCCAATCATTCCCTAAGTCCCATACTCAAGAAAAAACGAAATCACCATTGAAGTTGGTAAGAAAAATTCCAAAATCGTTTTCCATCATTCATGCGTTTTTAACATATTTCATTGTTGTTTTTGTGTTTAGAATGATGTTTGCAAGCTACCTGCGTAATTTGATTGGAGTTTCATGCTAAAACGAAGGATCCACCATGAGAGCATATTAGGGTTCCGTGGAAATTGATTTAGGGGTTTTCAAACCTGGAACAATTAGGCCATGAGAGATACATCATTGGAATCGTGAGAGAGAGACGATTCTAATGGCCCTAGTCCGAACAATTTATACATGCCCATGTGCTATTCGCTATTTTCTCTAATGATGCCTTTTAGAACGGTTCAAAACCATTGCCTATGTTTTTTGTATTTCAGGAAAAAGACAAGCCAACGAGGAAGACGCTTAGGTGGCTATCAGCGGTTGGTCCGTTTGAAAGTTCGCGCTAAAAATCCACTAACGCGTTTGTTTTGTTTTATATTGATTGCTTATTATATAGTATACAAAGAAAACAAAATGGAGCAGTTGGTGAAGCGCTTGGTTGGTAATCATCAGGACCTGGGTTCGAGTCCCAGGTCCCCACCCCCCTTTCATATTATTTTGCATTTAATGTTTCCATGCAGTTTCACCCTTAAGGAGCATCATACGTCCACAAAATCTATCCATCCACGTGCCCAATGGAGACGATCAGAGGGCCACGATCTGAGGAACACGGTGAACCATAGTCAACGCTTGGGCACGCTACTGGAAAGTCAATCAGGCCAGGCTTATTTGGGCTCAAAATTGATGGGCTTCACCCTCCAAATTAGGGGCAGACCCCCTTAGGTTTGCAAACCCTTTTTATTATTCTTTGTTTTTTTCATTATTTTTACTTTCTTTAAATTATTATTTTTAATTAATTTAATATTTTCATAATATATAAAAAACACCAAAAAAAAAGCAGAAAAGACAAAAAAAAATAATAAATATTTTATTTTAGTATTTTTGTAAATAAATTGCATTAATTCACTTAGTTTTAATTTAGGGCTTATAATCATTTTTATCTTTTTTTTTCTCTTCTTTCATAATAATTAAATATTTCCTATTATTTATTTTTATAATTAAATGGCATGTAAATAATTAGGTTAAATTTTAGGTTAAAATTAAATCTTTTCTTAATAAATTAAAAAACAACTAGAATTAGGGTTAGCATTTTATTTTCATTAATTCTTCTTCATAAAAATCATAAAATACAAAAATACCAAAAAGACAATTTATTTTCCTTTTAATTTTATTAATTTAATAATCGTTTAATTTAATTCCGCAAAAAGGGTCCAACGCCCTCGTTTCTAATTTAAATTTCAATTCGCATATTTATTTCTTTTTTCTTTTAATATTTATGTACCTCTCCCAAAGCCGTGTAATTAATTTCTCGCACTTTACTTTTCTTTAATTCTTTATTTTCTGTCAAATCGGGTCCTGGAAATTTTGGCGATATGGACCCGCGCCTTTTGTAATAGCTTAGAACTTTACTTTTCTCGCACTTTTAAATGTTAATCAAGGCATGCAAGAATGAATGACTAAAATAAAAACAAGCGCATAGATCACCAATAACATGACAAGATAAAATATCTGAATCTGACACACAAAATCACACACCACCCCTAGGGTACGCCTCACTGTTGCCTTGCCTCGAAAGGTGATCGTCGAGTAGAGGATGTCTTAGTAAGTCCTCATGATTCGGGAACCTGGCATGAGGGTAGCTTCTAAGGTGTCTTCCCATTGCTCTGGTGATCACCATGTCCCGAACCTCGAATTGACCCGAACACCTCCAACGGTGGTGCTACCTACCTCTCAATGGTGGGATGGCATTACTTTAAAGGACATTTACACAGACGAATTCCTTAGGGTAGGTAGACGACTCTAGATACTTTCTCTAATTTCAAAACAAATTCAAAAATACTTTTCACACCAACACATTTTTAAAAGCTTTCGAAAGCAATTTTTCAAACACTCTTGAGGACCGATACAAGAGTCGAACTGGAATTTTCAAAGGAACTTTTTAAAACCCACAGTTGAAAAGCAAACAAACCATTTTTGAAAACACAAGTGAGCAAGTATCTAAGAGCCCATGGATAACCATGGATAGAAAGGGTGCTAACACCTTCCCTTTCTATAATCTACCTCCCGAACCGAGAGCAATCTCTTTAAGGAATTTTTCTGTGCTTTTGTCCTTTCCATTTGGAGAAAATAAAAGACGGTGGCGACTCTTGCTTCCGCGACATTTCACGAACCAGCGTTAAACAGTCAGTTCCAGATCCACCGATCACAATTATCTTCAAAATATCATCCACTTCTTTCTCTAACATAGCTCCACTAGTTTCACCCGTAATCTTCTTGGGTTCAACATTCTCAGCAATCTTCTTTCCAACACTAACATCTCCTCGGACAACTGGTGCAAATACACGACCGCTACGGGTCACTCTGCTAGTCTCAGCAATATTTCCAACATCAGGCATTGGTTGGATGGGAACTTCCACACCATCCTCTAAAATTGTAGCATTATATTTGTAGGGTACAGCCTTATCTGACTTGTAGAGGACATGACTCGAAAAATTAATCACCAATGGGGTAACAGCTGGCTTGCTATAATACTCAACTTCAAAATGGGAAGGTACACCAAAATAAGGCACAATGACGTTTACCCCTTCTTCAACATAATCAGTCATTATTGAGTTATCTCTGGAAAACAAATCCTCATCTGAGGAGAAATACTCATATGCAGAGGTATACTCATCATCTGACTCCTTCATCCAAACAAACATCAATCATATCAACTTCATGGTAATCATCCCTTTGACCTGTAACCTTGATAGTTCCATTGTCCAACAACAATTGAACACCTTTCTTCATGATTGAACATCCTCGGAAGTCTTGACAGCAAATTCAGCAAGATCCATACTGATGTTCCACCTGTCCAGCCAAGTGGCAGAAAGTAGCATGCAATTGCATAAGGTCTTCATTCATATACTCCACATCAAAAATTCTGAACTCTCCAGAACATCCATAAACCATATTTACCTCCTCTTCATATTCTGCCCTAGGCCTGATTATGTGGATGAGGCCCTCATCCATCATCTCCTACAAATCATCCTTTATCTTTTCGCAACCTTGTATGTCTTTAATGCAAATAGCACAACTGGAACGGTCATGCGTATAGTAGCTAAATTCAGAGGTTTTCATGCATTTTCACCAAATCTCCTCTAACTAGATGAATATCAAATCCGGAAGTCGCCTGGACAACCGGCCACCATATTCACAACATTTGCTCCTCCATGCTTGGGTAGAGGATTGTCTTTCACATTAGGGCCCACATCCTTGAAGGATAGAATACCAGACTTCACCAATTTCTACACCTCAGTCTTTAAAGGATAACAATTTTCAACATTATTCCCTGGTGCTCCCTGATGAAAAGCACATGTTTGGTCTGCCTTATAATACCAAGGCAAAGGTGATGGTACAGCGGGAGGTGGTCGAGTCTGGAACAACTTCTTCTGAATCAATGTCGGTAATAACTCTGTATAACTCATAGGAATAGGGTCATAACTCTCCCTTCTCTGATTATACCCTTGATTTCCCTGTTGGGATGGTCTTTGATAAGCAACGATGGTTGGAGCTACACCAACAACTGGAGTAACTGAGGCGACTTGTTGATGACGTTGATAATTTCTTCTAGGTGGATTAACCTTTATCTCTTGCATAACGGTGTTTGCATCCCCTTCCTTATTCTTGGTAAACCCATAAGATGGCTTCTTCGCACCTCCAGATCCTTCACTCTTCGTTAAATGACCCTCTCTTACAGCCTCTTCTAAACGGATACCCATGCCTACCATTTCATAAAGTTACTTGGCACACTTGCGACCATCCTTTCATAGTAGAAAGCACCCAAAGTCTTCAATAAAATCTTAGTCATCTCCTTCTCTTCCATGGGAGGAATCACTTGGGCGGCTACCTCACGCTATCTCTATGCATATTCTTTGAATGATTCCCTGTCTTTCTGAACCATGGCCCTGAGTTGATCATGGTCAGGCGCCATGTCCATGTTGTATTTGTATTGTCTGATAAATTCTTCTCCCAAGTCATTGAAAGTATGGATATTGACGCTGTCCAAACTCATATACCACTTCAGCACAACACGGGTCAAACTATCTTTAAAAAAGTGAATCAGTAGACGCTGATCATTAGTGTGGGTAGACATTCTCCTTACATACATTACCAAATGAGCATGATGGCAATTATTTCCCTTGTACTTCTCAAACTCTTGGACCTTAAACTTTTCAGGTATCTTAAAATTCGGGACCAAGAATAATTTTCCCTCTCACTTCTCAAGAATTTTCTCACAAGATCTCTTTGACTCAAGACTGCATTAGGGTTTGACCAGCTCAAGACACCTCCTTATGCACTGATGCCAAAATTAGGGTTTGAGTCTGCACAGGGATTTTTGGACTATCAATGCTTCATATAAATTTCAAGGATCATTAGGGACCCCCAATTATTCATGCCAAGTTTCAAGCCTTGAATCACACTTTTGATCAGTCAATTGGACAGTCGGCCTAAAAATCAGTTGTATTGGGGAAAAAGTCAACCATGACCAATTTTCAGTCAAACTTCAAAAATTTGATCCACATCAAAATCTTAGACACATATGTATCATTTTATCAAGTTTGGACCACAATTCCCCAAGAAATTTGATCAAATCATCAAAAGGGCAAAATGGTCAAAATTAGGGTTTTGACTGAGAAGGGGCAATTTCTGATTTTTTACCTAGAAAATGATCAATTGGTTTGAATCATGATTTAAAGAGTTAAATTGCATCATCTTGACCTAATTACATGATTCAAAACATTACAAATTCATTGGATTGACAGATGAATTTTTCAGTCAACTGATTAAAAGTCAACTATATACTAAAAAGACAAACCTTGACTTTTTGATCAAATTCAAATGCCAAGGATCACAATTAATCAAAACATGTCAAAATGTGAAACTTGTTCATCAATAAATCAAGGATTGAAGATCTTGTTTTAAAATTTGAAATTTCTTAACTTAGAAACTTTTCTAAGTATAGAAAATTTCTTATTTTTTCTCAACTTTAGGCCAAATTTTCACCATGATACAAAATGATTCAAAGGAAGTTCCCAACATGAAATTTGTATATCTCCATGAAATCTACAACTTTTCTTCACACAATTTCTCCTAAATATGCTTGGATCTCAATATATAATTTTGTGAATACATGCTCATGAACTAAAATAACTTTGTGAAATTTTGCCCTAGTTAGGCATGTTTTTGACCTAAATTCATGGAAACTTTTCACCTAGTTCCAAGAGGAATTTTCAAAAAAAATTGAAATATGGGTTGTAGAGAACATTACAAGCTTTCCAAAATGTCCAAGAACTCCTTGAGATCATTCTTGAGTAGGGAGAATCGAATAGAGGAAGTTAGGGTTTTATCACTTTAATTATAGGTCACTTTCATGCAGAACAAGTTTTCAAATTTGCAAATTGGTTGTACAATCTTCACTTTTCAGGCCTCAAACTCGTTTGTCACTCCACCGTTAATGGATTTCACAAGGTTCCATTCCCTAAAGCCAAGCATTCAATGCATTGTACAAGAAAATAGCCATTTTTGGAAGAAAAGCAACATTGCCATTTTGGAAAAGCATGCTTTTTTCATTTTTCCATTTCTTGAGCCTTGGACTTATTCTTTCTGCACAAACCAAGTCTCTAAACCTGAACAAAACATGTTTAAAGCTTCAAGCCACCCTAAAAGATCAGAATCATGCCTTAAGAAGTCACTTCTCACACTTGCTTCAAAAACAAGAAATATAGCAAGACATGTGATCTTGTACTTTTGAGAAAGCACAAGTCCTCTAACCTTTTGCTCTATATAAAGCCATCATTTTGCAACTAAAAGAAGGAATGCCCAAGCCTTGAAACACCCTAGATTCATAAGTTGCATACTAAGCCTCCAAACTTTCCATTTCTGACTTTTGAACTGAATCTTCCATTTCACTCGTGCGTTTTCAAGCCTTTTGCTTTCCCAAGCTTCCTTACCTTACAAGTAAACCATCCCACACCCTGAAACATCACTGTAACTCCATCTTCCCCATTGTTGAAGTTCAAAAATAGAGTAACACAGGTGGACTTCTCCAGACCATTCCAGCCACCCTCAAGACAAGCTAAGCATTGCATTGGCTTCCTAGAGGTTCAAGGAAGCAAACTTGATCATCACAGAATCCTAAAGCAAGCTCATTTTCAAAACATGATTTCCATTTTCAAGGTGAGTTTTCTGTTTTTCTAACTCTAAATACAGGCATAGTTAGCTTTCCATTTGTGAATATAAAATTTATACATCAATGCTACGAAGCTGTGCATATCCATAACTTGCATTTATTTGGCTTGAGTTTAGAGAATTTTAAGTTTGAAGTTTCTGAGAAAATTAAGTTAAGAATTAGGGCCAACAAAATTCCCTCTGATCTTGGACTTATAGTTTTAGTTATGCACATGGTTATAATCGTGAAGTAAAATGCTATAATGTTCATGTTATCACTTTCCATTTTTGTTGAGAAATGAAAAAGTTACAGGGGGTCCGGCTGGCTAGATTTTGAAGATGAAGTATAGGGCAAGGCAATGTTTTGTGTTATGTATTTGTGTTTTCACTTAGATTAATGGGTGTATAGCCACCCCAGTGGTAAGGCAACACGCAAAAATTCTCTAGGTCACGGGTTCGAGCCTTGGCGCTGCCTTTTACAATTTTTCCATATTTTTTCACCCTTTTTTTGTTGTTTTGCAGCAAGGGCTTCATTTCTTGGGCCTCTTGTTTTGTTTGCTAATATGCTACTTCCAGTTTCCTCATGACACCCCTAGCCCAAAGATTTTATTTAATTATTTTATTTTTATTTTTATTTTATCAAATTTATGTTCTTAATCACAAAAAATATAAAAATGATAAATATTATATTTTGTTTTATTTTATTTTATTTTCTCATAAAAAATATTTTTTTTATTTAAGTTATATACTATATTTTTAATAAACTTGTAAATTAAAATAGAATTAGGTTAAATATTTATTTTTCTTCATATTTATTAAACATATTATTTTTAATACAAAAGACCAAAAATACCTCATAAATACCATATATTATTTTTCAAGACAAAAAAATGTAAAAATACTTAATTTTTTCTCAAAGAAATTTATTCCCTTTTAATAAAATATAATTAGGGTTTATTAAGAACCTTCTCTAAAAATAATTTCTTTTCTTAATTAATTTGAAATAATCTTGATTCATTTATTAGGTTTAGGATTAAAACTTTTTCACATAAAAACCAAACAAAATCTTCTTTGCATTCATACATCTTTGCATATTTAATTTATCTTGTACATTATTTATTCCAATTTTTGTACATATTCAATTTGGTTGTAATAGCTTAATTAGATTTATATTATTGCAATCCCCATTCATAAATTGTATACCTCCCACAAAATGTTGTAATAGCGTAGTAATCTTTAAATTTCGCAATTTATCGCTTTACATAACATGTTAGTAATTAGGGTTTGTATGGCAAGATAAAATCAACCAAATAGAAAACCCCTAATCCAAGACAAAATCAAGCATGAAAATGATACACTTGCACACAAGCACCCCTAGGGTTACTCCACTTGGTTGCCTTATAAAAAATGGCCATATTACGCATGTAAAGTGTTTTAGCAAAAACAAACAAATACAAGATCATAGTCCCTTGATGACGCTATTCAAAGTTGCCTTACAAAATGATCTTAGTCCCTCAAAAAATGCTAAGATACTTTGCAACATTGCTAATCATGGCTATACGATGACCCACGCCTGTCCCGTTTACGTCCAAAGATAGGGTTGCTTACCAAATCAATGGTAAGACAACAATATCAAAGGAAAAGAAAATGAACAAGAAAGACATTTGAGTAGGTAGATTACTTTTAGTTACTTGCTCCATTTCAAAACAAATATCCTTGCTATTTTCAAAGAAAACACACACATTTCCAAACATCTTACAAAATTGAAAACATTTTCAAAAAGACAAACATCTTTGTATACATTCTTACGAACGAGAATCATTACAAAGACTGCCTAAACAATGGCCTCTTTTACAAAATACTTTCAAAACCACACCAAGCACAATTTCAAACAACAAAAGCAAGTGATCTAGCAATTAACTAAGAGCCATGGAAAACCATGGATGAAAAGGGTGCTAACACCTTCCCTTTTCATAATCTACCCCCCGAACTCAAGAAACAATCTCAAAGGTATTTTTGTGCTTTTTCACCTTTCCTTTTGGATGAAAGGAAAGTCGGTTGCGACTCTTGCTAACGGCAGCATTTGCGATCAAACACAAAACAATCAAGTCAGTTCTCCCACTGTATCACAAAACTGGCGACTCTGTTGGGGAATTATTCTAAAAGTGGGGTTACCTTAGGGTTTAGATCACATTTACTTGCTTACATTGTTTGACTTGTATGCTTTATATTATGGTTCTTTGTTTGGGTTTGAATCCTCTACCCGGATTTGGGATACATTATAGGTAAGTAATAATACATTGTGGAAACTGTGCGGGGTATACCGACTTGGTCTAAGCAATATCTACGTTAGTGCGACATATTTGTGGGTACCGGTAGCCTTTGAGTTAATCAAAGAGAATACGGGGCCGCTGAGTGATGTCATGAAGCACTAATGAACTTCTATAACCTTTACTTGACCAACTTGGCCTTTTAGGATGTAGTGAGACAACCGGCTTTGGTACAATCCGAAGTTGGTAGATACTCGATACTACACTCATTGAGGGTTGGTTTCTTGGGATATTTCGGTCGCTATTAAAGAGGCTTGAGCTGAAACAATGACCAAGGAAACAATTCGGTGGTATTGAGCTCCTTAGAACCCGGTTACTATTATTAGGACAGGTTTAAGCCAACTAAACTTCAAGAGGGTACTTACCTATAAAACTCCATGCAAGCCTAAACTAAGGACTTGTTTGCTTTGCTTGTATATGCATACTTATATATAACATCATGGACATAATGAACATCATATACATCCACTAACCATTTCAAGGATTTTGGGGATTCATCTTTGTTCTTGTTTTGTAGGATATGGATTCACTTCGCAGGAAAACTATTCAAGTCAACCTTGTAAGAATTCCTCCACAACTTAAGGAGCTAGCTTCAAAGATTCCTGAAAACTCTCCATTCACCGAGAGACATGGTCGTCTACTCAACTTGGTCACCTCCAACACAAATGAGGATATGATGAAGGTTCTCTTTCAATTCTTTGATCCTTTGCATCATTGCTTCACATTTCCCGACTATCAACTTGTGCCTACTTTGGAAGAATTCTCCAAAATCTTGAGGATTCCTATTATCAATCAACTACCTTTCAACGGTACGGAAAGAGATCCAAATCTAGAAGAGATTGCTCAAGCTCTACACTTGCACTCATCTGATGTCACAACTCATTGGGAAACTAGGAGTGGTGTCAAAGGCTTCTTAGTAAAGTTTCTGTTTGAGAAAGCCTAAAGTTGTTGGAATTCCTTAGACTTGCAAGCCTTTGAGGAAATTATGGCTCTTCTCGTCTATGGGATGATTTTGTTTCCAAATCCTGGCCAACTCATAGGTGTGAACACCGTCAAAATCTTCGTATCACGCAACCCAGTGCCTACATTGCTAGGGGATATCCTACACTCTTTTCACAATCGCACAATGAGGAAAAGAGGTGTTCTTATGTGTTGCACTCCTCTCTTGGCAAGATGGTTTATTTCTCATCTTCCCCAATCAGTCTTAAAGAATGATCAAGGTTCAAGGTGGTCACAAAGGTTGATGACACTCAAACATTCAGACATTCATTGGTGCTCTAGATCCAAAGAGAATGTTATCATCATCGAATATTGTGGGGAATTCCCTAATGTACCTCTGCTTGGCATTAGGGGAGGCATCACCTACAACCCATGTTTAGCCTTAAGACAGTTTGGTTACGCCCGAAGGGATGGCCCGCACGAGATGCTGATTCAAGGTTTGGTATTCGACTACGACAATGACAATCAAGGTCTTCGCTAGAGATTTACCCGAGCTAGGAGGATTCTAAACAAGGTGGATAGCAAGACTTTGGGGCACAATAATTCCATCCCTCTTGAGCCTTACCTCAAATGGGTACGAACTCGCGCTCAGAGTCTTATGATGCCTTACCCCTCTATTCTCTCGGTAATCATTGAGCCTATCAAGGAGGGAGATATTCCATACACTGTCCTACATCCTGACATGCCCACATCTCTTGAAGACCTACAAAGGGATTGGATACAAATCAAAGGAGAACGAGATACTTTTGAAGCCCAATTCTACGCAAGCGAGAAAAAGGTTTTGGAACTCACTAGGCTACTTTATGAGGAGAAGAATTTGAATGCCTACATTGCACCAAAGAAGATGCGCACTACTTTTCTATCTTAGAGTTTTGTATTATTTTGCCCAAGGAGCATTGATGTACTCAAAATTTATCTTGTTAATATAATGTGTGTTTCTTTTTGTCTAAAACAAATTTGAATCTTTGAAATCCTTGAAAATATTGCATATGCACATATCATTCATCATAGCATAAACAGGTCTTTTGCAACAAGTCTCCTCATCTCTCTACTGTTTATTTCAGTAAGATGGATCTCGAGCAAACAGTGGAAGATCTCCAAGCTCAGAATATGCAGTTTTAATAGTTGCTCATAACCCTAGCGAAGAGGTAAGAAGAATTGAAGACTCTGCTAGCTGAAGAGAGGAAAAAGAAAACAAAGAAGGTAACTGGAGTCTTAAACATGGGGAGAAGATTTCAGGGGCAGAGAAGAAGGACTTTAAATTTTGCAACAACATCCGGTGATGGAGAAGGGAAAGGCAAGGAAACAGCTGTCCCGTCAGAATCGAAAGAAGAGGAGGAAGAAGAGGAAGACTACTCTGAGGAACAGTATCCTCCAGCTGATGATAAGTATAAACATCTTGAAGAGCGGTTGAGCGCAATGGAAATCCAATAGGTGCCAGGCTTGGACTTTGAGGAATTGGGACTAGTGTCGGGGATTGTGATTCCTCTAAAATTCAAAGTGCCTATATTTGCCAAATATGATGGAGTGTCATGCCCTAAAATGCATCTCCGATCATATGTGAGGAAAATTCAACCCCATACTGATGATAAAGACTTATGGGTGCACTTTTTCCAAGACAGTCTGTCTGGGACTCAACTTGACTGGTTGTACCAACTAGAAAGGGCTAATGTTCACAATTGGGGAGATCTTGCTGCAGCTTTCTACAAGCAATATCAATACAATGTTGATTTGGCGCCTACTTGTACTCAACTCCAGAGTATGGCCATGGCTTCCAATGAAGGTTTCAAGGATTACGCATAAAAATGGAGAGATTTGGCTGGAAGAGTTCAACCCCCTCTGTTTGAAAGGGAATTGGTGGACATGTTCTTAGGCACCTTATATGGCCCCTTCTTCCACCATTTAATCGGAAGTTCATCTGCAGGCTTTACTGAACTAATATTAACCGGAGAGAGGGTGGAAGCTGGCATAAAAGTGGAAATATTCATAAGGATTCATCTTCTTTTACAGTTGTAAGGAAGCCTTTCATCGGGAAGAAAGAGGTAGTTGTTGTATATCCGCAAAGGAACCAAGATAGGGTCGAACGTCGACCAATGGTGGGGGCTGTTATGATTCCCAAGCCTGCATCTGATCAAAAAAGAAGTAAGCAACCAAGGGTGGAAAGGCCAATCAGGAAATTCACCAGAATTAACATGACTCTGTCTCAAGTATTACCACATCTTCTGAGATCCAACTTGGCAACCTTGAAAGAAGCTCCAAAAAACCCCAATACAACATCCCCTCATTATCATCCCAATGCCCGTTGCGCATATCACTCTGAAAGTCCTGGTCAGGATACTAATAAATGTTGGGCCTTGAAGAACAAAATACAAGACCTCATTGAAGCAAAATAAATTGAGTTTGATGCGCCCGAGAAGCCAAATGTCGTTTCTGCTCCTATGCCCAGACCTGGTCACAATACCAATGCTATTGAAGAAGATTTATTTGTTACCACAGTTGATGAACTCATGACTCCACTTCCAACCATTAAGATAAACTTGTTGAAAGCCGGTGTGTTCCCAGGTTGTAATGAAGTTTTCCATCTCTGCTTGTCCTCACCAACTGATTGCCCTTTGTTGAAATCGGGCATTCAGCGTCTGATAGATAACAAAGAGATTTTGTTTGAAAGTACTTCTGTTTCACCTATTCCCGTTGAAGATGTTTTAATCATTACCATTTCCGCCAATTCTTCCAGGGTCTCCACCAAGAGACCCATTAGAATTACATCGATTCTGAAAGCAGCTCCTCTAATAATCACAATGCCGGGGCCAGTCCCATATAAATCAGACAAGACTGTGCCATGGAATTATGGAGGGGACATTTACTACCATGGCATCAAACAAGATTGGTCGTCCGCTGAAGAGATAAACTCCGAAGAAGAAGAAGAAGAAGATTTTGACATCAGTAATATTGCCGGAACTAGTAAAATTACCCGAAGCGGTAGGATCTTTTCTCCAGAAATTGCTCCAAAAAGTAGTTTTTTGACCCGTGAACATCCATGTGGCTGCTCCAAAGGTTACTTCCGTACCCATAATCATCTCTGCAAATTCTCCTATTGATGAAGCCGTTACAACTCCTGTTATCATTCCTACCAACACTCCTGCTGTCGTGACTTGAGGAAAGAGTATTCAAGTGGAGCCTATCCAGACGAAGGCTCAATCACTGACTATCCCTGAGGCTTCTAAGAAATAAATGGAGGAGATCCTAAAAATTATAAAGAGGAGAGACTACGATGTAGTTGAACAATTGGGGCAAACTCCCTCCAAAATCTCCATGCCGGCATTACTACTGTGTTCAGAGGCACATGCGAAAGCCTTGGTGAAGTTCCTAAAAACAGCCCATGTGCCTCAAGAGACGTCTGCTGATCAATTCCAAGACTGTATGGCCATCTTGACAGCGGATAACAGCCTAGGCTTCTCGGATGCTGATTTGACACCAAGGGGAAGAAAGAACAATGAGGCCCTGCATGTCTCTGTAGAATGCAGGGGCACAACTCTGGCACATGTTTTGGTGGATACTGGCTCATCTCGGAATGTATTAGCCAAAAAATCTCTTGATAGACTTGACTGCGAGGGGCTAACGTTAAAGCCAAGCAACATAGTAGTAAGGGAATTTGATGGCTCGAAGAGGATGGTGCACAGGGAAGTGGATATCCCCATAAAGGTTGGGACTCAAATTTTCAATTCAACCTTTTATGTAATGGATATCCATCCTTCTTACTCCTGTCTCCTAGGACGGCCATGGATCCACAATGTTGGCGCTGTTACCTCTACATTGCACCAGATGCTGAAGTATCCAGTTCAAGGGAAGATTATCACTGTCTATGGAGAGGAATAATACATGATCAGCCATCTCAATTCCTTCAGATATGTGGAATTAGATGGTGAATTAAATTTAAACTCCATTTCAACACTTCGAAGAGGTCCCCCAAGAGGTAGCAGTGACCAAGACTGTGTCCCAGATTCCCAAGATTACAAGACCTCCACTCCTGATGTCATCACTAAAGGACGCCAAGGAAGTAGTAGAAGAAGGAGGATGCACCATCTGGGGGCAACTTCCGGATATCCCGTATAAGTCTGACAAGTTTAGCCTAGATTTCACTTCAAATGCTCAAAAGGTTGTACGTCGTGCTCGTGCTGAAGGGCCACCCTTGAAGATTAGAAACCGTGAGGTCAACGCGGTAGAAGATGGTGAAGATGATTGCAACCTGGAGGATTGGATCTTTCCGACTGTCAATGGAGGACTCAGCAATTGGGAGGCTAGAGACTTCGTCCCAATCACTTTTATCCCAAAGTAATTTATCTTTACATTTTGTTGGATCTGTAATATTTAAAAAAATAATTCGCACTCTTAAAACCTCGTGTCTTACCCGAGGCACAATGGTCCATTTGTAAGGGTTATTATTTCATCTTCATATGACATCAATGAATCATGGACATTTTCGCATACAAACTTTTGTGCTCATTGTTTTTCCTTTTACATTTTATTTTCTTTCAAAGATAGATATACCCTTACACACACCCACACTCACAATGCAGGTATCCATCCATTCTGGATCCCATGGGTAACGATACTACTATGGCCTTTCGTGACTCTGAGAATCTAATCTACCAAGCCGGAGACGAAGGTGAGGAAGATTGTGAAGTACCAGGGGAACTAGCCAGACTGCTACAACAAGAAGAAAGAACCATCCAGCCTCACGAGGAACCCGTGGATACAATCAACCTGGGTACCAAAGAAGACAAAAAAGAGGTCAAGGTAGGTTCCAATTTGGAACCCAGTTTCAAGGAGCGTCTGATTCAGTTGTTACATGACTATGTTGAAATCTTTGTTTGGTCATATGAAGACATGTCGGGACTTAATACAGACATTGTGGTACATCGTTTTCCTACAAGAGAAGATTGTCCGCCAGTAAAACAAAAGGTTCGCCGCATGAGACCTGATATGTCAGAAAAGATTAAAGCAGAGGTTATGGAGCAATTCAATGCTGGATTCTTGGCTTTCACTTCCTACCCTTAATGGGTTGCCAACATTGTTCCCGTACCTAAAAAAGACGGCAAAGTACGAATATGTGTGGACTACAGAGATTTGAATAGGGCGGGCCCTAAAGATGATTTTCCACTCCCCCACATTGATATCCTAGTTGACAATACGGCATAACACAAAGTGTTTTCCTTCATGGACGGATTCTCAGGTTACAACCAAAGCAAAATGGCACCTAAGGACATGGAGAAAACAACTTGTGTCACACAGTGGGGCACATTCTTCTACAAGGTAATACCATTCGGATTGAAGAACGCTGGGGCAACCTATCAGCGTGCCATGGTAGCTTTATTTCACGACGTGATACATCATGAAATAGAATTCTACGTGGACGATATGATAGCCAGATCGCAAACGAAAGAAGAGCATCTTGATCACTTACAAAAGCTGTTTGAGAGACTGAAGAAGTACAAGCTGAGGTTGAATCCAAATAAATGCACATTTGGGGTATGGTCTGGTAAGCTCTTAGGCTCTATCGTCAGCAACAAAGGTATTGAGGTTGATCCTGCCAAAGTTAAAGCAATACAAGAGATGCCTGCTCCTCGTACTGAGAAGGAAGTTAGAGGATTCTTGGGAAGTTTGAACTATATCGCCAGATTCATTTCTCACCTGACAGCTACTTGTAAGCCAATATTCAAACTATTGAAGAAAGATCAAGTAGTTAAATGGAATGATGAATGCCAAGTTGCTTTTGATAAAATCAAAGAATACTTACAAGAGCCTTTTGTATTGATGCCACCAATCGAGGGAAGACCGCTGATCATGTATCTGACTGTTTTAGAAAACTCAATGGGGTGTGTATTGGGGCAGCATGACGAGTCTGGCCGAAAACAGCACGCTATTTACTACCTGAGCAAAAAGTTTACCGACTGTGAAACCAGATATTCACTGCTCGAGAAAACCTGCTGCGCTCTGGCATGGGCTGCTCTCCGACTAAGATAGTATATGCTGACTCATACTACCTTGTTGATATCTAAGATGAATCTGATAAAATACATCTTCGAGAAGCCTGCTCTTTCTGGGAGAATAGCGAGATGGCAGATGATCCTGACAGAATATGACATACAGTATACTACCAAGAAAGCTATAAATGGTAGTGCACTAGCCGATCACCTTGCTCACCAAGTTGTAGAAGACTACCAGTCCATGAAGTTTGAATTCCCAGATGAAGACATCATGACATTAGACAACGGTGAAGAATTCAGGCCGTATGACGGGCCTGAACAAGGATCCCGATGGACCCTGTTCTTTGATGGAGCATCCAATGCGCTTGGCAACGGTATCGGTGTTGTGCTCATATCTCCGGAAGGGTGTCATACTCCCTTTACTGCCAGACTTTGCTTCAATTGTACAAACAACATGGCGGAATACGAAGCATGTATCTTTGGTCTCAGAGATGCCATAGACTTGGGGATGAAATCCTTGGATGTATTCGGAGACTCAGCCTTGGTGATCAGTCAGATCAAATGGGAATGGGACACCAAACACCCAAACCTTATCCCTTACAAAGAACATGTTTTGACGTTGCTACCACATTTTGAGAAGATTACCTTCGAGCATTTCCCGCGAGAAGAAAATCAGCTGGCAGACGCTCTAGCCACAATGTCATCTATGTTTAAACTTAATTGGGATAACGAGGCTCCCCAGATCACCATCGAACGAATGGATGAACCAGCACACTGTCACGAGATTAATATTGAAGAAGTGGTGGACCAGCCTTGGTTTTATGAAGTCAAGAGGTATCTCGAGGCCCAAGAATATCCAGAAGGAGATTCAATTAATGATAAGAAGTTCTTAAGGAGATTTTCTTCTAAATTCTTCCTTAGTAATGGAATCGTGTATAAACGCAATCATGACTCTGTGTTACTTCGGTGCATAGATAAGGTTGAAGCTGAAAGGATCATGGTCGAATTACACGAAGGCACTTTTGGCACCCATTCCAGTGGGCATACGATGGAAAAGAAAATCCTACTGGCAGGCTATTACTGGTCTACAATGGAAGCAGATTGCTATCATCAATCTTGATCTTTCCATAAGTGTCAAATTTATGCTGACAAGGTGCATGTACCTCCGGTTCCTCTGAATGTCTTAACAGTTCCTTGGCCCTTTTCTATGTGGGGAATAGATATGATTGGGGAAATCAAGCCGGCAGCCTCCAATGGACACCGCTTCATCCTAATGGCCATTGACTATTTTACAAAATGGGTGGAGGCAGCTTCCTTCGCTTCTGTCACCAAGAACGTTGTTTCCCGCTTCATCAAGAAAAATCTCATTTGCCGGTATGGTATCCCCGAAAGGATCATCACTGACAATGGTACAAATCTCAACAACACTATGATCACCGCCTTGTGCGAGCAATTCAAGATTCAACATCATAATTCTTCCCCTATCGGCCGAAGATGAATGGTGTTGTCAAAGATGCAAATAGAAACATTAAAAAGATCATACAGAAAATGACAGTCACATACAAAGGCTGGCATGAGATGTTACCGTTCGCTCTCCACAGATATCATACCACGGCTCGCACATCAACCGGGGCAACACCCTATTCTCTGGTTTACGGCATGGAGGCTGTCTTGCCTATCGAGGTTCAGATCCCCTCTCTGAGGATTATGAAAGATGTAGGGCTGAACAAAGACGATTGGATCCAGAATCGACTTGACCAACTGAACTTGATTGATGAAAAGAGACTTACTACTGTTTTCCATGGTCAAATGTATCAAAAACGGATGATCAAGGCTTTCAACAAGAAATTCAGACGCCAAGTGTATCAAGTTGGGGAAATAGTGATCAAACGCATCATATTTCCACAAGGTGATCCCAGGGGAAAATGGACTCCTACCTATGAAGGACTATTTGTAATCAAAAACATATTCTCTGGTGGGGTAATGATCTTGACCACCATGGATGGCGACGACCTGCCGCACCCTCCGAACACGGACATAGTCAAAAGATACTACGCATAAGAGACCCGCTAGGTTGACACACCTACGAAAAACAAGGGCATCCCGACGAACCGAAAAGGTTCGGGCAAAAATTAGGGATAAAAAAATTTGTACACCCGGCAAGTTGAAAACCTGAAAGGGCGACTTGGGTAAAAAAGGGTTTCCCGATAGACTGAAAACCCGAAATGGCGGTCCAGGCAAAAGTTGGGGAATTAAAGCATATGACTATGACCCGTTGGATCACTTTACGGACAACCTTTGGCTTCAACTAACAAACTCAGAGGTTCTGATCAATTTAATCATCTTTGGACGAGGCAACAAATAGACAAGATGCTCGGAGATATGAAGGCTATAGCAGAATGGAAATCCCATGGGATTTTTGTACACATAGCTATCTTTTCTTTGTATCAAAATTTTCATTTTTTTTACGACAGCATTCTCTTACTAGAATGTTTGTCTCCTTGTACAAAAAATACTTATTCAAAGTCAATACAAAATATTCCTTTGAAAGTTCAAAAGCTATTTGTCTTTTCTTTACGCTCGTGTTTTGTTTACAAAAACGTCCAATGATTCATTGTTGAACATATGCATTTGAACATGATTACTGTTTACAAATAAACAAAATGCAAAAGACAATTACTAATAGGTTAAAAGAATAATTTCTCTAGGCTATTCCATAAGTAATACCCTACAGTACGCTATTTAAATCCCCAGCGGAACAAAGTTTCAAATCATTGATCCCCAGTAGAAGTCGTCAAATTTCTCAGGATTCCCCAATAGGATTTTACAAACAGTGCATGGCATGGCCCTTACAACAGAATTTATTTCTCTAAACAGAAATTTATAAACACTTCAACTTCATAACATGAAGACTTATACTTACATAGCCTCAACAACCGTCAGGGATTTATTTTCCCCAATCCAACAGCAATACAACAAATTAGCTCACATATGCATACATCACATTCATATATCATAAACATTGATAACACAAATGCATTACATCATACATTTCATGCAACATGACTTTGTATTTTAGCTAACATTTTACCATTTTCAGGATAAGATTAACAGCTACCGTTAACAATTATTCAATCTTGATACAGTTCAGATACGCTCTAGACATGGACCCCATTTTGATACTCATTCAGATTCAACCTTTTGATACAGTTCAGATACGCTCCAGATACGGATGCCATCCTGATACTCATTCGGATCTCAACTCTTGATACAATCCAAATATGCTCTAGACATGGACGCCATGCTGATACTCATTCAGATGCAACTTTTTAGATACAGTTCAGATACGCTCCAGACACGGATTCCATTCTGATACTCAGACAAAAAATCAGCTTCCAGATACAGCTCAGATACACTCCATACACGGACGCCATTCCGATGCTCATCCTTTCAGCTTACAAATTACAATTCAACAATCACTTTTAGATGGTATCTTTAAGGCCATCTCCTACAGATTTCTATCACTTCTCCAAATGGAATCTTTAAGCCCATTCCTTCTATCATCGCATCGCCGAGTGCAAATTTCTGGGCACTCTAGTGTCCAATCATCTTCCACCTTTGAGTCACAAATGGCAAAACTCGCCAGTCTAACTCTTCAGGTTTAAGAAGATTAAACAGTGGAAGTTGTTGTACTCCAAAATTTTCCCTCTCACTTATCAAGAATTTTCTCACAAGATCTCTTTGACTCAAGACTGCATTAGGGTTTGACCAGCTCAAGATACCTCATCATGCACTGATGACCAAAATTAGGGTTTGAGTATGCACAAGGATTTTTGGACTATAAATGCTTCGTATGACTTTCAAGGATCATTAGGGACCCCCAAGATTGTTCATTCCAAGTTTTAAGCCTTGAATCACACTTTTGATCAGTCAATTGGACAATCGACCTAAAAATCAACTATATTGAGGAAAATGTCAACCATGACCAATTTCCAGTCAAACTTCAAACATTTTTATCCATATCAACATCTTAGACTCATATGTATCGTTTGATCATGTTTGGACCATAATTCCCCAAGAAATTTAATCAAATCATCAAAATGGCAAAATGGTCAAAATTAGGGTTTTGACTGAGAAGGGGCAATTTATGATTTTTGACCTAGCAAATGATCAATTGGTTTAAAGCTTGATTTCAAGAGTTCAATTTCATCATCTTGACCTAATGACATGATTCAAAACATTACAAATTCATTGGATTGACAGATGAATTTTTCAGTCAACTGATTAAAATTCAATTGTATACTGAAAAGTCAAACCTTGACTTTTTAGTCAAATTCAAATGCCAAGGATCACAATTCATCAAAACATGTCAAAATGTGAAACTTGTTCATCAATTAATCAAGTATTGAAGATCTTGTTTTGAAATTTGAAATTTCTTAACTTAGAAACTTTTCTAAGTATAGAAAATTTCTTATTTTTTCTCAACTTTAGGCCAAATTTTCACCATGATACAAAATGATTCAAAGGAAGTTCCCAACATGAAAGTTATAGATCTCCATGAAATATAAAACTTTTCTTCACACAATTTCTCCTAAAGATGCTTGGATCTCAAGATATAATTTTGTGAATACATGCTCATGAACTAAATTAACTTAGTGAAATTTTGCCCTAGTTAGGAAGGTTTTTGACCTAACTTCATGGCAATTTTTCACCTAGTTCCAAAAGGAATTTTCAAAAGCATTTTCAAATATGGGTTGTAGAGCACATTACAAGCTTTCCAAAATGTCAAAGAACTCCTTGAGGTCATTCTTGAGTATGGAGAATCGAAGAGAGGAAGTTAGGGTTTTATCACTTTGATTATAGGTCATTTTCATGAAGAACAAGTTTTCAAATTTGCATATTGGTTGTACAATCTTCCCTTTTCAGGCCTCAAACTCGTTTGTCACTCCCCCATTAATGGATTGTACAAGGTTTCATTCCCTAAAGCCAAGCATTCAATGCATTGTATAAGAAAATAGCCATTTTTGGAAGAAAGGCAACATTGCCATTTTGGAAAAGCATGCTTTTTGCATATTTTTTTCCATTTCTTGAGCCTTGGACTTGTTCTTTCTGCACAAACCAAGTCTTTAAACCTGAACAAAACATGTTTAAAGCTTCAAGCCACCCTACAAGATCATAATCATGCCTTAAGAAGTTACTTCCCACACTTGCTTCAAAAACAAGAAAAGTAGCAAGACATGTGATCTTGTACTTCTGAGCAAGCACAAGTTTTCTAACCTTTTACTCTATATAAAGCCATCATTTTGCAACTAAAAGAAGGAATTCCCAAGCCTTGAAACACCCTAGAATCAGAAGTTGCACACCAAGCCTCCAAACTTGCCATTTCTGACTTGTGAACTGAATCTTCCATTTCACTCGTACGTTTTCAGGCCTTTTGCTTTCCCAAGCTTCCTTACCTTACAAGTAAACCATCCCACACCCTGAAACATCACTGTAACTCCATCTTCCCTATTGTTGAAGTTCAAAACAGAGAAACACAGGTGGATTTCTCCAAACCATTCCAGCCACCCTCAAGACAAGCTAAGCATTGCATTAACTTCCTAGAGGTTAAAGGAAGCTAACCTGATCATCAGAGCATCCTAAAGCAAGCTCATTTTGGAAACACGATTTCCATTTTCAAGGTGAGTTTTCTATTTTTCTAACTCTTAATACAGGCATAGTTAGCTTTCCATTTGTGAATATAAAATGTAGATATCATTGCTACGAAGTTGTACATATCCATAGCTTACATTTATTTGGCTTGAGTTTAGAGAATTTTAAGTTTGAAGTTTCTGAGAAAATTAGGTTAAGAATTAGGGCCAACAAAATTCTCTCTGATCTTGGACTTATAGTTTTAGTTATGCACATGGTTAGAATCGTGAAGTAAAATGCTATAATGTTCATGTTATCACTTTCCATTTTTGTTGAGAAATGAAAAAGTTACAGGGGGTCCGGCTGGCTAGAGGTTGAAGATGAAGTACAGGGCAAGGGAATGTTTTGTGTTATGTATTTGTGTTTTCACTTAAACTAACGGATGTACAGCCACCCTAGTGGTAAGTAAGCGCGCAAAAATGCCCTAGGTCACGGGTTCGAGCCTTGGCGTTGCCTTTTACAATTTTTCCATATTTTTTCACCCTTTTTTATTGTTTTACAGCATGGGCTTCAGTTCTTGGGCCTCTTGTTTTTTTTGCTAATATGCAACTTCCAGTTTACTCATGACACCCCTGGCAAAAATATTTTATTTACTTATTTTATTTTCATTTTTATTTTATCAAATATATGTTCTTAATCACAAAAAATATAAAAAATGATAAATATTATATTTTGTTTTATTTTGTTTTATTTTTTATCATAAAAAAAAAATTATTTAAGTTATATACTATCTTTTTTAATAAACTTGTAAATTAAAATAGAATTTGGTTAAATTTATTTTTCTTCATATTTATTAAACATATTATTTTTAATGCAAAAGACCAAAAATACCTCATAAATACCATATATTATTTTTCAAGACAAAAAAATGTAAAAATGCTTAATTTTTTCTCAAAGAAATTTATTCCCTTTTAATAAAATAGAATTAGGGTTTATTAAGAACCTTCTCTAAAAATAATTTCTTTTCTTAATTAATTTGAAATAATCTTGATTCATTTATTAGGTTTAGGATTAAAACTTTTTCATATAAAAACCAAACAAAATCTTCTTTGCATTCATACATATTTGCATATTTAATTTATCTTGTACATTATTTATTCCAATATTTGTACATATTCAATTTGATTGTAATAGCTTAATTAGATTTATATTATTGCAATCTCCATTCATAAATTGTATACCCCCCCCCCCCCCTCCCACAAAATGTTGTAATAGCGTAGTAATCTTTAAATTTCGCAATTTATCGCTTTACATAACATGTTAGTAATTAGGGTTTGTATGACAAGATAAAATCAACCAAATAGAAAACCCCTAATCCAAGACAAAATCAAGCATGAAAATGATACACTTGCACACAAGCACCCCTAGGGTTACTCCACTTGGTTGCCTTATACAAAATGGTCATATTACGCATGTAAAGTGTCTTAGCAAAAACAAACAAATACAAGATCATAGTCCCTCAATGACGCTATTCAAAGTTGCCTTACAAAATGATTTTAGTCCCTCAAAAAATGCTAAGATACTTTGCAACATTGATAATCATGGCTATACGATGACCCACGCCTGTCCCGTTTACGTCCAAAGATAGGGTTGCTTACCAAATCAATGGTAAGACAACAATATCAAAGGAAAAGAAAATGAACAAGAAAGACATTTGAGTAGGTAGATTACTTTTAGTTACTTGCTCCATTTCAAAACAAATATCCTTGCTATTTTCAAAGCAAACACACACATTTCCAAACATCTTACAAAATTGAAAACATTTTCAAAAAGACAAACATCTTTGTATACATTCTTACGAACGAGAGTCATTACAAAGACTTCCTAAACAATTGCCTCTTTTACAAAATACTTTCAAAACCACACCAAGCACAATTTCAAACAACAAAAGCAAGTGATCTAGCAATTAACTAAGAGCCCATGGAAAACCATGGATGAAAAGGGTGTTAACACCTTCCATTTTCATAATCTACCCCCCGAACTCAAGAAACAATCTCAAAGGTCTTTTCTGTGCTTTTTCACCTTTCCTTTTGGATAAAAGAAAAGTCGATGGCGACTCTTGCTAACCGCAACATTTGCGATCAAACGAAAAACAATCAAGTCAGTTCTCCCACCATATCACACCGCCCTTCAAAGCAGAAACTTCCTCGCGCAGCTCGCGATTCTGTTGTTCTAAGTTGTCCATCTTCCTTCTGAAATTAGCCTGAGTGTTGTAGTGGTGAATCAGCTTGCTGAACGAAGTAAAGAAGCTTGGTAATACACCTGGATATGCATAACAAATTCAAGAAACATGTGCAATATGATGCATGATATGCAATGCGCATGATTTTGTTTTGTTATTTAATATTTCAAGGGATTTAAAGTTTTATAGACACATTACAAGAAACATTTGAAATACTGAAAATTTTTATTATAATAACTTTAAAATAGGTTACAAGTCTGAACAATCCTAAGTACAAGATGAAAATAAAGTCTAAAACCCTGAGAAGTAAAGCTAATGGAGATCACTCTATACGTTGGCGCTTCCCCGTAAGCCTGGCAATCTGAGCCTTCAAGCTCTTATTTTCTTTCGCATAACTGGTGGAAACCTCCTTCCAATCACCTAAATCAGGAAGTGAGTAATCAACATCTGATTGAGGCTTAGGAGAAAATAAATCTCCTTCCCTCTCCATATTCTCTACCACCCGACTCTCAAGGATCTCAATCAAGTCGTCTCTCTCCTTCAAGTCTGCTCTATAAGAAATCTCCAAAGTTTGACACTTGTTCTTCCAAACATCCTTTTCCTGTTGCATCCTGACCAAAGCAAGTTGTAGCTCTTCTATATCATCCAATAATGGAGGAGTGGTTTTCACAAACAGATCAGCCATAGGTCTTTCCTGGGAATACGGCATTTTCAACTAAATAGCCCTCGCTTGGACCCACAGAAGATATGGATCCAAAGAAACAGCCCCCTAGGTCCCAAGTCTTTCCTAATCTTCTTGTGGATGTGATGCCAGGCATTTGCAATTTGCTCCCTAGCTTCCTTATGGTCTCTGTGATCGGTGGATCTGGAACTGACTGTTTAACGCTGGTTCGCGAAATGTTGCGGAAGCAAGAGTCGCCACCGTCTTTTATTTTCTCCAACATGGACAGGACAAAAGCACAGCAAAATTCCTTATGAGATAGTTTCTCGATTCGGGAGGTAGATTTATAGAAAGGGAAGGTTTTAGCACCCTTTCTATCCATGGTTATCCATGGGCTCTTAGATACTTGCTCATTTGTGTTTTCAAAAGTGTTTGCTTTTCGAAGTGTGAGTGGGTTTGAAAAAAAGTTTCGTTTAAAGATTTCAGATCGACTCTTGTATCAGTCCTCAAGAGTGTTTGAAAAATTGTTTTGAAAGTTTTTTGAAAGTGTCGGTGTGAAAAGAGTTTTTTTTTTATTTGTTTTTTTTTAAAATAGAGCAAGCATTATGAGTCATCCACCTACCCTAAGGAATTAGGTTGTGTAAATGTCCTTAAGGTAGTGCCATCCCACCATTGAGAGGTAGGTAGCACCACCGTTGGAGGTGTTCGGGCCAATTCGTTTGTGAGGGACAATGTGGTCACCAGAGCAACAGTAGGACACCTTAGAAGCTACCCTTATGCCATAGATCATGGACATAAGGACTTACTAAAACGTCCTATACTCGACGACCACGTTTCGAGGGCAAGGCAACAGTGAGGCGTACCCTAAGAGTGGTGTGTGAATTGGTGTGTTGTTTTCAGTTATGTTTTATCTTGTACATGTATCATGGTGATCTACGCTTGTTTTTATTTTAGGCCATACATTCTTTCATGCAAAGTTTAGCAGTTAAAAGTGCGGAAATTTAAATGTGGAAAGTAAAATCCTACGCTATTACAAGGCGCGGGTCTATACATCGCCAAATTAACAAAGACCCGTTTTGAATAAAAAATGCGGAAAGTAAATAAATTCCTAATTACTATTACATGGCTTGAGCAGCTACATAATATTCACAAAGGAAAATAAGAACAAATGCGCGAAAGGGATAAAATTGAACGTTCGAGGGCGTTGGACCCTTTTGAAACTAAATTGAAATAAGAAAGTTAATTATTTATTTTATTAAAGAAAAGAAATGTTTTTTTTTTGGTTTTTTTGTATTTATGAAATAAAGAAATTAAAATTGAAGAGAAACCCTAATTCTAAGTTGTTTTTAATTATTAATGAAAAAATATTCAAGTTTAACCTAATTTACTAAATATTTAATGTACATGTTTATTTACAAAAATATTTAATAATTAATAATAATAATAATAATGAGAAAATTATTTATTAAAAAAATGATGGAAAGTTAAAAACCCTAGTTTCTAAATATTTTAATTTGTTAAGAAAGAGATTTAAGTTTTAAAACCTAATTTACACTAATTAATTATTTACATATTTATTTACAAAATAAATTAATAGAAATTAATATTAATAAAAATAAACATTTTTTGTAGTTTCTGATTTATTATTGTAAAAATTATTTTTGAGTGAATTAACTAAAATAATTAAAACAAACTAAAAAGAATTGAAAAGAAAAGAAAATTAGAAAGAAGAATAGAATACAAACAAGGGGGTATCTGGCCCAATTTGGAGGTTTTTGGAGCAATTTGGCCCACTGCAATCCAAGCCCTTTTTGACTTTCTAGGATCACATGCTTGTGGTTGACTGAGCGTGTATGGTAGTCTCGACATTTTGGCCTTTGGATTGATCATGAAGCCATTTGTCAAACCAGAGCATGAGGGTGAATGGTGAAGCCTTGAAGGAATGCTGCACATGAACGCATTAAGACAAAAATTATTAAGCGTTTGGGGGGACCTGGGAATCGAACCCAGGTCCCAATACCTGCAAGCCAGCTCATCCACCATCCAGACTAGCGTGTTTCTTTGTAATATTAGTGGGACATGATTATTATAATAGAAAAAAAATATTATGCTGAAGTAATCAAAAAACGCGCCAATATTCAAACTGACCAACCACACTCAGACACGCTGCCTTCTTCTTCCTTTTGTACCTGCAATACAAGCAATTAGCGGGGGTTTTAAACCCCCACTAAACTCAACCTGAAAAAATAGCGATTAGAGCATAGATGAATATAAAAAAGGCGCAAGGTGTGAGTTAGCTTCGTCTGGATGTCACGATTTCAATGGTATCAGTTTGGTTGTACAATTTTTCCATATGTAAAAAACCCTCTTTTGGAGCTTCTGAAACCCTAGAGAACGTTAATGGCAACTGTTGGTACAGGCATTGTTTGGACAATTAAATAGTATCATTAGCTTCAGAACATCATGGTTAGTGTTAATCAACAATCAAAATACATGAACAATGCATGAAAGTTAAAACACGATTATGAAAATTTTTGGGAAAAGTGTGACTTTGTTCTACCAATTCTTTGAGTGTGGAGGCGTGTTCTTGATTGCAACACGTTCCTGGATGTCTTGGCAATGTTTTGGAATCCTTTTCAAGCCTTGAATCGCCTTCTAGATGTGAAATCAGTTTTCAACTTTTTGCCAAAAATTTGCAATGTTGTTCTTGGTTTTCTGCGCAGCTTTTGTGTCCAATGGAATAGGTTTTGGTTCTCCCTATGTAAGTGAATGGAATTAGGTTAAAAAACCAACCCAAGGTCCATGCATTGATGATTTGGAGATTTGATTTTTAATGATATCAATTTCAATCTTTTTGCCATGAAACTATTGCCAATCATGTAGAATCTTTCCTTTTTGAATGAGAAACAATTTGCCACCTTGCCCTAGTTTGATTTGCTGCATAAAAAAGATTTAAAACATTGATTTAGTATTTTTCTTATATTTAAATTTAATTAAATGAATTAATGATAATAAAAATTCAAATAATTAATTAAAAATGAGAAAATAACTCCATTTGAGGTCAATGGGTCGTGCATAGCCTTTGGGTAATGATTCATGGAAGAATTTGTGGCCTATTAGCATTTTTGAGGCTTTTGAAGCAAAGTTGACTTTTCAAAATTCCCAAAACTTTCCCAACTTCTACAAGGCATATCTTGCTCAATTTTGCAGTTATGATCATGTTCTTGGACATTTTGGAAAGGTCTTGAAGTCCTCTAACCAATGTCTTTGGTCCCATGTCATTTTGATTTACCAATCTCAAGTTATGGTCTTTGACTTAAAGTGCCTTTTTGTTGACTTTTGAAAATGACCTATAATGTTGAAATTGATAACTTTTTGTGAGAGCATTTCTTGGACTTTAAGTGTGAAGATGAGTTGTAGGAAATGTTATCCTCTTCAAAATGAGCTTTGGATGGAATTTTTCTGATAAACCATGAAGAAGTTATGCCTTGGTCAATTTGCAGTTGACTTTTTCAACTGTCCAAAAATAGAAACTTTTGCATCTTGTGACTTTTTGAGCCATGCCTTGAGAATCATGATCAAGAATTGATCAAATGATGTTTGTGGCTTCAAAATAAGATGTTGACCAAAAATTTTGACTTTTGACTGTCAAATGACCATTTTGCCCCTGCAGTTGATTGTGAAGCATTTAGGGTTTTTGACTGTGCAATTTGATGTTGTGAGTCTTGAACCTTGGCATATGGATGCTTGACAATGTATGTAGGCATGTAGGACTTGATTGGACCCTTGGAAACCTCAATTTCTTTGTCAGAACCAAAACCCTAACTTTGACTGTGTTAGGAGGCAATTGGACTGTGCAACCCTTGAGAGATTTTGAACCTTGATCTTGGCAAATCTTGAAGAATATGGGAGGGCAAATTTTGGGGTACAACAGTTGCCCCTGTTCAATCTTCTTAGACCTGAGGATGTAGACTGGCGTGCGTGCCTTTCGTAATCCGAAGGTGGAAGATGATTGAACACTAGAGTGCCCAGAAATTTGCACTCACATAGTAGAGTGTCAACAGTGTGATGACGGGCATGGGCTTACAAATGCCATTTAGAGACTGACGAATAGGAGGATGGGCTTATATATGCCATCTAAGTGTCGATCGCGTAAGAGATTCCTTAGCGAGAATTTGCGTACCTGAGAAAGAAAAATAATTACCTGGCCTGTTACAGGAGTTGATCTTCAAACTCTTTATGTAGATGTGCCCTGGCTGGATACAGGAATCGAATCTTTAAAAACTCTTCAAACGTGCCCTGGAAAGATACAGGAATCGAGTCCGGAGAATATAGTCGTCAACAGATACACCCTGGCAAGATACAGGAATCGGATCTTCGAACTCTTCAGACGTGCCCTGGCAGGATACAGGAATCGAGTCTGGTAATGTTGGTCGTCAACAGATACACCCTGGCGAGATACAGGAATCGGATCTTCGAACCCTTCAGACGTGCCCTGGCAAGATACAGGAATCGAGTCTGGTAATGTTAGACGTCAACAGATACACCCTGGCAAGATACAGGAATCGGATCCTCAAACTCTTCAAACGTGCCCTGGCAAGATACAGGAATCGAGTCTGGTAATGTTGGTCGTCAACAGATACACCCTGGCGAGATACAGGAATCGGATCTTCGAACCCTTCAGACGTACCCTGGCAAGATACAAGAATCGAGTCTGGTAATGTTAGTCGTCAACAGATACACCCTGGCAAGATATAGGAATCGGATCCTCAAACTCTTCAGAAGTGCCCTGGCAAGATACAGGAATCGAGTCTGGTAATGTTGGTCGTCAATAGATACACCCTGGAGAGATACAGGAATCGGATCTTCGAACCCTTCAGACGTGCCCTGGCAAGATAAAGGAATCGAGTCTAGTAATGTTAGTCGTCAACAGATACACCCTAGCAAGATACAGGAATCGGATCCTCAAACTCTTCAGACGTGCCCTGGCAAGATACAGGAATCGAGTCTGGTAAGGTTGGTCGTCAACAGATACACCTTGGCGAGATACAGGAATCGGATCTTCGAACCCTTCAGACGTGCCCTGGCAAGATACAGGAATCGAGTCTGGTAATGTTATTCGTCAACAGATACACCCTGGCAAGATACATGAATCGGATCCTCAAACTCTTTAGACGTGCCCTGGCAAGATATAGGAATCGAGTCTGGTAATGTTGGTCGTCAACAGATACACCCTGGCGAGATACAGGAATCGGATCTTCGAACCCTTCAGACGTGCCCTGGCAAGATACAGGAATCGAGTCTGGTAATGTTAGTCGTCAACAGATACACCCTAGAAAGATACAGGGATCGGATCCTCAAACTCTTCAGACGTGCCCTGGCAAGATACAGGAATCGAGTCTGGTAATGTTGGTCGTCAACAGATACACCCTGGCGAGATACAGGAATCGGATCTTCGAACCCTTTAGACGTGCCCTGGCAAGATACAGGAATCGAGTCTTGTAATGTTAGTCGTCAACAGATACACCCTGGCAAGGTACAGGAATCGGATCTGGAATCACGACCGTTGATAGTAATTATCTTTGTATTGATCTTTGTCCTGAAAAGACAAAACGTTAGTTGTATGCAATGTCATGATGTTTGACATGCATAATGTTCTCAGAATAAGTGAGATTGTATGTTCATGATGTGTATGTGTATGCTATAATGTATGAAGATGTGATGTTTATGAATGTATGTTTTTGTCTAGGAAAGTAAATCCTTGACGGGTGCCGGGAAGTTAAATCCTGGGCTGATGTTGAGGAATAGAGTGTTTGTTTCCGCTGGGGATGACGGTTGCAAGAATACCGGTAGGAGAAGATGACTCCGTTGGGGAATAAACTTGGCGAATAGATTACTCTGCGGGGAGTGAACTCTGTGGGGAGAGAGAGATACTTTGCTGAGATGTTGATGATAACTCCGTTGGGGATACCATTGTTAAGTTTTGTTGGAAGATGAACTCCGCTGGGGATAGGAAGACTCCGTCGGGGACGATCTTTCCATGACAAATGGCTGAGGATAACCCAGTTATATCCTGGTGGGGAAATAACCTTTGAATAAAGTCCGGGAGACGCGTTCGTGCTTTGTGGGTGACAAGCTTCCAGAATCTACTGGGGATAAGCTTCCTGCTGGGAGATGGATTCAACTTTCCCAGGGAAACTTTGAACTGGACTCTCCTGGGGAAATTTTTGAGATGTACTGGGGAAATGGCTCCACTGAATGTCTGGTATACCGCCGAGGAACAATCTTAGATCAAGACTGCCGGGGATGCTTGTTAAGAATGTCTGTATACTGCGCTGAGGAATGTAGAGATCTGCTGGGGGTGCCCAAATTCCTTGGGGCTGACAGTATAACTTTGCTTGGGGAGAGTATGTTGATTTGCTGGCTCACTCTCTGGGGAGTTAAGATATCTTGGTTATGTTCTTCAGCCGAACTTACCTTGGTACCTTGGTGGACAGAGCAATTATATCGCTTAGACAACTCATTATTGTCCCTGTTTCTAGTGTTACCTGTAATTAATCCTTTGTTTCGTACGCAAATATTTATGGGTTAGCAATTATTATCAAATGCATATATCACAAATTGAACCTTGGACGTTCTTCGCAAAACAAAACAGAAAAAAGGAAAAACAAATGGCAATTTGTCTAAAAAGTGTATTTGTATTGATTTTTGAATTGCCTGTAAATAGGCGTTTATGTACAAGAGGCTGACGTCCTAGTAAGAGAACGCCGCCGAATCAACAGAGTTTATACAATTTTTGTGAAAAAGGGAAAACAAAACAGCTATGTGAAAAAGAATAATCCCACTGGGTTCCAACTCTGCTATCGCCTTTATATCTTCGAGCGTCTCATCACTTTGCTGCTCAGTTGACGATGAAGCTGATCGATTGAAGTCATTTGAACTTGATGTTTGATACCGGATTCTGGATGCGAGGTGATCCAATGAGACATAGTATTACGCTTTAATCCCTAACTTTTGCCTAGACTGCCCTTTCGGGTTTTCAGTCCACTGGGATACCCATTTTTGCCCAAGCCGCCTTTTCAGGTTTTCGACTTGCCGGGTGTACAGATTTTTTTCATTTCATCCCTCATTTTGCCCGAACCCTTTTGGTTCGCCGGGAAGCCCTAATTTTTGCCTAGGTATGTCAACCTAGCGGGTCTTTTATCATGCGTAGTATCTTTTTACTATGTCTGCATTGGCGGGGTGAGGAAGGTCGTCACCATCCATGGTAGTTAGAATCATGGCGCCTCCTGAGAACACATGTTTAACCACAAATGGCCCTTCGTACGTGGGGGTCCATTTGCCCCTGGGATCACTTTGAGGAAGAATTATGCGCTTGATTACCAGGTCCCCAACTTGATACTCTTGTGGTCTGACTTTCTTGTTAAATGCCCTGATCATCCGTTTTTGATACGTCTGACCATGACAAATAGTAGTGAGTCTCTTTTCGTCAATTAGGTTCAACTGATCAAGTCGTGTCTGGATCCAATCATCTTCGCTCAGATCTGCATCCTTCATTATCCGGAGAGAGGGTATCTTCACTTCAATCGGTAAGACTGCCTCCATGCCATAGACCAAAGAAAAAGGAGTTGCCCCGGTTGACGTCCTCGCTGAGGTACGGTACCCATGAAGAGCGAACGGTAACATCTCGTGCCAATCTTTATAGGTCACTGTCATCTTCTGCACAATCTTTTTAATATTCTTATTCGCTGCTTCTACAGCCCCATTCATCTTCGGCCGGTAAGGAGAAGAGTTGTGGTGTTGTATCTTGAATTTCTCGCAGAGCTCAGTGATCATCTTGTTATTGAGATTGGTACCATTGTCCGTAATGATCCTTTCCGGGACGCCGTATCGACAGATCAGGTTATGTCGAATGAACCGTGCCACAACATTCTTGGTTACTGTAGCGTAGGAAGCTGCTTCAACCCACTTTGTAAAGTAATCGATCGCTACCAGGATGAAGCGATACCCGTTGGATGCCGTAGGTTTAATCTCGCCGATCATATCAATGCCCCACATTGCAAAGGGCCAAGGTGCTGTCAAGACATTCAGAGGAACTGGAGGAATGTGCACCTTATCTACATAAATCTGGCACTTTTGACATGTCCGAGAATGTTGGTAACAATCAGCTTCCATTGTGGACCAGAAATATCCTGCCCGAAGGATCTTCTTTGCCATGGTATGTCCACTGGAATGTGTTCCGAAGGTATCTTCATGCAGCTTTGCCATGATCCTTTCTACTTCAGTCTTATCCACACAACGCAGTAAAGTTGAATCATGGTTTCTCTTGTACAGAATGTCGTTGCTGAGGAAGAACTTCGCTACGAACCTTCTCAGAAACTTCTTATCATTAACGGAAGCACCCTCAGGATATTCTTGAGCTTCCAAGTACCTCTTTACCTCATAGTACCAGGGTTTTTCAGTCACTGTTTCAGCCTCAAGGTCACAACAGTATGCAGGTTCGTCTAGTTTCCAGATGATGATCCGGGGAGCCTCATTGTCCCATTTGACTTTGAACATAGAAGACATCGTAGCTAACGCGTCCGCCAACTGATTCTCCTCTCTTGGGAAGTGTTCAAAAGTTATCTATGTGAAATGGGGGATCAATGTCAACACACATTCTCTGTAAGGAATAAGATTCGGATGTTTCATATCCCACTCGCCTTTGATCTGATTGATCACGAAAGCGGAATCTCCGAAGACACTCAGAAACTTGATCCTTAAGTCAATCGCAGCTTGAAGACCCATGATGCATGCCTCATACTCCGCCATGTTGTTGGTGCAGTTGAAACATAGCCGGGCAGTAAGTGGAGTATGAGTGCCTTGAGGGGATATGATCACAGCGCCGATACCGTTACCCAAAGCGTTGGAGGCTCCGTCAAAGTGCATAGACCATCGGGATCCTTCCTCAGGTCCTTCATCCGGTCCAGGTACTTCACAGTCAGTCACAATCAGGATGCTCTCATCAGGAAACTCAAAGTTCATTGATTGGTAGTCGTCCACTGCCTGGTGTGCCAAGTGGTCTGCCATACACTTCCTTTGATAGCTTTCTGAGTCGTGTACTGGATGTCGTATTCTGTCAAGATCATTTGCCATCTTGCTATCCTTCCAGACAGAGCAGGCTTTTCAAATATGTACTTTATTGGATCCATCTTTGAAATCAACAAGGTAGTGTGAGTCAGCATATACTGTCTCAACCGGCGAGCAGCCCATACCAAAGCGCATCAAGTCTTCTCGAGCAGTGAGTATCGGGTCTCACAGTCGGTAAACTTTTTGCTAAGGTAATAAATGGCGTGCTCTTTTCGGCCAGACTCGTCATGCTGCCCCAGCACACACCCCTTTGAGTTGTCAAGTACTGTCAGGTATAGTATCAGAGGTCTCCCTTCAACCGGTGGCATAAGGATGGGTGGTTCTTGGAGATACTCTTTGATTCTGTCAAAAGCGGCCTGACATTCATCATTCCAACGTACTACCTGATCTTTCTTCAGCAGCTTGAAGATTGGTTCACAAGTAGCAGTTAAGTGCGAGATGAATCGAGCAATGTAATTCATACGTCCTAGAAAGCCTCTGACTTCTTTCTCTGTCTTAGGAACTAGCATCTCTTGAATGGCTTTAACCTTGGCAGGGTCCACTTGAATACCTTTGTCACTTACGACGAAGCCTAGCAACATTCCAGATCTCACCCCAAAGGTGCACTTGTTCGGGTTCAACCTCAGCTTGTACAATTCCAGCCGGTCAAACAACTTCTGTAGATGGTCAAGGTGTTCCTCCTCAGTTTGGGACCTTGCAATCATATCATCGACGTACACTTCTATCTCATGGGGGATCATGTCATGAAATAAAGCAACCATGGCACGTTGGTAGGTTTCCCCAGCATTTTTCAGTCCAAAAGGCATGACCTTGTAGCAGAAGGTGCCCCACTGGGTAACAAAGGTAGTCTTTTCCATATCTTCAGGAGCCATCTTAATCTGATTATAACCTGAAAAGCCGTCCATGAAAGAGAATACCTTGTGCTGGGCAGTATTGTCAACCAGAACGTCAATGTGAGGTAGGGGGAAGTCATCCTTGGGGCTGGCCCTGTTCAGATCCCTGTAATCAACACACATTCTGACATTACCATCTTTCTTCGGCACCGGAACCACATTGGCAACCCACTGAGGGTAAGAAGTCACTGCAAGAAACCCGGCATCGAATTGCTTCATAACCTCAGCTTTGATCTTCTCGGACATCTCTGGACGCATACGGCGGACCTTTTGTTTTACCAGAGGGCAGTCTTCCTTGGTAGGCAAGTGATGGACCACAATGTCAGTATCCAACCCAGGCATGTCTTCATAGGACCAGGAAAAGATCTCCACATAATCATGTAACATCTGAGTCAACCGTTGTTTTACGCTGAGCTCCAGATTGGCACCAATCTTAACCTCCTTTTTGTCCGTCTCAGTACCCAGATTTATCGTTTCCACTGGCTCTTCATGTGGCTGAATGGCCCTCTCTTCCTGGAGTAACAGTCTTGCAAGCTCGCCAGGCACTTCACAATCATCTTCACCTTCGTCTTCGGCTAAGTTGATCGGATTTTCGAAGTCATAACTGGCAGTAGCAGAGTCGTTACCAGTGGGATCCAGAGTGGATTGGAACCTGTATGGGTGAGTGTGTGTAAATATAGTTGTTTTGTAATATATAAAGAAAGAAAGAAAGAAAGAAAGGGAGCACAAGATTTGAAATGCGAAAAAACGTCCAATGTCTTTATTCATGATATATGGAAATGACAAGTAATAAGCCCTCACAAATGAAGCCAACGGTGCCCCGGGTAAGACACCGGGCCATAAAGTTTCAGTTTATTGTTCATTACAAATTAAAGAAACAAAGGAATTCATTACTGCGTAACAAAAGTAACAGGTATGTGATCTTTTACGGTCCAATTGGTCAGTCCACCGTCAGTCATCGGGTAGATCCAGCTATCAAACTCTGATTCTTCCACTTCGTCTTCATCCCCAATAGCATTCACTCCTGGATTGGTGATGAGCACAGGAGATCTTCTGATCCTCGCTTTGCGTACAGCCCTCTGAGCCTCTGCAGTGAAACCCAGTCCAAATTTGTCAGTCTTAGGAGTAAAATCAGGGAGCCTGCCCCAGTTAGCACATTCACCGTTCTCAATTACAGCCCGAGCGTCCTTCAAGGAAGCCATCTTCAAAGGATAACCCTCTTCAATTACTGCTTCTGCTTCTGCCAATGTTTGAGGTACCTCTTCAAAATGTTGAAAGGGGGTTTCAATAAACTCCCCATCCATCTCAATATACCGGAAGGAATTCAGATGACTGACCATGTATTCTTCCTCCCCCTGAACAGTAACGATCTTCCCTCTGACAGGGTACTTGAGCTTCTGGTGTAGAGTGGAGGTCACTGCCCCAGCTTTGTGAATCCAAGGTCGACCCAGCAAACAGGAATAAGATGGACGAATATCCATCACATAGAAAGTTGAGTCGAATACTTGAGAACCCACACGAATAGGAATGTCTACCTCACCATGAACCATCCTCTTCGACCCGTCAAAGGCTCGGACAATGATGTTACTAGGCTTCAACTCCGGGCCCTCACAATCCAACCGGTCCAAGGCCTTCTTGGGCAATACATTCAGGGAAGAACCGGTGTCCACCGACACGTGTGCGAGAGTAGTGCCCCTGCATTCTATGGAGACATGCAGGGCATCATTGTGGTTCTTTCCCTTAGCGGTAAGATCAACATCCGAGAAACCCAAACCATTGTCAGCTGTCAAATTGGCCACACAGTCAGTGAATTGATCTGTAGATGTCTCTTGTGGCACATGGGCCGTCTTCAGAAATGAAATCGGGGCCTTGGCATGGGCCTCTGAGCAGAGCAGCAATGATAGCATAGAGATCTTGGAGGGGGTATGCCCCAGCTGTTCAACGACGTTAAAGTCACTCTTCTTGATTATCTTAAGAATTTCCTCAATCTTTTGCTGGGAGGCCTCAACATTGACAGTCTTTGGTGCCTCCATCCAGGCAGGCTCATCATCAATCCCTTTGCCCCGAGTATTAGATGACTCGGCAGCAGGGGTAGAAAATGGATCGGAAGTGGAAACAGGCGCACTTGCAGGTGTAATTATGAGAGGTCTTCGAATAACTAGTGGCGCAATGTCAGGCGAGAAGAGCCTGCCACTGCGGGTTACTTTGGCGGGACCAGTGATGTTACTGATGTTGGTACCGGTGTTGACCTCCTGCTTCACTCCAAGTACATATACATCTGCCCCATAGTGCCATGGGACAGCCTTGTCAGATTCATAGGGGAGGGGCCCCGGAACAGTAATAATGATGGGTGCAACAGACATGATCTTGACTGGCTTCCTCGGGGGAGCCTTGGTTGGATTATTGAAAATTGTGACGACAGATACTTCTTCAGTGGGAACACAAGGAACAGTAGTCTTCTTGAACCAAATTTCCTTGCTGTCCATCAGGCTTTAGATGCCTGACTTCAGCAACGGACAACCAGTAGGGGTAACAGCACACAGAAGGCAACCCTTGCTACAACCCGAAAATAAACCGGCTAGTAACAGGTTCCTTTTAACAGCCAATAGAGGGGTAGCAACATCATCCACAGAAACCGCATACAAGTCTTCATCAACAGCATTTACTCCATGCTGGGGCATAGGAACAGTCACCACATTTGGTCTCTCAGGCACTTCGAATTGTATCTCCTTCGCATCAATAAGGTCTTGAACCTTATTTCTCATGGCCCAGCAGTCATCAGTAGAATGCCCCGGGCTATCGGAGTGATAAGCACAACGGGCATTTGGATTATATTTTGGAGAGGTCGTGTTTACCACCTTCGGCGCCTCTCTGACGGTCACCAAGTTGGTTGATAGCAGTTGCGGCAAGATCTGTGACAAGGTCATACTCAGCCGAGTGTATTCTCTTATGGGTCTCTCAGTCCTTGGTTGGTTGGGTTGCCGAGGAGTGGCAGCAGGTTTAGAAATAACCACCGCGTTGACAGCTTGGCGGCGTTCTGGTTTGTCTTGCCTCCTAGGCCCATACACAGCACTGGCCTCCTTCTTAAAAGGTTTCTTCTCAGCACTTGAGGACGCACCTTTCTGAATCTTACCTGATTTCATACCAGCCTCTATCCTTTCCCCAGTCATAATGAGATCTGTGAACCCTGCAGATGAATTGCCAATGAGATGATTAAAGAACGGCCCGGATAAGGTCCCCAAGAACATATCTACTAGCTCACGGTCGGTTAATGGCGGCTGCACCCTGCCAGCCAGATCCCTCCATTTCTGCACATACTCCTTAAAACCTTCTCCCGATCCTAGCGACATACCCTGGAGTTGGGTACGTGTAGGAGCGAGGTTGGCATTATATTGATACTGCTTGTAAAAAGCAGTAGCCAACTCCTCCCAGTTACGAACTTTGGTTCCATCCAGCTGATAGAACCATTCGAGATGAGTCCCTGAAAGACTCTCCTGGAAGAAATGGATCCACAAGTTCTTGTCCACAGTGTATGGTTGAATCTTCCGCACATAAGATCTGAGATGTAGCTTAGGGCAGGACGCCCCGTCATACTTTGCGAAAGATGGTGCTTTGAACTTGTGTGGGATGACCACACCAGAAGATAGACCCAAGTCTCCGAAATCCAAACCAGGCACTTGTTGAATTTCCATGGCATTCAGACGGTCTTCCAACTGCTTATATCTGTCTTCAGCTGGAGGATACTGCTCCTCATTAAAATCAGTCTCGTTGTCAGAGACCACCGGACTTGGAGCCTTTCCCCCCTGGGGACTGCCTTTGCCTACAGAAGAACCAGCTTGATCAACCTCATTCTGCAGTGTGTTACCAAACCTCCGGCCCGTGTTGAATAGAACAATTCTCTTCTTCTTCTTCTTCTTCTTGACCAGCAGAGCCTTCAGCTCCTCCTGACCTTGAGCCAAACTCATAATCAGCTCTTGAAATTGGGCGTTCTGAGCCTGAAGGGCCTTGATGGACTGCTCGGTAGATGATTCAGGGTTCATGATGCTGAAATAAACAGCGAAGAACATTAAGCAACCTGAAAAGAAGAGTGCATGTGATGCATATGATGAATGGAATGCATATGATTTATGTTTTCAAAGACAATCGGGAATCAACTTTGTAAACAAAAAAGAACACACTTCATTAGATTCAACTTTGAAATTTAACTTGTTCAACAGGTTGCCCTTAGGCGCTACATAAAATGGAAATACTGAAAAGGGAAATAAAACTGTAAAAGAATATCCAAAGCTCATCATAGATCCCATGGTCTCCTCTTCTCAGTACGGATGTAGTCATTCAGAGCTCGCTCATTCTCCAACTGCTTTGTCAGCCTCTGGATCTTCAATTCCTGCTCGTTGAACTTTTCCCGATAAGAATCCCGTTCTTCTCGCAGTTGCGCCCAAGACCTCTTTAGCGTCTCAATATCAGTAGGTATCTGAGGAGGGAGAACAGCTGGAGGAACCCCATCTTCATCAGGATACTCAAGAATGATGGGTCTGACAGCTTCATATGGCATACCTAACTTCTGAGCACGGATGCGGACCCATTGGTAGTAGGCTTCCATAGGTAGAGAAGTCTTTGGTCCCAACTCTTGTGGGTCAGCTTTGTGAATTCTGTCCCAAGCCTTGATGAACCTACGACCCAGCTCGTCACTATCTACCTGAAACTCAAAACTGATGTGAGGCACCAACATCTCATGAGGCCCTGCTCTTCTGGCTCTTCCAAACTGTCGGAGAGCTAGACATGGATTATAAGAGATCCCTCCTTGGGTACCAATCAAAGGAACATTAGGATATTCTCCACAACGATCAATAACAGCTACCTCATCCAAACCTCTGAGAGTCCAAATGATGTCCTTATCAGTGAGAGACATTAACCTATGAGCCCAACCTCTTCCTTCTTTGTTCTTCAGCACGAACTTAGGGAGGTGCGAAATAAACCACCTCACTATCAAAGGAATACAACACCACAGAGTTCCTCGTCTTCGGGCAGTACGAGCATAAAGTTGTTGCAGAATATCACCCAAGAGAGTGGGCAAAGGGTTCCGAGACATGAAGATCCTTATGGCAGTGACGTTAATGAAGTTATCCGGATTAGGAAACAAGACTAGACCATAGATTAAGAGAGCCAGAATGTCTTCGTACGCCCTAAAGTCCAAGTCATTCCAGAAACTGTTAGCCTTTCCAATCAGAAACTTGGCCAAGAAACCATTAACTTTGCTTCTAGTCACCCAGTTGTCCATTACCTCCTTGTGGGTCAAAGGAAGAGCTGTAGCAATCTCCTCAAGCCTAAGGGTCTTTTCCCAACCAGTATAGGGAGTCTGATCCAAGATAGGGATACCAAGCAAATCAGAGAACTCTTCCAGGGTAGGGACCAGCTGGAAGTCTTGAAAGGTGAAGCACTGGTACAGAGGGTCATAAAACTGGGTCAGGACACTCATCAGTTGTTGGTCCCACTTTGCCATGACTAAACTGAGAAGAGAACCATGCCTCTGGATGAAGGAAGTAGTATTTGGAATTCTGCTAACCAACTCTTCAAGCAACTCAGATGGGTGAACAAAATTGAATCGGATAGTGTTCCTTCGCATAGGCATCATGATGTCCTACAAAACAGAGCAAAGGTGAAACCCTCTTGTCTTTGAAATGGTCAGTCCTTATGCAGGATGCATGCGATGTTTATGATGGCATGATGTTATGATAAAGCACACCGCAAATATTCACAAGGGCAAACATGATAAGGCACACAAGTCACACAAGATAAGCCCTTAGAGTTTAGGCCAGCATGGGGTCTAGGTATTACCCTCTTTCAGTTTGTTGGTTAAGACCTGTCCTATCAGAAGTAACCGGGTTCTAGAGGATCCCAATATCACTGACTACCCTCAATCGGTCATAACTCCAGCATCGCAATCTTTTCTTGCAGTCAGAACCATCACGAGAGTTTAGCCTCAATGGGCGTAGCATACTGCTACTGTTCTATTGGCCAAGTTGGGTCATTTAAGGTTCTAAGGTCGGTTGGTGCTTAATGACTCCTCAGAAGACCCATATTCTCCTCGTTGCGACACAAGGGATATCGGTACAGACCAAGGTGCCACACCAACGTAGCCACTGCTTCACCCATGTCGGTCTACGCCGGACAGGTCCCTCACAGCTTATGCTACCTAACAGGGTATCCCCAGATCCGGGTTAGGATCTATGTAACTCCGATGCAGCCCACAATAATAAAGCAAACAAAGCATAACAATTGAAAACATAAGTCTGAGCTATCCTAAGGTACACCTCACTTTAAAATTTATCCCCAGCAGAGTCGCCAGTTCTGTGATCGGTGGATCTGGAACTGACTGTTTAACGCTGGTTCGCGAAATGTCGCGGAAGCAAGAGTCGCCACCGTCTTTTATTTTCTCCAACATGGACAGGACAAAAGCACAGCAAAATTCCTTATGAGATAGTTTCTCGGTTCGGGAGGTAGATTTAAAGAAAGGGAAGGTGTTAGCACCCTTTCTATCCATGGTTATCCATGGGCTCTTAGATACTTGCTCATTTGTGTTTTCAAAAGTGTTTGCTTTTCGAAGTGTGAGTGGGTTTGAAAAAAAGTTTCGTTTAAAGATTTCAGATCGACTCTTGTATCAGTCTTCAAGAGTGTTTGAAAAATTGTTTTGAAAGTTTTTTGAAAGTGTCGGTGTGAAAAGAGTTTTTTTTTTTGTTTTTTTTTTTTGAAATAGAGCAAGCATCTATGAGTCATCCACCTACCCTAAGGAATTAGGTTATGTAAATGTCCTTAAGGTAGTGCCATCCCACCATTGAGAGGTAGGTAGCACCACCGTTGGAGGTGTTCGGGTCAATTCGTTTGTTAGGGACAGTGTGGTCACCAGAGCAACAGTAGGACACCTTAGAAGTTACCCTTATGCCATAGATCATGGACATAAGGACTTACTAAAACGTCCTATACTCGACGACCACGTTTCGAGGGCAAGGCAACAGTGAGGCGTACCCTAAGAGTGGTGTGTGAATTGGTGTGTTGTTTTCAGTTATGTTTTATCTTGTACATGTATCATGGTGATCTATGCTTGTTTTTATTTTAGGCCATACATTCTTTCATGCAAAGTTTAGCAGTTAAAAGTGCGGAAATTTAAATGCGGAAAGTAAAATCCTACACTATTACAAGGCGCGGGTCTATACATCGCCAAATTAACAAAGACCCATTTTGAATAAAAAATGCGGAAAGTAAATAAATTCCTAATTACTATTACATGGCTTGAGCAGCTACATAATATTCACAAAGGAAAATAAGAACAAATGCGCGAAAGGGATAAAATTGAACGTTCGAGGGCGTTGGACCCTTTTGAAACTAAATTGAAATAAGAAAGTTAATTATTTATTTTATTAAAGAAAAGAAATGTTTTTTTTTTGGTTTTTTTGTATTTATGAAATAAAGAAATTAAAATTGAAGAGAAACCCTAATTCTAAGTTGTTTTTAATTATTAATGAAAAAATATTCAAGTTTAACCTAATTTACTAAATATTTAATGTACATGTTTATTTACAAAAATATTTAATAATTAATAATAATAATAATGAGAAAATTATTTATTAAAAAAATGATGGAAAGTTAAAAACCCTAGTTTCTAAATATTTTAATTTGTTAAGAAAGAGATTTAAGTTTTAAAACCTAATTTACACTAATTAATTATTTACATATTTATTTACAAAATAAATTAATAGAAATTAATATTAATAAAAATAAACATTTTTTGTAGTTTCTGATTTATTATTGTAAAAATTATTTTTGAGTGAATTAACTAAAATAATTAAAACAAACTAAAAAGAATTGAAAAGAAAAGAAAATTAGAAAGAAGAATAGAATACAAACAAGGGGGTATCTGGCCCAATTTGGAGGTTTTTGGAGCAATTTGGCCCACTGCAATCCAAGCCCTTTTTGACTTTCCAGGATCACATGCTTGTGGTTGACTGAGCGTGTATGGTAGTCTCCACATTTTGGCCTTTGGATTGATCATGAAGCCATTTGTCAAACCAGAGCATGAGGGTGTATGGTGAAGCCTTGAAGGAATGCTGCACATGAACGCATTAAGACAAAAATTATTAAGCGTTTGGGGGGACCTGGGAATCGAACCCAGGTCCCAATACCTGCAAGCCAGCTCATCCACCATCCAGGCTAGCGCATTTCTTTGTAATATTAGTGGGACATAATTATTATAATAGAAAAACAATATTATGCTGAAGTAATCAAAAAACGCGCCAATATTCAAACTGACCAACCACACTCAGACACGCTGCCTTCTTCTTCCTTTTGTACCTGCAATACAAGCAATTAGCGGGGGTTTTAAACCCCCACTAAACTCAACCTGAAAAAATAGCGATTAGAGCATAGATGAATATAAAAAAGGCGCGAGGTGTGAGTTAGCTTCGTCTGGATGTCACGATTTCAATGGTATCAGTTTGGTTGTACAATTTTTCCATATGTAAAAAACCCTCTTTTAGAGCTTCTGAAACCCTAGAGAACGTTAATGGCAACTGTTGGTACAGGCATTGTTTGGACAATTAAATAGTATCATTAGCTTCAGAACATCATGGTTAGTGTTAATCAACAATCAAAATACATGAACAATGCATGAAAGTTAAAACACGATTATGAAAATTTTTGGGAAAAGTGTGACTTTGTTCTACCAATTCTTTGAGTGTGGAGGCGTGTTCTTGATTGCAACACGTTCCTGGATGTCTTGGCAATGTTTTGGAATTCTTTTCAAGCCTTGAATCGCCTTCTAGATGTGAAATCAGTTTTCAACTTTTTGCCAAAAATTTGCAATGTTGTTCTTGGTTTTCTGCGCAGCTTTTGTGTCCAATGGAATAGGTTTTGGTTCTCCCTATGTAAGTGAATGGAATTAGGTTAAAAAACCAACCCAAGGTCCATGCATTGATGATTTGGAGATTTGATTTTTAATGATATCAATTTCAATCTTTTTGCCATGAAACTATTGCCAATCATGTAGAATCTTTCCTTTTTGAATGAGAAACAATTTGCCACCTTGCCCTAGTTTGATTTGCTGCATAAAAAAGATTTAAAACATTGATTTAGTATTTTTCTTATATTTAAATTTAATTAAATGAATTAATGATAATAAAAATTCAAATAATTAATTAAAAATGAGAAAATAACTCCCTTTGAGGTCAATGGGTCGTGCATAGCCTTTGGGTAATGATTCATGGAAGAATTTGTGGCCCATTAGCATTTTTTAGGCTTTTGAAGCAAAGTTGACTTTTCAAAATTCCCAAAAATTTCCCAACTTCTACAAGGCATATCTTGCTCAATTTTGAAGTTATGATCATGTTCTTGGACATTTTGGAAAGGTCTTGAAGTCCTCTAACCAATGTCTTTGGTCCCATGTCATTTTGATTTACCAAGCTCAAGTTATGGTCTTTGACTTAAAGTGCCTTTTTGTTGACTTTTGAAAATGACCTATAATGTTGAAATTGATAACTTTTTGTGAGAGCATTTCTTGGACTTTAAGTGTGAAGATGAGTTGTAGGAAATGTTATCCTATTCAAAATGAGCTTTGGATGGAATTTTTATGATAAACCATGAAGAAGTTATGCCTTGGTCAATTTGCAGTTGACTTTTTCAACTGTCCAAAAATAGAAACTTTTGCATCTTGTGACTTTTTGAGCCATGCCTTGAGAATCATGATCAAGAATTGATCAAATGATGTTTGTGGCTTCAAAATAAGATGTTGACCAAAAATTTTGACTTTTGACTGTCAAATGACCATTTTGCCCCTGCAGTTGATTGTGAAGCATTTAGGGTTTTTGACTGTGCAATTTGATGCTGTGAGTCTTGAACCTTGGCATATGGATGCTTGATAATTTATGTAGGCATGTGGGACTTAATTGGACCCTTGGAAACCTCAATTTCTTTGTCATAACCAAAACCCTAACTTTGACTGTGTTAGGAGGCAATTGGACTGTGCAACCCTTGAGAGATTTTGAACCTTGATCTTGGCAAATCTTGAAGAATATGGGAGGGCAAATTTTGGGGTACAACAGTCTCCTCCCTCCTTCAGAAAGAAACTACTCAAATGAATACTATTTGGTTTATCCCTCATCGGATAACCAAGCTGTCGTCGTGCAAGAACAGGGTTATAGTTAATTCCTCTCTATGTACCAAGAAGAGGTACATTGGGGAAACTACCACAACTTTCAACAATCTCTATATCCTGGTAAGATCAATGATACCAATTAATATCCGAGTGAGTAAGTGCCATGATCTTAGGAGCCCAACGGGGTTCCTTCCTGACATCCCAGAAAGCATCAGACTGAGGAATATGAGAGATAAACCACCAGTACAACAAAGGCGTGCAACAGATAATCATCTCTCCATGATAAGGATTCCAAAGATGAATAGAGTAATAATTATCACCCAACAACATAGGAACTGGGTTTCCAATCATGAAGATCCTGATAGCATTAATGTCAACAAACTTGTCCACATTAGGAAATAAGAACAACCTGTAAGCAAGTAGAGCAAAGATGGCCTCAAAAGCGATTGTACTCTTTATCCTGGCAAAGTAACAAGCTTTTTCCAATAAGAACTGGGCTGGTAATCTTCTAATCCCTCCTTTACTAGTCATATGGCTTCCACCTCAGACTTCCCCAGATGAATCAAAGCAGCAATCTCATGTGGTTTTGGCTCACCCTCCAAACCAGTAAAAGGAACATGATCGGTAACAGGTAAATCTAGCAAATAAGAATACTCCTTCAGTGTAGGCATCAAATGATAGTCGGGAAAAGTAAAGCAATGATACATCAGATCATAGAACTGGACCAAGGTCGAGAGAATATCCTCCTTCATCCTAAGCTTCATAAGAGGAATGATGGATCCATACTTCTTCCTAAAATCTACAAAACACTCGATCTCGGGAATTAGACTGATCAACTCATCTATCTTGAGATCCTTGAAACTGTACTTCCTGGTCTTTCTTTTTCCAGAATCCATGGTTAAAAAGTCCCTAAGATATTCATAAATGGTCAATTTTTAAGTCCCTTGAAATAATATTTCTTCAAAAGATGCTTATGAGTGCATGGATGCATGATGCAACAATCACACACAAGATCACACATATAGGGTTCATAGGTTCAATGTCACGAGCATAAGGTCAAAAGTACTACCCATATGGTGTTGGTCTAAAAGTTATCACCTTCCGAACAAGGTTCTAGAGGTTCCCAGAGTCTACATCCTTCCTTCGGATATTACCAACTTCCCGATTAACTCGGTAATTAGTAATATTCTCAAGAAAAACTCGTCCGAGCGTAGTATCGTGTCACAACTATTTCCGGATTACTCCATCATATCTTCCGCACTACACCTAAAAGGCCAAGATGGGTTTGGTATTCTATGGTTCTCAGCTTCAGCAGGCTCCAAGGTCGGAAGCAGTACGTCTTCCCGATTACTCGGTAAACGACACTACAGTCAAAGGGGCCTCCACTGAGTGGGGGATCTCATGCCTCCTTTTTTGGGATTACTCCCTCAAAGTTAAGATGACTATATCGCTCGTCCTAACTTAAATTTTTCCCAAGTCCGAGTAAAGGACTTATAGGTAATCACCAAGCACCCTGAAAATCAGGAAAATCCAGACAAACATATATACAACATATAATATATACCAACAATAACACACATACAGATATAAACAAAGATAGGCTCAACCCACTTAAGGATGGATCAGCAATAGGTCAATCTGTCCCGAGTGAAGTCGCCATTTTTTCATTAGCGATAGAAATGTTTAAGAATAAGCCATTGGATTAACTAGACTTGTACAAATCAAAATCAAAATCGCCACCGCGCTTTATTGTTTCCAAAGGAATGGGAAAAGAGAGAATAACCCAAAAAGAGGGGGAAAGATTCTAGGTAAGGGGGTTGGTTATGCAAAGGGAAGGTATTAGCACCCTAAACATCTACGGTACTCTGCGGGAACCTCTTTGTAAAATCTGTATATTTTGGCTATAAAATGTTGTATGTGAAATAGATGGTGGGGATGAGAGAAGAAATATATTTTTTATGATTTTTGCACCCGCCGCGGTTGTGAACCTTTAGTGCCTACTTACCTCCTTTCGTGCAATAGGGGATCAGGGTACACGTAGTTCACCTTTGAAAAATTTTGAAACACAAGTGTGTTGGTTAATTTTATGAGATAAGACATCATCTTCATTGTCTGTGTGGAAAAATATACTTACTACCCACAATCATGAGAAAGGAGAATTTGCATCATCTCAAAGTGGAGGATATGGCTTAAATTTTAAAATCAACAATGCCTCACTCAACACCCAAGTGGAAAATATCTCTCTTCACTACACATTATAGAAGTATAGTTGTTTGCATCACTACAAGGATTGACAAGAGTCCAATCTTTTTAAGAAAATTTTTAAAGTAGAAGCCAAAGTGGCAAAAGAGTTTGAAATGAGATTGATTGACTTTTAGTCTTATCATAAAAAATGTCAAGGTATTATTAAGTTGATTGAAGTTTATTTATGAAAAGGTTTTGAAAATGCATGGACCTAAGTCCAAGTTTATTATGAAAGTGGTTCAGGTTTAAAAAAAACAGGAAGAGTTTTGAAAAGGAGAGAGAGGATTTCTTGAAATTAAAGAAGATGGGAGGAGAAGAAGAGACTATCCTAAAGAATAAAATAAAAGCTAGGCATAAGAACCATCTAACCAACAAGAAGCCAATACTTGACATTATGAGCCAAGATAGAATTCTCATTCTTTGGATTGAAACCAAGCAAGCAAAGATATTAGACCTCTTGTGAGAACCAAACTTCAAGTGTATTAAATCTTCACAAAATTTGGACAGAGTAACGGTTGTATACGGGTGAATTCCAGATTACAAACAAAGAATGTAATTACAATAACCTGCACACAAAACAAACAAACAACCCAATGTCTTGAGGTAAACCTCAAGAACTTCAGACAAAGTATCAATCAAGGTCATAAGGTCTCCATCATAGGCCAAGGTTTCTAATCCTAAGTCCAAGAAGTCCAATACTCCATAATGCCAAGGATAGTAACCAAATAGTCCAAGTATTTTAAAGGTTTTTTTTTGTTCATGTTGATTATTAAGTGTCTTAGAAGAGAAAACAAAAGGCTCAAGTGAGCAAAAGTAAAAATGACATGAAATGTAATGCTTAAAGTAAATGGTACATAAACATGAAAAATAAAAGGGCATAAAGTAAAACAATTAATAATTAGTGGTTAGTTGGATGACCATCTTGAAAGTTGTATTTGGAACTCATTAGAGGATTGGTAGAACCAAAGCCTCCACACAACAAGTTGCATTTGATTTTTGTCAAGTATATCATCCATTTGGAATCCTCAAAAGTACCATTTAATGATCAACAATATATAAGTGATCCGCGTTGACCAAAAGTGTTGTAGATCCATTAGAGGATTGGTAGAACCAAAGCCTCCACGCAATGAATCTCAAGGTTATTGGATCAAAGAGATCAAATTAACATACTTGGGCTTGCAAATATAGGTTTGAGCCACGAATGATCATTTATTCGAATCAGAACAAAATTTAGCGCTATGTTAAGCAATCATAAGTGGGCTTATATAGAAGTCGCGCCTATTTTGAGGTCGGTCAATAGCAATCTATGCACCATTTGTTTTGAGACATGATATAGAGATCATGCTCCAATAATACTTAGTGCAATGAGAAAGGGACAAGATGAAGGGGTGGGAGAGAATATAAAACCACATTTGAATTAAATTTAAATCAAACTATTATTAAAATTATTCATCCATTTTTGTGGAGTTAGACTCAACACCATGTATCCAATGATGTTAACAAAATTCATGACCAAAAATTCAATCCAAGATCAGCCAAAAAATAATCATAAAATAATATTTCCTTTAATATATACATTAAAAAAGGTTTTAAAATTGTTTTTTAAATAGAAATAAAAGAGAAAAATATCAACTATATTCAAATTAATCAAAAAATAAAAAGTAAGACCATAGAAAAATCAGAAATGAACTAAAATGATTTTATAAAATTTTTGGTATTTTTTTAAAGTCATAAACTATTTTTAAAATTAAAGGAAATGAGTAAAATAAACCAAAAATGATTAAAAAAAAATAACAAAGTCAGAAATAAAAAATAAATGAGGTCACGAATATTTGTCACAATATCATTGGATCATTCCATAATTTTTCCAAAATTTAAAAATGCATAAAAGTATTTTTAAACATTTAAAACAAATCAAATAAAGTGGAAATTTATAAAAAAATATCAAAACACAAAATAAAATTGTTAAAAAATAAAAATCAGAAAGAGAAAAACCAAAAATATATTTCATAATTTTTTCAGATTTTTTTGACTAAAAATGAATTTTCTATGATTTTTGAAATTTAAAACAATTAAATATAAAAATCAAAAAATAAAAATAAACTCAAAAACATGTGGACCATTGGATGAGAGTCAAAACGCGTTAGTAATCAAATCCAAGGGATCTGGGCGTTGTGCATATCATGGTCATTAGTGAATAAAGCACTGAATCAAATGTAAATCAGAAATTCAAAAAATCCAAATGGCGCTGTTTCATTGGTTGAAGGATGACACATTGGTCATCTTCAACCTCCAGCCAGTCCCAAAACCAGGTTGCTCAATCTGTAAAATTAGAGTACGAGACCTATGCCATTCGCTTCGTCTCTTCAAGACGAAGACAACCACACATTCGCGATAAATTTATATAAACTGTAGCTCAAGCAATTTGGAAAGAAAGTTTTGAAAAGGGATTTGAAATTTCATGGTCAAAATAATTTTCCAGAAAAAAGTAAGTGTTGCGACTAGAACCAGGGAAATGAGAGCATCACAATGATATTAAAGTTTTGAAGAAATCTACCTATTGAAGTTGAGTTGCAGAGCTCTGAAACTGGACTTCTATGGAGCAATATAGGGCATGATTCTTGAATGTAATTATATGGTTAGCTTCAGGGAAGATCAAGGAAGGTAAATTGATAGAAAAAATTGGATTGAAAAAGGCTTGAAAATAGATTTCAAAGTTGCAGAATTTTGAGTTATGGAACAAGTTTGGCAGGGTGATTCTGGGTATCCAAGCTTGAGGAAATGAATGGGGGATGAACCTCTATTTATAGGGAATCAAATGGAATGCCCAAGCGTGTGAAATTATGAAGTTTGGAGGGAAATCGTGTGAAGTTGCAAACAAGAAAAGTGTTACTTCTAATTTGATCAAAACTCATCCAAAACGCGTGTTTTATTGTGATAATCACTTCTGGAAGTTCACTAAACATGTTTAGAGGCAAGAACACGCAGAAACAAAGTGTTTAGAAGCTAAAATAATGATTTCAAATTCTGACTTTTGAAGAAACTTCAGTTCCAAGTTACCAAGTTCAAATCAATGGCATTCTCAGCTCAAGGGGTCTTAGGGAATGATTCTTGATGCTTTAGAAAGATGAGGTTACAAGCTTTGCAATGGAAAAAGAATGGAATCAAATGGATGCTTGAGATGAAAGTTGCATTGAGGAAAAGTTGGGAAAAAGAAGTTGACTTTCCATACTTAGAAATATTTCAAGTTTTTCTTCAAAAGTCACATATAATGTTTTGCATCCAAACATGGCCTTCCACTTGAAATTTGCTCTTGACTAAAAAAGATGGCATGAAATAGACCTCTTGAATGACATTTTGAAACCTGAACCATTCAAAATATCCAAAAATTAAGAGTTATGAATTGTTGAAGTTGGCAAGAAATTATGAAATGACCTATAATCTTTTGTATCCTTAGGGCATCTTCCATCCATTTTCTCACTTTGCATATAAAAGAAGGAATAACGTTCACATCCTCAAGATCATTATGGAAAAAGAATGGGCTCAAGGTGAAAATAATTGACCAAGTTATGATCATTTTAAGTCAAACGTGAGAAATTGGGGGTTCATCTGGAGGACTTGTAATCTTTCTTCATCATCAAGTTTCTTCCACATTAAAACTCCTTGAAAATTTTGAAGTGATTTATTAATAACCGTTTTAAGAGAAGGATGTCTTTGGAATCACTCAAAAATACCAAAATATAAGAAAGATATACTTCTTTGAAGTTCAAAACCCTAGCTCCTACATCAAGAAAATTCTTTGAGGAACTTTGACAATTTTGAATCACCTTCTTATACCAACACTCTTGCTTTATAAATAGAAGTTATTGAGGATGAAAATGAGAATCAATAGCCACAAAAACCACTTCCATGTCTTAAGGATTGAGAGAAATATGCACTTGTGACCAATGGGAACAAAGCCTTGTCCAAGCATGACAACTTCTTCAATCAACCCCTTGCACTTTTGGATCAATCTTGATGACCTGGAAATGTAGTGAACTAGAATAACCTTGCCATGACATTTCTTCAAAAATAAATCCAATGGTGAGGTTTGAACTTCTCAAGCTTTATTGACTAGGGCATGGAAATAAACTCATGAACCCATGGAGCAACTTACTAAATCTCATTGCCTTTACCTACATTAGTAAAAAGCAAGACAAACCAACATTGCATTTTATTAATTAAAAGTAAAAATCAAGACAAAATATTCATGACCACTAAAGAAAACAAGTCAAGGTGCTTGGTGATTCCTCAAAGAGAAAAGCTAAAGGTAGGGAGGGGAACCAAGAATCCTAATATGATCTTGTTGTGATGGAATCAATTATGGTATGGTTAAGGGATCTTAGGGGGGAAAATTGAGGTACAACAATATGGACCTTCGTAGTTGGGTGTCCATTTACCCCGTGAATCGAGGCGAGGTAGTAGAATCTTCTTGAGCACTAGATCCCCTTCCTTGAATATTCGAGGGTGTACTTTCTTGTCGAAGGCCCTCTTCATTCTCTTTTGATGTAACTGACTATGACACAAAGTCATTAATCGTTTTTCTTTAATGAGGTTGAGCTGATCAAGTCGAGCCTGCACCCATTCTGCTTCTTCCAGCTTTGTTTCCCTCAGGACTCGAAGTGATGGTATCTCAACTTCCATCGGGAGTAATGCCTCCATGCCATATACTAGTGAGAAAGGAGTTGCGCGTGTTGATGTGCCTACAGAAGTGAGATAGCCATGCAGAGCAAAGGGAAGCATTTTGTGCTAATCTTTGTATGTCTTCACCATTTTCTGGATGATCTTCTTAATATTTTTGTTGGCTGCTTCGACGGCCCCGTTCATTTTGGTCTGTATGGTGAGGAATTATGACGCTCGATTTTGAAGTTGTTGCATAGTTCCTTCATCATCTTGTTGTTTAAATTAGACTCGTTATTTGTAACTATCCGGCTTGGGACACCATATATGCACATGATGTTCTATTTGATGAAGCGTGTAACCACTTGACTTGTTATGTTAGCGTAGGACGCTGCTTCTACCCACTTGGTAAAGTAGTCGATGACTACCAATATAAAGCGGTGTCTGTTAGATGCTTTATGCTCGATCATGCCAATCATATCAATTCCCCACATGGGGAATGGCCAAGGGGAGCTCATGAAGTTCAGAGGAGTCGGTGGTACATTTATCTTGTCGGCGTAGACTTGACATTTATGACATGTCTTCGTGTAATGATAGCAATCAGCTTCCATTGTTAACCAGTAATACCCTGCTCACAGAATCTTTCTAGCCATGGCGTGCCCGTTTGTATGGGTCCCGAAAGTGCCTTCGTGGATTTCTCTCATGAGTGTATCTGCTTCTTGCTTTTCCACACATATGAGTAGTACCATGTCGTAGTTTATTTTGTATACCACTCCATTACTCAGAAAGAATTTTGAAGCTAACCTTCGCAAGGTTTTCTTGTCAATGATAGAGGCATTTTCTGGATATTCCTGCCTTTTTAGGTATTTCTTGATGTCGTAAAACCAAGGTTTGTTGTCAGGTCCTTCCTCAATAGCAAGGCAGTATACAGGCTCTTAGAAATGTCTAATCGTAATACGTGGTTCGTGATTCAGCCAAGTCACTTTGAACATAGCTGATAGGGTTGCCAGAGCATCTACCATTTGATTTTCTTCTCGTGGGATATAACTTAAAGTGATTTCTGTAAATTCTGTGGCTAAATTTAAAACATGATCTTGATATGGAATCAGTTTAGGGTGTTTAGTATCCCATTCGCCATTAACCTGGTGTGATCGGTGGATCTGGAACTGACTGTTTAACGCTGGTTCGCGAAATGTCGCGGAAGCAAGAGTCGCCACCGTCTTTTATTTTCTCCAAATGGAAAGGACAAAAGCACAGAAAAATTCCTTAAAGAGATTGCTCTCGGTTCGGGAGGTAGATTATAGAAAGGGAAGGTGTTAGCACCCTTTCTATCCATGGTTATCCATGGGCTCTTAGATACTTGCTCACTTGTGTTTTCAAATTGTTTGTTTGCTTTTCAATGTGGGTTTAAAAAGTTTCTTTTGAAAAATTTCAGATCGACTCGTACGTCAGAGTGTTTGAAAAGTTTGCTTTTGAAAGCTTTTGAAAATGCGTCAGCGTGAAAAGATTTTTGTTTGTTTTTGAAGTTAGAGCAAGTATCCTTGAGAACCTACCTACCCTAAGGAATTCGTCTGTGTAAATGTCCTTAAAAGTAGTGCCATCCCACCATTGAGAGGTAGGTAGCACCACCGTTGGAGGTGTTCGGGTCAATTCGAGTTTAGGGACGTGGTGATCACCAGAGCAATGGGAAGACACCTTAGAAGCTACCCTCATGCCAGGTTCCCGGATCATGAGGACTTACTAAGACGTTTTCTACTCGACGACCACCTTTCGAGGCAAGGCAACAGTGAGGCGTACCCTAGGGGTGGTGTGTGCGAATTGTGTGTCATGTTTCAGTTATTTGTCTTGTCATGTTTGTCGTGTTCTACGCTTGATTTTAATTTGACATTCATTCTTTCATGCTTGATTAACAGTTATAAGTTGCGAGGAAATAAAGCTAGACTATTACAAATGGCGCGGGTCCACATCGCCAAAATTAAACCGGACCCGATTTAGCGGAAAAATAAATAAATGCGAAGAAATAAAAGTGCGAGAAATTTAAATTACATGGCTTTGGGATATTTACAAAATTATAATAAGCGATAATAAAATAAATGCGCAATTAAAGAATTAAAACGAAACTAGGGCGTTGGACCCTTTTGCAAATAATTAAAAGTTAATGAGAATTAAAAATTAAATGATCAAATGTTTTTAGTATTTTGTGTTTTTTAGATTTAATGAGAAAAAGGAGAATTAATTAAGATTAAATTAAACGGCAAACCCTAATTCTAATATTTTTTTATTTATTAAGAAAGAATTAAAATATGACCTAAGTTAAACCTAATTGATTATGTACAATTTTAATTTATGAAAGTAAAATAAATAAACAAGTAAATAATTATTATTATTCTAAAAAAAAAAGAGGGAAAAATATTAAAAGGAATAAATTAATTAACCTAATTCTATTTTGTTGGATTTTTATTAAAAAGGGATTAAAATTAAAACCTAATTAACTAAATATTGACATATTAATTTATTTATGAAAATAATTATTATAAAATAAATATTATATTTTGATCTTTTTCTGATTTTTTATAATGTTTTTATATTTTATGGAAAAAATAATTAATTAAAACAAATAATTAAAATAAACAATCAATTAAAATAAATAAAATAAAAAAAAGGAAATCAAACCAGAGTGGGGTGTAGTCCCCAATTAAGGAGGTGTTTTTGTGAAAGGCCTGGCCCAATAAGCTGGACGTTAGTTGACTTTCCATAATTCCATATGATGCGTTTGACTCATGCCTAGGGTGTACCCTGAAGCCTGGACATTGATTTGATCATTGTGGACGCGTGGCTAATGATTGCTGAATGTGCATGGTGAACCTTAACGTTAAGCCTGCATGTGAATTTGTTTTGAAAAATAATATAGCAAACGTACAGACCTGGGACTTGAACCCAGGTCTTGGAAGTCACATGCCTTAGTTCCTGCCAGCTGAGCTACGCCAATTCATTTAATATATAATATATCATAAATAATATAAAAGAAAAATAACGCTAACTGATGAAACACGCGCGAATTTCAAATTGTCCAGTGGTTGATGGACACGTCTTCATCTCCTTCCCCACCCTGTAAAACAAAACTCAAGGGGAACGGTTTTTCAGCGTGGTTTAAAGATGCCTATGGGAAAATAGCGACTAGCACCCTGTGCTTCATAAATTGTTCGCGAGGGTCCAGGTTGCTTCGTCTCTACGTTCTGAACACATCCATGGGGTTGATAAGGTCCAATTTTGCTATATTTGGAAACCCCTAAATTCAAAGCTGTGAAACCCTAATGCTTGTTAATGGCGAAATCGCGTACGTTGCTCAAAAATGAAATCAAACATATTGGTTAGCACAGAAACATCATGACAAACAATAATCTATAAAGAAAAATGCATGAGGATGCTTAAATCGTGCTATGCAATTTCAATATGTTCTTGATACGGTTTGGGTTCCAGGTACCAGTTCAAGGCGTTTGAGTCGTTGTTTTTGATTGAGAAAGACTCAGGAAGGTCTCAGGATGCTAATGGAACAAAGATTGAAGCTTGAATCCGCCTCCAACCTTGATTTCAGTATATGAGTTTTATGTGAAAATTTTCAATTTGCCAAAGCTTGAGTATGCGCAGCTTGGAGTCTTTGATGATTAGGGTTCTGATGTTGATCATATAGGGAATGATTTAGGTTGAAAAAGCTGTACAAAATCTTATGCATTGATGAATTTTGGATATTTGATTTCATATATCTTTTACAATCTTTTTCATGGTGTTTGTGTCAATTAGGTTCAAATCAATCCAAAACTTTCCTAAATGGGATATGCACGAAATATTGCATCCAAACATGTATAAAAAGATTTGTTTTAGGCTAAGATTATATTTTTCATGAATTAAAATCATTTAAATGAATATAAATTAATATTAATTCAAATAAATAATTAAAAAATATGAGAATACTTCCCCTTGGGCCTAGTGGTCGTGCATAGGCTTGGCATGAAGAAATTTGGAAGATAATTGGGCCCATTTGCATTTTTAGGCCTTTTGCATCAATGTTGACTTTCAAAAATTTCCAAAAATTTCCCAACTTCCACAAGGCATAACTTGGTCAATTTTTAAGCTTTTCACATGTTCTTGGACATTTTGGAAAGGTCTTTGAGTCCTTTAACCAATGCCTTTGGTCCCATGTCATTTTGATTTACCAATCTCAAGTTATGGCCTTTGACTTGAAGTCACTTTTTGTTGACTTTTGAAAATGACCTATAATGTTGAAATTGATAACTTTTTGTGAGAGCATTTCTTGGACTTGGAACATGAAGATGAATTGTAAGAAATGTCTTTCTCTTCAAAATGAGCTTTGGATGGAATTTTTCTGATAATCCATGTGAAAGTTATGCCCTGGTCAATCTCAGTTGACTTTTTCAGCTGTCCAAATATAGCAACTTTTGCATCTTGATGATTTCTGAGCCAAATCTTGAGAATCATGATCAAGCATTGATCAAATGATGTTTGTGGCTTCAAAATGATATGTTGACCAAAAATTTGAACTTTTGACTGTCAAATGACCATTTTGCCCCTACAGTTGACTGTAGTGCAATTTAGGGTTTTGACTGTGCAATTTTGAGCTGAATGCCTTGAAACTTGACATGAGGATACCTGACCATCTTTGTAGGCATATGGGACTTGATTGGGCCTTTGAAAAGTTCATTTGCTTGATCAGAACTCAAACCCTAGTTTTGACTGTATAGGAGATGGTTGAGCTGCACAACCCTGGGGGGAATTTTGTGACCTTGACTTTGACAATTCTTGATGAATATGGGAGGGCAAATTTTGGGGTACAACAGTTGCCCCTGTTCAATCTTCTTAGACCTGAGGGTGCAGATTGGCTGACGTGCCTTTCGTAATCCGAGGGTAGAAGATGATTGAACACTAAAGTGCCCAGAAATTTGCGCTCACATAGTAGCAGTGATGGGGAATGGGCTCATAGATGCCATTTTAGAGATTGCTGGATAGGACGATGGGCTTATAGATGCCATCTGGACGTTGATTGCGTAGGAGATTCTTTAGCGAGAACCTGCATACCTGCAAAAGAGAAAATGAGTACCTGACACGTTGCAGGAGTTGATTTTAGATGCTTGATATAGATGTGTCCTGACTGGTTGCAGGAGCTGAGTCTGGAGCTTCAAACGCTGATGAATGAACCAGGGATGGTTACTGCCTTAGCATGAATGGTAAGAGAATCCTGAATGATTTCAACCTCAACAACGCTCGTTGAGAAAATCTTGGTGAGGATTACCATCTTCGTAGTGTCAGGAAGAGAACCAAAGGACATTACAATCTCAAAGGGAGTTACCTCACTCACGTTGGAGAGGGAACTATAGGAAATTATAATCTGAAAGGAGATATCACCTCACACTCATGCCGGAGAGGGAAACATCTGAAGAAGGAATTACCACCTCGCACGCCGTTGGAGAGGGGACCACAAAAGACTATCACCTCACGCTCATCGTCGGAGAGGAAAACATCTTGAAAAAGGAATTACCACCTCACGCTCACCGTCGGAGAAGGGACCACAAAAGACTATCACCTCACGCTCATCGTCGGAGAGGAAAACATCTTGAAAAAGGAATTACCACCTCACGCTCACCGTCGGAGAGGGGACCACAAAAGACTGTCACCTCACGCTCATCGTCGGAGAGGAAAACATCTTGAAAAAGGAATTACCACCTCACGCTCACCGTCGGAGAGGGGACCATAAAAGACTATCACCTCACGCTCATCGTCGGAGAGGAAAACATCTTGAAAAAGGAATTACCACCTCACGCTCACCGTCGGAGAGGGGACCATAAGAAACTTTAACTTCAACAACGCTCGTTGAGGAAAAATCTTGGTGACCTCAACAACGCTCGTTAAGGAAATCTTGGGTGACTTTATCTTCAACAACGCTCGTTGAGAAAAGTCTTGGGTGACTTTATCTTCAACAACGCTCGTTGAGAAAAGTCTTGGTGTCTTCTACTGGGATAAGAATCAGGGAGGTCTTGGGGACGACTTAACTGAACCGGTCTAGGTCTTGAAATATCATTGAGAATTTGAACCGCATCTTTCCTGAAAGGTAAAGGTCAGTCATATGCGATGCATGATATAGATCAAGCAATGATGTTCTCAACATAAAGGAGATGTGTATGATGTAGTGCGTTATGCATGCTATGATGATGTATGTGATGATTCATGTATGTTTTCGTCTAGGAAGATAAATCTTTGACAGGTGCCGGGAAGTCATGTCCTGGGCTGATGTTGAGGAAGAGCTTTTGCTTCCGCTGTGGATGATTGTTGCAAGAATACCGGTAGGAGAAGATAACTCCGTTGAGGAATGAAACTTGTCAAATGAAATAATTCTGCGGGAGAAAAGACACTCTAGTGATCATGCTGGGGAGTGCTACTCTGTGGGGATAGCGATGTTTTGCTGCGTTGATGAAGATAACTCCGCTGGGGATACCGTTGATGAGTCATGCTGGGGATATCCTTGTTATGCTGGAAGTGTTGATAGACTTCGTTGGGGTAGGAAGATATTTTGCCGAGGACGCTCTTTCCATGGCTTTTGGCTGAGGATAACCCAGTTATATCCTGTTACGGAAATAACTCTTTAAATCAAGCCGGGACGACGCGTTCGTGTTTTGCGAGGGATAAGCTTCCAGAATCTACTGGGGATAAGCTTGCTGCTTGGGGAGATATGAATTCCAACTTTCCTGGGGGAACTGGATTGGACTCTTCTGGGGGAGGTTTGAATTGCAGGGAAGTGATTCCTTTGAATAGTGGTATACCGCCGGGGACCAATCTTTAGACCAAGACTGCCGGGGATGTTTGTGTATTGCTGCTGGGGAAGTATTGAGATCTACGGGAGGATACTCAATTTCCTTGATATTTGATGACTTTGCTTGGAGAAGAATGTATTGTTTTATTGGACCACTCTCTGGGGAATTAAGATACATTTGGCCGTGTTCTTTAGCTGAACCTACCTTGGTACCTTGGGGGATAGAACAATTAGACTGCTCAGACAACTCTTTATTGCCCCTGTTTCTAGTGTCACCTGTAATTAATTCCTTTGTTTCATATGCAAATATTCATGAGTTAGCAAATTATTGTCAATGCATACATCACAAATTGAACCTTGGACGTTCTTCGCAAAACAAAACAGAAAAAAGAAAAACACTTGGGCACGTTTAACTGAAGATATATTTTTATTGATTTTGAATGGCCTGAATAGGCGTTTTGTGTACAAGAGGCTGACGTCCTAGTAAGAGGTACGTCGCCGATCAAAAGAATTTATACAAGTTTTGTACAAAAGAAAATAAAACAGCTGTGTGAAAGATGAATGATCCACTGGGTTTCAACTCTGCTATCGCCTTTATAACTCTGAGCGTCTCATCACTTGATGACCTTGGTTGAAGGTGAAGCTGACTGCTTGATGCCGTTTTGAACTTGATGCAGATACCGGATTCTGGATGCAAAGTGGTCAATGAGACATAGTTTTACGCTTTATCCCTAATTTTTGCCTGGACCGCCCTTTCGGGTTTTCAGTCCACCGGGATACCCATTTTTGCCCAAGCCGCCCTTTCAGGTTTTCGACTTGCCGGGTGTACAGATTTTTTCATTTTCATCCCTACATTTTGCCCGAACCCTTTTGGTTCGACGGGAAGCCCTAATTTTTGCCTAGGCATGTCAGCCTAGCGGGTCTTTTTTCATGCGTAGTATTTTTTAACTATGTCTGCATTGGCGGGGTGAGGAAGGTCGTCACCATCCATGTTGGCTAAGATCATTGCTCCTCCTGAGAACACATGCTTAACCACAAATGGCCCTTCATATGTAGGGGTCCATTTGCCCCTTGGATCACTCTGAGGAAGGATGATTCTCTTGATAACCAGATCCCCAACTTGATATTCCTGTGGTCTGACTTTCTTGTTAAATGCCCTGATCATCCGTTTCTGATACGTCTGACCATGACAGATAGCAGCAAGTCGCTTTTCGTCAATGAGATTGAGTTGATCAAGTCGTGTCTGGATCCAATCATCTTCGTTCAGGTTTGCATCCTTCATTATCCGGAGAGAGGGAATTTGCACTTCGGTCGGCAAGACTGCCTCCATACCATAAACCAGAGAGAAGGGAGTTGCCCCGGTTGACGTCCTTGCTGAGGTACGGTACCCATGCAGAGCGAACGGTAACATCTCGTGCCAATCTTTGTAAGTTACTGTCATTTTTTGCACGATCTTCTTGATGTTCTTGTTAGCTGCTTCTACAGCCCCATTCATCTTCGGTCTGTAAGGAGAAGAATTGTGGTGCTGTATCTTGAACTGTTCGCAAAGCTCAGCGATCATCTTATTGTTCAGATTGGTACCGTTGTCCGTAATAATCCGCTCAGGGACGCCGTATCGACATATCAGATTGTGCCGAATAAACCGTGCCACAACAGTCTTGGTTACTGTAGCATAGGATGCTGCTTCAACCCACTTTGTAAAATAATCGATCGCCACTAGGATGAAGCGATGTCCGTTGGATGCCGTAGGTCTGATCTCGCCGATCATGTCTATGCCCCACATTGCAAACGGCCAAGGCGCAGTCAGAACATTCAGGGGAACCGGAGGAACATGCACCTTATCTGCGTAGATCTGGCACTTGTGGCATGTCCTAGAATGTTGGTAGCAATCAGCTTCCATTGTGGACCAGTAATATCCTGCTCGTAGGATCTTTTTATCCATAGTATGTCCACTGGAATGCGTACCAAAGGTCCCTTCATGTAGCTCTTCCATGATTCTCTCCGCTTCAGTCTTGTCCACACAGCGCAGTAAGGTTGAATCATGGTTTCTCTTGTACAAGATGTCGTTGCTTAGAAAGAACTTAGCTGCGAACCTCCTCAGGAATTTCTTATCGTTGATAGAGGCACCTTCAGGGTATTCCTGAGCTTCCAGATATCTCTTCACTTCGTGGTACCAAGGCTTCTCAGTTACCAATTCAGTTTCGATATCACAACAGTATGCCGGTTCGTCCAGTTTCCAGATGGTGATCTGGGGAGCTTCATTATCCCATTTAACCTTGAACATTGAAGACATAGTAGCTAACGCGTCCGCTAACTGATTCTCTTCTCTTGGAAAGTGCTCAAAGGTTATCTCTGTGAAGTGGGGAATCAGGGTCAACACACATTCTTTGTAAGGAATCAAGTTTGGATGTTTCGTATCCCACTCCCCGTTGATCTGATTGATCACTAGAGCGGAATCTCCGAAGACACTGAGGAACTTGATCCGTAGGTCAATCGCAGCTTGAAGACCCATGATACACGCCTCATACTCCGCCATGTTGTTAGTACAGTTGAAACATAGCCGGGCAGTGAGTGGAGTATGAGTCCCTTGAGGAGATATGATAATGGCGCCGATACCATTTCCCAAAGCATTGGAAGCCCCGTCAAAGTGCATAGACCATCGGGATCCTGGTTCAGGTCCTTCATCCGGTCCAGGTACTTCGCAGTCAGTTACAATCATGATGCTTTCATCCGGAAACTCGAAATTCATTGATTGGTAGTCATCTACAGCTTGATGAGCTAAGTGGTCTGCCAGTACACTCCCCTTGATGGCTTTCTGGGTTGTATACTGAATGTCGTATTCCGTCAAGATCATTTGCCATCTTGCAATTCTCCCAGACAGAGCAGGCTTTTCGAATATGTATTTTATCGGATCCATTTTTGAGATCAACAAGGTAGTGTGAGTCAGCATATACTGTCTCAGCCGGCGAGCAGCCCATACCAAAGCGCAGCAAGTTTTCTCAAGCAGTGAGTATCGGGTCTCACAGTCGGTAAACTTTTTGCTAAGGTAATAAATGGCATGCTCTTTTCGGCCAGACTCGTCATGCTGCCCCAGCACACACCCCATTGAGTTGTCTAGCACTGTCAGATATAGTATCAGAGGTCTCCCTTCAACCGGTGGCATTAGGATGGGTGGTTCTTGAAGATACTCTTTGATTTTGTCGAAAGCAGCCTGACATTCATCGTTCCAACGTACTACCTGATCTTTCTTCAGTAGCTTGAAGATTGGCTCACAGGTAGCAGTTAGATGAGAGATGAATCGAGCAATGTAGTTCAGGCGTCCTAAAAAGCCTCTGACTTCCTTCTCTGTCTTGGGAACTGGCATCTCTTGAATGGCTTTGACCTTAGCAGGGTCCACTTGAATACCTTTATCACTGACCACGAAGCCTAGCAACTTCCCAGATCTTACCCCGAAGGTGCACTTGTTCGGGTTCAATCTCAGTTTGTACAGTTTCAACCGGTCAAACAACTTCTGCAGATGATCTAGATGCTCTTCTTCAGTCTGGGACCTAGCAATCATGTCGTCCACATACACTTCGATCTCATGATGGATCATATCATGAAACAAGGCAACCATGGCACGCTGGTAGGTTGCCCCAGCATTCTTTAATCCGAACGGCATGACCTTGTAACAGAAGGTGCCCCACTGAGTAACAAATGTAGTCTTCTCCATGTCTTCAGGTGCCATCTTGATCTGATTGTAGCCTGAAAAGCCATCCATGAAAGAGAATACCTTGTGCTGAGCTGTATTATCCACAAGGACATCAATGTGAGGTAAGGGGAAGTCATCCTTGGGGCTGGCCCTGTTTAGATCCCTGTAATCAACACACATTCTGACCTTGCCATCCTTTTTAGGTACTGGCACCACATTAGCAACCCACTGAGGGTAAGAAGTTACTGCAAGGAATCCGGCATCAAACTGTTTCATCACCTCAGCCTTGATCTTCTCTGACATCTCTGGACGCATCCGACGAACCTTTTGTTTAACTGGAGGGCAGTCTTCCCTAGTTGGCAAATGATGGACAACAATATCGGTATCCAACCCTGGCATGTCTTCGTAGGACCAGGCAAAGATCTCCATATAGTCATGCAGCATCTTGGTTAACCGTTGCTTCACGCTGAGCTCTAGGTTAGCACCAATCTTTACCTCTTTTCTGTCTGCCTCAGTACCCAAGTTTATGGTTTCCACTGGCTCTTCATGGGGTTGAATTGCCCTCTCTTCCTGAAGCAACAGTCTTGCAAGCTCGCCAGGTACTTCGCAATCATCTTCACCTTCGTCTTCGGCTAAGTTGATCGGATTTTCGAAGTCATAATTGGCATTAGCCGAGCTGTTATCAGTGAGATCCAGAGTGGATTGGAACCTGTATGAGTGAGTGTGTGTGTAAATACAGCTGTTTTTGAAATTTATGTAAAGGAAATGAAAGACAGAAAAGGAACACAATATTTGCAATGCGAAAAAGTCCAAGATTTTCATTCATGATGTATAAAATGACAGTTCATATGCCCTCACAAATAGAACCGCGGTGCCTCGGGTAAGACACCGGGCCATAGAGTTTATCATTGTCTATTACAAAATAACAAAACATGGGAATTCATTACTGTGTCACAAAGGTAACAGGGGTGTGATCCTTTGCACTCCAATTGTTCAATCCTTCTTCGGCCGTCGGATAAATCCAGCTGTTGAATTCGGCTTCGTCCACTTCAAAGTCTTCCCCGACAGCATTCACTTCTGAACCCTTGATAAATACTGGGGGCCTTCCGATCTTCTCTTTCCTCATAGCTCTCTGCCCTTCTGAGGTGAAGCCCAGCCCAAGTTTATCAGTCTTCTGGGTGAAGTCTGGCAGTCTGCCCCAGTTAGCACCTTCACCCTTTTGCACTACAGCCCTGGCATCCTTTAGGGAAGCCATCTTCAGAGGACCACCTGCTTCTGCTGTTTCTGCTGCGATTGGAAACACCTCCTCGAAATGTTGAAAGGGGGTCTCAATGAACTCCCCATCCATCTCAATGTATCTGAACGAGTTTAGGTGGCTCACCATGTATTCTTCCTCACCTTGCACGGTGACGATCTTCCCTCTGACGGGGTACTTCAGTTTTTGATGCAAGGTAGAGGTCACTGCCCCAGCCTTATGTATCCAGGGTCGACCCAGCAGACAAGAGTAAGATGGACGGATATCCATCACATAAAAAGTGGAGTCGAACACCTGAGAGCCCACACGAATCGGAATGTCCACCTCCCCATGGACCATCCTCTTTGAACCATCAAAGGCCCTGACAATGATGTTGCTGGGCTTTAAATCAAGGCCTTCACAATCTAGACGATCCAGAGCCTTCTTGGGTAGCACATTCAAAGATGACCCAGTATCAACCAACACGTGTGCCAAGGTGGTGCCCCTGCATTCGATTGAGACATGCAGAGCATCATTATGATCTTTCCCTTTCATGGTTAAATCAGCGTCTGAAAAACCCAAGCCATTGTCCGCCGTTAGACTTGCCACGCAATCAGTGAATTGGACTGCAGAAGTTTCATGTGGCACATGAGCCTTCTTAAGGAATGAGATAAGGGCCTTTGCATGGGCCTCGGAGCACAGCAGTAAAGAGAGCATGGAGATTTTGGAGGGCGTATGCCCCAGCTGTTCCACAACATTAAAGTCACTCTTCTTTATAATCTTCAAGATCTCCTCCATCTCTTGTGGGGAAGCCTCAGCAGCTATGGGTATGGGTACCTCCATCTGGGCAGGCTCAGTTTCAATTCCCTTGCCCCGAGCATCGGATGACTCGGCAGCAGGAGAAACAATAGGATCAGCAGCAGGAATAACAACTTGATCAGCAACGGGAGTCGGTGTACTTGCAGGAATTATCAGGAGTGGTCTTCTAGCAGCAGGTGGCGCAATGTCAGGCGAGAAGAGCCTGCCACTGCGGGTAACTTTGGCCGGGCCAGTGATGTCACAGATGCTGGCGCCAGCGTTGAGCTCTTGTTTCACTCCGTTTATATATACATCTGCCCCATAGTGCCAAGGGACAGCTTTGTTGGATACATAGGGCAGGGGCCCAGGAACAGTGATAGTAACAGGTGCAACGGTCAGAATTTGGACAGGCTTCTTCTGGAGAGCCGGGATCGGATTGTTGAAGATAGTCACCACAGAGACTTCTTCCATCGGAACCATACGAACAGCAGACTTCTTGAATAAAATCTCCTTGCTATCCATTAAGCTTTGGACACCTTACTTGAGCAAGGGACAACCGGATGGGGACACAACACAGAATAGGCAACCCTCACTACAACCCGGAAATAAACCGGCCTGCAGTAGGTTCTTCTTAATGATCTTTAAAGGAGTGGCTAGATCCTCCACAGAAACAGCATAAACATCTTCATCAATAGCATTTACCCCGTGCTGAGGCATAGGGGCAGTAACTACATTCGGTTTTGCGGGCGCTTCGAATTGTATCTCTTTAGCATCGATAAGGTCTTGCACCTTATTCTTTAACGCCCAACAGTCATCAGTGGCATGCCCCGGGCTATCTGAATGGTAAGCACAACGGGCATTCGGGTTGTACTTAGGAGAGGTAGTGTTTGAGAACTTTGGCGCCTCCTTGACAGTCACCAAATTGGTGGCTAGCAACTGTGGCAGGATTTGCGATAGGGTCATGCTTAACCGGGTGAACTCTCTCCGAGGTCTATCAGCCCTTTGAGGATTATTTGGCCGGGGAGCGGCAGCAGGCGTAGCAATCATGACCGCACTGACAGATTGGCGGCGATCAGGTCTTTCTGATTTCCTGGAGCCATACACGGCACTAGACTCCTTTTTGAATGGTTTCTTGTCTGACCCAGATGATGATGCAACCTTTGCAATCTTCCCAGACTTCAACCCAGCTTCAATTCTCTCTCCAGTTAAGATCAAATCAGTGAAACCAGCGGAAGAATTCCCAATGAGATGGTTAAAGAATGGCCCAGATAGGGTCCCCAAGAACATATCCACTAACTCTCGATCAGTCAAAGGTGGCTGCACCCTGCCAGCCAGATCTCTCCACTTCTGCGCGTACTCTTTAAAACCTTCGCTTACGCCCAACGACATACCCTGGAGTTGGGTACGCGTGGGGGCAAGGTCGGCATTATACTGATACTGCTTGTAGAAAGCAGTGGCCAGCTCCTCCCAGTTACGAACTTTGGTCCCATCCAGCTGATAGAACCATTCGAGGTGAGTCCCTGAAAGACTCTCCTGGAAGAAGTGGATCCATAGATTCTTGTCCGCAGAGTACGGCTGAATCTTTCGCACATAGGACCTCAAATGCAGCTTGGGACAGGATGCCCCGTCATACTTGGAGAAGGTGGGAGCTTTGAATTTATGTGGAATGATCACACCAGTCGACAAACCCAGATCTCCGAAATCCAGTCCAGGTACCTGTTGAACTTCCATGGCCTTCAACCTGTCTTCCAGTTGTTTGTACCTATCATCTGCAGGAGGATACTGTTCCTCATCAAAATCTGTCTCGTTGTCGGAGACCACCGGACTAGGAACCCTTGCTTCTGCCTGAGAAGAACTCTTGCCAACAGAAGAAGCAACCTCTTCATTGTGTAGAGTATTACCCATCCTTCGGCCCGTGTTGAATAGAACAGTCCTTCTTTTCTTCTTCTTCTCCTTCTTCAGGAGCATGGCCTTCAGCTCATCTTGGCCTTTAGCTAGACCCAGGATTAACTCTTGAAACTGCGCATTCTGCGCCTGGAGAGCCTTGATTGAAGTCTCAGTTGATTCAGATCCGGAATTCATGATGCTGAAATAAACAGCGAAGAACTGTAAGCAACCTGAAAAAGGGGAAAACCTGCTATGCACATGATGTATGAAATGCGTATGAATTATGTTTTCAAAGACAATCGGGAATCAACTTTGTTAAACAAAAAGGAACACACTTCATTAGATTCAACTTTGTAACTGAAATTATTCAACAAGTTGCCCTTAGGCGTTTACATGAAATGAAACAACTGGAAAGGAAATAGAAACTGTAAAGGCACATTCAGAACTCCTCATTGATCCCATGGTCTCCTTTTCTCAGTACGGAGGTATGCATTCAGAGCTCTCTCATTTTCCAACTGCTTTGTTAGCTTCTGGATTTTTGATTCCTGCTCATTGACCTTTTCCCGGTAAGAATCCCGTTCTTCTTGCAATTGCGACCAAGATCTCTTCAATGTCTCATAATCAGTAGGTATCTGAGGAGGAAGGACAGTTGGAGGAACACCATCTTTATCAGGACACTCAAGAATGACGGGTCTGACAGCTTCGTACGGCATACCTAACTTCTGAGCACGGATGCGGACCCATTTGTAGTAGGCTTCCATAGGTAGAGAAGTCTTTGGCCCTAGCTCTTGTGGGTCAGCTTTATGAACCTTCTCCCAAGCCTTGATGAACCTACGACGTAGCTCGTCACTATCCACCTGAAACTCGAAACTGATGTGAGGCACCAACATCTCATGGGGGCCTGCTCTTCTTGCTCTTCCAAACTGACGGAGTGCTAGACATGGATTGTAAGAGATCCCTCCTTGAGTACCAATCAGAGGAACATTAGGATACTCCCCACATCGATCAATAACAGCTATCTCATCCAAACCTCTGCAAGTCCAAATGATGTCTTTATCGGTGAGAGACATCAACCTGTGAGCCCAACCTCTTCCTTCTTGGTTCTTCAGTACGGACTTAGGGAGGTGCGAAATAAACCACCTCACCAACAAAGGGATACAACACCATAGGGTTCCTCGTCTTCGGGTAGTACGGGCATGAAGTTGTTGCAAGATGTCACCCAAGAGAGTGGGCACAGGGTTCTGAGACATAAAGATCCTAATGGAAGTGACATTGATGAAGTTGTCAGGATTGGGAAACAGGACTAACCCATAGATTAGGAGAGCCAAGATGTCTTCATATGCCCTAAAATCCAAGTCATTCCAGAAGCTGTTAGCTTTACCAATCAGAAACTTGGCCAAGAAACCCTTAACTCCGCTTCTAGTTACCCAGTTGTCTGTTACCTCTTGATGGGTCAAAGGAAGAGCTGCAGCAATGTCCTCAAGCCTGAGGGTCTTTTCCCAACCAGTAAAGGGAGTCTGATCCAAGATAGGGATACCAAGCAGATTAGAGAACTCTTCCAGGGTAGGGACCAGCTGGAAGTCTTGGAAGGTGAAGCACTGGTACTGAGGGTCATAGAACTGGGTCAGAACACTCATCAACTGTTGATCCCGCTTTGCAGTGACTAAACTGAGAAGAGAACCATGCCTCTGAATGAAGGAAGTGGTGTTTGGAATTCTGCTAACCAACTCATCAAGCAACTCAGGTGAACGGACAAAGTTGAACCGGATAGTATTCCTTCGCACAGGCATCATAATGTCCTACAAAACAGAGCAAAGATGAAACCCTCTTGTCTTTGAAATGGTCAGTTCTTATGCATGCAATGCTCATGATGCTTATGATGTTATGATAAAGCACACCACATACAGATACAAAGGCAAACATGGTAAGGCACACAAGTCACACAAGGCAAGCCCCTAAAGTTTAGGCCAGCATGAGGTCTAGGTACTACCCTCTTTCAGTTTGTTGGTTCATACCTGTCCTAATCAAAAGTAACCGGGTTCTTAGAGGATCCCAATATCATTGACTACCCTCCATCGGTCATAACTCCAGCATCGCAATCTTTTCTTGCGGCCAGAACCATCACGAGAGTTTAGCCTCAATGGGCGTAGCATACTGCTACTGTTCTAAAGGCCAAGTTGTGTCAATTAAGGTTCTAAGGTTGTTGGTGCTTAATGACTCCTTAGAAGACCCATATTCTCCTCGTTGCGACACAAGGGATATCGGTACAGACTAAGGTGCCACACCAACGTAGCCACTGCTTCACCTGTGTCGGTCTACGCCGGACAGGTCCCTCACAGCTTATGCTACCTAAACAGGGTATCCCCAGATCCGGGTTAGGATCTATGTATCTCCGATGCAACCCACAATAGTAAAGCAAGCAAAACAATACAAGTGAAAACACAGTTATGACCTAGCCCTAAGGTACACCTCACTTTATAGGTATTTCCCCAGCAGAGTCGCCAGTTCTGTGATCGGTGGATCTGGAACTGACTGTTTAACGCTGGTTCGCGAAATGTCGCGGAAGCAAGAGTCGCCACCGTCTTTTATTTTCTCCAAATGGAAAGGACAAAAGCACAGAAAAATTCCTTAAAGAGATTGCTCTCGGTTCGGGAGGTAGATTATAGAAAGGGAAGGTGTTAGCACCCTTTCTATCCATGGTTATCCATGGGCTCTTAGATACTTGCTCACTTGTGTTTTCAAATTGTTTGTTTGCTTTTCAATGTGGGTTTAAAAAGTTTCTTTTGAAAAATTTCAGATCGACTCGTACGTCAGAGTGTTTGAAAAGTTTGCTTTTGAAAGCTTTTGAAAATGCGTCAGCGTGAAAAGATTTTTGTTTGTTTTTGAAGTTAGAGCAAGTATCCTTGAGAACCTACCTACCCTAAGGAATTCGTCTGTGTAAATGTCCTTAAAAGTAGTGCCATCCCACCATTGAGAGGTAGGTAGCACCACCGTTGGAGGTGTTCGGGTCAATTCGAGTTTAGGGACGTGGTGATCACCAGAGCAATGGGAAGACACCTTAGAAGCTACCCTCATGCCAGGTTCCCGGATCATGAGGACTTACTAAGACGTTTTCTACTCGACGACCACCTTTCGAGGCAAGGCAACAGTGAGGCGTACCCTAGGGGTGGTGTGTGCGAATTGTGTGTCATGTTTCAGTTATTTGTCTTGTCATGTTTGTCGTGTTCTACGCTTGATTTTAATTTGACATTCATTCTTTCATGCTTGATTAACAGTTATAAGTTGCGAGGAAATAAAGCTAGACTATTACAAATGGCGCGGGTCCACATCGCCAAAATTAAACCGGACCCGATTTAGCGGAAAAATAAATAAATGCGAAGAAATAAAAGTGCGAGAAATTTAAATTACATGGCTTTGGGATATTTACAAAATTATAATAAGCGATAATAAAATAAATGCGCAATTAAAGAATTAAAACGAAACTAGGGCGTTGGACCCTTTTGCAAATAATTAAAAGTTAATGAGAATTAAAAATTAAATGATCAAATGTTTTTAGTATTTTGTGTTTTTTAGATTTAATGAGAAAAAGGAGAATTAATTAAGATTAAATTAAACGGCAAACCCTAATTCTAATATTTTTTTATTTATTAAGAAAGAATTAAAATATGACCTAAGTTAAACCTAATTGATTATGTACAATTTTAATTTATGAAAGTAAAATAAATAAACAAGTAAATAATTATTATTATTCTAAAAAAAAAAGAGGGAAAAATATTAAAAGGAATAAATTAATTAACCTAATTCTATTTTGTTGGATTTTTATTAAAAAGGGATTAAAATTAAAACCTAATTAACTAAATATTGACATATTAATTTATTTATGAAAATAATTATTATAAAATAAATATTATATTTTGATCTTTTTCTGATTTTTTATAATGTTTTTATATTTTATGGAAAAAATAATTAATTAAAACAAATAATTAAAATAAACAATCAATTAAAATAAATAAAATAAAAAAAAGGAAATCAAACCAGAGTGGGGTGTAGTCCCCAATTAAGGAGGTGTTTTTGTGAAAGGCCTGGCCCAATAAGCTGGACGTTAGTTGACTTTCCATAATTCCATATGATGCGTTTGACTCATGCCTAGGGTGTACCCTGAAGCCTGGACATTGATTTGATCATTGTGGACGCGTGGCTAATGATTGCTGAATGTGCATGGTGAACCTTAACGTTAAGCCTGCATGTGAATTTGTTTTGAAAAATAATATAGCAAACGTACAGACCTGGGACTTGAACCCAGGTCTTGGAAGTCACATGCCTTAGTTCCTGCCAGCTGAGCTACGCCAATTCATTTAATATATAATATATCATAAATAATATAAAAGAAAAATAACGCTAACTGATGAAACACGCGCGAATTTCAAATTGTCCAGTGGTTGATGGACACGTCTTCATCTCCTTCCCCACCCTGTAAAACAAAACTCAAGGGGAACGGTTTTTCAGCGTGGTTTAAAGATGCCTATGGGAAAATAGCGACTAGCACCCTGTGCTTCATAAATTGTTCGCGAGGGTCCAGGTTGCTTCGTCTCTACGTTCTGAACACATCCATGGGGTTGATAAGGTCCAATTTTGCTATATTTGGAAACCCCTAAATTCAAAGCTGTGAAACCCTAATGCTTGTTAATGGCGAAATCGCGTACGTTGCTCAAAAATGAAATCAAACATATTGGTTAGCACAGAAACATCATGACAAACAATAATCTATAAAGAAAAATGCATGAGGATGCTTAAATCGTGCTATGCAATTTCAATATGTTCTTGATACGGTTTGGGTTCCAGGTACCAGTTCAAGGCGTTTGAGTCGTTGTTTTTGATTGAGAAAGACTCAGGAAGGTCTCAGGATGCTAATGGAACAAAGATTGAAGCTTGAATCCGCCTCCAACCTTGATTTCAGTATATGAGTTTTATGTGAAAATTTTCAATTTGCCAAAGCTTGAGTATGCGCAGCTTGGAGTCTTTGATGATTAGGGTTCTGATGTTGATCATATAGGGAATGATTTAGGTTGAAAAAGCTGTACAAAATCTTATGCATTGATGAATTTTGGATATTTGATTTCATATATCTTTTACAATCTTTTTCATGGTGTTTGTGTCAATTAGGTTCAAATCAATCCAAAACTTTCCTAAATGGGATATGCACGAAATATTGCATCCAAACATGTATAAAAAGATTTGTTTTAGGCTAAGATTATATTTTTCATGAATTAAAATCATTTAAATGAATATAAATTAATATTAATTCAAATAAATAATTAAAAAATATGAGAATACTTCCCCTTGGGCCTAGTGGTCGTGCATAGGCTTGGCATGAAGAAATTTGGAAGATAATTGGGCCCATTTGCATTTTTAGGCCTTTTGCATCAATGTTGACTTTCAAAAATTTCCAAAAATTTCCCAACTTCCACAAGGCATAACTTGGTCAATTTTTAAGCTTTTCACATGTTCTTGGACATTTTGGAAAGGTCTTTGAGTCCTTTAACCAATTCCTTTGGTCCCATGTCATTTTGATTTACCAATCTCAAGTTATGGCCTTTGACTTGAAGTCACTTTTTGTTGACTTTTGAAAATGACCTATAATGTTGAAATTGATAACTTTTTGTGAGAGCATTTCTTGGACTTGGAACATGAAGATGAATTGTAAGAAATGTCTTTCTCTTCAAAATGAGCTTTGGATGGAATTTTTCTGATAATCCATGTGAAAGTTATGCCCTGGTCAATCTCAGTTGACTTTTTCAGCTGTCCAAATATAGCAACTTTTGCATCTTGATGATTTCTGAGCCAAATCTTGAGAATCATGATCAAGCATTGATCAAATGATGTTTGTGGCTTCAAAATGATATGTTGACCAAAAATTTGAACTTTTGACTGTCAAATGACCATTTTGCCCCTACAGTTGACTGTAGTGCAATTTAGGGTTTTGACTGTGCAATTTTGAGCTGAATGCCTTGAAACTTGACATGAGGATACCTGACCATCTTTGTAGGCATATGGGACTTGATTGGGCCTTTGAAAAGTTCATTTGCTTGATCAGAACTCAAACCCTAGTTTTGACTGTATAGGAGATGGTTGAGCTGCACAACCCTGGGGGGAATTTTGTGACCTTGACTTTGACAATTCTTGATGAATATGGGAGGGCAAATTTTGGGGTACAACACCTGGTATATGACTAACGCAGAATCCTCAAACACTTTAAGGTGCTTTATTCTTAAATCGATGGCAGCTTCCAGCCCTAGTATACAGGCTTCGTATTCGGCGATGTTGTTGGTGCAGTCAAAACATAACCTTGCAGTGTAGGGTTTGTGATAATTCTTGGGAGATGTTAATATTGCCCCTACACCGTGACCTAGTGCATTTGAAGCTCCGTCGAACATGAGTATCCAACATGCCCCTGGCTCGGGCCTTTCGTTGGGTCCTGGTACTTCGTAGTCAGCTATAAATATGACATCCTCATCGGGAAAGTCGAACTTCATGGGATGATATTCTGATAGCGGTTGGTGAGCTAGATGATCATCTAGTATACTACCTTTGATGGCCTTTTGTGTGACATATTGGATGTCGTATTCTAAGAGTAGCATCTGCCATCGTGCGATTCTTCCGGTAAGAGCTGGCTTTTCGAACACGTATTTTAGAGGATCCATTCTTGCTATTAACCATGTAGTATGGGTTAACATATATTGCCTTAACCTCTTGGTAGCCCAAGCCAATGCGCAACAAGTTTTCTCAAGGAGCGAGTACCTGGTTTCGCAGTCAGTGAATTTCTTGCTGAGGTAATAGATCGCATGATCCTTTCTACCTGTTTCATCCTGTTATCCTAAAACACAACCCATTGACCCTTCGAGCACTTTCAAGTACATGATGAGTGGCCTTCCGAGGACTGGTGGCATTAAGACTGGTGGCTCTTGTAGATACTGTTTTGTCGTCTCGAAGGAAGTTTGACAATCATCATTCAATACTACCGTATGATGCTTTCGTAATAACTTGAATATTGGCTTGCACGTAGTTGTTAGATGCGATATGAACCTTGAGATGTAGTTCAATTTCCCTAAGAAACCACGTACTTCTTTTTCTGTCCTTGGAGAGGGCATCTCTTGTATAACTTTTACTTTGTCCGGATCCACCTCGATACCCCGTTGGCTTACAATAAAACCTAACAATTTGCCTCATCTGATGCCAAATGTGCATTTATTTGGGTTCAACTTTAGTCTGGACTTACGTAGACGCTCGAATAACTTTTGAAGATGTATGATATGTTCCTCCTCCGCATGGGATTTGGCAATCATATCATCGACGTATACTTCAACCTCCTTGTGGATCATATCATGGGATAACGTAAACATTTCCCTTTGATAGATTGCCCCTGCATTCTTGAGACCGAATGGCATTACTTTGTAGCAAAAAGTTCCCCAAGGTGTCATGAAGGTAGTCTTTTCCATGTCCTCATGTGCCATTTTGATTTGATTATAGCCCGAGAAACCGTCCATAAATGAGAATACCGAGGCTTGAGTTGTATTATCCACTAGGACATCTATGTGGGGTAACGGGAAATCTTCTTTGGGGCTTGCCTTGTTTAGGTCTCGATAATCTACGCACATGCGTACTTTTCCATCCTTCTTGGGTACCGGTACAATGTTAGCTATCCAAGGTGGATAATCTACCACTGCTAGGAACCCTACGTCAAATTGTTTAAGAACCTCTTCTCTGATTTTGCTAGACATATCTGGACGAGTTCTTTTGAGTTTTTGTCTGACTGGAGAACAACCTTCTTTGAGAGGTAGTATGTGCACCACGGTGTCTGTATTCAACCCTGGCATGTCACTATAGGACCAAGCGAATATATCCACATACTCATGTAATAACTTGATTATCCTATCTTTGACGCTCTGCTCCAACATTGCCCCTAGCTTGTTGTCTTTCGTATCTCCTTTTGTTCCCAGGTTAATGGTCTCAATAGGCTCTTGATATAGTTGTATGTTGTTAGCCTTTCACTCTATTTCCCTTGCCATTTCCTCAGAGAGTTCAAGATCTTCGTCATCTTCCTCTTCGGCTTGGTGGATAGGAACATCAAAATCATATTGGGTCGTAGTAGTAACGTTATCGATAATTTTGGGCATGGATCTACACATTTATCATGTTTTGGTGCAAATTTTAGTGCTTGTAATTTGAAAATGCGTATGCAAAGAAAGTATTTCCATTTTTATATTTAATAGATAAATGCAAAAGAAAGACAAGGATCTTAATTGAAAACAGAATATAACTTTTATTAAATATAAATATTATCTGAAATAAGAACAACGAAAACCCTTATAAGCAACCCATATGCCTCGGGTTTGACATAGGTTCTTTCAAAACAAGAAATATTACTTAGAAAAGAAATATATCTCAGGAATCTCCACAGCAGTCCATCCTTTGAGCTCTTCTCCCGGGGCGCCCTCTCTGATGAAGTCGGTTGCCCTTTTGGTATTGATTTTACTTGATATCATTGCCACGTGCCCTCTATGCTATGTTCCTTTGTTGATGAAAGTCTCTCGGATCGGAGGAAAACATGCTTTGCCTTTCAGAGTAGCCTTCGACGATTCGTAGCCCAAACCAAAGCGATTCTTCTTCTTAGGAATTTTTGGGAGCTTTCCCCAGTGTTTAGAGGCATCGCCTCCCATAGCCATTTGCAGATCTATCCATGATTTCACTTTAGTCGTGTTACCCTTCTCGACTAGTAATGTTATCATCGAAGCAATTTCCAAGGCTTGGAACGGGGTAGCTATGCAGTCTTTGTCGGCACAAATATACTTGTATGACTCAATGTGGCTCACTAAGATGTCTTCCTCGCCATCAATTATGATCAACTTCCCTTCCACTAGGAACTTCAATTTTTGATGCAAGGTCAAGGTTACTTCCCATGCAACATGGATCCAAGGCCTCCCCAGTAAACAAGTGTATGCTGGTTCGATGTCCATGACTTGAAAAGTGATATTGAAGATATGCGGCCCAATATTTATTGGAAGGTCCACCTCTCCTAACACCGAGCTTCGAGAACCATCAAATGCCTTTACTATCATAGAACTTGGTCTCATTATCACATCATTTATTGTTAACTTTACAAGACTTGACTTTGGCAACACATTAAGAGAGGAACCGATGTCAGTAAGAACTCTGGACAAATGGGTAGTACCTATTTGCATAGTAATGTGGAGTGCTTTGTTATGCGCCCGGCCCTGTGGCGGTAATTCAATGTTGGTGAAACCCAGGTAGGATCCAGATGTGAGATTTGCTACGACATTGTCAAATTAATTTACCAAAATTTGTTTTGCGACATGAGCTAAACTTAACACTTTCATCAAGGAATCCCTGTGTGCTTCAGAGTTGATGAGTAGCGAGAGTATGGAGATTTTTGATGGAGCTGATCCACCACTCTGTATTCACTCTTTTTTATTATTTTCAGAAACTCCTCTGCCTCTTGATCAGTAAAGCATTTGTTCGGAGATTCTGTTTCTTGATTTGTATCAACCACTTCTTTTCCTTTGTCCTTCATTGGAATTACATCCGTCTTTTTTGATAGTTTGGCTCCAAAAATCCGACCAATTCGGGTCATACCTCTTGTTCCTGATATGTTTGAAATTGCAGGTCCTTGAATTGCGGATGATCCGCTTTCCTGCTTCACTCTATTGATGTACACGGATGAGTCATAACTCCATGGTACTGCCTTATTATTCTCATAAGGGATAGGTGACGGTCCCTTAATTACCATTGTGGCTTTTGTAGTGGTGGGTATTAAGAGAGTCTTCTTAGGTGCCCTTCTTGTAATCTCTGTTGATTCTCCCCATGGGATGACTAGAGTCTTCTTGGAAAGACTCAGGCCCTGGCAAGGGATTACCAGTGGCTTTTTCCTTCCAATCGTGGCTACATATTTTTCTTCAGGGTACATTTCAAATTGGACTATCCCCCGATCCACCAGATTTTCTAGAGTTGTTTCAAAAGCTTTATTATGCTCTAACAAGAATCCACATTCAAACAGATATTCCTTCAACAAGTTGATAGGGGTTTTTTTCCTTTATGGTTGCCCCAAATTCGGTGACCACCTCGATTGCATTTATTATCGGTCCATCATGCAGAGGCATAGGGTTTGATTTGATATTAGGCTTATCGAAGGTGATGTCTTAAGACTCTAGCAAAACCTGAACCCTATGCTTGAAGGCCCAACATTGTTGTATGGTGTTCCCTAGAGAATTAGCATGGTACTCACACCTAGTGTCGGCATTGTATCTTTGCGGGAGTGGCCCGACCGGAGGAGCTAAAGGCTTGATTTCCACCAGGGATGCCTTAACCAACTGTTGTAATAACTGGCTTGGTGGCATGGCCAGTGGATCAAAATTTCTAGGTGGCCTTTTAAATTTGTCTTGCCTTTATCCTTGTGGGATCACCAATGGTTGTGATGTCCTTGGTTGTGAGGCCACAACGTTGACTTCTCCCTCCTCCCTTCTTGGGAATTTTGAAGTCGGTCTTTTTGAATTGTAAGGGGCATTTGACGACCCCCCTGATATCTTTCCGCTTTTCAAACCAGTTTCGATTCTTTCGCCAATAGTCACTAAGTCTGAAAATCCTGACGAGACACTTCCCACCATTTTATCATAATAAATCCCTTGTAAGGTTCCCATGAACATGTCTACGAGTTCCTTTTCCAGCATTGGTGGTTGTACACGGGATGCCATCTCCCTCCATCTTTGAGAATATTCTTTGAAGGACTCTTCCTTCTTTTGGGACATATTTTAGAGTTGCAAGCGAGTATGCGCCATGTCCAAGTTATACTTCTAATGCTTCAAGAAAGCATTAGCAAGATCCACCCAAGTTCGAATATTCGTTCGTTCCAACTGCATGTACCAGTCCAAAGATGCCCCACTTAGACTGTCTTGGAAATAATGAATCATTAGTTTCTGATCATGGGCATGGGTGTGCATCTTCCTGCAGTACATACAAAGATGATTCCTCGGACAAGTGAGCCCTTTATACTTTCCAAAGTCGGGTACTTTGAATTTTGGAAGTATCACCACATTAGGTACTAAACCCATTTCCAGAGCATCTACTTCGAAAGAGTCGAAGCCCTCCACAGCCTTCAGTCTTTCTTCCAAGGCTTTATACTGATTCATTACCAGTGGGTTGTCCACAGCATGAGCACCAGTTGTCTTCAAGGGTTCCTGGTGAGCATCCTTTGGGTCATGATCTTTGTATTGCAAGTCTAGGTAATTATCTGCATTATTGGTTGGAATTTGTAGGTATGCGATGCCCCTACTTTTGATGGCGGTGGGATAAATCCTTCAGTTTCAACCTCTTTCTAGGCCATGGTGTACTTTTGGGGTCTTGCTTCTGGCTCTTTCCTTAGTTGGTGACCGCTCGATGCACCAATGGTTTGGGCTACTTTTTCAAAAGCTACCCTGGGAATTTGATCCTGCCTGTCGATAATATTCTTCAAATCTAGAAGAACTTTGCTCAAATCTCCTTTCATTGAGCTTACGTCACCCTTCACCTGATCAAGATCCTCTTTGAACACAGCTTGAGTCTCCTCAATTTGTTCCATTGATTTCTGTTGATGGGCCCTTGTTTGATATGGAGGCCAAGGAGGTTAAGGTCTTCTTTTACCAATGTATTAACTGGAGAGATTTTTAAAGCAAATGAGTTTTGATATGACATGCATGTGTTTTAAAAATGCATGCGTGCAAATGGATGTGCATGATCATGAAATAATTTCTTGCTTTAACTGTCTTATTCACCTGGGTATATACTTGTATTTTCACTTATTATTTTATTTGGTGACTAGCTTTAAAATAGACACGCCTTCGAGATAGGGAAACAAAATGCCTTTATTAAGAGTAACATAATCCATATATTGAAAAATATTACAAATTGAAATCAAAACTTGTTTGCATAAACATAATTAAAAAGGAACTAATTTCCTAAGTGCGCCTGCGGATGTGTACTCTGAAGCCATCAACCATTGCTCAGCAAAGCTGTAGAGAGTCTTCAACGTCCTTTGGAAGAGGAACCATTATATTCTCTGCATCTTTTAAACTTCTAGGGATATCCTCGATGAGATTGTTGGCTAAGAAGACAAGCTTTTCATGTTTGTCTTTCTAGTACCTATATTCTTGATAAAGATGTGGGATTATCTTGTGGTTATCCCTACTGTGATCGGTGGAAATAAGAACTGACTGTTTTTAGCTGGTTTCGCGAAATGTCGCGGAAGCAAGAGTCGCCACCGTCTTTTATGTTCTCCAACAAGGAAAGGACAAAAGCACAGCAAAATTCCTTATGAGATATGTTTCTCGGTTCGGGAGGTAGATTTATAGAAAGGGAAGGTGTTAGCACCCTTCTATCCATGGTTATCCATGGGCTCTTAGATACTTGCTCTTATGTTTTCAAAGTGTTTGTTTGCTTTTCAAAATGTGAGTGGGTTTTGCAAAAGTTTCGTTGAAAGATTTCTGAATAACTCTTGTATCAGTCCTCAAGAGTGTTTGAAAAATTGTTTTGAAAGCTTTTTGAAAAGTGTCGGTGTGAAAAGATGTTTTGTTTTGTTTTTGAAAAGAGCAAGTATCTATGAGTCATCTACCTACCCTAAGGAATTAAGTTGTGTAAATGTCCTTAAGGTAGTGCCATCCCACCATTGAGAGGTAGGTAGCACCACCGTTGGAGGTGTTCGGGTCAATTCGATTGTAGGGACAGTGTGGTCACCGAAGCAACAGTTAGGACACCTTAGAAGCTACCCTTATGTCCTTGATCCTTTTTTAATCTGAGGCAACCGTTTCGAGGCAACTGTTCTGAGGCAACTGTTTCGAGGCAACTGTTCCGAGGCAACTGTTTCGAGGCAACTGGATCATGGACATAAGGACCTCTAAGACGTCCTATACTTGACGACCACGTTTTGAAGGCAACGAGTGAGGCGTACCCTAGAAGTGGTGTGTGCATTGTGTGTTGTATTCAGTTAATGTTTGTCTTTGTAATTAGTGAGCTACGAGTTGTTTTTATTTACATTCATTCTTTCATGCAAGTTTAGCAGTTAAGGGGTGCGGAAAGTAAATTGCGGAAACATAAATCCTACGCTATTACAAGGCGCGGGTCTATACATCGCCAAAAATTACAAAGACCCGTTTTTTTGGTAAATAAGTACGGAAATTAAATAAAGCGATAAACCTATTTAACTATTACATTCTTGAAGGCAATTACATTATAATCAAATAAAGTAAATGCGCACGAATAAATTAATCGGGAATGTCTAAGGGTGTTGACCCTTTTAAGAAAAGGAATTGATTTTTTGGTCTTTTTTGTAATTAAAATGAAATTAAAACTAATTTATGACTAATTAATTAATTTAATTAAAGAAAATATTTTTTTGTTTTTTATGTTTTTATGAAATAAAAGGAATGGAATAAAATTAAAAGTTAACTTTTACCTAATTCTAGATTTATTTTAATTATTTAAGAAAAGGAATTAAACTTGCCTAATTAAACTATTTTGGTTAAAATTTATTTACAAAATAAAATAATAATAATAATAATGTTAATTCTATTTTTTTGGTTTTTTTTTTTTATGAAAATATGTTGATTAAGTTAATTTGTTAATAATAATAAAAATAAAAAAGGGTTAGAAATTAAAATAATAGAAAAACAAAACAAAATGAAAAAAAAAAGAAGTAAAACCAAGGGGGGTGTGGGTTGAAATTTGGAGGTGTTGAATTGAATCTTGGCCCATTAGAAGGAAGCCTTGTTTGACCTTTCATGGTAGCCTATGCACGCTTTGACTCCAGACCATGGTGTCTCTCACTCTTTGTCCTTTGGATCTATGCTGGTGAACACTTGGAGCGCTGAGATATGAGGTTTATGGTGTTCCTCTTTTGAGAATCTGCACATGAAAGCAATTGAAAAAATAATATGGAAATTATATGGGGACCTGGGAAGAACTTACAGCGCGGTATGAGCCTCAGGACTTGGCAAAGGTTGCTTTAGCTTCAGGGTGTGGCAAGGAATAGAACCATGTGCTTGTTTTGATCTGAAGATGCTCGCAACTATGTTTTAGAACTCTCACTTTTTGAATAATTTTTGGTTTTGCTCTTGGCCGTTTCTGCACACACTATTTTTTGAATGAGGTTGGGAAGGCTTGTATATATAGTGTGTAATGTGTATCAAACAATATTATGGTCATTGAAGCCTTGCATTCATGTTTGAGATTTCCTCCATAACCAACTTTGAACCATTTTCCATATTTGTGAAATTTTGAATTTTTATGCCCATAATAGGCCATGCACGAATTTGGAATGTGTTTTAAGGTGTATCAAAGCTAATCAACACAAAATATATCCCTCCATTAATTTCTTGGATTTTTATTTGAATTTAAAAGATTTAAAATGAATTAAATCAAATAAAATTAAATAAAAATGGAAAAATTAATTTTAAATCTTGAATTAAATTGTGGGACACGTGGGAGGCATGGCCAAGCTGAAACAAGTGGAAAAAGTGGGCCCCTTTTTTCAAAATGAAGTTTCAAGGATAATTGACTTTGGCCATTTCACAAAAATTTCCCAACTTCGCCAATGCATATCTTGCTCAATTTTGAAGCTATGAACATGTTCTTGGACATTTTGGAAAGGTCTTGAAGTCCTCTAACCAATGTCTTTGGTCCCATGTCATTTTGATTTACCAATCTCAAGTTATGGTCTTTGACTTAAAGTCCCTTTTGTTGACTTTTTAAAATGACCTATAATGTTGACATTGATAACTTTTTGTGAGAGCATTTCTTGGACTTGGAATGTGAAGATGAGTTGTAGGAAATGTCCTCCCCTTCAAGATGAGCATTAGATGGGATTTTTATGATGAACCATGAAAAAGTTATGCCTTGGTCAAGTTACAGTTGACTTTTCAGCTGTCCAAAAATAGAAACTTTTGACACCTTGATGATTTTTGAGCCATTCTTGTGAAATCATGATCAAGACTTGATCAAATGATGATTGTGGCTTCAAAATAAGATGTTGACCAAAAAGTTTGACTTTTGACTGCCAAATGACCATTTTGCCCCTATAGTTGACTGTTGAGCAAATGGGACTTTTGACTGTGCAACTTGACCTTGTGAGCCTTGAAACTTGACATGTAGGTGCTTGACAATGTATATGAGCATATGTGACTTGATTGAGCCCTTGGAAACCTCAACTTCCTTGCAAGAACCAAAACCATAATTTGACTGGCCTGGGAGAGTGGTTGACTGTGCAGCCCTTGAGTAGACTTTGAACCATTTGCTTGTCATAACTTTGAAGATTATGGGAGGGCAAATTTTGGGGTACAACAGTTTCCCCTGTTCAATCTTCTTAGACCTGAGGATGTAGATTGGCTTGTGTGCCTTTCGTGATCCGAGGGTGGAAGATGATTGAACACTAGAGTGCCCAGAAATTTGCACTCACATAGTAGAATATCAGCAGTGTGATGTCGGGAATGGGCTTACAGATGCCATTTGGAGAGATGATGGATGGGAGGATGGGCTTAAATATGCCATCTGAAAGTGTGACAGAACCTTGTCGGGAATGGGCTTATAGATGCCATTTGGAAAGATGGTGGATAGGTGAATCTGAATAAGAAATAAAATAGCTTCCGTGTCTGGAGCATATCTAGTCTGTGTCTAATTGCTGACGTCTGAATAAATGGTAGAATGACCGCCGTGTCTGGGGTATATCCATATTGCATGAGTAACAGAATGTCATCCGAATCTGGATCGTATCTGGACTGAACAATAGAAGAGCATCCGGGATGGAGCATCTCTAAGTTGTCTTTTAGAAGTTTGAATCTGAATAAGCAATAGAACAGCGTCCGGATCTGGAGCATCTCTAGGCTATATCTGAAAGGGAATATGAATAAGTATCAGAACGTCACCATGCCTGGGTCACATCTGAACTATCTCTAGAAGGAGTCTTGAATAAGAAAAGGAACAGCATCCATATCTGGAGCATTTCCAAGCTAACTCTGAAAGGAAATCTGGAATAAGTATCAGAACGTCGCCATGCCTGGGTCACATCTGAACTATATCTAGAAGGAGTCTTGAATAAGCAAAAGAAAAACATCCATATCTGGAGCATTTCCAAGCTATCTCTGAAAGGAAATCTGGAATAAGTATCAGAACGTCGCCATGCCTGGGTCACATCTGAACTATATCTAGAAGGAGTCTTGAATAAGCAAAAGAACAGCATCCATATCTGGAGCATTTCCAAGCTATCTCTGAAAGGAAATCTGGAATAAGTATCAGAACGTCGCCATGCCTGGGTCACATCTGAACTATATCTAGAAGGAGTCTTGAATAAGCAAAAGAACAGCATCCATATCTGGAGCATTTCCAAGCTATCTCTGAAAGGAAATATGGAATAAGTATCAGAACGTCGCCATGCCTGGGTCACATCTGAACTATATCTAGAAGGAGTCTTGAATAAGCAAAAGAACAGCATCCATATCTGGAGCATTTCCAAGCTATCTCTGAAAGGAAATCTGGAATAAGTATCAGAACGTCGCCATGCCTGGGTCACATCTGAACTATATCTAGAAGGAGTCTTGAATAAGCAAAAGAACAGCATCCATATCTGGAGCATTTCCAAGCTATCTCTGAAAGGAAATCTGGAATAAGTATCAGAACGTCGCCATGCCTGGGTCACATCTGAACTATATCTAGAAGGAATCTCTGAATAAGCAAAAGAACAGCATTTCCATATCTGGAGCATTTCCCAGCTATCTCTGAAAGGAAATCTGGAATAAGTATCAGAACGTCGCCATGCCTGGGTCACATCTGAAATATATCTAGAAGGAGTCTTGAATAAGCAAAAGAACAACATCCATATCTGGAGCATTTCCAAGCTATCTCTGAAAGGAAATCTGGAATAAGTATCAGAACATCGCCATGCCTGGGTCACATCTGAACTATATCTAGAAGGAGTCTTGAATAAGCAAAAGAACAGCATCCATATCTGGAGCATCTCTAAGCTATCTCTGAAAAGAAGCCCTGAATAAGCAACTGAATAGCGTCCATCTGGAGCATCTCTGAACTATTTCTGAACAAGTAACTCTGAATAAGCAACAGAATAGCGTCCATCTCTGGAGCATTTCTAAGCCATCTCTGAAGAGAAAATCTAAATAAGCAAAAGAACAGCATCCATATCTGGAGCATTTCCCAGCTATCACTTTAATCTCTTTAAGGTAGATATGCCCTGGCTAGATACAGGTATCGAATCCACAATCAATCACTCACAGATATGCCCTGACTAGATGCATGTATCGAATCTGGAATTGCAACAGTTGATAGTAATCGTCTTTGGATTGACCTTTTTCCTGAAAAAGGCAAAACGTCAGTTGTGCAATGCATGATGTCATGATGTTCTCAGGGAGAAATGAGATTGTGTGATATGATGCGTATGTGCATGCATTGTGTATGTAAGTAAGATGTATAAAAGGTGATATGTTTATGAATGTATTTTCGTCTAGGAAAATAAATCCTTGACGAATGCCGGGAAGTTGAATCCTGGGCTGATGTTGAAGAACAGAGTTCTTCGTTTCCGCTAGGGATGATGGTTGCAAGAATAAACCGGTAAGAGAAGATGACTCCGTTGGGGAACAAACTTGTTGGAGAGATTACTCTGCAGGGAAGAGATACTTCGCTGAGGTTTGATGATAACTCCGCTGGGGATACCGTTGATGAGCTTTGTTGGGGATTTGATGAACTCCGCTGGGGGATAGGAAGAACTTCTCCGAGGACGATCTTCCTGTGGTAATTGGCTGAGGATAACCCAGTTATAAGCTCTGGTGGGGAATAACCTTTGAATAAAGCCGGGGAGATGCGTTCGTGCTCTGCAGAGGATAAGCTTCCAGAATCTACTGGGGATAAGCTTCCAGAGTCTGCTGGGGAGATTGATTCAACTTTCCTGGGGAGACTTTTGGACTGTACTGAGGCATGGCCCCACTGGATGTCTGTATTCCGCCGGGGAACAATCTTATATTAAGACTTCCGGGGATGCTTTCTTAGGAATATCTGCATACTCCGCTGGGGAATATTGAGATCTTCTGGGGATATCCAACTTCCATAAGGCTGACTGTAGGCTAACTCTGCTTGGGGAGAGTATTGCTGCTTTGCTGGAGATACAGTGCCTTGTTAGGGCTGACGGGAGACCAACTCTGCTTGGGGAGAGTATTGTTGAACCTTGTCTTACTCCTGGGGAGTGGAGGTATCTTGGTCAAATTCTTCAACTGAATCTAACTTGTACCTGGAGCAAAGCAGCTGTACAGTTTGGGCAACTCTTATTGCCCCAGCTTCTGTGGGAGAAGGTACCTGTAGAGGTGCTGGAGGACTGCCGATTTGATAAATCTTCTTTTGGTAGGCAAGCGACAAGATGACGGGACATAGTCGTACGCTTTGATCCCTAACTTTTTCCTGGACTGCCCTTTCGGGTTTTCAATCCAACGGGATACCCATTTTTGCCCAAGCCGCCTTTTCAGGTTTTCGACTTGCCGGGTGTACAGATTTTTTTCATTTTCATCCCTTATTTTGCCCGAACCCTTTTGGTTCGCTGGGAAGCCCTTATTTTTGCCTAGGTGTGTCAACCTAGCGGGTCTTTGATTATGCGCAGTATTTTTTCGACTATGTCCACGCTCTTAGGATGTAGGGAGGTGCCCCTGTTGTAGTGTTGTGTTTCCATGCTACCAGAAGATGTTCGTTCGTGCAAGACTCGTCGCTGGAATTCATGTCCAATGCCCCAAGTGATGGAGATTTGCCCCAAGCTGGTTGGCCTTTTGAGAGATTCTCCGAATCTTGACTTAACTTCCCCAGATGTTGGACAATGATCATGCCATGCCCCTTGATTGGAAGTGCTTGTGTTCATTAGACATTCGTCGTGCGAACTTCTATGCTGTTCAAAACAAATGGTCATATGCAAGCAATGTTATATTAAAAATGCAAAGCTTATGTCTGTCTTGACGTTTTTGAAAATGCATTTTCAGTAAAAACAAGTGAATTTTTTTTTGTAAATTGTGATGTCAACTCGTTATTTTACCGCAAGCCTTAAGGAGTCAGGATACCTTTCGTAACAGTATGCTTTCGAACTAACCCATGCTTCAGCTAGGACTTTTGAGGGTTATAACGTGGCCTGGTTCACGGTTTAAGAAACAAAGGATAAAGGCTTAAATTATATTTGTACCCACCCGCTCTTCGTGATGTTCTTCAAACCTAAACTCAGTTGATCGTGCGTTAGACCTTGTTTGAGTCTTTGTCCTGATGTTCCAATGATGGTTCGGATATTGACAGTTTATTTTGAATAGGCAGTCATTTTTTTTGTCGAGGGTTTGTAAGACCTCTTTCCTTTCTGATTTTGTTATCCCTGTTTTTTGCCTGAACTGTTTCTTTTTTTGTATTTACAGTCAGCGGGATGCCCCAGTTTTTGTAAGTCTCCTTCATAGGTTTTGACTTAATGGGTTTTTATTTTGAAAGATAATGACTGCCTGTCCTTTATGATTATTCGGAACCATCACTGTCTTTTGTTTCAGAAGGACTTCTTTTGATGCCATTCGTTGTACACCTGGATCAACTGAGAAGACTACCCTGCCCCAGGTTATGATTAAGGGTTTTAATTTTCGAAAAGAAAAACTCCAACTTCCTTGGCTCAAAGGGGTTGACGAGGGATTATCTTCCTTATAACTCTAGTGTTTAGGAATTGAAATAATGCCTGTACCTCATCAGCGGGGTCTGTTCAAAAGCATACTGTAAGGATCGTGGTATCGTTTTCGTCATCCTCCCTCAAGAGGCTTAGAATTATTAATTGAGAGTTGATCATCAAAAAATGAAAGCAATTTGAATATAATTAAAATAATTGGATTAATTTAAAAACAGACATATGCAGTGCATTAGTGAAATAAAAGAGTTTGCTATGACATTAATTGTTTGTATAAGCAAAAAATTACAACTCGGAAATTCAAATAAACAAAAGCCTTCAATGATTGGGCAAAGGAGCATTGATTATGTTTGGAGTCTCTGACGCTTCAAACTGAATCTCCCTGGCGTCGATCATGTCTTGAATCTTGTTCTTCAAAGGCCAGCAGTTGTCCGTAGTATGACCCGGGCTATCGGAGTGGCATGCGCACCTCTCATTAGGATGGTAGTTGGGAGCAGAGGTGTTTGGATTCCGGAGAGGAGCCCTCAAGGTAATCAGCCCTGCCTTCAACATTTGTTGTAGCGCTTGATCCAGTGACATGTTGATTTTAGTGAATTGTCTCTTGGGTGCGACCTCCTTACGTTGATGCCCCTGTCCCTGTTGAGCAGGCCTAGGATTAGAGATATGGACTGCCCCTACATGTTGATCATGGCGACCCTTTTGGCTGTATGCAGCATTGGCCTCTTTCTACCCAGTGTAAGGCTTTTTGTGAGTATCAGAAGGTGCAGCTTCTTGAATCTTTCCATCCTTGATGCTAGCTTCGATCCTCTCCCCGGTCAAGATCAAATCTGTAAACCCAGGAGAAGAATTTCCAATGAGATGGTTGAAGAAGGGACTAGACAGGGTCCCCAAGAACATGTCAACGAGCTCACGGTCAGTCAAGGGTGGCTGCACCCTTCCAGTCAGATCTCTCCACCTTTGTGCATACTCCTTAAAACCTTCACTCGTCCCAAGTGACATACCCTGGAGTTGGGTACGCGTGGGAGCGAGGTCGGCATTATACTGATACTGCTTATAAAAAGCAGTTGCCAAGTCCTCCCAGTTACGAATACTGGTTCCATCCAACTGATAGAACCAATCGAGCTGAGTCCCTGAAAGACTCTCCTGGAAGAAATGGATCCATAGATTTTTGTCTGCCGTGTAGGGCTGGATCTTCCTTGCATATGAACGGAGGTGCAACTTAGGACAGGAAGCCCCTTTGTATTTTGCAAAGGCAGGTGCCTTGAACTTGTGAGGGATCACCACCCCAGAAGATAAGCCTAGGTCTCCGAAGTCCAACCCGGGCACCTGTTGAATCTCCATGGCATTTAACCTATCCTCCAACTGTTTGTACCGGTCCTCAGCAGGAGGGTACTGTTCATCATTGAAGTCTGTCTCGGTGTCAGAGACCACAGGACTAGGAACTCTTCTCTCTTGGTGACTGCCTTACCCAACAGATGGAGTAGTCCGCTCAGCTTCATTCTGCAGTGTATTCCCAGATCTGCGTCTAGGGTTGAACAAAACAGTCCTCTTCTTCTTTTTCTTCAAAATCAGAGTCTTCAATTCCTGTTGTCCTTGGGCTAAGCTCATGACCAGCTCCTGGAACTGGGCGTTCTGGGCCTGGAGGGCCTTGATAGATTTCTCATTGGATGATTCAGGATTCATGATGACTGCTGAAATAAACAGCGAAGAAGGTAAGTGACCTGTAACAAGTGTACCTGTAATGCAATGATATGTATGATATGCATGCAATGTTTTCAAGGACCTCGCGGGATAAACAAAGAAGTTTGTTAGAATTTGAATCCGGTGGCTTGATTGAAGGAACTGCATATTGTTGAGAGTCCTTCTTCAAGAGTCAAGGCTCACCATATCGAGTGGGTCATAGCCCCTGACTCAAGTCATTAACCTTGGCTAGAGGAAAATAAATCCCCTTTGCCCCTTGCTAGACATTTGATTCATCATGACCTGCATCACAAGCCATTGAGATCCTTGAAATGGATTAGTCCTTATGTAGGATGTATGCAATGGTATGATGGTATGATGTTATGTTGTGGAGCAATGTAGGTAAACCCTGTTATGAGTCCAGATTAAGGACTGTAAACAAAACCTGCAAGAAACTCAAGTGTCAGATAACAAGTATGCAAGTAGTCAAGTTTTGAAGGCACACAAGTCACACAAAGAGCCCTTAGAGTTTAGGCCAGCATGACGTTTGGGGTACTACCCTCTTGAAGTTGGTGGGCTCAAACCTGTCCTATCAAAGTAACCGGGTTCTAAGGAGCTCAATATCATTGGATTGTTTTCTGTGTTCATCGTTTCGATTTAGCCACTGAACTGGCGATCAAAATATCCCAAGAAAACAACCCTCAACTAAGTGTAGCATCGAGTATCAACCAACTTCGGACTGCACCAAAGTAGTTATCTCACTACCCTAAAGAGGCCAAGATGGTTCAATTAAGGTTCCTAAGGTCAGTTGATGCTTCACGACACCACGCGACAGCCCCGTACTCTCCTTGACTGGACTCAAGGGTTACCGGTACTCACTAAAGTGCCACATCAACGTAGCAGACTGCTTCAACCGTGTCGGTATACCCCGCACAGTTCCCTCACAGCCTTGTTGCTACTTTCTAAGAAGGTATCCCCCAGATCTGGGTTAGGATCTATGAAACTCCCAAGACAGGCCCAACAATTTTAAAGCAAACAAATCAGGCAATTGAAAACACAAGTGATATTAGTCCTAAGGTACACCTCACTTTAAATTATCCCCAGCAGAGTCGCCAGTTCTGTGATCGGTGGAAATAAGAACTGACTGTTTTTAGCTGGTTTCGCGAAATGTCGCGGAAGCAAGAGTCGCCACCGTCTTTTATGTTCTCCAACAAGGAAAGGACAAAAGCACAGCAAAATTCCTTATGAGATATGTTTCTCGGTTCGGGAGGTAGTTTTATAGAAAGGGAAGGTGTTAGCACCCTTTCTATCCATGGTTATCCATGGGCTCTTAGATACTTGCTCTTATGTTTTCAAAGTGTTTGTTTGCTTTTCAAAATGTGAGTGGGTTTTGCAAAAGTTTCGTTGAAAGATTTCTGAATAACTCTTGTATCAGTCCTCAAGAGTGTTTGAAAAATTGTTTTGAAAGCTTTTTGAAAAGTGTCGGTGTGAAAAGATGTTTTGTTTTGTTTTTGAAAAGAGCAAGTATCTATGAGTCATCTACCTACCCTAAGGAATTAAGTTGTGTAAATGTCCTTAAGGTAGTGCCATCCCACCATTGAGAGGTAGGTAGCACCACCGTTGGAGGTGTTCGGGTCAATTCGATTGTAGGGACAGTGTGGTCACCGAAGCAACAGTTAGGACACCTTAGAAGCTACCCTTATGTCCTTGATCCTTTTTTAATCCGAGGCAACCGTTTCGAGGCAACTGTTCCGAGGCAACTGTTTCGAGGCAACTGTTCCGAGGCAACTGTTTCGAGGCAATTGGATCATGGACATAAGGATCGCTAAGACGTCCTATACTTGACGACCACGTTTTGAAGGCAACGAGTGAGGCGTACCCTAGAAGTGGTGTGTGCATTGTGTGTTGTATTCAGTTAATGTTTGTCTTTGTAATTAGTGAGCTACGAGTTGTTTTTATTTACATTCATTCTTTCATGCAAGTTTAGCAGTTAAGGGGTGCGGAAAGTAAATTGCGGAAACATAAATCCTACGCTATTACAAGGCGCGGGTCTATACATCGCCAAAAATTACAAAGACCCGTTTTTTTGGTAAATAAGTACGGAAATTAAATAAAGCGATAAACCTATTTAACTATTACATTCTTGAAGGAAATTACATAATAATCAAATAAAGTAAATGCGCGCGAATAAATTAATCGGGAATGTCTAAGGGTGTTGACCCTTTTAAGAAAAGGAATTGATTTTTTGGTCTTTTTTGTAATTAAAATGAAATTAAAACTAATTTATGACTAATTAATTAATTTAATTAAAGAAAATATTTTTTTGTTTTTTATGTTTTTATGAAATAAAAGGAATGGAATAAAATTAAAAGTTAACTTTTACCTAATTCTAGATTTATTTTAATTATTTAAGAAAAGGAATTAAACTTGCCTAATTAAACTATTTTGGTTAAAATTTATTTACAAAATAAAATAATAATAATAATAATGTTAATTCTATTTTTTTGGTTTTTTTTTATGAAAATATGTTGATTAAGTTAATTTGTTAATAATAATAAAAATAAAAAAGGGTTAGAAATTAAAATAATAGAAAAACAAAACAAAATGAAGAAAAAAAAAAGAAGTAAAACCAAGGGGGGTGTGGGTTGAAATTTGGAGGTGTTGAATTGAATCTTGGCCCATTAGCAGGAAGCCTTGTTTGACCTTTCATGGTAGCCTATGCACGCTTTGACTCCAGACCATGGTGTCTCTCACTCTTTGTCCTTTGGATCTATGCTGGTGAACACTTGGAGCGCTGAGATATGAGGTTTATGGTGTTCCTCTTTTGAGAATCTGCACATGAAAGCAATTGAAAAAATAATATGGAAATTATATGGGGACCTGGGAAGAACTTACAGCGCGGTATGAGCCTCAGGACTTGGCAAAGGTTGCTTTAGCTTCAGGGTGTGGCAAGGAATAGAACCACGTGCTTGTTTTGATCTGAAGATGCTCGCAACTATGTTTTAGAACTCTCACTTTTTGAATAATTTTTGGTTTTGCTCTTGGCTGTTTCTGCATACACTATTTTTTGAATGAGGTTGGGAAAGCTTGTATATATAGTGTGTAATGTGTATCAAACAATATTATGGTCATTGAAGCCTTGCATTCATGTTTGAGATTTCCTCCATAACCAACTTTGAACCATTTTCCATATTTGTGAAATTTTGAATTTTTATGCCCATAATAGGCCATGCACGAATTTGGAATGTGTTTTAAGGTGTATCAAAGCTAATCAACACAAAATATATCCCTCCATTAATTTCTTGGATTTTTATTTGAATTTAAAAGATTTAAAATGAATTAAATTAAATAAAATTAAATAAAAATGGAAAAATTAATTTTAAATCTTGAAATAAATTGTGGGACACGTGGGAGGCATGGCCAAGCTGAAACAAGTGGAAAAAGTGGGCCCCTTTTGTCAAAAATGAAGTTTCAAGGATAATTGACTTTGGCCATTTCACAAAAATTTCCCAACTTCTCCAATGCATATCTTGCTCAATTTTGAAGATATGAACATGTTCTTGGACATTTTGGAAAGGTCTTGAAGTCCTCTAACCAATTTCTTTGGTCCCATGTCATTTTAATTTACCAATCTCAAGTTATGGTCTTTGACTTAAAGTCCCTTTTGTTGACTTTTGAAAATGACCTATAATGTTGAAATTGATAACTTTTTGTGAGATCAGTTCTTGGACTTGGAATGTGAAGATGAGTTGTAGGAAATGTCCTCCCCTTAAATATGAGCATTGGATGGGATTTTTCTGATGAACCATGAAAAAGTTATGCCTTGGTCAAGTTATAGTTGACTTTTCAACTGTCCAAAAATAGAAACTTTTGACACCTTGATGATTTTTGAGCCATTCTTGTGAAATCATGATCAATACTTGATCAAATGATGATTGTGGCTTCAAAATAAGATGTTGACCAAAAATTTTGACTTTTGACTGCCAAATGACCATTTTGCCCCTATAGTTGACTGTTGAGCAAATGGGACTTTTGACTGTGCAACTTGACCATGTGAGCCTTGAAACTTGACATGTAGGTGCTTGACAATGTATATGAGCATATGTGACTTGATTGAGCCCTTGGAAACCTCAACTTCCTTGCAAGAACCAAAACCCTAATTTGACTGGCCTGGGAGAGTGGTTGACTGTGCAGCCCTTGAGTAGACTTTGAACCATTTGCTTGTCATAACTTTGAAGATAATGTGACAGCAAATTTTGGGGTACAACACCTACCATCTTGGGCGATCTTGGTATACTGCTCTTCCCAATACATCTTTTCACCCCTCATTTCTGTGTAAAGTATTCGTTGGATGAGGAAATCCTTTTGAAAACCCTGCAGCTCTAAAAATACATGCTCATATTCTCGAGTTCTTTGAGTCAAGAGTTTCTCTGCTTCTATCCTTTCAAGGCATGCTTTGACCTCTGATTTGTGGTTGTCTTGGAGTTCGCTGGCGAGGTACTTTACTTGCTCTTCTTGATCTAAGGAAACTTATGCCAAACTTTGGATTTGGGCTCTCAAACTTTCCTCTAGCACCTTCTTATGATGTGTTGCCTTTTCATACCATCTAGTTAACCTCCTGATTTCAGCAACGGCCTCTTCTAACCTTTGGTTGTGAGAATCTAGGTTGAACGTTGAACTTAACAGCCCTTCAGTTGTACGCTTTTGTTTGAGACTTTCTTTCTCCAATTCCTTTTGAATTTTATCAATTTGCTCTTCCTTTGACTCAAGTATAAGCTGCATCTGTTTCTTTTCTCTATTCAGATTGATGAGGTTGACTTCCAGTGCTTCTTTCTCTTTTTGAGCTTGCTTTAAGGCATTTTTAAGATTGTCGACTTCTTCCAAAGATATAGGTGTTATCTCTGGGACCTCTGACTTGTACTCTGGATCTTTCTTGAATGGCAGCTTGATAATTCGTACCCTATCTTGGACCCATTTTGTGTAGGGTTCTCTTGTTATGGCATTCTTTCTTTCGGCCTTCCTTTTGTTAACCTTGTTCCAGGCTTGAATAACCTTGTTGAGCAACCCTTGGTCATCTATACCCATATTGTGGATGATAAATAGTCGGAGTTGTTCGTCCGAAAGTTTGTCTTCCAAAGGATACCCTAGCTGTCGTAGGGCCAAAGTAGGGTTGTAGTTAATACAGCCTCGCGATCCAATTAAAGGGACATTAGGAAAATCCCCACAACTAATAGTGGTGTCACCAATATCCAACTTCCTTGTATACCATAATATGGAGTTTGCAGTGAGAGACCTTAACTTTTGTGGCCACTCACATCTGGTCAATTCTGGGATCATATAGTCTTCCTTGTAAAGATGAGTCATGAACCAAGTATATAGAAGCGGGATGCAACAATTTATCGTGACTCTTCTCTTTTCATACATCATATGCAAAGTGTAATAAATGTCAGCAAGCAAGGCGGGAGTAGGATCCGTATTAAAGACTTTCGCACCCCAAAATATGCTAATGGTTGTGGGGTCAATATAGTCAACAGTCCGAGGAAATAAGATTACACCAAATACCAACAGCCCTAAACAATCAACACAAGATTCCCACTCCTTATAATTAGCAAATTCTAGTGGCTTAGCTTCCAAGTATATCCGTTTGATTCCTTATATTGGACCTTCTCTTTGATAATTCTGCACCAATTCAGGGTAGGGGATCCCTAGGCCTTTTCCAAAGCTTTAACTTTGATAGTTTGTCCAATACCTACATAGGCCTTTTCTTTGGAAAAATTCAGGATTCTATCAAATTCCTCCAGAGTCGGTGCTAGCTGGAAGTCTTGGAAGGTGAAACATCTCAATGGAGGGTTATAAAACTGAATTAGGGCAGAGAATGCATCCATCTGTACCTCTACTTTAGTCAAGTCAAGGGTATCCCCATAGCGGCGAGTGTACATCTTTAGAGCTCTCTCGAACAATTTACCCTTTATAGTTTTGATTTTAGAAAGGCCAGGCTTGCAGGCATTGACGCGCACAAGTTGTTTCCCTTTGGTATCCATTTTTAAGACAGTCACCGAAAATCTTGAATTTTTTATCTCTTATTTTGTACCCTGTGAATAAGACAGATAAAAGAAACAAATGACGAACATGAGATATACATGAATGCATGAATGTATAAGTGTTGGATTGAGTAATGGGATTTTGTGACAGGTTTTTGTGATGGGCACCCCTATGAGGTAGGCTCCTTAATTTTGACCTACGGTAAATCTATCCTCCCAGGGGGTGGTTTCCCTAAGGGTATCATGAATAACACCAGAGGTAAAAGGCACGAGGGCCTCCCTTAGGTGGAGCCTCTTTACAAACTGAAACTTTGTCTCAAAGTCGTGAAAGGTCTCGTCATGAGATTTTGGGTTAACGTTGTTACAAAGAGTCATGGGTGACCTTTCAAAGTCCTACTCGTCAAGAGGAAATCTCTCGATAAGTATTCCTTTTTCGGAAGTTCACTGACTCTAGGCGAAGTCTTCACATGAATTCGCAGGGATGATATACCCCCTAAGCTAATATATGAACCTTCTTTTTAAGGTTTATTGGAAATAGTTTTTGAGATAAAAACCCGCCACATAGCAAATATATGATAATAAGAGAATTTGACGATAAATAAATAAATTCTATAAAATAGATAAATGAAATAAATAAATAAAGCAAATAAAAATAAAAACCAAAAAAGAACCTAAACCTAGGGTTAAGGAGATTCCCCAACAGAGTCGCCAGCTGTAGCAACTGGTTTTTTAATCAAGAGTCGCCACTATCAGTTTTTATCCTAGGGAAGGGCATCTAATAGGAAATCCTAATTCGCAGACAGAGATTCTAGGTTACAGACTCAATTAGACGAAAGGAAGGTGTTAGGCACCTTTCATCCACCTTGTTCACAAGGATATTAAGCTCTAGGTTTAGGTTTGGGGTAAACAGGGTTTTAAGTTTTAATTAGAAAGACTCGCCATGATTTTAGATCGCGTGTCTACGTATCCTCTTATGAGAAATCAGAGTCTCAATTCGTAGTTCGTATGGGTTGGTGTTTTTTAGGGGTTTGCAAGCATATTTTGAATCACTTCGCACTCGGTCGGGGGTAGTGACTGCGGAGATTTTGACTGAGTATGCAATAAGTCAAAATTAGTTTGAAACCCATTTGTAAAAATAATTGGTTAGTTCGGTTTATTGCGAAAACAGAATTTGATGCTGGGTTTGTATTTTTTATTGTATTAATTGTGAAAATATTTTGATTAATGCATGAAAATAAAAATATTTAATGCAAATAATAAAATATATGCATGAGTTCTTAAATAAAAATAATTTAATCACGTGATAAATAAATGGTAAATAAAAATATGATAACAAAATTGATATTAATAATAATAATTGTTATTATAAAGAAAAAGAAAAAATTATAATAATAATAATAATAAAAGTATAATATATAGAAAAATGGATAAAAAAATATAATATAGAAAAATAATAAAAAAATATTTAATTAAATCAGGGGGGTGCGATTTGTATTAACAAGTAAAAATGAAGGAGTGTTAAAAGTAACCTGATTGGGCCCATTATAGTTCAGGCAAGGAGGGGGTGTATGTTATTGTTGTGTTTAGCAAATAGTGGAACGGGGGTGCAAATAGCAGCGGCCCAAGCCCATTACGGATATTCAAAGGGGGGCAGGCTGATTGTGTGTAGTGGGGTGTATGGATCTTATGATGCGGCTTGGCCAATAGCCGTCTGATGTAAATCTAATGGATGAAATTGAGGGAACATCTCAGTTATTGTAAGTGCGCATCTACTGGATTCAAACGACATTTAACTTGGTTTAATTCATTTTTATTATTCATTTTGCTTATAGTATCTCTCCTTTTCTCTCTTTCATGCAGGCCCTATTCATCTTCTACTTATTTCGCTACAAAGCCCTAGCACCGTTAACCTCACGGCGGCGCTTCCCAAACCCGAATCCGACCACCCCAAACCCTCTCCAAATCAAACAATAGAAAGAACGAGAGCTAATTATTTTTACCCTTCTAGAGGTTTCCGTGTTTTGAATTCTTGAGCATTGTGATCTCTAAGCTTGCTTCATTGGTTTGTTTTACAGGTCGTGATTGGTCGAAGACGGTGACGGCGAAGGTGGCTGGTGCGCACGATTAGGGTTTCCGATCTGGAAACTCTAATAACCTCTTCCTCTGGATCTTCCACACAAGGGTTCATTTCAAGATTCTGTCTCAATTCTCTTCTTCGTCTCTCCCAAAATCGTCTCAGCTTCCTCTCTTTCTGTCTTCCCCCTTTCTCTTATATAGTTAGGGATTTTTTTAGGGTTTTAGGTTTTGTCGTTATAGTTAGTATAAATTGGAGATGATTAGGGAATTAGGGATTCTAAGTTTGTTGTAATTGATTTGATTTCTTGAGCTAGTTTTTTCCAGATTTTTTTAGCTTTTAGATTTGATTCTGTAACGAGATTTACTCACTGTAATTTGGTTCATTGATTCTGTAAAGATTTTGTGGATTTGTAATATATTGGCTTTGATGTATATTTATTTCAAGATAACGATTTTATTTGGCATGAATGTTTCCAGATTTGATTTTTCTTTTTGATCCATGCAGTAATTGTTAGTAAACAAGACCCATGCGCTAATTTAGGGGTAATTGGAACAGTAACTATTTTTTACTGAACACTTGGGCCAGCGCGTTACTGTATTATCAAGCCCAGCAACATTAATTCTCTGATACAACAAAAAATGGTTTTTAAATATTACTAGGCCCAATTGGCCTTTTCTAACAACAATAACTTAGATAACATCTAAAAAAAAGATTTATCAGCCAAGACAATACAATATGTTTTTAACAAAAAGGCATTTCTTTTATAAAAATAATAAACAATTCCTTTTTTTTTATAATAATAACCTCTTTTTTTTCAAAAAAAACTCTTAAGCGCTTAATATCTTATGACAAAAATATTCTCTTTTATAAAAATAAAAAAATTTCCTTTTTAAAACAAAACATCAAAACAATGACAAATGTGTTGGTTTCTTTTAACAAGACCTTTAATGGGCTTAATATTGGTAATCGCAACCCTTATTTTTACTAATAGCAACAAATCTTAAAGGACCTAATGATAACTAGAACTTATTGAATTTCCCATTTTAGAATCGCATGGGACAATGGCCAACATGCCTCGCGAATGGATTCACGGATACACGAGTCTCTCTGATTTAGAAAGCCCCATTTTTTTAAAATAAAAAATACACCCCCTAGCCAGATAAAGACGGACTATCATATACTGTTGTACCGTCTTTAATTAAATTTTTTTATTTATTTCAATCTCAAAAAATAAAATCGTCGCGGTAGGAAAAATTTGGGGTACGACAACTTGTCCCTTCGCATCCAACGATAGGGCTTCCTACTAACTAATGGTAGGGTAGCACTATCTAATGGAGAAGGAAAAGAACGATAAATACTTTGACTAGGTAGATAGCTCGTAATCGCTTGCTCACAAACGAAACAAACAATTTTTCACACAAACACTTTCAAAAATATTTTCAAACAAACACTTTGTATGTATTCTCGAGAATCATTACAAAGTTGCCTTACTACTGGCATTTTCAAACATACACAAGTACAAAGCATTTTCAAACAAAGTGAGCTAGCGATTAAGATCCCGTAGATAACTACAGATGATAAGTGTGCTAACACCTTCCCTTTTCATTACCTACCCCCCGAACTCAATAATATCAAGGTCTTTCATGTTCTTTTCACCTTTCCTAAATATTGGATAAAATAAAAGTCGACGGCGACTCTTACTATCCGTAAAATTTGCAATAAAACACAAAAATAAGTAAGTTCTCCCACCGTATCACATGGAGCCTACCATCTTTCAACACTTTTTGCACCAAATCCCTGAAAAGAACACATTGAGAAGTTTTATGACCAAGAAAATTATGAAATTTACAGAATCCCCTCTTTTTCTTTTGTTCAAGTGGGGAATTCTTTAGGCCCTGAGAGACCCCAGTTTTACCATTAGCTACTAACAAATCAAATATTTCATCACATGTGGTTATGTCAAAAGTATATGTCTTAGTAATGGCTTTACCATTCTTTTCAGTTTCGACGGGGTTTTCCCGTTCAACGGTTTCAACAGTTTACACACATAGGGAGATCCAGGCTGGAGTTCAGCCACATTAACCTCTATTTCTTCTCCTGACTTGTTTTCGTCAGAGGAACATCCGTCAGTTACCACATTAGAAACTTTCCCTTTTTCAGCTTTCAAGCGTTTGATCAGTCGAACTTTGATAGCTAATTGAGCCATATCATTTAAAGATTGGGTGTCCGACAATTTCTTCCTAATGGAATACTCTAACCCAATTGCAGCCATTTCAACCAACTCATGTTCAAAGACTTGTGTAAAGCATCACACTTTTAGAAGTCTAAACATGTTAAGGTATTGGTTTATTGACTCATTGCTCTTTCGCTTGACATTGGACAATTCTGTTAGGCTTATCTTGGATGGCCCTGTGTGAAATTGCTCATGGAACAACTTCTCTAAATGGGTCCATGTTTGGATCGACTGTGGGGGGAGCATTATAAACCAAGTGAACGCATTCTTTGTGAGGGAATTGGGAAAATATTTCATCCTTAAATCCTCATTCACTACTAAATCGCCAAGTTCTGTTGGATATCTGGCAACATGTTCGACAGTGGACTCTTCGACATCCCCTGCAAACTTAGTGAATCTTGGGAGTTTCAACGCCTTGGTAATTATGTTTATAACACGAAATATGGAAACAGAGAAACATATATGGTTCTATGAAATCCAGTATTCATCCCATTCCTAACCATTATTCGTTCCACAATAGCTTCTAGGTTTTGTTCCACATCCACTATTTCACGTCCAACCTGCCTGACCAATTGGTCGACATTCTGGTTTCGGTTTGTTATTCCTATTGGGGGTTGTTATACTATCCTAAGTATGGGGTTGACACATGGAGGATCCGATGGATCATGTTCTACTTCTTCATCGAAAACTTCCTCACGCTGCACTGGTACCTCACGTGGTCGGGGTGCAGCTTGTCGAACTGGTGCTCTGGGAGCACCAAGAAAGTCTCCAATGCGAGTTATCTGAGATGTTAACATCTGATAACTCTACACCGAATTTTCAATTAACCGTCTTAATATTAGACTCATCTATTGATTCAGTATATTAACCATTTCATGGTTACTTTCTTCCATATGTTGCCTAATGACAGCGATAGTACTTGGAGTAAACATATGCATAATTTGGTTGGCAAAACCCAACCCAGTTGAATGCCTAATTGGATTTCTGACAGTCCTGGAGGGCGATATATTGAAAATGTATAATTTTCGCTAAATGTTGGACTGCTAGTATGAAATCTTGCCATCATTGTTGTGGGAATTCCATACTCATGTATATTTCTGGCAAAACTAGGCAGATATTGCCCAGAAGTTGGAAGCACACTATCATGTGTTTCTCTTGTGAAACTAGGCGCATAAGACCCAACAGTTGTAACCATTATTAGTCTTGCAGTTATTGGTTGTGTTGTGGTAACTATGTTTGGCGTTGTTGAAGATACAACTGCTGGAATGGAACCTACACTCGTTGTTGCACTGGTATTTCCCGCCAGATTCTTATCCCTTTCAAGAGTTCCAGGATCTACCATTCTTCTACCAATTCTCGATTTCATGCACGAAACAAGAAGACTCAAACATAAATATGTCCCACATGGTGTGCCAATTTGTTTCTCCGGGAAACAATCACTAGCCTCTTATTAAAGGTTACTTGCGGGATCGACTACAATAATCCCAGATTTAGTGTTTAAAGTGTTTTTTGGTTGAAAAAGGGATAAAAGAGCAAAATATAAAGACAATTGCGATGTAAATAAATCAAAGACAATGCTTGTAATTTAAAGTGAAAAAACTGTAAATTGCTAAGAATTTAAATGTGAAAGCATTCATACATTGTTAAGCTTGAACTTGTTTCTTTCTTAGATGTGGGTACTTTGAGTGTATTGCTATTAAATGTGAAGAAATGCGACCTCTAAAACAAATACAAAAATTTTCTTAAATAGACATCCTAAATATGTAACTGTCGGCGATTACTAGCCCATGTTTGGGCTTCTTGGGGACTGTTTGAGTTCCCACGTTCTTGCTGGCTTTGTACGTTGATAATTGTTTCTCCCGGCATGCATCCTTTCTTTCGCCGCCATTTACACCTGTCGACAGCTTCTTCTAATCTCCAGGTTTCATCGACTAACCCATTTAGTCGACATCCTTTCCCTGCTCGACGCATCTCGTGTTTTTCCACCATTTTATGCCTCTTCAATCAAATAAACCCCCAAAGCTTTAGGTTTATTCCCTTAGTCGAAAATTGCTTGTCAACACCGTTGTCGACCTCCGATCGGGCACCTCCGTGCTCCACCGTCGCCTGCCGAAAACTCCCAACCGCTGACTTTTGGCCAACCGATGCCCCTGCGGTTCCCATCTCCACCACCCGTCGCGCCGATTCCGAACGCCGTCTTATCGGAGCTCTGGCCTCCGCTGCTCCAACACCTCTGACCCGACTTTTCTGAATTTTTGGTTTTTTGCCTTTTTGATCAATTTTCTGAAACTTCTGATTTTCGCGGTATATGTAATCTCCAAAATATGTTTTCTTTTCTTCAACTAAAGTTTTAAGGTATATTACAACACACCTAATATTATTGATTTCTAAATAACTCTTATAAATGATCATTTTTTAAACTAAAATAATAAAATTGTTGGAAATCCACCAAAATCTATAATGAATTTCTACCAATCTTGATGAACAAGATTGTTATCGCCACACAATAACGATGAAAAATATGAAATAAAGAAAGACAATGATTTTTTGCAGAGTTTCTCTCTGTCCACAAACTGTGAAAAATTTCTTATCCACTTGCAACTGAAAATTCTGTGAATACAAACTTTATTATAGAAAATAAGGATTACTCCCACTATTTATATATTTAGGTTAGCTTGTTCTCTAAATCAAAGCCCAAAATTAGAAAAACTCAAAATATCTATTTTGAAACTAAATCAAATCTATCTATTTTATATTTAAATCAAATATGTATGTAATAATCTGCTTCCACATATTTCGATAGACTAATTCGATATACCTTGTGTTGAGCAAACAATCTGTTTCGACACAAGAAATTATAATTTCAACAAAAATAATCAATAAAATAATTGTACAAATTAATTTATTATTTCCTCCATTCCTTTTTAATTATCACTTTTTAGAAAAATAAATATTTATTTTTAATTGTCATTTTCAAATTTCAAAATAGTAATGATTACTCGTTTGTCAAAATTATCTCTAATTATTTATTATAGAGAAAGAAAAAATAAATTAAAATAATGAATAGTTTAAAATATTATAAATAAAATAAAATAAAAATTATTATCTTTTTTAATATAGTAAAAAATTAAAAAGTAACCATTATAAAAGAACCAATGGAGTAAATTTGATTGTTTTCTAATGAATTGAATTATGATAAAACAATGTGCCATGCCATATCTTTATTATCTTTTTCCCTCTTATTTTTTTTACATAAAAAAGATAATACCAAACTTTCATTAATCCCCAAAAGTAAATTCCAATTTCCTATTAATACTCAATTTTTAGTAAAACTTTTTATTAATATTATACTATTGGTATTATATAATAAATTCATGAATTAAACAAATACATGTGCCAAAATACCTAGTATTTTTTCTAGACATAAATAAAACAAAAATTAAATATAATGTATTTAGAATAAATTTAGACTAAATTCATTTTAATTATTGTTTATAAAAAGTCTAGAGTAATATTACTTATTTTATTGTTTTATATAAGGAATTGGTCTACACTCTATTTAAGATTTTACCATAAAGTATATTAAAGTATAAATAAAAGAATGTGTGTTTCGATTGATTTAACTATAATACTCAACCTGCTGCAAATATGAGACTTCACCACTTTCACTTTTCTTAATGTCCTTCAAACACCAAAAAACCTCTCTTTCTTTTCTTTCACTCTTTTCATCAAACACCATGTCTTCAATCACAACCGCACAAGGTGCCGCCTTCGCCACCGCCATGGCTGTCTCCGGCACCGTCATCCTCCTCGCTCTCCGTCTCCAGAAATCCCTCCCACCAACCCAATTCTCATCCCTTCCTTCTCAACCTCCAATTCTACGATCTTGTATATCCTCCGGTGGAAAGAAAACGAAGAAGAAGAAAAGAGTTCGTTTTGCGGAGGATGTTATGGATAGGTGTGGAGACGGAGAAGAGTATAGAAAGCGACATTTGTTGAAGATGAATTCAAGATCGAAGGTTTCGAGAAACTGTAATGGCGGAAATGGAATGCCTGCGAACAGAGTTGCCTTGTATAATGGAATTCTCAGAGATCGTGTTAATCAACGTTTGGCTTATTGTTGAATTTGGTTTGTTTATTTTTTTCTCTTTTTCTCTCTGTGAATATTCTTTTATTATGCTTTTTTTTTTCGTTTTTTTTTTGTCAAATAGTTTAGTGATCAAAATTCAACTTTTAAAAATGAAGCAAATTCAAACCCGCATTCGCACATCTCTATTTGATGTGTCTGCATAACTATCCATTTAAAATCTTTTGAAATGTGGTTTTTTTTTTCTTTAGTTTTTGTAATTACAGGAAATAGGAAATAGAAGTTAATATTGGAGGGGACACCAGAAACAGAAAAGCTGATATAGTTGCTGGATTTGTCATTTGAATTGTGAAGATGATTTTGTTGATATTTTTTAGAGTAGTTTTTTGTTTGTTGGTCTCTTCATAACTCCAAAGGCAATTATGTAATGTAGACCCTTTTTCTGGTTTGTTATTATTGTAAATTTGTGACATATAAATACAAATATAATATTGTAGATCTTACCAAGTTGTTGTTTTTTATTCTATTTTGTTTTGATTTCTATTGTGAATGTCAATTTTGATGATGTATTGTTAGAGAAAAGTGTTGCTTGATATTTAACTTTATGGTAATGGTAAAGATAAGAAAAAGATAGACTCATGTGAATTGTGTGAATTTGGGGTTATTTCCAAGGAGGGGTAAAATTGTCAATTTGGATTGTGTTATGTGATTTTTCTTGTTTAAGATATTAATGGATTCTAGATTTTGTAATTGTGATTTGTGACGGAAAGATGGTCATGTGCAAAAGGGGAGTTATCTTTAAGGTGTGCATGAACCCAACCAGATAGATAAATGAAGAATTGACATTAACCTAACCTTGCAAACGTTACTCTGCCCAAATCATATTTAGGATCAACCAAAGTTATCTATTACTCACTAATTGGCAAGTCTTTGATTGAGTGACAACATGATTAACATGGTTGTAAAGTGGCACAATTAAGTAGTTGAATCCAATGTAAAAATGTACTAGTATTGCTTTGGCAAAATTAGGTTTTATTTAAAGGTGAATTTCAACGAGATTATTGCTAAAACTCAATGGAAAATTGGATTGGAGAAATCATGATTTGCTCGCCCTAAATAAATTGACGCACTCATGCGGTCACAATTTTCAGTCGTTTGATTCAAATATAACCGTTTATGTTTGATAATAATATTTAGTTATACAATAAATATTAAATATATATTATTTGAAAATATTAAAATGAAATCAGACCGTCAACAACATTCTAGCTGTGTAACTGCAGGGAATGTTAACAACATAGAATCATATTTCATCACATCATTAATGTTCTTATAAATCAACAAAAATGGCATAGACAAAATTTCAAATGTAAAATAAGAGACAAGGATAAAACTTAGGTATAATTAGGGGTGGTAAAATGGATCCGGTCTATTAGATATGTCCATTTTATTCACACTTTAGTGCGGGGTGAGTTCTTTTAAGCCTTCATCCTCTAATGTGTCTGTTCTGTTCCACTCTGTTTTTTATATGGGTTTTTGCAGACACGTGTATTTATAGAATTTTTTTTTGTATTTTTAGGTTTAAAAGATGCAGTGTTCGTGGATTTTTTCCGTCTCGCCCTCACTTTTTTGCAGGACGGAGATAAGTTTTAGGCCCACATCCTCAATAATGTCTGCCCCGTTCCGTCTTATTTTTTTGCGGACTTTTGCAGGGTGGACATGCCCGTTTGTCACTCCTAGATACAATTCTCTATATGTGATTCTTATTATTTTTCAATAATAATAAGACAAATATACTTGAATAATCATCTAAGAAGTAAAAATAAAAATAATTTACATATATATAATAGAGAATTATACCTTTATCATACTTTCATTGAAAAATAACAAAAACCACTTTTAAAAAATTATATATAAGTTTTGTCCTAAAAGACAATTCAGTAGTTTTAGAATTAAGAAAACTACAAAAATATTTTTTATCAAAATAAAAGAACGATAAATATATTTAATTTTCTATTTTAATAAAATAGATAAATTACTTTTCAAAATTGTGAAAATTGAAAAAAAAAATTAGAAATTGAAAAATAAACATAAGATTATGAATTTTGTTATTAGAACATTAAAACACAAACTTTTTTTATGACATACTAGTTTGAGTTCATTTTAATCAACTAATTGGATTTAAGTAGTTAATAAACTCCCTTTAAAATAATTGTTTGGAAAAACTTAAATTCAATTTCTAATGAGAACAATTGTTTGATAGAAGATTACTAGGACCCTTTCTCTTAAGAACCGAAGGGTTTACACACAAAAAACTTATTTCTTTTATCTTCTAGAATTTATATGTTTATTAAAAATATTAAAAAAAAAAGACATCGTTAATATAATATTATTATATAAAATTATTCTCTATGGTTTCATTTATAATAAAAATTGTTTACTTTTAAATTTATTGGATAATAAATATATTTAAATAGTATATAGATTAAATATATTAATTATTTAATTAACTTAAAAAACGTTTTTTGATAAATAAGAGTGGCTCAATTAGTTTAGGTTGTTATAGACTACGATATGTAACATGTGAAGTTGAATGAAGATGTGAGTCTAAGGCCGTTTCAATCAATGTCACATTACTAAAAATTAAATCAAAACATTTCTACTTTCTCTACGAGTTTGAAGAGAATGGAAAGAAATGTTTCGAAAACAAATTTTAAAAATATTATAAAAAAATATTTAATATTATTTAAAAAATATTTATTTATAAAATAATAAAAGAGTATTTATGATCGTTATATTATTAATTTTTAGAATATTATAATAACATAAAAATATTTTAAAAATTTATGTAAGTCAATCAAAATAATTATTTAATATAAATTTTGAGTTGTCTTAAATTAAGAGTTTTTTATATTATAAATAAAAGTAATGGTCATTGTTAATATAAGAGAATGTGATAAAGATATTATAATTAGAAAACTTTAAATATAATTAAATATAATAAAATTATATTTAAAACTTTAAAATATTGAATATATGCGTTTAAAAAAAATATTTTTATAAATAATTTATTAAATTGTGCTTTAAAAATATATATTAGTTTTTTCTTAAAATTAAATCTTTTAAAATCTTTTCAATTAAAATTCTTCAATTCTTTCTACTCCATCCTTCTTTTTTTTCTTTCAAAATACTCCTCTTCCTTTCCATCTAAACTCTCAAACACAATTTCATATTCACTCCGTATTAAAATGAGTGTCGCTTAAAATTTTTACACACTGACTAATGAATATAACAATAATATCATAAAACATTATATTTTTACTAAATTAACTTTATAAATATGTTAAAAATAATGTATAGAGTAATAGTTAAAAAACATATTTAAAAAAAATAGTAATCATTTCTACATTAAAAATAAGAATGATATTCATTTTAAAATAAATTTTATTTACTAAAATAATATTCATTTTGAAACGAGAACATAATATATTTATTTATTCATCTTTTAACTCAACAAAAAAAAAATGAAAAAAATGACAAAATAAATTTTTTTTTATAGAATGATATTTCCTCCGTTTCAAAATAATTATTATTTAATATAATAATAATTACTATTTTTTTAATTATATTTTTTTACTTTCTATATTACTTTTAATATATTAATAAAATTAATTTTATAAAAGAATAATATATTATAATAAAATTATTACATTTTGTATATAAAAACATTAAATGATAATCATTTTAAAATGGAGAAAATAGTATCTCTATGTGTTGGCGTCTTCAAAATCATGCTAGAGTAGTGCACTCAACCCATGGATATTGGAGACAAGCAAAAACAACAAGGTTTTCAAAAACTCCAAAACATAGGCAACTGAAAAATTTGTTGGGTAATCTTTAGATCAGCTTATTTGTCCCATTCGACCAATTTGTTCAAGCTCTTGCCTCTATGTGTGAAAGCAAAGTTGGGAGTAGCAGCGTGTGGGGGCAATTACCCTTATTTTATGTGTCTCATATTGAATTCAAGTTTATGTTATTCAGTGTTGGTGGCGTGAAAGCAGTTACATGTTTTTATATGTATATATATAAAAGTCGGTTACCCAACCAATACTTCTTGAGTGTTTGACTAATCATCTCAACCAATTAGAATGCATAAAGACTTGGAATGGTACCACCATGTCTTGTTCTTCTTTGTCACTCAACATGCTTGCCCAATTATTGGATTACCCATGTGAAGGCTTGAGGTACAATTTGCAATTTAGAACTTTGCCCAATCATATTCATCTCAAGGGAGGAGGAAAAATTATCACCCACTTCATGTTTTTTATACTTTTTGTCATTATTATAAATAAATTTGATTTTTTTTTAATTTATTTAATAATTAATGTATTTAGTCCATATCTAATTCAAATATATCGATTTTTGAATGAATTAAAATAAATAAATAAAATCAAATTTACTTATAATAGTGACAAATGAATGTATTTGAAAATGCATATGTATATTTATAATATGACAAACATCTATATGCGTCACCTATATTATTATCACTCATTTTATCTAGTCCAATCATCTCCGTTAACGTGATTCACTCCCTAAATTAGTTTTTTTTCTTCAATCAACTACTTCACCTCTCATAGCCACCATATATTGTTGTGATGTATTAAGTATCAATTAAAAGGCTTATTTTGTATGAAAGAATAAATGTTCATCATTATATGAATGTGAGGATTATAAATTCAATGTCTTACAATTTTAAGTAAAGATATATGATTCAAATTCACTTGCGTCTTTGCTCTTAATTCAATATGTTGATCCAACTCAATGTTTAAAAGGCTTCTCCCAAAGTCCTAAAACTGGAAGTGGTTTCTTATGTGAGAAAGATATGGAGAGTTTGTACTCCCTCTGTCTTATAATAAGTATTGCATTTGAGTTATGTGTGGATCTTAAGAAAATGATTAGATGTGTTGACTTTAATGATAAAATTAGTATCATTACTTAAATATCCTTATTTATTATAGTTAGTGAAGTAGTTGAAAAACATGATAGTTAATAAACAAGGATATAGTATTAGAAAATAATAATAAATATTGTAATGGTATTCTAAAAAAACATTTATTTTGAAATATGAAAAAAAATACAAATGAAACAATTATTATAGACTAAGAGAGTATCAAATGTGAGTTATAAATCTAACACTAAATATAATAGTAGATGTTGAGTGTAAAATAAATTAGAGGATTCATAAATCTAATATATAAAAATTTGGGTCATGCTAACATGACTCCTAAGACATATGTTAAGGATATTATAGTTAAAAAAAAATTTAAATATAATTAAATATAATAAAATTATATTTAAGGATAATGTTAACAAGTGCCCACATGTTAAAAGTTAAATGTAGAAACTTTTTATTGAAAATTGTGTAATGATTTTATTAAAAGTTTATACTCCATCCGTCCTATAATCCTATAATGAGTGATTTGTTTTAAATAAAATAGTGTCTCAAATTTAATAACTCAATTCAATTTCTAATATACTGTTTACAATTTTAGCATCTAAATTAATTAAACTTTCATCATTTCCAATACATGATTAGGGGCACTATAGTAAAAACATTATTTTCTCTAAAAAACCAAAATCACAATTACCAAAGTATTGGTCTATAAATGTATATATTCTTGAAATGTGTGACATATATTTTATATAATTTGACTTGTATTTAATGAAAACATTAGTAATGATATTATTGACTTCTCTTGAGAAATGGAGAGGATCTCAACTCAATCTTATGAGTTGAGATCCTCTCCATTTCTCTAAGAAAATGGAGAGCATAATTACTAAAATATTGGTGTATAAATGCATATATTCTTGAAATATATGACATATATTTTATATAATTTGACTTGTATTTAATGAAAATAATAGTAATGATATTCTCCATTCTCTTGAGAAATTGAGAGGATTATGAGTTGAAATCCTCTTCATTTCTCTAAAGAAATGAAGAGCACAATTACTAAAATATTGGTCTATAAATGTATTTATTCTTGAAATATGTGACATATATTTTATATAATTTGACTTGTATTTAATGAAAACATTAGTAATGGTATTCTCCATTTCTCTTGAGAAATGAAGAGGATCTCAACTCATTCTTATGAGTTGAGATCTTCTCCATTTCTCTAAAGAAATTGAGAACACAATTACTAAAGTATTGGTGTATAAATGCATATATTCTTGAAATATATGATATATATTTTGTATAATTTGACTTGTATTTAATAAAAATATTAGTAATAGTATTTTCATTTCTCTTGAGAAATTGAGAGAAATGAGAAATGAAGAGGATTTCAACTTAATGTTATGAGTTGAGATCCTCTCTATTTCTTTAAAGAAATAAAGAGTACAATTATTAAAGTATTAGTGTACAAATGTATATATTCTTGAAATGTGTGACATATATTTTTTATAATTTAACTTATATTTAATAAAAATATTAATAATGGTATTCTCTATTTCTCTTGAGAAATGGAGAGGATCTCAACTTTAATTTTATTCTCATATATTCATAAGTTTAATGTTAATCTCGCAAATTCGATCCATCTTCTTTTTCAAGAAAGTCAAGCCATATAAATCTAACTTCAATATATGCCTTCTCTATTCCAGTTTAGATGCCTTTAGACATGAGACACTAAATCATGTTAAAATTTGAAGTAGTTCTTTGGAAATATTAGGGAAACGAGACTCACCCACATGACACAACTGACAAATAATTAAAATCTAATATAAGTTAAATTTGCGAGAGAAAAAAATATCTCGATGGTGAAACAAGCCAATTTCTACACCTATGTATCTAGAAATAACTTGAGGGATAAAAACATTAGCTTGCAAGGTGAGTCACACATTCACCTAGCGGAAGTACCTTTATCAAAAACTATAAATATAGGGCCTTATATAATATTTAAAGCATGATTACTTAGATAGAAAATAAATAACTACAAGAAGGAACCCAAAGCATATTATAAAGCAAGGTAGAGGCTTCAACTTTAAGGATATAGAATAATAATATTTAATTTCTACATATTAAGAATAGGGTTAGGTTTACAGCCATTGATCATTATTAGATCTTAATTTTATTTAACCAAGTGAGGAATAAGAAGTTAATAAATTTAATAGATCTCACATCATTTATTGTGATTGAAAATGTACTTCGAACAGTAGTTAGAGATACTAGTGGAGTACTAAATTTTTTGAAATTACAACCGAACAAGAACTTACTTAAAATAGTTTGTTTAGGAAGTTTAATTCCAAACACATTTTCTTCATTTTGATCACGCTTTATTGTACTTTTATGTAATTTGAGCTAAAAAAAAACTAATTTCTCAATTTTACTTAGAAATATATAAGTATACTTAATTGTTTGAGTAAATATCAAATCCATGTAAATACGATAATACACGATTTTTTGATATTATGATAAGAGGTTCTATGACCTTTTGAATCGTATTTCCCAAAACAAATATATGGATTAGTGCGATGATCAAATATGTTATACATTTTATGATATTTTATCCCTCTTGTTTGTTTAAGATAAGATGTTTTACGGTCTTTATTTAAAATTATTTTTTCATTTTTCGACAAAATATCAAAAATTTGGTGATCAATATTAATATCAAATACATATTTTTCATTTATTGATATTCAAATAGGTGTTTGACTTTGTGAGTCATGTTTCAATTGAGCAAGATTAATATTACAATTACGTATAATATCTTTTTACTCTAAACTATAATCACGTAAAGTCTCTATCTTTTCGATGAATTATTTTCTCTTTTTTATTTTATTTTCTCTTGTTCAAGATTTAATTTCTCAATCTTCCTCACACTATCTTGCACTCGTGATACATCTCTAAATTGTTGGTTAACCATTTTATTTTAAACATTATAGTTTAGATTTGGTGTGACCATTTGTACCAAGTCTTATTATGAGATCATTATTAAACATCTAACATTTATTTTCTAGAATATACTAATGTAATAATGAATAAATTCATTATTTTTCTCTATATTTTTATAAATCTACAACATTAACTATAGTTTCTTCTTTAATGAATAGTTCGCGAAATACAATTTCTAAATGCCCTAGTTTAAAACCAAATTTAGAGGCAAAGTAGTAATCCTTATAAATGTTTCTTTAATTAAGGAGTAAATAAAATATTTTGTTTAAATAATTCAACATTAACCGTATCTCTTCATTCAATTTAATATTTGAATATACATTTCTTTGTTGATTCCTCTAATTCATAAAAAAATATGTGAATTTTGGAACCTTATTTCCTCATGTTAAATCAGATCATAGAATATTATTTGAAAATATAAATTTTAAAATATATTCGTATGACTCAAATCTAAAGCACTTACGTTTAAAACTCTATTTATGATATTTTCGAAATTTTGTCCCCACTATTATACTTAATTTGATGAATAAAGTGATCAATAATTTTGATTTCTATTTTTCTTTAATGTGTTTCCAGGGTTGATATACGACCTTCAAGGAAATTGATGACCCAATATCCTTTGAGGCACATTATCATTCTCCTTTACATTATCATTAACAAACTTTGACCCATGACATCAACAATTTTGACCCATTTTAGTATCTAATGTTTGATATGTTGTAATAGAATTTTCTACAATTGAGTTACAATATTAATCATTGCATGATCACTATCATTTATTTCCTCTCTCACAACTTGTAGTGTGGTGTTGGTAATCTAATATGGCATAAAATTATCTAGAGAATTTTGAATAAATCCACTATTATTTGTCCCTACGTGATGAAAGCATGCTTCTTCTTTATTCATGAGGGACATAATATTTTATGATTATAGAGGTATCGTAAGCAAACTATGGCAGAGGCACAAAACCTCTTAGCAAGTTGTACATAGGCATGTTAGCCTTTTGGCCTTTGAATACGAGGGGTTTTTGCGGGACTACATTGTAATTGAATGATAACAATAATTTAATTTAAATTATTATTAAAATTTTCATCATTCTTATTACTTCCAAACTTCTTCTCCATTCGAACTAATATCGTTATTTGGTTATCATCTTGATTTTCATTTATTATTTTACAAGGGCCCGTTATAAGATCGTTTTAAAATTTAAATTTCAAACTATACAAGCTCTAACATAAACTATCTTAAACTACGTCATGGGTGTGTTGATTTAATTACTGTAAAAAAATTTCACTTTCAGCAAATAAACTCGACATAACAATTTAAGATTTGAGTTAGATCCTATTGAGTTTTTAGTTGATAGGTTTACTAGTCTAACTTCTTGTAAAATTCAAATCATTACTATAGCATGTGTTTCAAATACATGGATTACAAGATGAAAAAATAGTAAAATTACAGATGGAGTGTATATATATACTCCATATTCTATATGTCTAAAATATAAGAGAAAAAAAATTTTTCGTTCTTATTTTTTAAGGTAAAATTAAATATAACTAATAAATTTAGCAGATTTTTAATCTTCGCTATTTCAAACTTTAATGTTCTATAGTTGTTATTGTAACTATTAAAAATTCCGCTAATAATATCTTCATTTAAATTGTTAAAAAAAATTAATAATAGTAATAATAATAAATTAGTGGAGAGTTTAAAAACCCCT